>OX419697.1:1250000-2500000 GCA_948474745.1 Oligia latruncula | reverse complement strand
TTTAGTTTTGTTATTGTATTTTACTGTGTGTACATAAATATTATTAATAAAAACCACGTCTTTACTTTGAATTATACAAACTAACAAAACACACATGCCCCGAGGTTTTAACACAAGCGTACCTACCGTATAATGATTCATCACCCGCCTATAACTACTAATTTCACTCATGTCTATCACTTACCTTTACTCAATTCACTTTATTTATTAATCCAGACATATTTTTTTTTCGGGAGATAAAAGGAAATACTTATCCATTAAAAAGACACATTATGTACCTACCTACCTACTAGTAAGTAAAATTATTTTATAGTCTTACCTTTCAGAGTTTCCAGGTAATTTAAAAAAAGTTATCTCTGGATGCGTTATTGACGAATTCATGCAACCAAAAACAGCACAATAAGGCTATATTGTGCTGTTTTTGGTTGCATGTTAAATATGTACTCGTCATATTAAATATGTACTTACTTCAATTTATTTTTAGTGAAAAAATTGCGCGATTATTGTTAAAAAAACAACACACCGTCCGTTCGTCACGCGGCACAGTCGCGACTGTCTACATACCGAGCGCAATCCGAGGTCGAGGCGCGTAGGTATAGCTCGCGTTTCGTCCGTTTCTATGAAGTCGAAATACTGTATATCTTTATACTGTGCCCTTAGTTCGAGAAAAGTTTTAAAGGAAACCATTGATACTGTTGCCCATCCACCTGAAATAATCCCCTAATCACGTCCTAAAGCACTCACAAGAAAATATGACACTTTTTATAAACAGACAACGTAAGAAAATCGAGTATATTACTCGGATACGAGTATATTCGCAACACTAAAACCAAGTCACATTTCATATAAAATAATGAATGAAAATGCGAAAATAAATCTGTCTGTTGCCTTTTCATGCCAAAACCACTGAACCAGTCGTTATGAAAGACAGGCCGCCTTAGGGTGAGGCCTGCAGGCAACAGATTTGGTGAGTTTGTTGCCTGAACAGTGAAAGGCCCGAGACGGCGGCGCGCGCCGTGTTCCGCGCGCGCCTCTCTCTAGAGGAAAGGTGGCCGTATGCGGCCGCTGAGGGTGACGGGGTCCGTATGGATTCATGCGGGCCAACACCTGGCCGGGGGAGCGTAAAGAAATGCGCAAGCACTCCAGCACCCCGGCTAAAGGTAGCAGCAGGACACCGTGTGGTTTTAGTCAGTAAGAGTCTGACAGACCCCTCCACCCAACCCAGGATGGTGGACATCCATGAGGATTTCCACACGATAAAATGAAGTGGCGAAGTTAAGGGCTCACAAGATCTGAGAAAAGTCGGTCAGCGACACGAAGAAGATCCTGGATATTTGTAGATATAAACAAATATTGCAAGAAAAAATCGCAGACTACAGCGAGTTTTATAAAAAATAATGAACGAAAATTATACTTCATGCAACGGTGTAAAAGGAAAGTAAAAATAAATAGCTTCTGTTTCCTCAGATATTGTAAAAGTTTTTGCAAACAGGGATTCTGAGGCTGTAGGTGCTGCTTAGCAATTCAGTGTTAAACTTCAAACATTAAAACAACGACTTTCTTTTTGAAGTCGAATGTGTTACCTCTGCCTTTAGGCTTATCTTAAAAGACGGTAGTCTGATAATTTTGCCGCTGCCTCAGAGAAGGACGCCAGTATTTCAACTGAGTTTTTTCAAGAACACAACTAAAGGAATTACTTCTAGAATGTCTTTAAGCAGTTTTCTGACATGATTTTTTTTCTCAAATTGATTTACTGTTATGCATTATATTTAGTAAGTATAGCTAAGATAAACTAATTTATTAGTAGGTAAGTAGCCAGTTCCTTGCAGCCAGTCTTTAAGATTCCATTAATGATCAACAAAGGAGGCCCATATTTGGCAGGAAGCAGCTACCAGCCCTCTGATAATAACGCCGAAACTTCCATTCTCCCTTCAGCAAAAACATTGAAAATGTGTAAAACATTCTAACAAAAAACTTGGTCAAATATTTTGACTGACAGCGCAAACTCAGCCTATTGTGTCTGGCGAACTATGACCGAAACCAAACAATGACATCGCACATCAATCTGGTTCTAACCGGTTGGCGTGACAGCGGCCATTAATATAGTGCCGGGACGTCGGAGGGGTAAGCCGGGGGGGGCGGGGACACAAACATGGAGGATTTGTTTTGGCGCGCTCCGAAATACGATTAATTGATACGGAACACGCTAACGTGGTGTTATCCCGTTTTCGATATGCGAATTTGCGAACGATTACGTAGACTGTTGTTGTATGATTGCTGTTTGGGGTAATGGAGGGGCTTGTGGTGTCTATAAATCTGTTTAGTTTATGGTTTAGCAACGTTAGATGTCAAAACAGCCTATGAAAGAAGGAAAAACAAATGAAAGAAAAAGTTACTTAATTCTTACTTTTTATGTTTACTGTATGGTCCTTAAACCGAAGTAACTTACAAATAGTAGTAAATCTTGATGTTCATAAATAAAATCTAACCTCATTTTTGGTACACATAAGTACACAGCAGATTTCAGTATCTGTGTCCCAAAACATGCAGTCAAAGTGGTCTTTGCGCTGCTACCGATGACGGCCAAACCTGAAATCGCGAAAAGAAATCAGCTGTTCCCTACATTTTGATGTGATTTTTATACGAACATAAATCCCTACATTTATGTTCGTATAACAGCTGAATTTTTTTTTCGCGATTTCAGGTTTGGTCCCATAGTAAAAGTTGATCATAACGATGAGTACAATGACCTCTTAAAGGTTGTTAGTCTTTTACCAATAACCCTGTATAATAATAAACATGAAACAGGAGCAAAGAAAATATAATGATGATAAATAAGGAGAATATTGTATCTTTCACATACCTTAAATCTACTACTCAAACTCTTTTCCTAACTACAAAACAGTTTTATAACTGTCAAAGTTAGTCCTTACGTAAGAAACCCCTATTAACAACACGGAACCCCACTAAAAGTGTCACATTATCGTTCAAAACATACCTAATATGTTTGAAAGTCATTTAGTTCTAGTTCCAATTCTTTTGCGTGACTTTGCTGAATGGAATGACACCTATTGAAGAAATCGTTAAGAATTTTATATATAAGGAAACCGCCGCGCCGTGAAGGTTATTCAGCCATCTTTGTAAAGGCTTTCATTTAATTCTTTTTTTTTTTCAGCGATATCGGAGAATGTCACACGATGTAGGTTCGTTTTTAGGGTTCCGTACCAAAATGGTAAAAAGGAACCCTTATGGTGTGACTCAGTCTGTCTGTCTGTCTGTCACAGATATCTCAAGAACTACTAATGCTATCAAATTAAAATTTTCTATATTTTCTTTGTAACATTCGAAGTGGTGACACTAGGGCATGTGGGGTATCATATGCAAGCGCGCTGTTTGCACATTCTCAAACATTTTTTCTTTTTTCTTTTAGGCCGCATCGTTTTGTTTAGGGCCGCGCAGCCCTTTATATCCGAAGTATGCATAGAGAAAAATTTGAAATTATTCTATGTGTTAGAAGTTTAAGTAAAGATTACAGGAAAAATAAAACTGCATCTCTATATAGCACATTGTTTCATAAATCAGCCACATAAATTACATTAGTTCCACTATCGGTCAAGAGATGGCGCTGCCCTAAAACTGCAATATTCTACACAGCAGTGTTAAAATTCTCTGACGAATATAGGCCTCGCCGATGAAAATTTAAAAAGATTTCACGTTTTACAATACGAAACCCTCGGTGCGCGAGCCCGGCTGGCTCTTGACCGGTTTTTTTTATTAGGCTCTAAGGACCGAAAGTGGTGCTTTAGCAAAAAGTATTTGGACTGCCTCGTTGGTCTAATGGTCGCAAGCGCTACTGCTGAGCATGATGTCCTAGATTCAATTATCTGGTCGGGCAAAGTGTCATTGGGTTTTTTATCTGGAATGTGTCAGTAGCAGCCCGGAGTTCCGTGTGATCGGTTGATGGCAATAAGCTCGCCTCCTATTGGGACTTAAAGTAAACTGGTGAATAGAGGGTCTACTGTATCGGGCCATGGTACGGAGCCAGTGTGCATGGGTGGCTATAGCCTCCTTCTGCGAAGCAGTGATGCTCGCGAAGGAGAGGCAATCCTTGCGCCCTCACGCCCCCAGCCGCCGCAGAAGACGCCCCGGGCGTCGGGAGTCAACAGCCGATTCCCGGCCACCGTAGGCGCGGGCTTGCGGGCGGCGAGCAATGGGTAAGGACCAGGCCCGGGTCGACGGCGCGTTGTGTTTCACGCGCGCCTCAAGGAGATGTCAGCACCAACTGACGGGGTCCGCTAGGGCCGATGCCCGCCAGGGTCGCGGGTTGTTCGAAAGAGATACCGTGGCCCCTGGCACAGGCAACAGAAGGAACACGGGTGGGTTTTAGTCAGTAAGAGTCTGACACTCCCTTCCGCTCCGCCCAGAGCGGGAGGGGTCATTTGATGATATCCCACCCAAAAAAAAAAGGGTCTACTATATACATATTTGCAATAAAGTATACCACATGTTTGTTATTGCCTTTTCTGACGCTATACAAAAATTGGCCAAGTGCGAGTCGGACTCGCACACGAAGGGTTCCGTACCATAAGGCAAAAACGCCGAAAAAAACACGTTTGTTGTATGGGAGCCCCCCTTAAATATTTATTTTATTCTGTTTTTAGTATTTTTTGTTATAGCGGCAACAGAAATACATCATCTGTGAAAATCTCAACTATCTAGCTATCACGGTTCATGAGATATAGCCTAGTGACAGACGGACAGACGGATAGTAGAGTCTTAGTAATAGGGTCCCGGTTTTTAGCCTTTGGGTACGGAACCCTAAAAATTAACGAAATCGGTTGCGAAAAAAAATCAGCTGTTCCCTACATTTTGACGAGTCAAGCGAACCGATTTTATGACCGATTTCGTTCATTTTTGTATATCGTCAGAAAAGGCGATAACAAATGTGGTACAATGTGGTATACTTTATCCTTACATACTATAAAACAAAGTCGCCGAAATATCTGTACGCGCATAACTTCCGAATGACTGCACCAAATTGGAAAACTCTTTTTTTTGTTTTGTTCGGTAAGTATTGCCAGGACAAGGTTTGTATGAAAGAAAATTGCGGAAATCAAATCAAATTTCCGCAATTTTCTTCTTCTTTTCCCGTACGAAGCTGGGGCGGGCCGCTAGTTGCATATAATTATGTGGTTTCCGTACTGTATAGGTACACCTTCGTCTAACCCTTCGAAGAATAGATACGTGATGTTATGTCATGTTATCTAGAAAACCCAGAGGTTTTCAATAAAAAAAAAACTGGCCGAGTGCGAGTAGGACTCGCACACGAAGGGTTCCGTACCACAAGGCATAAAACGCCGAAAAAAACGTTTCCTTTATACCCCTTTAGGTTTTAACTTTATTTTATTTTTATTATCTGTTGTTATAGCGGCAACAGAAATACATCATCTGTGAAAATTTCAACTGTCTAGCTATCATGGTTCATGAGATAGAGCCTGGTGACAGACAGACAGACGGACAATGGAGTCTTAAAGTCTAATTATTAATTCACTGGAGTAAACGTTTGTTTCAATGTTTCTATTGACTTTGTGTGAATGAACTGAATCACAACGAACGGAACTCATCACTATTACAATACAATATGGCTTAGCATCTGTCAGTTTACTCCAGTGAATTAATAATTGTACTATAGTAATAGGGTCCCGTTTTTACCCTTCGGATACGGAACCCTAAAAAGCAATACTTTGGTAGGAAATTAAATTGTATTCTACAATAGGTACTACTTAATAGCATGCGCTGTCATCTGCACACGTGAGGACATAATAGCTGCGTCAATCAATGGTATCCGCGTTACTGAATTTTCGGCCAAACAAATTTAAAAAACGATATATATTTTTCGTACTGTTTTGCCACCGACACGCTAAGAAAAGAAGAATATAAATAGTTTTCTTATCTGACATTTTCCGCTTCCGTTCAATTTACCTTTTTATAGCTGAATCTGGAAGATGATATACGGTTATAGGCAAAAGGCAATAATATTATGGAGGCATTCCATAATATGATTTCCTTTAGCTTAGGAATCAGATATCTGACAAAAATATCTCGTGGCAGACTGGAAGCTTAATTATTGCGTGAGAATTAGGCCTTCTTCTCATTATTTGTGATGAATAAATTGTGCGTGAAAGATAGTAAGGAAAATACATTTTTCGGTTATTTAACCTAACTTAATATTATACATACGAAAGTAAGTTTGTTTGCTTGTTACGCTTTTACGCTAAAACGGCTTAACAGATTTGTATGAAATTTGACACACAGATAGACCATGACCTTGGTAAGGACACAGGCTACTTTTCATTCTGGACAGCTAGTAGTAAATACATAAAAATAAAGTAGTAAAGGGCCCGTTGGCCCGGAACATAAAGGGCTAAGGAAGGAACACGGGCGGGTTTAGTCAGTAAGAGTCTGACATTTGATGATTTCCCATCCGCAAAACAAAAAAAAACTGGCCAAGTGCGAGTCGGACTCGCACACGCAGGGTTCCGTACCACAAGGCAAAAACACTGAAAAAAAAACACGTTTGTTGTATGTTTGTTAAATAATTATTTTATTTTATTTTTAGTATTTGTTGTTATAGCGGCAACAGAAATACATAATTTGTGACAATTTCAACTGTCTAGCTATCGCGGTTCTTGAGATACAGCCTGGTGACAGACAGACAGCGAAGTCTTAGTAATAGGGTCCCGTTTTTACCCTTTGGGTACGGAACCCTAAAAAGAGCCGATCTTATTGGTGATGTTCTTTAAAAAGGTCAGGTGCGGAGTACTTGCAACCGGTGTGCGTCAGATGTATGAAGGTAAACGGACCACCTGCGCCACCGGCTATGAACCAATACTCCTTGTATGTAAGGTTCGTAACAGGTGGCGTTCTGAAGTTTCGACATAACCTCGTGGTAAGAAAGCGTAAGTTTATGTATCTATAATGTTAATCAAAATGAAAAAAAAAACTGTTAAGAGCGAGCTGGACTCGCGCGCCGAGGTTTCCGTACTTTGTAGGTATGAAAATAGCTTATCATGGGTTTTTTTTTATATAACTACAAATTTACGGTTTTCAGATTTTTTTCTTTACTTGTGCTTCATGATCTTGCTTGTTGCAAAATTTCATGATTCTAAGTCATCGGGTAGTACCCTATACATTTTGATTCCCTTGAGAGTGTCGAAATATACGTTTTTTGCGGCATAAACGGCCGTATCTTTTTTTAACATTAACTTGGAAGTTTGATTTTTTTTTACAGTTTCAAGGGACCGCAGACTTGAGTATATGGTTTTGATTTCAACTCGGTACCTCAACGCGTTCCCGAGATAAAGGGTCTTGACAGAGAGACGGATGGACGGACAACAAAGTGATCCTATAAGGGTTCCGTTTTTTCCTTTTGAGGTACGGAACCCTAAAAATAGAATAGAAAAAAAAATTTAAAGAAAAAACCAAGTTCATTTTTACCCTGATTAAACTGTTTCATACCAAAATTATAAACCCATACCAAGATTGGCCAACCAAGTCAAAGTTTCCTCCGATAAGACTGTACTAAAAAGCCACGTCATCGAATCCTGAAACTTGACGCCTGAAAGACATTTTTCGGCCTGAAACCAGCTATTCAGGCGAAGTGACGTTATCGGGCATTTCGTGGCACAACTTGAGGAAATTCACTAAAAATTCACGTTACATTTACACTAAATTAGTTTTTTTCCAGCGTAGATATCAGCATTGTTTGTATGTTATGTTACCGAATAGGTTGTTGAACAGTGGCCCAGTGGTAACGGCTCCGACTTACGAGTTGTATAGGTCGTGGGTTCGAACCCAGGCAGGCGCTTTGCTTTGTGTAAATCATTTCATCATCACTGCTCTCAAAACGGTGTCGGAAAACATAGTGAGGAACCCGGCATATCCTAGAACCAAAAATTCGAAGACATGTGACATCTACCAACCAGCACTGCGACCGCGTGGTAGAAAACAGCCCTCCCTCTCGAAGAGGGGAGGTCTGTGTCCCAGCAGTGATGTTACCACTGCTGTCTGATTATGCTAATAGGTTGTTACCCCTGATCTTGATGAGAGCATTCCTAAATGACAATATTCTAATTCCAACCCGGGATTGGTTGGTCTGTGTATGGGTGTCCATCTTTACATACCGAGACCTCTCCGTGCCTCGGAAAACACGTTAAGCCGTTGGTTCCGGCTGTCATTCGTGGATCTTTGACAGTCGTTACGGGTAGTCAGAAACGCGAAAGTCTGACAACCAGTCTTAACAAGGAGTATCGTATTACCCAGTGTGTAACTGGGTTGTGGAGCTCAGATAGGCAGTCGCTCCATGTTAAAATACTGGTATTCAGCTGCATCCGGTTAGACTGGAAGCCGACCCCAACATAGTTGGGTGGACTGTCAGACTCTTACTGACTAAAACCCAACCATGTTCCTTCCTTAGCCCTTTATGTTCCGGGCCAGCGGTAACCCTTTCGGACAATCCAACTGACATAACTAGTATTAAGCTGACTTTTGATTGTACGAAAAACCGATAAAATGTCAGCTAAAACTAGAAATGTATACCTTGATGTGTAGCCGTGTGTACATACACCAGTCCAATTAATCTAACAACAAACAAAACAATAGAACAATTTCGTACATCAATAAATGAACAAATCTATGAGAAAATCTAATAGTACCTTATTGCTGGGCCCAATAAGCCTGCTGGCCAGCTACAGTCCCTCAGATACAATGAAGTACGCCCAATAATGGCCGATGTTACTAATAAAGGAAACAAAAGGAATTGTGTGAGTAATAAGTGGTGGTTGGTTGGGTAGGAAGATCAACAAACTATACATATATAGAATGGGCAGAGAATTTGTCTAACATGGAGACTATTAATAGATAATTGTAATCTCGAAAGTAGGTAAACAAAATAATAAGTGGTGGACTCAAAAGAAAAACTGAACCTTTAAAACATTACTTTTTTGTCCATCTCTCACAGTAGTCATTCATGATTTCAGTCGAAAGACGTCCATTGCTGGACAAAGGCCTCCCCCAAGCACCTCCACTTCGACCGGGTCTGTGCTTCTCGCATCCAACGCGTTCCTGCGGCCTTCACAAGGTCGTCGGACCACCTTGTGGGAGGCTTTCCAACGCTACGTTTTCCGGTACGCGGTCGCCACTCCAGAACCTTTCGGCCCCATCGGCCATCTGTTCTGCGAGCAATGTGGGGCTGCCCACTGCCACTTAAGTTTGGCAATTTTTCGGGCTTGTCGGTTACCTTGGTTCTCTTGCGGATCTCCTCATTTCTGATTCGATCTCGCAGGGAAACTCCAAGCATAGCCCTCTTCATTACCCTTTAGGCGTATTTTAGCCTTCTTATAAGGCCCATTGTGAGTGACCACGTTTCAGTGTCATATGTCATCACTGTAGTATTTTTCGAAATCTATGAAACGGATTTGTGATATCAGTAAAAGCCCAAAAATACTTTCTTTCCGTTGTTCTTATTTTATGAAAAGAAAGTTTGGTACGTTTTAAAAGAGCTTTGTTTTAATATTTTGTCAAATATGATAGGTGTCTCATGACCAAGACAAATTATTAAACACTAGCTGCGCCCCGCGGTTTCACCCGCATGAGTTTTGCTCCCGTGGGAATATCGGGATAAAAAGTAGCCTATATGTTAATCCAAGGTGTCAGCTACCTCCATACCAAATTTTATGAAAATTGGTCCCGCCGTTTGAGCGTGAAGAAGTAACAAACATATAAACACACACACACACTCACAAACTTTCGCCTTTGTAATATTAGTGTGATTTCTGACTGGACTTGTCCGTATTTGTCCAATAATGCCCTGAAGAGCTCCGTGAGCCTTACCTACTAATAGAAGGAACAAGCATTGAGCAGTCACCTTGTATTGACAACATCAGTTTTTTTCTATCCCCGGAATATTATAGACAGAATGACTGCTACTTCAAACATTTCATCTCTAAAGATTTCTATAGAAACATCCTTCCAAAAGCATTGGACAACAAGTCTATGAAAGTCATCATCTGCCTAGCCTTTTCCCAACTATGTTGGGGTCGGCTTCCAGTCTAACCAGATGCTGCTGAATATCAATATTTTACATGGAGCGACTAAGAAAGTACTCACAGAAAGGAAACATGTAATTATCTAGGAAAAGTGGATCGTACTTCACAACAACGCGTAATTATGAAACCCAAGAAAACATGCTCCCGTATTATCCTAGAAAAACAGGAAAAATATAAATCTATATACAGATTCCATATGGTTCATTAAGTTTCACATCTGGCTATCCTTTGGAGGGGTCCAAAGAGGAAACCGTGAGTTATTTGTCGAATAGAAAATCGTTGACCGTAATAACGGTTTTTGTCGCGCTTATTAGAAATTGGAACGGGAAAATGTTGGCCTTCCGCTGTAGTGTATCATGGGTTTTTTTAATTTATTGACCTGATGGTAAATGGTCCACAAGGAGCAATGGTAGCCCAGTAGGACCAGTGGTGATCCAGTTGAAGCAGTGCTGGCCCAGTAGGAGCAGCGGTGGCCCAGAAACGGCCGCGACTTACGAGTTGTAAGTCGTAGGTAGGCAGACAGGCACTTTGTGTATATTATTTCATCCACTGCTCTCAAAACGGTGAAGGAAAACATCGTGAGGAAACCGGCATGCAATAGAACCAGAAATCGAAGAGATGTGACATCCACCAACCCGCACTAGGCCCGCGTGGTGGATTACGAACCACTCCTTCTTACAGAGACGAGGCCTGTGTCCCAGTAGTGGGAACATTATTGGCTAATAATGGTTAAGTACAGGATTATCTGCAATGCCATGCATTGCAGATACTCCTGTACTTACCTCCTGTGTCACCTCCACATATCATTTTTATTTTAAAAACCACCGCATCACATTATTTAACTCCCATAAAAAACCATCCGGAACTACAAAATTTCTTACCCCCATATATAAAAAAGAAACTTTTTAAACTTAATCCAAAGACACTAACGAATCACAAACAGTAGACAGTTGTCATAAAAACCTTGTTTTACCGACACGTAATGCTAAACGGTCGGTAAGAAGTGCAAAAGGAAAAGGGACATTAAGATAACTAACGGTGACACATTACTTATGCAGTGAGTACCTTTGACGGCGTGACCTACACGCACTTATAGAACCTCTGTCCTATTTAACGTTTTACGAAGTGAATTTTTTAGAGGGTGTTGTAAGCTGGGATATAAAACTTGTTAACTAGGTATATGGGGGGTGAGAAAAGAATATAAAAAACCGGTCAAAAGACCATTTCAGACACCAATCTACATGGTATTCACATGATCAGACCAAGATTATGTCTGGTTTTTAAAAGAGACTTTGACCTCTGAGTTTGTTTCGGCCTTTCTTCTCAGAGTAGTCTGATAGGATATTTACCTCATTTAGTTTTTACCTTTTGAACGCCAGAGCATAAACGCACGCGCGTGCCCTCCACGCCAAGCCACAATTTTAAATATTTAAGGTATACATTTAAAAACACACAATAGTAATGATTTCATTGTTTATTTCGTGATAAAGTGCACCGCATTTTTTGTCACATATTTATGTCACTCGTAATAGGATAGGCGACACACGACTGGCGTACAGGGCACGCGCTTGCTTGTCACGTATATGTGACAATGGCGTTCAAAGGGTTAAAATACGATTGACGTGTAAAAGTGTTTTTACAGACCTACGTACGGAAATAAAATGATTTATCAAGGAAGTATAATGAAATTACTATATTAACATGAAACCATCGCGATGGTTTCATGTTTTGATTTTATTTCCGTACGTAGGTCTGTAAAAACACTTTTACCCGTCATCGGTACATAGCGACCAATAACAATATGGTCACTGGTCTTTATACCACCAAAAATATTTGCAAAACCCGGTACAGATTCAAGTAGTAAAAAAGTTATATCCAAGCAAGTGATTTAAAGTCTCATCCACATTGGTACAGCCGCTGGCGCCAGCCACTGGCGGAGACATTAGCAGCGCAGTTTGAAATCGCATAAATATTGTTTACACAAGTGGGATGCCAAATCGAGGGTAATGTTTTACACCTACTCAGCATTTATGAGTGTCATTTATTATGGACGACTTAAGTAGTCGGGAACTTATTTTATAAAATGTGATAACAGTTATTTCATTTTTATGAAGTCTTTGTGAAAGAGATTTATAAATTCCAGAAAAAGTACGGGATCCAATATCTTACCAGTGGGGTCAATTTGAAAACTAGCTTGTAAACTAGCTTGTGGGCAAAACCAGGACTCCAAAAATAATTTAAATCGATCAATATAATGACGAATCCCTGCTATGTTTTATTGTTATACTAGCTGCGCCCCACGGTTTAACCCGCATAAGTTTCGATACCGTGGGAATATCGGGATAAAAAGTAGCCCATATATTAATCCAGGGGTCAGCTACCTCCATACAAAATTTTATCAAAATTGGTCTAGCCGTTTGAGCGTGAAGAAGTAACAAACATATAAACACACACACACTCACAAACTTTCGCCTTTATTCAATTCTAGCACAGCTGAGTTAAACATTATCAGTAAAGATCTTTGCAAACCTTTCAACTCGGTAAATAATAAAACGGGCTTAGACCCACCTCACTCTCTCACTCGACTACTTAACTGTCCAAGTGCGAACACACCCTTATTCGTATCGACAGCCTTAAATATTTCCCCTAACATATTCTAATTTCCATTAAAACAATAGGGTAATAAGCCACGTTATATTCAGGTTTTTTCGCCCATAACCCGGGTCACCTGTTCGGTGGATCGTTAAATTACCATACGTAACCTAAAGGAGTGGGAGCCAGTGTTAACGGAAGGTGTAAACAAAGGGGGTTGGGGGTCGCAAGTAAAGTCTGTCCGTTTAAATAGTGGCGCCCTTAGAAAATATACCGCGGGAGAGCACAAAGTAGATAAGTTACTGCAAAGACGCGCGACTTGAGAAATATTGTCATCATATAGATATCGGTGCGTTACCTCTGACTATTTACAAAGGTAGGTACTGATTCCGCGAACATATTTCATAACACTGCGGCACCAGAGGGGTCCATGGCTTTTTTTATTAAAAAAAATAATAATAAAGAACAGCCGCACAGGTCGATCGATCAGGTTAAGCTACGCTTGCCGACAGACCAACCGCTGTGACTGGGTGACCATCTTTACATACCGAGCCCCTCCGTGCCTCGGAAAGCACGTTAAGCCGTTGGTCCCGGCTGTAATTCGTGAATCTTTGACGGGTAGTCAGAAGCCCGAAAGTCTGACAAACAGTCTTATCAAGGGGTATCGTATTACCCAGTATAGTTGGGGAAAGGTGTCAGACTTTCGGGCTTCTAACGACCCGTAACGACTGTCAAAGATCCACGAATAACAGCCGGGACCAACGGCTTAATGTGCTTTCCGAAGCACCGAGGGGTCTTGGTATGTAAAAATGGTCACCCATCCATGGACCAACCGCGGCAAGCGTAGCTTAAGCTGATCGATCGACCCGTGCGGCTGTTATTACTAAGCCACAAGCCACTCTAATCATGTTATTCCTATCAATTAAAAATATCCTGCCATCACATTTTCCTGTCTTCTGTGTTACATTAAACTCCAGTAAGCCGCACTATTTGAGCGGGTAGACTGTAGTGTGGGGTGGGAGTTGCGGGATTAAAGTTTGAAGCCTTAAGTTTGAACTTCTTATCGTGGAGGGTGACATGAGAAAGTTCTAGGTTATTAGTGTTGTTATAAAGGGCGTTATAAAGGGAGAAAGGCCTATGTCTGGGACAGGATTACTGGGGCGTCTAAAAGCCTAATCAATATTCAATTCCATTATATGATAGGTTAGATTTTGGAAGTTTTTAAGGAAAACCAGTGTTTTGACGCTTAACACACTCGTTATGTATACTAATATTATAAAAAGAAAAGATTTTTTTATTTTTGTTTGTTACGTTTTCACGTTAAAACGGCTGCACGGATTTGGATGAAATTCGCTGTATACTTATAAGCTATGGTAGCATGCGACCACGGGAAGGTACTTTCTTGTTTCATCCTTTCAGGTTTTAGTTTTTAAACTTACTTTTTATTTAATTATATTGGGGCTTATTTCAGTAATATTTATATTTCTGAAATGTGCTAATTAAGCCCTTTCATTTGATACCCAACAAGGCATCATCCCAAAATATTTATTTTTAAATTCATGTCCTCTAGAGGCCGCCATATTGAATTTAGTGTGACGTCATATAGCCTATAATCAGCGGACGGTCAAGAGTTCAAGACGCTTCTAACGATACATCATTTGTCACATTATTATAAGTACTTTTGAAGTTCTATGTTCTATGTTATGGGTTTGGTTTCCGCACTTAGTCCTTCAATTCAATCGACCATTGTGCGTGCATTATACTTTTGAGGTTATGAGGGAACAGATGAACATACATACCGGTTAAAATCATATACCCTCCGTAGTCGGGTAAAATGAAAGAGAATTGATTTACCCAAGAATCTTTCTTGGGTAAACTAGTTCTATATCTTTTCCTCTCTATATTTTCCTTCGAAAAGCCTTAATCCGCGATCGAAACCCACGGTCAAAAGAAAGTTCCATTATGATCCAACCGTAGAACATACTCTATTTCTCTAACAGCAAACCGACAATTTATCACACAAGGTACGCGATCACTGAGCCAACACAAGCACTGAAACCCTTTAACGTCCGCGCGGAGTGTTATATTGAATAGAAGGGTATAAATGACCGGCGAGAATGACGGCCGTTACAAAAGTAAAGGCATGAGTACACGGCTTCTTGTCACGGTCACGGCAATACCGAGCAATTTACGGCAATTCCTAGATTGTAGCAATTGCTTAAGTCTGTAAAGTCAATTGTTACAGTACCCGAAAAAATGTAATCACACTAATATTATAAAGGCGAAAGTTTGTGAGTGTGTGTGTGTTTATATGTTTGTTACTTCTTCACGCTCAAACGGCTGGACCAATGTTGATAAAATTTTGTATGGAGGTAGCAGACACCCTGGATTAATATATAGGCTACGTTTTATCCCGATATTCCCACGGGAAACTTACGCGGGTGAAACCGCGGGGCGCAGCTAGTAGTGAATAAGTCGTTGGAGTTCCAAAATTAAATAAATAAAGTCCGGAAAATTAAATGTTTACGAAATTGACATTGACAAGTCAAAATATTTTAATTCACATAAACCTCCATAGGCACTTATGAAACGACTGAAGCTAGATTCCTGGTTCCATTTGGTCGTTTCCTGTGGAGAAGAGCCGGCTAAAAACTCCTCGGTTACTCTTTTAAAAATAAATTGTTTTTGAAGTGAAAACTTCTTTAGGCGCGTTGGACATTTTTGAGATGGAAAAAAACCATTGTTACCGTAAGCGACACCGCGCGTGTTTTGTTTATAGGACGATTTAAAAAAATCCCGCTTCAGATGTGTTCGGCTGTCCTCGGGAAGTACTTGGTTTTGTGTATAATGTATATAATGCAAATCACCAAGTGCCACTATTTTTTTTACAATGTTTTCAAATTACAGTGTTAACAGGTATGGGAGGACAGTGCAGGCCAGTTACTTAACAAAATAGAAAATTGTCCACAAATCTAAAGTCTACAAAGCCTAAAAAATATTAAAAAATCTATATATGTATAAGATAATTAAAATAATAAAACCATATAAAGTGGCTATAAAACGGCGATAAACAATGAATTTCCCTTACTGTGCCTTCATAATATGAAGCGACGAGAAGCAATATGAAGCAACATAATAAACAGCGCAAACCCATGAATATTATTTCCGCTGTTTATTATTTCCAAAATGAATTCATAGTCAATTTCGCGATATTTGGCAATTTTCATCGGCGAGGCCTTTATTAGTCAGAGAATGTAACACTGTGCTCTGCGCTGTAGAATATTGTAGTTTTATGTCAGCGCCATCTCTTGACCGATAGTTGAACTAATGTAACTTTTGTTGATAATTTCTGAAAAAGTGTGCTATTAGAGACTTCATTTTATTTTTCCTGTAATCTTATAAACTTCTATCGCATAGAATTATTTCAGATTTTTCTTTTTGCAAACTTCGGAGATAAGGACGGTTTTTTTTTTACATTTTTCATCAAAAGTCGAAAACTATGCGGCCTAAAAAAAAGAAAAATGTTTGAGCATGTGCAAACTGCGCTCTTTTATAGGATTCCCCATATGCCCTAGTAGCCCTGATTACAATTTTTCAGACCCCCTTTCAGTCCCTGTTGCAAAAACATACATATATTTTTATTTCTTTCTTAGTTGCAAAATAGTTGGGCAAACGTCATCTAAAACTGTTCCAAATTTCAAGTTGATAACATTAGTAGTTCTGGAGATATCCAGCTGTGACAGACAGACAGACTGAGTCTCACCATAAGGTTTCCGTTTTATCATTTTGGTACGGAACCCTAAAAATATGAAACAGATAAAAGCAAAATTGCCCAAACAATTTACCTTAGCAATTTTTGGCAATTAAAAAAGATTGCTCCACTACCTTCAGCAATAATTATTGAAGAAAAAAGCCTGTGTATGCGTAGCTTTACAGCAAACTACCGATTTAGATTCCAAAGGACGTTTTCAGAGAAAATAGTGTATTTAAGGGAGGATTTCCTTTCTCATTTTATGTTATTGCAAGTTTTTGTGAGGTAAATGACATGACATTCAGAGTTTTTTTTTTGAAGATTACAAGATCGAGGGCTGGCTTAAAATAGATTGCCTCTTCCTTTGAGGATTTGTAAATAGTACCTACCTGTTTTTCTGGTACTTCTTATAAGTAAAATCTTTCTAAGAATAGATTTTCGTTAATGAGGCGAATAAGAGGTTCTGTAAGTAACCGGTTTTCCTGTAAGTACAATAAGTACACGCACTGGTCAAAGACTTTCGTCTTTCGTTGAGGAGATCTGCAGGAGAACCAAGGTAACCGACATAGTCCGAAGAATTGCCAAACTTAAGTGGCAGTGGGCAGGGCACATTGCACGCAGAACAGATGGCCGATGGGGCTGAAAGGTTCTGGAGTAGCGACCGCGTACTGGAAGACGTAGCGTTGAAAGGCCTCCCACAAGGTGGTCCGAAGACCTTGAGAAGGCCGCAGGACCCCTTCGATGCGAGAAGCACAGAACCGGTCGAAGTGGAGGTGCTTGGGGGAGGCCTATGTCCAGCAGTGGACGTCTTTCGGCAGAAATGATGATGATGATTGCCTATTTGACCTCCAGAACCCAGTTACTGGGTAACACGATCCCCCTAGGTAAGACTGCTTGTCAGATTTGTGTGTTTCTGACTACCCATAACGATTGTCAAAGGTTTATGAATGATAGCCGAGATCAACCCTTCACCCTCTTAGGGGTGGAATTTCAAAAACCCTTTCTTAGTGGATCCTACTCTTCACAAAGAACACACCCACCAAATTTCATGTCTCTAGGACCAGCGGTTTTGGCCGTGCATTAATATAACAGTCAGGCAGGACTTTGTATTTTATATTTATAAGATCCTGGTCATCCATCCACGAACCGACCGCGATACGAGTAGCTTAATCTTTGATCGACCCGTGCGGCTGTTATTATGTAGCCACAAGCCCCTGTCTTTAAACTCCATACAAAAAACAGAAATTCAACCCATCTTCATAAAGCAAACTGTGTTATTAACAATACGCAATAACCCCAAAATAGTTTCCTAACATAACATACACGAATTTGAAACGGAATTCATTAGGAACGGCCCTTAATTTGAGCGTTGACATAATCATTTTGAACTTTCTCTCAAGGGATAATTAACCTAGTGGCATAAATATCCTCGTATTATGTAGTGTAATGATATTAGGGCGAGGCTTGTTTTATTTAGGGGTTGGTGAGAGTTTAACAAAAACGGTTGAGCTGTTGAATTATGGATATTAACCCGTCGTATGCGTGGGTCCACACGGGACACAATGGGTTTTTAATTGATTTTGTAATCACTGTATTCAACGGGTTAATGCTGGGTGTCTATGTCCGGATTATTTTGTTTACCATTCAAATATCGGGGCAGTAGGGTGTGATTGTGGCGCTATGTCGCAAACCATGCTCCACCTCCTATCCTGCCCTTTGTGTTCCAAAACATGCAGTCAAAGTGACCTCTGCGTTGCCACCGATGCTAGCGACACCATGAAGAATAGTGTGTAGGAGTGTAGGATGGCCCTAGTTAGGTGGAGTAAAAAACTCAAAGAGTCGACTGGTGATGGATAGATGAGAGGGGACGAGGCAAAGGTCTATCTAATTGGCGGGCTATTGGAGAGGCGTATGTCCAGCAGTGAACCTGCTTGCTATATATAGTCCTTCTTATCGACTTCGATAACGGCGAACCCTTTAAAATGATTATTATTTCCTAGCCCTTTTATGACTCGCCAGGCCGAATTTAGTTTTAAATACTCGATCACAACTAATGCAATAGAGTTGGTCGGCAGAGTTAAAGGTATAGTAGGGCTTTTTTTTTGAGGATGGTAATCATCATATGACCCCTTTCGCTCTGGGTGGAGCGGAAGGGAGTGTCAGACTCTTACTGACTAAAACCCACCCGTGTTCCTTCCTTAGCCCTTTATGTTTCGGGGTAGCGGTAACCCTTTCGGACAATCCCGCTGCTGGTATGGGGCTTAGTTCTCTCTTTACGTATTTGGCGTATTTCGGTTAGTGTATCGAGGTGCTTTTTTCGAACGTTTTTACACATTTGTAGACATTTGAGCGCCAGGACGACCTACGTGAAGCGAGCCTCTCTCAACCAAACCAGCTTGCTACTCTCAGCTTGCTATAGGCTCATGATAAGATAGAAGTTACCGAACTGGTTCTAAAACTGGTTGATTTTTTAAACGCACCTGAAGCATGAATAGTGAAGAGAATCTAAGCTGACCTTTGAATTTAATTGTAAGTACGTACGTAAGAATCTTCATCCCTACTATAAATTCGAAGGTAACTCTGTCTGTCTGTCAGTATGTTACCTTTTCACGCCTAAACCACTGAACGGATTTCGATAAAACTTGGCAGAGAGATAGATTGCATCCCGGGGATGGACATAGGATAGTTTTTATCCCGATATTCCCACGGGATCGACACATATGCGGGTGAAACCACGGGGCGCTGTATGACAATATTTTCTTTTTGGTCAACTTTCATTAACCGGTTGAATGCCGTAATTACAGAAACAATTAAAACGCCATTGTGTCTCGCGTGGCCATCCACATTACAAAGGGTTAAACAAAAACTCAATTATGTAATTGAAACTAATAATATAGGTAATAATAATAGTCTCATCATAACACCGTAATCCTACGATTCTATCTTATAATACGCACACTTCAAGGTCAAATTGTATTCATATCTACATTTTTTACCGAAAGACGCCGAATTCAAAGCGTGAAGTTTCTCATGAATATTTATAACCCCATGTCATAAACTGCGTATGACTAACAATGTTTTGTTGGCTCTTTTAACAGGCTTGGTTTAGAAATTCATTAAAACCTTAATAAGCGTATAGAGCGTAGGTATCAAATACAATAATGATTTTCAATGTTGTCTAAACATTTTATGAAGATTAAAAACATAACCTTTCTTTTGGCCTTCACCGCAGTCGGGTAAAAGGAAAAGTCCAACGGTTTTCCTACCGACAATGGGCGTTTTTATAATTTCTTACGTGACGATATTATCGTGGCCGTCAACGGCATCACGATAACACAGGGAAATAAAATGTATGGAAATATAATGAAGACGCTTTTTTTCATCCACGATACATTTCAACGTGCACGTATTTCCATACGATCCGTCTTGTCAAGCTATTAGTTGTATACCAATCCATTTCCAAACCTTGATTTCCGCCGCCTAACTGAGGTCAGTACCAGGGCACTATAGCTTATTAGGAGTATTAACATAATAACAACGACACACACGTTCCGGAGTGTAATTTACACCTAACGCATTTCATTAGCCGTGCTAATCTAAACGATGCACCTACTAGGAGACCACGAATCACTGACAGCTATATTTCAACCGAACACACATTAGCTCTGTGAGAGCTATTGTGAAATATAGTGCCTGCGCGTAAAAATCACACATTCAGCGTTAGAAAGACACTGTCAGACCGGTATTAGTGACAGAGACGACGCTCTACTAAGCTGAAACTTATCTAAGCCTCGTTGTGCCATATCCACGGGTATACTGCCTATAGTATGTTCCAAAATTATCTGACGTAAACGTAAACAAAGACTGTTCGAGTTTAATTCTTTCGCAATCACTCACTAAAGGAAATTAGTAACACATCTGTATTTTTTTTTATTATGAATGGGCCCTCTCTTGAGTCTTGACCTCTATCACGCCTGATGGAAAGCGATGGATGAGATCTTTGATGGAACGAGCGTGCCCAGAAGATGCCTAAGGCACTGGAACTCCCACGCATCGTCGAAACACAGCAGGCTGCTTGACGCCGGACTCCGGTGGGAGGGGTGGTCGCAAAATAGGCGGGCGTTAGCCCTACCACCGCAAGGGAAGAATTGGCCAGTCAAATAACGTATTGGGTGTGGCTGTCCGGGATGCGCCGAGAGCTCGGTTCGGTTGAGTAACTGGCGGAACAAACTGCGCTACATGAGGAGGCTTCTTCATGCATCCCAAAATATAGAAGGTTTCAACTTTATATCTCTTCAATTTTCCAACAATGATTGTTTGAATTATTAACAATCTAAAAAATCATTGACACAAATTGGGGTTATAAAATTAACCTAAATTTTCAAATGTAAAACCTCTTTAATGTGATTTAAATCAAAACACTCAATTGGCAAGTGGCACTACTACAAATTGGCATCCATTTGAAACTATTATCTAATCTGTGCCACAGCTACGTCTTTTGATCCATTTGTTTACATTTTCGTCAGATACTTTTTGAACAAACCATATATTTTTTAGGTTCTTTATAAGCGTTGAGCTTGCAAACAAGCAGCTTATTATGACGCCAAGACAATGAACAGCGACGTCTTTATGTATTCAACGTGTTTGCTTTTAATTTCTTGCGTCCCTTTCTTTGTTATATGCAGGTAAAGGATAGCTATATTTATTTGTTTTGTTTCATTGATGCTCTGTGCAAACTAGAAACAGGTCACAAATATTTTAAATCAGCATTTTTACTGCTCGATTAATGAGAAATAAACAAAGTGGCTTCATAATTTTATTCAAACAGAAGATTTATACGCTTCTTTGCAACTAGTAGGGGTCGAAAAGCTAATCTACGCCACACTAAGTAGACTAAAACATTGCCACACCGAGATATGAGACGTTCTGTCTGTTTGCATAATACATGCATTAGCGCGATTTATACCGCGCGTTCCCGCGATGTGGCGCGATGTGCCGCGATACCGCGTCAACGTTATTGTGACTTTATGTATAATTAATGTTAATATGTACCGGCTTTCGGTTTAGGCGGTTTGAATTTGGTATTAGATTTTCATGTTCCTTTTAAAGGTTTTGCAATTAAAATACCATTTCAGACATGAACCTAAAAAAAAGTCACTAGATTAAACATGTATCTGTATACTATATATTTTTTTGCGAATTTAAATATGGTGATTTCTCTGAAAACAACTCGATTTAGAAACGTAAATTTCGGAAAAGGGGCCCGATCGACCTGTGCGGCTGTTATTACCTAGCCACGGGCCCCTCGGCTGTCATTATTTGTATACTACACAAAAAGCAACTGTTCCGTATTTTTCAAATGGCACTTTCAATAGTACACATCGGGCTACAAATGATAAGATTTTAATAGCAGTTGTTAGCGTGACTGATAACATATGAATGTCGATATTTCTTACAGTTTTATATGCCAAGGTCTGACGCCTGAAGTGATGAACTCATTATTGTTGTAAATAGTGATTTATTTGAGCGTACTCTTTTATTTATTTGGGTATTGTATTACCCAGTAACTGGGTTATGGAGATCAGATAGGCAGTCGCTCCTTGTAAGATACTGGTATTCAGCTGCATCCGGTTAGACTGGAAGCCGACCCCAACAAAGTTGGGAAAAGGCTAGGCAGATGATGATGACTCTTTTATTTATTTCAGTAGTCACCTTCACATTAGATACACGACATTTATAAATGAGTAGTTTCATAAAATACAAATAGGAACCTAAGTGCTTATTTATATTCGTTCATTTAAAGAATCACAGTTCACGTCACTCCTTTGTCAAAAAAATTAAGCCTTTTTCGCTGTTAGTTTTCTTGTGAATTAAAAACATAGTACCACCCGGTCTTAAATAATATAAAGAATGACATATCAACTTTTATGAAAACACTCTGTTTGTAGAGCCCTAGAGATAGAGGGCGTCACCCATGTCATATAGGATGTTCTAGTTCAGGAGTCGAGACCTCATTGATGTAACGTATAATAAAATTACTATTACAATCACTCAGTAACTGTGTGGTAGTCTAAGAAAAACATTTAATTTGGGACACACACAGGAAATACAATCATCAACATTTAAAACTAAAATACCATTAAAAACAACAAAAGGACCTGTGCGAGGTCATACAGGCTCCTCTCTCAGCATAATGTTTAAAGTGGATACATGTGTCTATGGGATTTCTTAACAAAGACACTGACCTCATTGGTGTTCCACCGGTGCCTCTGTGCTGCGAAGTGTTCAGCTCTGGGTAGGCTCTCCAGGTTCTCTGGCAATTTGATAGGCTCGCCATCTGTAATAAAAAAATAGGCATAAATAATTTGGTATAACAAAAGATTTATCATCATTTTCAGTCGCTAAAACACAGTTGGAACTTTTCTAATTGCTGTACAATATCTTAAGATTAAGTAGGAGTACATAGGCAATGTTAGCCAAAAAATAAAGTATTTCTTTAAGGCAAAAGTAGGTATCCATACTAATATTATTAAATTCGAAAGTAACTCTGTCTGTCTGTCTGTCTTACCTTTTCACGCCTAAACCACACACACCGTGTGTGTGTGTGTGCAGAGAGGTAGCTCTCTGTCAAATTTTATCGAAATCCGTTCAGATTGCAACCCGGGGAAGGACATAGGATAGTTTTTATCGACATACCTCGCGGACGAAGCCTCGGGCGGAAGCTAGTTAGTTACTCCTCAGTAGGCTTTAGAAGGTAGCCGTTTTACAGTATAAGGAACTTAACGGTTAGGAAACAATAGATTAAATTAAAAATAAATTTTGATTTAAAAGAGTGTCCATGGAGTTGCTTGCCCGTTCTTCTCCATAGGTACCTACCTACGCTTTGGAATGGGCAACTAGCTTCATCTTTCTGACTGACGTCGGTCAGTCAGACTCTTAACAATTCAAAAGTGCCTGTAATTGGTTTAATTGAAATAAATGCTTTGAGTTTTTTAGAACTTCAGCTTTATTATTTACCAAACAAACTTATGATATCCACAAAAGGTTAACAATCACGTTTCTCTTAAATCTGACACCAAAGTATGGAGTTAAACTATCCAAACTAACAGAGACACCTATGAATGGCTGCCTATCAATGTACACCTATACAGGTGATCTAGGGCACCTATATGAGACATTAAAAAAAAATCTTTATTTAATTTTGTAAATCATGAAACTTTTAATGTCTTTTGACTGTACTTACCTGTCTAAAAGAGTAAACTTACATAATGTGGATAAGACAAAGATTAAAACAGAAGACGATCAAGCAGGGGATCGAGGTGGGGGGTGGAGGGGATCAGACCGGAATAACTCGTCCGACACAACTGGTAAGTGAAACAAGAGACACAGAACTCGTTACTGTAAATCGTAGCGATTTAACTGAGCAAACTGACCCGGAGCGATTATATTGAGAGTGAATTTGATACCGATAAATGAATATCCAGATTGTAGGTACCTATAGGTCTACGGTCGTTTTATATCGTCACTAGCTGCGCCCCGCGGTTTTACCCGCGTAAATGTCGATCCCGTGGGAATATCGGGATAAAAAGTAACCTATATGTTAATCCAAAGTGTCAGCTACCTCCATACAAAATTATATCAAAATTAGTCCAGCCATTTGAGCGTGAAGAAGTATCAAACATATAAACACAAACTTTCGCCTTTATAATATTAGTGTGATATTGCTGAGCGTGGTTCGTTTCCCAGGTTGGGCAATGTGATTGGGTTTTTTCCATTAGGAATTTATTTTTTAACAGCCCGGAGTTCGGAAATTGGAGGTGTGATACCCCCGTCCCTCAGAAAGTACGCAAAGCCGCTGGTCCTGCGCCTGATCTCTCTTCGGACGTGTCGGATTGCCATCCCATAATATGAGAGAGAGAGAAGAGATAGTGCACCCGCGGGGCAATTGCGTAACACATTATCAATCGGAATCGGTTTCATTTTGACAGTTCAACAACATTCATTGCGTTATTTACGTGTGGAACAGACAAATTTTTCAAACATAAGAAGCAATGGATTAGCAATTTGCTTCAAAATGATTCAGATTCCGATTGATAGTGTGTTACGCAATTAGGCTGCTGGATCTGCGCATACGCCTTCACGGCGATAATACAGTCCGGAGGACTATTTATCATCATAATTATCAACTCAAAAGTCGAATCTCATAAAATCTAAGTATTATTTTTTGCTATTGGATTTTGTTTTTTAATGTAGGTCGTTCGAAACCTCAAAGAAAAGGTTGTCTAAGTAGAGAAAGACGACATTTCCATCGACTCGACATCGACATTCCCATTGCTATCATCATAAATGACATACAGTCTCGCCCCTTTTTTTTTTTTTTTTGCGGTTGGGAAATCATCAAATGACCCCTCCCGCTCTGGGTGGAGCGGAAGGGAGTGTCAGACTCTTACTGACTAAAACCCACCCGTGTTCCTTCCTTGGCCCTTTGAACACACACGTTTTTCTTGCTGTGAAAAACGGTTTATTCGCCGTGTGTAGTCACGGTCGTCAGTGTTGTATGGATCACTATGGAAGCTTGTTGACAGACACATTTTTTCTACGGCGCAGTTTATTAAATGTCTTCTATTAAGTAAATTACATTATTTTATAAACAATAAGAGGTAATTGCTAAACGTCCACTTATCATAGTCCAGTTGCATTTTACAACAGCCATGGGCAGAGTTGGTGACACAAACAGTTTGTCCACTTCCTCGGCAACCACACAAACAATTAAGTACCTTACAAATTCAAACTTCAACTACTAAGTCCCACTACAACTGGGCTAGGGAAGTAGATACCTCAGTCCAAATAACAATACATGCATGGTGCAAGTATGCCAGCTATTCAGAGCAGATGTATAGAATAGTACAGAAGGTTGGCTCCATACAGCGAACGAAAACAGGCGCACACACACAGATATGCTTCACGTACAGCTTAGTGCACGCGCACCTGCGACTATAGTCTGTTACAAAACTATCTGCTTCTAATGTAAACAAATGAATCAGAAAAGGTACCTGTAGATGGGGAGACTTTGTTTACACTTTCATCAGGTATTCTTGGAACAGACCATACGGCAATCTCATACTTACCAACTCCGGTTATTGAAGTCCACTGCTGGACAACGGTCTCTTCTAAGCTGCCCAGTTACCTTTACTTTTATATCATACTATCTGAACCGGATACCAGTGAGCGAATGCGCTTGCAGTCAGTGTATAGTCGACCTCATGATTGCTATACCACCCTAAGATTTAATGTCACTTGCACGTCATAAAACAACAAGGACACATTAGGTGCACTTTCTCGACCGAAAATTCCGCGAAGTTTGCGAGCGGTCTCATCGTAACTTCCCACTAACTTCCCCATTTTTGTGATGGGTTTTCACAATGATAACGCATTCTTCTTTTGTGTAGCGCTCCATTTTTAACCGACGAAAAAACGGAGGAGGTTCTATTTTTTTTTTATATATTTTTAAATGGGCCCGCTCTAGACCCCGATCACGCCTAATGGTAAGCGATAGATGAGGTCTATGATGGAACGAGCGTGCCCAGAAGATGCCTGTTCAGTCTTGTTTTGAAGGTAGACAGGTTAAATGTAGGAGGGAACACAGATGCCGGCAGAGAATTCCACACTTTGGCTGTGCGCATAATAAAAGTGGAGGAGAAGCGCTGATTACGACTCGTGGGGATATCAACCTTAAGCGATCAATCTCATTAAAAATTGGAACAGTCATAGGTGACAGCTGTCAAAATTCAGAGTTGCCATTTGCAAAAATGATACAAAATTTAAATAGTACACTCTTAATGAGACACGCTTTATCTATGTAACAGTTGTACAATTTCAACCTAAGTGAAGTTTGTCTGTGTGCCTGCGTGTTCGTTCGTTGTATAGACTCGACCTTCTGTGCTATTCTGTGGCACAAGAATGCTGGCTATGCTGAGTAGAGGTGAGGAATTCTCAGCAGACACACATAAATTGTATCCGCGGCCGCCTGGCCAAATTTATTGATGTCAAAATCTTGTTGTGGGACTATCAGTCCACTGTGTGGGACATTAGTTTAGTGATGGATGAAGTGGGGGGAGTGTGTTTATTGGGTTTTGGAAGAGAATGATTGTTTTTTGGACATTTGTTTCTAGATGTAGGGGTTGTTTATTAATGTTGCTTAAAGTTATGTACCTAATGATTAGCGATTGTTCCACCACACATTTTTGACGTTTAAACATCTCTTTAACTGTAAGAAACGTTTATAAATAAAGAGGCTTATCTATGTTAAGGAACTCTGTAAAAAAGGTCTTTATAAGTTTTTGGTTGCAATGCATTTTGAACTTTGTTAACATTCAGTTTGTTATTCCATAACTTTTAAATTATCTCATAATTTCCTGACCTATGTTTAGGTAGGCATGAGAGTTCGTCATTTTAACCGAAGAGAATTCCATCGGGTACACGGCTTATCCATACTAATATTATAAATTCGAAAGTAACTCTGTCTGTCTGTCTGTATGTTACCTTTTCACGCCTAAACAAATGAACGGATTTTAATATAATTTGGCAGAGAGATAGGTGCATCCCGGGGAAGGACATAGGATAGTTTTTATCCCGATATTCCCACGGGATCAACCGGATCAAACCGCGGGGCGCTGCTAGTTAATAATAAAACATTTGAACATCTTTCCAGTTCAGAGGAAACGGGAATGAGAGATAAATCTAACCAAAGCTAGCTAAAATTCCCAGAATAAAAGCCTGTTGACATCCTTAAAGTAAATACTGACTAATCCAAAAAACATGTCCTCTTCATTTTTCACAATGTCCCGAAACTAAACCACCCAAAAATCCAGAAGAGTAAAGCGCAAATAAAACAATAAACTGTGCCCGAACGAGGTGAAAACTGCCCGGTTTTTGGCAGCATTCGTCAAGAATGTCTGCACTGTTACCGGGGCCACTGCCTTCCAAACAACCGCTTTATACCACCCCCCGGACCATCCAAATCCGACCTTATCTCTCCAGCCATAAAGACCCGAATGAGCGCATTCATAATCATGTATTTCGAAGCAATCGTCCAACTTGTTGAAATTCCGCCGCCGTCCGCTTTAGCGACTGCAAAATTAACTTTAACATTCCTGGCTTTCACTTGATCTTTATGTCTAAGAGATAAGATTCGTTTTGGCTTGGTTTTTGGTTGTAGTAGTGAGGGTTCTAAGTTGGTAGGGCGTATAGGATGTAGGAAATTCGCTAGCCAAGCTTCTGGTCTAGTGCTCGCTAATTTCGCACCCAATCGTGGCTAACGGATAACGTGGGCGACATTCTTTGCTTTTATTTAGTCTGAATATTTTTTTGGAGGTCAGAGGTAGGTATTTGAGATGCGGTTAGTGTCTCTAAATAATTTCGGTGAGACCCCAGTCGGGACTGTCGGCGGTAACCGAGAAAAAAGTATCGTAGGCTGTACGTACATTCCTGAAATTGCCGATTCAGCAGCACCCAACAGTCATAATTATAAGGCCCTTTTTCCTTTAATTTTTATTCCACAAGCAAATACGATTATTGTCCTGGTTTTTTCCCGTTGGTGTGAGCGTTTAACTTGGAAAGTACACACGAAAAGATTCTGCGCCCCCATATAAGGAACTAGCTTCTGCCCGCGACTTCCTCCGCGTGAAATTTCACCCTCCCCCCATTCACCGTCTTAGGGGTGGAATTTCGAAAAAACACACCCACCAAATTCCATGTCTCTAGGACCAGCGGTTTAGGCTGTGCCTTGATATATCAGTCAGGTAGGACTTAACATTTTATATATATACATATAGATAGATGATTAAGTTTTAAGCCCGCAAGCTGAAGTCAAGGTAAGTTTTGAACCTGCGCTTCTTGTTAACTTCTGGGCCACCACAATATTATGTAAAACTGATATTTACCAATAAATAAAAATGGAAAAACTTGCCTCTGTCCAGCAGTGAGCCAGTGTCGACAAAATTAAAAAAAAAAATAGTGCCACTCCGGGAGCGCCGACAGAAGTGAAAACAAAACACAAACAGAATACTTTGCCATCACTCACTGACAATCGGAATATACATTAAAACCGAGTACATCCCGAGGACAGCCGAACACATCCGTAGCGGGTATTTTTGTGTTACAAACAAAACACGCGCGGTGTCGCTTACGGTAACAGTGACACAAGTTCAATGGCTTTTTCCCATCTCAAAAAATGCCCAACGCGCCTAAAGAATTTTTCACTTCAAAAATAAAAACCAAAGAGCTGGTTCTTTATTTGTAAGTACCTAAGTATATGAAGAGCGAATGACATATTGGTTAGCTACCTCTTCTATCACACTCAGTGAAATAGGCTGATATATCTGTGACCAAACTATAAATAGGTTCGGCAACAGTACAACCCGCAAGTGCAAATTGGTTAGTAAACTGCTGCGCCTTGTTACTATGTCCATTAAAGGCACTGACCATTCATTCATAACAATCGTTTTTAATATTGCGTAAGAGGATCCTTTAAAAACTGTAATGCTATTCTCTAAAAATCTCACCGTGAAAACTTAGGTGAAGTGAGCTGTCAATAGTGTCAACACCTAGCATCAGGTGGAATGACAGCTCACTTCACATAAGTTATCACGGTGATGGTTTTACAGAATAACACCGCTGGAATTGATAATATCTTCAACCCGTTGATCATCATTATTACTATTATTTATTCATCAATCAAGTAACATAGACTCATATGACTCATAACTCAATGTCAAAAGCAATAAATACCATTTTAAAAAAATGATTAAATAGAAAATAGAAAAATTAAATTAACTGCCTATCTGACCTGCACAACCCAATTACTCGGTAATAGTAATACGATACTTCTTGGTACGGCAGGCTGTCAAACTTTCGGAGTTTTAGGTTCCCATAACGAATGTCAAAGATCGAAGAATGACCGCCGAATGACATGAGCCGGGACCAATATTTCCGAGACACGAAGAGGGCTCGATTGCAATTGACGGTCACCCATCCAAGAAGCTTGCCTTGCCTTGTCAAGCTTAGATTAGCCTTTGATCGACCCGTGCGACTGTTATTAATTAGCCACGAGCCCCCGAGCTCCTGTTTGTTTTCCAAACATGATCTGCAACATGATATAAACATTTCCCTGTTACATGGATTCGTGATTGATTACAAATGTGGTGTTTATCTAAATTACTTTGAACGACAACTGTCACTGTTGTATGTTAAGAGTTAATCCCTTCTGATTGGTTTCGGATTCGGGTTAGATTAGGAGATACCAATGCGGACTCATCGTGATGTCAGAGGCTTAGCTTTTTTGCTAGGTAGGGTCCGTTTACATGGCAATCGAAAATTACAGCAATTTACATTTCATTAAAGGCTGATTTTTCCAACGCCAGGTAATTATAACCGAGGAATAATTTTAAATTTTTGACAGTTCTTCAAAACAAAACTGTCAGACGTCAATTTTAATCCACGAATAAAAATTATCTGTCAATTGAAAAATCAGCCATTATACAATTTTACGAATAATCTTAAGTGATGAATATCAGGGGGCCTAAAAAGGCCATTTTGGCAGAATCATAAAAGGATAACATTATGAATCATAATATGGCGAAGAGAGTCCGTATTTTTCTTTTTTTCGCTGCACTACGTAGGCATAATTATAAAAATTCTTCACCAATGGGATTTAATATGCTGGCCATTATGATTCATAATGTTATCCTTTTATGATTCTGCCAAAGTGGCCTTTGGAGTTGTGTTTTTTTTTAATTAGTCATGGTGTCAATGAATTCTCCTGAAGACAAAAAACTTGTATGGAAACTATAACATCTTTAGTGTGAATCACACCATATGACATAAATTGATGAAATAATCGTACCTAATCGAAGATTAAGTATTATAATTATGATGATAATTAAAAGTACCTAGTAGCAATTTGATTCTTCCATCAGACTGTTTCTTTTAACTATGAAATACTAGCTTTTGCTCGCGACTTCGTCTGAGTGGATGTCGGAAAAAAAGTATCCTACATTTATGTCACCCCATGGTCTATTCGTGTGCCAAATTTCATTGAAATCCGTTCAGCAATTTAGGCGTGAAAAGATAACAGACAGAGACATTAGATACGGATACTATGGATGAACATTGAGATAATCTACTATGATATAACCCAAAAAAGAAACATTTTATATACAAACATAAGCAAATAAATCATCTCAACGTATGCATTAATAAAAACCAGGGTTCCGTACCACAAGGCATAAAACGCCGAATAAAACGTTTCTTTTATAACCCTCTATTATTTTATTTTTATTGTTGTTATAGCGGCAACAGAAATACATCATCTGTGAAAATGTCAACTGTCTAGCTATCACGGTTCATGAGATACAGCCTGGTGACAGACAGACGGACGGACGGACGGACAGCGAAGTCTTAGTAATAGGGTTCCGTTTTTACCCTTTGGGTACGGAATCCTAAAAACCTCGGTATCAAAGATCTCCCGCTATAAAACGAGGTCATTTAGAGGACGTAATATAATATATCTGTTATCAAAACGATTACTCAGCAATTTCGGCTCAGATATGAACGTTAGATAAAACTAAATATATAGAATGAGTCCAAAGTAATAAATATTGTGCAAAGTTTAGCGATATGCACATGGGTTTATGTAACTGAATTATAATTATGGCGTCAGTAAGTGCTGTGATTTCGGGTGTGCGATTAAAACGGTTAAAATTCAGCGACTGCCTATCTGACCTCCACAACCCAGTTACTGGGTATCACGCTATCACGATACCCCTTGTTAAGACTTCCGACTGATTTTCAAAATTTCGAGGTTCTTACTACCCGTAACGACAATCAAAAATCTACAAAGGACAGCCGCGACCAACGGCTTAACAAGCTTTCCAAGGCATGGAGGGGTCTCGGTATCTAATGGATGGTCACCCATCCACGGACTGACCTCGGCAAGCGTTGCTGAACCTTGAAGATCGACCAGTCGCTCCATGGACACGGACAACACAATCCCTTTCTTTTCGCTACTAGAGTAGGCGAAATTCAATATATCAATAAAAAAGATAGGGACAAGCCACTCTTCAAACGACTGGCCCCCTTCCGACAGCGTAGGCTATGACCGTAGCGTCACTCAATAAGTAATAAGCGGCTAGCCGCTGGGGTTAATCCCCATTGCTTCATCGTTATCCTCACCTAGATTTATATAAACACGAGCAATATGAGGAAACAACTAGGATAGGTTTCAAAAGCTCCCACTCTGCGGACATAATGAAACACGTACCTTTTTGTAAAATGAGATTTGTTTAAGTGTCATGCTATTTTAAAACTAGAGAAATAAATTAATTCTGATTCTGATTCAGTCGCTCCATGTAAAGTACTGGTATTCAGCTGCATCCGATTAGACTGGAAGTCGACCCTAACATAGTTGGGAAAAGGCTAGGCAGATGATGATAGTAAAATTCAGTATAGGATCTTCAATTTACAAAGTTCTTTTAAGTGACAGAGGGACGTCGGTCGCATCCTTAGGACTAATTATTGAGAGTTAAGGCTCCTACAAACAGGTGCGACACGCGACGCGAATCGCGCCTGTTTGTAGGAGCCTTTACATTTATGTATGCTCCTCTTGTAGCGGTATCTACAACGCCACATGCGAACAACGCGTCATCCTACGTCACGCAAAATCCTGCATCGCGCAAGCAGAGTTTACCGCGCAATTAACATAGATACAACGGCCCGACATGAACCATTGGGCAGTTGCCCGCCAGACATAACACCCGTGGTCGGAGGATCCTCCCTTTTTCTATAGAGTATGAGTGAACTTTACACCCTGTTCCTCATACCTCTATACTCTCTCCAACACTTGTAGGAAATCCGGTGTGATTGTACAGTTAGTTGACAAAATAGTTTGGACTCTAGACTAGTCTATGGCCATGAATATGATGTAGGTATGATGACCTGTGGAGTAATTGCGTAACACACTATCAGTAGCAACGGGTTTCATTTTGATAGTTCAACAACATTCATTGCGTTATTTACGTTGTTGGGCAGACAAATTGTTCGAACATATGAAGCAATGGATTAGCAATATCCTTCAAAATGATTCAGATTGTGATTAATAGTGTGTTACGCTATTAAGATACAGATCATGGTGAACTGGGGCAGACTGAAAGCATACAGTGGAGTCCCATAAAAAGGAGTGTTTGAAGTGTCCATACTTCCTTCTTTTTTTTTTTTAGAAAGTCGTTGCCCTACACTAGGAATTTCTCCTGTATTGTGGGTGCTTTTACAAACATTTAAACTCAAATACACAAACAGCCAGACCCGTAACAACTACTTGTAGGCCATACAAATATTTGTTCTGACACTTCTGAGTACCTAGGTATCTAAAAACGGCACTGATGCCGCGATTGGCGTGGCCAACTCCTGGGCCTAACACATCTAACATAAGTAGTATTTAATTTTGCTATCGACTTGAAAACAAGAATTCTATTCTATTTAAGAAGTTATTTTTTAAGTAAGTGCTGTGTACCTACGCCTTTAAGTGACTAATTCACGATAATTCAATGCATGTTATTTATTATTATGTGTAGGTATATTTCCAGTGAATAGGTCGTTGGTGTACCTTTTAAATAAATAAAAAGAAGACACCATCAAGATGAGCCCCGGGTGTTACTTACAGGACAACTTTGATGGACCTTTTTTTTTGTTTCCGGGGTGGAAAATCCTCATGGATGTCCGCCGCCCTGGGGACTCTTACTGCCAAAACCACCCCGGTGTTGCATCTCACACCTACGCTGGGTGTTGCGGGAACTTACGATGCTTCCGCAACCCCCGACTGGTGTCGGCCCGCCACTGTGGGCCTCCTCGGATCAGAACTTAGATGGACTTTCGTCAACCATGTAATTCTTTCTTGCTCGAAGACTATTGACACTATCAAAATGAGTAAGTTTATGAACAGTATTCTTTCCAAATTACTTTACAAAGCAAGTCAACACATACGTACACTAGCTGACATCAGCTGACATTCAAGTGCAGACAGTTTTTATGTTAGATAAGTATGTATATACAGCATTATGTATGTCAAAGAACAATGACCTTTGTCATTGAAAGAGAACTCAGATCAATTGCAATTGGTATATAACAAATTATACAACATGTTTAAACACCTGTGTATTCTATGTTTATCAAGTCCCGAAAAAATTTAATTTATCTAGTACTAGCTTCTGCCCGCGGCTTCACCCGCGAAGTATGTCGATAAAAACTATCTTATGTCCTTCCCCGGGATGCAATCTATATCTACGCCAAATTTTATCGAAATCCGTTCAATGGTTTAGGCGTGAAAAGGTAACATACAGACAGACAGAGTTGCTTTCGAATTTATAATATTAGTACCTATGGATTTAGAGAAAAACATTAGTAGTACTAGCAGCGGCCCGCGGTTTCGCCCGCATAAGTTTTGATACCGTGAGAATATTGGAATAAAAACTATCCTATGTCCTTTCCCGGGACTCGAAACTATCTCTATACCAAATTTAATCTAAATCGGTTCAGCGGTTTAGGGGTGAAGAGGTAACAGACAGATACACTTTTCGCTTTTTCGGATCTCAGGGAGATGGGCTGGTTGGAATACCTAACTACCGACGCGACAGCCGCCATGGCCCACGCACAATGGTCCACTTGATGGACCCCATAACATTAGAACATAGAAGGTAAGTAAATAAAAAAAGGATGTGTTCTAAAAAACCTGTTAATTTATTTTACAACAATTAGAGCTTATAAAATATCTAATCATAATATATTAATTGATCTATGTTAACATCACACTCGTTATACATACCTACATAGGCTGCATTTACATACTTTGTGAGAATTTTAAATTCCCATCAAAAAGAGCAATTCCTGTTGAGCGCGTCAAATATAAACTTTCTCGATATTTTCATATATTATGATTACTTATCAATAGTTTTATAAATAATAGATAATTATTATATAGATTAAAATAACAAAACAATAAAAAACAAAAAAAATTTTAACACTTCACACAAATCTTGTAATATGCCCATGTTTTTTTTACAACTAGCCGTTGATGTTCCACTGTTTTTGTATGGCACTGATATGCCCTCATCTTAATTAGGAACAAGTCATAGAAATTACACTAAATACATGTTTTAATTTGCCATGTATTTTATCTTTGATTTTGCATCACTGTCAGAATCACAGTGATCTTTATTGTCGTAGCAATAAGGTTGCTATTGAATTGCTGCCATTGCCAAGTCTGTCAAAATCACAATGATCTTTATTTTCGTTGCTATAAGGTTGCTATTCGGTTGTGCTGCTGTCAGAGGTGAAATAACTTAACGAACTGTATACAGGTATTTACTAAACAATACATAGGGAACAACAAATTACTTTATAACGTATAATTGACTCAAACTAACAGCAGTCTGTACCAACGACCTTGCGCACGAGTTTAGCTCAAGAAAAAATACAAAAAGATAATATTATGTACTCAGAAACCAATACATTCAATATTTACTTCTCAACTATCAATAGGGAATTAAAATAACCCTTCAAACATTATATGTTTATGTAGATACTAGCTTTTGCTCGCGGCTTTGCCCGTGAGTAAATCGCAAAATCATCCCACGGGAACATACCACCGAGATAAAAAAGAATCCTATGTCCTAATCCAAGTCATGGTCTAAGAAAAACCGTGTGCCAAATTTCATCCAAATCCGTTCAGCCGTTAAGCATGAACAGGTACAGACAGACAGAGTTACTTTTACGCATGTATAATATTAAAGTATCGAAATATTGTATAATCATGTGAACCGATGACGTGTCACGATTAAATCATCTGTTACTCGTTTGTTAGACGCAGAATGACGCGGCAAAACGGAAGATACTCAATTGATATTTTTATCATTCAATGACTTGCAACTGATTGTAAGGCCATGCTCACAGTAATATTAGGGTCTTCACAGGACAGACTTTTAAGGTGAACGGATAGTGGTAGACCGCGAAATTCAAATTTTCTTACGTTTTTTGCAATTTCCAGGTCAGTGTCAGATTGTATCTTGATCAAAATATGATTCGCGACAATAACAGGTACATATTTAGAGAAGTATAATCATTAGAATCGTTAATACATCTTTCTAAGTTAGATTTCTACCACCAACCACCAATCTCATGGAAAAGTGTTAATGGTAGAAATTTAACTTAGAAAGATGTATAAATGATTCTAATGCTTATAATTCTCTGAGGGGTACACGCGCCCACACGAGGTACAAAAACTTAAATAGGTAAGTACTGGTATACAGCTGCACTCGGTTAGACTAGAAGCCGACCCCAACATAGTTGGGAAAAGGCTAGACAGATTGACACAAGAAGACATCGAGCTATAATTTCCAGTGACCTCGCATTATATAGATTTTCCGCACAATGGTCAACTTATCAGGTCAATGGTCAACTTATCAGAGGTCAACTTATACTGGAAATTTATAGCTAGATAGTATGTCTTCGGGCATAAAAAATCTACGAACTTTGAGGAACATTTTTTGCGTACCGCGTTTATTGATCATTATATCCATACTAATATTATAAATTCGAAAGTAACTCTTGTCTGTCTGTCTGTCTGTCTGTCTGTATGTTACCTTTCACGCCTAAGCCACTGAACGGATTTCGATAAAATTTGGCAGAGATAGATTGCATCCCGGGGAATGACATAGGATAGTTTTTATCCCGATAGTCCCACGGGATCGACACTTATGCGGGTGAAACCGCGGAGCGCTGCTAGTATTATATACAAAGTCTGTCATTGAATTTTGAGAGATAAATAGTAAACCACAAATTATAATTACTTACAAATCTGTTTTGGGTTTTGAGCCTAAGGAAATTTAAAGATTTCTGTATAGCGAATTTAGAAAGAAAACTTGTGTTTTGTTACATATTGTTTGGAGCTTTTGGATTATTGTAATTAGGCTTGTTCCCTTTTAATTTGGACTTTTATGTGAAGAAAAATGGACGTTAGTTATGATTAGTGTTTATGAAGTAATTGCATTGTTGATTAATTGTAACAATGTTTAATTGCAGTAGGTTTATATATTAAGAGAGTTCATTGATAATTTAGTACGGTCTGTTTTGTTTGAAGAAATTACTTTCGCATTTTACCTAGCAAACGTAGAAAAGGTCTACGTTTGCTAGGTAAAATGCGAAACTGATTGATGCAATTGATTGTACGCCTTCGTATCAATTGATAACAATGCTGAATGGCCATAGCTGCTAATTATAGGACCGTTTAAAAAAAATCGTTGTTAAATTTCCAGCATACCTACTTTAAATGCTTTTAAAATGGCGGAAAATTCAGCAATAAAAAAATTACCAGTAGCAAAGCACGAGGATTAACTTTTTATGTGTTTTATTTTTACTTATTTTATAAGCCGTAGGTACATGTTTCAGAGACAAATGTTTATGAAAAAACTGACACTTATTAAAACTGTGTTGGGCATACACTTATTATGACCAATTATTTAAAACTATTGAAGTATAATATAAATAGTGGTTTGCTAAGTCAATCCTCATTCACGCAAATGTTCATAACCCCTGCATTTGTTCAATGACCTATCACATTAAACGCAACATCTACATCTTCTTTTTCTTATCCGGTTTGGCTGGCAAGAACACTGCAATCGTCTTCTGTAAGATCTCTGTGAATATCATGGTCCCAATAAACACAAGGAGAGTTCCAATCCAGTGGCCGAAAGTAAAAGGATTCCTGAAGTACACGATGGAGAAGAGAAGCGACACGAATTTTCTCAAGGTGACGGTCAAGGTAACGATCAACGAAGCACATTCGGTTGTCAACACGTACACAGCACTGATACACAACCCTTGAGTCAATACATATAAGATCAGCCACAATACTTGTCTTGGGAAAGCAATACCAAGGAACTCGACAATAGGTGTCTCGGTAGCTAATTTAACGTGTCCGATTAGGTTAGGAGCAGTTGGCAGCCAGAATACTAAAGGCAGCAAGTGTGTGTAGAACAGTGCTTCCCAAGGATGCTTTCCGTACTTTGAGTACAGGGATTCCTGGAAGATTCCCATCCTTGCAGAGACGAAGAGTGCGAAGGTTAGGATGGCTATACCGAGGCACCACCACAGCCAGTCAATGAACTTCAGTTTTTCTTCCTCAGCAGCATCTTCATGTGTTTCTCTTGGCGCTTTCACGTCGCCACTTGATACGATGGTACAGAGAGCTATACCAGCTGATATCATCAAGACGGCCACGTATTTCAATGGTGGGTACCTCTTCTTCAATATCCATACTCCCATAGCCATGTTGGCCATCAGAGAACCAGCTCTGAAGATCATGTGTAAAGGCATTGGTATGTTGAAGTCAAATGCATAATTGTTAGCAACGCTGCTTGTCCAGAAAAATCCAACTAAAAGCAGGTATTGCTTGAAGGGAATGTTTCTCTTAGCTGTACCGAATTTTCCAACGGTAACAAATCCTATTGATGCGATGAATAAAAATTGTAGGAATGTAGCTAAGTTTCCCGCGCCCGGGTCTTCTTTCACAACCATTTCTAGGAACACTACGTTGGAACAACATCCTATGAAGACCATCCCAATGGCCGCAGCCGCCTTCACGGAAACCATTTTGGATCTGAAAAAAAAGGAAAGAAAATCAAAAAAAGTTATTCCGATACCGGGAATCGAACCCGAGCCTCCTGGGTGAGAGCCAGGTATCCTAGCCACTAGACCATATCGGATATTGAAATGGTAGCGAAAATATTGGTTCTAACTCGTAGATCAAAATCTAAAGTACAAAATATTAACATACAGAATCATAAAAACTATGAAACAAAGTCCATAAAATGTCTGCCTTAGTTTAGTTTTAAGTGATAACACCATTAAATAATTAACCTGACATGCGCACTGCAGCCGAATTCAGTAAGGTTATTTCAACTGCAGTTTTATGTGATAAATCAACACTAAACTAACTTGAATGGACTTCAATCGCTTATAATATGAAGTAATACTTACATTTAGTTCGTTTCACTATCACAAACACAAATAATCACGTAAATTATAACATTATTTACTTTAAAACGTCAGACACGTTTGACAACGGAGCTAGCCGAAGCGCCAATGTGTGCGTAATCAACCAGTGATTGTAGTTGTGACCGTGGCCTCGAATACATCTACGCATGCGCTGAGCGGCGACGTCGGTAAAACTGCACGTGTTTAAGTATTTGTATTATAAGTAATAGATGGCGTTGTTATCAATTATGAAACCGATGTATCAATGTGTGAAGATTATATATTTCAGGGGAACTGTGGGTTCGATCGAAGCCTTCGTTACATTATTTACATAGCAAGGATCACTGTCTGGAGTAAAACAATAATGGCGGACGGCGGCTGAAACATTTTCACTTTGCTCATGTAAAGTTGAGTTAGGTAGTTTCAACAGGTACCTAAGCATTACCTATTTAAGTATTCCGTTGACGACTTAGGTTTTGGTAGGTACCTAGTCCTTTCTTATAAATGCTTCGGGTTTTACCTGTAAGTTGAGAAAACCTAGAAACATGTTTCGAATAACATGAGAAAGGGGAATAGATAGGTAATCTCAAGATGGGAATAACTGACAAAGCTCAATATGTTATGGTATGCTAATGTTAATAAAGAAAAATTATAATCTGATTACAGCTAAGTAAGTAATACAGCCACCTTTTTTTCTCTCATTTTGTCAGCGTCAGAGAAAAACACAATTTTTTAGTATGCGATTGTACCTTAACTACCTATACATATTTTTAAACCCATTGGAAGGCGAACCTTTTTTTTTAAATTATTCAGGTTCATCAATATTAATTCACGTTAACTTCGCATGGGGATCGGGATTATACACAGGTACCAACTCAATATTCAACATAGGTATCTATTGCATTCCACAATATTGTGAACTAAGGTGGCAGGTTTTACAAAGACATGATCACTCCAATCCCTGTCTGGCACAGCAAAGCAGGCAAGAGAAAGAAGGTTTTGATTTGAGTAATAGGCTATTTGACTGGTTTCTGATAAACATCTCAGATTATTTAATGGTGTCTAACGAGCCCACAAAAACCTATTACTTCAAATTGCTTTGTATTTCTTTTAAAAAATAGTAAATAAAAATGTACTTTTAAATAAGCCGCCAAAACGCTATCTTTAACAATATGGCGTCGTGACGTCACGATTCACGTAAACAAACGTTGAAACGGTCGAGATACTAGACAAAAGTCATCTGTTCTGTCAACGATAGACAGAAATTTACTAAATCATGACGTCATCTTAAGTTCAGCCAATCCAGACCGTTTTCGATTACGTGGCGCCAGATTTAAAAAGATGAAGTTTTTTCGGGATTTTTTTTATAAATAAACATTGTTTTGTTGTAAAATTACCTAATGCAAATCGATTTTAAAAGCGATAATCTATACGAGTGTCAATAATTATGACCTTATTTTTTTTACATTGTCAAATAGCCTATTAGTTGGCATACCTTCTATAAATTATACAGTAAGTACATCAAGCTACCCGAAACTGTCAAATTTTCCCAATCAACTTTGAACCTTATGTTTTAGCGACAAAGTTGAAAATCTATTAAAGAAATTTGACGGATTGTAGTAGCTTGATGTGCTAGTCTGTACAATAAATTGAATGGTAAATTGTACAGGGCAATTTCCTAGTTTCTTATCCTAATTGCAATGGGTCAGTAGTTCAGTACCTACGAAACTATTAAAGGTAGAGAAACTTTTTCTTAGAAACCACGTCGTCGATTTCAAAGTTAAAAACCGGCCAAGTGCGAGTCGGACTCGCACACGAAAGATTCCGTACCAAAAGGCAAAAACGCCGAAAAAAAACGTTTCTTTTATACTCCTTTAAATTTTAACTTTATTTTATTTTTATTATTTGCTGTTATAGCGGCAACAGAAATACATCATCTGTTAAAATTTCAACTGTCTAGCTATCACGGTTCATGAGATACAGCCTGGTGACCGACAGACAGACAGTCAGTGGAGTCTTAGTGACAGGGCGACTAGAATCAATTCTATTTTATTTATCGTAATTTTTGACGTTCAAAAGTGCCTTTAATGTGCCTATTTGAAATAAATGCTTTGACTTTGACTTTGACTTTGACAGGGTTCCGTTTTAACCCTTTGGGTACAGAAACCTAAAAACTACATCCATAATATCCATCAAAATGACGTCACAATATTTGAACAAAAACCTGAAACAAAGCTCCGTAAGGCCACCAGTCCATGTATAAATCGCTTAGGTCAGTAACATAGATCACTAGGTCACCATACATAACACCAATTGGCAAATAGCCAGGAAGATTTACAAAAGATTTGTAGCCATAAAGACCATTAAAACCTAGATTTATCCCTATTGAAAATATTCATTGAACTGTCAATAATATCTAAGAAAAACTATGACACTTTTAGTATTAGAGGTCTTTGTGAAGAAGCTCGCCCGGGGAAGTACGGCCACCAATCAATCTGCCTAGCCTTGGATAAAGGCTATATTGCAGTGGCGAAGGTTCCATACAACTCAATTCCTACCGGCTTCCCTTTTAAAAATGGCAGTCAGTATTCTATAGACAAGTAATCTACTCCGGCTTACCTCTTACAAAAATTTACCCTTCGCTACTGCTATATGTTTAAGGTAAATAACGATATTTTACATGGAGTTCTGCCTACTTGACCTGCACAACCCAGTTACTGGGTACCATGATACCCCTTGGTAAGACTGGTTGTTAGACTTTTGGCTTCTGTCTGAGCACCCGTAACGACTGTCAAAGATCTACGAATGACATCCGGGACCAACGGCTTAATCCAGCTTATTTTTTTATATGAGTGTAAAAGTGATTCCGTTATCCTATTTACAGAATACATACATACATAATCAGCCTATAATGTTCCCACTGCTGGGACACAGGCCTCCTCTCTATGAGGGGAGTAGGCCGTACTCCACCACGCGGGCCCAGTGCGGGTTGGCAGATGTCACATGTCTTCGAATTTTTGGTTCTAGGACATGCCGGTTTCCTCACGATGTTTTCCTTCACCGTTTAGAGAGCAGTGGTGATGAAACAGTTTACAGAATAAACAATTTTATTTCACTACATGACCTAACGCGCGGTCACTTTCGGACTGCTTAGAAAAGAAAGAGAAGTGCGATGACACGCCACTGGAAATTTAATTATTTAGTTATAAAAATTATTTTGTTTGGACTAAAAAAATAAAATACTAGTGGTTTAGTATGTTGCTTGTAGAATAATCTGACAAAAAACAGAAAGCCTCTAAAGGACATACCTACATATTAGTATGGTTTTTATTGTAAAAAGAAAGTTTTTAGAGGTATCTTCATATTTTTTTTCTATCATATCAAATTAGTTGTATATTAACACACTGTCATATATCCTGAAGAATATTCTGATTTTGTTTACTGTAGTCAATCATATACTTTTATTGTTTAAATGATAAACAATGATGATGTCGTTTCAAAATGTGTGTACACACATAATATAGTACATAAGTATATGTAGAAAGGGTATTTTTAAATAAGTAGGTACACTGTTTTTTCATGCAAAAACTTTTTCAAATCCGCCTAATCTATACTAACAAGTATCCCAACCCCACATGACACGTCACAAGACTGAAGGCTAGACCCCCCCTCGAACCTTGACAACCTCCCCCCACAGCTCCAACGAGTGATCGAGCAAACTCACTTGACAAACATTCCCAAGTTATCTCGTAAAATCTCTCATACTTCACATCGTTTGCTAACAAATGCTTGGACTGCATGTAATAAGATCTGCATTTGTTTTGTTTGATCTGTTTTTGCTTGTCTATGATTCAATAGGCTATTTGACAATGTAAAAAATAAGGTCATAATTATTGACACTCGTATAGATTATCGCTTTTAAAATCGATTTACATTAATTTTACTACAAAACAATGTATTATTTATAAAAAAAATCCCGAAAAAACTTCATCTTTTTAAATCTGGCGCCACGTAATCGAAAACGGTCTGGATTGGCTGAACTTAAGATGACGTCATGATTTAGTAAATTTCGTTGACAGAGCAGATGACTTTTGTCTAGTATCTCGACCGTTTCAACGTTTGTTTACGTGAATCGTGACGTCACGACGCCATATTGTTAAAGATAGCGTTTTGGCGGCTTATTTAAACAGTACATTTTTATTTACTATTTTTTAAAAGAAATACATTATGCAATTTGAAGTAATAGGTTTTTGTGGGCTCGTTAGACACCATTAAATAATCTGAGATGTTTATCAGAAACCAGTCAAATAGCCTATTGGCTGAACAAGTGACGGATGTTACTGAGTGCAAAAAACGACAGACAATGGGTACCCGGGCAGAGTGGTCTGGTTCAGCCCTTCTTCTTCTTCTTCGTGTCGCTGGCACGACTGTATTTTTTTAAATCTTCTCTCTCGCTCAAGTTAATCGCCAGTGATCGAACACAGTCAAATCAAACCTTCACAAGACCAAGACCTTGCCGTTTCTCTTTATTTTGTACTAGCTGACCCGGCGAACTTCGTACCGCCCCGCCAGCCGCTCTGCCCCCGCTTTTTATTAAATCTCTGATATCTTCTAAGATATACCTACCTACATTTTAATGATATGCTGTAGAGGGCAATTTTGATGTACCTACATGAAATGCACAACGTTTTAAAATACCTTGCTAAATAACCTTTTTTTTTTTTGTAATATGTATATAAAAGATAAAAATGGTTACTGTGGGTTATCCTTATGAGATAAACATATACCATAGTGGACTTTTTTATTGATATTTTTAAGATATACAATACAATAGTACAAAGTAGTAGTAGTTTTTCCAATTCCGTAGTACATCAATTTGATCTATCTCGTAAGGTTTAGCCAGTGTCTGCAATGTAAGCGCACAAAAATATGTTTGTTACGACATCACATAACAAATCTTTGAATTTCTTGGCTATTTTCTTTACTATATTATGCATGTATTATACATAGAAACCTTCCTCTTGAATCACTCTATCTATTGCTGAAAACTGCATTAAAATCCGTTGCATATTTTAAAAGATCTAAGTTATACTATGTAAAGATAAAGAAGAATGAAAGGGTAACTCGGTTCAAGTAGTATAACATCTATTACATAAAGAATAAAACCATAAACGAAAGATTTTCCATCATAAAGGAAGCGGATGAAAATACAACACAGCCGACCATTGGCACCCGAGAAAACACGTATCCAGAACTTGACACGCGAAATAATACAATTTGCTAAACACATACAGTCTATATTCGCTTGGCACAAAGTTAGTTGCATAACCGTGACTGTAATTCAATTATTACGGCCCGACGCGTCCAACTAACGACCTTATAGATATAAACGTAGTCTGACCCAATGATATGTGAAATTTTGTTTGATTATCAGGAGATTAACCCCGGAACTAATTTCCTGTGAATATTGGACGAGTTTTAGTTTATTTTAGGTAGAAATTATATATGGCTTCGTTCATAAGGAACAAGCTTGCATTTTGTATTTAGACTGGTCATCATAACATCACACTAGGATCTATACCCGACGTGCTGGTAAGTGGCCATTGCCGTCTATAATAATAATAATATTTTTATTTCGAGCAACAAGACTCATAGTGTTAGTAACAATATACTTACAAACTATGTTAGTAATACACATACAAGGACAAAAACAATACCAAACACAGAAAACCGATTGTGACATCACTGCTGCATGGTGACAGGCCCAGCCGAAACCTTGCAGCAATGATTCACAAACGGACAATCAAGCCTGCTTGCTATCATAGACAGGATGCTGTTGGCGCTGCCCCGTACCCTACGGACCAAGGATGCACACCGCTTCCGCATCACCGTGTAAAAACAGTCCACGTGAGCTTCAGCGAACATCCCTGATGCGCTGCAGTACCGGGGCAACCCCATCAACACCCTGAATGCATTATTGTATTGGACGCGAAGGGCGCCGTATGATTTTTGAGTATAATGAACCCACAGACTGCAAGTGTAGAAAGACGTACAGTAAGCACTAAATATAGTGCGCTTGACCTCTTTAGAGGCACGCCTGAATCTGCGGGCAATCATGTTAGCTCTCACACACAGCGCCCTCCGCTCCCTGTCAATATCCTCATCGTCTTTGAGGCCAGTGGTCAATAAGTGACCCAGATATTTAAATCTATCTACCATCACAAGCGGTATACCGTTTAACTTAACTGAAGGTACCGCTTCCGGGTATTTACCCCTGGCCCCAAAGACCATGACCACACTCTTCTTAACATTATATGCCAAACCATGTAGTCTGGCATATTGCTCGCAAGTGGCTACGAGTGTCCTAAGCCCGCAGATTGACGCGCTCAGCAGCACCATGTCGTCGGCATAGCTAATGTTATTACAACACACGCCATCAATATGACATCCGACACGCATGCTGCTAAGCGCGCCAACCAGATCATTCACGTATAGGTTGAATAGCGTAGGCGAGCATAACCCCCCCTGCCTCACCCCGCACTCCAACCCATACGGCCTAGACAGGATGATGGATGATGGATGGATGATGTCATATGCGTTGCTATCCCATCTCAATACTCAATACTTAATATATTGCTTTACCATAATGTGTACATATTATTTATTATTATTTTTTTATTATGAGCCTGTTATGTCCCACTGCAGGGCAAAGGCCTCCCTTCCGTCTTTCCATTTTTTCCTGTCTCTAGCTAAATCTGGCCAATCCCTTAGGTAGGCGTCCAATTCGTCACGCCATCTCTTTCTGGGCCTACCGCGTCGCCGATTCCTGTTATTCGGAATCCAGCCAGTGGCTACTTTTGCCCAATTCTGTTGCGACATGCGGCAGAGGTGGCCTGCCCAATTCCACTTCAGTTTGGCGGCTGTGTTGCCCACGTCTGCAATTTGTGTTTTGGAACGAAGTATACTGTTCCGAATGCGGTCCGTGACTTTGACTCCAAGAATACTTCGTTCCATTGCTCGCTGGCAAACCCCGAGTGCGGACTTTTGACGTTTCGTTAACGACCACGTTTGCGCTCCGTAGGTGAGGGTGGGAAGGATGCACATGTCCATGAGTTTCCTTTTTAGGGAAAGTGGAAGTGATCCTTTCATTAGGTGTTACATCGACCAATAGCTCTTCCAGGCGTTTTTGGTGCGTCGAGCAACCTCTTTATCTTGTCTCGCCTGGAAAGAGACTATTTGGCCGAGGTATATGTACATTTCGTGCTGTTTGTCATTAACTTCGTTTTCGTCATATTCATTTCGAGTCCGACCTCGAGGCTGGCGTGGCTCAGTTGTTCTAGCATAAGACTCAACTCAGCCGCCGAAGACGAGAAAAGGACAATGTCGTCGGCGAAGCGTAGATTAGTTAATCTTCTATCCCCAACGACAATGCCCTTGTCCTGCCAGTGCACATCTAAATTTTGGAAGACTTCCTCAAGCATTGCTGTGAAGAGTTTTGGAGACAGCGGATCCCCCTGCTTGACACCCCTTCGGATTGGAAAGGATGGGCCGGTGGTATCTAAGCGTATGGCAGCTGTATATTAAAATAAATTCGTTCCAGTAATTTAACATAAGTGGGATCTATTCCCTGTTTGTAGAGTGTCGTAAAAACACATAAGTAAGTAAGCAAAAGGGTATCTTTACATACAAGTAAATAAAATTGTACGGGAACCCGTTGGATGCGAGAAGCACAGAACCGGTCGAAGTAAGAGGTGTTTGGGGGAGGCCTATGTCAGGCAGTGGACGTCTTTCGGCTGAAATGATGAAATAGAATTGTAGTGTGTATGTGGAGAGCAGTGGTGGCCAAGTGGTAACGGCCGCGACTTACGAGTTGTAGGTCGTAGGTTCGAACCCAGACCCAGACACGGCATGTCCTAGAACCAAAAATTCGAAGACATGTGACATCTGCCAATCCGCACTGGGCCCGCGTGGTGGATTACGGCCCACTCCCTCTCAGTGAGAGGAGGCCTGTGTCCCAGCAGTGGGAACATTATAGGCTGATTATGTGTGTGTGTGTGTGTTTGTGTCAAAATATATTTTATTGTTTTCATATTATGCATTTAGAAAAATGCATATGAAGGTATATACATAGGTACGGTACTTATAATAAAAAAACAATTTTAAAAAGTTTTGTCTGTCCGTCTGTCTGTTTGTTCCAGCTTATCGCTGAAATGGCTAGACCGATTTTGACGGGACTTGTACAAGCAGATTGCTGATATTATAAGGAGTAACTAGGCTACATTTATTTTAGAAAAAAATTAGGGATCCGCGCAAAAAAATATACCCACGAAATCTAATTTGTTTTCCGACATGCACGAAAACGAAGTCGCGGGCACAGGTAGTATCTACAAGGTGAAATTTAATTGTTGTTGGACTTGAAAAGAAGCTATTGTACTCATCATTATGTGTATGTATTGTATTTTGATTTTTTATTGTTTTGAATGACTTTTGTATGTATTTTAAATATTATTTGATTTAAATGACATGTATTTTAATATTTTAATTTAATTTATTGAGTTCTTTCTGAGTGTTATTTTACTGTGTAGGTATGTGTTCAATTTTAATTTTATGTTTTTCTAATGTAATAATGGAATGGACTTTGTCTGAAAAATAAATACTCTTCATAAACTTTTTTAATCATGATAACTTGACCCACACTTAGATCCCATCACATGAAAAGATGGTAAGGCTTAGAGATGAGTCCGATATCATGTCACATGTAAAAATCATCGATATTTTAAAATCATTTCATCATGCAATGACAACGACAAAATCATCAATGCTTTTCTTGAATGAATCCTATCTTGCAGCAAATATCACTAAGTATGGAAACATATTAATGATTTCCATGATTATTAATTAATAGGTACCTAAATACCCTGCCATGAATGTCACAAACGAGGGACCCGTGGCTAAATGACAACCAGTCTTACCAAGGGTATCGTATTACCCAGTAACTGGGTTGTGGAGGTCAGATAGGCAGTCGCTCCATGTAAAACACTAGTATTCAGCTGCATCCGGTTAGACTGGAAGCCGAACCCAACATAGTTGGGAAAAGGCTAGGCGGATGATGATGATGAATGTCACAAACTAAGAAAAATTTAATTACGCTGGCTAACTGACAAACTAAGGCCACTCTATCGCATTGGATCGCTGATCTGTAATGGTAGCTGTAGGTAAGATTTGTATAAATAAATAAACAAATAACTCGAGCCATGCCTACTTAAATAACAAATGATAATTTCACTGAGCCGTTCCGCGATCATTTCAGTATCTACTCACAATTGAAGTGACGAGATCTAATACTCAAATAAAAATCATTGATGATTTTGTCATTGTCATACAGTCATTGATACAGAAAAATCATCACTCAGCCCATCTCTAGTAAGGCTACATTTGTATAGAAAGCATAAGTAGCTAAATACCTACCAATTGCTTAAGCAATTGAAATAAACAGAATCTCGTCTCATTCAACTTCTAAAATCACCATTTCTCCCGCCATTGCCTTCCAAATTATTATAAATAAAAATCTTTAAGAGCTTGTTTCCACTAAATAAAACTGGAACGTCGAATGAAAAACACGTCCCATTTTTCTGAACAAAAACTCCTAAAGAAAAATATTTGGTCACTCGAACATGAGAGCATGAAAATACCAGTTCATTGACGATAGATCTTCGTCTCTATTCTGCTAAGTTAAGGTACATTTTTGAATGACGCCGTGATTTGTTTTTACAGTGAGGGTTTTAATAATAAGTAGGTTTTCAATCGTTACTTCAGTCGCGTGGTACACCGTAACTAATAGCATGTAATTGGACCCACTGATCAAGGTCCTCGAAGTAATCACGGTCTGCTTACTATGAGTGATTTGGACATTGAAATGGAACTTTTTTAAACAAATAGAACAAATATCCAGCTGTGACAGACGGATAGACAGACTGAGTCGCACCATAAGGGTTCTTTTTTATTACCATTTTGGTACGGAACCCTAAAAAACGGGAAACGTTATAAGGTAAACATATCCAGAAATCGACCAAACTCAAGGCAACACGACGGAGGATTATATACTTAAGTGTGCATACTGAAGTAAGCTAACATGCTCGTTCGTTCAATCTCGAAATGTGTTCAAGATTCGTAGTAATCCGTTGCTGTCAACTTCAACTTTAAATTCTCACATTCGTGGATATGCACTAGAGTGCTGACATCTACGTTCCAATTTAACCCGTCTGCCTTCAAAGCAAGAGTGAACAGGCATCTTCTGGGCACGCTCGTTCCATCATAGACCTCATCTATCGCTTACCATCAGGCGTGATCGGGGTCAAGAGCGCCCATTTAATAATAATAAAAAAAAGGTCCGGCTACAGAATTTATTTTGTGAGGTCAACAAGTTACTATATCTGAAGATTTCTGAATTGACTAAGTCATAATCTGCCTATATTGATCCCACTGCTTCGACACAGGCCTCCTCACACACAACATACTTTAAGGACGTGGAGATTCCCAAGCAATTAAAGATGGCACCAGGACAGATTGGTAATAAATGTGTAGCGGTATCTACAACGCCACATGCGAATAACGCGTCATACTGACGTAACGCAAAATCCTGCATCTCGCAAGCAGAGTTTACCGCGCAACTCAGGCAGTTGCCCACCAGACACGACACCCGTCTGGTTGAAGGATCCTCCCTTTTCATAGAGTATGAGTTAACTTTACACTCTGTTCCTCATACCTCTTAAATGAAACAGATTCCATGAACCTGGAAAATGTGAGAGCTAGGACTGATCAAGTAAACAATAGTTGTCCAATAAGGTCGGTTATCAAATCCAGTGCGGTCGTTCGGGTCGGTTTATTCCAAGGTGCTTAAAGGGAAGCAAACTTAAAAGAGGTTTTATTTTAATGATGAATAAGTTGGATTTCTCATCTTGCTCCAATATATCTAACAATTTAAAGGACAAACGATGTAATCTTATATTACTTGGGGCTTAAAGATAACTGAAGCAATGGGGGCCGAGTGGCAACAGCCGGGACTTACGAGTTCGTAGGTTTTAGGTTCGAACCCTGACCGGCGCTTTACTTTGTGTGAAATCTGTTATCACCACTCCACTCAAAATAAATCGAAGACATGACTGTGATATCTACCAACCCACACTGGGCCCGCGTGGTAGATTACGGCCCACTCACTCTCAACGAGAGGAGGCCTGTGTCCCAGCAATGGGAAGCTGATTAAGCTTATGCTATTCTAAAGTCCTATACACCTGTGTACTCTTCAGGGATTACCTGGTGTGATTTTATGTTAATCCAGGAATCTAGGTTCACCATAACAAAACAGCAACAATACACGGTATTAGTTTGATTTACGATCCCGAGTCAATGCTTGCGACCTGTCCTGGAATAAAGTATTTTTTGTGGCCACACAGGGGCATGATTGATGGGCCATAAGATTAGCGAGCTTATTAGGATTATGGCGGGCGGAAAGTGTATTAGATGATTATCGTCTTGGGTGGGAAAAGGGAGGTGTTGATGTTGAAAGTTGCTGGTTCTTTGGTTTAGAAAAAAATACACTAGTTTTCTTTGGTTAAAAAGTGAACCTTAGTAACCAATAATATACAGTATTACGTTGAACGAGGGGTATACTTTAAAAGTATGTAGTGCTACATGAAAATTAACCACTTTTACTATGGGTCCTAATATAGAGCAGTGGTGGCCCAGTAGTAACGGCCGCGACTTACGAGTTGTAGGTCGCAGGTTCGAACCCAGACAGGGGCTTTACTTTTTGTAAATTATTTCATCACGCTCTCAAAAACGGTGAAGGAATACATCGTGAGGAAACCGGCATGTCCTAGAACAAAAAATTCGAAGACATGTGACATCTACTAACCCGCACTGGGCCCGCGTAGTGGATTACGGCCCACTCCCTCTCACAGAGAGGAGGCCTGTGTCCCAGCAGTGGGAACATTATAGGCTGATTATGCTACTATGGGTCCAACCATCAAAAAACAATAAAAAGAGCCCTAAATTTTCATCAAAATCAATCATTTCTTTACAGGAAAAAAAATCTGCTGATCCCTAGAACAGTAGATATTTTTTCTCTTAAAGTGTATCCTCGTTTAACCTAACATCCTATAGAAGCAATTAGCATGCGTAAGACATTGTTTTTTTAGGATTCCGTACCCAAAGGGTAAAAACGGGACCCTATTACTAAGACTCTACTGTCCGTCTGTCTGTCTGTCACCAGGCTGTATCTCATGAACCGTGATAGCTAGACAATTGAAATTTTCACAGATGATGTACCTATTTCTGTTGCCGCTTCAACAAATAATAAAAATAAAATAAAGTTCAAATTTAAAGGGGTTTATAAGAAAAGTTTTTTTCGGCGTTTTATGCCTTGTGGTACGGGACACTTCGTTTTTGTAATCTATCAATAAATAAATTCGATGTGTCGACCAATAGAAGCTGCATAGCGGCAGGGTGACAAAGACAATTAGACATACCTACACCATCTTGACAAATCTATTCATAACATTTACATAAAGAATCAGTAATGCTATTCTGTAAAAATCTCACTGTGAAAACTTAGGTGAAGTGAGCTGTCAATAGTGTCAACACCTAGCATCAGGTGGAATGACAGCTCACTTTAAGCTCACTTCACATAAGTTTTCACTGCGAGATTTTTATAGAATAGCACCGCTGTAACTTAACAATCAGTTCAACACCGTGTTACTGTGGTATCACATCAAACATTTCAAGTACCCAAAGGGGTAGGTCATTGACCCGTTAGTCGCGCAATTATAAATTCAAATGTATTTGCTCTGTGGCTGGTGATGTCTGTCGTGGGGCCCACTTCGGTGTTACACCGTAAGTGCTAACTTACTATAACATATAAGTTTGTGTATAGCTATGAATTACTATATGTACCTACATAGTTTGTACATAGCTATGAAGGGGAGATTTGAAGGGTTAAGTATCCATTAAAGTGAGAATGTTCTTATCTAAATCTGGCAGGTCTTGAGTTAGCGACTTTTGGGTAAATACGTAAACTAATTTATGAATCTACTTTTTTGGATAGTTTAACGTATGATTGCTCAAAATGGCACTGATGATGTTGATTGGAATAGTTGAATTTTTTACCACCCATTGTGTCACCCTTTGTAAAATTTATGCATTTTAAATTGTAGTTAAGATTTTTTTTTCCTTTTTTTTTTAATGAATTATTATTGAACATTGTTGATTATTTATTAATTTATACGACATGTTTTCTTAATGGATTTTATGTAATATGATTTTAATTTTAGACGTTTGATCAAGTTTTGGTATGACATGTTTAAATATTCTCTCTCTTTCTTCTTTTTTTTTATTTGACTATTTTTAACACATTCAGACTCAATGTAAACTGTTATTGAATAAATTAAATGAAATTAAAATTTAGTGCTCTCCAAAAGTTAGTTGACATTTTTACACGTTAGCTGTGATTCCACATAATGAATTGAAGTAAAAAAATACTCCTAAGGGATTATTCGACTATTTTTTATGATAAGTCAAAGGTAGTTGAATTAGTCAATAGAAACGTTATAGCAGTCGAAACATTTGGATCACTAGAATTTTAAATCATAATGTGGTGCGTCACAGCTGAAGTTGAAAATCTATATTATACTAGCTTCTGCCCGCGACTTCGTACGCGGATCCTGTTGCTTATGCCAGCGACAACGGGGTCGTCAAAATCGAAGATCTGAAACGTCTGATGTCGAATTCTAAGAGCCCGGGGACGGGAAAACAGCGTGATGCGCGAGACGATTCGAGACGTTCCAGATCTTTCATTTTTGTAAGTCAACAGGAAATGCCCATCAGACTAAACATCTTTTGCTAAGACGTCATTCCTGTATGTTATAGTGTCGCTGGGCTTTGGAGTTCCACAACAGGTGTTCCAGATCTTCAAATTTATTCTCACAGCAGAAAATACTCTTCACGTGGAATACTTTTTGCTAAGGCACCATTTTTATATCTCTTATACTTTAGCTGGTCTGTTGCGGTTCTGCATCAGGTGTTCCATTTTTAAAAAAAAGAGGTAGCCTATATGTTGCCCAGACTTAGTACCTATACAACAAAAAACTTTTCCGCATTGGATCCCAAAGGTACACTGAATTAACAATAATATTGCAAATAACTTAAAAAAAAAATAACTGTACCCGTGGCTTTGCCCACGTATCGCATAAGTATTATTTTAACTTTCATAATAGTTAGTGATAGTTTGTTGATTTACAGAAACACTCAAAATATGCGTCTCATACTGAAACTATAGCTTAGATCCCTCAAAAACTATTTGGCTTAGTAAACTCAAAATTTGAGAAAGTTATGTAGTTAATTTACTGGTAAGAGACGTCAGGTTAATAAGGAAATTTAGGAGACGTCGAATAACAGAAGTGTTATAATTTACTGTAACACTTCTGTGTAAACAACGTTCGTTGTTTTTCCCTCGGTCTCATTCAATATGTAAGTACAGCGAGTCAGGACTGGTGACGCGGGAGCAAGAGACGTACAGTTATCCGTGTGAGATGCAGCTCGTCCTGAGGTCGACACCCGCAGCCTTCAGTGTCTGCCCTTGCGACTTATTTATTGTCATGGCGAAGCACACGTTCACAGGAAACTGCACGCGCTTGAATTGAAAGGGGTAATTGTGGCCGGGTGTCACCATTGCCAGGATCGCCCAGAGGACACGGTGGAGCACACGGTGGAGGTCTGCTCCGCTTGGGCGATCGGCAGCGGCGGCGACCTCTCGCGTCCGGCCCTGGTGCAAGTTATGGTCCGGGGCGAGAGGGAGTGGGAGGCAGTCACCTCCTTCTGCGAAGCAGTCATGCTAGCGAAGGAGGTGTCGGGACGGATGAGGGAGAGAGCCTCCCGTCCCAGCCGCCGCGGGAGACGCTCCGGGCGTCGGGAGCCACGGGACGACTCCCGGCCACCGTAGGCGCGGGCCTGCGGGCGGAGAGTAATTGGTAGCTCACCGTCCGATGGACCAGGCTCGTGCCGGACGGCGCGTACGTGTTCCACGCGCGCCTCAAAGAGATGTCAGCATTGAGAAGGGGCCCCATAGGGCCGAAGCCTACCGGGTCAGCGGGATTGTCCGAAAGGGTTACCGCTGGCCCGGAACATAAAGGGCTAAGGAAGGAACACGGGTGGGTTTTAGTTAGTAAGAGTCTGACAATCCCTTCCGCTCCACCCAGAGCGAGAGGGGTCATTTGATGATTTCCCATCTGAAAAAAAAAGGGGTAGGTAATTGTGGGGAATCAGTGGTATACGTGGTATAAACACTGTCTCGCCGACACCACAACCCGTTAGAATTTCCGCCTCAATGATATTTCTCTGCAGCGAGACGACTTTGAGCCGGGTCCCATTAAACAGTTTCGGCGGAGTGAGATTCCGAAGAAGCATAATTGGGACACCGACCTTTAGCTTAATGGTGTGCGCTGGTAGTCCACTTGCACTGAGGGAATTGAGAAATTCTACGGGGTAATGTGTGGCGTCATCTTGGTCGACAACAGTGTTTATTGAAGTGTAGATCACTTCATTTCCCTCAATTTCCGCGAGAATGCATTGATATCCTCGTACACCAGGCGAATCAAATCTTCTAAGGTGGACACCACTCTCCCAAGTATCTCAGGTAGAACCACCTGGCCACTGTCTACTGGCAGCGTTCCCTCACCCTATTTAAAGAGAACCTCAGAAAATTCTTAGGCGTGTACATTCCCGCCAAGCTGTGCTCTCATATTCATCGTTAAGCGCAACCTATGAATATGTAGCCATAAGAAAGAGCATTTCAATTCACCTCATCAGCCCTAGTTCCTCGCGTCACCACAGGCAGCGTTTGTCGGAAATCACCGCTTAACAGAACTGTAACGCCACCCATCATTTGCTGGTTCCTGCGGATGTCCTGCAAAGTCCTGTTTACCGCCTCTACTGCTTTTCTGTTCGCCCTAGTGCATTCATCCCAAGCACGCGCCCTTTGTCACTGTTGCGTGACACTCCACAAACAACAAATGTGCTTGGTAAGATATAACTTAGTACCAAAAGTTTGACTTGACTTTATGATAGTGTAGCTTGCTATACCACCAATCAATCTGTTTAGTAATATTGGTGTGAAACTCCCCATACAATTAGATAGGACATGTAAAGTTCTCAGATTTCATAACAGTATCGTTCCTAATGCACATAAAAATGTAAAAACAAAGAGAAAAGAATTTTAAAGAATTTTACGATTAAAAAAAAATAATAATACGGGGTTTGAACTCGCACCATTTAGTACGGTAAACGGTCGCCTGACCTTACCGCTAAATTCCCTGTTGACATATTGTTGAAATAGCTGTTCCCTTGCAATTTATAATATTACTGCCCCGCTCCTTTATAAAAATAGCGTGATTGTTATGTTTCCAGGGTTAAATTTTTATTAACTAAATATATAACATGTCATTTTGGGCATTCAATTATTTTGTGCATTCAATTACGAACCAAAACGTTTTATAATCAATATTGCTTACCTCCCATAACATACGGCGTGATAATATGTAGCCTAAAGCCTTCCTTGGTTTACAAAGAACATTTTTGCTGAATTTCAATTCAATCTATTCAGTAGTTTTGGCGTGAAGCCGTACCATACACACAGACAAACAGACAAACAGACAAAAATTCTAAAAAGTCACTTTTTGTCATCAGTTACGTTTTTCTAACAAAAGCCACTTATTTTTTCTCGAAAATTCTCAATGTACAGTTTTTCTTTCGTTACTGTTTTATTATATGTATAGATAAAAGAAAGTCGTGTTAGTTACACCACTTATAACTCGAGAACGGCTGAACCGATTTGGCTGAAATTTGGTGGGGAGGTAGCTTAGAGCCAGGAGACGGACATAGGATACTTTTTTTTTTTTATGTTTTTTTTTTTTTTTTTTTTATAGTAGGAGTAGGGTAGGAGTAGGGTAGGAGTAGGGTAGAAGTAGGGTAGGAGTAGTGTAGGAGTAGTGTAGGAGTAGGGTAGGAGTAGTGTAGGAGTAGGGTAGGAGTAGTGTAGGAGTAGGGTAGGAGTAGGGTAGGGTAGGGGTAGGGTAGAAGTAGGGTAGGAGTAGTGTAGGAGTAGTGTAGGAGTAGGGTAGGAGTAGTGTAGGAGTAGGGTAGGAGTAGTGTAGGAGTAGGGTAGGAGTAGGGTAGGAGTAGGGTAGAAGTAGGGTAGGAGTAGTGTAGGAGTAGGGTGGGAGTAGTGTGGGAGTAGGGTAGGAGTAGTGTAGGAGCAAAACAACGTTTGCCGGGTCAGCTAGTATCAAATAACTATTAGATGTCACTGTATGTCTGTAAGATAATAAACAGTCGATATAATGGGAACAGCTAGAGACGACAGTCGTCCAACGATAAATTAATCGTCACGACATAGTGCGAACCCCCCTAATTTATATGGTGTATATAATAAGGGGATCAGACCGGAATAACTCATAAAAAGTGTTCTATACTATTTGCTGAAACGACAGGTTTTGTCCGATGAAAAAAATTTTGGTTTATGCACAGTCCACATTTTGCCTTATAAGGGCAAATAAGTTATACGAGGAAGTAAAAGAAAAGAGATGATAAAATGTATTATAGGAAGCTGTACTTTGGCATTACCTAAGTGTAATAATAGCAGAGGAATGAGGGAAAGACCCCTTTCATTTAAGTCTCAAAAAGGATTAAAAGTTCATCATTAAAAATACGGATCCTTAGTAACATTAGACAGATAAAAGGGGAAGAGTTTGCCCGGTAATAAGACACATCAAACTTTTCAATTCAATCCAATAATAGCAGAGGAATGAGGGAAAGACCCCTTTCATTTAAGTCTCAAAAAGGATTAAAAGTTCATCATTAAAAATACGGATCCTTAGTAACATTAGACAGATAAAAGGGGAAGAGTTTGCCCGGTAATAAGACACATCAAACTTTTATCAACGAGATTGATATCGATATCCGAAGACTTTCGAAAGAAAATAATATTGAACCTATTTATTTCCCGAGGGTGTTGTAGAACGCCGACATTTTACCAGTGATGTTTAAAGCATTTCAAGATCATGACGTAAAACTTAATAAGTTATTGCAATGTAGCTCTTTTATCATTGTTACACATAAAGTATAAATAAGAATGATTTCCGAGAGTTTATTAAATCATTCTAATGTATACCTTACCGAGATAAGAGTTACCTTGTAATGACTTACTAATGGTGTTACGTGGATCTTGAATGTCTTACCTAAGTCCACTCAATAATAAAGGCACGAATTCAGATTTCAGCTACTAAGACGTTCATACTAGACAAGCCCCACAACGCTTTGCCTGATCTTTTGTTGTACTATTGCGCGTTGGAAGTCCTCATGGACTTCCTCTATTGTCGTGGGAATGGCAAAGGGGTATTCCGAACTCGTACCAGCTAAAACCACCACGGTGTTCCACCTCTGCCTATGGCCGGGGGTGCCGGATTCGTATAAGCATTTACCGCTCCCCCGACAGGCCTCGACCCGCTATTCCTCAGCGGGTCCCACCTCCCCGTGCGGCCATTCCCACAATGGCCGCACCCACTCTCGAGTGGCGCGCATGGACCCGAGCATCAAACACTCCGAACCACTAGACCATTGAAGCAGACAAACAAGGAAAAATATTCCACATAAATTCACATAGGTACTCTAAACAATAATTCAGCTATCTAACACTAACTAACATATCTACGTACAAAAGACGTCCACAGGTTAGTCCGACGCTGTCCAGTAACTAAACCAGGTGCTGCATATTAATTCCTCGCTGACTTGTATAGTTTAATCACAAAATATTTACTGAACGGTACAGACTCGATGCAAATTTATGCTAAAATGTTACTGGCTAAACGGTTTCCTTAGCGGCAGTGGGGAAAGTGGGGAATATGGGGAATGATGGAGATGATTCTGGTGGTGAAGTTTGTAATTTTAAAGATTTTTGATGTCATTTTGCGCGGATGTGACGCATGCTTTCCCGCAACTTGTTTTTTTTTTTTGTGTTAATTTTCTGCGTCATTATCATCTGCCTAGCCTTTTCCCAAATATTTTGGGGTCGGCTTCCAGTCTAACCGGATGCAGCTGAATACCAGTATTTTACATGGAGTGACTGCCTATCTGACCTCCACAACCCAGTTATTAGGTAATACGATACCCCTTGGTAAGACTGGTTATCATGACTTCCGGGCTTCTGACTACCCGTAACGACTGTCAAAGATCCACGAATGACAGCCGGGACCAACAGCTGAATGTGCTTTCGTGCTTATGAGCAGCGTCAGCACATAACGCACACACGCACACAAACACACACTTCCGACTTCGCTATTGTGTCGGACGGACGGTACCGAGAGCTTCTAAACTTACACACACATTTACAGCGTCTTTGCACACTAGTATCCACAGGTAAAGCGCGCGCATATAACCTGACTCATTGGTATGATCTTTTTATCCCGGTAGTATGTTCCCGTGGGATAATTTCCGAGCGTCACGCGGGCTCAAGCTAGTGTTCCGTATTTACAGACGGTTGATAGACTTACGAACATTTCGAAAGCAGTTCTTGTTACTTGATTACCAAGACTCATGTTCAATGCAGTTTATTAATAAGGACCGAACGGCAAACTGTGACTCCCACAACCACATATACTAATCCTAACAAAACATTCGTAATAACAGGATGAATAGCTCCCACACAACGCGCCATACATCACGCCGATAATTTGAAATGCCGCAAAAGCCCCGCACAATACCATACATTCCCGGCACAATACGACAATGAGCGACCTTCTCGCGTATTAAATACGCAATGCATTGTGAAATGTACGATACGATGCGTTCCACAATCGCAATTGATACATGGTAATTAGGTGGAAGGTTTTGTGTTGCGATTTCGTAGTTAGAATTTTGATATTGGCTTGTGTTTGTTGAAGTTTTTTCTAGAAGAACTTGTGTTTCTAACATGAGACACATTTTAGGACCAGTTTTGTTCGTATTATTTTTAATATTTTTTTTTTATTTTCAGCCATTTCTCTCCCACTGCAGGGCAAAGGCCTCCCTTCCCTCCTTCCACTTATCCTTATCCAGTGCTGTTATACGCCAATCCTTCTGGAAAGAATCGAGTTCGTCCCGGCATCTCATTCTGGGCCTGCCGCGTTGTCGTTTGCTGCTGTTTGGTCCCCATTGTGTGGTTACTTTAGCCCATAGCTCCTCCGGCATGCGACAGATGTGACCAGCCCAGTTCAATTTTAGCTTGGTAGCCATGTGACCTACATTTGTATACCTAATCAATTTTTATATATATATAAAGCCCTCTTCACCATATCCGATAGCGGCCCAGACTAATTTTCTTTCCTATCGTGAGCTCTGACGACTAGCAAAACCCAATCGACATCGAGTTTTACAAAATATAATTGACAGAAACAACGCTCTACAAAGTCGAACCTTTCACAAAAAACTCGATAAAGTACTGCCTGTAGAACATCCACGTACTATACAAATAACCCGGTCAAACAAACAACTACATTAAGTAACTTCCCAGTTGTCACACAACTCAGTTCATAATCACCCTAATTATCAACACCCAATCATTTTAGTCGTAATTATTAGCCGGTGAAGGTTTGTCATGCCTCGGCCACCAGGTCGCCGCTCACGAGCCGGTCACGATCCGTATTGTACCTGTCGTGCCGTGACAGCGCATGCCACAAATGTCGTGATGTATGCTAACTGTGAGGGTGGGGTTGGAGAATAGCGGAGCGAGTAGCGGGCCGATGGGAAATTGAAGTGTTTTCAGCGTGCACTTGAGCCTAATGGTATAAAGATCGTTTTGTTCTGCTATCTTGAAAGATTTTTAGCAAAAATGGATAATGCAGGCGTTTCTGTGAGTTCCTCCCAAAAAGTTGTCTTTGCTTGCACTGGATGGTTTTAAGTTAAGACTTATTGACTTATTGACGTGTAAAAGTGTTTGTACAAACCTACTTACAAAAAATAAAATCATTTCATCATTTCATTTCAAGAGAAAGACCACAGAAACGATGCATGGTTGGCGCAAAAGCCATATCATGGCTAGAAAGGGCGTGACAACGAAGTTACCGGCTATAAGTGATTTAATGAAGAAAGAGCTATCCTGCACAGACCCTAAATATATAGGCATAAGGTTCAGATAGAAGATTGCCACTTCCCGTGCAGTATTTTTTAATCCGGGTTCGGAAGGGCATCACATACTCGCATGTACAGTCAACAAAAGAGATAAGTATGCAGGATCGTCGGATATAGCTGAAGTTTAGTAAGAAACCGATGGAAGTTCTCGAATAAAATTTAATTTTATTAATAGAAAACAAACAGCTCATTTATCAAATTAAATTTCAGTCGACAACATCCATCGGTTTCTTACTAAACTTCAACTATATCCGACGATCCTGCATACATAGCTCTTTTGTTGACTATACCTAACGCTCACGAGTTTTAACAACATTCGTACAATTCCAGTATGAACGTAGCTTTACATCACGTTTTTTGATTCACATTCTATTTGTTGCAAGTTCTGACTTTTGAATTCGTGAAATAAAATTTCCATATTGATATGAATGGAAGTAAAATATAGTGTGCCGGTTATGCTTCCGTGTTTCCAGCAGTCGTTGAAATAGGTTAGTTGTGAGTGCAATCAGCTGTTTTTATGTACCTATATTATTTTGCGAGATGGGAATTTTATTTTTTATTACACGACTTGAATGCGGAAGACAGAAATTTTTTATAGCTGAATTGGGTTGTTTAACATTGTACAGTTTTCTACCATACACGTTAATGTTCGTATGTACAGTTTGATTTTAAATGTAGAATTGTGCAGGGATAACTTGGCAGCCTATCTACTTAATAAAAGGATCTGATGACCATTCGTCATATTAGCTATTTGGTCGCTATCCCTAATAAAGGCTCCTTCAAACAGGCGCAACACGCGATAAAATCGCGCGCGACACAAAGGCACCGCAAGTCGCGCAACGAGCGGTGCCTTTGTGTCGCGCGCGATGATATCGCGTATCGCGCCTGTTCGTAGGAGCGTCGTCGTCTTGTGCATCTGGTCAGTTTTCTTAACTCGTTTCATGCTGTATTTCGATTCATTCCCAACTCGTCCGATGGAAATATTAAATTCATTAATGTTTTTATGCAATTTTTTTATAAGCAATTCTGCAGCAGACTGCAGACATATTGTTACCTTGTGTGTTTGTTTTTGTCTGTGCTTGGTATCCTGTCTGTATTCTTTTATGTATCTGTTTTTTTAAGAGTTACTTGAATTAACCTAACCTTAAGTGAAAACTTCTTTAGGCGTGTTGGGCATTTTTTGAGATGGGAAATAACCTCCTCCTTTTTGGAAGTCGGTTAAAAAACCATTCAACTCGCGACCCTGTTACCGTAACCGACACCGCGCGTGTTTTGTTTATAGGACGATTCAAAAAGTACCTACACACGTTTTCACTTCCGTCGGCACTCCTGGAGTGCCACTGTTTTTTGTTTGTTTTTATTAATTCACTGAAAGACAACTTTAACCACTGGGTTTTACTAGCATGAAATTGTGCACAAGATTTAGAAGGTGAGCACTAATGATTTTTTTTTTTATATTTGGATTTTTGTATGGATGTTTGCCACTTTTCCCGATGGGACATGACATCTCATACGGCATGTATGTAACTACAATAGTTTGTTAAAAATCTGTTCAGTCGGTTTGAAGATCTTTAGCTGCTTTTTACTTACTTACTTTTTAAGTGTCGCTGTTTTAATACTTGTAGCTGAATAACTTTTTACAGGAAAACCTTATAAGTCTACATAAACAAAGAGGTATACTCACTGGCATTGAGCGGCACGGCGGGCGCCCGCGCATGGTACGCCCCCGTGCCGCCCGCGTACCGCCCGTACCCCGCCACGCTGCCTACCCGCTGCCCACGCGCATGTCGCTGAATCTCGCGCACAGACACAATGCGTGCACTAAGGTAGGAAGCTGAAAAGAGAGAAAAGATCACGTTATTAACAGTGTTCAATAACATAAATGATATTTATTTCTGATTAAATAATTTTATAATGATACTAGCAGCGCCCCGCGGTTTCACCCGCATAAGTTTCAATCCCATGGGAATGTCGGGAAAAAAAATATCCTATGTCTTTTCCCGGGACTCTAACTATCTCTATACCAAATTTCATCTAAATCGGTTCAGCAGTTTAAGCGTGAAGAGGTAACATACAGACAGACAGACACATTTTCGCATTTATAATATTAGTATTAGTATCCATGGATAAATTGGTTAAAAAAATCAATTTTACACGTCAACTATAGATTATATTTTAGTGGTTTTATACAGCCTACCAAACCAGAAAGGTTTCAGTGACCTCACTAAAACCTGTCTCGTCTATTCAAAATTCTCTGCAAACCGTCTCTGTAGCATGTCTTACTTTAATTTTGACAATATTTTTAATATTCGTTTTATATTCGTTTTCAGGGCGAAAAAGAAACTTAAACCTTCTTTGCATTCAGGTTAAAATAGGGCCACATCTATTTACAAAAACTCCATTGTTTGGACAAAAAAAATAAAACACTAGTGTTTTAGTATGTTGCTTGTAGAATAATTTGACAAAAAAACATAATGATTGTATGTATATCAGTATGTTTTTATTGTAAAAAGAAATTTCTTAGAGGTATCTTCATGATTTTTTTCTATCGTATCAAATTAGTTGTATTTTGTTTTCAACACACTATCTACCTAGGATCTAACCTGAAGAATATCATATATTTTTCTGATTTTGTTTACTGTAGTCAATCATATACTTTTATCGTTTCTAAATCTTGCGTTTTTTGTTTTTGCGTTTAGGTCCTGTAAGCCCTTAAGGTACCGAAACAAATCGGCCAGGGTCGCGGGTTGTTCGAAAGAGATACCGTGGCCCCTGGCACAGGCAACTGAAGGAACACGGGTGGGTTTTAGTCAGTAAGAGTCTGACACTCCCTTCCGCTCCGCCCAGAGCGGTAGGGGTCATTTGATGACTTCCCATCCAAAAAAAAAAAAAAAAAAGGTACCGAAACAAATGAACACAATATCAACTCAAAGTAAAGATTAAAAAGCTCACACACTCTCTATCACTTGTACGTTGCTCAATATATCATGTCACGTAAAATGATATTTTTTAAATTAAGTGAAACCAGTTGACGCGTCGTCATTCACTTCAAACCATCACAAATGGTATGTTCTCATTCAAAAGCTTCATTCTTGAAATTGGTGTGATAAAAAAATGGTCGTCCACAAGAATAATAAAACACAATGTAAGTAAATCAAAGTACACAGTCGTCAAAACCACGTGTAGTCTGAAAAGTTTTTTATCTCCTACTTACATCACACAATAATAATAATTTCTTACAATGTAAGGTTCGGTTAGACCAGTTATATTTATGGGCTAACTAATAAAATAAAGTATACGACCTTCCCAACATAAGTACAGACGCCAGCACATCAAGCTACCCGAAACTGTCAAATTTTCCCGATCAACTTTGAACCTTATGCTTCAGCGATAAAATTGAAAATCCATTAAAGAAATTTGACAGATTGTAGTAGCTGTTGTGCTGGCGTCTGTACGTACGTTCTAGCACTTTGAGGCAGCCTTATTTATAGGCCTGTAACCTTAACGGTTTCCTAATTGTACTTCCAAACTACTTCACTGCTACAGGATAAAAACATATCCTATGACACACACTATATGAAATCGATTATGTAGCTCAACCGTAAAAGTGGGACTAACACTTTCGTTTCTTTATAGACGTTTTATAATCTTGCTCAAAGACTTTGGATGTCCTCATCATCTGCCTAGCCTTATCCCAGCTATGTTGGGGTCGGCTTCCAGTCTAACCGGATGCAGCTGAGTACCAGTATTTTGCGTGGAGCGATTGCCTATCTGACCTCCACAACCCAGTTACTGGGTAATACTATACCCCTTAGTAAGTCTGGTTGTCAGACTTTTGGGCTTCTGGCTTTGAATGACCTACATCATCATCAGCCTATAGTGTTCCCACTACTGAGACACTGGCCTCCTCTCAATGAGAATAGGCTCCTCTCTATTGGACCTCAAAATATGTCAGGGTAAATGGTGTCCTCAACAGCCGCACAGGTCGATCGATCAGGTTAAGCTACGCTTGCCGCAGTTGGTCTGTGGATGGGTGACCATCTTTACATAGCACGTTAGCAAGGACGTTAGGCCGGTGATCCCTGCTGTCTTTCGTGGATCCTTGACAGTCGTTACGGGCACTCACAAGATGACAACCAGTCTTATCAAGGGGTATCGTATTACCCAGTAACTGCGTTGTGGACGTCAGATAGGCAGTCGCTCCATGTAAAATATTGGTATTCAGCTGCATCTGGCTAGACTGGAAGCCAACCCCTACATAGTTGGAAAAAAGCTAGGCAGATGATGAATTGTTGGAAAAAGTGGGGAAATATAAAGTTGAAACCTTCTAAATACAATTAATGAATGTGTAGCTAATTCCCTTTAGTGAGAGATAGTGTAAGGTTTTAACATAAAAAGGTTATGTTAACACTTTCATCAGTTACTTTTGGAATTGAGAGTAGTGATTTGTTGTCCAAGCGGGCCTTACACGCCCCGGGTACTTACAGTGAATACGTTTAATGATGAAAGAAAATAAGTAATACTTAGCAAAGTGATTAAAATATTCTATATAAGCTGCGCCCCGCGGTTTCACCCGCATAAGTTTCGATCTTGTGAGAATATCAGGACAAATCTGTTAGTGCAGGGTGTCAGCTACCTCCATACTAAATTTTATCAAAATTGGTCCTGCCGTTTGAGCGTGAAGAAGTAACAAACATATAAACACACAAGCTCACAAACTTTCGCCTTTATAATATTATTGAGACTAGCTCCTGCCCGCGACTTCGTCCGCTTTGCTTTCGCTTAGCGTTCTTTCTGACTTTTATTATTTTTGCTCAGCTCCTAAGAGACATAGCGTAATGTTGAATAGCCTATATCCTTTCTCAAAAATTGGGCTATCAAATGTAAAAAGATTTTTTCAAATCCGACTGGTAGTTCCAGATATAACCTCACAAACTTTACCTCTTTATAATATTAGTATAGACTAGCTTTCGCCCGCGGCTTCGTCCGCGTATTGGAAATGATCCCACGTATTTATGGAGGGTGATTCTACAAAAACGCTGAAACACGTAATTCTTTATTCTTTTACCAGAAGCATAAAGAATTTTCATATGCCTAAGTTAAGAAATGATGGATTTCCCATATAAATGTATGTCCCCTTTTAGAGATATAAAGTGGCCTATGTCCTTCCCCAGGACGCCATCTATCTCCTTGTGAAATTTTATCGAAATCCGTTCAGTGGTTTAGGCGTGAAAATGTGACATACAGACTTTCGTATTTATAACATTAATATTTGAAGTTATAATATTCCATGATGTTATAACGTTTTGAATTACCTGATCGTCCTCTGAGTTCTAATTTATACGTAGTTTTCTTGAAAGTCTCGCATTTCTTAGAAGCCCTTTGTAAACAAATAAGTATTTCGCCGAAGACGCTATGAGATTTATTTATCAAAGAAAATACCTACTAAGTTTTTAAGCTGAGAAGATCGTATGAAGTTAATTAAATATGCAGGACTCCTTGGTAAACAATGTTCTCAGTTTTCATGTTCTATTCATAACTTTGGATACAAGACTATTGTTTTATAAATTACTAGCTGCCCGGCGCGACTTCGTTCGCGTGGTGTCCTTTTGTTACAAACACTCATCATCTGCCTAGCCTTTCCCCAACTATTTTAGGGTCGGCTTCCAGTCTAACCGGGTGCAGCTGAATACCAGTATTTTACATGTAGCGACTGCCTATCTGACCTCCACAATCCAGTTACTGGGTAATACGATATCCCTTGATAAGAATAGTTGTCAGATTTTCGGGCTTCTGACGACCCGTAACGACTGTCAAAGATCCACGAATGACAACCGGGACCAACGGCTTAACGTGCTTTCCGAGGCACGGAGGGGTCTTGGTATGTGCAGATGGTCACCCAAACACGGACCAACCGCGGAAAGCGAAGCTTAACCTGATCGAATTTTGTCACAAACACTGTGACACGAAAATTTTATATATTAGATGTATTTATATTTCGTAGTAAATAAAACACCGTACATACCAACTTATTGTTTATGCTATGTTAAAGTAATTATCAAACTTACACATAATAAATAACTAACCTAAATTACGACCTAAAACTGACCATGGCCCAATTTTAGTTTAAACTTTCCTTCATAAAACCTATATCTAGACACAAAGCTTCCTCAGCACAGCCGAAAACAGACCTTCATAACGAACTCTTGTCTTCCATATCACATCTGACAGTCTTTGTCACAATATTCTTGACACAAGAGCGAAACTGCGCTAAGTACAAAGCGGCTAAGTTGAAAGAACAAATAAGCCAGACTGGGTGGCATGTGGCCCCTACGACTCTCATCAAAGTTGCACGCCGTAGCCTCGTAGCCTCGTAGGCCTCTACGCGGCTACGCGACTTGTGGTCTACGCCCGCTACGCCACTTGTTGTGTACCGTTTGCATACAAAGCTGGTATTTTGGGATGGCGTTATTAACGTTTCAGGCGTTTTTTTAGGGTTGGCAATGTTTGTTACAGTAAAGTCTAAAGTCATGCCAGGAATGATATAATATACAATGGTCCATTTGAAGGACTAAGTGCGGAAACCAAACCCATAACATAGATATAATATAATCATTTCAAGTTGTTTACTTTAATCAAATCCTGATCTTAGTTGAAACGAAAAACACAAACGTCCACGAAATAATATTTTTTGTTAAATTTGTCACTTATAATTAATTAAAACGGTACAACACGAATTACATTAATTAACATGGAAATGGAAACATTATAAAATAAGATTAATCGGTCGACAAAAATACCCAAGAACAACAAATACAAACCCGACAATAAAACTATACAAATAAACATGTGTGTGTGTGTAAGTACGAGGCTATTGTTACATAGTACTTATGATTATATTCTGTTCAGAAGCTGTTGGTGTACCTTTATAAAAAATCGAGAGGTGTCGTGGGACACCCGGTTAGAATGGTTCCTTTTGCTGTATATTGTATGTATTAAATCATACATAAGAATATATATACGCGTTGACTTTAGAATCTCCTCCGTTTATTCTACGGTTAATAACAGGCACAATGAAATAAATTAACAACGTGTGAGAGAAAATAAATGAAAAAAGGGATTATAACAAAATTGTAATTATTTATATGAAAAAATACATATTACTAGCAGCGCCATAAGTGTCGATCCCGTGGGAATATCGGGATGAAAACTATCCTGTGTCCTTTCCGACTCAAACTTTCTCTATACCAAATTTAATTTAAATCGGTTTAACGCAGCGGTTTAAGCGTGAAGAGGTAATAATAGACATACCGACAGACACCCTTTCGCATTTATAATATTAGTATGGATTGCTGAAGTAATGTGCCGTATACGTAGACACGCTCAAAGACATACTTAAGCAAAAGTTTCACGAGTTCACGACGGCAAAAATGTTAATTTTATTTTTCACTTTTTTCGGTTTAGCTCTCATTCTTCAAGTGAGCAGAGCATATCGTGCAATAAAGAAGTTCGTTCCAATAAATAATAAACCTCCTAAACAAATTATTCTGCTAACACTACCAAAGAAAATTTCATAGCGCTTCAGTTTTCGTCGCGCGCCTTGTACAGTCGACAATAAAATGCATATTAGATAACCGTGTTTTGTTGGCGGTACGTGATTGGCTGGCCGTACGTGAGCGGGCGGCGCACGAGTATTACTTTGGGGTACCTACTTTATGCGGCCTATCACGGATGGAATTATCGTTATGATCATTTATTATTACACCTATTTTAGAACCTTTTTGTGAGATTTATTTTGTGGGTATTTGAATGTTTTACATATACATACATAAACTCACGCCTTTTACCTATGAGAGTAGGCAGAAACTACAGAAGGCCACCTGCTACGATCCTTACATACTCCTTTTGCCTCGTTTACGTTCATACATCTGGTCATACACGCACGCCAGTTGCAAGTGAATGAACCCACTCACATACCCTCTCATCCACTCAACACTACACAACACATACACAGACAAACACAAAATACATCACACCCTCAGGACATTCCACATACACCTTGAACTACACTGCACTTTTTTTTTTGTGGTTGGGAAATCATCAAATAGGGGTCATTTGATGATTTCCCAACCACAAAAAAAAAAGTGCCGCCCGCTCTGAGGAGGTCTGTATCCCAGCAGTGGGAACATTATAGGATGATTATTATAGGAAATTCCACCAATTAAGATTTATATATTTTTTTTGTTTAGAATATACTGTGCCATTGCTGGGCAAAGACCTCCCCCAAGTCCTCCCAGGAACTCGTATCTCGAATAAAATATATTGTGTTTTTTGAACTAATGATTTGTCACAACAATAAAAGTATCACATAACATAGGACTATTTGAACGATACCTCGTATAAAAAACATTTTTTACTTATTACAGTAAAGTAATCCATGCCATATGTATGCATATTAGCTATATCTATGTATCTAGGACAGGAATGATTAAGATAACACGTCCGACCTATATGGGCAGGCTCAAGGGGCAAGAGGCAAGTGTCAGGGCATAATCCAACGCGTACTGGACAATTATAATGTAACATTATGTAGGTATTCTTGTTCTAACACATCTTGTAAAGTGTATTCATCTTTACTTGTCCCATTTTGTAAACAAACATGGCGGACAGCGATTGAGATTTTGTCGAAATTAATTTTTTTCTTGACTGTTATGATAAATGATTTATTTTCTGTAAGTTGGTTTGTAAAAACACTTTTACACGTCAATTATATTTTTTTACACTAGATGAGAAGACATTCTTGTTCTAGTTATATCATGTAAAAAGTGTATTCTTGTTTACTCGTCCCATTCTGTAAACAAACTGAGAGAGATTTAGTCAAAATTCATGTGTTTGCATTAGAATTATAAAGAGGATAATTTATGAATTTGTGTGTAGGTACTCTTCGGACCCACTGCTCTGATTCCGAAAATACTGTCACTAGTGGGAAGCTACATTATTCCTGAGTATCATAGGCTATATTAAAAAAAACTGGCCAAGTGCGAGTCGGACTCGCACACGGAGGGTTCCGTACCACAAGGCAAAAACGCCGAAAAAAACACGTTTGTTGTATGGCAGCCCCCCTGAAATATTTATTTTATTCTATTTGTAGTATTTGTTGTTATAGCGGCAACAGAAATACATCGTACAAATTTCAACTGTCTAGATATCACGGTTCATGAGATACAGCCTGATGATAGACGGACAGTGGAGTCTTAGTACCTAATAGGGTCCCGTTTTTACCCTTTGGGTACGGAACCCTAATTTTATCATCATTAATACTATCAGGGTGATAATAATTATGATTGTTAATGTTTTCAAAAATGGTCATGGTCAAAGGGGAAATATAATAAAATAGAGGTACTTACAACGATTCATTTAGACCAAAGTCACTTTCATTAACAAAACAAACACGTGTCGCACACCAATAACAATAAACATTCACACTTCAAAAAATAATTTACATTAACAAAACAGTCAGATATCAATAGAATCGATCGATTACCCATTTAATTATCGCTCGTGAATAGGGCAACACTACGTAATAATCAATTTGTTTAATGGCAACACCATTCACGCTCCCCTTTTAACTGTGACGTCACGCTAATCAGAATTGGGTTACGGTTTAATTCAAAATGGTTCGGTTCAAGATGGCGGACGCTACCGTAAACAAACCCTATTGTTTGTGCATGCTTGTAGGTATGTCATAACTATTCTGATCAAGGTCAAAAGCTTGTCTACTAGTAGTTGTACGCGACTTCGATCGAAAACAACGTTAACACTTTCACTGTTCGTGAAGCACAATAGAGTTACCTACCCCAACAACTGGCGAAAATCAATTTTTCTTTTTGATATTTTTTTCATTCGGAAAAACAAATAGCTTTAGATATTTTAATAAACAAGATAGTTGCGGCTACACCTAGTTTTAACCAAACCTAACCTCGGGGTGCCCTTCGCTCGCTCTTGCATCCTACGTCGACGGAGCCCCGCTTAGCGGGGCTCCTATTTCTGTGGAAGGGGTTTAAAGGAACCTAACCAAACCGAACCTCGGACTGCCCTTCGCTCGCTCTTGCATCCTATGTCGCCTCCCGAAATACACACGAACCGCATGTGGCCGGCTAAAACTAGGTGTAGCCGCACTTCGCACTTCGGCTATTAGCCGTGACATATATACAGATTACCCTACTTCTACGTCTCCTGTCTACCTAATGTATTTCCAAATCTCATATCAAGTGATATGATTGGCTTAGCTTTAATACTGTCAGCCGATTCACTAATTTGAAACTTGATCAGTCTTTCATAAATCGGGTGCAGAAATTCAGTAATATTCATTAAAGTAAGTAAAGAGAAGTAATTAAAAGTCAATTCACCACTGAAAGTCACTTACAATAAATGAATGTGCGTTGCGTGAATCACTGTTTACCACCAATTTTTTCGAATATGGCGTTAAAATCATGAAATCTTTACAACTTTCTAAACTGCAATCTAACGTAATAAAACCTTTTTTCTTTATCTAACAAGACACTATACTCAAACAAGCATTAAAACTTTTTTGTATTAAAAAAAGTAATAAAAAACTAAATTCGCGCGTATTTTCAAATTTCGAAACGTCCAAAATAACGCCGACGCGATCGGTTACTGTCACAAATTGTAGTAGGTCATTGTTATCACCTTGTAGAGATAAATGATAATGTAATTAAACAGTTTCAGTTATGACGAATGTTTCAAAATATGTCTTTGATAAGAAGATTTGGAAAAGTAAATACTTGAGTACATTTTAAGTGTGTCTAACTGTTTACTAATTTAAATTAATTACATGAGTCCTTGGCCATATATTATATACACACGTATCTTCCGTATGTATGTCGGTATTTATTCGTTGAGGTTGATTTAGGGGCAACGAAACGGTCCGTAAAAAGAAACTCAATCAGTTAAGTTAAAACATTAACATACTGAGATTATGTACATAATCAAAGTATTGGACATAGAAAGTGTGCAAGAAAGAGAGTGCATAGAAAGTGTGCGTTATTTTCCCAAAAAACTTAAAGCCAAAACAAAGAAGAATAATGACAAAAACTCCATTTTACTTTTGCAACCTACCTTTCTGTCTTGCGCGATTCCGATCATGTTAACAATTGATTATCATCTACAACCACAAAAAAAACTTTCAACGCACAAGGATTTTCAACAACAAGTCTTTATAACTACCCTCACAAACAATACCTTTATTGACGCTGTTAACAATACAGTTGATTACTAAATACTGTCCCAACGAGGTACACTAATGCCCCTCATAACGACAACAAATTACCCTTTGAACACAATATTATACCAAAAACTTTAGCAGGACCCACTGACCCGGAATTACGTATACAATGCGATGCTATTTCATAGAACAACTAGCTTCTGCCCGCGATTTCATCCGCGTGAAATTTCACACTCCCCCATTCATCCTCTTAGAGGTGGAATTTCTAAAAGTCCTTTCTTACTGGACACCTACTCTTCACAAAGAACACACCCTCCAAATTCCATGTCTCTAGGACCAGCGGTTTAGGCTGTGCGTTGATATATCACTCATTCAGGACTTTGAAATATAGATTCACATCAGCAAGTAAGCGCCCTCGCATGAACAATAATAAACATGGGTTATTGAAACAAGGAAAACATCAACATTATAACCTACTACAGTTAATAATTATGATACAAAGTGGGGACCTAAATATTAACAGCCGCCCGGGTCGATCGATCAGGTTAAGCTACGCATGCCGCGTTTGAACCGAGGATCTTTACATACCCAGACCCCTCCGTGCCTCGGAAACCACGTTAAGCCGTTGGTCCCGGCTGTCATTTGTGATTCTTTGACAGTCGTTACAGGTGGTCAGAAGCCCGAAATTCCGACCACCAATCTTACCAAGGAGTATCGTGTTACCCAGAAACTGGGTTGTGGAGGTCAGGTAGCCAGTGGATCTATGTGAAACCTTGGCATTCAGCTGCATCTGGTTAGACTGAAAGCCAACCCCAACATAGCTGGGAAAAGGCTAGGCAGAGGCTTTAGAAAGAGACACTGGTGTAATCGATAGTCCTCCAGACCGTATACATACATTTCACAGGAAATGTGTGTATTAAAGAATCTTTGAAAGATTATTTTACACGTTTCCTAAGTAGGCTCGGAATTGCATATATTTCCTAGGAATTGTGTAAAATTCCTAGGTTTCATACATTTCCGGTAACATATCTATATCTGTGGTACCTACGTATCGATCTCTCTGATCCCGTAGCTACACGATATAATTTGGCTAACAAAATTGAATCATGCACGGGGATTGGTCGTTAAATTAATTTCTGTACATACATAACTGCCTTTGCTGGCCGTTTCAATTTTTGCCAACATCATGTATAAAGGGTAGGTTGGCCAGTTACTTGACATACATGGTGACCATGAATTAGTACGAAATATAAATATGCGAAGTTGTCTATGAGTTTTTTATTTGTTTTTGTGCAAGAACGAGAGGGGCAATTCTCGTAATTTTAAGAACGTTCGATCTCAGTCTCAATCTGTCAAAAATACCACTAATTGCGCTTCATTTTGACAAGTTTTTGACATTTGTTTGCCACCGAGATGAGACTGTGACTAGATTTTGAACGTTTTAAATTACGAGAATTAGCCTTCAGGTGACCCCCACCCACTGGATAGTAAAATGCTCAACATATTTTTTTAAATAAATAATTGAATGAGAACTTTTTCGGCCAAGGATCAGCATTGCCATTCAACATTGTTATGCTGCCTGACTTTTCGGCCATTTTTTTTTTAATTTTATTTGAAATGGGACTCTTGACTCTAGTCTAGGTCAGAGGTGACAGAGACAAAGTCGACGATGGAGTGAGCTTATCCAGGAGAAGCCTGTTCACTCTTACTTTGAAGAGATTCGGGTTGTATGCGCTCGGACAAACGCAGACGCAGGTATAGAGACTTCCACTCTTTTGTTGTGCGCATTATAAAGGACATTTGAAAACGCTTAGTGCGAATTGGTGGAATAGCAACTAGGCAGGGATTACCCATTCGCTGCGATGCCGTCAATTTTTTTTTTTATGCTTTATAAGAAGAGGACTTCTGAGTTTGAATCCTTTCTTCTAAGAGTAGTCAGATAGGAAACGCCAACCTCATCTAGCTTATATTGTTTTAAATAATATGACGAGTAAATGTAATTCCGATATTCTATTTACATTTCATGCTCTTTATGTACAGACGCCAGCACATCAAGCTACTACAACCTGTTAAATTTCTTTAATAGATTTTCAACTTTATCGCTAAAGGATAAGGTTCAAAGTTGATTGAAAAAATTGGACAGTTTCGGGTAGCTTGATGTGCTGTCGTCTGTACAAGGTGGTGTAAACAAAACTTAGCTTATAAGACTGGCAAGTATACTCAGCTCTGTTTTCTAGCTACTAAAATGGCAGAATATATCGAAAATCGAAGGCACTCTGAAGTTGGAAGTCGATCGCTTCACTAATTTAATAGAAGAACAACGTAGCTAGATAATCAACAATGGACGCTGATGTGTTTCCAATATGGGTAAGCCATTAACAGAGAGTTAATTAGAAATCTGTTATGCAGTTTGTGTGTTATTTATCTTTTATGTTTTTCTTTTTTCATTCTTTTTATATTGAAATTAACGTCTGTAATTTGCTACAACGTATACCGCTTAGCATAGACAATTTTAAACTGTGGAGCAGTGGTGGCCCAGTACCTAGTATTGGCCGAGACTTCGAGTTGTAGGTTGTAGATTCAAATCCAAACAGGCGCTTTACTTTGTGTAAATTATTTCATTGCCACTGCTCTCAAGACGGTGAAGGAAAACATCGTGAGGAAACCGGCCTGCCATGTCCTGAAACCAAAAATTCGAAGACTTGTGACATCTACCCACCCGCACTGGGCCCACGTGGTGGATTACGGCCCACTCCCTCTCACGGAGAGGAGGCCTGCGTCCCAGCAGTGGGAACATTATAGGCTGATTATGCGTGTAAAACTCTTGTCTTGAGAATAATATAATTAGCTTGGTGTGTATTCATATCAATAGTAATGAGAATATAGAGGTATGAGGAACAGGGTGTAAAGTTCACTCATACTCTATAGAAAAGGGAGGATCCTTCAACCAGACGGGTGTTGTGTCTGGCGGGCAACTGTCCTGTGCTTCATGTCGGGCCGTTGTATCTATGCTAGTTGCGCGGTAAACTCTGCTTGCGCGATGCAGGATTTTGCATGGCGTCAGTATGACGCGTTGTTCGCATGGTGGCGTTGTAGATACCGCTACAAGAATTATCTCACTCGTCAGTCACAGAGCCATTAGGTTATTGCGCATTCTGCATCACAGCCATCTACACCACCACCGAAACCTACAACCCAAAAAAGCAATCGTTCATCACCCACAACCGTCAGACGGCATCGCCCATTCAAAACAGATAACGAGCGTTTCCCTACACAAAATGTACGGCACCAGTCACTTTCTTTTATCTATGACAAACGCTATACAGACCAATAAAACGCGCTTGCAACGCGAACTCCAACAAATTCCTTCTTCAGTACCGAAATTGCTTGGATTCCTGAAACTTCCGGACTTTTTCTGTCTCCCGAATTCCAGAGAGCAGCGTGTGGTTGGCTTGCAAACTTGCACCACTTTATAAAAACATACGAAGCGTTTTTATGGGCCGAAACGTCGCCTTTACTGCGCGTTATTTTTACGGATAATATCTAGCGCACAAAATAAGAGAGGTTTTTTAAGATGTTCTTATTATTTTTATATTTGTTTTGCGGTTAGCTACACGTATTATTCTGTAGTGGAAGAAAATTCTACAAAGGTTTTCAAACCCCGTAAAATTATCTTCAAGAATTGTTTTAAACATACTTTTCTTTATTTCGGTTTTTCGGTTTGCTTGGTTTTATCATGTACATTATTTCCTTATAGAAACACGCATATATACGTGTAAAGTATTTACAGTTTCTAGTAAACGAATATAAATTCTAGTGTCGCGGTTTTTACTCCGAAATATATATTAATACTTTAAATAATCAGCTTTTCCATGTAATACAAAAGTTCAGTTTGATAGTCTCTACCACATCCTTAAATATGACCACACTTTTCTGAGTCATGCAGTATAAAACACACAAAAAAAAACAATTAGCCACCCAATCAAAGTGTATAAAACAGAAGATTTGAAACGACAAAAATCACAAAAACCATACAATCGCTAACCGTCTAAAAATACATCGCGATTGCGAGCTCATCGTTAAATCTACATCGTATATTTTCACACGAAGGCACTATGACCGGCCCGCTCCATAGCGCACTGAGTTAAATACTCCGTAGAATGTAAAGTATCTCTTGTATTTTAGTCGACGGCCCGACGAGATCGTATTTCCCATAGGAAAGTACAATACTTTATTGTAAAGGAGATACAGAAGGCCAACCAGCTTTTCAACCAGTTTAAATGATTTACAAAAATCTCGTCCTGCTAACTTATGTGGTGCCACTTTGACACAGTTCTTTAAAAACAAATGATGGCGCATTTCTTCTGCAGAACTACCTGTCGATTAAAAGTGCATTACTTTTCCTCTATACTGTGAGTATATATTTAAATACACATCCATACTATACTAATATTATAAATTCGAAAGTAACTCTGCCTGTCTGTCTGTATGTTAGTTTTTCACGCCTAAACCACTGAACGGATTTCGATAAAATTTGGCAGAGAGATAGATTGCATCCCGGGGAAGAACCTCGCGAGCGAAGCCACGGGCGGAAGCTAGTATATAAAATTGTTTACATATTTAAGCATTATGTATTTATTTAAGTAAGTATACTTATGTTAATTTTTTTGCATTAGTGTAGGTATATTTAATATTTTAGTTTTAGACATTCATATTTTTTTCTCTTCTTGTTCATTTCTTTTTTACTTCTCCTTTCGCAGGTCTGCTGGAAAAAGTTTCTTAAGAAATAAGCAGTACCTTTGTACTCAAATTATAATTTGACTGTACATAAGCTTGATACTCATAATCAGTAAATGACAGTTGCTGAAAAACAAAAGAAAGCCGCAGTTCGATTGTCACATGCGCATTCTCACGTATTTTGTGGAGTGAACCTTTTGTGTAAGTATTTCTTTACAGCGTCAATAAATTGTATATCTTGAGTGAAATTGTTTTCTGTCAGACGTCATAGATAACTCGTTAGGTTTGGGTTCTAGTTGTGTTACGGGTGGTTACGGGTCTCGGGCGACCACCATTAGTATGTGGGAATGTTTTGCCAAATTGTTTTATTATCTGTGGACTGTTTCGTTTTGAGTTTGAATGATTGGTTTTTGGTGTTGAAGTTAGAATTTCAGTTGGTTTTATTTCTGAAATACGCTGGAGACTGAGATATGTTCAGAAAATATCCCATGGGAACGTAATACCGGAATTATAAGTTTTATCCAAATTCGTTCAGCCGTTTTTACGCCAATCCGTAACATATTCAGACAAACGGACAAATTACCTAAAACTATATTTTCGGCATCAGACTCGTTCCCACACCTTGTAGAAATTACTTGTTTTCAAATATATTCGCTGACCTAGACTAGAGTCATGAGCAAACCCATTTCAAATAAAAAAAAAACAGTGGCACTCCGGGAGTGCCGACAGAAGTGAAAACAAAACACAAAAAGAATACTTTGCCATCACTCACTGACATATCGGAAATACATTAAAATCGAGTACATCCCGAGGACAGCCGAACACACCCGAAGCGGGTATTTTTTTTAATCGTCTTATAAACAAAACACGCGTGGTGTCGCTTACGATAACAGTGGCGCGAGTTAGGCAGGATACAAAAGTCTAAAAAGTTAGTATTTTTAAACCTTTGTATCCTGCTTATGCGTATGAAGTTTCATTAAAATCGGTTCATTCATTTCGAAAAATAAGGGCTTGAAAGTTTGTATAAAATGCCGCACGGCGTAAACGCTCTTAACTAAATATCTATTTAAAATAGTTTGAGTCTAATTATAGAATCTAAAAAAAGCTTCAAAATGTCAAACGAAATATTTTATTCAATAAACAGCCATATTCGCTGGTATGATGGTATGGTGAACTACGCCGTAGCATAGTGTGAACTACGCCGTAGCACAGTTTAACCTACATCGTAGCACTCTCCATCCGTCTTACGAATTTTCGATCAGCTCACGTGTCCTGACGCGAGTTTAACATTTTTTACCCATTACAAAAAAAGTGTACAACGCCGCTAAAGAAGTTTTCACTTCAAAAATAAAAAAATATACAGTTAGGTAAACGTTGTTACTATTGCATTAAATGTATGTAATGTCCAGTTCCCAAGAATGAATGATGTTCCACTAATATTTGGAAATGTAATGCCTATCTGGCAACTTAAGGCCGTAAAGGCAATTTAACCTGTAACCGCTTCCAAAGAATGGAAAGGTCTCATAGGTGAAATAATAAAAACTTGTTATTATAATTAATAGTAAACAGAACAGATGTGCATCAAGTAACATGATCTTAAAACGCAAAATCTTTTCAGACAAACTTACATAAAGTTTATTCAAACTTGTTTCAAATTAATATTATTTCCAGTTAAACAAATATCAACTTTATTTTAATGGTAATTAAGTTGATTTCAGAGTGACTAACACTATTGAAAAAGTTATAGGTAACAATGTTTGAAGTTGTAGCGTAAACTGAACTTTATTGTGTAGGGTTTAAAGTTATTTTTCTATAAACTCAATTATTAACAGTTTTGGCTAATAAATTGCGAATGCAGATTACATAAACAAACGCCTCATCCCATGGGGTAGGCAGAAGCTACAGAACGCCAACTACTACGATTCTTAGATACTTTTCAGACATTTTGAAAATGTTGTTTACTAAACAACCCAACATTTCACCCGATCACTTTCTCAAACCCAACTCAATGTAACCGAAGCAGTCAATACGATTACCTCACGCAAGCATAGCCCTGTATCACGGCCAAAAGCCTCAACTTCCGCCTTCCACTACAATTACATGCCTTGCAATTCACGAGGACCATTCCAATTCATACCTTATTTCGTTGAGATAAGACTCACATGCCGCGCTGGTAAGTTGCATTATCTATACCAAGGCGTCGCTACGTCACGCCGAGTTTACGCTGAATCCCTTTAGCCTTTGAACCTTTTTTTACTCGACAGCACGATTTAAACGCCAACGGTTTTAAAATACGAAGTTCGTTGACACTTGTGAACATTTTGCCACGGTGCACAATTTAATGGCGTTTGTGCACATATTTTGTGTGTGTGCTGTTTTGTGAATATGTTTTTTGTAGTCAGGGAAATCAGAAGGTCAATTCTCTTAATTTAGGTGAAACGTTCAAAATCTAGTCGCAGTCTCATCTCAGCGACAATCAATGTCAAAAACTTGTCAAAAATGTAGGGAAATTAGAGGTATTTTTGACAGATTGAGACTGAGATCAGACTGTGAACATTCTTAAAATTACGAGAATTGCCCCTCAGTTGTTTATCAAACTGATTACCAACTACGGTCCGGGCGTTGAGAGAATGCGTTCCTGACACTGTCAGTGCAACAATTCTAGTAACTAATAAAGATCAAATTCGCAAAACACGTATTCGTTTGTATGAGACAGACGTGTGTCAAGCAAGAACGCATTCTCTCGTCGACCGAACTATAAATCCTCCGTATTCAAATCACATCTGTCATTATTTAACAGTAATTGTATAAAATGGCTATGATAATGATACACGACCAATTGTCGTAGTACGTAATTATGATAGACATTTAAATTCCCTGACCGTACCTAATTATGGATCCATAAGTTTTCTAAGTTGTTAATAAGAGGTCATTTAAAGTATTAGCAGAATAATGGTATTAGGTCCTTAAATAATTATGAAATAAATTGGGTTTTTTTTTCAAACTGGCCACTTTGATCTCAAATATCTGGCGTTTGGTTACGAATTCCTAATTCAGATTTATTTCAAATGTAGCTTTGTTTATTTCTGTTTCGAACTGAGTGATTCATTGGTTTTCGCGGCATTTGATTTTTCTTTGACATCATCGTTCTGTTTACAATATGGAAAACTTAAAATACCGCATTATTTACGAATACGAATAATGTCACTGTTAGGTACTTATGTAAAATCAATTTTAAGTGAACTAACTTACTTGGCAATCAAACAATCTAAACTAAAAAAAAAATATTCAAAAATAATACAGTTTTTCTTAAATCTATGTCAAGTTCATCCATGATTTGTGCCTGAACTGGGTAATCCTGTGTTTCAGGCGATTGGAGGTAACATTAATTGATTAAATAATCACATATTATGTACTTATCATATTTATATTATTGGTATCATGTAAAAAGGTGTGGGTGTCGGTGTGTGGTGGGGTGGTAATATTTAATCTAAAACAGTTGTGGAATCAATACAACTAAAGATAGTTGAAGCGACCTAATTTAACGAAAATAAGCTTCTATAATTACTTACAGCGCGAGCGTTAATTCTTAATCAAATTGTCCGAACTCATCGGTAGTATTTCATCGTTTGGCGCTAGAAAGATTAATATCCGCATGAAGAGAATAAAATATTCCATCTTCGTCTTACTAATCAATAATCGTTTTCTTTCTTTCTTTGGAGTGTTGTAAGGGACGTGAGGAGACTAACAAGAGGACTTACTGCTGTTGGCCATTATTGAGTTAGAGCAATCTTAATAAAGTTAACATTTCACAGAAAATATCTGGTGTAATATTATGATTCTGAAAGGGAGAGTGACTGTCTGTTTTAGATGTTTTACGGTTTAACTATTTCAAAAGAATCGAATGGGTTTCGCCAGATGAAACATGGACATTTTACATAATGTAAAATGGTGCCAGAAAAAGGACATAATTTAGTTAAACTCGAAATCAAAGCTTTTATTTATTTACTAGCTTTCGCCCGCGAGGTATGTCGATAAAAACTATCCTTTGTCCTTCCCCGGGATGCAATCTATCTCTCTGCCAAATTTTATCGAAATCCGTTCAATGGTTTAGGCGTGAAAAGGTAACATATAGACAGACGAGTTACTTTCGAATTTATAATATTAGTATGGCTTATTATATAAATATACTTTATTGTACACCACAAAACAACAAAAAATACTATTATTAATACAAAACATACAACGGGCGGCCTTATCTCCAACCAATTACAGGTACTTTTTTTTTTTTTTACTAATGGTAGTAGTTTCCTATGGAGAAGAAACTTTACTTTAAATAATATTAAAGCCGTCGTAGACAGATCCAAGGTATCGAAACGCAAACTGAGCTAAGAACACTATTAATTGGTTTAACGATCTAAACCGTCTTTGCACAGCGTAGAAACAAGTTTCCTTTAAGCCAAATGAACCCTGTCAGTGACCCTCGGATTAGCCAGGGTGAAGAAACAAGACAACGTTTGACACAAACCGACACGACCGGCACGGCCATCCACCCCCATCAAAATTAATACGCGCAATAAAGATAAACTTCTCAAGGTTCCTATTGGTTCTTCAGCGAATAAAGATCGTCTTGAATAATGGCGGACAGTGACGTCATCCTCTGTCTCGGTTCGGTCACGCACACTGTGCTTCTCCACGACTCCCGACACAACGTTGCTCCCGAGATAGCATTGCTCCCGACACGCGTTTCTTACCGACAACCTCGACACGTCGCGCGCAATGCGAGATCATTAGTATCTTCTTACACGATCGCCTGTTTAGATACTGGGATTTTCGCTACCTCACTTTTTATATGACCTGAAGAAAGATATGATTTACGATCGTCTTGACGTTGTTGAGAAGTTAAATTGTTCTTGGTAATGCTCGGATTGTTATTGTTGGAAGACAAAAGTTGTTGAGATCTACTTTACTGTTAGTAACGAATGGCATCTACTGTCGGAATGAATGGACTCTATTTCTTATACATTTTAGTCGAAATATAGGTCACATTTTAGAAAATAAATAGCACTCTTTACTCTTTTAGAGACCCCATTTAAACATTTAGATATTACAGCAATTTCAAACGTTCCACACCATTAAAATAAAAATTGAAACAAAATTCTACAACAGACTCGCTCGGCGACCGCTGACCCGTTTCGAATTTATCGTAGTCCAATTTTAGTAGAATAAAACTTATGAGTTTAATGTCGGCAGCACTGGAGAGCACGTGATGCTTCCAGCCAAGTGCCTATTTGTCAAGTCTAAGAATATAAAGCGGGTTATACACGGTACAGTTGCATTCAACACTCGCCAGGGATTTAAACAATCATTTTGGTGAGTTGCTGTAAAACTGAGGTAAAACACACTTTAGGAGATACTTGGAGGTTTAATAAAAACATATCGTGGATTAGTTTACTAAAGCCCGCTGGCACCACAAAAACCTCATTTAACGGTAAACGAATTTAAAATATAATTCTGTTTTTATCAATCGGTTGAAAATTATAGAGGCAAAATCCATACTAATATTATAAATTCGAAAGTAACTCTTTCTGTCTGTCTGTATGTGACCTTTTCACGCCTAAACCACTGAACGGATTTCGATAAAATTTGGCAAAGAGATAGATTGCATCCCGGGGAAAGACATAGGATAGTTTTTATCGACATAGCTCGCGGGCGAAGCCACGGGCGGATGCTAGTGATCATTTAAATCTGTTAATCGTCAAACGCATTTAGGGATTGGTGGTGCAAATTGGCTTAGGAAAAACAGTATCGTTTCGGAAAGCAATTCCATATATAGCAACCTCTGTAACCTATAACTCCTATTTTATATTTCTGTTTACGTAGTTAGTTTTTAGTTAGTTTTCTAGTTAGTTTTTCACCAAATTTTTATATATTTCGTTTTTACCCACTGTGTTTGAGAATGTTGGTCCACCTGTTATTGGCAACTGTATAAGCACATAACTGTTATACTAATAGTTGATATTTTGTATACAGAAGCTGTTGGTGTACCTTTTATAAATAAATAAAAATAGCAATTTTTCCATCATCCAATAAATCTACATAGGCAATAGGTACAATCTATCCCCTCTTCAAGGACTACAATAGTCACAAACTACATCCGTCCATAGCTTTCCATCCTCAATCGCGAGTGATCCGTTTCTGAGCCAGCCAGTGTCGTGTGAAACATACACATGCGCCCCGGAGAGATCGGCGCCTTTTGTTAAAGAGAGTGCCAAGTATTGTTGCCCCAAGTCTATAAATTATACTTAACTTACACACCCTCACTTGCTTATTGATCAAAAATTTTTTTAAATATGTACGACGCCAGCACATCAAGCTACTACAATCTGTCAAATTTCTTTAATAGATTTTCAAGTTTATCGCTAAAGCATAAGGCTCAAAGTTGATTGAGAAAATTTGACAGTTTCGGGTAGCTTGATGTGCTGGCGTCTATACATATGAACATGGGTTAACTAAAATGTCGATAAACTTGAATTTGCTTTGATAAACAGACAAAGGTGAATAATCCGCCTAAAAATATAGCAAATCCTGAACTTGGACCAGAGACAGTAATTTAAAGTTTATTTTTAGTACTAAACCACATAATGTGAATATTCATTGGAACATCACAAAAACAATCTCACACGAAGACTCCATCTGATTATGCCTAAAAAGTCGATCGCAGCTAAAAGGAGAAAACAAAAAAAAAGAATTTGCTCTTGCGGGATATTTTTCGTGGTTTATAATACCTGAAAACAGTATTCAAAATGTCGATGTTAAAAACATTAACACCGTTATATAAAAAATATAGCTACGGTTTATCGCCAGAGAAACAACCAAAATTGTTAAATTATCTCTACAAAAAACACAATGCATTTTAACGAAATTCTATCGAGAAAACACTAAAGCATAGGAGGTTTTATAAAATCTGTTAAAACTCCAACAACAAGAATAAAATGTAACAAAATAATTCAACGATAGAAGAATGTACAAGGAAACTCTCTAATTCAACCAGCTAAATAATTCGTTTGACAAACAAGAGAGTAATCCGGCAAGTAAACTAGTCTCCTTTGTTACTATCCTTACAAATAACCAACGTTTTTTAACATTATTCAATTTTGTTTGCACCACTTGTATATTTACTATTTTCATATTGTAAAAATGTGAACGCAATTTAAAGATTTAATGAAAAACCGGACAAGAGCGAGTCGGACTCGCGCACCGAGGGTTCCGTACCATCATATGTTTTTAAATTTTCACCGGCGAGCTACTTACTAGATCTCGTTCAAACCAATTTTCGGTGGAAGTTTACATGGTAATGTACATCACATATTTTTTTAGTTTTATCATTCTCTTATTGACATAGAAAATTCCTATCTCAATGCTACTACCTTTGACTCTGCAAGGCATAGACAAGTAATGAGGTTACGCCTGGCGCGTAGTGTAAAATGAATTTATTTTATTTATTTACTTTTTGTTTTTATTTGCTAATATTTTACATATTTATTTATATCTGTAACTGCCCGTGACATCACAGCGGGCCCTATCAGAATACCAGCGCTGCGACCTTTATTTTTTTTAAATGACGCAGCATCATGCTGAGATAGGAGCCTTTTGGCCTCGTATAGGACTTTGTTTTATTTTCCTTTTGTTACTTTTTTTTTATAAAACTTGGATTTTTATTTTACTGTGTTTAGTTTGGTTTGTGATCTTCCTGTACGAGTCGCAATAAATACTTTTTCTTTCTTTCTTTATTTTAGAAGTAACAGGGGGGGACACATTTTACCACTTTAGAAGTGTCTTTCGCGCAAACTATTCAGTTTAGAAAAAAAACGATATTAGAAACCTCTATATCATTTTTGAAGACCTATCCATAGATACCCCACACGTATGGGTTTGATGAAAAAAAATTTGAGTTTCAGTTCTAAGTATGGGGAACCCCCAAAATTTATTGTTTTTATTCTATTTTTGTGTGAAAATCTTAATGCGGTTCACAGAATACATCTACTTACCAAGTTTCAACAGTATAGTTCTTATAGTTTCGGAAAAAAGTGACTGTGACATACGGACGGACAGACAGACATGACGAATCCATAAGGATTCCGTTTTTTGCCATTTGGCTAAGGAATCCTAAAAAATACCTAATAGAGAAATGGTTCTATTTTTAGTTCAACCAAAATTGCTACCAAAACCGTGTATTTTTTACTGTTTTACCTAATAAAAGTGCAAACTGAATAAACATTCCCTTTTATTTAACAATCGCGTAGTATTTTTTGATCTTGCCGTTTTGATGACCGTTTAGCATGGATGTGACCCATGTTTTCCCCCAACTTGTAATTTTTTTGTGTTCTTTTTATGCGTCATGTATACCGCAAATAAACGCATTTTCTTTATTTTCTTTATTCACAACCATTTCATTAATATAAAGAATAACATCCTTACTAACATTAAAATGTACTCCTTAACTGCTATACTTACTAGCATCAAACTCGTCAACCCTGTCCACAACATTCTTGAAGCAATAAAAAGCCCCGCTTCTCCTAATTCATTTACCTCGCCAGTAATCCGGCAAGTACACTCTCCTCGCTCACTCGCCTCGTTTGTAACGTGCGCCGCGTCTCGTACTAAGGCTTATCTCAGGGCCCGGATAATAGAGCAAAACAGACAGACATCTTGAGAAGATGTTCTCGAGAATAATTCGTCCTCCGTAATTTGTTGGCAGTTCTCGTCCTATAGTTGCTGATAATGTTCGTGGATGTTCCTTAATTCATTTGTTTTATGTTATCTGATAAGGTGTCTTGAGGAAAAGTTTGTTTTGTTTTTTTTTTTCTTTGTGAATTGTAACTAAAAATGCTCTAGTTTTTAAAGCTTTGGTTTTGAAGAAAGGGGTGAACGGTCAGACGATAACGGTTGTCCAAAAAACAGATTTTTTTTTTGTTTTTTGACACTTTAATGTCAAATACTGCTGAAAATGACAGATTTTCATGACTGCTGCTATATTTTACGGAAGCGTGTTCCTAGGCAACCCAAGCTTTAGCTAGCTACTGTCAGCACAATGTTAGTATTAAAAGCGTTCGAAATAAACACACTAAGTTGGATCGAGGTGATATTCTTAGCTGGTTTGAATATTGATCCTAAATACAGTCCTATTTTAAAATGGCTGAAGAGCTAAAGTAGTTAACTGTATCCTAAAAAAATACTCCACTTTTATACTCCTAACAGCTTAACACACTATTCTCCAAGTAAAATCACAAACCCTTCTTCAATTCGCCATTTCAACATGAAAGCATTTATGAAATACACAACTTGACATCCTCTTATTGAAGTTTACCGGAAACTTTAAGATCACAACCGCACTACTTTAACAACAACCCATAAAGGACCCATCAAGTGGGAGGTAGGGAAGTAGAGTCAACCACTCGCCTAAAGGTAACGAATTGCCATTGACAGCGCCTTTATTAAAAAAAATATAATTAAAATCGTTTATTTATGAACAATAACAGATACAATCATAAAAATAATTAAACGATGATAACTGCAAAAGTTAATAACTGTGGCGCAGCTAACAACGCCCAGGTTCTAGTGAGAGGGTAGTTCGTTCCAGATAAGATTATCAGGCATTAAGTCCGCCTTTGTACAGTATTTCTTTTACTTGTGCATAAAGTTTTAATAAATAAATAAGAAAAATATTTTTTTTTTACTATTTCTAAGTAGTTATTCCTTAGCAGTAGGGTTGGTTTTCATACCACGGATACGAGGTTGACTGTACGTATATGAGTACCAAGATAAGTGGTCACCGACCCTTTTATCATAAGAGTTTATAATAGGTTCGAGTATTTAAAGTCATAGTCGATACGTTTGGTTTCGGAACGCATAGAGGACAAGCATACAAATCTGTGTACGAAATTTCATCCAAATCCATTCAGTAGTTTTTGCGTGAAGAAGTAACAAACATACAAACACACTCACAAACTTGCGCCTTTATAATATTAGTGTGATTTTTTATTTATCATTTTGATAGATTCTTTTATATTCTGTAAATGTGAGGACTTTGTAGGCCTTGTAGACTTTAGATCTGTAGAGCATTTCTTATTTTATCAAGTACCTGGTACTTGTTGACAGGCGTACGCTGTCCTCCCATACCTACTCTAATTTGAAAACATTGTAAAAGCCAATTATTTTTATAAGAGTAACCATGGAGTTATTTGCGGGCTCTTCTCCATAGAAAACAACCAATTGGAACCGTGCACCTAGCTTCTGACGTTTCATAAGTGCCCATATAGATTTAAGTGAAATAAAATATTTTGACTTTGAATAGGTAGGTACTCATAAAAACTAGTTTACAGTGTCCTTATCATATATCACGAAACCCTAATTAGAACGTTACACTACGGAACCATCCCTCGGGAACCAGTACCAACCTGCGAATTACATAAAACAATGAACTAGACAAATTTATAGCTTATAGGAGCTATAAAGTGTCCCCTATAATAATGTGTCGGCAGGTGCTTGATATATTTGTTTGTATTTTGATCCCAGGCCACGTCGGAAACTGGAGGTTGGCTAATATCGCGTTATGACTCGCCCCTTTTGTGCCATTCAACCAGTTTATGTATTTAATGTATGTGTTTTTGTGAATTATGTTCTGTTTTATTATTAATGGCACGTTTGTTTGTGAAAATTGGCCTAAAATTACAACCTGCATTTAGGAAATTATACGTAAAATAAACAATAAATTGATTTACTTTTATAATTTAATGTGGTCTATTGTCTCTTTATCACAATAATCAATGATAAATAATAAACAAATAATGTTATGTTTGTGGATCCACGTTAATTTGCGTCAATTGTATTCATCACAGTACGTACGTGGTAGTGGAACCAGCCAGCTAGATAAAAAGTCATTTAAGTATCCCTCAACGGCTATAAGCCTAATTCTATTCTAATGAATTTTGTCAAAAACATTTTCTGCTTTATTAAAACTACCTTGAATAACCTATCTGGTTTGAATAACATACCTGCCTTGAATAACCTTTCTGTCCTACGTATCATGGTACGGTAGACTCCGAAACAAGTTGGGTATATCCGAAATATACACTACATGTTTAAAAAAACGCATACAACATAGTGTTCCAAGTGCCTTTCCTTGCACTTGAGACAATCTCACGACTTCCAACTTAGAACTCAATTACAGTGATTTATCGTTGCAACCCAAACAGTATTAATTGAAGAGTCTATACGAAAAGATCATAGGGTAGCCTGGAAGTCGTTAAATGTTTCGTTAAACAGATTTATTTGTTTTGACCAAACTGTTAAACTTACACGAGAGTTACAGAGTTCGTTCGAGAGTTCGGTTAGTAGATCTTCTGTCCTTTTCTTAATGAAATAAAAAGAAAAAGGTTCACTGAAAAAACATAGTTTTTAGGGTTCCGTACCCAAAGGGTAAAAACGGGACCCCATTACTAAGACTTCACTGTCTGTTCGTCCGTCCGTCTGTCTGTCACCAGGCTGTATCTCAAGAACAGCGATAGCTAGACAGTTGAAATTTTCACAAATTATGTATTTCTGTTGCCGCTATAACAACAAATACTAAAAACAAATTAAAATAAATATTTAAGGGGGGCTCCCATACAACAAACGTGTTTTTTTCGGCGTTTTTGTCCTGTGGTACGGAACCCTTCGTGTGCGAGTCCGACTCGCACTTGGCCAGTTTTAAATTACTATGCAACCTTTAAAATTGTTTTCTTCCTAGCTCATCTTTCTGCCAGCACATCAAGCTACTATAATCTGTCAAATTTCTTTAATAGATTTTCAACTTTATCGCTAAAGCATAAGGTAAGGTGTGGCCCGTGGCTAAATAATAACAGTCACACAGGTCGATCGATCAGGTTAAGCTACGCTTGCCGTGGTTGGTCTGTGGATGGGTGACCATCTTTACATACCGAGACCCCTCCGTGTCTCGGAAAGCACGTTAAGCCGTTGGTCCCGGCTGTCATTCGTGGATCTTTGATAGTCTTTACAGGTAGTCAGAAGCCCGAAAGTCTGACAACCAGTCTTACTAAGGGGTATCGTATTACCTAGTAACTGGGATGTGGAGGTCAGATAGGCAGTCGCTCCATGTAAAATATTGGTATTCAGCTGCATCCGGTTAGACTGGCAGATGACCGCATCATAGTTGGGAAAAGGCTAGGCAGATGATCATCGCTAAAGCATAAGGTTCAAAGTTGATTGGGAAAATTTGACAGTTTCGGGTAGCTTGATGTGCTGGCTTCTGTACCTACAGAGACTTCTTCCTATCCTTTCGGGAAATACTGACGAAGTATTATGTTATGTAATTTTTTACCGAAATATAACCAACATCAGTCTTATATCTAAATATACCTATAAACTACGTCTACATACCCTATCTTCACACTTCAGAGTAAGTAAGTAATCGTGTAATGTTGTAGAAAAAAGTGATACAAGAAAATATTCGTCGTCACTAAGCTAAGGATAAAACAAAATGGCGCTACAACACGATATTATAAGTGCTGATAAAACTGTCATACTTGTAATTTATTATCAAAGATGATTATGGGACGTATCTCACTAGCTAATCATATTCTTAGGGTATGAAATCACACTATTATTATAAAGGCGAAAGTTTGTGAGGGTGTGAGGGGGTGTGTGTGTGTTTTTATGTTTTTTTAATTATCTTTGTTACTTATTCGCGCTCAAACGGCTGGACCAATTTTGATAAAATTTTGTATGGAGGTAGCTGACACCTTGGATTAACATATAGGCTACTTTTTATCCCGATATTCCCACGGGATCGACATTTACGCGGGTGATACCGCGGGGTGCAGCTAGTATACACATAAAAACAGTAATCGAAAAACTCCTGTTTTGGAAAACAATCCTTGAAATAGAAATGTGTGTGTATTTTCAATATATACATATATATATTTATTTGATACAATTACAAAGACCCAAGTATATGGGATTAACACGTAAGAGAAAAACTATGTAGAAGCAACAGAGCAACAGCTATTTTATACAATTATTATTGTCAGGTCAGGAAGCCCAAAACGAATCATCGACCCTTTTTTATATTATAAAATCAACAAGATTATTTGCTGAACTCTCAAATGCAACATCAAAAATCTAAAAATCCTATTTGAAGTCGTCTTCAAAAACGTGTAAGCCATTAGAAGGTGTGGCGCCATCTTGATATCGCCGGGACACGTCAAAATGGCGGACGTACAAGATTTTCCGCTGAGCACCGAGCTTCCGACTACACGGCTGTGCTTGTATCGTGAGCAATGTATTTTAGTTTAATGTTTAACTCTCGTGTTTCTCTTCACACAGATCTAAGTAAACTGGAGTTTATTATGGATTAACTGTTTTTGATAACATTGTGATAGTAGGATGCAATATTTTACACTGGTTATTATTTTCATTATCGGTTTAAGATGAATAAGATAGAAAATCACTCTGTCTTTGTCATATTTACAAAATGTTATCAAAAATCTTTATCATAAACCTTTTTCTTAATAAGACTCAAACCTCTGATGATGGAAAAATTGCCATAACTAACACCTATAACACTGACTTCCAGGCTAACAATTACACTAATAACACACATTTTGCAATTAGTGCAAATTACCCACATTTATTTGCACCTTAACCTTTTGACCGCCATACGTCAAAAAATCAAAAATGTGCCCTCGGCGTCAAAGTCTGTCATGTAGTCGAACCGTGGCGTGCTGGGCACATTTTGGTTTGTCATCTATACATGACTGTAAAAAGTCAATAAAGGGACCTAAGCCCATATTCCACGAGTCCTTAAAACCCTCAAGGGAAGACTGGTCATCTCTAGTCAGCCACGCATTGAAAACCTATTTTACCGCTGCGCAATTTAAAGTTTACGATGTAAAGACTGTCCCTTGCGATCGCCATCCACGTGTAGCTAAGAATAATACAGTGGGTGTTGAGATTGCAATAGTGCATGTAGAGGGGGTGTTTGTTTTTTTTTTACATTTCCTCTAGTAAAGATAGATCAAGTTGCTAATGAGAAAAACTGTTTTAAAATTATGTCAAGGAAGCTACTGCGGTTGGTTTATCAAAATATAAAAAATCTATTAAATAAATGGTCAAAATATCGTGCAACTGATGAAACTAAAAGGGCTTTTAGAAAACAGGAGCACTTTGGATATTGGTTTACTCATGAGAAAGAATTTAAGTAGGTAGTTCCATCTCTTCATTATTAGTACAGACCCCTGCCATTTATTTGATTAAAATATTCCTATTTAAAGCACTAGCAGAGATCCGCGGTTTTACCCGCATAAGTTTCGATCCCGTGGAAACATCGGGATAAAATGTATTCTATGTTTTAATCCTGGTTATAAACTATCTGTGTGCCAAATTTCAAAATCAGTTGAGTAGTTTTTGCGTGAAAGAGTAACAAACATCCATCCATCCTCACAAATTTTCACGTTTGTAACGCGAAAACGTATGCGTTTATTAGTAGGATTCTTATGTTACAGGGATATCCATTTAATAAAGTCATCACATTTATGCTGTGTTTCATAAATTTTTCTCTGATTCGATTCCTCTGTTTACCTTGCTATGTGTTTCATATATTTCTCTCTGATTTGATTCCTCTGTTTACCTTGCTACGTGCCACACGATCGAAGCACACTTAATCAACCAGTGAACCCATTACGTGTGTGACAATAATTAATGCGTTCCGGATCCAAGCTGCCATTTTACAGAACTATTTAGATTTCAGATCTTAACTTAGTCCTGAAAGAAAGTATAGTGCAAGCAATCCATTAATCAAACTAACTACTTCTGAGAAAAACTTGTTTTTTGTCTTGTGTGTTCATAATATTGATTGGTAAGTTGGTAGCAGTGGAGAGCGTGGTAGCAGCAATGGAGAGGGCTATGCTTGGAGTTTCCCTGCGTGATCGAATCAGGAATGAGGAGATCCGCAGGAGAAACAAGGTAACTCACATAGCCCGAAGAGTTGCAAAACTGAAGTGGCAGTGGGCAGGGCACATTGCTCGCAGAACAGATGGCCGATGGGGCCGAAAGGTTCTGGAGTGGCGACCGCGCACTGAAAGACGTAGTGTTGGAAGGCCTCCCACAAGGTGGACCGACGACCTTGTGAAGGCCGCAGGAACCCGTTGGATGCGAGAAGCACAGAACCGGTCGAAGTGGAGGTGCTTGGGGGAGGCCTATGTCCAGCAGTGGACGTCTTTCGGCTGAAATGATGAAGTTGGTAGCGCATCTCTGTTATATATTATGTACTAGCTGCTGCCCGCGACGTCGTCTGCGTGAAGGCTCTACAGCACCAAAAATACCTAAGATGCCAGTGTCGCTATAGCATTATAAAGTGAACAACTTTTAAAATAGCATTAAAATATAAGTTTTTTTTTGCAAGCGAAGCAAGTGAAGAGAGTTATATGGGAATCCTGCTGAGTTCAGTCATAAGAGGTGACTGAAGGAAATAGAGAAAATAATGCAGGAATACATTCCAGGACACAAAAGAGTAAAAATACGTTCAAAGGTATCATATATACCTTACAACACTTCCCTATAAACTACGTTGGTAGTTATGCTGCCAGGAGCTAAAATGTGTGATGACGCGGGAGCAAGCGACGACGTACAGTTGCCCGTGTGAGAAGCAACTCGTCCTGACGTCGACACCCACTGCCCTCAGTGTCTGCCCCTGCGACTTATTGATGGTCATCGCGAAGCAAACACTCACGGGGAGCTGTACGCGCTTGAACTGGAACGGGAAGTTATGAGGTATGAGGGGAATGCGTGGTATAAACACTGCCTCGCCGACGCCATAACCCGTAAGAATTTCCGCCTCAATGGTGTGTCTGTGGAGCGAGATGACTTTAAGGCGGGTCCCGTTACACAACTTCGGAGGAGATAGGTTCCGAAGAAGCATAACCGGGACACCGCTTCAGCTTGATGGTATGCGCTGGAAGTCCACTTGCTGACATAGTTCAGAAATTCCACGGGATAATGTGTGGCGTCATCTTGCTTGACAACAGTGTTTATCGAGGTGTAGACCACTTCATTCCCCTCAATTTCCGAGAGAATGCATTCGTTAATTGCTGCAGCCTGATCATTTTTGGGCGTCAAAATGGCCCGCTCACACACCCAAGAATTCTGCTGGTGCGGTATACGACTGAATGTCCCCGTACACACAGCGAATGAATTCTTCTAAGCTGGAAACCACTCTACCGAGAGACTCTGGAAGCACCACCTGTCTACCTCTCTCTTCTGGTAGAGTGCCTTCGCCAAGACTTAGAAGGACATCGGAGAATTCTTGAGCGCGTGCATTGCCGCCGAGCCGAGCTCTCATATTAATGGTCAAGCGCAGCGTACGAACTCGTGACCACAACGAAGATCGTTTCAACGAAGCATTCACCTCGTCAGCCCTCGATCCTCGGCCGTCGTACACTCATCCCATACGATCAGAGAGCAATCCTTGAGCACGTGTCCCTTATCGCTGTTACGTGACACACCACAAACAGGCGTTTCGGCGCTCTATAAATCGATGGGAATTTTAAACATGGCATGTGCTGTCTTGCAGTCCCGGAAGCAGTGTGGCAGCGATTCCCGACGACGCTACAGCAATAGCAATTTTGCCTTGCCTCCTGACCTCTGCAAGTATGCCAGTGGTAACAAATGTTTTTCCTGTTCCACCAGGAGCATCCAAGAAAAACATTTTACCCTGGTTTTGCCAAACGCTTTCAAGGACGGTGTCATAAATTTGTTTTTGCTCTGAAGAGAACAAAGCGACATGGTCATTTCGTATGGTGGTCATTTCGCCGTCTCCGACTTCGTCTCCAGTAGCACGCCTCAAAGCTCGTAGAAAATCTTCAGACAGATGATGGCGATACTTCTCCCACAAAGCTACCCGGTTCGCGACTCCACAAAACACCAAGATGACGGCAAACAGATGACGCATGCGGCTGGGACTGTCACTGACGCTCGCCTCCGCGAGGGTGTCAGCCCAATTTTGGTCACCGTCGAGAAGGTGACGTGCTACGCAGGCTGCGCGGTAAGTGGGAAACTCCACGCCATCAAATGTCCTCAGAAAGGCGAAAGACTTTGCCTCGGACAGTGTGAAGTAACAACCGCAGAAAATCGCATTCGCCGTTATTCGGATGCACGGTATAATTTAAGTTTATAATTAGGTACCTATACGACATGAAAATATATTAATTACCAAGCAATAATCACACAGATAAATACCGAACAAAAGTATTAACAGTCAATGTTTATTTTGTACTAACAACATGAAATTGATGAAGAAATGATCATCATCAATGAACATAACTTTTTTGTAATACTTAACACCGCATTTTTTTTAAATTGTCTTCCTCAACTCTGCTCAAGATTTTGAGGGTTTTGTTGGAACTTGAATTTGTCTCGAAACGAACTATACGATACAACTTTTATGAAGAAAATGCACATTACCATCTATGAATTTTAAGAATAACTAACTACTAACCTCACCAACATGATCAAATTTAAACTATTAATTTCCAAAAAGTGTTGACATGTAACTTGATTTGATTTTTATGAAATCTCATAGATGGCGCTGCTTCAAAATTGTCTTATACTACTAACATTCATTAAACTATGTTTCTCTGCCCAAGTTACTTAAATGGCGTAAAAGTTTTTATAGTGTAAAGCTAGATAATAGCATGACTTACTCAAAAACAACATTTAAATATGCGTCGTTAGATTACACGCTGTCACAGAATGCGTAAGAAAAATAAAGATTCACAGTTCCTCCTCGTAGGTGATAGCGTGATAATATGTAGCCTATATGTTGACCCGACCTCTTAGTAATATTCATGCAAAATTTGAAGTAAATCCATGCAGTACTTTTTGAGTTTAGCCCGGACATATATACAGACAAACAGACAAAAATTCTAAAAACTATATTTTTGGCTTCGATATCGATTGTAGATCACGCAAGTATTTTTTTTTATATATTCTATGTACAGTTTTGCCTTTCCTACGATTTTATTGTATACGATTTTATTATATATGTTTATATTATTTATTTAAACATTATCATTATTTATTTTTTTAAATAACACAGACATAAGGATCAGAATTATTTCGTCATAAAGGCAAGCCTTTACGACGTGATTAAACACATAATAATGTTTTAAAGATCACAATATGATTTCGTTAGTACTATATCGCGCCAATAGATGTCGTTACATGTTTCCACTTATTGCAATAAAAATTGTTATAGAATGCTTTAAATTGATTATATCTTTTGATAGACTGAAGCGATTGCGATGAAACAAAGACTAATCACTGCTCGGAGTTCTACACTATATTTGAGTATAAATATGAACCATATTGGTTTGGTACTTTTTACGTTGAGCCTGTTCAAAATCTGTCACATCCAAACAGACAAACAGACAAACAGACAAAAATTCCAAAAATTGAAGAAATGGCATCTGTTGGTTATCCTATAACAGCCCAACTATTTTTTATTTTTTTATTTTCAATGTACAGAAACGCCTCGTCTACAGATTTATTATATGTATAGATTATAGTAGCTTCTGCCCGCGACTTCGTCCGCGTGAAATTACCTATTCCCCCGACCACCGCGTCGCATCGCATCGCCCACTCGCGCTATTACTTCGCTTTCGCTTAGCAATATTTCTGACTTTTTTTCTTTTTGCTTCGCTCCTGAGGGACGTAGCGTGATGTAAATGTAAATATCCGATAACCTTCCTCAAGAAACGATTTATATTAAACGCAAACCAACATTTCCCAAAAATTTGAGGAAAGTCTCCTATCACCGATTTCCTGTACAATCGTTAAGATGCCCTTACTAGGCCCTATCCTGTATAATAGATTGGTTAGTTGGGAGCGGACTTACTGCCCACCTTTGTCATTACCAAGGTGCATTCAAAGACTCTTCACAAGTGATAAGAAGTCCCAAGGCAGCGTGGCTGTCTCTCCGTTTGTAGTGTAGGTACGGGTGCCGTAATAACAAGCACATGAGACATTTTTGCTTTGTCTCTGGTACGTACTTGCGAAGCCTTTGGTATATCATATGTCAGGAACATCGCAAGAATAGGTCATGCTCATATATAAAATTGCTAGTAAAAATATTTGCCAGTCAACAGACTGCCTATTTTTGTCGTTACGACACTGAGATTAGTGATGTTCTTCAGAGTAAAGTACTCCAGAGTAGGTTTCTCTTTATTAGAAAGAAAGAAGTTAATCACACTAATATTATAAAGGCAAAAGTTTGTGAGTGTGACTTTTTATCCCGATATTCCCACATGATCGAAACTTATGCGGGTGAAACCGCGGGGCGCAGCTAGTAGAAAATAAATTACAAAGATCAGGTGCGTAGTACCCGCAACCGGCGTGCGATAATGACCAGATGTATGAACGTAAACGAGGCAAGAGGAGTATGTAAGGGTCGTAGTAAGTGGCCTTCTGTATTTCTTGGCTACCCTAATGGGAAAAACCGGCCAAGTGCGAGTCGGACTCGCACACGAAGAGTTCCGTACCACAAAGCATAAAAAAGCGTGAGTTTATATAATGTATGTAAGAAGCTAATGTTTTATGTGCCTGTACACACACTTTATTCGGAGAGACAGCAACGCTACTTGGCGGCAATTTTTTTTTTTATCCTTTATTATAAAGAACCAGGTTCTTAATAATTAATTACAATCTAGCCTTTAAGACTAATAAGCAATTTTAATCTAACTTAATTTTTTACGTGATAATAATTTTAAAACTTAGAATAGTGTTGATTGTACTTTATACAAGTCCGTTCCACTTAGAGTCTGATATGATGATATAAACACTTTGTTCATGTGATAATATGTGTCGTTAGCACTATTATTTCTACACTTTTTACACTACACTAACTCCAAAGGTTTTGTCCGTTTTAGTCTTCGCACTATAGTTACTTGGCGGCAATAAACGTTGATCTCATACAACGGTTTATTAACCAGAGTTAAGAAAATCAACATAGCAAGATATACAATGTGAAGACAACAATACGACAGTGAATAAAAATACTGGCAAAAATAGTAATGATGGGCTGACTGTGGGTTTTGCCTATCAACCAACTGGCTTTAGTGACTAAACTATTGGATACTAGCAGCGCCCCGCGGTTTCACCCGCATAAGTGTCGATCCCGTGAGAATATCGCGATGAAAACTACCCTATGTGTTATTCTGATGTATAAGCTATATTACTGTAAAGTTTCATTAAAATCCGTTCAGTATTTTTTGCGTGAAGGGGTAACAAACTTTCGCGTTTATAATATTAGTAGGATATGTACGTGATTAAATTTTTGTGTGCAGACTTGGAACATCATTATTATACAAAGTTTAAATTTTAGCGACGCCGGAAACAGTGCTAGTCAACCTGCCACATCGCTCGATATCCAGCTGGTGAGATGCCCGTATTGCTCACAGGCACGCTTTTTTAAAGGCGAACGGGGGCTAAGGATACACTATGGCAAGATCCACAAAACTCATAGTGTACCTTTGTGCCCCCCAGTTACATCTCCAACACCAACAACTCCAGACCAAACCTTGTGGCAAACGCTAGCTAAATTCAAAAATTCTATCCCGGTTTTAAAGAGAGTTCCCCGGGGCGCGAGACGGTCTGTTGCTCTGAATTTGTCGCGATGTCTCCGTCTTGCGACCCAGGAGAACTCACAAAGTGCCTGGGAGCAATTGCTCACCTTCCCTTTTAGGATTCTACATGTCCAGAAAAATTTAGCAACTAAAAAATCCTTAACAAACCAAATTAAAGACAACTGTAACAATTCGACTTTAATTTTAGATCCAAAATTACCTGCATTTAACAACCAATCACAAAAAAGCTTGTGTTCACATGTGGAATCGAAATTAAGTGAAGGTGACATCAAGGGAGCGGCTAGGATATTATTCAGCAGCGATGTGGTGGCGCCTTACTCTCCAGAAACGCTATCAGCTCTAGAGAGTAAACACCCAGCGCCTGCGGATGGTCTCACCTTTCCCGACCCTCCCGACCCTCCCGACCTAAATTCAACCTTTCTAAATGTTTCGGCCCCTCAGTTAATTGCTGCCGTGAGCTCTTTCCGAAGTGGTTCCGCCGGCGGCCTCGATGGCCTGACTCCACAACATCTCAAGGATTTACTGAGTTCAGGCGCCGGGGAAGCTGGTGAGTCGCTTTTGAAGGAGCTTGCGGCCCTTATTAACCTCATGCTCACCGGCGGTGTGAACCAGGCCGTCGTCGATGTCTTGTACGGGGCCAACCTATGTGCCCTGCGCAAGAAGGACGGCGGCATTCGTCCCATCGCCGTTGGGTGCACTTACAGGCGTATGGCAGCCAAAATATGCTGTAAGCTGTATAGCGAATCACTTGCAGCTAAGTTTCAGCCCCTGCAGCTTGGTTTTGGCTCAAAAGGGGGCTGTGAGGCTGCCGTCCATGCCCTTTCCACATTCATAAACTCGAATAAAGGTGAGGTCATCCTCAAGGTTGACGTGAAGAACGCCTTTAATTCTGTAAACAGGGACACTTTGTTGGCTGAAGTCAAAAAGGAACTACCCGAAATTTATGGTTTCTTGTGGCAGTGTTACAGACACCCTTCTAAATTATTATATAAGGACAATATTTTGGAATCTGCAGTAGGATGCCAACAAGGTGACCCTCTCGGTCCTGTCATTTTCAGTTTAGCTATTCACCCAATTATCCAGAAACTAAATTCAAAATTCAACGTGTGGTATCTAGATGATGGAACGCTAGGAGGTGATGTAGACACCGTTTTGAAAGACCTAGAACTTCTCAAACAGGAATTTAAATCTATTGGCTTGGACCTTAACCCCTCAAAATGCGAAATTTACCTTTCTGACGTTACCGACAGACAATTGACCCTAGAGAAATTTAATGTAATAGCCCCGAAAATAAAAATTTTAGAAAAAAGTTCACTGCACCTCCTAGGTTCCCCAATTTTGGAAGATAGTTTTTCGCCTTTCATCGAAGAAAAAATCAAAAGTTTCAACGACATTTCGGACAGACTTTCCAAAATTAATTTACATTCGGCATTCACCCTGATTAGATACTGTTGTTTTGGCCCAAATTTTATGTATTTTCTACGCTCTTCCCCTTTATGGAAGCAGCCACACCTCTTGGACAAAATTGACCAAATTATTCGCAGCACACTGACATCCATTCTTAATGTGGTTTTGGACGACCGAGCGTGGCTACAAGCCACACTACCCATCCGCTTTGGTGGCCTCGGCGTCCGCAAAATTACCAGCATTAGCTTACCGGCCTGTTCCTGTCCTCTGTCCACAGCACCGAAAAGTTGACCGGGAAGATTTTAGCCCCCTCCCTGGTTGACTCGGAAGTGCCGTGTTTGGCCGACGCGGTGAACGCCTGGAAAATGGCTTGCCCGGATACAGATCGGCCCGCGAACCCATCTACCCAGAGGCAGTGGGATGAGCCGCTCTGCAGGTTGGTACGGAATAATCTTATTAATACGTCCACCAATACTGCTGAGCGTGCCCGCCTACTGGCTGTGGGTGAGTGGGAGTCGGGTCTCTGGCTTCAGGCGCTACCGTCACCCAACATAGGCACTTTGCTGGGTGATTCCACTTTCCGGCTCGCTACTTGTCTGCGTCTGGGCGCCCCTTGCGTGGCTCCGCATCGCTGCCAATGCGGTGAAAGTGTCGACTGCCTCGGACACCATGGCTTATCCTGCAGTAAAAGCGCAGGTCGGATAGCACGGCATGCTAGCATCAATGACATCATCCGTCGTGCTCTTGTCACCGCCGGGGTGCCAGCTGTTTTAGAACCCAATGGCTTGGCACGCGACGATGGGAAGAGACCAGACGGAATGACCATAATGCCTTGGAAGGTTGGTAGGCCTTTGGTGTGGGATGCAACGTGTGTCGACACCCTTGCGCCATCCCATCTTCCAAGCACGGTGAGCTGTGCTGGGGCAGCTGCTGCAGGTGCGGAAAACCTCAAACGGCGCAAATACTCCAATCTCTTTGGAACGTATATGTTTGAGCCGTTTGGGGTTGAAACTCTAGGGCCATGGGGCCCGAGTGCCCACGTGGTATTTCGAGACATCGCCAAGCGGTTGGTCGACTCTTCACGTGACCAGAGGGCTGGCCTATTTTTTGGCCAAAGAATCAGCATTGCCATACAACGTGGCAATGCTGCCAGTCTTTTGGGCACGTTTTCTGTTGACAGCGATGCGGATGAATTTTTTGATGCCCTTTGATTCTTTCCTTTCCTTTTTATATACTTGTACATATTCTTATTATTATTTTAATACTGTACATAAAGTAATGATTTATCTGATATTGAAATAAATTGATAAGTTTAAATTATTGTCGTGGACATATTGTATACTTCTTCTAGACACAAGAAGTTATAGTGTCGTACCAACATTTGGCCAGACAAGCCCATCGCGACATCTCCACTTTACGACTAACCTCAAACTAAGTATGTCAGTTATAAAAAGGGCATTATGAACTATGAGGCTTCTAAGTTTAATAATTCAAAAGTTTGGCCTGAATAACTGGGTCGTATTAGTTGCGAATTATGTTCCGAACAAGAAATAAACATTCGCTCGTTAGAATGGGTGGTCCTTGAAACTGGAGTAGGTTGTTTTGTTAAAGTTTTTTGTTAATGACATACATTATTTTAAGTATAGTCAGGGAAATTATTTGTTGAGCTAATTGACTTGAATTTGCGTGTCAACCATTTCAAACAACTCTCAAAGAATTACAGTTGTAATTGGAATATACGGAAAATTTAATTTGGTACACAATTTGGTTATCAATTATTTTTCCTATCTGTATGTAGTTATACCACGTAAACCACTAAATTGTTGATACTAAACACATGTCAAATAATTATAAGGTGTTGTTATTTGTCTCTGCCTGTCTGATCCAGACTGTCAAACTCATGTTTGACAGTCTGTTCGTTATGTAATAATGCGTACATTAACACCCTTACTAATAAACGTTGTATAGCGTCTGTATAGTTACACAACGCTTTGTCTTCTTCTTTCGAACGTCAAACTGACGACTGAAAGAGAGAAATCGGTGTGTAACTATTCATCTCATACAATACGTTTATTAGTAAGGAGGTAAATCAGTAAAGCCGCTTTTAAAGTTGTACCTATCACGTTCTTCAGAGCTTCGAGCAAAATTTAAAAAAAAATTGTTTAGACTACGAATATTTGAATACTAAAAACAAAAGACAGTCCCCTAAATTCCTCCGCACTTTGCGAGATATCTTTTCACTAAAATTCAAAATTGTTATTCCCACTACTCAGCTCTTCGCTTCGCTTGCACTCCTAGTACGACCCACTAAACAAAACGTCAGCATTCTAAACCCAAATATCATTTCAAAGCGACACAAAGACATCGAAGTTCAAGATAAAAACGAAGGAGAACAAAACAAAAATGACAAATACCCGGAACGTTATCCGTACAAGTAAGCTGTGCCACAGAGTATAGGAATACAGTACAACAACGCTCTAACCTCACAAAAATGAAACAAAAAAATCAGCTTAAATAGAAGTACATTGAATTGACTGTAGGAAACCGTTTCACAGGCCGGTGAACTTGACTTGATATGATTTAGTTAATTAGTAGGAACTGATTTCAGAAACTATACACAGCAAAGCTTTTGAAAAAAAAATGTTTGGAATCTACTGGAAATTACTTGAAGAATAATTATTGATCTATTTGAGATCCGCTTCAATTTTGAAGTCGGTAAAAAATAACTGCCTCAATACATGTGTGTGTCACAATACAAAACTGTTGTAGATTGCTAACGTCTTTGCTTCCGTTCTTCTTATTTCTATGTGTACGTGTCTAAAAGAATAGCCCTTCTGCCCGTATCTGTAGCCGCTCGCAATCTTCGCTCGGCGGAATCCCCCGGGAAATCGCGATAACTAGTGAAAGTGGGGTGTTACATCGAAATCTCGGGCGTCGGATCTTACAACCATTACAGACAGGTGCGCTTCCCTGGCCGAATTAATGACCCGAGTTCCGACTGAGGTATAAAAAATGTTTCCTCACAAACAAACGGGAAGAACAGTTTATTTTGTGAGTTACGAGTTTTTAAAGACATGCGGATTAGTTGGTTTGGAGTTTATTGGTTTTGTTGACGGCTGAAGTTTTCGTGTTATAAACTGTTATCGCTGAATGATGGTAGGACTGTCTTTCGAGGATAATAAACGACTTTAGTCCGGTTTAAGATCTGTGTGAAAATGGACTGCGAGCGGCTACGGCGTAGCTATCTTCACTGCTACGGGTGCTACGCTTTCGTAGCAGATCACGCTACGGTTATTTGCACTATGTAAATGTTTCAACTTTATTTTCATGTCTGGACGAATACCAAGTAGCCGACACGTTCATTAATATTATAGTTTCGTATATTATGAACATCTGTCTAGCCTTTTCCCAACTATATTGGGGTCGGTTTCCAGTCTAACCGCGCAGCTGAATACCAGTATTTTACATGGAGCGATTGCCTATCTAACCTCCACAAGTCAGATGGGGTAATACGACACCCCTTGGTAAGACTGGTTGTCAGACTTTCGGGACTACGCGTAACGACTGTCAAGGATCCACGAATGACAGCCAGGACCGACCGCTTACATGCTTTCCGAGGCACAGAGGGGTCTTGGTATAAAAAGATAGTCACCCATCCACAGACCAACCGCGGCAAACGTAGCTTAACCTGATCGATTGACCTGTGCGGCTGTTATTATTTAGCCACGGGCCCCTCATATATTATGCATATTATGAACCAAAAATAGTCTCTGTGTATAAATAATCACACTTTTTGTCACATCGTTTCATAAAATATTAACGGTTAAAAGTTGAGAACTAATAAATAGACATAAAAACGGAAGAAACCTTTCATATTTCTTGCGATACTAAACACCAGAAAGTATCAAAGAAGGCTGTATATCAAAAAGTTAAGCCTACTGGCTCTGGAACATCGTAACTTCGCCTGTCATTGTACAAGTTCTGAGCCTAGATATTTTGTACAGACCAACTTTTGAGATCTCCGCAACAAAAAAATATTGAGAACATAAAAAAGGGTTTCATTTTGGTAAGAAATAAACGTGAAGGCTCTCACTGTGGCTTTGTTACTGTTTATAATGTAATAATTAGCTTTTCAGCGGGTATAGTGACTAATATCATATCATCATCATCTGCCTAGCCTTTCCCAACTATGTTGGGGTTGGCTTCCAGTCTAACCTGATGAAGCTGAATACCAGTATTTTACATGGAGCGTCTGCCTATCTGACCTCCACAACCCAGTTACTGGGTAATAGGATATCCCTTGGTAAGAGGCGGTAATGGGCGATTAGAATCAATTCTATTATGTTGTAATTTTTGACGTTCAAAAGTGCCTTTAATGTGTCTATTTGAAATAAATGATTTGACTTTGACTTTGAAGACATACCAACATACACTTGCCAACAACAACATATCATATCATATCTCTAAAAATTAGGAGTCATTCTTTTTATATAATATGTATAGGTAGTTTGTATGTAGATTAGTGTAATTGATCATTTAAATAATAATGTTTAAGTAAAACATCAAAATATGTAAAGTTTTCTATATAAATAAGGTATGTATAAATGTCAATAATATGAAGCTTTATTTTTAGAATTAATTGACTTACCTACTATGAATCTGGCCGAATATAACCAGCAAAAAGATATATAAAATTATCTATAGGGCAGTTGGATATCACAGGCAATTTAGTTATTTAACTCAATAAAAATATACAATTATTTGATCGTTTTGCTGATTGTAGATCACTAAAACCATAATTATCCATATATTACTGTTATCTCTGTATGTTGATAAAAAGGCTGACTTACAGAATTCAAAACATTTATATCATTTACAGGTAAAACCAGATAAAAAGTTACCAAGCCCAAAAAACTGAACGCGTAATCTTTAAAAACGAGTTTGTGTTTCTTTACATAAACGAGCTAAATAAATGGGAAGCAAAGCTGTGGGCTTTAGACCCTAAAGACCCTAAGGGTTTGGACACAGTTTGGGGCGAACGTGGACGAACGTTTGGTCTTTAATAAATTACTGGCTACTGAGGCTATAAAAGAAAAAGCTGTAACGAAAATAGAATTATATGCAATGAAAATTTATATACGGTACTTTTTTGTATTATTAAACATATTAAATAAATATTTTTGTGAATAAACAAACAATTAGGTAACTGTAATAGGATGACCTTGTTGTTTTATTTATTTTTAAACCGACTTCAAAAAAAAAAGTTCTTAATTCGTTTGTTTTTCAATTTTTTTGGAAGTAGGTAAGTAGGTACTTTTCCCGTTTCTTTCTTCTTCTTCTTTATTTTGTTTCTTTACCCGTTTTTTTTTCAATATTTATTTATTGTTCACTAGTAAAGACGATTCTTTTTTATTCTACTTTACTTTATTACTTTTAGCTACGGTTTAGTGACGATTCACTAAAAACGAAGTAGTGAACAAATGATAGAACGTGTCCAACGAAAATTTGCTCGCTACATATATAAAAAAAATTATGGTTACTATCCCTATTTGTATCCGTCTCTGTTTGTTGCGGGAATGGTAGGACTCAACACGTTGGAACTGAGACGTAAGTGTGCGCTGTTGATGCACTACTACTTATTGCTCAATAATAAGATTGATGACGCGACTACACTAGCTCGCTGTTCATTATTTGCTCCGGATCGGCTGCGGCGGTCGCGCGCCTGTGCCTCGCGGTGCCTGCTCGCGGCGCCGCCAGCGCGTACTCATACTGCTCGCTTTGCTCCCACAACCCAGGCGATCAATCTGCTGAACGCCCAGATTGCTCAGGAGCCTGAAGTCGATATATTTATGTTTAGCAGTAAATCTATGTTTAATGTTTGTATAAAGTTTTTTAGTTAAGTAAATGTTATGTATATGTTTTTGGCTTGCTGCGCGCTTTGGTGTCTTACTGTAAGTGTAGCATGCAATTGTTATATAAATAAATAAATAAATAAAATAATCTTTAATAATATATATTTTTTTTATATTTTTGAATGTTTTTTATACTTATTTTTTATATTTTAAGAAATGTTTAAAAATGTAATAAAATAAATAAACGAAATAATAATATTTTTCATTCAATCAAATAACAACGTTAACATTAAACGGTATCATCTGCAGGTACACTAAGTGTACCTGCAATAATTACACGCATTAAGTCAAGTCTTGACTTAATGCGTATAATTATTTTGTTAACTTGATTTAGACTAGCCACAGTGTATACACGCCCTAACGGGCTGTTTCAATTCCCGGTATTTTTCAAACAAACAGATAATTAATTGTTACGCTCATTTGCATATAAACCTTATTTGTTCGCGAGATGCTGTGGAAATAAGATTTCGTATAATAAATCAGGGCAATGCCTCTTTTAAATAACGGCTAAATAATTCTAGATTTCTATTTAGGCAAGGTATGTAGTGGAATCTGGGACGACTTTAAATAATTATTTAGTGGAAACTTTAGGAATTCTTTTCAGATATTTTATACCCGGGGTAGTCGTATGGTTCAGGTATACAGGGAATATCAACGCGCAAACTGTAACGATGTTCTTTTTATATGAAATTCTGCTGTATTTTTTATTCCGGAATGGACCCGCTCTTGACCTCGATCACGCCTGATGGAAACCGATGGATGAGGTCTATGATGGAATGAGCGTGCCCAGAAGATGCCTGAGGTACTGGAACTCCCACGCATCGACGAAACACAGCAGGCTGCTTGACGCTGACTCCGGTGGGAGGGGGGTCGTAAACCAGGCGGGAGTTAGCCCTACCAACGCAATGGAAGAATTGGCCAGTCAAATTAGGTATTGGGTGTGACTGTCCAGTATGCGCCAAGCGCTCGGTTCAGTTGAGTAACTGGCGGAACAAACTGCGCTACACGAGGAGGCTTCTTCATGCATCCCTATGTTTCATAGAAAAGTCCAATAGGTACCTACGAGGTCAAATGTATGGAACAGCTATTTTTTTAAGAATAATTGACAAAGAATTGTAACAGGTCGCGCGTTGATGTCCGTGCCGCCACGTAGGTACATCAAGAGGATGTGACTTCTTTATTTATTGCTAAAAACTCACTTTTATTATTGACTGTTACTACTGACAGGAAAAAAGTTAAAGTTTGCTAAACATCTTCCATATAAAATAAACCATATAAAAATCAGAAATTCTAATTAGAATGTAGGATATTCCTTGCAGTTAATAAAGTCATGCTATCGACTACATACATAGTTTATGTAAAATTAATATCTGATATAAATAAACATTAAATGCGATAAGCGCATCACTTGAGAACGACTGGACCGATTTGGATATTTTTTATTTTTAAATGTTCGTAATAATCCGAATTAGGTTTTATGATAAGAAACATTCTAAAAGTTTACAGGAAAATGTTCAAATTCGGAAAAAACTGAACGTCTTTTTTTTATTGTATGAATTTTTGATGACAGTACACCGTCTATCGGGTCAGCTAGTAAATCAATAAAAAACATACCTAAACGTGTAACATTAGACGTAGTAATGTTAGTTAATCTGCGACAGGTGGCATTCCCTACTACATTCTCACCGAAAGCTACAACAAAATAACGCGATGATACTCGTATATATACAGAAATATCTACCAGTATCTGTTACTACAAGGTTACCTACGATCGTCGTGAAACAAGATGCCAGTTTATTTTCTATGCCACTTGCCTTTGTCATGCTACTATATTATAAAGGCTCTGCAACACAGGCGAGACTTTATTCCCTTTGGACACACATGTTTTTCTTGCCGAGAAAAACTACAGTTTATTCGCCGTGTGTAGGCACGGTCGTCAGTGTTGTATGGATCACTATGGAAGCTTGTTGACAGACACATTTTTGAAGTGAAAACTTCTATTTTTTTTTTATATCTTTTTTTGTTTTTAACTGATGTACGATTATTGTCTAACTATTTGGTGTATTGTGTGTCTTTTAGTCTGTGCTAAATAAATGTATTTTCTTTCTTTTCTTTTCTTTCTTTAGTCGCGTTGGGCATTTTTTGAGATGGGAAAAAAACCATTTAACACGCGCCACTGTTACCATAGCGAGAGCGACTGCCTATCTGACCTCCACAACCCAGTTACTGGGTAATACGATACCCCTTGGTAAGACTGGTTGTCAAACTTTCGGGCTTCTGACTACCCGTAACGAGTGTCAATGAGCCACGAATGACAGCCGGGACCAACGGCCTAACGTGCTTTCCGAGGCACGGAGGGGTCTCGGTATGTAAAGATGGTCAGCCATCCACAGAGCAACCGCGGCAAGCGTAGCTTAACCTGATCGATCGACCTGTGCGGCTGTTATTATTTAGCCACGGGCCCCTCCGGGTCCCTACGCGTCAGTTTAGGTATGTGTCACAAAATCGAGTCGCACCTGGTGTAGGGGCCTCTAAATCGCATTTAACCTAGGGCGCAAGGCTCAGTGAAACACGAACAGTAACAAAATAGCTGGCGGCAATTATGTCGGTACAACGAAAATCACTTTAATTACTCAATTTGAGGGAAGAATGGCTGCTTTAAACCGACAATTATTACTGTAAACGGTTTAGTGTGGCCATAATATAATATTATAAGGCAATAGAAGACGCGTTTCCTGTCCCCAATGTGCAAATTTTGCAAGTCAAGCACCACGCGTACTGCCTATCAGACCTCCACAACCCAGTTACTGGACAATACGATACCCCTTGGTAAGACTGTTTGTCAGACTTTCAGGCTTTTGACAACCCGTAACGATTGTCAAAAATATCCACGAATAACCGCATGGAACAACGGCTTAACGTGCTTTCCGAGGCACGGAGGGGTTTTGCTATGTAAAGATGGTCCCCCATCCACGAACCAACCGCGGCCAGCGTAGCTTAACCTGTGCGGTTGTTATTACTTAGCCACAAGCCCAGTCTGAACTAAATACAGTTGATAATAAGAACATGTAAAAGAGTCTGTTTATTTTATTTTACCACCTTCATTCGGTCGTAAAATATGAACTGAAGTGCATCACACTTCAATTCCGAGTCGACTTAAGTCTACTAACCTCAAAAAGATAGAAATGCGTTGGTTATTACGACAATTAATTAATTCTATCGACCGGTTAAAGGCTCTCCCCCATATTCGCGTTATTATCGATCGATAATATCGGATGCGATAACTGTTTTCAGTACATTTTGTATTAGGACGTCCACGAAGTTATCACACTGCTGCGATAATAACGACTCAGTAGAAAGAAGTAGGAGGTTTGCGTTCCTCCGTCCTGCGATATTCCGATATGAGTTCTAAGAACATTTTGTATCTTACACGCATCTGCGTTAATGTTGTAGTAACATGTAGTGCGGGCGGGGGGCCTGTGGCGTTAGTAACACACACATGTTAGAAAAATCGGACGATAAAAACGCAGCTGTGAGCTGTGTGGCAAGGAATCGGGACGTAAAGCCGTTGGTCCCGGCTGTCATTTGTGGATCTTTGACAGTCGTTACGGGTGGTCAGAAGCCCGAAAGGCTGACAACCAGTGTTACCAAGGAGTATCGTATTACCCAGTAACTGGGTTGTAGAGGTCAGATAGGCAGTCGCACCATGTAAAATACTGGTATTCAGCTGCATCTGGTTAGACTGGAAGCCGACCCCAACATAGAAAAGGCTAGGCAGATGATGATAACGCGCCTGTGGGGGTGAGCCTATATTTAGGTTTTTCCTAGGCGTTCTAGGAAATCTATTTCCGTTGAAGCATAATTACAGACATATAATGAGAGTAAAAGACACACTATGCAACTGTGTGAACAATACTGAACACATTTACAAGTACTCTCGCCAACAACAGCAATAAAAACAAATTGTGAGATTAACGATCCCCAAAAAAATAACGGTCCAGTGTGTGAACGACCTGTTAGAAAAAAAAACCGGTCGAATGCGTGTTGGTCGCGGTTTAGGGTTCCGTAGTAAATTTCAATTCATGGGTTTCCAAGTCAATAATTTTTGACAACAGTTGATCAAAAATGTTTTGGGTGTAAAATTCTATACAAGAACATCACGCCTGTGATCCGCGAAGGGATAAGGAGAGGTGTATTACACCGACATTTCGCCAGTTTTAGCCCTATATAATAGAGGCAAGCCTATTGTCATCAACAGGACGAAGTATCTAATACCACAGATAATTTGATTTTACCTAAACAATAAGACCCATTGTAAGCTCACAATGGGCCTTACAAGAAGGCTAAAAGTCACCCAAAGGGCAGGAGAGGGCTATGCTTGGAGTTTCCCTGCGTGATCGAATCAGGAATGAGGAGATCCAAAGGTAACCGACATAGCCCGAAGAATTGCCAAACTTAAGTGGCAGTGGGCAGGGCACATTGCTCGCAGAACAGATGGCCGATGGGGCCGAAAGGTTCTGGAGTGGCGACCGCGTACCGGAAGACGTAGCGTTGGAAGGCCTCCCACAAGGTGGACCGACGACCTTGTGAAAGCCGCAGGAACCCGTTGGATGCGAGAAGCACAGAACCGATAGAAATGAAGGTGCTTGGGGGAGGCCTATGTCCAGTGGACATCTTTCGGCTGAAATGATGATGATGAAACAATAAGAGCAAAATACACATAACTCCCTGTCACTGAGAAGAGGCCTGTGTCCCAGCAGTGGGAACAATATAGGCTGATTATGCTTATGCTTACATATTACTCTAGAGTAGCCTAGAAACAGACAGACAAACAGTCAGTCAAGAAAATACAATCAAGGTAACGCAATTCCGTTACAGAATCCTGAAAAAGGCGTTTAAAGCTTTATACAGGAAGTTATAGGTATATTTATATCCCTTACGCCCTTATCCCTATCGAAACAAGATAAAGTGGGGTTACCGCGGTCCATGGGTATCTGTAACCCCATAACAGTGAAGTATGATCTTTGAAGATGGCGGCTTTGGAGTGGATAGTGATAAGTTGTTATTCCGGAACAATGTTCAATCATGTATATCGATTTCAAACTGATAGATTTCACAGTAATATCGTACTGGTTTTATAACATCTTTTTGTAACAAAATTTAGGATTTCTGAAGTAAACTTTAGATGGAAATGAAAAATTGAAAAATGGACTTATTATTTTAACTAGTGATTAGTCCTTTTATGCATATAAGCGTGTTTTAGGAGACTCCGCTCTCCCATAACTTAATAAGTATCGTTTAGGTACTTGTTTTATGCAAAACTAAAGGGACAAAAAAAGAGAGAATTAAAGCGAAACATGCAGCACGCACGCGAGTGTGAGTGAAAATGAGTGTGAGTGTGTAGATAAATATAAATATATTATGTTTATTACATAACTGTGTACATACATCCTTGTTTTAAACATAACATCTTTAGGCTCGACTGTCCACCCATGTCGGATGAGCAATAGTATTAAAAGGAATTGGAAATATACATTCAAACATTATCTTTCCCTAGAAAACTTATGCAGATCACATAATACTAATACTTTAAAATGCTGATAATCTATGTGATGACCACAGACGGATTCAAGGGGGTTGGGGTCATTTGATGATTTCCCATCCACAAAAAAAAAGGGGGTTGGCGATTGCTAAACGAACGGGCCATATTAGCCATAGAACCGCTGACCGCTGGGGTGGACTGGATGTAAAGAGTTGATCTTGAGTGGAAACCGCGAATCGGCAAACGTAAAATAGGACGCCCTAGGTGGAGCGATGATCTTGGCAGGATGGCTGGTAGCAGCTGGATGAGAGTTGCCGAAAATCGAGTTGAATGGCGTGCAATAGGAGAAGCTTATGTCCAGCAGTGGACAGCTGTAGGCTGATGATGATGATGACCCATCTAAAAGACGAGAATAGACTTTGAAAAGTGATGACTCAAGTAAGTAAAGACGCTCACGTTTGAGCTGCTTATACTGGCAAGTTTTCCAAGTTCTAAACACTAATAAAATCAGGTGAACCTCTTTTAATTAGCAAGAAACTTTTACGACTTTTATAAACTCTCAGGTAACCATCCTGTGGAGTAACTTAAAGCTACATAATGTGAAATTGATTTTTAGTTAATAAGTGGCTTGTAACGTTATGACAATAAGGGCTGATTTTTCAATAGACAGATATTTTTTATTCGTGGAATAAAATTGACGTCTGACAGATTTTGTATGGAAGAACTGTCAAAAATTCAAAATTATTTCTCGAATTAAATTATCTGGCGTTGAAAACATCAGTCCCTAATCTATAATTTCATAACCATTAATAAGAATATTTGGCACTTAGTAAACAAAGTGAAACGAAAATCTTACGCAGCTTCTATCGTTTTATTAAAATGTCAGAAGTTTTTTTTTTTCATTATAAAAAGTATTCTATTCTATTTCTACATATTTTTAGAGTTCCTAATAACAGTATACTCAGAGAAAATTTAAAACGTTTGAACGTGCTCTCTAACGTAGTTTTCATGAAAGTATAACTATATTAAATTCTGCCCGTGAAAGAGTGAGGTCACTCATAAAGTTAAACAACGTCCCCGTGATGAAGTGCACAAATGCGGATATGATACTAACTTTAGTGGCCTTCGTTTAGAACCCCTGGCTTATTAAAAGGTTAAGTATTCTAAAACCCTTTTCTTTCTCATAATCCAGTCTCTTCACAGGATATTTGAATTTTCGCGAAAGAATATTGACTAAAAAAATATACTGTTCAAAATATAATAAGCAAAAAAAAAATATTTGAAAAACACGCGTAGCCTACTAAAGTTCAAACTGAGTTTCTTGTCTTGCTACGCTAGCCGAGCCACGAGTGCTACGCCGTAGCTCCTGTGCTACGAACGCGTTACTTTTGGTAAGTTTTGGGTACTTTATAAATACAAAGGGTTTTCAGAGCGATATTTTCAAGGTTTCACTACTATTCAATGACCCTAAATATACCCAATCTAATTTATTAATATTTTACCAACCAAAACAAGCAGTAAAACAAGAAAAAGTCGGGGCAATAATCTATGAATATGTAATATAATATAACATGAAGCGGGACCAGAAAAATCCTTATTTGAAGTCCAATAAAAATATGTACCCACATGAAAAAGGGACTATTTTTATGAGCATAAAATTCAAATGATACGAAACACGAGTAAACATAATCACGTCACGGCGTACCAATATTGTTGAAAATGTAATTGTACGCCATTTGGCCGGATAATCGGTGGGTCGGGTGACTTCGACGTAAAATTATACAGAAGGTCGGTTCCATACGAAACGAGCCGATACAGACGCACACACACATAGAGGCGTATAGTTTGTTCTAAAAGTATAGTATCTAAAGATGAAAATATAAACAAAAGGATCAGAAACATAACCGTGGATGTCAATGTGTAGTGCCACTGATAAACTGAATGCTTTGGTTTGATTATTTGAATGCTTAAATCCTTAATTCTGTTCAAACCCAGGCAGGCGCTTTACTTTGTGTAAATAATTTCGTCACAACTGCTCTCGCAATGGTGAAGGAAAACATCGTAAGGAAACCGGCATGTCCTAGAACCAACAATTCCCGCATTGGGCCGGCGTGGTAGAATACATCCTATTCCTTCTCACAGAGAGGAGGCCTGTGACCCAACAGTGGGAACATTATAGGCTGAGTATGATGTGTTTCCTTTTAGTGAGTGATTGCCACTTTTATCGCACACTTTTGGAACAGACCATAAGTAAGGTGATCTCAAACAAATGCCAGCCGCGAGTGCGCTTGCACTGTACGTGGAGCGTGTTTATGTGTGCGTGCGTTTTCATTTGTTTTTAGCGTCGACCTTCTGCTCCTATCTGTTTAGTGACTTCGGATAACTTCGGGTACATTACGTGAACTGTATACTTGGGAGCACCATCTGTGTAAGTAAGGATCCTTGACACATCTCGGTGAGAGTGGTTGGAGGAATATTATTTTAATGATAATAACATCACCCTGTTACAGTTCCACTCCGGAGCGCATGCATTTGCCGAAGATTCCCGAAAACACACGACATATACTCGTACTGATACAGGGGTCTTGAGTATAAATGTGGAAGGCTTAAAGTAGTAGAAAAAGACTACAGAAACGATAGACGGACTCTGTGAAAGATGATACTATTGAAATCAAGAGGCTACACAACAAAATAACTTTTTATTCTTCACGGAACAGTTTTTGTGACAGATTCTAAACAGTTTTACTCGAATCTTAAAACACTGTCATTCGTCAGGGGGGCAATTTTCGTAATTTTAAGAACGTTCACAGTCTAATTTGAGTCTTAATCTGTCAAAAATATCTCTAATTTCCCTACATTTTTGACATTTATAGTCGCTGAGATGAGATTGCGACTAGATTTTAAACGTTTTTAATTACGGGATTTGGCGTTTTGATATGGCTAAAAAGGGGTGACTACTGAGGTGACGACTAGAGGCGATTGGAAGCAGAAGACATGTTGCACTAATCCCAAATAAATCGGCATAATGGTGGGCCCGTACTTATAACATAAAAATCTCATGAGACAGTAAGATGGGGTCGCGGCAGGCTTTGAAGGAAATGGCGGGGTGAAATGGATCGGCTAGAAGAATTTAGAGAAAAGGAGAATGTGGAATTAAGCCTTTTAAGTAGCTTTGCCCCGGGACTTTCACCTTGAAACAGTGTTCAATAAAAAAAACTTTTTAACATAAAACCGCTTTGTAAAACAAAGTAGAATTTGAATATTCATTAAAACAAAAAAAAATACACACGAAAATAATATTTAAAGGGCCGTTCAACGAAAAATTTCACATCAAAGGTTCGCGTTCTGATTACAAAGATGGGTGTAATTAATTTTATTTCCGACGGAACCCTCCCTACGTTGGTTTATAGGGGAAGTGTAAACAATTTGCTACAAAGTATAGGTATTATAGGTAAATACATTAATGTTTTTGAAAGGGTTCATGTTCTTGAGTTGTGTGATCTATTTTTGGTAATTAAACATTACTAGCTGACCCGGCGAAGTTCGTAAAACCCCGCCAGCCACTCTGCCCCCGCTTTTTAAATCTTTGATATCTTCTAAGATATTAATTTTAATGATATGCTGTAAAGGGCAATTTTGATCTACATGAGATGCACAACGTTATTGTTTAAAATAGCTTGGTAAATCACCCATTTTTTTTTTTATATGTAAAAGATAAAAATGGTTACTGTGGGTTACCCTTAAAAGATAAACATATACCATTGCAGACTTTTTAACCGACTTCAAAAAAGGAGGAGGTTTCTCAATTCGACCGTATATTTTTTTTTATTGATCTTTTTAAGATATACAATTCCGTACTACATTAATTTGATCTATCTCGTAAGGTTTAGCCAGCGTTTGCAATGTAAGCGCACAAAAATATGTTTGTTACGACATCACAAATGTACAAATCTTTAAATTTCTCGTTTTTTCTCTACTATAATATGCATGTATTATACATATAAACTTTCCTCATGAATCACTCTATCTATTGCTGAAAAATGCATTAAAATCAATTGCGCAGTTTAAAAGATCTAAGCTTACAGACAGCGGGAGCGACTTTGTTTTATACTATGTAAAGTAATAACGATGATTAAGTAAGGGTAACGGTATTCCCTGAAGGATTAGACAGAGGTATACTTATAGTACACCCACATTTCGCCAATTATTGTTGGTATCTGAGCGCTAAAGTCAGTCTCTTAAAACACATACAGCGGTGCTATTCTGTAAAAATCTCACCGTGAAAACTTAGGTGAAGTGAGCGTGGAGTGAGCTGTCAATAGTGTCAATTCCTAGCAAAAACAAACTCACTTCACCTAAGTTTTCACGGTGAGATTTTTACAGGATCGACCAGCAGGTTTTGTTAATAAACGTCATAATATGACGCCATACTTATGCAATGACAAAACAAAATATAGATTAACCTAATCTATATTTTACGGGCGTCGCCACCGAGGCAGGCCTAAGAAACGCTGGCGTGACGATTTGGACTTGTTCCTAACCGATTGGACGGAGAAGGCACAGCACAAGGAAAGGTGGAAGCATATGGGGGATGCCTGTGCCCAGCAGTGGGATAGTACAGGCTATTGGAAAAAAAAAACCTAATCTAAATGAAGGTAAGAAAACCAGAACGTCACCGTTCAGAGAGCAGTGGTGGCCAAGTGGGAACGGCCGCGACTTACGAGTTGTAGGTCGTAGGTTCGAACCCAGGCAGGTGCTTTACTTTGTGTAAATTATTTCATCACCACTGCTCTCAAAACGGTAAAGAAAACATCGTGACGAAACCGGCATGTCGTAGAATCAAAAATTCGAAGACATATGACATCTACCAACCCGCACTGGGCCCGCGTGGTGGATTACGGCCCACTCTCTCTCACTGATAGGAGGCCCGTGTCTCAGGGGAACATTATAGGCTGATTATGTATGTTATAAGAAAACCAGCCAATTAACCTTTTGAAAACGCTAACAGCCAACTTTATTTTCAAAAAACAACTTCCAATTTAAAGTCGAACCTCTAAAACACCAGACTTAACCCTCTACCTACAAATGCCAATTTAAACACCTTCAAATCGCACATAATCCCGATAAAAACGAGAGAAACGAAAACTACGTTTTTTACGAAAAAGGTCAAAGCAAGATTAGTTAAAACTAGGGTAACGAAAACACATAAACAACCTGATTACCATGCTCCAACGTACTCATTAGAACTTCTGAACTAACATAAAATAAATTAGAAAAACTTTGTTGCGAACACTCACATTTAGTTTTGTGAAAAACTTGTTGGTTGACGCTGAGCATTTGTGGAGGTATCAAAACATGAGGAACTTACAAGTATGTAAAAACATCAGTAGCGAAGGGTCAATTTTTGTAAGAGATAAACCGGAGTAGATATCTATTCTATATCTTCTATACATATAATAAATCTGTAGACGAGGCGTTTCTGTACATTGAAAATAAAAAAATAAAAAATAGTTGGGCTGTTATAGGATAACCAACAGATGCCATTTCTTCAATTTTTGGAATTTTTGTCTGTTTGTCTGTTTGTCTGTTTGGATGTGACAGATTTTGAACAGGCTCAACGTAAAAAGTACCAAACCAATATGGTTCATATTTATACTCAAATATAGTGTAGAACTCGGAGCAGTGATTAGTCTTTGTTTCATCGCAATCGCTTCAGTCTATCAAAAGATAAAAACAAATTTTTATTGCAATAAGTGGAAACATGTAACGACATCTATTGGCGCGATATAGTACTAACGAAATCATATTGTTATCTTTAAAACATTATTATGTGTTTAATCACGTCGTAAAGGCTTGCCTTTATGACGAAATAATTCTGATCCTTATGTCTGTGTTATTTAAAAAAAAAATAATGATAATGTTTAAATAAATAATATAAACATATATAATAAAATCGTATATAATAAAATCGTAGGAAAGGCAAAACTGTACATAGAATATATAAAAAAAAAATACTTGGGGCGTGATCTACAATCGATATCGAAGCCAAAAATATAGTTTTTAGAATTTTTGTCTGTTTGTCTGTATATATGTCCGGGCTAAACTCAAAAAGTACTGCATGGATTTACTTTAAATTTTGCATGAATATTATTAAGAGGTCGGGTCAACATATAGGCTACATATTATCACGCTATCACCTACGAGGAGGACCTGTGAATCTTTATTTTTCTTACGCATTCTGTGACAGCGTGTAATCTAACGACGCATATTTAAATGTTGTTTTTGAGTAAGTCATGCTATTATCTAGCTTTACACTATAAAAACTTTTACGCTATTTAAGTAACTTGGGCAGAGAAACATAGTTTAATGAATGTTAGTAGTATAAGACAATTTTGAAGCAGCGCCATCTATGAGATTTCATAAAAATCAAATCAAGTTACATGTCAACACTTTTTGGAAATTAATAATTTAAATTTGATCATGTTGGTGAGGTTAGTAGTTAGTTATTCTTAAAATTCATAGATGGTAATGTGCATTTTCTTCATAAAAGTTGTATCGTATAGTTCGTTTTGACAAATTCAAGTTCCAACAAAACCCTCAAAATCTTGAGCCGAGTTGAGGAAGACAATTTAAAAAAAATGCGGTGTTAAGTATTACAAAAAAGTTATGTTCATTGATGATGATCATTTCTTCATCAATTTCATGTTGTTAGTACAAAATAAACATTGACTGTTAATACTTTTGTTCGGTATTTATCTGTGTGATTATTGCTTGGTAATTAATATATTTTCATGTCGTATACCTAATTATAAACTTAAATTATACCGTGCATCCGAATAATGGCGAATGCGATTTTCTGCGGTTGTTACTTCACACTGTCCGAGGCAAAGTCTTTCGCCTTTCTGAGGACATTTGATGGCGTGGAGTTTCCCACTTACCGCGCAGCCTGCGTAGCACGTCACCTTCTCGACGGTGACCAAAATTGGGCTGACACCCTCGCGGAGGCGAGCGTCAGTGACAGTCCCAGCCGCATGCGTCATCTGTTTGCCGTCATCTTGGTGTTTTGTGGAGTCGCGAACCCGGTAGCTTTGAGGGAGAAGTATCGCCATCATCTGTCTAAAGATTTTCTACGAGCTTTGAGGCGTGCTACTGGAGACGAAGTCGGAGACGGCGAAATGACCACCATACGAAATGACCATGTCGCTTTGTTCTCTTCAGAGCAAAAACAAATTTATGACACCGTCCTTGAAAGCGTTTGGCAAAACCAGGGTAAAATGTTTTTCTTGGATGCTCCTGGTGGTACAGGAAAAACATTTGTTACCACTGGCATACTTGCAGAGGTCAGGAGGCAAGGCAAAATTGCTATTGCTGTAGCGTCGTCGGGAATCGCTGCCACACTGCTTCCGGGACTGCAAGACAGCACATGCCATGTTTAAAATTCCCATCGATTTAGAGAGCGCCGAAACGCCTGTTTGTGGTGTGTCACGTAACAGCGATAAGGGACACGTGCTCAAGGATTGCTCTCTGATCGTATGGGATGAGTGTACGATGGCCGAGGATCGAGGGCTGACGAGGTGAATGCTTCGTTGAAACGATCTTCGTTGTGGTCACGAGTTCGTACGCTGCGCTTGACCATTAATATGAGAGCTCGGCTCGGCGGCAATGCACGCGCTAAAGAATTCTCCGATGTCCTTCTAAGTCTTGGCGAAGGCACTCTACCAGAAGAGAGAGGTAGACAGGTGGTGCTTCCAGAGTCTCTCGGTAGAGTGGTTTCCAGCTTAGAAGAACTCATTCGCTGTGTGTACGGGGACATTCAGTCGTATACCGCACCAGCAGAATTCTTGGGTGTGTGAGCGGGCCATTTTGACGCCCAAAAATGATCAGGCTGCAGCAATTAACGAATGCATTCTCTCGGAAATTGAAGGGAATGAAGTGGTCTACACCTCGATAAACACTGTTGTCAAGCAAGATGACGCCACACATTATCCCGTGGAATTTCTGAACTCCCTGTCAGCAAGTGGACTTCCAGCGCATTCAAGCTGAAGCGGTGTCCCGGTTATGCTTCTTCGGAACCTATCTCCTCCGAAGTTGTGTAACGGGACCCGCCTTAAAGTCATCTCGCTCTACAGACACACCATTGAGGCGGAAATTCTTACGGGTTGTGACGTCGGCGAGGCAGTATTTATACCACGCATTCCCCTCATACCTCATAACTTCCCGTTCCAGTTCAAGCGCGTACAGCTCCCCGTGAGTGTTTGCTTCGCGATGACCATCAATAAGTCGCAGGGGCAGACACTGAGGGCAGTGGGTGTCGACGTCAGGACGAGTTGCTTCTCACACGGGCAACTGTACGTCGTCGCTTGCTCCCGCGTCATCACACATTTTGGCTCCTGGCAGCATAACTACCAACGTAGTTTATAGGGAAGTGTTGTAAGGTATATATGATACCTTTGAACGTATTTTTACTCTTTTGTGTCCTGGAATGTATTCCTGCATTATTTTCTCTATTTCCTTCAGTCACCTCTTATGACTGAACTCAGCAGGATTCCCATATAACTCTTTTCACTTGCTTCGCTTGCAAAAAAAAACTTATATTTTAATTCTATTTTAAAAGTTGTTTACTTTATAATGCTGTAGCGACACTGGCATCTTAGGTGTTTTTGGTGCTGTAGAGCCTTCACGCAGACGACGTCGCGGGCAGCAGCTAGTCTTTAATAAGATTATATTATTTGTCTATAGAATACTGACTGTGCCATTAAATTCAAAGGGAAGCCGGTAGGAATCGAGTTGTATGGAACCTTCGCCATTGATACACATTTACATTTTTTAAAGAGAAACTGTTAAATATTCTAGAAAATAACTGTATTGGTTATTGAAAATAACTGTAGATATGTGGTTGCCGTTAGAAGGCCTCCTGCTAACTGGACCGATGAAATTGTGAAGGCTGCAGGAATTCGCTGACTGCAGAAAGCACAGAACCGGTCGAAGTGGCGGTGCTTGCGGGAGGTCTATGTCCAGCAGTGGACGTCTTTCGTCTGAATAAATGAAGTTGCCTCTTCGATCAATTTATATAAATGTGCTCCTGTCGGTGGTGTAGGGTTAAAATAGGCCGATATCTTTTGTGTATCATTTTTAAACTTGGAAATTAGCATGCCAATATGTGTAGCATAACCACTTATAACTATACTCTACGAAGACATTATGACATTTTTTTCTCAATTTTTGACATCGTACCGTAGAAATCTTTCTCCTATCTGTAATTTTGTCGTTCGTTTATTCCGTTTCTACGGTGATCACATCCCCCTTACTAATAAACGTATTATATCAGAAGAATAGTTACACAACGATTTCTCTATTTCAGCCGTCAGTAATTTGACTTACGTTATACAACGTTTATAAGTAAGGGGGTTAGTGTGTAGCACTGTTAACCTTTTTTTTTTCTTTAATGGCTAACCAACAATTATTATTTACACTGTTACAATTTTAAAATAACCCATGTTTACTTATTATTACACTGCTGTTTGTCCCTAAATAAATAAAATCATTTTCTACTTAAATCTAAGGTTAGTGTAACAATTTCTTATTAAGTCAGCTCCGCGTGCCCCATAAACGCAATAATTGCACCACAATGCACAAGCACTATGCTATAAAATTAATAACTAAGTAGGGAAAACAAGGGAAATAAGTTTAAAGTAACGCGAGAACATTATATAGATTTTATCAACTTAAGTTTTCAATTCCGTTCTTTGGTCAGAAAGTTGTTTTCTCAAACCCATAAATACGTTATTTAAAACCACATAAGCTCCACAAGTAATCCCACACAGCCAACAATGCACGTCTTGCGACGCGAAAATTCCGCGTCACTAGTTTTTCAATTCGGATGTTTAAAGCTATTTGATTCGTGCTCTATCTAGGTCATCAGTCAGACGTGCTTTGTGTTCGCAGATAAATAACGATTAACTGAAAACAAAGTTACGAATGTTAGCAACTGTAACAAAGCGGGACTGGTAAGCGAGCGGGTTTGAGTTCTGAGTTGAGCAATGTTGGTAGAATTTAGCATTGAAAAATAAGCCTCACCAATATGCTCTGTATATGGGTATGGTGGTACTGGAACAAAAAATTCGAAGACATGTGACATCTACCAATCCGCACTGGGTCCGCGTGGTGGATTACAGCCCACTCCCTTTCACAGAGGGGAGGCCTGTGTCCCAGCAGTGGGAACGTCAGGCTAATTATGTATGAATGCATATGCTGGGTAAGCAGTCATAGATTTTCCGTCGTGATTGTTGATGGACAAAAAATGTGTGCAAAAGTTAATCACCCCGATAGTAGCGGTCATCAACTTTCGAAACTTATAGTACCGTGAAAGATGACCAGGATCTTGGTGATAAAGGAATGGTGTTCTGCTGTCTATAATCACACTAATATTATGAAGGTGAAATTTTGTGAGTGTGTGTGTGTGGGGGGGGTGTATGTGTATGTGTGTGTTTATATGTTTGTTACTTCTTCACGCTCAAACGGCTGGACCAATGTTGATAACATTTTGTATGAAGGTAGCTGACACCCTGTATTAACATATAGGCTACTTTTTATCCCGATACTCCCAAGGGATCGACACTTATGCGGGTGAAACCACGGGGCGCAGCTAGTAATAAATAAACCTTGAACACTTACATACGTTACGTTATCGTCCTCTTTGATGCACTATTGTAGCAACCAAGGAAGCTCATGGTTGACATGCATACGTTGATATGACGAGATTCACGACTTCACCCTTTTTTTATTACGACCCAAATTTATGCAAGCTTTATTTGTTCAGCAAAACTTCTTACTAACAGATATGACGCAATATAAAAACAGATATGTAGGTAGGTACATATAACTCACAAGGTAAACTGAAAATGTTGATTTATATAAGATTCCTGACCTGACCCATAAACCTTGGCATAGTACGGTGCCAACGAAGCCAAATGGCGGGAATAAGGACAAAGTTTCCATTACCGACCTGGCTTGAATTAGTCCACCTGGCGAAAAGGCTTTTTGGACTAAAAATAACCACTACCCGGTAGGTTTTCACGCGGATTTCTGGAACGCTAAATGAAAGTGTAATATGAAGCTGTTTGGTCTTGAGATTTTAAAATGAGGTTTGCTTACAAATATAAGAAGACTTTTAAGTCATTTTGCGTTTATAAGTTTTTGTTATTAAGCTGGCTTAACGGTCGTATTCTATCTTTATATTGCTTAAAGTTGATACTCGTATCTAAGGCTCGTAAAACCATATTCTAGTTTTGCTGTTTATTTGTCGAAACTAATCTAAACTAATATTATTTTTTTGATGTTTTGTTTCTTTACAATATAGTCTTATTGTAAAGAAACAAAACATCAAAACAAATTAAAATCTTTCCAAAGTTTTTTTTTTTTGTATGTTTGTTTCTTACGCTTTCACGGCTGAACGGATTTGTATGAAATTTGGTATATGGGTAGACCATTGCCTGGGTTAGGACATAGAATACTTTTATCTTGATATTCTGACGAGATCGATTATGCGACTTATGCGGCTGAAACCGCAGGGCGCAGCTCGGCAGAAATATTTACATAGGTTTAGGCAAATATATATATATTGTTGTCAGTGTTTTCAAAAGGCCTTAAGAACAGACCGTAGGCTAATGAGGAACAGACCGTACGAATTAGGTTTTTTGAAAGAAAAATTGAAAAAGTTTCCGGGAAAAGCTTCAAATTCAGGAAAACTGGACGTCCTTTTTATAGATAGCTTGTATAAATTATTAAAATTTAGAAAGAACCACGTATAATTACAAACATCTTAAAAAACAAGTATCATTTTAACCTTGAAGCTATGTCTACTCAAGGCTTCAAAAGTTAACCGAAAATTATGCTAAACCCCAGAAAATAAAGGGCGTGCCCCACACCCATTCTTTCACCCCTTTTAGCAATATTTCACGTCCAAAATATATAGACTTTATCACACATAACATTTGTCTTAAATAAATTTGAAAGCGAAAATACGATGCCAGAGAGCTGACGGATATGCAACGTCGTTATCATGGGAAGACTGTAAGGAATGCTTGCCAAAACTAGGGGCAGTCGCATCTATAGATTAGTTTCAGAGCTGAAAAACACCTTGTTTGCTCACAGGCACTTCGGGACGTATTACTTCGAAAATAATCTAATTTTCGTCGTAGATTTCCGACGTCTAATAAGGAATAGTTTAGAGCTTTGTAACTGTCTTATATTGAAGCTTATTTTACTCACAAAAACTGTTGTGTCAAATGATTTTTCATGTTAGTTTATAAATTGCTCTGTACAATGCCTTATGATTCTATTCTACAATGTTCTGCATTTAAACTTAAATAAATAAATGATTTCAAGTCAACCTAAATGATAAATGATTTTATCTCTGTTAGTAGGTTTGTACAAACACTTTCTACATCAGTCATATTTTAAAAAGTAGAGAGTAGAGGTCGGCGTTTCCTAGCTGACTTCACTGAGAAGAAAGGCCGAAACAAACTCAGTGGTTACAGTCTCTTTTAAAGTCCAGAGTTCTAGACATAATCTTGGTCAGATTATGTGAAGACCATGTAGGTAATAGGTAACATAAGCTGGTGTCCGCAACTCCTCACGTCAATGCGCGTATTTCGCGTACGAAAGATTTTCATCTGAAATGGTATTTAGGTCTAAAGGTCTATTACTGGTCATTAGATCACTAACAAGAGTTATTCCAACCAACAACGGATGGGAAATCAATACACTAAGCGGATTTTAATTTTCATATATGTATAATTTTTTGGCGTTATCCATAGCTGTTTTTCTTTTGTTTCGAAAATAGTAAAAATTAAGTATCGCAGAAAATATTCTAGAGATGCACCAAGAATTTATGGACGTTCCCACAAAATTAGAGAAAACCAGCGAGCTTGCCAAAACCTACTTTCCCGATGTTTATTGTATTATTAATCTTTGAACTCAGCATGTTTCTTTTATGTACGTCGCCTTCATAGTGGCGTGATGGTTCAGAAGGCTTCACACAGTGGACCTAGTTGGCCGCGCTTCGTAGCCTGATCTTATTATGACGCGAACTTTGTATGTACAAGTTTATGATGTTGAAAATAGTTGTAGTTGAAATATCTTAAGTGCTACAAAGCTTCTTAGTGCTTAGAATTTTACGTAAATAATTTTGTTTAAAATTTCATTTTACCTCGAATATTTAGTCAATGTAAACCTGAATAGTTTTAACAGCTACATTGTAACCTTTACGATTTAAACACCTGGCTAGAGGTGAAAAAATATTACAACTAGCGCACCAAAACCCGTTTACTTAAGCCATTTTATTGCTTAGTCAACTAAAACATTTTTTTGATGGTTCAATCATCATTTACAAAACTGTTTTTATAGGTTTAAGGGGGCTTAAAATACCTAAATAAATCATCGCTGGCCAAGTTAGTGCTTATACTCACGAGAGACACTTCGTCGACGGCTGCTGTCACCGCGCGTCGGCTACCGTCGAATACATGCCGCTCGGTATTTGAGCACTGTACAGCGGCAAGATTTGGTCGGCTGGCGTCGACGGGTGACGACAGCTACAGTTACTTCTGCCGTTGACGTGTGTATGCACACTAGAAAGATATCCGAATATCCGAGAGAACTCAAAATTTCCCCCACTAGTCTACATGGCGCTAGCGTTGTTAAACATTCTATTTGAAAAGATATTCAACCAACGGACGGCTACTCTCGAGCTAACCCGGCTTGTCAAACTTTTGAGAAAGGTATCGACAACTTGTGAACATTGCTTTGCATATTTTGAGAAGACGCTTTTTAAGTCACCTAGTTTAAAACTGTTGATAAAGTGGTGTTTAAAACTAAATAGCGCAGTTAGGTCCTTTGTACACGACATGGTTTCTTTGCGGTACGGCTCATAAACGTGTCTGTCAACAAGCTTTCATAGTGATAATATAACACTGACGAACCGTGCGTACACACTGCGTATAAAACGCGCCGTAAAAAAACATGTTTGTCTGTCAACAAGCTTCCATAGTGATCCATACAACACTGATGACCGTGCCAACACACGGCGAATAAACTGTAGTTTTTCGCGGCAAGAAAAATGTTTGAGTACAAAGCGCAGTTTTATTGTGATAGAAGAAGAAAATAAGTTTATTTGGGCCTCATGTGACTAAAGTGTGTGAATAAAGCACAAAAAGAAAACAAACATGGAGAAAATATACGTTACATCTGCGTAAAACGGCGCGGCCATATTTAATTTACACAAAAAAATCATCATGTATTGGCACAAAGTACAGAAGAAAAAATCACGTTGTGATTTATCGCGCAAAATATTAGCCAGCCAGCATTGTGGTGGTTTATGGGTCTAGCTGCAAAAGATACGCTGAACGTACCTTGGAATTCACATACTATCCTTGTACACCCGTACATATAGCATAATCGACCTATAATGTTCCTACTCCTGGGACACAGGCTGTAACCACACGAGTCCAGTGCGGGTTGGTAGGTGTCTCATGAATTTTTGGTTCTAAGACATGTCGGTTTCCTCACGATTTTTTCCTTCATCGAGCGAGCAGTGGTGATGAAGTCATTTACGCAAAGTAAAGCGCCCATCACACCATTCAGCCTGAGCCTCTAATCATCCCCTGGATAGCTAACTGTTCACTCAATAGAAAAGATATTGTTACTGCCATGAGGCTTCGTTCCAGTGACATCTCATCGAGGAAGTTTACGTCCCTTATACCACGCCTTCACCTAATTGCGAGAAATGTGGGATACGCGAGGACGTACATCATATCTTGATCGAGTGTGAGCGGGGCGAACGCCTCAGGAGAAATGTTTTTGATACCCAAAATATGTTTGGAATTGGTAGAATCGATTATCGATATATTCTGCCATTTTAGTAGCTAGAAAACAGAGCTGAGTATACTTGCCAGTCTTATAAGCTAAGTTTTGTTTACACCACCTTGTACAGACGCCAGCACATCAAGCTACCCGAAACTGTCAAATTTCCCCAATCTACTTTGAACCTTACACTTCAGCGATAAAGTTGAAAATCTATTAAAGAAATTTGACAGAATGTAGTAGCTTGATGTGCTGGCGTCTGTACTTTAAATAGTATTTTAGCTAAGCCTATGTCGGACGAGGCAAAAACTCTACAAAATATATTACAATCATACAAATTAATTTCAAATTCAAAATTTGGCTATGATGAAGCGACATAGTCTGTATTGTGACAAAGCACCTTAATAAAGAAAAAAAACGGCTCTCTGGGTTAGAACCTACCACTCGTAAGTCGGGCCACTGAGCCACCACTGCTCCTTTAAATGTATACTACAGGTAACCAAAATTCAGTCAAAAGCCATGTATTTTATTAGACATCGCTCACTTACATTGAAATATCCAAGACAACTCAAAGATTCAACCCGTAAGGGGCGACTACATGGCGCGCGCTTTGTTGAACTTCCTCTATTTAGAGAGATTCTACCCGCGGCCAACTCTTAAGGCGCCTTCACGTTACGCAATAGATAAGGCTGGTTCGGACGGTAGAGTACTCGAATACTAGTTCAATGTAACGGCTTTTTAATACGGACACCAGACCGATTTATAGACCAAAGGGTGCATTAATAAAGCCTCCACAAGAGACAATAATGAAGTAGTACGTTTGATGCCTTAGACAAGGCAGTCAGCCCTGTCGACTGGCTAATCTGCACCCTAATTGCGTACCACACTATCAATCAAAAACTGAATCATTTTGAAGGATAATACTAATGCATTGCTTCATATGTTCGAAAAAATTGTCAACAACGTAAATAACGCAATGAATGTTGTTGAACTGTCAAAATGAAACCCATTGCTACTGTTAGTGTGTTACGCAATCACTCTGCTATTTAGTTTAACATGAGCACTCATACAGTGTGCCGATACAATATGATTACACCAATCACAATGGAAGATGTACTTTTAAATGAATTTTGAAGAGTATTTATAAAATGTACTAGCTGCGCCCCGTGGTTTCACCCGCGTAAGTGTCGATCCCGTGGGAATATCGGGATAAAAAGTAGCCTATGTCAGCTACCTCCTTACAAAATTTTATCAAAATTGGTCCAGCCGTTTGAGCGTGAAGAAGTAACAAACATATAAACACACACACTCACAAACTTTCGCCTGTATAATATTAGTGTGATACGATAAAGAAGTTTTATATTGTGCAATGAGTGGTTATTTCAAGTAGGTACTCTGTCACGAACTAGCCCGCTTACTATCTCAATGTCAACGCGCCCTTAATCTATGCGCACTTGTCAAAGTTTGAGCGAGCATCGACTTGTGAATGTCGTTCTACATGAATGGGTTACGTCGTGTTGTACTCACTTTTGCGTTCGGGTTGGCTTTGTATTTTTGACGTATTTTTAAAAAGAGGGGCCCGTGGTTAAATAATAACACCCGCACAGGTCGATCGATCAGGTTAAGCTTGCCGCGGTTGCTCTGTGGATGGGTGACCATCTTTACATACTGTGACCCCTCCGTGCCTCGGAAAGCACGTTAAGCCGTAGGTCCCAGCTGTCATTCGTGAATCTTTGACAATCGTTACGGGTAGTCAGAAGCCCGAAAGTCTGACAACCAGTCTTACCAAGGGGTATCGTATTACCCAGTAACTGGGTTGTGGAGGTAAGATAGGCAGTCGCTCCATGTAAAATACTGGTATTCAGCTGCATCCGATTAGACTGGAAGCCGACACCAACATAGTTGGGAAAAGGTTAGGCAGATGATGATAAAATACCGATATAGCATTGGGTGGTGTAACCCAAATCTGTTGTAAAAAAGTTTTTACATGAAACTGTACTGTAGCAATGTTAATAAATCTGAGATAATTTACATTCCATAGTCACTTAATCAGTTATCTACTGTAGTGAAATGTATTTTAGGTTGATTATTGAGTGACCATTTGTAACAAAAAGGTCCTAATAAGTTTTGGTTGCAATGGAATTTGAACTTTGACAATTATTACATTCAGTTTGTTGTTCCAAAACTTGAAAATTATCTCAAATTCTTCATTCAAATTATAACAGTGTAGGTATATACCTAGTCTACCGTTTAAAAATTGTGTTTATGATCCCGAAATTTGAATTTCGATCCGTTCTTGGAAGAATAGAATATATTTTACTTAGGGCTGATTCTTCAAGCATCTGTATTCGAGGAATAATTTTGAAATTTTGACAGTTATTTCATACAAAAACTGTCAAACGTCAATTTATTCCTCGAATAAAAGTTATCTGGCGATGGAAAAATCAGCCCTAAATCAAATAATTTCCAATCATCTCTAAAATCAACATATCCCACATACCTATATCCAACGTTAACATTTACATTATATTTCATCAATAAAAACGACAAAAAAAATCAACATATCCCACATACCTATATCCAACGTTAACATTTACATTATATTTCATCAATAAAAAAGACTAAAATATCAACATATCCCACATACCTATATCCAACGTTAACATTTAGATTATATTTCATCAATAAAAACGACTAAAAAATCAACATATCCCACATACCTATATCCAACGTTAACATTTACATTATATTTCATCAATAAAAACGACTAAAAACGTTTGCAAACGTTATAAAAATATAATAAAACCCGTTTATTAGCGCTCTGTAGGATCAGCGGGATGGGCTCGGCTGCCGGCGCCGGCGGCGGCCGAGCGATCTTATTAAGCTATACACATATCTGCTCCATTCAGCCTTGGATAGCTTGTAATTTGTCGGGAGCGTTACCGAATGACCACTACCTCTATCCCACTCACTCTATTATCACTTTAGTGAGATAGTTTTGACGTCATACAATAGTTTTCCTTGTCATTGGTACGAAGCAGTTTGATATTTAGATACCTAGGTGGGCCCAAATCTTGTTGTAAAAACAGTGCTTTTGATATATTTTGTAGATAGTACAAGAAAAAGCCTGTATTTAAACTAATATTATAAAGAGAAAAGAATAGATTTTTTTGTACGCTTGTGTGTTTTTTTAATACGCTTTCACGCTAAAACAGCTGAACAAATTTAGATGACATTTGGCACATGGGTACACCATGACCTGGATTAGGACATAGAATACTTTTTATCTCGATATTCTTACAGGATCGATACTTGTGTCATTGTCATGTCATTAAAGTCTGTTAAAAAAACAGACTTTAATGCAAAAATAAAAACATAAATTACCATCCCTTAAAAGACACAATAGGACATATAAATACGTAGAGCATTCCAATTTTTTTTCCGAAATCAAATAATAAAATTGAAACAAACACGAGTATTTTAGGCGGGAAAGCAGCCATTTTGAATCAGACGGAACAGCACAGAGTAATGAAAAAGATGAGAAGCCCACCTCGTTTGTTTCACGCTACCGGCATAAAAGTACTTTTTATTTTCTAAATGGTCGGCTAAATGTTCCTTCCTTTACGTCCGGGATTTTTTGGAAGCATATCTTCACCGTTTTTACTGTGAAGCTCGAACATTCTCTATTGAAACCCGCTCTGATGTTTATAATACGTTTACCTCTTTACATTGTCAGAATTTTTGAAGCTTGATATTCGAACTGCGATGTGCGTTTGTTTATAGAGGGTGTTGTTTATTTGTATGTCATGTGTGTACAAGGGGTGTTGGTTATGTGTGTGGCTTAATGCCAAGATTTGCTTTGCTTAATAGAAACTTGTTAACAAGGCTAGTTTCTTTATCTACTAAGTCTGTTCTAGGTTTTATTTCATTGTACATGTGGTGTTCACTATAATGCCTTATTAAGGGCTTAGGGTTTAAAGTAAAACTACCAGATTCTCAGTAAGTACTGTAGTGCCTGTGTGTGCTAGCCTTTAGCAATAAGCACTGGCTAGAAGTATGATTCGATTCGTTGGTTTAAACATATGTCAAATATGATTTTTATGGCGTTGGATTCTAGAAGCAGTGATTCATATCTTAACCGCGAAGTTGTATCGTTGCCTTTTTTATATTATAATATCTAATTGAGAGTCCTAAAGTCGTCTTATTTGTATTATTTCCCCCTAAGTTCTACATTTGGTGGAGGCGCCGAACGAGCCTACACAATTCATCGTGTTATGAATGATTTCAGATGAAGTGAATATTTTTATGCAAGCCAAGCTGAGTTTATTTGACGGAAAAGTCAAGGATTATTTTATATGCGATCGCAGATTAAACTCCCCTTAGTTTAAATTTGCGTTGGAGTGAATATAGAACAGGCGCAGAATCGTCGCCGGAAAAATAAAGCTAAGTGGTTAAAATATTATTTTTATAAAGAAAGCAAGATGTATGCGCTTTTCTCAGGATCTAATATGTGCCTGGAAAATTTTTTTGAACAATACAGAGCGATTGCCACACTTTATGGATGGCGTGAAAGTGATTGGGCATTAATAATGCAGGCTTATCTCCAAGGAGCAGCTCTGGCTTGTTTTAAGTGGATGTATCGCGAGGATATGTCATTTGAGGAGATATGCGATGGCTTTCGTGAGGAGTTCCCATGTAGATGTCACGAAGCATTTTATAAAGCGAGGAAAGAGGAGATGTTAAAGGTTCCGTCAGAAGAATGCGGACAAAAGAATGTTTTAAATGTTGATGATGATGCTTCTGTATTATGTAGTGTAGAAGCAGATGTTGAAGAAGTTGAAGTCGAGCGCAGCAGCCAAGAGTGCAGTGTAGAAGCAAATGTTGAAGAAGTTGAAGTCGAACGCAGCAGCCAAGAGTGCAGCGAAGAGGTAGATGTTGAAGAAGTTGAAGACGAGCGCAGCAGCCAAGTATGCAGCCCCGCAGAGGCTGAGGAGGTGGTGGAAGTGTTCGAGTGCGAACCCGAGGAAGAAATCGAGGAATCGGGTCAGTCCATTCCAGTTATAACTAATGTATCTAGCTATGTTTCAGAACCGAAGGAGGAGCAATTTGATCACGATGTGCAAACTGATATAATTTACATCGATGATGATCATTTTAATGAAAATAATTTATCAATAAATATTTCCGAAACAAAGGAAAATAACCATTTTACAAATGAAAAGGGTGATGCTCAAATGATCATGTTGTCAGTTGAGAATAGTAAAGTGGATGATGAAGTAGGGTTAGATGAAGATGTTTTTAAGTTGGATGTAAGTGGAGATGAAGACGTAGAGGTGAAAGACATTTCTGTGCATTTTAAAAGCTCTTTTAGTTCTTCTACAGATGCGGGCGCAGAAGATAATTGTATTAATCTGGTCATTAATAATGTTAAAACGTTCCCAAGCATTCATCATGTAGTTATCCCTAAGTTTAATAAAAATAATTCTCATTATGCAACATCCAATATTAAAAAAGCATGCAAGAGAAAAGGATTCCAATATACTAGAAATGCTAGAACAAAATGTTCAATTTTAAAATGTTTTACAAATCGATATAAATTCATAAAAACATTTGCTAAAAATATAACTTTCCTTCTGACGCAGTCGGTTAAAAATAATGATCATTTGTCTAAGGATTTTTCATTTTTAAAACATATACATTTTAAATGGAAATGGAAGAATAAAGATAAAAACTTTCCATGTTAAAATTTAAATAAACCATTGTTTTTCCATTTATGTTTGATACGCGTCAGGTCACAGAGTAAATTTTGTTGACTATAACATTTGTTAGTCTGTAATATTTGTTAAGCTATGATATTTGGTAGTCTGTGATATTTGTTGGTCTACGACATTCGTTACACTGTAACATTTGATAGGCTGTGATGTTAGATAGACTGTGACAGACTTTGACTTTTGATGTGTCATTTAGTTATTGTAAACATCAATAGAACATTATTTTAGTGAATATTGTGATAAAGTTATTAACATGTGTTTGTATGTGTGTTTCATATGCTGGGAAGATACTTCGGACGCAGCTGGGAGCGTGAGGCTTAAGGTCTCACGGCTCCATGAAGCTTGAGGGATTGAAAAAAACTTCGTCTTCATTTTCTAAATTACATAGGCCATGTTTAGTGTGAGTGAACTCCAGAAAATAGTAATGCGCGTTATAGGAGGAAGAGGGTTGTATAAAAACTGTTGTCACTCTCTAGAGGGGGGAGTGATCAGCTTAAATTGAAACCAACTTTGCTAACGGGGCATAGCCTTTGCAAAGTGTGTTGAGTTGACACATATGGTTCAGCTTGGGTTGGAGCACCCACAGTTTTTTGTAAATGGTATAGTTATTATAAACGCGGAGTATCTTTTGAATATAATGGAGTTCAGCCACTTATTAGATTTTTGGAACAATGGCATCATAACTTTTCGTTCCCTCTGGCTGATACCGTCCGATGGAGTAAAAGGATCTGAAGTTAAGTTCAGTTAACACGGTAAGCCTCATCCAGGCCGATGTGAACTTTCACATCATTTGTTATCGAAGGAGGCCAAGTCACATCTTTTCCGCTCGTTTTGTTATGACGAGGTTCAGGCATGACAACGTTAGTTTGTGTTGATGCATTTTAGCACTCTTAAATGTAGACTTACCTGGCACTTAAGGGAGTGTTAGTTAAGTGTTTCGTTTGTCCTGACTTGAGCCCTGCTTTTAGAAAAAGCTGGACCTCACAGTGTTAACTTCGGGCGTTAGGTAGTTTTTTCCTTATAGGATTAATAATAGGTAAGAACGTTTAAATTTTCGAATCGTTAGAATTAAAGTCTTGTATTTTGATGCGAGCTAGGCCAATACTTTAATTCAAAGTGGGGCGTAGCTCGTGTAGTGCCTGTGTGTGCTAGCCTTTAGCAATAAGCACTGGCTAGAAGTATGATTCGATTCGTTGGTTTAAACATATGTCAAATATGATTTTTATGGCGTTGGATTCTAGAAGCAGTGATTCATATCTTAACCGCGAAGTTGTATCGTTGCCTTTTTTATATTATAATATCTAATTGAGAGTCCTAAAGTCGTCTTATTTGTATTATTTCCCCCTAAGTTCTACAGTACACAACAACCCAACGGGCACGTCCAGTCGCCACGTGGGGTAAACCGTGACTGTTCGAGCAGTGTTGCCACTGAGTTGTGTGTTACATTTAATAGTACGTCACAGTACACATTTTAAGGTCCCACGATACTGGTTATCCGTCTAACTGGGTTTAATACGCTTGTGATAGGATTTGGTTTACGTCAGTAAGGATAGTATAATGGATGGACATTGTCGATCGGCAGCCCGATGCCTCGAAACAATTGATGCTTTTACTCGGAGCTTAGACTAACAATAAGCCTCTAACTGTTCATGATAGATAACAATTAATTAAAAATCATTTGTTTGCAACTAGCGACCCGCCCCGGTTTCGACTACGCACTTGAAAGACATCGAGATTCCTTTATTATGTTTAATATTTTAATATGTTCAAAATATTGTAAAACTTTTTAAAAGAGTAACGGTGGAGTTTCTTGCCCGTTCTTCTCCATACGAAAACTACCCTTTGGAATGGGCGACTAGAATCAATTCTATTTTATTTATCGTAATTTTTGACGTTCAAAAGTGCCTTGCATTTTTTTTTTTTAAATAACTTGTAAATATGTGAGCACCATGTATCTATCACTTATTTGATTTACCTGTCATTGCTTAATTTTTAATTCTTTTTACCTTTTGTGGTAGACTAATTTTATTATGGGTGCATCGTGTTCACATATAATTTTTATTATGTATACAAGACCTTGTAAAACATTTTAAAAGAGTAACGGTGGAGTTTCTTGCCCATTCTTCTCCATACGAAATCTACCTTTTCGAATGGGCGACTAGAATCATTTCTATTTAGTTTTTTTTTGACGTTCAAAAGTGCCTTTAATGTGCCTATTTGAAATAAATGATTTGACTTTGACTTTGACTTTGACTTTGCCTTTAATGTGCCTATTTGAAATAAATGCTTTGACTTTTGTCTTTGACTTTAATGTATTATTTTTAGCCCAGTCATAGCCTGCAGCTGTGTGTAATGTGTATGTTGTGCAAATAAATAAATCAAGATAGGTTATCGCTCCATGGCTTAAGTATAAACAAAAAAAAAATCGAAATTTATAAACAAAATACATTTCGAAAATTATTCATATTTAATAATTCAACTGCTTCAGGAATCGACTGGACAGATTAAATATCTCCAGGCTATTTGATATTCATGCGCATCAGGTAATTAGCTGCAAATGTGTCTAACCAAATATTTTTTTTTTTATATTCTTTTCGAAATGCTGATTTTATTTACTAACAATTATGTTATCTACAAAAAGTTCTACATATCCTTTCCTGACTAACAAAACAAAAGCTTTAATCAGAATTTAAAAACAAGATTAATCTCTCTCCACAAACAGTGATGAATATATGAAGGAACGTACCATTTCAGTCTGTCTGTCTGCGCTAAATAAAACTGTATACGTCTCTCTTTCATCGCACAGAGTACTGTCATAAATCAGAGGTATTCCCAGGTAGCTGGCGAAACTACTCGGTAAGAGAAGTATTTATTATTTTTTGGTAAATTGAATATTGTATGTTGTTTCGTGGACAGTGTTAGCGTGTGTTTTCTTACGTAATATTTATTTTATTTATTTATTGAAACTTTATGCACAAGTAAAAGAAATACTGTACAAAGGCGGACCATTTTCTACCAGTCAACCTTAGGGTGATGCAGGGACAAAACATGGCAGGTGCAACAAAAGGGATAAATAGCTAATCACACTAATATTATAAAGGCGAAAGAAAAGGAAGGAATTCGTTTGTGGGTGTGTGTGTGTGTAGGGAGGGTGTGTGTGTGTGTGTAGGGGGGGGTGTGTGTGTGTGTGTTTATATGTTTGTTACTTCTTCACGCTCAAACGGCAGCACCAATTTAGATAAAATTTGGTATGGAGGTAGCTGACACCCTGGATTAACATATAGACTTTTTATCCCGATATTCTCAAGGGATCGAAACTTATGCGGGTGAAACCGCGGGGCGCAGCTAGTAGATAATATATGTTTGGTGTATTTGTAAAATAGCTTGAACTTGAAAACACTTCAAGTGGAGACTTTAATAAGATTGATTCTGTTACTAAGTGTTAGTTAACGGCAAAATATAGGATTACCCCAATTATTGTCAAAATGCTGTATTTTATACTGTATTCTTTGTTTTCTTTAGGGGTGATTTTTCCATAGCCAGATAACTTTTATTAGAGAAATAAAATTGACATTTGACAGTTTTTGTATGAAATAACTGTCAAAATTATTCCTCGAATAAAGTTATCACTTTATCAGATTGAAAATGCATGTAATAATATTTTTGCATGCTGTATCTACTTGTCTTGTATGTCGGCTTGTGTTAATTGGTTGAATAGTGTAACAATTGTAGTAACACAAAAAAATAAATTAAAAAAATACATGAACAGAAAAAAAACTTGGTCTTGGATTTTGGATTATAAATAAATAAAATCTTGTGATCTCTATACCTATTTAATTTACAACACCTTATACGCCTATGTACTCGTATGTTTTACAAATAAAATTTCGACTGTGGACTCTTCGGTTAGCTGGACCCAGTCGCTTCTGGACCCGCGGGTCCAGTTGACCACATAATTTTTGATTTAGATGATAAGTACATACTACAGATTATTTTTGTATTAAATATTCAAATTACTAGCTAAGTATTATCTTTATCTTATTTGCTCTACCCTATAAGTAGCCCACATTAAACGAAAAATTCCCGTTCGGAGTAGCATAAACATTTATCAACCCGATTCAATAAAACATCTATCATCATAATACCATATCATTGCTAAAAGAACCGAATTCCGTTGATACCTAACTCACATGAAGCGTGTATATTAAATTCATAAGCTGCTACTAAAAGCTCCAAGTTTTCACGTTTCACGAAAACTCTCCCCATTATGTTTCTATCGCATTTTCCACAGCTTAATAAAAGTAAACAAAAAATAGGTGTTTGAATAACGCATTTTTCGCGTCAATTTTACATAATTTATTACGCAAACATGACTACGCGACCATCTTGCTAAATTACTAAAACGTTACTCCACCTAACACCATTTATTGCATCCCATTATAAATCAGGAAGCTTCAAAAAAAGCACAGCACTTAATTTCGCGTAACGTATTTCTAAACAAAGGGATTCCAGATTCAAATGCGTGGAGCGACTGCGCGGCCCCCACTAGGAGTTATATAAACTTCAAAAATAGAATTTCGCCGTCGCAACCCGGTTTACGACTTGGCTCATAAAAGGGGGTGGAACGGGCGGCCGTAAGGGGAACGCAGCATATTTTCACCTTTATTTATAAAGAAAATTCGGTCAAGTTTGAGTGATGTTAATTTAAATAATATTTGTTGGGTTCGATGTTATCGACGGGCGTATAAATAAGTTATCTGTATTTTAGCAAATGCACAAGGGAGGGGTTTTGTGTCAATGATTATAGAAGTTTAAGAAAAGCACGCTATGCCGTTGGTCCCGGCTGTCATTCTTGGATCTTTGACAGTCAATCAGTCTTACCAAAGGGTATCTATCGTATTACCCAGTACCTGTGTTGAGGATGTCAGATAAGCAGTCGCTCCATGTAAAATACTGGTATTCAGCTGCATTCGGTTAGACTGGAAGCCAACCCCAAACTAGTTGGGAAAAGGCTAGGCAGATGATGACGATGATTATAGATGTTTAATGTCGTTTCCATGCCAATATTATAAATTCACAAGTAACTCCGTCTGTATGTTACCTTTTCACGCCTAAACCACTGAACGGATTTCGATAAAATTCGGCAAGGAGTTAGATGACATCCTGGGACATAGGCTACTTTTTTGTCCCGGTAGCATGTTCCCGTTGGATAACTCGGGCGATGCCGCGGGCAGAAGCTAGAAGAAAATAAACGATATTATAGTGCCCCGTAAAGGATGATTTTCACCAAAAGGCTCTCACCGCATCGGATCGGAAAGGATACGGACGGATGCGGCGACAGCCGATCGCGTCCGGCAGCAAGTCGACGCATACGATCGGCTCCGTACGTCGTGAACGTACCTATCCGTTTCTGCGCCTAGTGAAATAGTTTCATTCCTACCGTGTTGACGTGTTCTAATTTTTGAAAATGGTTGAAGTTGACTTAGTATTATTGGCTATTGCATTAGAAAAAGAAGAAAATAATCATAAAACACAGAAGAGGAAAAGAAAAATTTGGACGACAGCCGAAAAGATTCGATCGGATGCGACGGCAGGCGAACGGAGCCGTACGCGCGTTGCAGCATACTTTCGGCTACGATCGCGTGTCGCGGAAGATGCCCGCGGTCAAGCTGCTGTGCGCGGCTTGGTAATATCATCTGCCTAGCCTTTTCCCAACTATGTTGGGGTCAGCTTCCAGTCTAACCAGATAATATAGACTTTAAATACTGTGTACACGCTTTAATATCGTTTACAAATTGTAAAATCCGTTCCGATCCGATGCGATGCGAGCCGTTTTGTGGAAATCGTCCTTAATTGTTTGTACATTATCAATTATTTCCTACAAAAGATAAAATACACTTTCAAAAATAAAGACATTGGGTTCCAAATAGGCAATTGTCACGTTCATAGGTTTAGCTGTTAGTTACGTAATAACCGTCTCATTGAGCCCAAATTAACTTGTTGAGTAACTTAAGTAAGGTTCTAGAAGATAGCTTCGCGAAGGCGAGAGCAAAAGGTTCATAGATATAATAGAAAGGTACCTACAGTTAACGTGCTGAAAATAGGCAACTTTCATGACTTAATATATAGCTTACAGACTTAAAATAATATGTGTATATATTATTTTAAGTATACATGTACTCGTGTATATCAACTCAGCCTATTGCAGTCCACTGCTGGACATAGGCATCTCCCAGGCTGCGCCACCACACTTATTTTTCAATCGACAGATATTTTTTTTAAAACAAAATCTAACTTTAGTTCTACCCTAAACCTTTGGGCCAGTATTTGTATATCGAACTTTATTTCCATTTAGACAAAGTCCTTAATATTAAAATGACAACTTAGCTACGAACTAAGCTGGCATTTTTGTATAAAGAACTCTATTTTATAACAGTTAGGTTCTTAATTGAATACCTGACTCGGTGGTTTAAACCTGATCTAAAGAAAAACCCTTGTTTTGTTATAAGGGGGTAGGAGTCTAGGTTCTCACCTTTATTCAATAAATCGTCTAGTCTATGTAATGAACTAAACGAGTGAATTTACTAAAAAAAAAAGGGCAACAACCTATAAACTATAAAGAAAGGCTATAAACAAAAACTACTAAATACTTCTTTCCTACCATTCAGTTTCTCCCGCTCATTTGGTAGTCGGGTCTTAAAGAGCTACTTTTTACCGACTTCAAAAAAAAGGAGGTTATCAATTCGATACGTATGTATGTAATATTATTGGAATTGCATTATATTCACATATGATGATCTATTAGGGCTTCCAAACAAATATACAAAATTTCATAGACGTATGTATGTATGTATGTATGTATGTATGTATGTATGTATGTTTGTCCACGCATATCTCCGGAACTATCAATCGGATCGTGACCATTTTTTTTTATTGGCTTACATTTTCTTCAACTTAGGGAACAGTGCAAGTTTCATCAAGATCGATTCAGTAATTTTCAAGATATGGACTAATACGTGTAAGTGTGACGGCCTGGCTTATTGATAAGAGCTACGGGTGTAGTGTCAAAGGGAAAACATCTTAAAACCTTGGTCAAATACTAGTGCAAAAACTAAAAATTACGAAATAAAAAGTAATTTAAAAAAATTAAACCGACTTCAAAAAGAAATTAACTCAAAATTATGAAATAACTTTAATTTCGGAAGTCGGTGGCATAAAACTAAAATACAGATCCCAAGACACCGACTTCCGAAATTAAAGTTATTTCATAATTTTGAGTTAATTTCTTTTTGAAGTCGGTTTAATTTTTTTAAATTACTTTTTATAATTACTCTATTAAAGCTACCAGCTCTTTGCATTTCCACTATTCTCTACCCCTGCCCCGCACCCCTCCTTCTTCTAGAACTCAATAGCTTAGTTTCGAAAGCTATAAATCTAAAAGAGCTAAAGCGTTTTCTCAAAATTTTACTGCAACAAAATTCATGAAGTCGAAAATGATAAACAACATTTTATGGGCTGCAATTTTGCATAAGTTTAAAATATTTAAGGATGTGACAAATTTTCCTTGAATTTGGGGTGGGTGAGGTATCGCAATTTCGCAAAGACTATGATTTAAATCGAGAAGGGTGAGTTTAAGTCGGCTTACTGTCGAAAGGGACAGCTACCCCACATCAAGAGCTTTGGCAACCATGTCCTTCGTATGACAGCAAACTGCAATCAACAATCTACCGAGCTTTGTAACTGTGGCAATTATTTTCTACCGTTAATTTTTACTGCCATTAACGCTAAGCGTCAGTGTGGCCGACGAAATTCAAAATATCTTACGTTTTTTGCAATTTACAGGGTCGTATGTTGATCTAAATATAATTCACGGCCTTAACAAATATTTGTTTGTAGAATTATAATAATAAAGATCATCAATACATCTCTCTAAGTTCATATAACCATATAGAAATCATATCATTTGAGGCCAATTCTAACTCAAGGAATTGTATTGCTGATTCTAATGATCGCGAATTATGTTTTAATCACGGTAAAATATGTTGTATTCGTTTCTTGCAATTTGCAGGTCAGTATCATGTTGTATGTTGATCTAAAATATGACTGGAGGCAGTAACAAATATTATTATTATTATTGAATTATAATCATAAAAATCATCCTGATGCTTTAATTTGCCTATAACAAATTAAAGTAAATATAGGATATATAAATAATGAAAATATATTTATATATATATTATATATTTTTATTATTTATGTAAATGGTACACCACAGACTACCTACAGTATTTTTGTCTGTCCTTCCCCTTTTCAATCCATCCAAAGGTTGTCTTAAAAAGATTGCTTTTAGCGATAAGACCGCCCTTTGTACAGTTTCTATATTTATGTCTGTAATTTATATGGTGTACATAATAAAACTGATTCTATTAAATAGGGATTGCAATATTCAACTACACAGACTATGTAATAACCCAGGCATCGCACATGATCCTACCTGACTTTCAAACAGTGTTATTGTTACGAGCAACTTATTAAAACAACATGCGATCCCTGTCGAATACCTCTCAGTAACAAGACCGGCTTGTAAATACAAAGGGTTATAAATATATACATACATGTATATGTGGTTACATGTATATTGTATACGATAGTTACCCGCCGGAGGATATAAATGGCGAGAACTATCTTATAAGATCTTATTACATATTTTGCTCTTTACACAAAATGCTGGGAAAATGTATTAATGAGTTGGTTTCTTCAAATATAAGGACGAATAAATAGCTGATATTTGTGAGTCTGTGGAATTCTTTTATTTTGTGATACTAATTAGTTTTTGTTTTTCGCGTATTATCATATACATGTATATACGAATAACTCATGTTCTGTAGCAAAGATGTTAGTCAGGGCTATCCGAGATACGCCAGACATGGATACATTTTAATACCGCCACTACTTTTATTAATTGTTAAGAATGTTGGAGTGTGAAACTGTTGATGAATATTTTGTTTTCATTTAATTTAGTTAGTTGTGTTATATTGTATACAACGTTATTTTTAGTATATGCGAAACCTGAATATAGTTTGTTCAGAATAAGTAACTGAATCGATTCCAATAATTTTTACCCCATGTTATATTTTGTCCCAAAAATATTTAAAAAAGGTTAAAAGTTGGACACCGAGCGACACTAAGTCGGTTATCCAATGTCCGCGCCGAATGGTTAGCATATACCTGTGTGATTTTTCATGATACAGTTTTGAAATTTTGTACATAGATTCTTTACATAAAAATACTAGACACGTGTTTCGGGTTTCGCATAAACAAAAAATAATGTTGTATTAAGCATTTTAATGCATATGAAATATATTCGTATTTAGATTAAAATAAAAAAAACAAAGACACAATTCCCAAAAACGAATAAATCCCGAACTTAGCCGACTCAATTGGCACCAATCAATTCAAACATTTCCATACCAATCCCATACAAAACTAAGCCCCTAATCACACATTCGAAATAGGGTAACACCAATATAATTCGCGAACAAATTGCTGCAGCAACTTAGATTGTGTACGCATAACTTAGACTCGTCTGCGTAATATAATGGATGATCCCCACCCTTCCCGCGGGCTACGGCGGGCTGTCGAAAATATCTGAACATTAGCAGTGGGGTGATAAATGGTATGAGGATGTATTTGATACATTGTCAGGAGATAGGAGATCTAGGTTAGATAATAAGACTTTGAGAAGTTTAGGTGAGATGACGAAGCGTATTTTGTAAAAGTTTGAAGCAGGTTTAAAGTGTTATTAAGGCGTATAGTAGGCCGTTTGACCAATATCTCACCTTGATGATAAGTATCGATGGTAAACGGTTACCTTTGCTCGTGTTTATTTTATGACGATTGTTCTTACACACATATACATGTGACAAGATGTCTGTATGAAAGTTTTATTGGGCAGACCAAAAGATGGATGGATTTTATGAATGATGATATGGGGCAGAAGGAAGGAAATATAAACAATAAAATGCCGGCTTAGGGTATGCAAGGAAAAGCTTTATTCCGGTCTGATCCCCTAAAGAAACATCTTCACATGTTTTCCTACGACGGAAACATTGAAATGATATTTAAAACTCAGATAAGTAGGTATAACATCGGTAAGTAGGTTACTCTTATGTTGACATGTCAGAGCAAAACAAAGAGCTACCAACAAGATGAAAAAGAAAGCCGCGGAGATTTTGACGCCAATTCAACTTGATATTGGACTCAAAAGATTTGGCGAGATGCGAACTTCTATTCCGAATTTCAATTTGAATTTTTGATATACTTATACCGACTTTACTGAAGAAAATGCGAGTATTTTCAATTTTAAAATTGTCAATACTCGTTCGTCTTAGTGCCCAAGTCTAAACTTACTAGTATTTAGACTTGAGTAACTATGACTTCTTCGGCTTGTTGCTAGAATTTATATCAAAACTAGCTGCACCCCGCGGTTTCACCCGCGTAAATGTCGATCCCGTGGGAATATCGGGATAACAAGCCGTTTGAGCGTGAAGAAGTAACAAACATACATATAAACATACACACACAAACTTTCGCCTTTATAATATTATATTATAAAGGCGAAAGTTTGTGATGCTATGAGAGGTGTCATCTGCCTAGCCTTTTCCCAACCATGTTGGGGTCGGCTTCCAGTCTAACCGGATGCAGCTGAATACCAGTACTTTACATGGAACGACTGCCTATCTGATCTCCACAACCCAATTACTGGGTAATACGAGGTATTCCACTCAGAGGACTGGTTTGAACGATACCCCTTGATAAGACTGGTTGTCAGACCTTCGGGCTTCTGACTACCCGTAACGACTGTCAAAGATCCACGAATGACAGCCGGGACCAACGACTTAACGTGCTTTCCGAAACACGGAGGGGTATGTAAAGATGGTCACCCATCCACAGACTAACCGCGGCAAGCGTAGCTTAACCTGATCCATCGACCTGTGCGGCTGTTATTATTTAGCCACGGGCCCCTCATAGGATAGGTGTATTTACTATAAAAAAAACCGTTACCGTAACGTTGCGCGGTCGTGCTAGAGCATATGTTCTGTACCCTGAAACCCTTCTGAAACCCTCAAAATTTATAGGCAAACCTATAGCGATTTGGGTATTTTTTAAAGTAACTTGAGGATTTGCTCTCGGAAATCATCATTTGGTAAAGTGGAGCTGATGATGAAGACCACAGATGGCCATCGGAACTACTCAATGACAAATATTTCACGGGTTGCGATTCAATTACTTTAATATGGTTGCTAAGCAATTTATGCTCGTCACAATGCGTATGGTGAGTGGTTGTTGAGGAGTTCTCCTGGTTCTTACCAGGAGAACTCCTCAACAATTAACGACCCAGTATCGGGAAAAGCAATATTTTGTAACATGTGATGAGCAGTTGACATTGTTGACATTGGCTATTGTAACTTAGATAAATTACAAACTGACCCACTATAAAGTGAAAAATAAAAACTTTTTACAAAAAAAAAACAACCGACTTCCAAAAAAAACTACAAATTGAAAAATAACTGAGCAAAATATTCGTTCAAAATTGCATTGTTGTTGTGCTACAATTTTGAACAAATATTTTGCTCAATAACTGAGATTAAAAAAACTGAAGTGTTATTCGACTTTTGTTGCTGATCGTACCTTGTCTTATAATATTTTTGCTCGTAAAACCATTATTAAACTTCCAACCGCCAGTTTCATTAAAAAAATTACTGAATACAAGTTATACTTAGTCAAAATACAATTTCTAGTTCGTTATTAAAATGAAAAACATATTCCCTCTACGTTTTAACTCATTCAAAGAAACCGAATATGAAGTACCTACTAATCATGTTTATTTCTAAAGGATTTGTTTACACAAAGATGAAAGTTAATAAGTTATTTATCATAACACTTGTAATCCCCAAAGAGGGTAGCAGAGAACTTTAGCCCCGGTCTTAATCTTCACTTGTTTCCAACTTCTTGGCAGGACCACCGCCGCGGAATGCGTTTGTGTAAACTATAATACATAAATAATATATAAGTACAACAGTGTATTACATACTAACTTGTATGAAACAGCGTGGACTTTCTGTTTCATTTTTCTTTTTGTTACTTTTTTAGGGTTCTGTACCCAAAGGGACCCTATTACTAAGACTCCACTGTCCGTCTGTCCGTCTGTCACCAGCTGTATCTCATGAACCGTGATAGCTAGACAATTGAAATTTTCACAGATGATGTGTTTCTGTTGCCGCTCATACAAAAAATACTAAAAACAGAATAAAATAAATATTTAACGGAGGCTCCCATAAAACAAACGTTTTGTTTTTTCGGCGTTTGTGCCTTGTCGTACGGAACCCTTCGTGTGCGAGTCCGAGTCGCACTTGGCCAGTTTTTTTCTTTTTTTAAATATAATTTGGTTTTTTATTTTTGACTGTGTTTAATTTAGTTTGTGATCTTCAAACATTAAAAATTTTAAGTAAGTTTTTACAATGAGAGTATGAATAAATTTTTAGCTTTTTATTTATGTAGTTATATATTTAGTAATTCCTCACTCTGCTTTCTGATTTAGCAGGGGTAGCTAACTTATGTTACCTATCCCTGCTAAATCAGGTCCTATTGAACAAATCACCTAAGGCAGACTTTGAACAAACCAACATTTATACTTATTAACCCAAAAACAATTCTCCATAAACAAAAAAAAACGAGTTTAAATAGACTCATAAAACACTTTTAGCATGGACATGTACAATCGGCACAAAAAACATTCACGAAATATGTACACTACGTACAGTGCGCAAAACGGTCGGCTCCTAACCTCAACATACAGTTTCTCTCATTTTAAAAGGGGAAACTAAAAAAATCTCAATTACATTAGCTTGCGCGTTCCATTACACGAAATACGAAAGGCTGTATGTAGTACTGGCTGAATAGCGGAGCGGCCTGAGGTTATGCCATGCAAAAGTGATTTTATTTACAAGTTAATTATTTTTAAAAGAATCACGTTCTGGAATGATATTTCAAATTCACATGGTATGTTTTTTTGTACATAGTTATCATGAAGTAATGATATAGATAAATAGATAGCATAAGCATAATAAAGCCGTTAATGTTCCCACTGCTGGGACACCGGCCTCTTCTCTGTGAGAAGGAGTGGGCCATAATCCACCACGCAGGCCCAGTGCGGGCAACTTTTATAACACCTCATATGTCATGTCTGTCATAAGCCCAAATTTTAGTATTCTAGGTGCAAAAGTTTAAAACTGTTTTAAACAAGCTTTTGAAATTTTAAAGGCTATTTGAATATGTGTTCACCCGTGCTTCAACGAGACGGAACAAATGACAACAGTAACGGTTCACATAAAACAGATGCTGCACATAAATTCATAAGAGTGTTTTATGGTTTCAGAGCATCAACAACTATTGAAAGATTGTTTTGGTGGACATAGTTTTTACCAGAGGAGTATTGGAAATATAGTTAGGTGCTTGTTAAAGATTATACAATGTGTAAACAACAATACGACAATATATGAAAACACTGGCAAATCTAACGCTGCATAAGAATTTTTTAGAACATCAAATAAATCCTAAGATAGAAAATAAAAAGGTGTTTTGCCAATAAATTATTATTATTATTATTAATAGCACAAAGGTATTATTAATAAAAAAAATATACCCAAAAGTATGAGTGAATAGCCGGCTCATCTAACTTATATTCAAATCTTAACCAAAGAAAAACTACAAAAAACCGACTTCCAAAAAAAACACTACAAACTGAAAAATAACTTTAATTTCGGAAGTCGGTGTCTTAGGGATCAGTATTTTAGTTTTTGCCACCGACTTCCGAAATTAAAGTTATTTTTCAGTTTGTAGTGTTTTTTTTGGAAGTCGGTTTTTTTTTTGTTAAAAAGTTTTTATTTCTCGCTTTTTAGTGGGTCTATTTATAATTTATCTAAGTTACAATAGCCTAATGTCAACTTGCCCATCGCCTTTTTATAAAATATTCCTTTTCTCGATGCAGGGACGTTAATTGTTGAGGAGTTCTCCTTTTATTAGTTTTTAGATTAGATGCTGATAATCCTGGCTGCAGCATCAGGCCAGACTTATGTCAACATTGCATTGAACTTAAAATTAGTCCTGTTTAAAATGAGCCCAAACACGACTACGGTGCTGTAATTTAAAGGTTTGTACTTTTTCTGATGCTCCTGGCTTCAGCATCAGGTCTTCGGTGTTCCTCAGTAACAGTACGTTTATCCACACATCGAGCCCTTTTCAATGAGCCTAAACACGATATATCTGCTGTTAGTTGTCGAGGAGTTAGGTACTCTGCAGACTATCCTGACTGCAGCATCAGGTCATGACTTGATGATCAAGGGACCAAATGTGGCAAATGCCCTATCAAACATCAAAACAATTTACTAAAACAGTCCTTGCCTGTTCGAGTAACTTCTTACTGTTAAGGAGTTGTACCTTCCATCATCAGCCCAGCTACCTGAGATGGTGACAACCATACACAAATACACAAGATACTTCATAAAATATGCGAAAAACAATAAGTTAGCCTATAAAATTTGAGGGTTGCCCTCGATTTCTCTAAGATCCCATCATCAGATCCTAACTTGGTGACAATGGGACCACCTCAGAACTATCTACTTTCGAACAAAAAAAGAATTTTGAAAATCCGTCGACAATTGGCGGCGTATTCGATGAACAAACATACAAAAAAAAAAAAAAACATACAAACACCCGAACATAGTACCTCCTCCTTTTTGTAAAGTCGGTAAAAAGGATTGATGATAAATATATTTCTTAGTTAAAGGAGTAATGGAATTAGGAGCTTATGCGAAGAAATATAATTAATTATAAATACCTACCCCAGTTAGATTAGATGGCCGGTTCATCTAGCTAATGTTCAACCTTTTCAAAGGAATATTTAGCTGAAAGTCATAGTGTCTAGTCTAGATAATAAGAAAGGTAAAGATGAGTTGTGTACAGCTGAACCTTGATGTTTACAGCTAGAGTCTGCAGGTCTAAGTTAACAGTTTTTTTTATTGAATACATCATTCGGTGTACAGTCAACAGTAAAAGTAGATGATCAAAGTCAGAAATGCAATACTAATGAACGGAGTTCGCGTCAGAACTGTGTGGCGTCGAAGTGATTCAAAAGTATTCTACGTAGTAAGTATTCTAAGTAGTAGTACTTCGACACCACACAGTTCTGACGCGAACTCCGTTAATTAGTATTGAATTTCTGATTTTGATCATCTACTTTTGCTGTTGACTGTACCTTGGACAATCAGCCTTATACAACCTTGTACCATACGAAGCAAGATTAAAGGTACCCACGTACGTAGGTATGTTTGGTTTAGTCATCTTCCAATAAAATCCAGTACCTACCTACGATATTTAATGTTTCAACAATATTATAATATTTATGTTTTTGTTTTGTTGTTTTATACTAACGCAACAAGATCTAAAAAAGTTGTTCCTTTTTTTTACACACATTTGCTTTTCCAATTAACTTTAGACATTGCCAGAATGGTGGCTTTGTTTACCATATTAAAAAAATAGAATAGAGTTGATTTCACACAAATCAATATAAACCCAAAAACGAAGCCTAATAGACCCAAAATTCTGTGCACGTCAAGATCCACAAAAAATTTTGGAGCCACAGCTGGGGTGCATTGTGCAAGGGGTGGCAAATGAAATATTTTACTGTTAAACTACTTTACGCGGCGCACTGCGCTTTGTTTTATAACCAACGTTAAGGTGTATTTGGGAAAATTCAGGCTTCTGGTTTGATTAGAAAATGTGAGAAGATAAGGGTGATAATCTTGTGAGGTGGTCATTTTAACCTATTTGCTCTAATCTCGAAGATTTATGAGAAAATAATTCTGGAGGAAACACAGATTTTTATTTTGACCAAAAAAGACCCTTGGGCACTTTTCAAAACAAGTTGTCGTATTATAATGATCATGAACGACGATCAACAAGTAGCAAGACGTCACAAAGAATTACAGAAACTCTGTGATGGCAAAAGCCAAAGTCAACATTCTAGTCATTGATTCGAAAAAACCGAATTTTATTAAATTTTCGGTCAAAGCTTGAATGATAATCCATCATCACATAAAACTTGTAATTACCGATGCATTATAGCGAAGACCATTACCAAACCCACGCGACTGGTCGTTCCTGCAATAAACTCTATAATTATACGAAAACTGGCATCTCAGTTAAACGAACCACAACAACTATAACTATTAAATTACACACGCAAATTACCTATTTCGGCGGTCAGGGTTGGGTCAATAGGTACCAACATAAAATGAACCCTAACTAAGAGTTACTTGTTTGTACAAAAAAGGTCTTCATATACTGAACAACTTAAAGTTGAGTGAAATAAAAATAATTTTAATTTACAGGAAATTGAACTTTACTGTAATAGCGTTAGAGGTTATTGTGAAATGGTTTTGGTGGTTTTGGTATTTATGATGTGAGCAACGCGACGTTAGAAATTATCGAGCTTCCATTCGTGTGAGATGGTTTATTGGTATGTTAAAAGGAAGCAGTACTTACAGTCATGTTTTAATAAAATAATGCAATTGAATTGTGGAATAGACAATGGCAATAGGAATCGAGAAGAGGTTTTCATAAATAGCTTTTCATGGAAGCTGGTAGAAATATAGAAGACTCTTTATTGGTAATCAATTAACTACATTATGACAAATAGAAATGTAATTTAGAAGGACCAATAGATGGTGTTAGATAAGACTAAAATCCTTTGTTAATTATTGTGAGCGAAAATAGCAAGTAGTTCAGAAGAACACTCCTCGTAATTAAAAATATTCAAAATCTAGTCGCAATCTCATCTCAACGACAATCTATGTAAAAACTAGAATTTTTTTTTTTAGGAAAATTAGAGGTATTTTTGACGGATTGAGACTAAGATCAGAATGTGAATGTTCTTAAAATTACGAAAATTGCCCCTATGGTATATTTAATTCGATTTTGCATTAAAGAAGTAGTATTTGCGAGCACTAACCTACCTACTTAATATTTGCGGGAATAAAAATATGACAGCCCAGCCCGAAGTCGAAGTTACTAGGAATCACCGAAGAGATAAGAGTGCCACTAGCTGATCACTGTGAGTGTGCATACCACGCCTTAAGATACATCACAATTTCAACTCAGACTTTATAAGGTATCTAATTTTGAAATTAATAACTGGCCTCCAAATAACAACCAATTATAGCCATAAAAAAACAAAAGTAAATGAACAATTTCACTTAATTTCCAAAAAAAGCTAATTAAAACTCGTCAAATACGAACCCACTACTAAAAAAGTCAAACTCAATCCAGCTCAAATCAAGGCTAGTCTATATTTTAATCTAGATTTCTAGTCCTAAACTAGGTATTGCTGACTTCCGCGAACAGCACCCCCTAGTGAGTGTTTGCTGTCACGCGAATGACCCATCACTGATAAGTACTGATAACACATGCTTCAGCGGTGGTTTATCTGTGCTTTCGAATGTTTTAACGGCTGCAAAGGAATTTGTGAATAATGCCTTTTAGAGGAGGTTAAGGAAATAAGGTGGTAATTAAGGCTTGTGGCTAAGTAATAACAGCCGCACGGGTCGATCGATCAGGTTAAGCTACGCATGCCGCGGTTGGTCCATGGATGGGTGACCATCTTACATACCAAGACTCCGCGGTGCCTCGAAAAGCACGTTAATCAGTTGGTCCCGGCTGTCATTCATGGATCTTTGACAATCGTTACTGGTAGTCACAAGCCCGAAAATCTGACAACCAGTCTTACCTAGGGTTATCGTATTACCCAGTAACTGGGTTGTGGAATACACTCACATTTCGCCAATGACGTTATTATTGAAGTGTTAACCAAGAAGTGTAAGATGCAACCAAATCATTCTTTTAAGTGGGCTTCGCGTGAGCAGGGCCGAGTGCTGAGTCAATGTCCAAAGGCAACATTGAACAGCCAATATAAATAATTTTAAAATACATTAGTGACATTTTTAAACAAGTACTTCACTGAACATCATTTATTCTCAGTAATTTTCGTGTTTTATTTCTCACAATAAAAGTACTGAAACCGGAAAAGCATAATGTAGATGTTTTTGTTTCTCTATGTTGCGTGAAAAATAACAACTTGATTGATTGATCAATTTGAGCTAAAATATGTAAAGAAAAAAATCAATTAAAAATATTGATCTACTATCACTCAATCGACCATTCATAAATAGTTGGTTACCATCTTAAACCATGAAAACACATACACACACACACATAGAAATTTTCTATAACCTTATTAAAATAAATACATCCAAGCATTTACTGTAATGAACTTAAATGCTTCATAGTAATTACCGCTACGCATCTCGTAGCGTTTGCGTAGCGCTACGCGCCGTAGCGTCGTAGCTCCGTAGCATGGAAATGCGTTGAGTGGAGAGGTATTTATTGTTAAAGTTGGCAACGGCTTGCTTACTGAAGTGTGTTACGACTTACGAACGGTTAAGAGTTACTGTTACTGATGACTCTGATGGCGTTATGTTGTAGGACGAAATTTTAATAATTTCAGGATGTTATTATTGAGAGCAGAGTGGTGGCCCAGTGGTAACGACCTCGACTTACGAGTTGTAGGTCATGGGTTCAAACCCAGACAGGCACATTAATTTGTGTAAATTATTTCATCACCACTGCTCTCAAAAACGGTGAAGGAAAACATCGTGAGGAAACCGGCATGTCCTAGAACCAAAAAAATCGTAGACATGTGACATCTACCAACCCGCACTGGGCCCGCGTGGTGAATTACAGCCCACTCCCTCTCACAGAGAGGAGGCCTGTGTCCCAGCAGTGGGAACATTATAGGCTGATTATGCATTATTGTTGAATGTTAAATTAAAACACGGTTTTTCGTTTTATTGGGTTGAATTATAAGTTGTATTTTTATGAGGTAGTAAACCTAATTTTCGACGGACGGATGGGCGGCGCCGACGAGGCGTGCCCAGGAAGAGGTGGCGAGACGGCCTAGACGAGTACCGCAAGGATTGGTTCGAGGTGGCGGTAGAAAAGGATGACTGGAAGGATTTGGGGAAGGCTTTGCTCAGCAGTGGGACAGCGTAGCCTAAGTAAAAAAAAATCTGGTAATGCATTCATTCAAGCTAGAAATCCCACTAATCACACTAATATTATAAAGGCGAAAGTTTGTGAGTGTGCTTGTGTGTGTGTTTATATGTTTGTTACTTCTTCACGCACCAACGGCTGGACCATTTTTTATAAAATTTGGTACGGAGGTAGCTGATACCCTGGATTAACATATAGGCTACTTTTATCTCGATATTCTCACGGGATCGTCACTTATGCGGGTGAAACCGCGGGGCGCAGCTAGTATAATATAAACGCGAAAGTATGTGAGGATGGATGGATATTTGTTACTCTTTCACGCAAAAAATACTAAACTAATTTTAATGAAACTTTACAGTAATATATTATTGTAAAGTAAGCTATAGCTTATACATCAGAATAACATATACGATACTTTTTATCCCGATATTCCTACGGGATCCACACTTATGCGGGTGAAACCGCGGGGCGCTACTAGTAACTAAATAAAATACAAAAGGGATGAAACGCCCAACTTTTAGAAACTATTAAGATTTTAGTATTTTGACCATGTTTTATCACCATCGTTCAACTAATAATGGATAACGTTGTGAGTAGTGTATTTGTTACCTCTATTATTAAGTTCTAACATATGTTTACTTATAAGGGGCCCGTGGCTAAATAATAACAGCCGCACAGGTCGATCGATCAGGTTAAGCTACGCTTGCCGCAGTTGGTCTGTGGATGGGTGACCATCTTTACATACCGTGACCCCTCCGTGTCTCGAAAAGCACGTCCCGGCTGTCATTTGTTGATCTTTGACAGTCGTTACGGGTAGTCAGAAGCCCGAAAGTCTCACAACCAGTCTTACCAAGGGGTATCGTATTACCCAGTAACTGGGTTGTGGAGGTCAGATAGGTAGTCGCTCCATGTAAAATACTGGTATTCAGCTGTATCCGGTTAGACTGAAAGCCGACCCCAGGGAAAAGGCAGGCAGCTGATGACATAATAATAACAAAATTAAAAGCCAAAACTTAAAAAAAAATATGGCAAAATACTTCTTAAACTTAAGATTAAAAACAAAAAGTAAAATAACAATCAGTTCAAAATTATTAGTTATTGTTAAATTATTTGATATTAGTCGTTTCAATCAGTTTAAATAATCCGATAAGAACCCTGAAACTCAATCTCACTTTACCTTGAGTAACAAAAAAGCACCGCGAATGACTTCCCTTCGCGTTTTGTTAGCGTTACTCTTCAAAAGAAACCCGATATCTTTGTACAGTCGCCTCGTTTCCTATCGTTACTGAGTATCCCGATTACTTCCAACTCTTTCGGGTTTAGCCTTTTAAAATAATAAAAAGTAACTTTTCCTATAAAGATACTACGGCACTTTTTAACAACGTAGCTTGAGTAAAATGGATTATTAGAAATGAATATTGCTCATTTTTACGGTAAGTAAAACATTATAAATATCCCAATTTATGGTCAGGTCATAGCACACGTATCAAACCGGAAAGGGATCGGCACCGAATCAACGCGATCCGTTCAGTATTCTTGGTATGAAACTCCCTACTGCAACGAACACTAATCGGAGTAGTAACGTAATCGCCTCGCCTCGGGACAAGCTCACGGTGCGTTACGGCTCGTCGTCCCCGCGTGTCGTGTTCCGGGCCAGCGGTAACCCTTTCGGACAATCCCGCTGACCCGGCAGGCTTCGGCCCTATGGGGCCCCTCCTCGATGCTGACATCTCTTTGAGGCGCGCGTGGAACACGTACGCGCCGTCCGGCACGGACCTGGCCCTGATCGGACGGCGAGCTACCCATTACTCTCCGCCCGAGAAGAAAATACTCAAAACGAGTATTTTCAATTTTAAAATGGTCAATACACAATGGTAAAAATCATCGAGGAGGGGCCCCTTAGGGCCGAAGCCTGCCGGGTCAGCGGGATTGTCCGAAAGGGTTACCGCTGGCCCGGAACATAAAGGGCTAAGGAAGGAACACGGGTGGGTTTTAGTCAGTAAGAGTCTGACACTCCCTTCCGCTCCACCCAGAGCGGGAGGGGTCATTTGATGATTTCCCATAGGAAAAAAAAAATGGTAAAAATCAGCCCTTAGTTTCTCGTAATTAAAGAATAATGAAGGTTTTTTGCTTTTAGTAAAAAAGTAAAGTTCGATAAAAATCAAAAGTCATTTATTCAAACTAGGCTGAGAATCAGCACTTTTTAATAATAATAATAATAATAATTTTATAATAATAAAATCTTTATTTCAGACTAAGTCCATAGCTATTACATATTATATATACAGAGAGTTATAAAATTAAAATTATAAAATTTGCACACGAATAAATTCTTTCAGGATATTTGAGTCCTGTTTATGAGCAATGACCTTTAGGATGCTGTTAGTGCTACTCCGGACTCTGCTCAGTAACGACGCGAGCCGCTTGCGCACAATGGCATGGAAGCCATCTACCCTAGCCTCAGCAAACATACCAGAGGCACTACAAAAGCGGGGCAACCCTAACAACATCCTAAATCCATAATTGTATTGGACACGTAGGGCATTGATCGTCCTCTGCGTATACCTGAACCACAGGCTGCACGTGTAAAATGTCTGACAGTAGGCTCTAAATAGTGTCACCTTAACTTGTTCACTACAACGCGCAAACCTGCGGGCCAGCATATTGCCCCTGACCGCCAATGCCCTACGAAAATTACAAAAGACAGTCCCTCAAAACGGCCACCCTTCACCACTTCCTATAGTGTTTTCGCTGGGGAGAAGAAGTGGCGCAACAAACTCCCCAACAGCACAGCTGTCTGTTCAGTTAGAAAATACTTGATTGTATACAATACTAGGTATGCAAAGGAATTAAAATTCCAGGACACAGAACATTAAATTAAAACCATATTTAACACAAGCATGTTAGCTTAGTTAGAGGAATAAACAGAATACTCGTAAATTGGAACTAACATAATATGGTGCTTACTATAAATATTTAAACTACCAGTTGCAACTTATTATAGGTAAAATCTCGAAAATTATCAGTACTACTCACGATACTACTAAACAGATTTCAAAGACAAAGGACAAACGATTTCCCTTTCATTCTATCTTTATATTACACATTAAAGAGTACACTCTTCTTAGCATCATCTCAGTTCTAACACGTCAAACATACACTATCATGACATAAACTATAAATATTTGTACAAAGATACATTGTAATCTAGGCCAAACTCTGACGCATGTCAGTTTCAGGCCAAATTTGTCATAAAAAAATGTGGCCTTCAATTGTTTTTAAGGGTTCCGTTTTTCCTTTTGAGGTACGGAACCCTTCAAAGATGACTTCGTTGTCCGTCTGTCTGTCCGTCTGTCAAGACCTTTTTCTCATGAACGCGTGGAGTTATCAAGTTGAAATTAATATCAAATACTCAGGGCTTCAATCCCTTGAAGTAATGAAAAAATCAAACTTCTAAGTTAACGTAATCAAAAGATACGGGCGTTTATGTTCCATTTATGCCGCATATTTTGACACTTGCAAGGGAATCAAAACCTATAGGGTACTTCTCGTTGAACTATAATCATGAAATTTGGCAAGAAGCAATTTCATGTTGCACAAGTAAAGAAAAAAATCCGAAAACTGTAAAGTTGTAGTTACATTATACCTACACCCTCGGTGCGCGAGTTCGACTCGCACGTGACTTTTTTTTTAATTCTAATTTGGTTATTAGTGTCGTTATATTAACAACCCATGGTCTCAAGAGAGCTGAATGGTTTTATCTATGTTTATAGAAATGATTAATGAGTTAATTAACTTTTCGGTAAACTGAGCCTTAAATAGGTGACAGCAAAGTATTTAAAAGATAATTAGTGAAGTGACAAACATACTCATCATCTGCCTAGTTTCCCAACTATGTTGCGGTCGGCATCCAGTCTCACCGGATGCAACTGACCTCCACAACCCAGTTACTGGGTAATACAATACACCTTGGTAAGCCTAGACTTTCGGGCGTCACACGACCCGTAACGGCTGCCAAAGATCCACGAATGACAGCCGGGACCAACGGCTTAACGTGCGGCTGTCATTACTTATCTTAGCCCCAAGCGACAAACATAATATGATAATTGATAAATAGACGTCGAAAGTGCGTACTTTGTGTCTTAGCTAAAAATATTAATTGCACCCAAATTACGTAACAAACTTTCAATCTGAAGGATTTTGAAGGAAATCCTAATCCATTGCTTAATCCATACTAATATTATAAATGCGAAAGTCTGTGTCCTTTGGTATAGAGATAGTTTGAGTCCCGGGAAAGAACATAGGATAGTTTTTATCCCGAGATTCCCACGGGATCGACACTTATGCGGGTGAAACCGCGGGGCGCTGCTAGTATTTAATATGTTTGAAAAATTCGTCTGCTCGACAATGTAAATAATGAAATGAATATTATAGAATTGTTACAAGTTATGGCATTAGGATTGTGAGTGTATAACGTAATAATTCCACTAAATTACTAGTATAGTGCAAGTTTTCATCAAAGTCACTGAAATCAAGTTAATAATAGCCTCCCGACCGATTTCGGTCACGGTGGCCAATCTCAACGGAGATTAGCCAGGTACGCAGGAGATATTATAGTGCATAAGTGTGTGCGTAAACACAGATACACTCTCTGTTCCTTGACTCTCATAGTCCGATGGGACGGCAATCCGACACGACCGGGAAGAGATCAGGCGCAGGACCAGCGGCTTTACGTGCTTTCTTAGGCTATAGAGAGGCGAGGTAATAAACCGCCAACATCCAAACTCCGAGCTGTTACTAAGAAATTCCTAACGAAAACCCCAATAACACTTTGTCCGACCCGGGAATCGAACCCAGGACCCCACGCTAATTAGTCGTGCTTGCTACCACGAGACCAACGAGGCAGTTATCAAGTTAATTCATCAAAAAAACTTTTTTACAAAAACAAAAACAACCGACTTACAAAAAAAACTACAAATTGAAAACTAACTTTAATTTCGGAAGTCGGTGTCTTTGGTTCCGCATTTTCGTTTATTGACACCGACTCACCACTCACCATACGCATTGTGACGAGCATAAATTGCTTAGCAACCATATTAAAGTAATCGAATCGCAACCCATGATATAAATATAACCTCCTTCTTTTTGGAAGTCGGTTAAAAATACATAAATGAATTAAAAAGTAATTCCTTGTTGAGTTGAATTCCTTGAAAGTTTATCGCATTTAAGACTCAGTAATAAAGCAAAAGTAGTTTTATCGTTACGTGATCTTAAACACAAACCGATTATAATGGAGATAACTTGTCTTTGAACATAATAGAACAGAAAAAACTCTCAAGATTTATATACCTCATAAAAACTGTGAACAAAAAAAAAAAAAAAAAACTACGTCATTCAACACTGCCTATGTAAAATTAAGGTCACCAACTAAATCCTTAGGGAATGTAGTTACGAGTTTCCTAAAACATTGCCACTACATACGTACCCTATTTGTACGTTTGAAGAAGATGTACCTATGTTTAGTTTTTTTTTTATCATAAAACAGGTGTTTTCGTTTTACCTTAGGAAATATATACCAGCGGGGTTATCACGTAACACACTATCAGTAGCAATGAGTTTCATTTTGACAGTTCAACAGTGGGTCATTTTACATACTTATATATATTTTTTTATTATTCTCTCTGTTCTGTTAGTTTTTTTTTTTTTTTTTTTTTTCATTGTCTGGCAGTTTGAGTAATTTATGTGGCCTACCCAAATGTCCTTTCTTTGGTATTGTTCGTCGAATCGTTGAGCTCCTTAAGTCTTGAATCTGTTGAGCTGCACGATTTTTGACAAATGCGTGCACTGACTGGACAGGTCCTCTCAATCTGTGTGGTTCTTTCCTCAAAAGACCACCTCAGACATCGATCTACATGGTCTTCATATAACCTGACCAAGATTATGTCTGGACTTTAAAAGAGACTGTGACCTCTGAGTTTGTTTCGGCCTTTCTTCTCAGAGTAGTCAGATAGGAAACGCCGACTTCATCTAGTTTAAAAAAAAAACATGATTGACGTGTAAAAGTGTTTGTACAAACCTACTTACAAAAAAAAAAAAAAAACATTTCATTTCAAATCATTTCATTTCATTTCAACAACATACATTGCGTTATTTACGTTGTTGAGCAGACACATATTTCGAACATATCAAGCAATGGATCACGAATATTTTTCACTTCACACTTCAAATATGTTGTCCAAATTAAAATCCTAATAAAAACCAATACCAAAAAGTCACTTTTCATTTAAAAAATACTTCAAACTACAAAGTATCTTATCAGCTGAGAATTTCTTCACTCCGTTATATCAACCAGCATGATTTTATTTATAACTACATACGTGTTTACACACAACACTTATAAGTGAGTGTTATCAAATATACAAGCCAATAAGATAAGAAAAACGATTAACTCCATATTTCAGATAAAACTATAGTACATCAACTTTGATAACAGCCATGTGGTTTTACAGTAGTATTTTATACTGAATTATTTGTTTGTCAGCGCCCAGGGAGCCTAAAAAGGGCCACTTTGGCAGAATCATAAATGGATAACATTATGAATCATAATGGACAGTTAACTGTTATGTTAATCGTATCAAATCCCATTGGTGAAGGATTTTTCAGTTTTTTTTTTTTGTCTGTCCTAAAATACCAATCAATCCAATCCAAATCCAATCCCAATCTCTTTGGTTATACCCACGTAGTGCAGCGAAAAAAAGAAAAACACAGACTGTCTTCGCCATATTATGATTCATAATGTTATCCTTTTATGAATCTGCGAAAGTGGCCTTTTTAGGCCCCCAGGTCGGGCAGTGTTGTTGGATCTTTCTATCTAGAATTTCTCATTAGCTGCCCGGAGTCTTGTGCCCGGTTGATGGCAATATTGGGATTTATTTGGGAATGCATGAAGAAGTCTCCTCGTGTAGCGCAGTTTGTTCCGCCAGTTACTCAACTGAACGCTCGCGCTCGGCGCATCCTGGACAGTCACACCCAACACCTTATTTGACTGGCCAATTCTTCCCTCGCGGTGTAGGGCTAACGCCCGCCTGGTTTGCGACCACCCTCCTACCGGAGTCCGGCGTCAAGCAGCTACTGTGTGTCGTCGATGCGTGGGAGTTCTAGTGCCTTAGGCATCTTCTGGGCACGCTCGTTCCATCATAGACCTCATCCATCGCTTTCCATCAGGCGTGATCGAGGTCAAGAGCGCATTCAGCAATAAAAAAACCGGTCAAGAGCGAGTCGTACTCGCGCACCAAGGGTTCCGTACTTTGTAGGTATGTAAAAAGTTTATCACGGTTTTTTTTATATAACAAAAAATTTACGGTTTTCGGATTTTTTCCTTTACTTGTCCTACATGACCTTCCTTCTTGCCACTACCATTATACATTATATACATTTTGATTCCCTTGAGAGTGTCGAAATATACGTTTTTTGCGACATTAACTTAGAAGTTTGATTTTTTCACAGCTTCAAGGGACCGCAGACTTTTAATTTCAACTCTATCCCGAGATAAAGGGTCTTGACAGACAGACGGACGGACGGACAACAAAGTGATCCTATAAGGGTTCCGTTTTTTCCTTTTGAGGTACGGATAAAAATTATGAAAATATGATATTCTATTTTAAAAAACTTTAGCTATACACCGTTATTGCTGTTGGTTCTCTTGTACATAATTCATCTACTTTATAAAATTCTTAAATTCAGTGAAAAGACAACGCGCTACATTAACAGCTGGGTTTAGAACGGATATCTATTTAGAAGCATGAAATGCATAAGAGTTCCTTAAATAGAGAACCTGAGTACTAAGGGTTTCGAAAAATCATTCCCTAAAAGAGTTTAATAGAGGATGAAAGCTTGTATGGAAGTTTGTCAATTTTCTTGATGGGAAATCCCACTGTGTACATGGCTTGTTAATAGATAAAAACACAACAATAAGGCATCGATACATGATCAACCAACAATTTACATGAACGCGCAACTTCTCGCAAAGTGAACCGTAGCAAAACGCTTGAATGAAGATACAGGGCTAGGAAACATATAAACAGATGTACAAGGAAAACATAGGAATGATTCACATAATATTTATGTGTATTGTGAATTACTTGTAATATATGTCCTAGGATATTAATGTTCGAATGTTTTAGAGGGCCCGTGGCTAAATAATAACAGCCGCACAGGTCGAGCGATGAGGTTAAGCAACGCTTGCCGCGGTTGGTCTGTGGATGGGTGACCATATTTACAAACCGAGACCCCTCCGTGCCTCGGAAACTCGGAAAGCACGTTAAGCCGTTGGTCCCGGCTGTCATTCGTGGATCTTTGACAGTCAGAATCCCGAAAGTCTGACAACCAGTCAAGGGGTATCGTATTACCCTGTAACCGGGTTGTGGAGGTCAGATAGGCAGTCGCTCCATGTAAAATACTGGTATTCAGCAGCATCCGGTTAGACTGGAAGCCGACCCCAACATAGTTGGGAAAAGGCTAGGCAGATGATGATGATGTGTCCTATATTAAATTTCGAGTGTTTTCTTGGACACAGGGAGAAATGTGTCGTTGCTCTATAAATACCAGTGTTGATTTAAGTGTATACAATACCAGCCTATTATTGTCCCACTGCTGGGGAAAAGACCCCTTCTCATACAGAGAAGGCACGAGCATTGAACATCACGCTTGCTCAAGACGGGTAGACGATATATACGTGCTCACGATGTTTTCCTTCGCCGATGTCAGTAACGTCCAAGATAAACTCAGAAAGTACAGACGCCAGCACATCAAGCTACCCGAAACTGTCAAATTTTCTCAATCAACTTTGAACCTTATGATTTAGCGTTAAAACTGAAAATCTATTAAAGAAATTTGACAGATTGTAGTAGCTTGATGTGCTGGCGTCTGTACATATGAATTGAAAAGTCTCATCGGTACTTGCCAACCGCAACCTCGTTCGTGACAGGCCGATTCAAAATAATTAACAAAAGACAAACGATCTATAGTTCTTCTAAAGAGTTAACAGAGTTGGCGTTTACATAGGTCAGTACCTTATATAATGCCTCAACTTGCAGTTTTCTTTACAGACCAATATCACGCTAGGAAGAAGTGATTACACCAGTGTATATATGTTTTCCAATAACCAATATGTTTTTCTTGTAAACCGTTCAACCACTTGAATAGTTTATAATGAATTTAGGTCAAGTAGATGTTACAATAACAATAATTTCTACGTTAAGTTCAGCTACAACACATGTAACATCACGCCTGTAATCAACGAAGATAGAGGAGGCAGAGGAGTACCTGCAGTACACACCCAGTTACCTGCAGTACACACCCACCACACCCAGTACACCCACATTTCGCCAGTTATATTTGTTGAAGTCCAGTCAGGCAGCCAGCCAGTCAAGTCAACAGACAATCAGTGTTCAGGTGTGGTGTGGTGGTGTGGTGTGGGGTGTGGTGTGTGTGTGTGGTGAGTGTGGATGTGGGCGTCATTGTTCAAATACAAAACGATGCAAAAATAATTGACTTTCGATTGGTTTACACACTTTTTGCTCGAATAGTTGTTTGTTAAAGAATTTTCTATCAATAATTATTTATACAAACAATTCCGTTTATTTAAACTAGCTGTTCGTGCTCGGCGTCGCCGGGTGAATTTCATGTCTTTTCAATTATATTTTCATTCAAGTTTCCGAATTTCCTAGTGGATTTTCCAAAACAAATCTTTCATACAAGTCTTGTCCTGACAATTACAAACACAACAAAAAAAACAGCTAAATCGGTCATGCCACTCCCAAGTGATAATCTTTCATACATACGGCAATAGATTTATTTATTTATTTATTACCTTAATATGTTCATAAATACCAATGGCTTTATTATACACGTAAATAATAACTGATACCTAATCACACTAATATTATAAAGGCGAAAGTTTATGAGTGTGGGGGTGTGTGTGTGTGTTTATATGTTTGTTACTTCTTCACGCTCAAACGGCTAAACCAATTTTGATAAAATTTTGTATGGAGGTAGCTGACACCCTGGATTAACATATAGGCTACTTTTTATCCCGATATTCCCACGGGATCAACGTTTACGCGGGTGAAACCACGTGGCTCAGCTAGTTAATTAATAAAAAAAAATTGATTGATTGATTTTTATTTATATAGACAAATCATATGTTTTTATAGAAAAAAGTTATTTAATTTCAACGATGAAATCAAGCATCATCAAATATTATATTGAAAAGAACTCCTCTCAAGTTTTCTGAAAGTGACGGATGCAAGCTAGTTGATAACATTTTATATCGCAACATAATTTTCCCCAGAAACTCTTTAAGATAGGAGTAGGTATTTTTAATAAAATTGTGGTTCAGCCTTTTTCCTTTTAATTCAAGATCGGGTACGATAGTAAAAAGTAACGACACAAGAATTTGGAAGCCCGTACCAGTAAAATGTACAAGATTTGACCCTGTTCGCTGACGTGCTGTGTCCTCGACAAAGTTATGACGGAGGCGGTCTACTTGCAGACGGTACTGATGGCTTTACTTTTTTTTTAAGTTCCATATGCTATAATAATTTATTTATTTAAACTTTTCGCACAAAAAGGTACAAAGGCGGACTTAATGCCTGAGGCATTCTCTACCAGTCAACCTAGGGTGGTGAAGAGATTAGTTGACAGGTGCTTTGGTTGAGACGAACAATGATTAAAAAATACTAGGTACACAAATACATAAATAGGTTAAGAACCTATAAGACAAACTTATAAGACACATTACATACTACTTACTATAATAATATACACTTAAAAATAGCGGTTTTTTTAATCGCGGAAAACTAAATTACCTACGTACATAAAGATTCAGATAATCGGGAAACTAATTTTCCTAGGGCCAATTTTTTTATTGTCAGATAAATTTTTCCGGAAGAATAAATATTTTGACATATTTTTTATAGAAAAGCTGTCAAACCGCAATTTTTATTCCTCACATAAAAGTTAACTGAAAATCGGCCCCTAGAGTTAAAAACGTCGAACTGCGCAACGATTTTCAAGTACGGAAATTAATAAATCTTCTCGAATTTCGATATTTAGGTACACGATATATATTTGTGATAAAATAAAAAATAAATTTTCCTTATCTCTTTCTATGTAAATATTTTCATTCATATCTGGCTGGCTGGTTGATTTACAATTAATAGCCTAAACCACTGAACATAGAAAGAAGTACCTAATTAAGAAGAGATTCCTTTACAAGATACTTGAAGTTTCCTGTAAAGAAACTCTAAAATTTTTATTTACTAAACTCTTTTCAGAAAATAAGTTTAAGTAATAGATAAATATTATTAGGCTAAAGGCTGATTTTTATGGATAATATTTTTGTGTTCACCAAAAATCTAAAGGTACATCTATGTATGCATTTCTAAAATATTGATCTTAAACCCGTTTAATTGTTTTACTATAATTAAACTACTCGGCCAACAAAATATGTTACATCAAACAAATTCCAAATTAACACCAAGATATAACACTTTTTTATTGTAGTGCGCTGCAAATATTCTATTGTAACAATAACTATTTTATTCTTCCCCGAAAAATACTGATCGTGCACCAAATATTACAAAATATTTGTAACTTACTATTTTAATTTTTTTGAAATGGACATTATCGAGAACCGAATTAGTTACGAGGTTAATTATTTTAAAAAAAATGCTTAGGTTAGGTTAGGTTAAAACTGTGACCTCCTACGCACGAGCCGAGCGAGCGAAGCGAGCGGTGCCGCGGCAGCGGCCGGCGAGTGCCAGAAACGACTAAATTTTAAAGAAAAAAAATATGGAAAAAGAGATTATTTTTAACAGGCTATCGAGAACCGAATTAGTTAGACGAGGTTAATTATTTTTAAAAAATGCTTAGGTTAGGTTAGGTTAAAACTGTGACCTCCTACGCACGAGCCGAGCGAGCGAAGCGAGCGGTGCCGCGGCAGCGGCCGGCGAGTGACAGAAACGACTAGATTATATAGAAAAAAAATATGGAAAAAAGAGATTATTTTTAGCAGGCTATCGAGAACCGAATTTGGACATTAATTGGTGTTTGATTCAAATACATTTTGCAGTGCATTATCTGAAGTAAAACTAAAAAAATAAATGCTTGTTTTTAAAATTAGGTGTATTACTATTTTTACAAATTTGCAACAGTTGTTAAATAGATGCTCGTTATGACATATTTTAATGAACATATTTTGGTGCACATTCAGTATATTTGGTGGAACACAGGCAAAATTAGGTAAATGAAATGGGAATAAATTGAATTACTTTTAAATACCATCCGATTTTTAATAGTCAGATAACTTTTGTCTGAAGAATAAATAGGTATGACAGTTTGAGATATTTTCAATACAAAAGCTGTCAAAACACAATATTCCTTCCTCAAACAAAAGTTATCTGTCCGTTGAAAAATCAGCCTTTAGTTAACTAAAGTAGAATGTTCTCTGTTTAAAGGTAAGCGCAATATCTACGAAAACAGCAAAAATATCTGACTTTGAAATAAAAAGAAATCACACTTTCCCAGATCGAGAATCTTTCCGGTCTCATTCTCAATATTACAGAATTTAAATATTATTTTCATGAAAGTAATTCTGGCTTTCATGAAAACTAAAGGCAAAGATTTTCCTGTTGACCATATTATTAAAGTGTCCGTTGAAGCGATCGTGGTCGGAAAGTTACATTTTGAATGCATTTCCTAGTGTGGCCAAATTTCATCGAAACCATGTTTGTACTTTAAAAGTTGCATTACATTTAAATTTCACGAGAGTTCGTTTTATTTACATTATGTTTATATGTTGGCTTCAGTTATAATACCAGCCTATTACTGTCCCCACTGCAGGGGAAAAGCCTCTTCTGATACTGAAGAGGCATGAGCATTGATCATCACAAGACGGGTTGGCGACTTCAGTTTTTTAACTATGTAAATCACGTAATCACGCTTTGTTATGAAGGTCAGATAGGCAGTCACTCCATCTAAAATACTGGTACTCATCTGGTGAGACTGGAAGCTGACTCCAACATAGTTGGGATAAGGCTAGGCAAGGTATAAATTCGAAAGTAAAAATAAATAAAAATTGGTTTATTGGTAAAACAAGTTTAGGTATAAACTTTTTTTTTATGATTGGATCCTCCTTTTAGGCAAATAGTGCCTGTAACTCTGTGTGTCTGCCTGTCTGTATGTTAACTTTTCACGCCTAAACCACTGAACGGATTTCGATAAAACCTGGCAGATAGATAGATTGTATTCCGGGGAAGGACATAGGATAGTTTTTATCGACATACCTCGCGAGCGAAGCCGCGGGCGGAAGCTAGTATACAATAAAAAGTCACATCAGTACTTGGCCGATGTAATCTTGGTAATCAGTTACTTTTGTCGAAAAGAAGAGAATTTGGAAATATCTTGACGAAGCGAACGTAATTATTAGGATTATATACATTTATTTTAAAAGTTTTCTTTTTTGTAACTTTCATGAAAAATGTATTATTAGTCTCGTAAGAGTACCAAACTTTACGAAAAAATCCAAAATAAATACGTAAAAACCCGTAAAAAATATCTTTAAAACTTTATATATTTTTAGTGCACTAATATGCACATTGGTTTTGCCTACGTTTTCAAGTCACGTGATACCAAGTTATCACAACTTTATCTAATTCCAGCGATTTTGATTTCTCTTATCAAATGATGCATCCGTTGTTTGATTAGATAACAAAAGACTGAACAAATTAAGGATTACCGTTTCTTTAATTTAGTTCTAGATATTATATTTATTATTAGTTGCCCTAAATATAATCTGTGGTCTTACCTTATTCTTATTCAATTGAAACAGGTCTTCACCAAAACTTAGTCTTAAAAAAAATTTGATTATTAAAGGTTTTTCAGGCGTCGGAAAAATCGGAATCCGCCCTTAATCCGTTCCTAACCAAGTCTAAAGCTAAAACAGAATCGTATGTGATATTTCAACTGAGTTATAACTGAAACATGGGACATTTTCACTGAAAAATCGATACGAGTAAGAATTAGCCAGTTTTAACATTAAATTATTGATTTTATACGCACTTGTTTGGTTAAAGCGTTGACAATACTAAGAGAAACAGTGAAATTCAGTTAAAGTCAAACATTTTTATACAATTCATCATACATGAACTCAGAATTTTCGTAGTTTTCAGTCCTATCAACATTTTCATTTACAAACTCAATCATTTTCAGTGTTTCAGTGAACTGAGACTCACTAACGTTATAAAACCATCATCTAAAGGAAAAACTCTACCATTTTCATCAAATTTTCATGGATGTACCGCTAAATCGAGTACATTTTCATTATTTGTAAGGTTATTTGTATAGTTTGTACAGGTTAACGTTTTCCAGTTCGTTCTCGATGCACGATTCCGTCCACTCTGACGTTTATTCTATGTGGCACGTGGAATGGCACTGACATTATCCACATTATCTATTGAATGCCCTCATATTACTCAATTAGGGTAGTTTTTCACACAGACAGCGGCTTCAACACCCTATCTACCCATCGCAAATAAGAAACCACTAAAGTACAGACAAACGAGAAAATACGCACCAGAAACGTTGTTGTTCCTCTCGCTGGCCTGTTGTTGTGTGTCAATACGGGTTGTTCACGTGACCCTACTGACGGCCATCAGATCCGGGGGCACGTGTTAATGTGAAATTGTAAACAGAACGCATTAGCGGTGTATTGTGTGTGTTTGACGTGACGGTGTAGCCGCGGAGTCGCGAGAGGCCGAGGGAGCGCGCGGTCGGAGCGCGGCGCGACTGCTCACTGGCGACGAGCGACGAGCGCGAGCCGGGCGGCGCGCGCAGGCGCCGGTCGATCGCCGACACTCGGTCACTGGGCCGGCATTGTCTTGTTTCGCGTTCGAAAACAAACCTTTGTCTAGGTGGGGGAGACCGCGAGGCGCCTCGCACCGCCCCAGTCGGTAAAATTAGTTGTGTGTTTCACACCTGTTGGTTCGTTAATCACGTACTTTAGTATTCTATTACTAAATCATTAGTATCCGCCGAGATGCAAGCGGATTACAAAGCGGCGCCTCTAAACTATTGAGTACAACTTTAACGAGATTTACAAGTAGGGATGAATGAAATAAATTTACTTTTTAAACGGAGAGCAACCCTTTTACGAGAACACATATAAAAGAAGGTAGCGAACTCGTTCTCTAGAAAGTTTTATAGCCGGGAAGGTTCAATTGCCCGCGTTTGCCTCTTTACCGTCCGCCGCGGTATTGGAATTTAGGTAAAATAACTTTACATGGCGGCCCTTGGGTATTCCTTGATTTTGTACTCGGAACTTTACACATCGACAAAGCCGAATCAAGCAATTAGCGAATATAAACCCACAATAGCTTCTGCTGACTTCGTCCGCGTGAAATTTTCGGCCCCCGACCCACCAAATTGCATCGCATCGCCCGCCCTGTAACTTCCTTTTCGCTAAGCATTCTTCCTTGAGGAAGATTAAAGACCTAAATTTTAAGACATTTAGGACTAGGCCTAGGGTTAGGGCCCTAGGCCTAGTCCTAAATGTCTTAAAATTCATAAAGTAATAATGTTATTTAAATCAAATTCATAATTAGCAGAAAGACCTGCTCCCCCCCTTGTTTTTGCACGGCTCCTAAGGGTCCAACGCCTCCCTCTTTGCCATATCAAAGGCAAAAATATTTTTCAAATCCGACTAGTAAGTAGTTCCAGAGATTAGCATGTTCAAACAAATGATGATAAATGATTTATTTTCTGCAAGTAGGTTTGTACAAACACTTTTACACGTCAATCATATTTTTTAAACTAGATGAGGTCAGCGTTTCCTATCTGACTATTCTGAGAAGAAAGGCTGAAACAAACTCGGAGGTCACAGTTTCTTTTAAAGTCCAGGCAAAATCTTGGTCAGATCATGTGAATACCATATAGATTGGTGTCTGAAATGGTCTTTTGAGGAAAGAACCACACGGATTGCGCGGACCTGTCCAGTCAGTGCACGCATTTGTCAAATATCGTGCAGCTCAACTCAGAACTTGAGGTGCTCAACTATTCGACGAACCCAAATGTCCTTTCTTTGGTATTGCCAAAGAAAGGACATTTGGGTACGCCGCGTAAATTACCCAAACTGCCAGATCATGATTAAAACTAACTAAGAAGGAAAAAAGAAAAAAGAAATGACCCACATAGTCCTCACATTGTCCTCACAAAATCTGCAGCTTTACTGCCCGCGGCTTCGTCCTCGTCAAGTTTCTTGTTCGTCCGACCCTGCATCGCATCGCAATGCCTGCCCGCGCTATTCCTTCGTTTTCGCGTTCTTTCTTACTTTTGTTCTTTTAGCTCTGCTCCTGAGAGTCCTAGCGTGATTTTAAATAGCCTATTGCCCTCCTCAAGTATTGGGCTGACAAATGCAAAAATAAAATTCAAATACGACTGGTAGTTGCAGAGATCAGCGCGTTCAAAGTAACAAACAAACTCGTAAGATTTATTATATTAGAAAAACCTGAAATCGCAAAAAAAAATCAGCTGTTCCCAACATTTTGACGAGTTATACGAACATAAATGTAGGGAACAGCTGTTTTTTTTTTCGATTTCAGTTTTGGTCCCATACTAAAAGTTGTTCATAATGATGAGTACAATGACCTCTTTAGAGGTTGTTAATGTTTTACCAATAACCCTGTATAGGCTTTATTGACCATTGATTCGGTTCCCTACAAAATGATTGAGCTGGATGGTGCTGATCCACGCGTCATGTTCGTGAACGGGCGCCGTCGGTTGAGACTGGTCATCTCTTAACTACCAAGGCTTATTTTTAATCTTATATTTTTAATTGTTTCTTCATTTATGTCTTTTTTAGGGTTCCGTAGTTCCTACAAGGAACCCTTATAGTTTCGTCATGTCCGTCCGTCTGTCTGTCTGTCTGTCCGAGGTTTTGCTAAGAGACCGTTAGTACTAGAAAGCTGTAATTTTGTAGGAGTATGTAAATCAATTACGCCGACAAAGTGAAGGCTGGTCTCCGCTGAGATGCGTCGCCATGCCGAAAACTGGAGGACTTTACATCAGGGTATTTTATAGGTATGTATAGAATTTATATTTTATAACGAAGTTTATTGCCCTCAACCCAATTCCAAAAGATCTACCAAACCTATAGCTAGTGCCGGATTAGCCCATAAGCAAATTAAGCAATTGCTTAGGGCATCACGTCTCGGGGGGCACCAGGCAGAAACAGCACCGAAACAGTATTTGCTAGCATGAATGGCAAGGCTGATTATCAGCAAGATTACAAGACCCAAAAGTCACACTAGACATGTGCGCCTATCTTTACAAATCGCTCGTCGATGTTTTGGAAAAATACTAGGCGACTAGAGGAGGGCCTACAGGCGTACATTGCTTAGGGCATCAAGTAGTCTTAATCCGGCACTGCCCATAGCTTACTTCAACAAAGTTGCTTGTAGTAACCGGTGCCCAAGTTCGCGGTCACGTCGAAATCGTAACAGAGAACTTTGTCTCACCAACACGTGTAGCTGGAAACTTTCATTATGACGGGACACTGTCGACGTACTAATATACGAACACCGAACACTTTAGTGTTTTCGTATAAAACTTGCTTCTAAGATTGGTTACAATGTGGAAAGAGGAAGATCGTTGAGGATAAAGATGGAGATTCGTTTAGCGCAAACTTCTTTTATTGATACTTACTTAATTTATAGCATATTGACAGTTTGCCTTCGGTATCGTGTAAAAAAACACGTATCAAACCGGAAAGGGATCGGCACCGTATCAACTCGAGCCGTTCAGTGTTCTTTGTATGAAACTCCCTACTGCAACGCACACTAATCGGAATCGTAACATAATCGCCTCGCCTCGGAACAAGCTCACGAACAGCGGTGCGGTGCGTTACGGCTCGTCATCCCCGCGCTTACGGCTCGTCGTCCCCGCGCTTATGTCTCTCCGTACCCAACCTTACGTCTCTTCGTCCACCCTTGCCCCTCTAACCCCTCCGGCCTGCCTGCTGCACCATCAACCAGCGGTCGGCGAGCCGTAAGCAACACGTCGCCTAGCCGTAGCTGAGTCGACGTATCGGAGCTTCTCATCCACTTTGGTTACGTGCTTACGTTAGGTTGACGCCAGTTTGACGGCGAGGCAAAAAGCGATACAGTGCCGATCCCTTTCCAATTTGATATGTGTGCTATGACCTTTACTCAGTAACTTGGTTGTGGAGGTCAGAAAGGCAGTCACTCCATGTAGAATACTGCCTACCTATTCTGTAAATATCTCGGCGTAGAAAAGGTGAAGTCAGCTGTTATGAAAGCGTCAATCCTTATAGCATCAGGTGGAATGTCAGCTCACTTCAAGCCACTTTACATAAGTTGGTAATCAGCTGGATCCAATTAGACTGGAAGCCGACCCTAACGTATTTTGAAAAGGCAGACAATGATGACTTCATCATCATCATTTCAGCCGAAAGACATCCACTACTAGACATAGACCTCCCCCAAGCACCTCCACTTTGACCGGCTCTGTGCTTCTCGCATCCAACGGGTTCCTGCAGCCTTCACAAGGTCGTCAGTCCACCGTGTGAGGCCTTCCAACGCTACGTCTTCCGGTACGCGGTCGCCACTCCAGAACCTTTCGGCCCCATCGGCCATCTGTTCTGCGAGCAATGCAATTCTTTGGGCTGTCCGTTACCTTGGTTCTCCTGCGGATCTCCTCATTTCTGATTCTGACGATGATGACAGGCCGCATTTATTTAAATACAGCCTGCTAATATCCAATAACCAATGCGATATCATAATTTCAAATATGGCTTATTTCGCTGTCAATGTGCGACAGTGATAAATTGATAGATACGATGATAGTACTAATAATACTATGTCTTTTAAAACGCTCGAGTGCTAATTCGCGCGCTGCGAAAAGAAAACTAAAAAATAGTTAATCTGTATTCGCAATTTGTTTCCCAAAAATGTAAACAAATATGAGTTTATGGAAAAATTACTTTAAACCCTACACAATAAAGCTCAGTTTACGCTACAACTTCAAACATTTTTATAACCTTTTCAATCATTCTAGTCACTCTGAAATCAACTTAATTACAATTAAAATAAAGTTGATATTTGTTTAACTTGAAATAATATTAATTTGAAACAAGTTTGAATAGACTTTAGCTACTTTTTCAACAATCTATAGATACCTACTCTTGCAACAAATCTAATAAAACAATAATATATCCACAAATAGATAAACACATAGCCCTAAAGTCTGACAACCAGTCTTACCAAGGGGTATCGTATTACCCAGTAACTGGGTTGTGGAGGTCAGATAGGCAGTCGCTCCATGTAAAATACTGATATTCAGCTGCATCCGTCGGGCTCATACACGCACGCCGGTTGCGAGTACTACGGATCTGACCTTTTTGAAGAGCATCACTATTAAAGTCACCTATATAAAGACTAAGTCGTTTCTATAGAAAAAGACTTCATCCATTAACACACACTCAAACCTAACCAACCACTAATTTAAATCACCCCTAGAACCACCAAGTTCTTCACCTTCTCATGCACGGAAAGCATCTTACATAGGTACAACAAAAAGTTTCTCATAATTTTCTTTACATCCAAGCTTTAGTTTTGGTTTGACAATGTATTTCATAAATCGAATTTGCAATGATTTTATACTGTTCAGGTAGGTTTTAAATGTACTGCCATAAGTATTTAAGCCATAGCTCAGCATAGCTGGCTTAGTAAAGAAAACACCAACAATTGAAGCTTTCATTTCAACCTTCTCTCATCAACTCTTCGATTCATCTTGGGTAGTTAATACGTTTTTAATTAGGTAACTCGAGTTTCAGAACGTCGTAACTATATGTACTTACTCTTTTCTTGTAAGATGTCTGATTCTGCTTGATGTTGTATCAAGCAGAATGCTATGATGCAACAAAATGCTGAATTTTTAGAGCCACGACCTAACATAAATTGAAAGTCGTATAGGTCATCATCTACCTAGCCTTTTCCCAACTATGTTGAGGTCAGCTTCCAGTCTAACTGGATGCAGCTGAATACCAGTATTTTACGTGGAGCTATTTTGCCTTTCTGAGCTAAACAACCCAGTTACTGGGTTACACCGTAACACGATACCCCTTGGCAGACTGGCTGTCAGACTTTCGGGCTTTTGACTACCCGTAACGACTGTCACAGATGATTAATTCACAGCCGGGACTTACTGCTTGCAAGCTTTCCAAGGCACGGAGGGCTCTCGGTATATTATAAATGGTCACCCATCCACAGACCAACCTCGGCACCCGTTGCTTAACCTTGAATATAGACCCGTAGGACTGTTAATATGTAGCCACGAGCCCCTTCCTACTATCCAATTCAATTAAAATCGATTCCAATCCACATTTCGTCGATTCATCAATCATAGGAAAGTGTCTTAGCTAGCATTTTCTACCGGTATCGGTAGCGTCTTCAATAAAAGCTGTGTAGAAGTGCAGCGGACGTGCGGGGGCCACTCGAGTGCAAATAAGTCAATGAGAGCGCCGGAGGGCCCTTAACAGGTGTTCGATCATCGATTTCAGTTTGGTTAGACGATTCTAGTGGTGTGCTGGTATCGATAAGAAGTCTCGGTTGAAGATGGCACGGTCGGCACACTGGTTTCAAAGCTAGGTGTTTAATTCTTGCTTCCAGGGTAGGTACCAGGTACACATAGGTAGACATCGTCTAATTTAAAATTGCATGCCCCTGCAATGCTTATTGCACACTCATCTTAAATGTTTACCTATAGACATTTTAGTAGAGGGGCGTGTAATTTTATATTAGAAGTTCTCTCTGTACCTTCTTGTGTAGGCTTAGGACGACCTTAATTGCGTAACACACTATCAATCATAATATAAATCATATTGAAGGATATCCATTGCATAATATGTCCGAAAACTTTATCTGCTCAACAACGTAAATAACGCAATGAATCTTGTTGAACTGTCAAAATGAAAGACATTCCTACTGTTACACCCTTACTAATAAACGTATTATATCAGATGAATAGTTACACACCGATTTCTCTCTTTCAGTCGTCAGTAATTTGACTTTCGAAAGAAGAAGATAAAGCTTTGTGTAACTATACAGATGCTATACAACGTTTATTAAAAAGGGGCATAGTGTTTTACGCAATTACCCCGCGGATCTGGGTGTTATTGCAAGTGAGTTTTTTTTTATAAACGCGATACTATAAACATGAACCATGATACTAAATAAATTACCTAATATAGAAGCAAAAAGAAAAGAAACTGTGCCCGGGCCTAAACATAGCACAAAGCATTTATTTCAATTAAAACCAATTAGGTACCGACACTTTTGAATTGTCAAGGAGTCGGTCAGTCAGAAAGATGAAGCAAGTTGCCCATTCCAAAGTGTAGTAGGTTCCTATGGAGAAGAACGGGCAAAAAACTCGGGTAATAATTAGCGACTGGCTAACCATACATTTCTGATGTTTAAACGTCTCTTAACTTTAAGTAAAGTTAATGATTAAAGGGGTCCGAGAACACTTTTTTAATTCAAAATATTGTTGCTTTTGTTATTGTTGAAATTACAAGTAGGTACATGTGAGACCGATGTAAAATCAATAATTGAAATAAGTCGTGGCAGCTAAGATCACCATTCAGGAACTAAAGACCCAGCACACATGCCACCATCAGCGAGGCATTGTCGACTAACTGTATCCAGGACTCCTTCTACGAATAAACTACGAGTACTTTAGACATTAGATTATAACCATTTTGATGATGTAGCAAACTTTTTTTTTCTGAATGGCCTCGCCCGCTCCTGACCTCGATCACGCCTCTTATCCTCTTTAAAAAATAACTTAAAAAGAGGAGGAAAACTTTCAGATTATCTTTTCGCTTGCTACTTATGATCTTGGGAAACTTGTGATCTGTAAAGATAATTAAGATTTTTACTTTTATGATGACAGTACTAATTTATCTTGCGCGATCGTAAAATATAGCACTTTCACTTGAATTATTTTGATTTGAATTAATTTCTGTCATTTTTTTTTTTTTTAAACGAGTCCCCTCTCCTTTGCCAATTTTTCCCTATAGCATCAACAAAGTTAGAACATAAATAGTAACTTATAATTTAATCGATAAAATGCACGTGTCCCATCCCTAACACTCGAAGCGAAGACGCCACCGTCAGCCTCCCGATGTCGATGGACTCGTACCGAAGATTAAAACAGATCCTATTATTGTGGAGATTGCAACATCATGCTACATCGAATTGCATATTATTTTTAGGGTTCCAGACATGACATCTTTATGATTTTTTCTGAGTATTTATTTGAGTTTTGAGAACGCTTTCTTTTTTGTGGATTGGAAATCATCAAATGATCCCCTCCCGCTCTGGGTGGAGCGGAAGAGAGTGTCAGACTCTTACTGACTAAAACCCACCCGTGTTCCTTCCTTAGCCCTTTATGTTCCGGACCAGCGGTAACCCTCTCGGACAATCCCGCTGTTTTGAGAACGCTTACGGGATAGTTTACCTATACATTTCTTGTTCAATATTGAAATAATAGCAAAGGGTCGCATATTCGTTGAGTAATATTAACGATTTTCTATCTGCTATCTTTCAGGGTATTTCTCAAACCATAGAAAAAGGGCGGAGGACTAAGTTTAGATGCTGAATATTAAGGGTACACCACTCCAAAACGTTTGGTGAAAGTGTTAATGAGTATTATGAAGGTTGCTGAAGTGCTAACTAGCCACTCTGCAATATATCATGAAATAAACCTAGGTATATTCACAATATCTGTTTACCAACATTCTTCTTAGCTACTTCTTTCAGCAAAGGCTCATTTTAGTCGAAGACATAGGAACACTCGCAAAATACGGCTAGGTTCGTACTTGAAACCATATGTTACTAAAATATGATCCTGTATTACCACAGCCTAGCTGTAACACTGCATACTCTAACTAGCTTCTGCCCGCGACTTCGTCCGCGTGATTTTTTTTGTCCCGACGCACCCCATCGCATCGCATCGCCTGCCCGCGAAATTACTTCGTTTTCGCTTAGCTATCTTACCGATGTTTTTCTTTTTGCTCGGCTCCTATTCCAGCGTGATGATAAATAGCATAAATTGAGATATCAAATGCGAAAATAATTTTTCAAATCCGACTGGTAATTCCAGAGATTAGCGCCTTCAAACAAACAAACAAACTCCGCTTTATTATTAGTATAGGCAGAAATAATACCTTTTTTTTTTGTTGTCGGGGGGAAACTTTCAAAAGGCACCCGACCTCCGGGGAGGGAGGTTGGGGAGTGTGGGATTTTTACCTCACTAAGACCACCCCGGTGATCACCATCACGTAGCACATAGGGGTGGTCCCGGTTCCTCTTATAAGACCAATTCCGGAACCCCCCCGTGGAACGCCTGTAAGGCACATCCCTGGGGGTCTTAGTGGGCTTGTTATTAAACAAGCAGCCTACTCAAGAAAGAAACTATTCAATCTCCAAACGGTTGCTGAATCCCGTCTATTTCTATTCCCGCTATGAATATAAATAATATTCACCATACGTTATCCGGGATTTACATAAAATACACGTACAGAACCCACTTCTGTATTTACAATTCAGTAGAGTCGCAAATCTTAAGATTTCCTCCGGCTTTTTTGTCTATATTCATCTCGAATCTTCCATTGCATTGGCGAGCGATTCCAGATTTGTTTGCAAAAACGAAAATGATTTTATATTTTCATTTTCCAACTTCATTACTTTGATTTGGAATTGCTAGTGGAATATTTGAACGGTTTATAGAATTTTCTTTTATGTTTATAGCTAGATAGGTATTCGCTTTTGATTTGTTTGATGGAGTTACGGATTAACTCTTTATGTAACTGATGTAGGTATATGTATAACTAGCTTCTGCCCGCGACTTCGTCCTCGTGAAATTTCACCCTCCTCCCATTCTCCCTCTTAGGGGTGGATTTCGAAAAACCCTTTCTTAGTGGATACCTACTCTTCACAAAGAACACACCCTCCAAATTTCATGTCTCTAGGACTGGTCCTAGAGACTGACTGACTGATATATATCAGTCAGTCAGTCAGTCTGTAAAGATAATATATATAGATATATATCAGTCAGTCAGAAAATTAAATTTTATATACAGGTGTCCCAAAAAATTGTGTCAAGCGGAAGTCCAGAGATAGAGCACCCTTTGGGTACCCGAATCACCCCCATGCATGTTCCGCGATTTTTCCTAGTGTTCGTGTTATGGTTTTTTTCTGAATTTTTGAAATTATTCACCAACCATTAATTTTTGGCTTAACACCAACATTTTCATAATTTTGGTCAAAGTTACGAAGCTGGTTATTTTATGCATCAAAGTACAATTTTAGTTGATTCAGTGGGAGAAAGAAAAAGTATAAAGACTTCTACTTTAAAAAAAAAACTAAGTTTTTTAGGTCGAAAATTCTCAAAAATTCAGAAAAAAAAGGTGCAGCCTTAAGATGAATGCGCGTTTGTACACCGCGAAATTAAATTTTTCTTACGTTTTTTTGCAATTTTCAGGTCAGTGTCAGGTTGTATCTTAATCAAAATATGATTCGCGACTATAACAGGTAAGTACGTATCTATTTACAAAATTATAATCATTAGAATCATTAATACATCTTTCTAAGTTAGATTTGTTCCATAAGAACCAATATGTTATGGAAAAGTGCTTATAGTAGGTACAAATCTAACTTAAAGAGATTTATTAATGATTCTAATGACTTTAATTCTGTAAATACATATCTATTATACTCGCGAATCATATTTTGATTAAGATACAACCTGACACTGACCTGCAAATTGCAAAAAACGTAAGAAAATTTGAATTTCGCGGTCTACCACTGCGCGTTCACCCTAAGGTTGTGGAAGGTACCTTATATTAGGCAATTGTAGTCACGGCGTGCTATGTGTTCTGGTGCGCCAGTGATGGGGAGTACTCCCCGGAGGAGGGTCCGGTGACGGACAGCCGCGGCGGGTTCACGGATGAGTGCTAACGCGTGCCCGTGTTCCCGCCGTAAGCGGCAGAGGAGGACACCGTGGAGTTTTAGTGGGTTAGAGTCCCACATAACTGCACTATCTCCCCGTGGTAGTGCAGAATGCATGAGCATTTCTCCACGTAAAAAAAAAAAAAAAAAGGTACCTTATATTAGGCAGTTGTAGTCACAAGAAATTCCTGCTACCAACTCAAGGCACTTTATTCTATGCCGAAAACAGTGCCTGACATAAATATTTAACGAGTAATATTCCAGTAGGTTTGATTACCGTCCTGGGCCTTTGTCTCAGTCAAGTCTTAGAAGGAAATCAACAAGAAACAAAGTTAGCATCGTATGCCCTAGATGGTGCGACTTGCGAGCTGGAACAAATACAGGCGCCGCTACACAGGCTCGTAATTAATTCATATCAAACTTGAACCAAGTCGCTGCCCAAGAGACTGGAAACTCTTAATTGTACTTCACAAACAAATGTTTATTCTTGTTTCGTTTAAATTATTATGCAGATATATCTAAATATTTGTATTGTTTTCGTAAGTTTGAGAGATTTGAATGTTAGTCCCTTACCGTGGGTTATGCATAGATCCCAAGATGTTTGTCAATGGCGCCGATTCCCTTGTTCACAAACTAAACTAAATTTAAGTTCAGTGAATCTTTTTCTTTCTATTTCATTAAGAAAAGGACAAAAGATAAATATTAGTTTAGTCCTGTCAAATTAAGATACTCCTTAGCAAGTTTAGACGTGATTAAACATGGCTACTAAAAATACGTCAATTTACGTTAGACGCTGTCCTTTTCTTTAACGAAATAGAAAGAAAAAGTTGTACTGAACTTAAATTTAGTTTAGTTTGTGAACAAGGGAATCGGCGCCAGGCTTTTAAAACAGTAAATAGGTAATTTTGTGGTCTATGGTAGGAGTAGGGCGATTTTTTTTCGCGCACTGGATTTTCAACGCAGCATGTGCGTTGAAAATCCCACAATATGTTTTTTTTTTAAAGCTGGGATGCGCTCTGTTGCGATTCTTAACCCTCGGCTCAACAACGAGAGTTGAAAATCAAGTGCGCGATAAAATTCCCGCCGCGATATCTTTACGTCCTTGCGTACGTGGGCTAACTAATCAGTATGAATTTGTGCTCGACTGATGGTAATAAGCTCGTCCCCTATTACGTCATCATCTGCCTGCCTTTTCCCAACTATGTTGGGGTTGGGGTGGGCTTCCAGTCTAACCGGATACAGCTGAATACCAGTATTTTACATGGAGCGACTGCCTATCTGACCTCCACAACCCAGTTAGTAGGTAATACATACCCCTTGGTAAGACTGCTCGTCCCCTATTACACGGGACTTTAATTTGCCGAATTGTGGGTGTGCTGTAACCTTTGCTTACCCCTTAAGGAATAGATGCGTGCTGTTTTGATTCATAAATACAGAGGGCAGCACGATACTGACATACAGCCTGCCGCTGCCGCAGCCTTGTATCGATGTATTTGTATTTTTACCGACTTTACAAAAAGGAGGAGGTACTATGTTCGGGTGTTTGTATGTTTTTTTTTTTTTTTTTTTTTTGTATGTTTGTTCATCGAATACGCCGCCAATTGTCGACGGATTTCCAAAATTCTTTTTTTGTTCGAAAGTAGATAGTTCTGAGGTGGTCCCATTGTCACCAAGTTAGGATCTGATGATGGGATCTTAGAGAAATCGAGGGCAACCCTCAAATTTTATAGGCTCACTTATTGTTTTTCGCATATTTTATGAAGTATCTTGTGTATTTGTGTATGGTTGTCACCATCTCAGGTAGCTGGGCTGATGATGGAAGGTACAACTCCTTAACAGTAAGAAGTTACTCGAACAGGCAAGGACTGTTTTAGTAAATTGTTTTGATGTTTGATAGGGCATTTGCCACATTTGCTCTCATGATCATCAAGTCATGACCTGATGCTGCAGTCAGGATAGTCTGCAGAGTACCTAACTCCTCGACAACTAACAGCAGATATATCGTGTTTAGGCTCATTGAAAAGGGCTCGATGTGTGGATAAACGTACTGTTATTGAGGAACACCGAAGACCTGATGCTGAAGCCAGGAGCATTAGAAAAAGTACAAACCTATAAATTACAGCACCGTAGTCGTGTTTGGGCTCATTTTAAACAGGACTAATTTTTAAAGTTCAATGCAATGTTGACATAAGTCTGGCCTGATGCTGCAGCCAGGATTATCAGCATCTAATCTAAAAACTAATAAAAGGAGAACTCCTCAACAATTAACGTCCCTGCATCGAGAAAAGGAATATTTTATAAAAAGGCGATGGGCAAGTTGACATTAGGCTATTGTAACTTAGATAAATTATAAATAGACCCACTAAAAAGCGAGAAATAAAAACTTTTTAACAAAAAAAAATACCGACTTCCAAAAAAAACACTACAAACTGAAAAAAAAAACACTACAAACTGAAAAATAACTTTAATTTCGGAAGTCGGTGGCAAAAACTAAAATACTTATCTCTAAGACACCGACTTCCGAAATTAAAGTTATTTTTCAGTTTGTAGTGTTTTTTTTTTCAGTTTGTAGTGTTTTTTTTATGTGTCCAATCTATTCATCTGTACCTATCTACTTATTATAAACTAAAGGCGCTTTTCGTATTTCTGTCTGTATGACCGCGTTTTTCTTCTTAACTGCGCAACGGACTTTGATGCGATTTTCTTAGACATTTAAACCTATAACATAAAACAAAGTCGGGTTAGTTATACCATTTATAACTCAAGAACGGCTGGACCGATTTCGATGATCTTTGATTTGTTGAATTTGTCTGCGCCCCGAATAACAGAATAATAATTATTAAAACATGAGAAAAATTCACGAAAAAAATAATAACAAAGATAATTAATTTTCTCATGCATTCGTTTTAATTGAATCTGAGGCGGGTCCAGCTAGTATTATAAGAAAGAAACCTCGATATATTGTCAAGTTGTAAAATCCGTGCTCGCCAGTGGCGCGACGCTAGTAAAAAATATAAATAGGTACTCTAATAGGTACCTACTATAATAGGTAGGCAGATGTGTTCAATAGCTTCCTGTCACTGATATTCACATAGCAAGTAGTGTCACTGACTCTGGCAGAGCCACCATCAGGGATTTTAATTTTGATAGCACAAAAAATTTGTCGCTAATTAGTCGAAATTTGTCGCCAAATATCAGAATTTGTCGGTCACTGGTTCAAAAGTTATAACGGTTTATAGGTGGCCGATCTGGAGAGTGTTTCCCCAGCAGGGCCACATTTATATCTCAAAAACTAGGGCACCTAGCGAAGATCTGTTTTCTCCCATATTTAGTCGCCAATTAGTCGGAATCAGTCGCCAAATATCAGAATTTGTCGGTCACTGGTTCAAAAGATATTAGGGTTTATATGTGTAGGTATAGTCCAAGAGCTAGATCGAATAGTTCACGAAAAAACTTCGACTAGCTCTTGGACTATACCTTACTAATTGAATTCATTATATCTCCTAAACTAAGACCTGATTAAATCTGTGACTTGGCCACTGATCCCGACTAATTGGCGACTAAATATGGGAGAAAACAGATCTTCGCTAGGTGCCCTAGTTTTTGAGATATAAATGTGGCCCTGCTGGGGAAACACTCTCCAGATCGGCCACCTATAAACCGTTATAACTTTTGAACCAGTGACCGATAAATTCTGATATTTGGCAACAAATTTCGACTAATTAGCGACTAATTTTTTGTGCTATCAAAATTAAAATCCCTGATGGTGGCTCTGCCAGAGTCAGTGACACTAGCAAGTAGTATGAATTTGTGTGGGATAGGTAGGTACAGTCAACAGCAAAAATAGATGATCAAAATCAGAAATTCAATAGGAGTCAAAACTGATCACGAATATATGGCAGCTGTACTAGTAGTAAATGTTTGGTATAATTTATAATCACATACTTTTGAATCACTTCGATGCCACACAGTTCTGACGCAAACTCCGTTCATTAGTATTGAATTTCTGTTTTTGATCATCTGCTTTTGCTGTTGACTGTACAACTAAAAAGTGAAAAATAAAAACATTTTTACAAAAAAACGAAAATGCAGAACCAATGACACCCGACTTCCGAAATTAAAGTTATTTTTCACTTTGTAGTGTTTATTTTGGAAGTCGGTTTTTTTTTGTATCAAGTTTTTTATCTTTATTTTTGTTTTATCTTATGTACGACTATGTATCTGACTATTTGGCGTATTGTGTGTCTTTTAGTATGTGCTAAATAAATGTATTTTCTTTCTTTCTTACAAATAAAACAAATATATATTTTTTTTACCATTTATTGTACATTGTTTTTGTAACACGATACATAATAAGCATTCCCTATAACAGCACGCATAGTCACTATCGTGCAAAGAAACTGACACATCTATTTACAAAGATAATCTGATGAAAATATTGAGGAACGCGAATTTGTCACAATAAATGTAAAATAAGAAAATACAGTTTATTCATTCACTGATTTAAATCATCTTTTTGGATGATAATATTAAGTCTGACAACCAGTCTTACCAAGGGGTATCGCGTTACCCAGTAACTGGGTCGTGGACGTCAGATAGTCTATGTAAAATATTGGTATTCCAGCTGCACCCGGTTTGACTGGATGTCGACCCCGACATAAAAAAAGCTAAGCAGGTGAGACTTTATGCATTTTTTTCGCTGATAATTTTCAATTGAAAAACTCACTATAGTACTAACTTTCTAAATAGTGATCTCAGCAATTTTTCCATTTTCATTTGGATTATGAGATAGAATTATAACTTACAGCTAATAGCATAATCAGCCTATAATTTTCCCATTGCTGGGACACAGGCTTTCTCTCTGTGAGGGGGAGTGGGCCGTAATCCACCAAGCGGGCCAGTGCTGGTTGGTAGATGTCACATTATGTCTTTTAATTTTTGGTCTTAGGACATGCCGGTTTCCTCACGATGTTTTCCTTCACCGTTTTAGAAGCCATCACTGATAATATGAAAAAAAAAGTTGTCTAAGTAATGGGAAAAAAAAGTTGTCTAATGGAAAAAAAGTTGTCTAATGGAAAAAAAAGTTGTCTAGTGGAAAAAAAGTTGTCTAATGGTAAAAAAAAGTTGTCTATTGGTAAAAAGTCTAGTTTCTTTGCACACCAGCTTACATGAACAATTTCGAAACATTGTACCAGCTTTACAAATATTAACTATGAATTCGAATTTTTGCCTTTCATTCGTAAATTCTAATATTAGGGATCATACACAAAATATGTGAGACGGCGCAAGTGTAGGTTTACATTATATTGGTCGTTTTTAGGTCAATCTAGAAAAAAGAGAGTTATCCGCTGGTAAAAGAGCTATATCCAAGCATACTTTGAACATTGTAGAAAGAATATGATAAAGATAAAATAATAATAAAGATATATGTTGTAATATTATATTGTTGACACATACTTTAAAATTATAAAGTACTTTCAGTTTATCTTGCACAACATCGATTAACGATAAAGAAATGCATCGTAAAGAAACTCTTATTTACCAATCATGATAATCATTGATGGTTCCTTCTCTTTATGGGAAAAAGTTTTTCCCACAGTGCGATAGTAACGTTACGGGCCGATAATATTTCCCGTCTTCGTGACATAATTTGTAGATGATCCCTTTAGCTAAATCTAATATTTAATACTATTGATTACCTAATATTACATAACTTCATAATATTATAGTGACATTCTAAATATAGAATATATATTATTTACTAAATATACATATATGTTGGAACAAAGCATTTAATGTCGAGGAATGGTTAAGTTAATCTTTTGCATGCTTATTTTTTTTAAGAGTTCATCTAGATTAGCCATTTTCTTTATTTTCTGGCTAGTCTGCAATAAACAGACATGTTTTTTTTTTAATACCGAAAACATGGATTTATTTTCGGCTTATTTTTATCAAAATGTGGAAAGTCCCCATTTTTCAATAATGATTTATTTTATTCCATTATTTTAGTAGAAACGTAGTCAGCACGCAAAAGTTTCGTTGGAAGGGGCGAATATTACAAGCGAAACGGTATTAGAGTGATACACGAATGAGATTCGATAATTATATTGTACAAACATAAAAATATAAAAAAATGCAGCCTATTTGAGACTTAACAGTTTAATAATGTCATATAGTTCGATTATTTATTTAATTTATGTTTTAATTATAAGAAATCTTAGACAAAAGGAATCAAATAATGGTCATAATTCACCAAAACGTTGACGTCATCACGTCAGCGCCGGCTGTCGCTGAAAACCAGCGCTGGGGCAAGACAGATCTCGTATAGGGTCTTAGCATTATGCTGAGCGATGGCCGTTTTGCGTAGATGTGACTGCGTCATGTTTGCCCGCAAATAATTGATTTTCTTTCTTCTTGCTTTCTTTCAAAACTTAGCAAAAAGGTGAGCTAAGTACGGATGCGTTTGTTCTGTCTAGCATTTCTTTATAATAAAATTACCAGAAGATGAATTTTAAATAACGTGATAAAAATTTATTTTCTATAATTCATAATTCTCATACTTTTATATAAAATATTGCAATGACTTAAAACCTCGTATTGTATATGTAAGCATACATAACTGAGCGTAAAATATTCTATACTTAGTTGAAAAATAAAAAAATAGAACTCATTGAAGGAATCTCTGGAGCGATGTGAAATTATATACAAAATATATTATGTAACACGCCATTACTATGTCCGTTGAACCACTAACTCGTGCATTTCCTGAAAAAATGAAAGTCACATCTATTACTTGTAAAATCTGGCGCAAGAACGAAAAGAGAGGGAGTATACGCACAGTTGTTAACTGCCATGATAAACTATGTTGTTTTTTTATAAGTAAACAGTAACCTTTTTGCAGTAAACCTTTGTAGACGAAGTCCAAAGTAAAAGCTGGTATTTGACCTATAATTTCAGCATAAGACAATTTGCAGATACAGTGTACTTACATTGTAACCGGTATTCGTTTAGCATCTCGTCTCGTAGAGTCCTGAGCGTCCGATGTAGCGCACCCATTTGATGACGTCGTGGTCCGAGTAGTTCAGCTTAGGCTCGAACACTTTCAGGTAGCGAACCTGCGAGAGACATGGCTTGAAATACATAACATCCACATTTCGTCCGTTATGTTTCGAATCTGATAGGCGTCAAGCTTATTCACATCAAAAAGCTGCTATTGAGAATTTTCTAATGTAAAAAATAACCTACAACACGTTGCCGGACCCGGAAATTGAACCACGGTTCCACGGCTGGTCAAAGGCTTCCTACAAGCATCACCGCAAGGACTGGTCCTGTATTTCTCGCATCCAGATAAATTCAAACTTCACGAGTAGGCTCACTCCCGTAATTAAAAACGATAAAAATCTAGTCGCAATCTCATCTCAGCGACAATCAATGTCACAAACTTTGGGACTTAGAGGTATTTTTGATAGAATGAGATTCTTAAAATTAGGAGAATTGCCCCTCAGGTCGTCGCCTTTAGCTCACTTGTACGCTTCCCCAAATGGAATTTGGACTTTGCTGTCTATGTATTCAAGTGAATTCTTTTCTAAAATACTAGCAACCCGCCCCTGCCTCTACTACTGTGACGACGTGTCAGAACATCAAGATCTCTATGGTATGTTTAAGTAAAATAATATTAAAAATTAGTTGACATTTTTCCAATTCAGCTGGGCTGTCATTCGTGGATCTTTGACAGTCGTTACGGGTAGTCAGTAGCCCGAAAGTATGACAACCAGTCTTATCAAGGGGTATCGTATTACCCAGTAATTGGGTTGTGGCGGTCTGATAGGCAGTCGCTCCATGTGAAATACTGGTATTCAGCTGCATCCGGTTAGACTGGAAGCCGACCCCAATATGGTTGGGAAAAGGCTAGGCAGATGGTGAGCTGTGATGCGACACTATGATTTAAAATAAAAAAAATAATCACGTACTCCTTAAAGGGGCTACTTCATTATTTTTTATGATAAGTCAAAGTTTGTTAAATTAGTCAAAAACAATGCTAGACCAGTACAAACATTTGGATCACTAGAATTTTAAATCATAGTGAGGTGTCACAGCTGAAGTGGAAAAATGTCAACTAAGTTTTGGAAGCCACTGTATGCTCTAACTCTAAATGACGGCGAGGCTCAATGTAGAAATGAGACTGACCTTGAAGCCTGATGGTGCGAAGGGCACCTCGAATCCCATGGAGATGGGCGGCCTGGTCCATTTCTTCTTGGTGTCTGTCTCCAGCAGCTCGATCTCAGCGGACAGCTGGGTTTCCTTCATGCCTGCCATGCGTTTGATCCTGGGAATATTAATAGCAAATTGAGATGATGTCATGAATCGAGTGGATTTCACAATGTGCAGTGGCCGAGTCTAATGCTCCTGCGCTAATAGGCGACGCGGTCTGATTCGAAAAACGATATCGTATGGTTAAACATCATAGGTTCTCAACGTGGACGATAACGCCACTCGTGGGCGTTTGGAGACTTTTGTTTTCTGAAAATTAAATATCCTATCTTACGACTATATAATATTACACGTTTAAATATAATCGTGGCAATAGCTGTTTTAGATTCCCAACGGATGTAAGTAAAAAATATTTGGTAGCTCTAGCTAAATTTTTTTTTTTTCTCAAAGTGGGTGGAGAAAATAAGGTCGAGAACCTATGGTCTAGAATAGAATAGAATAGAATACTCTTTATTATGTACACCATATAAGTACACACATTTGTTTACAGTAATCATTATTCAGCCTATCTTGTCCCCTTGTCTCCCCTAAAAAAAAACTGTCGTATTTGTGACCACAGAATTCGGCAGGTATTACAGATGAAACGGTACAAGTGTGTGCTTCTACCTTTGGTTAATTATAATATGAACATTTAATCATCATTTCAGCCGAAAGACGTCCACTGATGGCCATAGGCCTCCCCCAAGCACCTCCACTTCGAACGTTTCTGTGCTTCTCGCATCCAACGGGTTCCTGCGGCCTTCACAAGGTCGTCGGTCCACCTTGTGGGAGGCCTGCCAACGCTACGTCTTCCGGTACGCGGTCGCCACTCCAGAACCTTTCGGCCCCATCGGCCATCTGTTCTGCGAGCAACGTGCCCTGCCCACTGCCACTTAAGTTTGGCAATTCTTCGGGCTATGTTGGTTACCTTGGTTCTCCGGCGGATCTCCTCATTTCTGATTTGAACATTTAATATCTCGTACGAATCTCTTGTCCAACGCGGGAAGGCTAGCAGAGCTGACTATTACACATGGACACCATTAGGACTTCTTGCTTATAAATTCATTATCTATACTATTTCATGCATTCAGTGACTGTATCTATAATTTCTAGTGCCCGCCCCTTTTGAGCATGTGTACAATAAGATAGCACAAAAGTGTTACACTAACTTTCTGGCGTGTGTGCCAAAAAAGCATCGTGTGGGTCGTATCTATTTCTTTTGTTTTTGTGTCAGTTTTAGGAGTGGGTTTAAGGTGGCGACATTTGAACTCAAACAAATATAGAATGAATATATCTGGAATATCTATGGTAGAGGGCAAAATACAACTTACTTCCAAACAATAGCATTCTCCGAAGCCTTATACTTGGCCTTCCCCTTCAAACAGATGAGCTGCACTCCGCTGGTGTTCAGCGGCGTTGGGATCTTCACTTCGATCTTCTGGCCAAGCAGGGAGGGCTTGAAGTTACTCTTCAGCACTACCTTGACCTCCATCTTGGTGCGGCCCACTTCACGGACGAGGGGAATCACGCGGAATGGTAGGGATATGTCCTTAGTTGTGCGGTATCTGTTGGTAAAACAGAGAAGTTTTACGACTGACAAACAAAAAAAAAAAAAATGTTTATTTGCACCTTTATGTAAAAATATGGTTTACAATAAAAAAACCGGTCAAGTGCGAGTCTGACTCGCGCACCGGGGGTTCCGTACTTTGTAGGTATGTAAATTGGTGGTTAGGTGGTGGTGGTGGTATTGGTGGTGGTGGGATCTTCTGTGACCATTTGGCATAGTTTCCAACATCGCCTGACGCCCATCTCAAATCTTAGGGCGAGATTTATTCATTCGACTAACTCTACAAGAAGGACAAAAATAATAGCGCTTTCCAATTGTGAACAGAACCACACAAATAACTACATATTTAATTTAAGTTAGTACTAACCTCATAAGTTCGAACTCTCCATCAGGCGGTATGAAAGAGATGGAGTGCTCCGTCTCGAACTTGCTGAGCTTCACGCACTGGTGGAACTGACAGTCGTCGATCACCACCACTGGCTTGCCAGAGCGCGCTGGATCGCTGTCCGTGTTGCCAGATATACCTCCTAGTCAATATTATCATACAATTAATGGAATAATTTAGATACAATGTAAAGTATGCGTGACGTTACGATACGTGTGACTTAGGGCCTGTGCACACGACGTTCTTTAAAACGCTCTCTTGACGGGCGTTTGTAGCGATACGCACGCGAATCAGACGCAGCCGGTAGACCTTCTGTAGGATAAAATCGCGCGTCAATGGCGCGGCATTGATAGACTACTTAAGTCACACATATCGTATACTATTTTATAGCTCGTGTGACTTAAACTCGCAATTAAGTCAAGTTTTTCTGTGTAAAAATGGGCTACTTAAGGTGCCACTAGTCGATTTTTTTTCCATTCAAATATCGGGAGAGTATTACTCCACTGTTTAACACTGTGCATCCAAAGATTTCGTTTTGTCTTATTATTAATTTTGTCTGTACGGAAACATAATAATAAAATGCCATTAAAAAGTTATGAGCCAACTAAGATCCGTTTTTCTTGCTATTTTTAACGTAACTGGGTGTAAATAAGTAATAAAAGAACTATAAAATCTTCAAAACAAAGTCGGTACCGACCAAGCTCAGTTATCGAAGAGTTCAATAAACTTTATTTGTAATTGATTTATGCAGTGGTTTTACATAAAACTCGATTTTCCAAAGCACTTTTCGAATTCTTTTACGCGCCTTTCAGTTCGGAACGGTGTTTCTGTGCGTGAGAGAATTAGACGTTGTGATACTATCTCTGTCGGACACGAAGCCAGGTGAGATAGCATTCTTTTTGGCGATGACTACGAGTGAGTTCGAGCTCGCGACTAGTTCCACCTTAAGTCACAGAAACGGGACTTAAGTGCGGGTTTAGGTCACACAGTGCTATAAATATTATTAATAAAAAACACCACAAAGTGAAAAATAACTTTAATTTCGGAAGTGAATCGCAAAAAAAGCCAAACCGCCACCCGCCGACTTCCGCGATTTTTTAAAAAATAGCATTTATTTTTCACTTTTTTGTTGTGTTACCTACCCCACACCAATCCGTAAATAACTACTTGCTATGTAAATAACAGTGACAGAAAGTTATATAATCACAAAGTGGATTAAATGCGTATTATTGAAGCTAATTCAAGCAAAGTGAATAAAATGTACATGGGCCACCGTGCGGGCTTTCTCTACCAAATGAAAAAGAATGACGAAGATCAGCCCAGTAATCACGGGGTCACCGGTGTAAATAAAAAAAAAAAATACTTGCCGAATGAATAACCTCCTCCTTTTTCTGAAGTTGGTTAAAAAACACAAATTTCTTTAATTTTGTTTAATATTATTTAAAGATGAGAAAATTTTGCAAGGACAGGCACTATAAAATAGCGAATTATACTTTATTTTCAAATTTAAAAGTATTGAAAAGTTCAAAAATTATTTTTACATTGAATGATTCGAGATTTACATAAACTTCTGGAAGAGAGATGAGGGGAAAAAATAAAATAGACAAAGCATATAGTTTATCAAATGCAACAATAATGCTAAAATTATTTGTGATAGAACTCGGATTAAACCATGGTTCTTTTACTGTATTTAAAACGCTGGAAGAGAACATTCTAATCAATTTATAAAGAGAAATTGACACTCACCATTGCCCTTTCCCTTAGCCTCCATGACGATCTTGTCATTGATACCAAACTTGCATTCTGGCATGCCAGATAGGTAGGACTTCATAACCACCTTGCCTGCAACGTGGGCTGACAGTACCTGACCTGGGAGACAGTAGAAAAACACCCTTATTATTAACTCTTCTATAATATGTCGCAAGTAGGGAATGTAATCTCGAGCTGAGATTGGCAACTGACGATGTCGTGTGCCAAGTCTGGGTTCGAGATCTCATTCGGACATCGATATTTCGAGCTATCAACTCAGCCTATCGCAGTCCACTGCTGGACATAGGCCTCTCCCAGACTGCGCCACAGCACAGCCACAGCTGTCCTCCGCCTTCTGCATCCAGTCTACCCCAGCCACCTTCTTTAGGCTGTCCGTCCATCTAGCTATTTCGAGACTTACTTCCTTAAAAAAAGATTTTTTTTTATTGACATTTAAATGACATCCACATAGTGTATTGATGTATTCTAGCTTTTAATATTTTTTTATAAACAATTTATTTTTAAATCATAAAGAATGATGTTTTGGCCGCTATGTCCAATAAAACCACATGAGCATCAAATGAAAGTTCATATCATAAGTATCAATTTTCATTATGAGCAGAATTAAAATTGCTGAATACATATTTTTATCACATAATAGGATGAAACAACAAAATCTGTAATCAATTGCTTACCTTGTGGTGACATTAACAAGTTGACATACTCCAGTACATCTAGGAACAGCTCATTGCGCCTATATTTGATGCCCTCGCGACGCCAACCAATCTGGCCTGTCACCTGCACAAAACAATCATCATCATCATTTCAGCGAAAGACGTTCACTGCTGGACATAGGCCTCCCCCAAGCACCTCCACTTCGACCGGTTCTGTGCTTCTCGCTTCCAACGGGTTCCTGCGGCCTTCACAAGGTCGTCGGACCACCTTGTGGGAGTCCTAACCACCTTGTGGGCACAAAACAATATTAATGTTATATTGGTAAAATGAAAAAAAAAACAGAAAATACGAATAAATAAGGTTCATTGTAAAAGACAAGGAAATAAATTATAACTATCTTTAGTATCTTATTAACTTGGTCAATAAAAAAAACTGGCCAAGTGCGAGTCGGACTCGCACACGAAGGGTTCCGTACCACAAGGCAAAAACGCCGAAAAAAACACGTTTTCCGTATGGGAGCCCCCCTTAAATATTTATTTTATTCTGTTTTTAGTATTTGTTGTTATAGCGGCAACAGAAATACATCATCTGTGAAAATTTCAACTGTCTAGCTATCGCGGTTCTTGAGATAGAGCCTGGTGACAGACAGACGGACGGACAGACAGCGAAGTCTGAGTAATAGGGTCCCGTTTTTCCCTTTGGGTACGGAACCCTAAAAACAAACAATAAATAAAACTAAATTACAAATTATTTAACTATTTGAGGGCTTTTAGATCCAGTGGTTCACAACACTTAAGTATTTGGTGCATTTAAACAATATGAGCCCAGCCTTGCTAGTCTTCAACACAACATGGGCTATCCCGTATAGTTCTTGCTAACACTGGATAAATTGTTCTGTTGCAATAAAAGTAAGTTGCAATACCAACCTGTGACGTGATTTGAGCTTGTTCCTCTTTGGAAGCAGACTTGATACCTTGCTGGGTAATGAAAGTCTTCAGAACACCAGTGTCTGAGTTCTGAGGGTAGCCAAAGTCCAGGATTTCTGAAAATTAATTAAGTAATTAGTCTATGCATGCACATTGGTCCATTTGAAGTACTAAGTGCGGAAACCAAACCCACAACATAGAACATTAGTCTACGCTTTCTAAAATATATTTTTAAGAGTAACAGTGGAGTTTCTTGCTGGCTCTTGTCAATAAGAAACAACCAATGGAACCATGCACCTATCAACTGACGTTTCATAAGTGCCCATCCAATGCAGGTCTATGTGAAATAAACTATTTTGAATTAGAATTTATGAAGCCATGTCAATGGTATTCAGAAATACAAATTTTACAAGAAAATGGAATTGATTGGGGCTACTTCTTCTAGAAGGCAGTTTTGTATGGGGATGAGTATTTCTCTAATTAGAAAAAAATAAGAACACACATTAATTGATTACATTTCTAAGGTACTTGTGGGTGCATACCTGCGATTACTACCGTCTACATACTATGAGTCACCCTCATGCATATAAGGGCGACTGAATTAAGTAAATTATCATGCCCCATTCAAAAGAGTAAAGCTTTCTACACTCACCATCAAGCAACTCATAGATAAGAACAAAGTTGTTCTTGATGTTTTCCTCGGAGATCTTGCCGAAGTAAGACTGCATTACATCGATGATCTTGAGCAGAAACTCAAAAACCATAGCTGCATTCACATTTTGCTTGGTCACAGCTGCTAGCCAGATGTTAGCCCGCTGTCGAATAAATTATTGTGTAAATTCATATAGTAGGTACTAGGTAGGCTTGGTGCCTGATAGATTATTTGAATTATCTGAACAGAACAAAATAAAATGGTGAAAAAATATTTTATTTAAGTACATAGGTATTCTTTTTATATTATTTTTGAGATAGGTACTAAGTAAAAGTTAATAAATAAGAGTAAAAAAAACACCCTCTTTTCTTAGCATTTCTTATTGTAAGTTATGAAACTTAAATTTTTATTTAAAAAATTTTATCCAGACGTTTGTTGTCATGGCTGCATGATTTTTATGTAATTGTATTTTTTCAGAAATCAATAATCTGACTCACTTACTGAAAATGCATTTCTATCTTATACTTTAGTGATAGACCATGCCAACTTGTATTACTTACCTTGATGTGAAAGAAGGAAGTTCTGGCGATGTTGGTGACGGGCGAGCGCACTTGCTGCCTCGCATGGATAACATTTACTCGAAACGCGTCTACGGCATTCCGCCCTATATCGTCGCGGTACACCCGCGAGATCAGAACTTCGCCCTTGTGGTTGTACACGAACAGGCCCCCAATCATCTTGATTTAGACCTGGAAACATGAACAGCCCCTTTTTAGGTCCAGCTGCACTTCTCCACATCAATTATTCATATCACTAGCCGAAAAGCAACGTAATGATTTTTCGGTCTGGTGATCTGCCAAAATCTACCCGCAAATGTTTATTCATATTACACGTCAAATCTCAACCGTGCAAACGCTGAGATAGTACTCGAAGAAATTGGGCTGATTATGAATCAATAGGACAGGATACGGCCAATAAAACACCAGATTTGATACCGATTACAAAGAAATGCCAACGTCATTGAACTCACCTACGGTACTGCAGATAGTAACATTAGTTTTGTGAATTATTTTAATAGATCCGAACTAATGTAAAATGCTAAATTATCTCATTTTGATTAAAATTCGGTGCAATAGTAAAGTGACGATACCCGCCCCCAAAATGAAACGTCAATAGAATTCTGCTAATCTGCACAGATAATCTATTTTTATTAATTTTTTTCACAGCAACACTGGTGACAGTGATAGTGATGTGATATTTTACTATTTCTAAAACCGGTATTCTTGGGATTCTTAGAAAGTAAGAACGGAAAGAGCTCAGTACACACGGCGATATATCAAATTATCCAGTTTTAACTGACCTCGCATTGTGTAGGTTTTTTTATACAACGACAAGTCAGCATATACTGGAAATATATATAGCTTGATATGGCATCGTGCGTACAAACCTATGTATACGCATCCCACTTCAATTTGACGTGACAGGAATGATACATTTCAAAATTGTTTGCCCCAATCAATATTGATGTGGCCCCTAGTATCCTTACTGCCCTTATTTACCCTACAGTATCATTTTGAGATTCGTGGAGAAATATTACCCAAAATAAATGTGCTTACTCGGTTTTGAGGTCAACAAATTACTATGTAGGTATTTACTAATAGTGATACTAGTTAGTTGAAATTAATAAGAAAGAATGATAAAGCAAAAATCGGCGATTCAATTCAATTCAATTCATTTATTTTGTTAGACAAAAAATATCCTTAAAGGTCACAAGTACACAAATTCAACAAAAAATAAATAAAAATATTAAATAACATAAAATTCATACAAAGTCAAAATACGACGACGGCTTCTTTGAATGTCTCTCCGCTATGAAATACCTTTGTATATCAGATTTTAATATGACACGTGCGTGTTTGTCCTTTTCCCAGTTAGAAATGATGATTGACAAGCCCTATGGGAAATTCCCATTGGCAACTTCTCATGAATCGTAACAGGTGAGTTTCCAAAAAAACTATGATACAATTACTAATTTTAACTTAAGAGCAGAAGTCTGTAGTATCAACTCCTACGTTTCTAACTTCAAAAAATATAAACTTTCATGCAAATTTTGATGAACCCTCCGAGATAAGTTTCCAAAAAACAATAACTTAACTTTTAGGGTCAGCGCACACCAAGAGTAGAGCAGAGCATTTTCTGAGATTATTGAAAAAAATATCTTATAATTATTATCATACTTCGCAAAATTTAATACACACGAATTTGATGCTCGACCATGCTCGAGCAAGCCGGCTGCGTGTTCAAGAGCATTCTACATTTTGGTCGACCATGCGCGAGCATTTTGCAGTTAGGTCTGCGCTGACCCTTACTTATAAACAGAAGTCTAAGTACCGACGTCAGCGGATTTAAATGTTGCTACTTCAAAAATTACGAACTTCATACAAACTTACTTCCTCTTTGTCTTCGTTAGTACTCACTTTCTTTATAAAATGAACTCTTGCGTAAAATGTCATGATTCTAGACCCAGCGGCGTAAATTGTGTTATCTCACATTACTAGTCTTATCAAAGTACTCTGTGCATAACTGTCAGTAAATAAATATATTTAAGATTTTTATTAAGTATCGGACATTATTTATTAAAATAAGATAAAAACCGCTGGTCAATCTCTGCCAGTGAATCACCAGGATCGCCAAAAAAAACGGTGCTGAATTTTATTGTACATACACATGCCAGCACATCAATTTGTAGCGGTATCTACAACGCCACATGCGGACAACGCGTCATACTAACGTCACGCAAGATCCTGCTTGGCGCAAGCAGAGTTTACCGCGCAACTAGCATAGATACCACGGCCCGACATGAACCATCGGGCAGTTGCCCGCCTGACACAACATCCGTCTGGTCGGAGGATCCTCCCTTTTTTATAGAGTACTAGTTTATGCCTGCGGCTTCGCCCGCGTGGAGGTCGGAAGTTATTCACAGATCATTTAACCCCCCATTTCGCCCTCTTAGGGGTGGAATTTCGAAAAACCCAATCTTAGTGGATACCTACTTATCACAAAGAACACACCCTCCAAATTTCATGTCTCTAGGACCAGCGGTTTAGGCTGTGCGTTGATATATCAGTCAGTCAGTCAGGACTTTGAATTTTATATAGATATATAGATGAATGAATTTTACACCCTGTTCCCCATACCTCTATACTGGTGACCCCGAACATGAACGTCAGCGCAGCCTTCGAGTACCTAGTCCAGTGTTACGGCATCATCATCACTCCCGCAAGCTTTAGAGCGGCGAGTCACCCAGCCAGCCAGCACCCACGGCTATAGTGGGTATCCTCTGACCACCAGCATGCAGCGACCGCGCAACCCTGGTCATCACCCTCAGCCTCATCAGCAACCTCGGCACAGCACACTGCACTTTCGGCCGGTCCACAAGCAGAGCCCTTGAAAACCCTCTCCTGCGCCAGCAGTCAGCCTCAGCCCGGCGCTGTACCACATTCGACGCACTGGAGCATAACGCAGCGCCACCCCGACTCACTGGGGACATCTTTGCAGACAGTTCCGACTCACCGGGAACTATGCGGCAGCCGGTTCCGACTCACTGGAACCGCAGCTGGCCTGGCAAGCATCGCAAGATACAAGACTCAGCCGACTATCGGCCTCCGGTCTCCGGAGGGGAGTAATGTAGCGCTAGCGGTATCTACAACGCCACATGCGAACAACGAGTCATACTAACATCACGCAAGATCCTGCATCGCGCAAGCATAGATTACCGCGCAACTAGCGTAAATACAACGGCCCGACATGATACATCATGCAGTTGCCCGCCAGACACAACACCCGTCTGGTCGGAGGATCCTCCCTTTTCTATAGAGTATGAGTGAACTTTACACCCTGTTCCCTATACCTCTATAGAGCTACTACAATCTGTCAAATTTCTTTAATAGATTTTCAACTTTATCGCTAAAGCATAAGGTTCAAAGTTGATTGGGAAAATTTGACAGTTTCGGGTAGGTTGATGTGCTGGCGTCTGTACCTATCTATGAAAAATTGTGGGGTAATGTTAAGTAATGTAAACCGCATTTTATTTTCAATTTTATTAAAAAAAAGTCTGTCACGATGATGATGACGTGACAACGATATGCACGTAATCAGTTTTATATTTTATATCTTGCAATGAAAGACATTACAAGACTGGTTTCATTCATACAATGCAAAATCCTGGTCCATTTGGAGGCTGAGCGTGTATGTCGCGACGATTCATGCGACAGACATGTTCTTCGAGTCGGCAGCTGGCTTCATGTTTTCGGTCTGTATATGACTGATACGTCTGCATATTCATGTGCAACCTCATTGGATTGGTGTAGCCGCTCCATAGTGCCTCAGCTACTGCGCTTGCACGAGGCCATACCCTGGTAATATAAAAATATTTTTGAAATTTGCATTATGATGGTACCGCCATCTTTGCATGAACAACCTACCTGCTTATCATATTATTGTCGTCGACAACTTCGGCCCACATACAAGCCTCGCCCCCCAGAATGTCGCTCTCCTTTGGTACTCGGAAAGATCCAGTGACTATTTCTCGAGGATCAACTTCGTAGTATTTATACCAGTCTCCTCCTCCACTGATATGATCTAAGTACCACGAAGAAGAGTAAATGACTTTGTGGCCGGCTTCCAGGATCTGTATTTAAAGCGATTTTAGGTAAAGTCAGAATTATCACGAAGACTAATATACTTAGGTACAAATATTTGAATTGGATGGAAATATTGTACAATTTAGGTATTTAACTCACATCCTGCATTTCCTTGGCGTCTGTATTTTTCCACACTTGCACGATAGTGCCGCTTGGCAGAGATACACCTTCATCAAACACTTCCTGAAATTCAATGATATTGTTCAAACAACAAGCATAAGTATTTTATATCAAATAGACTAGATTTTAATTTGAATTAAGTATCACCATCTTATAATACTGTAGTAGAAAGGAAAAGAAAAAGTACCAGAAAACATTATGGCGAGAATTAAAATAATCATGGAAATTTTTTCATTTAATAATTTTTAAATTAGTATGTCGTTGTTGTCCAAGAAATCTCAACAAAATCAGCGTTAATATAGGCAGTTTTAAAGATTAATAATTAAGTACGTTAAAGTAAGTTTAGCAACATCACTTACTTGCCACACGATAGGTTTCGACCTGTCACCCAACAGTGGTATTACTTTGCTCATAAACAGTGAATGTAGCTCGCTAGTATGGGTCAAATTATGCTCCTCCATAAATTTCGTAATCACCGCATTTGAGCTCCTGAAAAGATTTCAGAATTTATAATTAAGTAGGTACGGACCCTAGTACGTACTCCTCATCATCATCATCATAATTTCAGCCGAAAGACGTCCACTGCTGGACATAGGCCTCCCCCAAGCACTTCCACTTCGACCGGTTCTGTGCTTCTCGCATCCAACGGGTTCCTGCGGCCTTCACAAGGTCGTCGGTCCACCTTGTGGGAGGCCTTCCAACGCTACGTCTTCTTCAACCTTTCGGCCCCATCGGCCATCTGTTACGTACTCCTATAACAGTATTTTTATTCCACAAAGCGACGCGCGCTTTACTTGTGGTAACCAAATGTACAAACACGCTGTGAATGTGTGGAGATCTGGGTACCGTTCGAGATAGGTGTGTGTTATGTGTTGACGCTACTCGTCTTCACGCACATATTCACGATGTTTTTGTACACTTGGTTACCACAAGTAAAGCGCGTGTAGCTTCGTGAAATAAAACTACTGTAACAGCATACAGCCAGTTAGTATTCTACTACCACTAAAATTATTTTTAAAGCGATGTAGCACTTACCAGCATTCTAGTTCGACCTCATCACCACCAACATGTAAATACTTATCTGGGAATCGTCCCTGCACCTCACGGAACAAGTCATTAATAACTTGGTAAGTCAAATTATTCGTTGGGTCCATCGGCCCCAAGCCTATACTTTGGTCATGCCTGTAGCATGTTGTCAGGATATTCGGGTACGCAATGCCCCAGGAACTAGTGTGCCCTAAAAGAAAATATTTTTTGTAATAAAATTGATTTACACGATTATTACACGTCTTCTTCAACCAGTTCATAATTGACATAAATCTGTGGACAAAAAACCGGACAGACAGTTTTTTTTTATTTATTACCCTACAATTTATAAATTGGGACTATGGGGTAATAAGGGCAGTAAGGGTAATAAGACCCACTGGCCTTTAATTTAATACAAATAAAAATGTGTTTTATTTGTATTAAATTAAAGGCCAGTGGGTGTTAACAATTATAACTTGAAAAATACATGAATATTAAAAGTACATACCTGGCATGTCAAATTCAGGTAGGACGCGTATGCCTCTATCTCTAGCGTAGTTCACAATCTGTTCGATGTCCGTTGCAGTGTATATCATTGTAGGATCGTATGCAGCTTGACTGTAAATAAAATGAGGCCATTGATGGAAATTAAAATGAGCAAGAGTAAGCTTATTTTTCTTTTTTTAGGCCTTTGCCCAGGAGTGGGACAGAGCAGGCTAGTAAAAAAAAAAGAGTAAGCTGTTACTGAACTTTTCGTAGTCATTTTCTGAATGTGGTAATTGTTAACAGCGAACTGTGAGTGATAAAGAGTATGATATAAGTTTTCAATATCAGCACCCTATGTAATTGCGTAACACATTATCAACCACAATCTGTACTATTTTGAAGGATATTGCTAATCCATTGCTTCATATGTTCGAAAAATTTGTCTGCTCCACAACGTAAATATCGCAATGAATGTTGTTGAACTTTCAAAATGAAAGTCGCAATTTATAGTGTGTTATTGCGCTTTATTGATAGTGTGTTACGCAATTACGCCACAGGTATGATAATGGTGAAACAATATTATTACCTCAACAGAGGGAAGACCTCGCTCTGATAGGGGAAACTCTGGTCATCGACAATGTGCCAATGTAAAACATTCATCTTGTTCATTTCCAAGGCGTCTAACGTTTTGAGTATAGTTGATACAGAGAGGTAATGTCTTGAGGTGTCAATAAGAAGTCCTCGGTGGGCGTATTTAGGGTAATCAACGATTTGTGTTGTGTTGATGAACACGTTCTGTAAGTCAGACTTTTAATTAGTGTTTGGTTTTGAAAATTAATGCTGAGAATTCATCCGTGATTGTACGTCAAGGTACTTGCACTGTTTTTTGCAATTTGCAGGTGAGTGTCATCTTGAATGTCGATTACAATGTGATTCGTGAGCGCAACAAATATGACTTGTTATGTTACGCTCCCGAATCATATTTTGTTCAACATACAACCTGACACTGACCTGCAAATTGCAAAAAAGTAAGAAAATTGGAATTGCGAGAGCTACCTAGCGCCTGTACTGTGTGAATTTCACACTAGGAATTTCTCCCGTATTGTGGGTGCGTTTACAAACATTTAAACTCACATACACAAACAACCAGACGGGTCATTATTTAGGGCAGGATAAAAAAAAAAAAAAAATTTGGTTATTTTTATTAAATTTGCTTTATTATGGACGAGAACACGCATAATAATTACAGATAAAATAGAATTAAAGATGGATACAGCTTATTTATTAAAAAATCTCAGTAAAACGATTTTTGTAGGTAACGAAAGTGATCCTAAAGACCACGAAAAATAACACTTATATGAATCATAATCAGTCTCTTAATTTAAACCTCTGTTGAACCTTAACCAAAGGTACGTATAAAACTAAGAACAATAATTACTTAGAGAACAATGAACTTAAATAATAATTAGTTAGGAAAAAAAAAACACTTTGACCACGAAAGTGATGTCAACTACGTTACCTCACTAAATTAATCTTAATTTGAGCCAGTGCTATCCGAATCAAAGAAAAAAATACGGTTTTTACGGGGATACGGTGCTCCAGCATACCACAGTATCAGTTGAAGAAGGTCTAAGTTTACCAAGACAGAGCTCACGCGATGTGGATATTTAGCCTGAATTCGGTGTTTCAGAAGGTATAGCGAGCCTGCAGCACTTGTGGTATCTGAATCCAACGCAGAAGCCATTTCAGATGGAGATGGCGAGCTTGCTGCACTGGTGTTATGTAAATTGAACGCTGCTTCTGTCTTCTTCTAAGGCAAATGGAATATTTTTCTTTTTCTCTATTAACTTCTGCATTGTAATTTTTTTATGCTCTCGTCTTTTTGCCTTCTTTTCTTCATCATTAGTTTTGTTGCGAGTTCTGGCCGTAGCTGTAAGAAATATTTTTTTATTTTTTGATAAATCGTATTTCGTTATTAAAATTCATGGAATGTTAAACTGTTGACCATATGAGGTAGCTTGAGGTATTGGCGACTGTACCACCCCTATTCAATAAAATGATCTAATTGTGAACAAAAGAAGTCAAAGGATGCTGGCTTCAGCAGTGTTATTAAGTCGGCATTAACCCTTTTGTAATCTTGACCACGAAAATGAGGACCACGAAAGTGATAATTAAGCACTTTACCGGTTCTAGTATGAAACAGTATTGAGGTTAGAAAAAATACAATAGCTTATTTGCAACATATCCATAATTCCAACAGAAGAAGTATGTAATTCTATTTTTTTATTACCAACTTACCAAAATACAGCTGTCACGAAAGTGATGCACGATCTTTGACACAATATTTTTAACACACAGAATATGTTTTTAAACAAAAACCGTTAATATTTTCAATCAAATTTTTTTTGTGATGTTAAAACAGCCAATTATAGTGTTGCTACTAGAACAAGTATATTTTGGGTTGACCATTATTTAGTTAAAAATTGTATAAAATATGAGTGACCACGAAGGTGGTGATGGTTTTCGGAACAAAACAAATCGTAAAAAAAAATTAGGATATAAGTCTGTTTATTTTTTGTCATTCATTTAAGCTACAGTAATATACATTATTCATTACAAAAACCTAATGAAAAGGTCCGTTTTCACTTAAATTATATTTTTAATAAACGCAAGAAGTCCAGTGTATATCACCTGAACAGACCACGTAACGTGATTTTTATTTAAAAAAAAATAAATTTCACAAAGTTTTTAATAAAAATAAATATTTAAACCAACATACAGTAATAAATAAAGTAAATTTCAGTTATAATTTGAATCAATAACACTCATTTCTATTCTGCTTTGTAAATTATTACGCCTGAACAGAATTTCACCACCTCAAATAATGACCCAGACCCGGAACAACTACTTGTAGGTCATACAAATATTTGTTCCGTGTGGGAATCGAACCCGCGACACGCAGCGCAGCAGTCAATCGCTTAACCACTGCGCCAACCGTGCCGTCATATATATGAATGGCAAGGCTGCTTATCAGCAAGATATTACAAAGACCCAAAAGTCACTCTAGAGATATGCGCCAATCTTTACAAATCGTTCGTTTTGGAAAAATTCAAGGCGACTTGTACATAGGAGGGGCCTACAAGCATGGATTGCTTAAGGCATCAAGTAGTCTTAATCCGGCACTGCCTAGCACATCCTCCTTAAGAAGAATCTTATAAAGAAAACTTGTCTTATTGGTTACTTATTAGATCCGGCTCCGAGTCTTACTTTGTATCCATCAGAGATATAGAACAATTGCGCGAAACTCTCGAGTCCTCTCAGAACGCCCCATACGGAGTCACTGTTGAGTGTCGACACCGCTGCGACTTCAAGGCTGTCTAAAATCAAAAACTTAGTATTTATGTAATACAAAACTTGACCTATATTGATATAACCTTAGACAAGGTTGATTGTTATGTAACTGGTGTATATGTAGAAATGATGCTGACTGCAGTTTGATACCTATGGATGTTTTGATTAGATATGTCTGTCTCACTGTGTGATTTATTGCTCCGGAAAAATAATTTAATTATATAATTTAATTTAGTTGATGATTTAGATTCTAAGACCCGCCGTTGTTTACAACAATATCCTTTCAATTCATAATTCATTTAGTTAGGTACACCTCTGCCTAACCCTTCGGGGAAAATAGACGTGACGTCATGTTATGTTATGTGCTAATTAAATTATTAAGTATTCAAATACCCAATCAATTCATAATATTATAAGTGAAAGCATATTGTTTTAAAGTGAAAGTTTATCTCTTGGGGTCACGATGCATGCCATTTCTTATCAATGACCACCAACAATCTCGTTGTTCGTGTGTAAATGTAAACAGATTTTTGGATACATTATGGTTATGATTACGTGGATGATGCTTTCACGGCGTCAGTCAACATATTATTAACAAGAATTAGTCTAAATTAGCTCAGGTTGTCGTAAGAGATTAGTCAGTCTAATCAGAAACGCCCGACTACCTAAACTAGAAGCATACATTTATACCTTATAAACAAAATAAGAATCATTCTCCAGCCCTTATCCCAATTTATTTTGTGTCGGCGCAACATGTATTTTTCTTTCATACTTCTCTATTAGTCGTCATCTCGGTAATCACCCTTTCTAACCATATCATCATTCACACAGTCAATCCATCGTTTCTTTGGTCTTCCCCTACGCTTTTAGCCATCGACATTCATACTCAAAACGTTCCTCACGTAATTTTCCTATTCCTCCGTATCACATGCCCATACCATGACAACCGATTTCCACTCAACTTTTCAGTTACCAGTGTCAATTTCAGACTTCCCTTCCTCTTATGTACTCATTTCTTATTTTATCTATTCATGTAATACCACACATCCCTCTTAGCATTCTCATCTCAATTGCATGCAAACAAAATAATTTATGATTAAAATGCCACAACGAGCTGACCAAAACAGAAAAACATGAGCTGGGTCATGGATAGACTGTTCACCAAATTTGTTTCAGTAAACGCACCACATACAGTAGCTTAGAGATTCCAAATGTTCGGACCGTGTATTAAAATAAAACCATTTTGTCTTAAAACTCACATTTCTCGTCCATATCCAAATGCGGGTAAGTTTCGCATGGTGCACTCAGGTTAATTTGTAGTTCTTGCAACGTTCCCTTATAGTTGACATCAGTATCGGTGTTATCAGCGAGATGATTCGTAAGCTGCTCTGAATGTCTTTCTGCTATTAGATACGTTTTCTTCAATACATTATTATAACGTTCTATTGCTTTTTTTAATATATCACATGTTTGTCCTTTTTCCTGTTAGAAATTGATATTTTAATATTTTATTGCGTACAGGTGGTAAATCCCCGTTTTTTTAATTAAGTACCTATCGCATATATTTATTCAAATAAAACAAACATTTCTCGTAACTTTGCCACCGGACCGGCCATCTGAAGGTCAACAAAATAAGGCGCTCGATCTGTGCATCATTTCAGACAAAATCCCTTTTTTTTTCCTGTTACAAGTATGACCTGGCTGCTATTGAGCTGACCAAACTGAACCTAAACTAGTAGTGTTAGGTTTATGTCAGGGTGAAGGCAAAGGTAATTCCCTGGGACACGTATCTACATACTTATCGCGGTATTGGTAGGTATCCTGATGCTAAATAAAGCTGTGATGTACGGACTACAAATAACACAAACTTTTACCTATACAAGCCTACCTAACCCCCCCGACACCCCCCCTGCCTAACTTTTAGTTTGTAAGGTGCAGGTATATTTTACTAGTAAAATATGATTTTAAATCGTTCTTTTTTATTATTCCCATTACAAAAATCGCGGGGAAGATCAGAATGAGACTCGCACAGACGAGGAAGCCTGTACTCAACAGTGCAGTGGGTGGAACAGGCTGCCAATAATAACGAAGATAACAAAAATAAAAAATGCAACTTAAATTTTTGAAACTTACCGTAATAGTAAAAGTAGCCGGTGTGAATTTAAAATAACTTTCCGATTTTACTTGTTCATGTGGTCTGGGCCATATTGCGCCCTTCGTGGGCGGATATTTAGGCCCAGGAATAACAACATTTAAACATGCCGCGAAAAACACGCAAAAGGCATTTAAAAATAAAATGTGCCGAAGCATTCTTCCAGCAATATAGAAACGATAGTGCCTCGTCAACGATGCCGCGCGAACTGTTTACTCATTTGTGTTTTTATCTATAGAAAATGTAGTAAGGTCAACATCGATAAGACTATTTTATTTTAATGTGATACTTATTAGTTTTTAATGATTCAAGTTTCTCAAACTTCGACGTTTAGTATACAGGGTCAAATTAAATTAGCTAGCGAAACTGCAGACGTGATGGGTATCGATATCTAAGCACGTTTTATTGAAAACAGTAATAAAGATTCGATGTTTCTTTTTTGGGGTCCTACGACCGCTAGTTGTATTGTTACTTGAAGTGTAATGTTGAGAAAATCTGTTTTCTTTTGTTTTTTCATGTTGACAATAGCCATCACGCCTGTGAAGTTTACACTAAAGAAAACAGATTTTTAAACTGATATTTCAAGTGACTAAACTACCTCCCCACAAAAAGCCATCAAATTAATTTATTTTTTGTTTTTGTGTTTAGATAGCGATACCCACCACGTAACGTCTGTGGGGTTTCGCTACAAAATTTAATTTGAGCCTGTACCTATATAATTTAGTGGCGTGCACTAGGAAGCTGTTTTGTATTTTTGTGGTATTTTACTTAATTTGAACAAATTATAATACTGTGGGAAAATCATAATTATGTCGCATCAGCGGGTGGCCGAGATGCGATACATCGGGTCTTCTTTACGATCCGACATAGTTTAGATAGTTGTGGGCACTACAGTGGGTACTCGAACGAAAAGATTATTTGAATTCACAGTAACTTTAATAAACTAGCTATTTACAACCGAAACGCACACGTGCGTCGGAAACAAACACGTGCGTTGGTATTGAGCGATTGCCGAGACTGTCCGAGCTCGACGGTCGACTGTAGACTGACTGTCGCACCACTCGGTCTCTCCACCAGTCCTCGCGGCATCCCCTCCACCGACGATCGTGTCCAAGCGGTAGGGCTCGCTTGCGTTTCCGATCACATGATTCTTCGTTTACCAAACAAATTGTTAGATGGCGCTGTTCACTATACTGTGTTGCCATCTATCCACGACACGGCCATCCCTGACTAGCACCCGTCCTCGGGTGTAGTACCTGCGGACCAAATATACTCACAGAGTAAACAAGCTCGGCTATCCTGCCAAATATCTAAGGTAACTCGGCTATCCTGCCATTACCTAATAACTAAAGTAACTCTATCTCATTGTTACTTTAATTTCTCTAGTCTTCATTTACAATGCCTTGTTGTCAAGGTTTCGCACTCCCAACATTAATCATTAGAAAAGGTTCCATCAGTAAGTTGAACCAAAGAAAATCAAAATTATAACGAATCAGTTACTATTTACCAAAATCTGTGCAAAAACATAGTTCAGAATCACACCAATGATTCTTAAGAGATCAGTTTGTCACATAATTATGCTACTGCACATAAGGTGCGGTTGAGACTAGTCACCACATGTGCTCACTACACATGAGTCGCTCTGTGCACCAACACAGACTAGAATCGACCCATTGATTCTCAGAAAAAGAAAACTAGCGCAATATGTGCTACAACACATGAAGCGCTCTGTGCACCAACACAGACAGGACTCGACCCATTGATACTCAGAAAAAAAAAACTAGCGCAATATGTGCTACAACACATGGGGCGCTCTGTGCACCAACACAGACTGGACTCGACCGATTGATTCTCAGAAAAAGAAAACTAGCGCAATATGTGCTACAACACATGGGGCGCTCTGTGCACCAACACAGACAGGACACGACCGCGATCAACAAGTTAAACCATGAAAATTGTAACAAATCAGTTAGAATTTACCGAAATCAAACTCATAGGCAATGTATACTCAACTCGTGAAACTTTAATTGTAATCTGTGCACCAACACAGACCAGAATCGCACCAACGACTCTCCACATATCTACCGCCACATATGCTACAACACATGAGGGGCTCTGTGCACCAACACAGAAAAGAATCGCACCAACGACCCTTAAGATATCTGCCGCCACATATGCTACAACACATGAGGGGCTCTGTGCACCAACACAGAAAAGAATCGCACCAACGACCCTTAAGATATCTGCCACCACATATGCTACAACACATGAGGGGCTCTGTGCACCAACACAGAAAAGAATCGCACCAACGACTCTTTAGACATCTGCCGCCACATATGCTACAACACATGAGGGGCTCTGTGCACCAACACAGAAAAGAATCGCACCAACGACTCTTAAGATATCTGCCACCACATATGCTACAACACATGAGGGGCTCTGTGCACCAACACAGAAAAGAATCGCACCAACGACTCTTTAGATATCTAGCGCAATATGTGCTACAACACATGAAGCGCTCTGTGCACCAACACAGACAGAAATCGCACCAACGATTTCTTATAGACCCATCGCCACATGTTACTCATGAGGTTTGGTCTTAAGTTTTGAGTTTGAGTGTACAAGCCATTCTTAATCAAAGGTGGTCTCACTACCACTGTCATCAACTATGACATCTAATTCTCGAGTAACTTGGTGATCGGGTATCCTTCTCACAAAATCATGAGGGTATTCTTAGGTTCGCTGAGTCAAGCGCCTTTACAACAATAATTAAAAGCAAACTTAGCTAACTTTACTTTAGTCAAATCGAATGTTATCGTAATTGCATTTTTTTTAAGACCCTGTGTCGCGTGGTCTACTATCTCATCTAAGCTAATATCAGTCAACTCATCATCAGTTGTCACTAAGCAAGTCAACTTTGACGCAACACAATCTTTGATGATAGAGTGACAATCGTAATAAAATGGATGTGACTCACCCAGTATTCATCAATACACTGCTCGGATTGCTGTCATAACAAACTTGAACTGTATCACTCGCTACTAGCCGCTGCTGCAGGCACTGGCCCGAAACCGCCTGGCACCCTCGCCGTACTGGCGTCTCCATCATAGCTTCGTGGACATCTCGAATCAAAATGTCTGGTGTTGCCGCATCGAAAACAGATGCTGTAGGGCACTGCCATCCTGTTGCACACGTTCTTGTGTGTTAACCTGTAACCAAAAATTCAACAGCAGTGCATGTTCCACTCGGCCAATTCTGACCATTTACGGCTTCTAACTTTTAAAATCAGAAAACTTTAATCCTCTTTTTATTGTCAAAACTACTTCTAATTTAACGAAACAAACTTTGATTAATCTTAGCAAAAACATCCAATGACCAGAGCCATGTAAACAAACTTTGATTTTATCTAATGAAAGCGAAAATCATCAACCAGAGCTATGTAAACAAACTTTGATTGTCTAATCATAGCGAAAATCATCTACCAGAGCCATGTAAACAAACTTTGATTATTTAATCATAGCGAAAATCATCTAACAGAGCCATGTAAACCAACTTTGATTGTTTAATCATAGCTAAAAATCATCTACCTGCCTTCGTCCTATCATAATATTACTTTGCAAGTAAATGTTGGGTAGAAAATTAATAAAGTCTCAAGTTGTTACTCGCTAATCACAACGATTTGTTCTGTGCTGAATACACGCGTTTAACCAATACCAGTCAACGCAACAAAGTTATTAACTCGTTTGCCACAAAATTTGGCTGTACAACTCGCCTTTACTAACGAGCATTCAGCACCAGAATCGTAAACAAAACAATACAGCTCACCTTTATTTTGTAACGTGCCTGAGGGCAGATAAACGACATCTACTCGCCCTTCACTACTTCCAGCACGTTGTTCACCATCCGCTTGGCTGTCACTGCTCGTGCAGGGCCACGATAGGTCCTGGTTTCTCACTTGCAGCACACGAAGGGTTTCACTGACGGCTGCGAGGCTGCTTGGCTCGATTCTTAGTCACTCAACGTCCTTATCCAGGTGAAATCCAGGCAAAGAAACATCGCACCGTGACGTCATCGCTCAATTCTCCATAATTTTTTCAGCTCGAGTGTATCCCAGTTCTGATGTCGCATCAGCGGGTGGCCGAGATGCGATACATCGGGTCTTCTTTACGATCCGACATAGTTTAGATAGTTGTGGGCACTACAGTGGGTACTCGAACGAAAAGATTATTTGAATTCACAGTAACTTTAATAAACTAGCTATTTACAACCGAAACGCACACGTGCGTCGGAAACAAACACGTGCGTTGGTATTGAGCGATTGCCGAGACTGTCCGAGCTCGACGGTCGACTGTAGACTGACTGTCGCACCACTCGGTCTCTCCACCAGTCCTCGCGGCATCCCCTCCACCGACGATCGTGTCCAAGCGGTAGGGCTCGCTTGCGTTTCCGATCACATGATTCTTCGTTTACCAAACAAATTGTTAGATGGCGCTGTTCACTATACTGTGTTGCCATCTATCCACGACAATTATATATATAACAATAGAAAAAGTAATTCTGCCTCATTAGTCACAGTTGAGCTCTTAGGTACCTTGTCATAATCTCAGGCTTCCTCAAGACCCATTGTGTTCGGTCGTATATTGCAAAGACACCAAGTTTGGCACTACATTATTGTCGATGATCCTGCTCCCCTATCCTCCTGAAATTGAACTGTGCATAGACCAAGTAGCACGAACTGTGTGAAACTTTGTTAATGTTCCGTTGTGAAATAGGTGTAGTGGTATTTTTCCTAAGGCCCTCCATCACACTCTCTTTCACACTAAAACAATGATAGCTCTAACAAGTCTTTTGGCCCCCGGGTGAACCCCGAATGTACCGTACCATTTGGGTAAGTATATTTTTTCTCATTTTAACATACTTACCCATAAAATTGTTGGGTGCTGGCAGTCTTTTATTTTTTCAAGTCTATTAACAAAGAAAACTAAACACGATTGCATGTAAGTGATCAGTTGAAAAAGAAATAACAAAAATGTAATGTTAGCTGTTTTATTTATACGATGCAAAATCCTGGTCCATTTTGGATGCTGAGCATGCATGTGCCGCCGATTCATGCGACATACATGCACTTCCAGACGGCATCTTCTTCAGATTGTTCGCTTACGGGAAGATATCATCTCTGATTCTGCTGATTCCACGTCCAATCGGTGTATTTATAACCACTCCGTAATTCTTTAGCTACTGCAATAGCACGAGGTAGGTATAGCCTCGTGCTAGTGATAACAGAAAATATTTTTATTATTATTGCATTCTTAGCCTAATTCCGAACCGCCATCTTTGCATTAACAACATACCTAATAATACCTATTATAGTCATTGACGACCTCGGGGACCTTCGGGGACTAATCTGGTAACTATTTCTCGCGGATCAACTCCGTAGTAGAGCTTATAACAGTCTCCATCTATACTGATTTGTATGTACGCTGTTGAGCAGACAAATTTTTTGAACATATAAATATGCAATGGATTAGCAATATCCTTCAAAATCATTCGATTGTGATTGAAAGAGTGTTACGCAATTAGGGTGCACGTTGGCTCCACTTATGATCCAGTTGCCTAATATGGTCTTGATCGGCTCTTAAACCCCTTTAAAACTTTCTAAACATGCATTTTGTTAACAACTTAAGTTCACATAAAATAACTTGACGCCTGTTTTCCTCACATTTTCCCAGTTCTCCGGGCTGCTACTGAGAAATTCCAGATGGAACCCCATAACACTTTACTAGACTTGAGAATCGAACTCAGAATTTCATATTTAGCAGTAGTGCTTGCGACCACTAGACCAACGGCAGTCAAATGTAAGTGATATTGCATACATTTAAGAAAAACTGTATCTATCAGCGTCCAGTGCATATGTACCATCGAAGAAACTTGCATCTGCCCTATTTGAAAACAAAATCCCGTGCACACGATGACCACATCTGTTAGCAAGCGTTACTATAGCGGCCGAGCGCTGAAATCAAGAATAGCCCTTACGGAGTATAGATGTAAGTTTCCTCGATGATACTTGTTCTTGACCTTTACGACGGCACGCCATGAGGAGGTAATCTAACTATGATTAGTTAGATTACCTCCTCATGGCGTGCCGTCGTGTCATTTCATAATTATATCTTCGCATATACGTGTTCCCAAATAAGCCGTTTATATCCAAGCAAAGGTATTGTGGCTAATCATCATCATTATTCTCTTGCCCTTATACTATTTTATTTGGGGTCAGCGCAGCATGTTTTCTTCTTCCATACTATAGTCATCATATTACTCGTCATCCCAGTAGTCACCCCTTTCTAGCCATATCAACTTTCACACAGTCCATCCATAATTTCTTTGGTCTTCCCCTACTCTTATAGCCATCTACATTCATAATAAAAACTTCTATCACGACATTTTCCTTATTTCTCTCATCACATGACAACCGATTTCCGAGTAATCATTGGTGACAAATGGCATCATGACCTCAAGAGATAAACTCTACCAAAGTGCATGTGTCACACTTCACACTAATATTATAAAGGCGAAAGTTTGTGAAGATGGCTGGATGGATGTTTGTTACTCTTTCACGGAAACAAGTACTAAACGGATTTGAATGAAGTTTGGCACATAGATAGTTTATAATCAGGATTAACATATAGAATACTTTTTATCCCGATATTCCCACGAAATCGAAATTTGTGCGGGTGAAACCTCGGGGCGCAGCTAGTAGATGAAAGGTGTCGGTTGCAGTATAGCAACCGACATCTTTCAGTTTGTAAACTATGTGAGGCCCTACCTAAATTTTACGTACGCACGGCTACTCATCAAGCTATACATAACCAGTATAAGCTGACTTATGATTGTACGAAAAACCTATACAATGTGAAGTCAGCTAAAACTAGAAATGTATAGCTTGATGAGTAGCTGTGTGTACGTGCTACGTACGTAAAATACGTACCTACTTTTAATAACGACTTATTTTTCATGTAATATTGTAATGTTTTATTTGTAATGTCCTTATTCATAAAATGGTACTGTAGGGTAATAAGGGCATTGTTACCCCATAGTACCACTTTAGGAATCGTAGGGTAATTATATTGCTAGCAAAATATGCACGAACCATGTATTGTACCGCTTGACACAAGGCGCAACTATCCATCATACAACAGCCTTCAATATAGCATAATGCTAACCATGATTAAATATCGTCAAATCGAGATAAGTCAAGGAGTATAATAAAGATAACTCCTGTAAAGTTGTTGGTATGGTTGGGATATCTTGGACAATCACTGAATTAGATAGCCCTTTACGATTGAATGGAATTGATTAGTTATGGTTATTTTAATTTTCTTCCCTTCTATTTGCTTGCTGTATAGTTCAACAATTTGATTAAACAGAAAGTCTTTGATGAGAGTGTATCTCTGCCAAACGGCACTAGTGGAAATTTAGAGAAGCCGGAAACGTGGGTTGCGAGATAAATAAATTGGCAAATATTCGTAACTAGTTCTGCATTTTATGAAACTCTAAGTTTAGTTAACTAGTATAATAGTCCTAAAATAACCATTTAATATTTGTATGTTACCCTAAAAAAACTGCGCTATCTTACTGTTTACATAGTACCCCTATTCTATTATCATGACAAGCAAAGCCTAAGTGAGACGAATTTGATGCTTTCTTATAAAGCGGTATCATAGCAGATCGCATTCTGTAGGTTCTGCCTATACTCTTTTAAGAAAAAAGGCGTGAATTTGTTTCTAATAAGGGAGACATTACACGGTCAATTTGCTGTAAAATCTGATTGATGTCGATCAAAAATGTATGGATATCTAACATCTATCTAGGTTAAACGATCAATCTGGATCACAATTATGGATTGACTTAATACCAGATTGAGATTCTGACGTCTCCTTTATGTATTATCTAAAAACCGGTAAGTTACTGAACTGAGTGCGTTACTTCACTAGTTGCATAGACAAATATGAAAGGAAAAGTCTGTTTAGTTTATGGCACGCGAATTGGGTCGATTATGTCATGGCGGGTTAGATGTTTTCGGCAGTTGATTTTTATTGAATTTGTTTTGAATTACGCCGTCAATGATCTCGTTTGAAACGCTGTCGTTTAAAAATAAGCTTATTTGTATATTAGTGATCTTTTTATAAACAATTCAAATGCTGAAACGGTTGCAAATGGGCCTTCGCGCGTTCATGCTGCTCGCATCTAAAGTATGGAGTTGTTTTTGTTATATGTTTAAGAAGCAATATCGAGCGGTAAATATAAATAAAAATGTGTGCCTTGTTGTATGTTATTATAATTTTACGCAGGTCTTTATAACTCTCACGTGGCATTTGATTTTCAGTTGGCTCAATATCAATCCGTCAAATATGAGATGTATCCACTTTCGCCCGTATCTAGACACAGGCTGAGTGAGTATTTACTATCTTTTTTATCCCCTAAAATATAACCATATATCGTATAATTTGTGACCGTCGTATTTATCTTATATATGTAAATATTATCATTTGTCCTCCACCTAACTCAGATTAATTTTCTATTAATAAAATGTAAACAAGTCATCTTTAATGTTTTATGTAAAAATAGTAAATCAATGATCAATCTCAAGATAATGCACAGTTGAGTTGAGATGTTCAACAAGATTATTACTTATTAGAAAATAAAATATGCTTCATCCTTACTTCAATGTTCATTAGGTATTTTATACTTGTATCATCAGCTCTAAGGCTCAGTTTACTGAGAAAAGTAAATAATACAAGTGTGAGAAATATGGCACAAAAAGAAGACAAAATTGATAACAGCTTCATTTCCATTTTTGGGTTGTTCCATTGCATTGATCACTAAAAAACACTTCATTATATTTTCTGGAAATGGAGTTAGCTTAATATAATTATCATTTTAAGTTATGTTTACAATTCTGCTGTATAATACAGGTCTTTCACAGACTACTTATGTACCTGAAAGTTTATACCCATAAAACCATCACTAAACCATTCTTATTAGGTTATTTACATGATTGTAGGTTATAAATGCACAGCAGGATGCTGGAACCCAATTTTTCTGGAGTTGTCATTAATGACTTGGATTTAATGTGAGAGTCTCTAGAGTTATGAACCTTTTAACATAGATAACTACTTGTATCTTGTCTCCTGAGTCGTTAACTCATTTAAGGTTACTTACTGACTATGGTACAAATCTAATAATAACATCTGTATTTCAGAACCTCACTCAAGACTGCATTACTTAAAAACTTTAAACTGATCCTCAAATATATGTAACCGCAATTTATCCATTCGCTTTACAACATTAATGAAGTATTAGTATCAGGACCAGAGATGAAATAGGAATTTTTAATTATACCAAAACTATTTTAATTTACCTATTGGGACCAGTACTTGTATTTCCTAGAATATTAACAAACTCGCATACAAACTGTACCACATTCCAAATAGTACCATATTTCATCTATACTATGAAGATAAAAACAAGAAAATTATCTTGAATCATATTGATCAAGCTATTCAGTGTCGGTAATCTTATGGCTCTAATTGTATTTTTTATGTCTGCAAAAGATTAAAGTGCAGTGTCTGCCAAATATTAACAAGATCTTCAAGTTCTTTAAACACTGTATACATAAATCCTTGACATACAGGGAGCTAGTGACATTGACACGCTACCTGTCACCTTTGATTCAGTACATGATTCTGAACACCCCTACGTTAACAGCTTTTGTTGGGTATTAATAATAAGAAATTGGTAGCTTTCCATACATTTTGACTGCATAGGTTTCAGTGGCAAAGTTTCCATACAACTCGATTCCTACCGGCTTCCCTTTGATAAATGGCACAATCAGTATTCTATAGACAAATAATATAATCATATTAAAAATATCTACTCTGGCTTACCTCTTACAAAAATTGACCCTTCGCTACTGATAGGTTTTGGCACTTTTCTATGAAACTTCAGATTTTTTTGATGACCGTCAAAAAATGTCCACGCAGGGGATTTAGAATCATGTACTGAATCAATGGCCGATGCCCCTGCCATCCTGATACTATGCTTTACTTCGAAACTCCCAAAATAGATTCATAGCTTCAACCTTTACTTAACATATGAGGTAGGTTATGTTATCAAATTGGCCTTCGTTTATCAGTTAAAAATATTTGTCATCATTACTTGCAGGATTTTAATCATCAACATTATATAAGTTTATCACAGTAATATCTAGTTCATTAAAATTTTAGAGGTTATTCTATTACATTGTTGTAGAAAACTGCTAAGTTGATGATGAGTAAATTATGTATAACAAACCTATTTGTGGTTGTTCACATAAATACCTAGAATCTCCTAGGTTTCCATAAAATTTCTGTGTATTTATTGAATATTGCACTTGATTCATTTGCTGAGCCTTTTCCCAACTATGTTGGGGTCGGCTTCCAGTCTAACTGGATGCAGCTGAATACCAGTATCTTATATGCGACTGCCTATCTGAGCTCCACACAAGCCAGTTACTGGGTAATACGATACCCCTTGGTAAGACTGGTTGTCAGATTTTCGGGCTTCTGACTGCCCGTAACGACTATCGTCAAAGATCCACTTATGACAGCCGGGACCAACGGCTTAACGTGCTTTCCGAGGCACAGAGCGGTCTTGGTATGTAAAGATGGTCACACATCCACGGACCAACCGCGGCAAGCGTAGCTTAACCTGATCGATCGACCCGAGCGACTGTTATTACAAGCCCCTCAGTATTGCACTTGATTGTCCTCTGCAAAATCTAAGCTTTTCTGAAAGATGTATTTAAGTACCAAAAACAAAAGTCATTTATTGGGCTGAGAACATATTAGTGATTGATGGCTGAGAATCACAGATTTCGAACGTCAAAGTGGCGTAACAAACTCCACAGCAGTACCAGTTTGGACTGTGCCACTGTGTGTCAGGTGCATTCACCCAGGTGCCATTTAAGCGGGTGCCCAATGTGGAATACGCCCCAAATTGGGCAAACTGATTGCATATCAAAATGCTTCTTATCAGTTACAACACTGCATTTATTTTGTGTGTAAACAACTACCTTTAAAATAAAACAGTTGTTTTGAAACCGGTCAACAATACATACCTACTTTATTGTTATCATATTGATCAATCAAATCAGCTTATCAGTCCAAAGTTACAGACTACCTATCTGCTTATGTCTACTGATAATGAAAATAAAAGATTCTGTGCCATCAAGCGTTCAAAGAAACTTGTTGTATTTCAAGATGAGGAAACTAAGCAAATGATAAGATTATCACATCCGGTTCGAGGTTTTGTTATCAGTTATCATATTATATTTCCACCTGTGAATTTTAATTGCAACATTCTCAGATACGTCTTGTCAATCACTGAACCAAACAATTCACATATCACATCATCTAAAGAACGAAGCAGAGAAGGCAAATAGCTCCCCTATTTATATTACTGACTAGCGTTCGCCTGGGGGATGTCGGGAAATAACCCACGGGTACGTAATATCGGGATTAAAAGTATCATCTTATGTTTTAACCCAGGTTAAAAACTATCTGTGTGCAACATTTCACCCAAATCCGTTCAGTCGATTTGCGTGATCAAGTAATAAACATACAAACTTTCACATTTATAATATTAGTAGGAGTAGAATACATGAATATTACACGTTATTTTTGCCTATAAAATTACCCACAAAAACTGTAGTTAGGGGGCTGAAAATAACTCCTGTCATTAGGCGATTATCGTCATGCTATACCGACGTATAACCGCTTGTCGAAAGTTAGGCTGGTCGCACATTGGCTACCATCGCATGAACTATATTTTACGCTTGCGCTATAATTTTCCGGTTGTTTAAGCAAATAACCACCGCCCGCTTATGTTTTTGTTGCTCTAAGGCTGTCTAGTTAAGTAGTTGTAGCTCCGACGACCAAAAAGTTGCTGACGCTACGTTGTCTGTTGCTCTGGTAATTCCTACATCCGTGATTGATTTCCCTGCTGAAAATCAGCTATTAAAACAATACCGCAAACTGAAGCGACTTGACGCGGACGTTAATTTGATGTAGTCTAATCTAACCAGCCTGCCGGTCGGTTCTGTAAAAATCTCACCGTGAAAACTACGTTACGCCGTTGGTCCCGGCTGTCATTTGTGGATCTTTGACAGTTGTTACGGATCGACAGAAGTCCGAAAGTATTACCCAGTAACTGGGTTGTGGAGGTCATAATAGGCAGTCACTCCATGTAAAATACTGGTACTCACCTGCATCCGGTTAGACTGGAAGCCGACCCCAACATAGTTGGAAAAAGGTCACGCAGATGATGATGAACTGTTTTTTTATTTCTTTTCATTTTACTATGTTTTTGTTTTCATATCTATTTACTCTGTGCGAGTCCCAATAAATACTATTACTTTCTTTGACAGTACAATAACATTTTTTTAATTTTCAGGTCTAGTAAAAAGAAAAATGCTGGTCTTAGATCTAGACGAGACGTTGATACACTCGCACCACGACGCGATGCTGCGGCCGACCGTCAAGCCGGGCACGCCGCCAGACTTCGTGCTCAAAGTTACTATAGACAAACATCCTGTGCGATTCTTCGTACATAAAAGGCCGCATGTTGATTACTTTTTGGATATAGTAAGTACATTTTGACTATTTCATCGGAATTAGAATTGCTTCTTCTTTCGTGTCAGAAATCTTCAAGGAATAGGATTGCAGCATGCGGCTGTGGGGGCAGTGGTGGCCAAGTCGTAAAGGCCCCGACATACGAGTCGTAGGTTCGAACCCCGACAGGCGCTTTACTTTGTGTAAATTATTTCATCACCACTGCTCTCAAAACGGTGAAGGAAAACATCGTGAGGAAACCGACATGTCCTAGAACCAAAAATTCGAAAACATGTGACATCTGCCAACCCGCACTAAGCCCGCGTGGTGGATTACGGCCCACTCCCTCTCATCGAGAGGAGGCCTGTGTCCCAGCAGTGGGAGCATTATAGGCTGATTGTGATTATGATGAGGGTTGCGCGATGCGGCTGTGGAGGCAGTGGTGGCCCAGTCGTAAAGGCATCGATTTACGAGTTGTAGGTCGTGGGTTTGAACCCAGGTAGGCGCTTTACTTTATGTATTTAATTTCATCACCACTGCTTTCAAAACGGTGATGGAAAACATCGTGAGGAAACAGGCATGTCCTAGAACCAAAAATTCGAAGACATGTGACATCTACCAACCCAACTAGGCCCGCCTGGTCTACTAGTTCGGTGTCCCAGCAGCGGGAATATTATAGGCTGATAAAGCATTAGGGTTACGGCTGACTGACCAGACACGCCCCTGACGTATCCCTGGTACAATCATACGTGGAATCTCTTTTGTTGCAACTCCTTCTGTACAGGGGACCACTCACATGTAAAAATACCTTCTAAAAGGGGGTTTCCAACTAACGCCGGTGTATGTTCCGTGTAACCAACTTCGAAGCTACCTTTCTAAGGTCTCTTCATAACTAAGAGCATATTAATATTTAGCAGAGGCAATATATGTAGGTATAGTTTTGATATCCTGAATGAATTTCAGCCAATTAAAACCTTGAATGCAAGAAAATTGATTGCATACATGGACTCACTTTTTTGTTTTAGTGCATGATCCTTACATACTCAAAAGCTTGCTCCCGGGACAAAAAGCTATCTGCCAATAATTATACAAGTCCCGTCATAATCGGTCTAGCAGTTTCAGAGATTAGTCGGAACAAACAGACAAGCAAACATTTTAAGAATTGTTTTTTTTTTTTGTTATAATTACCGTAGTAGGCTATATAATTTCATAAGCGTTTAGTAAAAAGCTGTTATTTGAAAATAACAAAGAGACTTGAAATTTATTTATTTGTAGATATGCAATCATGGGCTTACATACTTCCTCATTATATTTGAAGAGTAGCAAGGTCGATTGGTGTCTGAAAGTTGACTTGACAAGTAACACAGATGTCTGCGTCAACCATGCATTTAGTATCGCATCGTATGCAGGTCGTAATTTGTCGGTAATCCAGTTTCCTTTGTGTTGGGGATAACATAACGTAAATTATATACGTTGGAAGTAATAATATAAACAAATACGTTCAGTCCTGACCACATGTGACGCATGGAAACCACATGTTTACAACCTAATCTGTCCTGCGACTCTGCCCGTGTTGGAGTTCGCAGGGAACAATGTTTTCGTCATCAGTTATTATCGATACCTTATAAAATTAATCTAAGCATATCTATCTATACCAATAATAAGGCTTAAGAGTTGGTTTGTTTGTTTGGACGCGCTAATCTCGAGAACTACCAGTCGGATTTAAAAAAATATTTTTGCATTTAATAGCCCAATTCCTGAGGAAGGATAGAGGCTACTTAATATGATGCCAATACCCTTAGGAGCTGAACAAAAACAAACAAAAAGGGCAGGTGATGCGATGCCACAGGGTGGGTCGGGGGAACAAGAATTTTTTTCAGAAGCCAGTCTTTCTTTAAGTTTAATAAACATAAAAGTTGGTTTATGTCTACTATTGATACTGTTTACATTATACTTTATCTTTTAATTTATTCCAATGATAACTCTTTGCCACTTTCAAATCTAATCAAGTTCCGCGCAGTTTTACTGTGTAAGAACGTGCTAGTACAAAATTATTTTTTTTTAGGTGGGAAATTATCAAATTACTTGTCCCGCTCTGGGCGGTGAGGGAGGGCGTGTCAGACTTTTACTGACTAAAACCCACCCATGTTCCTTCAGTTGCCTGTGCCAGGGCCACGGTAACTCTTTCGAACAACCCGCGACCCTGGCAGTAAGTTAAACTATTCGGGAAAAACTATGGAAAGACAATGTTATGGTTTCATCCCCATATTATTTGCAGTCCGGCCGTCGAGTGAATGCATTACTGACACGTCCTGTCAGTTTATTTAGTTAGTCAATTCGCAAAACACATATTCGTTTGTATGAAACTGACAGGTCGAACGCATCCTCTCGTCGACTGGACTATAGTTTGTTTCACTCACATTAAATTCCACACCATTAAGGTGCCACTAGTCGATATTTTTTTCCATACAAATTTCGGGAGAGTATTACTCCCCTGTTTGACATTGTGCACCCAAAGTTAAACATGATGTCGTTTTGACTTATTATTAATTGTGTCTGTACGGAAACAGAATAGTAAAAAAAAACCATTAAAAAGTTATGAGCCAACAAAGATTCGTTTTTCTTGCTATTTTTAACATAACTTCGGGTGTAAATAAGTAATAAAAGAACTGTAAAATCTTCAAATGCAAGTCCGTACCGACAAAGCTCAGTTATCGTAGAGTTCAATTAACTTTATTCATAATTGATTTATGCAGTGGTTTTTCATAAAACTCGATTTTCCAAAGCACTTTTCGAATTTTTTTACGCGCCCATCAGTTCAGCAGAACGGTGTTTCTGTGCGTGAGAACTAAACGTTCTGCGTGTAGACTATCGTCTAACTGCTCAACACTGATACTAGTTCTGTCAGACACGAAGTCAGGTGAGACAGTGTGCTTTTTGGCCAGGACCACCTGTGAGATCGAGGTCGCGACTAGTTTACTCTTAAATATTAAAATGCTTGAAGACATACAGACATACTTACATATTTCATACAACATATCATAAAGATACAAGTGTGCCACTGCGCGAATATTTCCTCCTAGCGACTTATCTTCATTGCTAACTTCCTGATTATTTTCATCAGATAATTACGGCATTAACTTGATACGCGAAACTGGAATGTGCACATGATTTCTTGAATAAATATTCGTGTTGCATGTATTAATGGAACTTTGAAGTAAATGAATTATGAACATTTTTGTTGATGAGTCATTCCTATAAATTATTGTTACCGTGCGTTTGCTCCGCTCCATATAAATAAACCTGATTTTTATACATATACAGACTCCTTATAGAAATAGTTCCGTGACATACTGATCAATTAATCTACTCAGTCTATCACAACAACCCACTGCGTAAGCCTTTTCTAAGTAACGCTACAAAACCCGTTTCTCCGCGTTTCGCGCGCAGTCCATTCCAGCTGCCTTTTTTAAGGGGAAAGCGAAAAGAATTCGAATGACTATGTCATGAAATATCAATCAGGATTATATGGTCTTTTTTTTTTTGCGGATGGGAAATCATCAAATGACCCCTCCCGCTCTGGGTGGAGCGGAAGGGAGTGTCAGACTCTTACTGACTAAAACCCACCCGTGTTCCTTCCTTAGCCCTTTATGTTCCGGGCCAGCGGTAACCCTTTCGGACAATCCCGCTGACCCAGGATTATATGGTCTTAGGGCTGATTTTTCAATAGTCAGATAACTTACAATACGACCGACGTAACTTGGCGAGCCTGAACATAGGCACTAAGAACTTTCGCGCATGTTCTCTCAGTCGCACTCGCCTCATGTCACCATTTGATACCTAAAAAATCTTACTGCGCAGCCTTCTGCGCAAAGTTCAGGCCCGCCAAGTTACTTCGGTCGTATTGTATATCTAAATAATAATATGACAGTTTGACATAATTTCTTTAGAGAAGCTGTCAAACCGCAATATTTATTCCACAGATAAAAAATATCTGACTATTGAACAATCAGGCCTGAGTTATATTGATAACCTATATTGTTAGTGTATTGTGCAATTACGCCACAGGTTAAGCTACGCTTGCCGCAGTTGGTCCGTGGATGGGTGACCATCTTTACGTACCAAGACCCCCTCCGTGCCTCGGAAAGCTCGTTAATCCGTTGGTCCCAGCAGTTGTTCGTGGATCTTTGACAATAGTTACGGTTTGTCGGAGGTCCGAAAAAGTGACAACCAGTCTTACCAAGAGGTATCGTGTTACCTAGTAACTGGGTTGTAGAGGTCAGATAGTGTAGCTGCATCTGTTTAGACTGGTGGCTGACCCCAAGATAATTTGGAAAAGACTAGGCAGATAATGATACAACCTGACACGGTCCTGCAATTGCAAAAAACGTAAGAAAATTTGGGCCGATACAGGAAATGTGCTGCATTTGACAGGTTTTCAAGCCATGTCTCGTAGTACAATATTGCTTGTTGCAGGTATCCCAGTGGTACGAGCTGGTGGTGTTCACGGCGTCGATGGAGATCTACGGAGCCGCGGTCGCCGACAAGCTCGACAACGGGAGGGGCATACTGCGGCGGCGGTTCTATAGGTACCTAACACGTTCCGCCCGCGGCTTCGCCCGCGATGTATGTCGATAAAAACTATCCTATGTCCTTCCCCGGGCTGCAATCTATCTCTCTGCCAAATTTATTGAAATCCGTTCAGTGGTTTAGGCGTGAAAAGGTAACATACAGACAGACAGAGTTACTTTCGAATTTATAATATTAGTATGGATTATCAAAGTAAAGGATGAGAGGCTGTCTTGAACAGGGGATCCTGAGATCGATCACAAAGTGCTATTGGGGTTTTCTCATCAGGAATTTCTCAGTAGCTGCCTGGAGGCCGGGTTTGTGCCAAGTTAATGACAATAGGGTCGTGAATCGTGCCCTATTACATGGGACTTTAAAAACATATCTTGCGAAAGGAAGGTGTATTCAACTCTTCGTAACGCTTCCAGGAATACATGCAGGATGTTGTTTGTTACTAATTCACGCAAAAACTACAGAATGGACTTTGATGAAACTTTACAGTAATATAGCTTATACATCAGAATAACACATACGATACTTCTTATCCCGATATTCCCACGGGATCGACACTTAGGCTGGTGAAACCGCGACGCGCTGCTAGTACCTTCATAAATAAAGCAACTAAACTTCACTCAGTGAACGTCGGGGAGTATTATTTGTGGTAATTAACAGCTCACGCGAGCTGTAATGGCTTCCACGCACCGACACGGTACGCTAATATCACGAGCGGGATCGTATGTACGGGACTGTTGGTAAATCACAGAGTAGGAAAGACGTGGAGTGTTCATGAGCGTGTGAATGGAGGTCCTAGAAATTTGCACAAACTCCGCAAAATGTACGTGACTCATAAGCGACAGACTATCCAACGTTGTAAGACAACGCAATGTTGCGACGTTAAATAGGAAAGTCTAACACTTTTTCGATGTTTAGACAAAATTCTTGTTGATCAAACTGTTATACAAATATTATAAAACCAATTTGTATGTAAAAAATAGGTTAGATATAATATTGTTGTTAATTTGTGTTTTGACAGACAACACTGCACAGCAGAAAACGGTTCCTACACAAAGAATTTGTCGTCTATATGCGACGATCTCAACAGAGTGTTCATATTGGACAACTCGCCCGGAGCCTACCGGGACTTTCCAGGTGAGATACTGACACTCATTAGAAATTGATACCCGAAACTATGACTGTGTAGTAGTTTCTTATTAGACTGGTTTTCAGCTGCATCTGGTTAGAACACCGACCCCAACATAGTTGGGAAAAGACTAGGCAGATTGATTCAAGTATGTACAGACCTCAGCACATCAAGCTACTACAATCTGTCAAATTTCTTTAATAGATTTTCAACTTTGTCGCTAAAGCATAAGGTTCAAAGTTGATTGGGAAAATTTGACAGTTTCGGGTAGCTTGATGTGCTGGCGTCTGTACTTTCCATGACAGTAAAAACCTTGTTGGTCAAAATCGTCCCGGAGTCTAGAAGATTTTTCAAAGCTTTTCTTCAAATAGTAATTATATTGACTAGCTAAGTGGGGATAAGATTTGGACGAACTGTTGCAAATAATCTTCATCGTATGTCGAGTAATGCCGCGCAAGTTTATTGTTAATATTCCATTGGTTACCTTATCTGTGGCCCTCGATAATCGCGATTGTTCTGTTTACATGATAATTTTCAATGTGTTATTAGGCTGTTTGCAGTAATAAGCACCGTATACGTCCCCAGATAACGCGATACCAATAAAGTCGTGGTTCTCGGAGCCGCTGGATGTGGCGCTACTGAACCTGCTGCCGGTGCTGGACGCGCTGCGCTTCACGCACGACGTGCGCTCCGTGCTGTCGCGCAACCTACACCTGCACCGCCTGTGGTAGTACACAACACGTGAGTATAAATATATAACATAAAAATCATACGTCATTTATTCAAACTAGGTTGAGAGTTCAGCACTTTTTGTACGTCAAAATTACATAAGATAAGACAGTCCCCCAAAAACGCGTCCTTCACCACTTCCTTGTGCTAAGTTGGGAAGAAATAGTGGCGTAACAAACTACCCAGCAGAAACTCCTTGACAATTCAAAAGTGCCTGTAAATGGTTTAAATGCTATGCGTTTGATTCCATATTTACAAATAAAAAAGTTAATAAATATTTGATTCTACTGAGAAAAAAAATCGACTATAGTCCACGCGGAACTAGTTGGCCGCGCCTTAGGTCATTACTCAGTACGTGGGTTGTGAACAATAGGCAACCCCGCCGCCCTCACCCCCGTTCCCACCCAAGGCGCGGCCAAATATAGTCGGACTTTTAATTAGCTGCAGTAAAATGACAGCTTATGTGTTACTTAAATGACTGAAATTGGCGTCATTTTGTTTTTTCGCGGCCATCAACCAAATCTTGTTTTTCTAGTACAGAATAGTGTAACAAACGAAACTTATTTGACATGCGTATCTCTAAACTCCGTCTGAAATAAGTTATTAAGAAGTATCATTTTACTGCAGCTAATTAAAAGTCGGGCTATAGTTCCGCGCGGACTATAGTTTCTCCCGTACTAGCCATGATTTATCAACCAATTCCTCTATCTCGTCCTGCCAACGTTCTGTTGGTCTGCCTTTTGCCTTTCCAAGCCGTTGTTCTAAGAGTCCACGTGTCGTCTTCTGGTCGCGCCAGATGGCCGGCCCATCTCCACTTCTGTGCTTGAGCGTATTTAAAGGCATCTATGCCTTGTGTCTTCTTTCTTATTGCTGTGTTTCGTGACACACGTGACACAGCAGTATTAGAAGTACTGCCGATCAATTCTGTAAAAATCTCTCTGTGCATACTTAGGTGAAGTGAGATGTAAATCTCTCCGTGAAGATTTGTCTTAAGTAAAGTGAGCTGTAAATACTGCAAAAAAAACAGAATGACAGCACACTTCATCTCAGTTTTCACGGTGAGATGCTTACTGAATAAACCTGCTGGGGTTAGGTAATAGGTAATACGGGCTGGTGTCCGCAACTCCGCGTCAATGCGCGTATCTTGCGTACGGACCTACTGGTGTTACTTATAAAAAAGCTGAACAAGGGAATTACTAAGATGCTTTCACCAGAATAATTATATATGCTGAGCGGCTTCGTTGTGTTTCAATTTAAAGCTAATGCATCTAAAGAGCAGAAAGTTCTTTCCCGTAAATAAAAACGTTCAAAATCAATGTCAAAAATGTATAAAAATTTGTGGTATTTTTGACAGACTGATTAGAATGAGACTTTCTAAAAATACGGGAATTATTGTCCCTCTGATTACATACACAAATCCGTACTTTATAATAATGTAGATTTTTTTGTCATTGCAATAATTTGAGGTTAACTACTATGGTAATGAGTTCTTTCCTATGACATAAGTCTGGTAGTTTTTGGTTGGTAAGGACATTTTGTCTTCCGTTAAAAGGACGAAGAACATTCTGTCCGTCCTCCTTTTTATTAAAATTAAATACTTTTCATTCTGTAACTTCTGAGAGAATGTATATTTTATGTATGTGTCTTTTTTGTATAAACTGCTAAAACCTTTATTTTTTCTATTATTTCCAGATAGAATACCGGCTTTTGTACAAATGATGGACGCCACAGGCCTCCTGAACTTATTTATTATTTTGTCACTCGTTAGGCGGTTCAGCTTCTATTCATATAGATTTAATATAGTTGAATATTTTTTTTAAGTTTTGTTTTTACGTAAATAAAAGTGATTATCCGGTGTAATGTACACACACATTGTGTATGTTAGTAAGTTACCTACGTATGTAGGGCGGAAGCGTTTTTAAAACGCGGTTTTTGTTATTTGAACATAATGTAAGTGCAAGAATGAGGGTGCGGTCTCACTGCGAGCGGTAGGAAATACGTTTTAGATGTTTCTAAATTGAGCTTGAGTGTCGTAGTGCTTAACCCATTAAAAAAAATATATTCTCGAACATTCTTCAGTTAGTTATTTAGCTACTGAAACATCTAATGATATTTTAGTAAAATATGTGAATTCTATAATCTAGTTTTGGTCTACAAGGAGGAGACGACAATACAACAATAAATTAAACTGCGTATATGTAATGACGTTCCCAGTCTGCATACGAAATTTCAATGAAATATAGCCAATAGTTTCGTCACTATCTAGTCAAAGATTGACAAAAACCATAGTCGGCCCATCACTACTAGATATTCAGTTTGTTTGAAAAAAATCACTTTTTTAATTTCGAAGTTGAAGTTTATTTGATAGTTTCAAAATACCCTTAGACATTAGTATTGTCAGTGTTTTCATTTATTGTCGTATTGTTGTCTCGACGTTGTATTTACGAGTCCTGTTGAGGTTCTCCATGACATTTATTTATTCTGAATCTTGCATTGACTCGAGTCTCTCTTAGGTCCGTATTAATGATTAAAAGCATGGTACCTAATCTATGATGTGTTCATTATATCCGCCTTAGATGACGCGAATTAAAATTATATATTACTGATGCCCTAGATCGATTTGTGTAGCTTGAAACTTGCAATTTTTTAATGCAAAATTGTCTTTATTTTATAAGCTTTCTTACCTGCCTTTAAAGTTGTCAACGAATATCGGGGATAGTTAGATATAAATTTACAATTTCCGTACTTACAGTGGGGCCACATCTGTTTCTAACATAGTGCTGTCTCGTTCGCTAGTATAACAAAATGTGAGACAGAAACTATCGACTTTGACGTCATTGTTGCACTTTTAAGGGCTGTCTCGAAATCTTGACAATTTTTTCGGTTACAAAAATAAATTATGTTTTATAAAAGAAAATTAATGTTTGTTAGTTCATTTTGTAGGGATGGTGTACTGACTACTATACTTAAAATGTATGACTGCTATTGTAATAAGAGTCGTATTGTTAGTTTTGATATTAAATAAGATTTTGAGTTAATTGGGTAAAAATTTTTCAAAGACATTCACTGATATTGACGCTTTTGTGTTTTTAATCAGTTGTCTATGATCTAAAAGTCTTCAGCAATGTGTTGCCAGTAACAGCAGTTAAGATCAAAGACTTTAGTCAAATAAATAACAATTTAAAAAAATATGTATCATTCGATTTAATTGTTTTTTTTTTCTAAATTTCCAGACAGCCCTGAAATAAAATTATATCTTTTTTTTAGACTTATTTAAATGGTTTAAAAGATACGGCCGTAATTTTTATTACTGCTCTTTGTACATAGAACTTTAAAACCATTGTGGTTCCTTAAATTTAATTTACTTTAAAATTACAATAACTCTTGTTTTAAAATGTACATATTTTTAACAAAGATATAATCATCATAAATTAATCTAATCAAGTTATATTGAAAAAGTAAATTACGGCCTTATCTATTAAATCTGAAAAACTTACTGCCCACCAAAATCTAAGCTTGCAAATTAAGAACCACTTTCTATATGTCGCCTCACTTTCGTGAAATCAAATTAAAAAAATAACTGACGTTTTAACGTCTCTTTGACATATGCAATCCGATGTTGCCAGGTTAAAAAAAATGTGATGCTAATAAAACCTTTTTATTTTGGTCATCAAAAGTGAGGTGGTTTGCTCAACAGTAATTTTTAAAATTATTTGTACCAATTTTTTTATTCTTTAGTTTATGAATTATTGTGACTACTAAAATTCAATCTCTACATGGAATATGAATTCTTATGAAGTGTTAAAAGGATTCTTTTAATAAAAATCTATTAATACTATAATGTGATATGTGTTATGATTTTGGTTGATACCACTGACTTCTTTCATTTAAATTATATTCAGTTTACAAAATTCCTCTTCCTGGCAACACCTGATTATCCGCCTCCCGCGTCTTCACCCAATTGAAACCGTTTTAATCCCAATAGAATAATGTTGGTACAAATAATCGTATAATTTCTTCCAGTGAAATAACTAATGTATGTAAATATAATTTTTAATGGACAGTCTTGCGTGATTTGCCTATTTTTGAACACGCAACGTTGATCTCTTAGGTATAATTTTCGTTTTATTTTACTTCTTGGAAGCCCCTTTTCAAATACCGAATTATTTTTAAACTACCGTCTTTACTTTGTTAAAAGTATCAGGTACTTATTCAACATTGACTCGGACAAATAAATGTATGGTTTCATTGAAAAATATGAAGTAATTGGCAATTTAGTTTTGATTTAAATAAAACGTTTTACTCCTTGCGAAATCTTAGGAAAACGTTTTTCTAACAATAATTTAAAAATCGGCAAATCACTAAGGGTGCGTTTACGCCGACTGTATACTACGTTATACTCAGCGCAGTGTAACGCATCCTAACTCTTTTGTACGTCACACACGCTGTGGACCTCTTGATGACAATAGAATAGTGTACGTTACATAAACTATCTGGTACAAATGTATGCCGAATCAGTTACGATAACATTTTTGTTTTTGTAAGCGCTTTTTGAAGTTTCCAAAACTAAATTACTATATATTGGCAGTCAGTCGTTCACATGACACGTTTTTCAACATTGGTCATTAAACGTATCAACTTCTGATATTGACGTATGATCCCAGCATGCGCAGCAGCGGTCATAGCACACATATCAACTAGGAAAGTGATCGTCACCGTATCAACTCCAGCTATTCAGTATTCTTTGTATGAAACTCCCTACTGCAACGCACACTAATCGGAATCGTAACGTAATCTCTTGCCTCGAAACAAGCTCACGAACCGCGGTGCGGTGCGCGGTCAACTTGCAGTTCCCGCGCTTACGTGTCTCCGTACCCGAGCTTACGTCTCATAGTCCACACTTGCCCCCCTCTCACCCCTCACACGGCCTGCCTGCAGCACCATCAACCAGCGGTGGGCGATCCGTAACCGTGGCGACACCTAGCTGTAGCCGAGTCGACCTATCAGAGCTGCTGATCCGCTTTGGTTACGTGCTTACGTTAGGTTGACGCCTGTTTGTCGGCGAGGCGAAAGGTGATACGGTGACGATCCCTTTCCGAGTTGATATGTGTGCCTTTATGCTGCAAATGCGTGTAGTAAAATTCCATGTGATTCGTATACTGACGTAGGAAGATACATAAACAAAAAGAGATGGAGATTTGGCTGATGACTTTTTCACATTCAAATTCAAGTATTCGTTTTTTTTTTTTTATGAAGCGATTATAGAAAGCAAAAGTTTTTAAAACAAGTTATGATTGTACGTCGAGACTCGGCAACTCTTCTTAGTTAATTCCCATTAAATCGTGTTTAATGATTAGTTTATATTGAATTGTTTCTACATAGAAATAAAAGTTCGTTTTAAAACCAAATAGTTGAGATAAATAGTTTTTAGTAATAAAAAAAAATATAATCTGTTAGGACTCATTCACTGGTGGAGTGGTGGTGTTTTTGCAAAAACGTGGTATGTATTAGCAAAATTTATTAAAAACTATTTTTCACTTTTATTAAAAAATACATAAAATATTCAAATTACGCGCCTAACTATGTATACACAAGAGAATAAAAAAAAAATCAGATGAGACAAAATAAATGATTATAAGTATCTTTGACTTTTTTTTTGTTTGTTTTTGCAAAAATCACATGTCTGCCTGGAAACCGGACTGTTTACTAAATTGTCATACTTTATCAGTTAAATCGTGATGCGTAGCAACATCTTTAAGATTGCAAGATCTTCAGCTATACCTTACTTTAGTTTATAAGGTTGATTTTTCATTGATTGTGTAATTTTAGAACGGGTGTTATGAAGTTTTTAAGGGTCTCGTCACGTCGGCAAATAATGTATGGGGGTAAACACAACGGTACAACATCTGTAGCCAATTGAGAGTAACATCAATGTATAATATTCTAAGGCTTTCTATTCAGAGCAGGGACTTGAAACGTTACTCAAAATAACGTTACGCGTAGTTCCACCAGGATAGTAACAAAATTAATTCCTTGGCTATAACGATACTGACAAACGGAACAAAATCATAAACTGTTCAATAACAATATTATCGTTATATCGTTATTAGTATAACGATAATATAATAACGTTATTCATTTCGATACTCAACTTTGCCAGCTTCATGACATAAAAGATGACGAAAAAGTATGAAGAATAACGTTAAGTACAAATTTAATGAATCTGTGACGTTATTACAAGCGGATAAGCTTAAAGTTGCTGATCTGATACCTATAACATTACTTATAATATTGTTCTACGAAAATGATATTCTATACCGTTTTTTTTTTGTAACGTTATTGATATTTTTAGGTTTTAGTATTGTTACAAATTTTGGAACGTTAAACGATAACATTAGTGGTAACGGAACCAAATTCATTTCGTTTTCAAGTCCCTAGTTCAGAGATCTTTAAGAAGGTGACGTAATAATAGCACCTGAAAATGGACCTACAGACTCTGTCTTCAGAATATTATGCATTATCTCGTCACATAGACAACTCGACTGGGCACTAAGCCAAAGTTTGACCAAGTAAAAACGATCAAGTCAGTACAATCGTTGTGGCCGAGTCTCCCCATGCATTTTGCTTTCAACTAGCAACTTAACTGTCATCAGGATTTACTTTAACTTAAGTTTCTAATAATTAGTGTGCCCAAATACAGGGGCAATGTAATGCAATTTAGTTTTCATGTACATAATATACTTTAACTGTAGCATATCATAGATCCATTTTGAAATTCACAGGGTCATTCGTTTTACAGTGAGATTAAAAGTAATTTTCTGTTTGACAACCCAGTAAGATGTGTTTCAAATGTTTTGGTGAATAGGCTTCTAAATAGTGGAACACTTGCACTTACAATATTAATATATCTACGGCGAATATAAACGATGGAATGTACTTACTTTATTCTAGTGTATTACCTATACCAATAGTATTTGCACGAACCAGAAAAGTACAGGGTTGTTTTAAATTAGCAGTTAGTATTGTTAATTGAAGTATAAGTTTAAAAAATTGTTTACTTATGTTTAACCCAAAAAAAACTATTTTTTAAACTGATATTTCAAGTGACTACAATAATTGCGGTCGGTGACCCCACAAAAACAAACATCAAATTAATTTATTTTTTGTTTTATCATCGTTTAGATATCGTTGCCCATCGCGCCTGCGGAGTTAAGCTAGCTAATTTAATTTAACCCTGACCAAAAATACATACATAAACTATTCTTACAAAACATTTGAAACATTGAGCTATCGATTAAAATTGTATTCACAAACCGCATAGCACAATTTATAAGTTTTATAACTACCGAATACAATTCAAAATTAGCTGTTATTTTTTCTAAAAATATTCCCAGATCATCCTTTATTTGTAAATACCGGAATGGCGAAGGCGCAAGGACGCTTAAATACAACCAATCATAGGGATTTGCGTGCAAAATTGTAATGTATGAATCTGAAGTCGTTTTTTTTTTAATGTTTTGACTACGGTGGCATCTTAACCAACAGTATTCTATAAAGTATTTTTCACCATTTAGAGTAAAATGTGAGGTCAGTTTATGTGACACAAAAACATTTTTATATGCACGTATTTTGAAAAAAATACTATTGAGAATTCTCAAAAATTACCATCAAAGAACAAATTTATTATTTAAATTTTATTATCATCTATCGGTTTAGTAGGTATTTTCTTGTGAGTACTTACTAAGTGTCACTGTAGTTGAAATATGTTAATACGGCTGTAAAGTCTGATAATTGTTTACTGTTTATTAAATAGAAAACATGGACACGCCAAAGTTGGCGATTAAAACTATATTGAAAACTGTAATATTGCGGTCTCAACTGGTTGTTCAAAGTTCAAAAGCGATTTGTAATATAGCAATATTAAATCGATTTCAACAATGTTATTTGTTTTACTTATGATCCTGTTTCATCCCGCTCTAGCAGCAGCATTTGTTCGACAGGTGTCGAGATTTTCTTGCTTTTATTTTCACCAAAACAGTCTCACTTCAATTATACAGGGTGGGTAAAAAATCGTGGATCAAACGAAAAAGGGAAAAAGAAAACACATCTTCGCTAGGTGCACTAGTTTTAGAGATATAAAATGTGGCCCTGCTGGGGAGACTCTCCAGATCGGCCAACTATAAACCCTTATATCTTTTGAACCAGTGACCGCCAAAATTCATGTCCGTGACTGTCGCCGCCCCACCAACGCCAATCTCTTCCATATTTGGTAAATAATTGGTACTAATTAGTACTCGAACCACAAAATTGGTACCTTAGGAGTTTTCGAGAAAATCGACTTTGAAGGTGGTCCGGCGGTAGTCACGCTCCCTTCAGCAGGACCACCATGAGCGCCGAAAAAGGGGGCACGCTACAGCTATTCTAAGTATACAAATAATTAGTACCCATAAATGTGATTTATTTCGTAAAAAAAACAGAACTAACATTTGTATTTACCGAGAAATCAACGATGATAACTTTCTCGCAATTGTTCAGCAGGACCACGATTTTACATAAAAAATTAGTACTCTGCAAGATAAAATTAGTACCCAAAATTCAAAACTAGTACTCCAGTAGTAACCCGACCAAATTAAGTTGTGCTTGTGAACAAAGGAATCTGCGCCATTACCATTGACAACTTAATTTGGTCGGGTTATACGCGGAGATTTAGTATGGAAAAGTAAAGCTAATTTCTCTTAAAATACAACACTTAGGAATCTGAAATTTTGGTCGCTATAACTTCTTTAGGAGTAGGTACTAATTTTTGTATAAATTTGGGTAGAAATCACCGAGTTTTTAATAGGGAAATCTTGAAATGAAAATTTGGCACCGTGACTACCGCCACCCCACCAATGGCATGGTATATCTCGTAAACTACTGGAGTATTAGTTTTGAATTTTGGGTAGGTACTAATTTTATCTTGCAGGGTAGGTACTAATTTTTTATGTAGGTTTGAGGAAAGCGACAAGTTTCTCTAACTTGAATCAACATTCAAAATCGTGGTCCTGCTGAACAATTGCGAGAAAGTTCTCATCGTTGATTTCTCGGTAAATACAAATGTTAGAGTTCTGTTTTTTTTTACGAAATAAATCATATTTATGGGTAGGTACTAATTATTTGTATACTTAGAATAGCTGTAGCGTGCCCCCTTTTTCGGCGCTCATGGTAGTCCTGCTGAAGGGAGCGTGACTACCACCACAACCACCTTCAAAGTCGATTTTCTCGAAAACTACTAAGGTACCAATTTTGTGGTTCGAGTACTAATTAGTACCAATTGAGTACTAATTATTTACCAAAGAGATTTAAGATTACCTAGAGGGGCCATGCAAAGAAATGTCTTAGAAAAACTGTGATCCCATGTCTCAGTGACGCCATCTGGCGTAGTATAGCCAAATTAGAGCGGCAATTTATTCAATTAGATTAAGCTATCGCTCGGTAGATGGCCAGTGTGGCTAGTGTTGCCAGATACGATTTTCAATCGGTGGATTGAAAATCGGATCAGTGGTGCCTGAAGAACCTAATATAAATCGAATCAGTTAGATAAATATCGAAAACTAAACAAATTAGGCAAAAATTGTCTCAGAAAAAATATTCTACAATTTTATTCGCTACTATTCATTGTCCGTATCTCCGTCTATGACAAGGTATCGGTTTCAGTGTGTTTTTAAGTAGTTATTTACATTTTAAAATAAAATACGCGGTCGCGTTCCGGAACGGTATAGAGAATAAGCTCTCTCTTTCCCTCGCCAGGCCGTTGCGATGAAGGCACGTGGAACGCGCGCCCCTCGCACCAGTGCCCAGCTCCGCTAGGAGTAATAGTGTTCTGTGGTGCCTAGTCCGCTGCCACACGCATACTGCGTAGACGCGTATTTATTATCCTACCGCGCGCTTGCGCGGTAGGTTAATAAATGGGGGAGGCACGTGCCTCCCTCGTGCCGCCATTGTAACGCGAAAGAATAATTATTAAGGGTCTTCGTTCCAAATGTTTAAAACAAAAAATTAAAGTGTCCTAAACTAACTTTGTGCCTATAATACAAATATACTCTATGTCTAAAAGGTGGTTTCCCTAAGATAACCTTTAGATTCATACATTTAAATGAATATTATCGAAAACAAAATCGATATATAATATCACATCTCTGTAAGGCAGTATACTCCGACTTTTAATTAGTTTTTAATTCTACTAATAATTATTACCCTGTTTTAAAAAATCAATTTAACATGGATCGATTTTGAACTGAATGTTACTTGAATGAATCGAATATTTTGTCACACCACTATTTAAATTTCGTTAAAAAGTGGTAACACTTAAGCTGACATTTTACCCAACTATAGTAAAGCTACTCAACAATAGATGGCGTTTAATACAAAATAAGCAAATTTTCTAGATCTATCTACGAAAATTATTTTATTCTAATTACTGAGTAAATATAGATAATACATACGAAAATAAACTGAAGGTAGGTCCTGTTGTTCTACCATAACGAGATTTGCAGTATCGTAATGCGCAACCCGGCCATATTTCCATACATAATATTTTTCTTTTGTTGGACACGAATGCGTCAATGCGACTTCACGCGCAGGCGTACCATACTAGACTGCACAGAGTACATTATAGTATACTGAAATAGAGACCAATCTTCGGCCTTAAAATGGGTAACCGCTTACGCCTAGCCTCCAACGCCATCTGTTATCGCTAGTAAGAATCTTTACTCATCCTATCTATAACTATAGCTATATTTGTGTATACAGGGGCCATACGTACGTACATATAGGTAGTATACTATACTATTCATGGATGGTTATACTGTAGGTTATTTAAGGAATTATAAATGAAACATTTTATTAATAATAATAATATATTTATTTGCAAAAAACACGGTATAAAAAGATGGTAAAAGTACAATGTAGAACAAAACATGTTTTGCCAATATAATAATAAGCATGCAAATTTTTCAGTATGTAACTGACATTAACATTGTTTCTCAATGAAATCCTTAACACTATAAAAACTATTAACAGATAACCACTCGTAAATTTTATTTTTAAATAACTTAGTATTTAAATTTTTGAGATCATTTGGTAACATAATATATAGACGTACACACATTGCAAGGCAGCTTTTATTATATTTAGTTAACCTTGGAATCTCACTTAGTACGAGCCTGTTGGGGTCTCGTCAATTAATTATTTAATCTAATAATATTATTAATCAAAACATGTTTATTTGTGTCTTTTAAAGCACCTATTTAACTTCTTGGCTTTTATTTGCAGATTGTCCTCATCATCATCAACCTGTCTTCTCCCAGCTAATATTTTATTAATATTTTTACAGTAGTTAAAAACCATGCAACGAATGACAATGCTAATCAAATAATCAATTAATTTTTCTTTATGGATTTTACATTTTATAAATTCAAAATCAACAAATATAATTATCGCTGTTTTAATAATTTCTTTTAGATTGCATTTTTCAATGTTTTCTTTAATGATTTCATTTATTATGTCTTGCATAATATTCGAAATTAATTGTACTAATTCTTTGCTGGGAGTGCAAAGCCATCGTCGACCTGCATATTATATACTTAATATATTCTATCTCATTTTGCGATGATAAATCTTTTAAGCAATAAGGGCAAGATTTAAAAATTTGGGATTTTGTTTTTTTTAAGAAATATCCGCTCATATATTGAATTGGAGCAATAATGCGGGGATCCCTTTGTTTTACCTCTAGTGGGGTAAAATTAAAATCGAATATTTTTGTAAAATCGAATGTGGTGCAGGTCGACGTTGCTTTCGCATTTTCGTTAATGATGAGAGTGCAATGTATCGCAAAAGTCTCCTTCGCAGTTACCGCGGGTGTGGACATTGCTTAAATTATTTATTAAAAGTGTCGCGAAAGCAGATTCAAACTGATCACAGGTCGGGTTAGTGTTGCGACACCCTTGACTTCTCACTGCGCCAAAGAAATTTTCCAAGGGGTCCTGATTAAGGTGCCGCAACCATACTGACGACACGTTAAAATCATCTTTTAATTTTTTTAACAATGTTTGTATTCCATTCAATGTCCACACCCAATTAGTTACAGAGGGAACAGTTTCTTTTTTACCAGCCGAAGTTATAAATTTCATTGATTTAAATATTTTTATGCCCTCCACACACGTTTTATAGTGGACAGAGTTCGGCGTTGCTGGGCCAAGTAGGGGTTTGGCGTTTTTATTTTTCATTTGGCTTCCATTCACCGAGTCAAATATATTGTCCATGAAGAGCAGCAGGTCCGCAGTTTCCTTGCACTCTGTAGGAAGTATGTTCTTATCTAAAACAAACAGAAAAAAAAAAAACAATTAAATGACAATAACTACTCAATAAACAACAGAAATAATTAATGTTTTTCTCTGTTAAATAACCCAAACTGACTGAGCATAGTAGGGATAATATAATTGAAAGTTACCAATTCAAATCTATTTATTTTAGGGCCGATTTTTCAATCTTCAGTTAACTTTTATCCGAGGAATAAAAATTGCGGTTTGACAGCTTTTGTATATAAAATATGTCATTTTGTTCTTCAGATAAAAAATATCTACTTAGGTTAACTGAAGATTGAAAAATCAGCCCCTAGGGATTTTTTTTAAATTCAGAATTAAAAATATGTATGTCGTGTATAACACTTAAAGTTAATAAATTAATAAAAATAACAAAATGATATCCTAACTCAACTTAAACTATTCTCAAACTAAAATATGGCGTCGATAAATTCATCCGCATCGCTGTCGACTGGTAATGTACCCAAGAGACTGGCGGCATTCAAATCAAATCAAAATATTTTATTTCACATAAACCTACATGGGCACTTATGAAACGTCAGAAGCTAGGTGCACGGTTTCAATTGGTTGTTTCCTATGGAGAAGAACCGGCATTGCCACGTTGTATGGCAATGCTTAGCCTGTGGCCAAGGTAAAAGCCAGCCTTTGGGTCACGGGAAGTGTCAACCAGCTAACATTTATTCTATTATATAATGTATAAATACAGTCCTAGTATAAAATAAGCCAAACATTACCTGCTAGATATCCCATGTTAGATGCCACAGTACAGCTGAATATTTGTGAGGCGAATTTGACTTTCATTTTATTTAGTTTTTCAGGGTTGACGTGATTTTCCGTTAATTTTGGGATCAATCTAATGCCCTTGTAACCTGGGTTTTCATCATAGAGCAGCTTTAAATGAGACCATTTTGCAGTTTTTGTAACACCTTCGTTTGTGGTGTATTCTAAGTTTTTATTTAGGAGGTTATTTCTCATTCCTTTGAGAAGGTGTGGGGGGTCATAGAGAGGTATGATTTCTTGGCCATTTAGTAGAATTATGTTTTCTTTCGGTTCCTCTCCTTTTCTTAGATAGATTCCTCTGGTCTCATTAGCCAACAGTTTCGAGGGCCTGTCTATTGTTGGTTCCCTGGTCACATACTGAAGCAACTACTATCAACCCTGCTTCTTGCAAGCCTGTTATTACGTCTTTAATTTGTTTCGCCAGCTCGGGTCCCTTGGTTGCACTTGATGCAAATGTGTACAAAACTGCCTGTTTATAATTATAAATTAGACCACGCACCATAAAAACTTGGGCGTGATCTGCAAATTCACCCTTTCTTTCTTGTCCATTGTCAACAAGACCTGTTATTTTGTCTTTTCTCTCCTGGTATTTGACATTGGCCTTCAGTGAGACTTCGTCAAACATTAGTACACACAGCTTTTCTTCTATTTTCATAAGGCCAGCTTTGGTTTTTAACTGAGAGAAAATGTTTTTGTTAATCCCAGGCTTCAGATTACTCATTTGAACTAATTTAATAAGTGCTGAGCAGGCAAAATAAAAATCTTCCTGAAAAATCTATACCCTTTGGGACTTTCCTTGAAGATCGATAAAGCGGCAATTTTTTCTTGCAATGTAAAACGTCGGCCTTTTTCTTTTTTTCGGTCCTCCCGGCATTGCATTCGCATTAATAATTTAGCAGTACTTGTGCAATTTTCAAGGGTATCTAAGACTGCAGGACTAGATGCAATTTTTTTTTGCTGTTTTTATGTTGGCTGTCTGTTTTTTTATTTTGCTTATTTTTATTCTTGCAGCAACAAGTTTTTGATGCAATTCTTTTTCCACATTTGTAAGGAATACTTTTTTTGTAGTTTTCCTGACTACTCTCCTTTCTCCTGTAAAATAGAAACATAACATGTTATTAATTTCACATATTTTGAGTAACATTCTAAGTAAATACTGCGTGATCGAAATAGCTGCGTGTCGCGGGTTCGATTCCCGCACGGAACAAATATTTGTATGACCTACAAGTAGTTGTTCCGGGTCTGGTTGTGTGTGTATGTGAGTTTAAATGTTTGTAAACGCACCCACGATACAGGAGAAATTCCTAGTGTGGGGCAACGTTTAAAAAAAAAAAAAATGGGATTCAGAAAAAAAAAACCAAGTGACTAGCTATATGAATCAAACTTAAAAGATGTTAATTCAAAACAAAATAAACTCATTTATTTATGTAGTAGAAGGAAAACCAACAGCTATACATAAGGGAAGATAAATTGGATAGGCTAATATTCAAGTACCCACACCGCAGTTCACGCGTCTCGCGTGAACTGCGTTGAACCCGTGATTACCGTTTATAAAATATATATTTTTCTATTTAGATAAGATACTAGCAGCGCCCCGCGGTATCACCCGCATAAGTTTCGATCCCGTGGGAATATTAAGATAAAAACTATCTATGCTATACTTACTTATACTTTCATCTAAATCGGATCAGCGGTTTAAGCGTCAAGAAGTAACAGACAGACAGACACACTTTCGCATTTGTAATATTAGTATGTAGATAAGATATTGGTCCCCAACACATCTGTAAAGCTTCGCCAACTAATTAAAGAAGACTTTGCATAATAGGCTGCACTTCAATGTACAATGAGGACAATCCATACTAATATTATAAATGCGAAAGTGTCTGTCTGTTACCTCTTCACGCTTAAACCGCTGAACTGATTTAGATGAAATTTGGTATAGAGATAGTTTGAGTCCCGGGAAAGGACATAGGATAGTTTATATCCCGATATTCCCACAGGATCTAAACTTACGTGTGTCTGTCTGTCTGTTATCTCTTCAAACTTAAACCGTTGAACCGATTTAAATGAAATTTGGTATATAGTTTGGAGTCCCGGGAAAGGACATAGGATAGTTTTTATCCGGATATTCCCACGAAATCGAAACTTACGCGGGGGAAACAGCGGGGCGCTGCTAGTATCATATAAATATCATAGTTTACATTTATCAAACTTACCTAGATTTGGCTGGTTCTTAATTTTTGGAGTACTTAAAAATGGAACTTGTTCATGCACCAAAGCTCCGGGATCTGCAATTAGTCATAATATGACTTTATAGCATGAATAAGGATGTTGCGCCAATGTTATATTATTATTCATAATAATTATTAATTTAACAAATGAAGATATACACACTACACACGACGACCTAATTGTCAAGCTATACATTTCTTGTTTTAACTGACCTCGCATTGTATAGGCTTTTCGTAGTCGCACACATGACAGCTAATACTGGAAATGTATAGCTTAATACGTCGTCGTGCCTACATATTGGAAATTCTCAGAACTTTTGCTGGTTATCAGTGGATTATAACCCAACTATGGTAAATAATTTCAAAAAGTATTTTGTGGTCTTTTTTTATTTATTTTTTTAAATGGATTTGCTTTCGACTTTAGTCTAGGTCAGAGGTGACAGAGACAAAGTCGACGATGGAGTGAGCTTACCCAGAAGAAGCCCGTTCACTCTTACTTTGAAGAGATTCGGGTTGTATGAGTCATGGTCACAAAAAACTAGAAACTTACCAAGATTTTGTTTAATATTTTTCTTGGGTATTGTAGGATTTCCAAGTGGCATGTTATGCTCATGCACTGAAGTGTCCGGATCTGAAATATGAGTTTATTTCATTTTAACCATAAGCAAGCTAACAATGTTTTAATATCAAATACTACAAAAAATATTTAATATACAATATTATAATATATAATCTTGTAGTAAAGTGTAAGACCAACAAGTGGCCAGTTTTTTAACAATTTAAAATAGTTACAATTAACAAAGCAAGTTTATTATTTAAGTATAAAAAAATATAACATAATATCACGCCTTTCTTTCCCCGGAGGGTTGGGCAGAGGCGTACTTATAGTAGGTACACCCACATTTAGCCATGTATGTTCAAGTCCCATGTAATAGGGGGGCGAGCCTATTGCCATCAACCTGGCAGAAATCCCGATTCCGGGCTGCTACTGAGAAATTCCAGATAGAAAAACCCAATAACACCTCGTCCAACCTGGGAATCGAACTACTTGCTCTGCAGTAGCGCTAGCGACCACTAGACCAGCAAGGCAATCCATCAGTCAGTATTTATAAAAAAAATATATCAATTATATTATTTTCAGTTCTTTATGTTTCTTCTCATATAGACGAGGTTAAGAAACCTTACACACGAGTCGGGACAGAGTATGTAAGGCGAAATTTAGATAAAAACCGGGCAAAAGCGAGTCGGACTCGCGCACCGAGGGATCCGCACCATCATAAATGTTTTTAAATTTTCATCGGCGAGGCCTAAAGTCACAACTCTCTAAGACCAAGTAATCCCACTGGTCATTCAGTGGGATTACTTGGTCTTCATGAAATCTTGACATTTGGGGATTTTACTAACTTAATAAGTTGTATTACTGATTCTAATGATTATAATTCTGTAAATACATATTTGTTATGGTCGCGAATTATATTTTATTCAACGTACAACTTAATACTGACCAGCAAATTGCAAAAAACGTAAGAAAATTTGAATTTCGCGGGCTACCTTAGCGCTTCCTCCTAATGTTTTCTTTGCTAAAAGTGGCAAGGTTTATGTATTTCCTTTCACTTTTTCGGGTTTCTTAAAAGATCAAATATCTTATGGCAGTAAAAGAAAACTTCATGATGAATGATGCTCTTTATGATTGAATAAATCAGCAAAAATCTAAATTATGATTAATTAAATCAGAAATAATAAAGACTTACCAATATTTTCTTTTTCTAATACGTCCTTTTCAATGTTCATTGATGTATGCGGCACATATTCAAAATTTAAAGTGGTATCTGGAAGAATAATGCATCATGATTAATGATTAATTTATATAAATGCTTTTTACAAATTTAAGCAAAGAATGATGGGCGTTTTGGCCGGTATGTCCAATAAAAACCACATATACATCAAATGGAAGTTTATATCATAACCATTAATTTTAATTCTGAGCAGAAGGCTGTGACACCATTTTTGAGACATAACAAACATACAAACCATTTTTGAGATAAAATGTTTTGCTATGGTAATTGCTGGTAATAAGCAATAAGTTGACATACATTAGAACTCTATTTGTCATCAGGCCTGAGGCCAGGCTCCATACAAAAATGCCCATCATTCAAGAGTATAATAAGGTACCTGATGATGTTGATGGCAGCTCTAGAATTTGTTGTACTGGCTTTCTATTAACTGGTGATGTATGCGGCACATGTTCAAAATTTAAAGTGTGAGCTGGAAGAAAAATACATCATGATTATGATTAATTTAAGTAAATGCTTTTCACAAATTTAAGCATATTAAGAGTACAATTATAAATAGGTACCTGATGAGGTTGATGGCAGATCCAAAATTTGTTTTAATGGCTTTCTAATAACAGATGTAAATCTTTTCAGTACCAATGGTGCTGAAAGAAAGAACCATAAATTACTAAAGCATCAACATAAATCCAACAGGAATACATATAGCACAGTGGAGTATATTCTTTTATGTACAGTGATGATTTATACTAACCTGGCATATTTAATGTTGGAACAGCAATTTTGCCGATTTTATTGTTACGACATAGATATTTATCTTCGAAGTGTGAGTGACACACACGGCGGTACTTAAATATGCGCTCGTTTTCCAAGCCCAAGATATCACTACCAATCGCATAAAGCCATGTGTTGAAGCGTTCTCTATCGCTTTCAGGATTTGGGAACCCATGCAGCACTTGACGCGTACCTAAAATAAATAATGTAGTCCTTAAAATTGGAAAATAATTAAGTCAAGTTCCTAAACACTAATTTTGTTATACTGTCAAGATATAAATATATGTAGATCTAAGATATTAATGTACCATAAACTTAGAAATAAATAAATCAATCTAATCTAAGATCTCTAGCATTCATAAACAAATAGACTAACTATAATGTTGGTGAACTTTGGGCCGATGGGTGCTAATGGTACAGTATCAGTATGACTTGATCAAAGATGACAATGGATGATCAAGGTTTTTTACATTGACCAAGTTCAGTCGCAGTGTTTTCTTATGATAATACATAAGTTTGTACTGTGATGATGAAGATTCATAATAAATAGTGTCAAATTCATGGACAACTTTTATAAGCAATGGATCACAGAGTACTTTCATAAATACGGAAATTAAGGATTGATCAACAGATTACTGTATGTTATGTTGACTGGTAGATAATGCATGGAAACAAAGAAGAAAGCAAAATTATTGTTTATTCTGCACAAACAAAAAACATGGCCGCCATTGTACAACAGTACTTTCAACAAGCAAGTAAAATAACTAAAATTAAGTCTGACATACCTCCACTCTCCTTGCACTCTGTCTGGAACACAGCAGTGCTTGTCCGAAGACATGGTGCAATAACACAGATGCAATAAAAGAGTCCTATCTCAAACACTATACCAGAGTCGTCTCAGTTTTGATATAAAATCACACAATTCCTTTCTGGTCACAATTATGGATAAGCCGGAGGAACTTTAGCTCAACTTAACGACAAATGCAAAACGAAACACAGAAAGATCACAAAACAAATAGCAAAAATTACAGCATGAAACCGGCGCAAGCGTCAGGCATCAGCAGACATTTGCATTTGGGGTTACCAGTTTATTCATCAATAAATAGACCACTAATGAAATACTACCATCGCGTCGCTGCATTCTAGGAGTAAAGTTATGATTGATATTATTAATTTTTTTTGGAATATTTGATAGTATTTTCCAATAACAATGAAACGTCTTATTAACTAATTTATATTATTATAATCTTTGGAATTGATCAATAATATTGTCACAAATTATAATAAAATCTACTATTTTAGTAGCAATCAGCCTCACAAAATTGTCATTGTTTGATTTCTTGTAGTGCCATCTGTTGGAATTTTAGTGAACATTAGTGCAGAGCCGCCATCTGTTTTCCCTAGTTGTTATCTTATCCATCTACGTCACGATATAATCCGACAAAATAAAAAAAACACCTATCACCTTGTTCGCTTAAAGAATATTACATACGTCGTGATTTAGTATCATTGTCACTACTGCTGTCCTCAGTTTTTTGTACTAAGATTGAACCGCCTGCTAGACTGAGAGACTCGTTACCGGTATGTAACAACTATGGGATCACGGTTTTGTTCGCTATGTCCCGTCTAGGTTAATAGCTTTAATGTCTTTGTTATTTACAAAATATGGAAGCGATTGGCGTTGGTGGTCCGGCGGTAGTCACGGACATCAAAATTCTGATATTTGGCGTGTCACGTGACTGGCAGGGCCACCATCAGGTATTTTAATTTTGATAACACAAAATAATTATCCGAAATTTGTCGCCAAATTCCGACTAAGGCTCAACACACACCAAAAGAGCGTCGAAGCGCAGCGAAGCGGAACGCAGTTTCAGTGTCATATGAATTTTAACTTTATTTTCATTACTATAATACTTATTATCGCATGAGAAACTCGAACGAGTCGCGCGGATGCCAGCGGCGCCGCTGGAATTCCAGCGAATAGCCGTGCGACTGCGCGGGAAGTCCCGAGAATGCTCGAGCAGTCGCGAGCGGCTGCTGGCAATATCCCGCCCCGCGCGCGTCTGTTGCGCGCGAGCATTCGCATTCATTCCTTGCAGTGCAACGAATACAGAAGTGATGGAAATGGATGAAGAAAAGCTTATTTATTTGGTATACAATATCAAATCAAGGCATTACAGCGATAAACACATGAAAGAAGAAGAGAAGGCGCGCGGAGTCCCGCGACTTCTCGGGCAGTCGCTGGAATCCGCGCGCCTTCTCTACCGAGCGGGTCGCGGCGCTTCGCTGCCCTTCGCCGCTCTTTTGGTGTGAGTTGAGCCTAATTGGCGGCAAAATATGGGAGAAAACAGATCTTCGCTAGGTGCCCTAGTTTTTGAGATATAAATGTGGCCCTGCTGGGGAGACTCTCTGCATATTGGCCACCTATAAACCCTTATAATATCTTTTGAACCAGTGACCGACAAATTCTGATATTTGGCAACAAACGACAAATTTTTTGTGTTATGAAAATTAAAATCCCTGATGGTGGCCCTGCCACAGTGACACTATGCCTCATGCGTTTCGCTCCATCTTGAAATGAAGTATGAGGAAAAGGTCGTCAAATAAAAGAAAGCTTTTACTTCGATGAACCCTTTAATTTGAGACTATTTTTTATGATAACATTCTAACTGAAAATTGTCAAAAACTATTATCGCCTGAACTAAGTTTACAAAATATATGACAGGATTGTGGGAGCATTTCAAAAGTAACAGTTTCATAATCAAACTAATTATATGTACAGGATCAATGTTATGTAGGCCAAAATTAGTTTTCGTCAAAACATTCTGCTCCCAATATAATGAGACGTAACAAAAATATCTCCACACAACATTAATAGCTGTCCAAATTTATAAATTTCTTAAAGATAACAGTAATAACATCGTCATTTAGCATAGCTTATGAGATGTAAAAGCACTTAGATGGTTTAAAATTTTATAGATGTTTTCTAAAGTGTTAACATTTTTTTGTCTTATACATGTTTTATGATTTACAATAAACAATGGTCGTCGATTTAATTCGACCATATTGAAAGGTGATTTTCAATAGTTTGGCAAAGTACATAATCCATTTCATGTTTGAAACAGTGACTTTTAAAGGGGTATATATGGTAGATCCCCTTAGAAGTTTCTTGAAAACTTCCTAGTAATTCAAATTATATAGGTATTCGTCAGTGTGCCTAGCACAGTAGCACAACACACCATCCTTAGAAAGTTGATTCTTAGGAGAAATATAACTTACGAAATTATTTACTCTCCCTAAACAAGTGACTAAATTTTACATCTTTAAAGAAATATATTTTTAACCAATATCATCATTTGATTTCCCCTGTATCTAATGTATATTAAAGTCTTCCGTTTTGTATAACATTAAATACACATACTAAAATTTTATTGAAAAATGAGATATAAAAAGAAAATAGGGACAAATCTTACTAGTAGCTACTGAAAACAATTTTACATGAAATAAAAACATCTAACATACAATAAAACCTAAAAAATCTGATGCCTATGCTGTAACTAGTAAGAATAATTCTTGTAAAGATATATATATAATAGCAAATTTTTGCAGTCCTTATAATATTAAAAGAGGTTTTTTCCTCTCAAAATTATGAAAGTTTTAATGCAGCACATCATGTCAATAAAAATATCTCTTAGAAAAGCGTATTTGTCAAAGTAGTCATAGTATTGTCTTTTAAAATGTACATATTATAATATTGCAATGAACTCATAGTTAACCTAAATTGAAGGTACTTATTGTTCAAATATATTGGATTTTGAATACAACCTTAAGCTGGAGCCAATATAAATATCACAAGTAGCGGCTCAAGGGACCTCATGCCTGTCCAAACTAAAAGATTAGTCACTAAAATTCATTCTCTGTACAGGTTACAGTCAAAGGTTTAAAACTTATTTAAAAATACTCCAAACAATGAGTCACTACAAAACTAGAGGGTCTACACATTTTTAAGAAGATTCAGTTTATACTGTTTCAGTTTACATTCAAATTACGGCTGTACATTTTATACTTTAGATGACTGCTACACTTTACAGCAGCCACTTATTAAAGAATCAATTTTATGACACTGAGAATGCCTTTTCTGAAAAGGATTTAACATAAGCCTCGTGCAATTTGTTCACAAAGTCAGCATCATGTTTCAGCAGATAATTGAAAGCTTGAAGCAGCTGGTTCCTAGTGAGAGGCTCAGGGGACGGCTGAACGTCTCCGCCCATGCTAGCAGTGAACATTGTGGGCGGCATCAGTGCTGGCTTCTGCTGAGTTGACACAGAGTCAATCAGAGGGTATATTCCAATCTCTTCCAATTTGCTACCGTTAAAAGAGCTTACCGTGTGGTTGATGTCCTGCGACTGATTCAAATATGTGGCCAGGGGGGACGTTGGTTTTGGTGATGAAATATGCATCAGGTTCAACTCATTCTCCATTGGTATAAGGCCGTTGGTGTCATTTGAATCCAACTGTCCCTTCTTCAGACTAGATATCCTCTGCTGATTGGGCTTGTCAGTAGGAGTTGACTTTAACGGAAACCCACAGTTTTGTCTCATTGCTGAATCCAGGTTCATATTGCCATTTGAACTTTGAGCCTCTTGGGGTGTCACAGACCGTTGTTGTTTCTCTATATGTTCGACAGAATGTGCTGGATTGCTCATGAGCCTCTGCAGCAGCTGCGGCACCTCCCGCGCGTCTGTCGAACGCGGTCCGAAAATACCCGGCGACGGTAGCGAGGACACCGCCGGCATCTGCGCAGCGGCACCGCTCCCAGCTTTCGCGAAGAAGTCCATCACGCTTTGTGAAGTCATGTCGGGCGCACGCGACGGTGTCGAGTCACACTTGTTAGCGACGAGGCCCTTATTGGAATTGAAGTCATCCTGGGCCTTGCTCAACATGCTGAATATATCGACGGGTGCACTAGAAGGCGTAGACGTATTATATGCAGCGTTTGCCGACATGTTCTCGCCGCCTGGGACTTGCTTGATCGGGTCTTTAATGAGAGAATTTAACTTAGTCGCAACTCTAACGCACTCGTCTTTATCATAGAACCATATGCCGTAAATGCGGCACTTGGCGTTCCGATACAAAAGGAAAGGTTCCTTCAATTGCAATTCTATTCCTTTCGATACTGGTTCGATTAGGTTATTCGTATTCAATCTGTTCATAATCACTAAACTATGGTACGGTTCACCATTTCTACTGTACACAAACAAAGCACCCTCGATGTTAGTTTTCTCCCATTCGTTCTCTTCGAATGTATAAAGCGCAACGTGGGTAGCACTGTCGATTATTTCTCTAGCGTATGGATCTGCCCTCTTTAGGGCAGCGAAATTCATACGTAGTCCGGTGTCAGCCATTTTATAGCAACAAAATACAAGTTTTTATACAGCGAGCAAGCATCACAGCAAAATGACAAGAACGAATAAATTCGCCATTTTCGAACCGTTCCGTACACAGTACTCATTCGCTGAATTTTATATTATACTGCCTCAGAACCGAACTTAATTTTTTTTTAAATTAATGATTTCTGAATTTATCATTACATTACCCGAATTCCAGTTATTTCCTCAAACTACAATACATAAGTTAACATAGAAATACTTGATTTTTTATGTGATTGTTCCAACGTTGCTGGCTCGAGTGCAAAGGAACGTTCTACCCACAGGTTCTAATCATTGAATGAAATTGTGAGGTAGTGGAAGGGTGGCGGCCACAGACTTCATTATATTGGTAGTGGCGGGAGTTTAAATAAATAATTTTGAAATAAAAAATGTTGATTGTAATTTTGCCTCAGAGTACTTTTTGATAGACTGAAATTTTGCTTTACTTTACACTTATACAAAGTTTAACGTTAAATGCGCAAAACCTCTTAAGAGTAAACTAGTCGCTAGCTCGAACTCACTGGTGGTCATGGCCAAAAAGCACGCTATCTCAGCTTCGTGTCCGACTGTCCGACAGAACTAGTATCAGTGATGAGCAGTTAAACGCTAGTCTACACGTACAACGTCTAGTTCTCGCACAGAAACACCGTTTCGAACTGATACGCGCGTAAAAATATTCGAAAAGTGCTTCGGAAAATCGAGTTTTATGAAAAAAAACACTGCATAAATCAATTAAAAATTAAAGTTTATTGAACTCGTCGATATCTGAGCTTACTAGCGGTAGCTTAGCGGTACTTACATACGGACTTGGTTTTGAAGATTTTACAGTTCTTTTATTACCTATTTACACCCAAAGTTACGTTAAAAACAGCAAGAAAAACGAATATTTGTTGGCTCATAAAGTCATAACTATTTAATGGCTTTTTATTTTACTATTCTGTTTCCGTACAGGCAAAATTAATAATAAGTCAAAATGATATCATGTTTAACTTTGGATACACAATGTCAAACAGTGGAGTAATTCTCTCCCGAAAGTATGGAAAAAATATCGACTAGTGGCACCTTAAGGGGTCATTGTACTCATCATTATGAACAACTTTTACTATGGGAACCAAGCTAAAAAAAACAGTTGTTCCCTACATTTATGATCGCATCTTAACTCGTCAAAATGTACCTACTAAACAGCAGATTTTTTTTTGCAATTTCAAGTTTGGTCCCATAGTAAAAGTTGTTCATAATGATGAGTACAATGACCTCTTAAGAGCATTTGACGTTACACGTTGTATTTTAGAACTTTAAAAACATGTTTTGGTTTGTAAACAAAGCTGGTAGTACTCGCTTCTATGTAATTAAAGCGAAGCTTATAAGAAGTTAAACCATATGGTCTGAGATTCTATAATTCTATTCTATTCTATTTTTATCTATGGCAATGGTGCCGATGTCGACAATTCTGCCAAAGTCAGTGCGAAGTGGTAAAAAAAAAAACAACCTGAGATTCGATGGTGTGTTCTGCTAGAATGACTAGTTTAGTTACTGGTAGTTACTGGTAGGAGTGGTAGGTATAGCCGACTAGCCAACAGATAGGTAGGAGTGACACTGACCCCTGACCACCGCATGATATTCTCGTACATTTACAAATTGTTATTGTTTCAATATGTTAGGGCTTAGGGTCAATGGTTAAGGCAGACTATCGCCTGTGCTATAGCTGACAAACAGGGTTCTAGAAAGTAAAAAATATCGTTACTTTATGATCGGGCCCCCTGGTCACTGGGCCAGGGACCAGGATAGCACTAGGTGAAAGATCTTTGCGCAGTCAATGTGAAAAAAAAAACACTCATACCCGATGCCCACACATATGTATTTTCGGGTCAGAGCCTGATTGATCTTGAGCACGATGAATAAATTAATACCTACAGCTACATGACATGCTTTTTATAAACTTTATTAAGTACTTATTTGTCGAATTAGATCTTCTAAAAATCCTAGTCATCATCACTGCCCTAGTATCTGTGCCTGTCTGTCCTAGTATTGGATTTAATTATTTAATTCAACAAAATGATGTAATTTTATCACACTGTACAGAAAAGTTTGACCTCTGTCGTTTTGCACTTGTAGGAATTGAGTAAGATACTGATAAAAAACTTAACCCTTCTTCTGGCGCAGTCGGGTAATTAACCGAATGCGACATTTCCATAGCAGAATTACTTCGTCTTAGTGATGTACCTACAATGGAATTAATTAATCGATAACGCTACAGTCAACGAGGGATTTTCCTTTTTTTTTATCTCTTCCCTAGTCGCTGGATAGATGGCGCTGACCTTGGTAAGTTACTGCAAGGACCGGAACTTCACATAATTTTTTGATTATTTCACTTTGATGTAATTTTGAGATCGTAAAACGAAAGCAAACGAAAGTGTCAGTCAACGAGCGTATCTGACGTAACGCAATGTTTTTTTTCCAAGCGTTTTGGCTTTGGCACCTAGTAACGTAGTCAGTACAACGCCATCTACAGAGTTCTTGGAAACAATTTTTTTTTTAAATACTCAAAAAGAAAACCTCTCATTGGCATGGCAACTTAGGCATGATTAAAGATAAAGATGCATTTATTTGTTGTATAAACATGTATCACATGTTAAATAGATATGCACATATGGATGGAAAAATATTGATTGTTGAACATGTTTTGCTATATTCGGCGTACAAAAAAGTTTTAGTTTGTAGTATTTTGTTGGAATTATAAAACGAAATAATTGAATTATAGTTAAAATACAGTCAAAACAAAAATATAGTAAAAAAAATGGTTGCCTGTAAAGTCGGTTTTACGGGCGAAGATTTTACGTGACAACGTCTTTTTCTCGGTAGAATATTTATTGATATGAATATAATTAAATTGCACAATAGGAACAAGGAATTGAATGATAGTTGAGTGGGAGAGAGACGCAAGGCATTCGGCGGGCCTCTCTCTCGTTCGGTGACTCATCGTAACGTTACCGAGCGTTACACTTTTTCATAAGTGACTCCCAGCCGCAACCTAATTTAAGACGTTGTCACGTCAAAAAAAATTATAATAATTAAAACAATAAAATTAATAAAACTTTGGTCACCATCATCGTGATTATTAAAGAAAAAAGAATTGTTTCCCTGGAAATCCACGTAAAACTAATATCAGCATACTCTTTCATCTTTGAACTAAAAGCCGTTGCAAACATAATTTATTATTTTTTTAACAAACACGCCATCCGATATGTTTTTAATATCATAGGATTGATGAGATTGATAGTATGTACATACCTCAACTTTTAGACCAAAAAAAAAAAATCGACCGCGATCTTATATTTACACCTTTGGTATGTGTATTGCATAGTTATTCTAAATCTATAATATATTTGTGCTAAAAATTGTGCTTTCAAGTCAACTTATATCTTTTATACTACCTAATAAGTAACCAAACAATATTAGTTGGTATGACATACAGTAGGTTTTTATTCCATCGATATTTAATTAACTAAGCCCATCACTAGTATCCGCATCACAAATTCACGACTAAACGAAACGTCAACAACGTCACTCATTTAAAAGTTTGCGCGTGTCCGAGACGGCAGTTTACAAATAAAATAAATAATTTTCGTTAATTAAACATAACTGCGTCTTGGTATAATTCAGTTAACTACAACCAGCTCTAGCTTAAACTAGTAAATGTTAGCTAGAAGTTGTTTGTAATTGGACACGTGAGCTAGAGGCTAAGTTTTAGTAAACAACAAGGTAGAATAATGTCTGGTGGTAAAGTTCTGGTGATTGGAGGCGGCGGGCGGGAGCATGCTCTGTGCTGGAAGCTGGCGGACTCTCCCTTTGTGCGCCAAGTATACTGTGCGCCTGGCAGTGTCGGCATCGCGACCACCAACAAAGTTGAGTGCGTCGAACTCGACATCAAGGATTATCCCGTAAGTTTCTTATTAGAAAAGTATGATTCTATTCCTTTTTTTAGTTTGCGCATTTATTATCTCAGGAAGTCTGTCATTTTTAAGAAATTACTGATTGGGGTAAGATTTTTATTCCATTAGTTTTAATATTAAAATTGATTATTATTTTGATACGTAAGCAAATTAAAAGTACAAAATTGGGGGGTATGGGTATCATAATAATCCTAATGAACTCTCATACAAAATGTTTTGTGCTATATAAAATATTAAGTTACAAAAACATTTATGTACTTTTTTGCATACATTACATAATACAGTAATAAACATCTATATATATAAAATGGTAAACTGACTGATTGTTGATATATCAACGCACAGTCTAAACCGCTGCTCCTAGAGACATGAAATTTGGAGGGTGTGTTCTTTGTGAAGAGTAGGTATCCACTAAGAAAGGGTTTTTCGAAATTCCACCCCTAAGAGGGTGAAATTTCACGCGGACGAAGTCGCGGGCAGAAGCTAGTAAAATATAAATTAGGTAAGACAGATCAATTTTTTTTTCCAAAACAGCCAATTTTTTCAATTGGTTTTATCTACACAATGAAAACCTCTCAGGGTTTGAATTGCTTAAGAACTTTATAAATTCTTGATATAATATATAATTAACAGACACTGTGTGATAAAACATTACGTACTATACAGAAGCATAATCTGCATTCGCGATTTATTTGCCAAAAATGTAAACTTTGAGTTTATGGAAAAATAACTGTAAATCCTACACAACAAAATTCAGTTTACGCTACAAATTCAAGAAGCATTTTTATAACTTTTTCAATAGTGCATCGTCACTCTGAAATCAACTTAATTACTATTAAAATTAATATTATTTCATGTTAAAGAAATATCAACTATTTCTTTAACATGAAATAATATTAATTTGAAACATAAATTTCAATAGACTTTACGTAGATAAACTCACACCTTCCCATGGGGTAGGCTGAAACTGCAGAACACCACCTACGACAATACTTACGTATATAATGAACCTTACATACATAGATAAACAAGTGGTTAGTTTGTTCCTGTTGCTGTTCTAGATCAGGCCCATGATAGTTTTTCTGATTATAATTTATAAGTATTTACTAAACCTAGACTCACTTTTACAAATATGAGCTTCTGATTCTGCACAATTCATTAAAGTAAAACGGTCCCACATAATTAAGCATTGCATTGTGTAGACAAAGGGACCCTTTTAGGGATCCGTACCCAAAGGATGCCAATGGGACCCTATTACTAAGCCCCTGCTGTCCATCAGTCTGTCTGTCCATCCATCCATCTGTTCGTCTCTCTGGCAGCAGGTTGTATCTCATGAACTGTAATAGGTAGACAGCTGAAATTTTCACTGAGTGTGTATTTCTAATGCCCCAATAACAAGAATTAATAAAAATAAAATAAAGGAAAAAATGAAAGGGAGACCCCCTTTCATTTTTTCCTTTATTTTATTTTTGATAAATGATGATGATGAATGATGATTAATACAAGAAACGTTTTTTTTTGGCGTTTTTAGCCTTGTGGTACGGAAGTCTTTGTGTCCGAGTACGACTCGCACTTGACCCCTTTTTATGAATGTTTTGTTAAATTTATTCATTTTCATAGTTTCATTATCTTTTGACCGATTCTATTTAGTTTTTGTATTTCTACGAAATTGTTTGGCTAGCTAGACACTCATCAGCATATTATTATTGTCAGACAAGCCTTTCCTGTGAAGCTACTAAAAGATGCTTTGCTTTCTTTTTTTTTTATTAAGTTGTGGGCATGTGATAATTTTACTTTTACTTTTCTTCATAGACTCAAAGCGCTCTATACATAGCATGGTGCTCTTACAAGTACATTTTATCTAATCAATAACACACAAAAGAGCATGCACATGCCTAATATGTAATATTCTGAGTTGATATGAAACTTTTTTAAGGATTATTTAAATGTTTTTGGAAAAATAAAAAACAAAATTATAAGAGCCATTTGAAGAAAAAAAAGTTAAACTTTGTATGAAAAAATATTGGTCCTTGGTGTCTGCATGCCTTGAGCTTATAAAGTATTAATTTTATTCAAATTTTTTGCTCTTTATCAATGATATTATAAGTGTTGCTCTTTATCAATAAAAAATCTGCTGTTTCGTAGAAAAGTACAGACGCCAGCACATCAAGTTACTACAATCTGTCAGATTTCTTTAATAGATTTTCGACTTTATTGCTAAAGCATAAGGTTCAAGGTTAATTGGGAAAATCTGACAGTTTTGGGTAGGTTGACCTGCTGGCGTCTACGTCTGTACAACCTCCCCGGTCAAAATGTATGAAACGGAATTAAAAAAAAAACGACCAAAAATTTCAACGCATTCTGAAGTCATTTCATTCAAGTTTGCGAGTCGATGTCCCTACAACCCTGTACAGTCACGAGCACTAATATGTCAACACTTGGCTACTTTTAATTTGTTCACGAAATAACGAATGCAACGTTGAAATACGACACTTTACATAAACCTATGGCTTCGAAAATACTATGTTCCTAATAACATAAAATTTCATTCAAAAAACCCCCGACAAAAATAAAATTAAGGAATCCCTACAAAAAGCATGAAATAAATTTGAAAAAATCTTATGGAAGTCGGGGGACCGTTCTGTGGAACACCTATTCTGCTTCTGAGGTCCCCCGACTTCCATAAGATTTTTTCAAATTTATTTCATGCTTTTTGTAGGGATTCCTTAATTTTATTTTTGTCGGGGGTTTTTTAAATTTTCAATTTAATTTTTTATTTCATGCTTTTTGTAGGGACTCCTTAATTTTTGTATTTCATTTCTTTTATTTTCTTCCGTTTTAAGATTCTGGTAATTTGGTGTTTAATCAGATTTTTTATCCGATAAAAAATATTGATTAATTTATAGTTGAAGAATATTTTTTAAGACTAAACAGATTTTTTTGTTTTATTATATTTTTCAAGTTTTTAGTTTTCATTTCGTTAGGTAGTTAATATTCCTCATTCCCTTTCAATATAGTGTAAATTATTCTACTTGTCAAGCCCTTGCATTTGATACCTATATTGAAGGAGTTGTGAAAAAAAATGTAATTCGCCATTTTGTGGTGGCGGCCATCTTGGATTTGAAATTTTTAATAGTGTATAGTATTCTACTAGTCAAGCCCTTTCATTTGATACCCATATTGAGGGAGTTGAGAAAAAAAAAAATGTAATTCGCCACTTTGTTATGGCGGCCATCTTGGATTCAAAATTTGTTTTAGTGTATAGTATTCTACTATTGAAGCCCTTTCATTTGATACCCATATTGAGGGAATTGTGAAAAAATATGTTATCCGCCATTTTGTAGCGGCGGCCATCTTGGACCGATTTTCATCAAACATAGCTAAGAACACTCCCGACTAATACACCTTTCAAACAAAAAAAACTAAATCAAAATCGGTTCATCCCTTCGGGAGCTACGATGCCACAGACAGACACACACACACACACACACACACACACACACACACACACACACACACACACACACAGACACGTCAAACTTATAACACCCCGTCGTTTTTGCGTCGGGGGTTAAAAATAAAGGAGAAAATCGCCTTTGAACAAAACCAAGTGTATACATACTTATGCTCGTTACTGTACAATACCTACTTCTAAAGAATCATAGTAATCCTATGAATCTTTGTCCAGGATTGATACATGCATTCTTGCATGGCTTTCGCCTGTAATAGAAGTTTAGGTAAAGTCGTCCATTTCAATACCTACTAAGTGTGTAAGAAACTTGAAAAAAAGTAAAGAATTTAGATATGTGTGCTCTCTAACCTTCTCCGGCTATCTCTTAGATAGATATAAAGTCGATGACCCTAGATAACTGTCACATGTACGAAATGTGCTTACGACCATTATCAGCCGGTTGCTATTCCATTCGTTAGTAACAGGGAAGTACCTACTGCGATAAAAATGTCGGGAGAAGTTGTTTAAGAAATTTGTAGAGAGATAAATAATAATAAATAAATAAACAGTACACTTGAGCTTCTAGAAATAGTTGTTGCTACACTGTCCAGTGGACGTAGTAGGTTTTGGATGGACAAACTAGTACAGCCCGGTTCAAACTTTATTTCGGCTCGGAACATGAGGAGAGTCGCTGCGCAGTAACAAATTTACGCGTCAGCGGGGGTGAGGGGTGAGTTACTGCGCAGCACTCTTCAGAACCGCCTACCTACCTAATAGTCAGTTATTTCCGACGTATTTGTGGATACCAAGTCTACCTGTAACTCTTGTCTACTGTCTAGTTCCCTTACTGGACGACCCACAATTGATTAATGGAGGTTTTGTATTCCCAAAACGAACTGCTTCTGTGTTTAGTTCGTAAAATTGGGATGTAGGACTCAATCGACGATTTATAATCGGATAATAACAATACAATTGGATAAGGTGGCGTACATCTGGACGTATTTGCTGGATAGACCTGGCTAGAAATAGCACAATGTGGAGGAAGGGTTTGAAAGGCAAAATGGGAAGGTCTTTTTTGCCAATAAACAATAGGGCAAGTTGCAACTAGGCTACCAATCTTCTTCTTCATCTTCTTATCGTATCGAGGGCAAAAAGTTGAGAAATCTTTGACCCAAAATTCAGTTGCGCGAACTCCGTTCACTGACGCAGTCATAAGATCATCAAGTGCACAGGTGACAGGGCATGCGGCGCAGGATGGAAGGTGGGCCATGGTCTGTGGGAGGTGCCCCATCGCACTTGAGATCTGAGCTGTCCGTGAACAGTGAACCCCCATCTGTGGAGATTGTCTTTGCTTCGGCCGACTTGGCTTCGGAGAACAAATTTACTTTACTTCAATGGCCCGTAGCATATTTTTATTTAAAAATACATAATTGTTTTCCGGACGCCTTGTTCATCTTTCGTAGCTTGGGACTTAGTATTTCAAACCCACGAACCGGGTCTGGTCAATTTCAATCCATTATATCATTTGTCGGTGTCTCGCTCACAGAATCAGGTCAATGACGCGGACGATGCCCTTCTCAATGTTTCGTGATTTGCTCTCGTTGTTTTTACTTGCCTCATGAGACAAATATGGCGATATACAACTAAGCATTTTAGTTTATCTCCCATTGGCTATTTCCCCTGGAATAAGGTTTGCGTCATAGACTTCTGCATTTCCCTATACGGGTTGTCTTTTCTGGCCAATCTATTGTCGCTTGGCTCATCACGCCAGTGATTTCTAAAAGCAAGGCACACAGTTTTTATTCAGCACCCTAGTTGCGTAACACACTTCCATACAAATCTGATTCATTTTTGATTTCGAAGGATATTGCTAATCCATTGCTTCATAATTATTATGTTCGAAACATTTGTCTGCTCAATAACGTAAATAACGCAATGAATGTTGTTGAACTGTCAAAATAAAAAGCTGTTGCTACTGTTGGTGTGTTACACAATTACCCTGCTGACCCTGAAACTAAGCTTTAACAAAGCAGATATATTGGCGAGCAATAAATTGGAAAACGTGCATTGCAATACGGTATTTTTGCAACTAAAATAAGACCTCGGTTCGTAACGCAACGCTGGTTTTGACTCGACTGCCCTGATTGATTCTTCCTTGCAAAGGGAGGTTAATGTTCTACGAAAGGCTTCAGCTACAGAACACTGCCATATTTCCGATTATCATATTACACGACAAAGTATTCGCAGACTTCTGGGTCAATGATGCAAACCGGTCTGCAAGCGGCACGAAGTTTACGTAAAATCTGTACTTAACATTATCATTATATTATGATTATTTTAATTGGATGGACAAACATGCAATATCGCCTATAAGTTAAATACAATAGTACTTTATAGTGACAGAGGGGCCTTACGAATTGCGCGAGCCGATAAGAACCTACGTTATGTTTTTCTTTAGTTATCAACGGCGTATAGAAAAATAAGATATTTTTAACGTCGATCTTGAACATTTAATTCTTGATTACCTACCATGTTTTGGCTGTTCGAGCAACTTCAGGACCAGCGGGGGAATTGCGTAACACTATCAGTAGCAATGGGTTCCATTTTGACAGTTCAACAATATTCATTGCGTTATTTACGTTGTTGAGTAGCGTTTGTCGACAGAATTTTACCCTTTTTTTAAATTTTGCATTGTTGAGCTCTTCAAGTACAAGTTCTGAGTTGAGCTACACGATTACCGACAAATGCTTGCACTGACTGCACTGGTCCACTCAAATCAGTGTGGTACTGTCCTCAAAAGACCATTTCAGACGTCAATATACATGGTCTTGACATGATCTGACCAAGATTATGTCTGGACTTTGAAAGAAACTGTGACCTGTGAGTTTGTTTCGGGCTTTCTTGTCAGAGTATTATTATTTAGAGTATTATAATTTTTTTGGTTGCGATATATCCTATTTAATTATAATTTCATTGCGCATAATTTCATTGCGTTTTGTCGCAGTTCTGCTGAATAGTCTAACAGGAAATCATCACGGAAGGTCGTCATCAGAGCAGGGACCCATAGGGTATATTTTCCGTTTTGCTTTTAAATAGTGGGGGAATTGCGTGACACAATATCCGTGGTAATACACTAATAGTACCTATCAGTAGCTTTCATTTTGACAGTTCAACAACATTCATTGAGTTATTTACGTTGTTGAGCAGACAAATCTTTCGAACATATACAGCAAAGAATTAGCAATATCCATCAAAATGATCGAGATTGTGACTGAAAGTAAGTTACGAAATTATGGTACTGATGAGATACATAATGATCAGCCAAATCAAATTATTAGTGATTGATTACACACGTTACATGCATTACCTACATACCTTGCGATCAAAAACAACTGCTTATAGATTTTAATAGACATGACACTCGTGCGATAACCTCGTTCCTTTCATATCGTGAAGTTCAGTACTTGGCGGGGCAAGTTCACTTGTCACTCGAAATGCTGCGTTCAAAATACGTAGCGTAATTAATTAATATGTGACACAGGTTCGAGGGGTAAGCAGATGTCTACGTCATAGTTAGTAGGTATGTGGAAATTGCCCTAGGTACTCATTCGCTCTAGAATGTGTACCTGTACTTAGATGATAATGTGTTTTAAAGTATTAAAGGTAAAAAGGAAACCAAACCCATAACATAGAACATAGAAGTATTAAAAGAGAGATTCGAGAGAGAGAGAGAGAGAGAAAAAATAAGATTCTAAATCGTATGGCCAATTTTGGGCCTACAACTGTGTTGAGCTCAGCGGCATGCGGCTCCGTGTTTTACTCAAATTCAGGTTCTCAAATCGTTATAACGCCAGCCTAAAACCAACAGTTATCTTTGAACAAAGCAACCCGCTCACACATTTCCCACCTTACATACAGTAAACTTAAAAAATATCCGTAGTATTAACTATACTGGATGAGACTCTCACTGACCAGCACCTTAATTGCGTAACACACAATCAGTCACAATAAAAATTATTTTGAAGGATATTTATAATTCATTGCTTCATATAGGTATGTTCCAAAAAAAATTGTCTGCTCAACAACAATGAATGTTGTTGAACCGTCAAAACAATCTACTGTTAGTGTGTTACGCAATTATCCTGCAGGGGAGCGTGGTACTAAGGGAGGAGGACTCAGCAATGGGTGGAACAGGGCTGCCATGCCAAAAATGGTGATGATGTTTACCTATCCCCACTTTGCAAACTCACTTTAATTACCGTTTCTATTACAGGCATTAGCAAAATGGTGCAAAGACAAAGAGATAGACATCGTGGTCGTCGGGCCAGAGGACCCCCTTGCCGACGGCATCGTGGACAACCTCACCCCCCTAGGAGTCAAGTGCTTCGGACCCACAAAGGCTGGGGCTCGCATCGAGGCTGACAAAGCCTGGTCTAAGACCTTTATGAACAAGTACCAGATTCCTACGGCCAGACACAAGTCCTTCACTGATGCTGCAGCTGCTAAGGAGTTTATTAATACGTGAGTTTCTTTTTTTTTGGGAGGATATTAAGAAAATAATTAATTGTATATCTGGCGGACTTGTGACATATAGCTTGCATAGAGCATGCAGTAGAAGTACATAGTATACCGACTTGAAGTACTCCACAAGTTTACAATATCCGTATTTGAGCAAAATGTATTCAAGAAAGATGATCTTTTTGATATAAAATCTGACTGTTTTGAATCGAGGGTTATGCTTCGATTTATTGTACCGAAAGACCAAAAAATTTGGGTACTGGATAAAAAAAAGTCTTCATACTTACGATTTTATTTTGCCTCCAAATATTCTTTCGTGACCAACTCAATAAATACCAGAAGACCAATTCCTGTAACTACATATAAACGTTCAAAATCGTGTCGCAGTCTCATCTCAACGGCAATCAATGTCAAAAACATGTTCAAAATTTAGGGAAATTAGATGTATTTTTGACAGATTGAGACAGATCAGACTGTGAACGTTCCTAAAATTAAGTACGGGAATTGCCCCTCTTATCTCATTTTATTTCTTAACATACATAGCTAGTAGGATAAATAGATCTAGAAGTCTAGCTAGACTGGTCCTTCCTGGACTCGAAGTCGTGAGATGAATCGTCCTTTGTTGAATGCACTTTGGAACTGCACTATGTCGCTGATAAAGTTAATAACTGATATACCTATTAATCATTTTAACAAGCACCGACAATAAATGATCTGTGATTGGTCGCTTCAACTTCGAATTGATTGTTAAAATCTCCGTATCGCCCTTTCTCGAGTGTCGGCCTCAATATTCTTCCAAAGCAGTTATACGAAATGCTACTGTAATGCTATTCTGTAAAAATCTCACCGTGAAAACTTAGGTGAAGTGAGCTTAAAGTCAGCTGTCACTTTAAGCTCACTTCACATAAGTTATCACGGTGATATTTTTTATATCGTTTATATCGAAATAACGAAAGGGTTATAACAGTTATTTTTCTAATGTTTTAAGGGGCGTATAATTGTCCCATAGACATTATAGACCTTGTAGTTTTACGACGTGCAAGTGACGTTCAACCTAAGGGTGGTATAGCAATAACGAGGTCGATTATAGCACTCTGTGCACAAAGTCAAGGCATCGTTAAAATTCACACCCAAAAAGTTGGTCTTTCATAATCCCTTATTTACGTATTGTATTACTCCAACTTTATAAAACGTTCACCTCGCTCGTGCAAATAATATTGATAGTTATATCTCTTATTTAATCATTTATTGCCTCAGCCAAGTACGTCATTAATACTTACAACTAGTCGTGTACATACTTTTCTATCACTACACGGAAAATGACGATTATTGTTCTCTGTCTGCACGAGCCCCTCTCATAAACACTAGATTATTCTTATTCAACCCTACTACATGTGTTATAATAATTAAGTACATACTTTCGATATAACCTTACATAATTAAGATTACGGCTAGTTAACCAGTGACTATCGACTGCCGAGCGTTGGTCAGTTAGTAAGTACAGTCGGCATCAAACATATCGGGACGAACAGTCTGTTCAAAAAGATCACCATCTGCCTAGCCTTTTCCCAACTGTTGGGGTCGGTATTACAGTGTGAGTGGATGCACTTAGAACAATATAATAAAATAGTAACGAAGTCAAAATTGTACATTGAATATTTTTGAAAAAAAGTCTACTGGGTACGAGACTGATGCCGAAAATTTATAGTTTTTAGATTTTTTTCCGTTTGTGTTTATCTGGATATTCCGGATTGGCGCAAAAACGGCTCAACAGATTTAGATGAAATTTGGCCGTCAGATCGTTTCTAACCTGGATTAACAGATACTTTAAATCCCGGTAGTAAGTCTCCGTGGGATATGTTCCGACATTCATGCGCTCACTGTACAGAGAGCTTGCTGCCCGATATCTATGTTTATAATGCGGGGTATGTTGAGAACGAAAAGGTGATAGGGGACAATGTGGATGCGTCTAGTTCAATCTAGTCATCGTATGCGTATTTATATGAAAGTCTAGTTGTTTTCACGGTTTCGCTTGTTGATTAATACATACGAAACCCTACATATAGAACATAAATAAGTCCTAGCTACGTTGGGGACTTGAGATCGACTTCCAGTCTACCCGTCTGCAGCCGTATACCAGTACAGCCTGATTCAAACTTTATGGCGGCTCTGAAGTGCGCTACTCGCTGCGCAGTACCTCACTCCCGCTAACACGTATCGAACGTACGTAACACGATCCCAAGTCCTAACTACGTTGGGGACTTGGGATCGGCTTCGAGTCTGCCCGGATGCAGCCGTATACCAGTACAGCCTGATTCAAACTTTATGGCGGCTCTGAAGTGCGCTACTCGCTGCGCAGTACCTCACCCTACTAGCGGGGGTGAGGTATTGCGCAGCGACTCGACACATGTTCCGAGTCGCCATAAATTTTGAATTGGGCTGTATTTAAATTGGAACGACAGCTTATCTGACCTCCACAGCCCAATTACTTGGGTAACACGATACCCCTTGGTAAGACTGATTGTCAGAAAGAAGATGAATAACTACGGATTGAATAAAAAATCAGGGAAATCTGATAAACGGTTCTTACAGCACCGAAAGGTATGCGGATTTGATGAGGTCTAATAATAGGTATCCCTATTGGCACTTCAAAACCTCCAACTGTGCCTTTGTTGCCTTTTCAGGCCAATCTATCATCGCTTGGCTCATCACGCCGGTGATTTCTAAAGGCAAGGCACACAGTTTTTATCCAGCACCCTAATTTCAATGACAATCTGGATCATTTTGAAGGATATTGCTAATCCATTGCTTCATGTGTTCGAAAAAATTGTCTGCTCAACAACATAAATAACGCAATGAATGTTGTTCGTCGTTTGCGATTTATTTGCCAAACATGTAAACAAATATGAGTATTTGGTAAAATAAAGTTTAGTTTACGCTACTACAACAAAGATTTTTATAACTTTTTAAATAGTGCTATTCACTCTGAAATCAACTTAATTACCACTAAAATAAAGTTGATATGTATAAACAGTTTTTATTAATACCTAATTATCTTACAATTTAATTCTAAAATATACATATTATATAGTATATACAAGTATATAAAAAAAAGAAGGGAAAAGAAAAAGAGAGGAGCTCATTGGGCATCAAAAAATTCGTCCGCATCGCTGTCAATGGCATAAGTGCCCAAAAGGCTGGCAGCATTACCACGTTGGATGGCAATGCTTATTCTTTGGGCTAAAAATAGGCCAGCCCTCTGGTCACGTGATGAGTCAACCAACCGCTTGGCGATGTCCCGATATATTTGATGAGCACTCGGACCCCAAGGCCCTAGTGTTTCAACCCCAAACGGCTCAAACATATAGCTCCCAATAAGGTTGTTATATTTGCGCCGTTTGAGGTTTTCTGCTCCTGCAGCAGCCGCCCCAGCACAGCCCACCGTGCTAGGAAGATGGGATGGCGCGAGGGTGTCGACACAGGTAGCATCCCACACCAAAGGCCTACCCAACTTCCAAGGCATTATGGTCATTCCATCAGTTGATATTTGTTTAACTTGAAATAACAACAATTGGTAACATATATTTGAATAGACCTTACTGTTAGTGCGTTACGCAAAGGACCCCTAGAATTACCGCTAGAATATTGTGGCTGTAAAATATCCATTCAAGGCTTTAAAGTCGTGTCCATGTAGTGATGGACAGTTTCCGGTAATCTCATAATGAAGATAAACTTTATTAAGTCAAAGGACACTATCACAAGGATGTCTACAGCATATTATTCATGTAAACAATATAAAAATAACGTGTCGTCACCAGCATTGGCCTACTTAATGCAATTATAGAGGCAGAGAAAGATAATAACTCTTTTGTAATTAAGATTGATTTTAAAATAGCCGGATGAAGTCTTATTCAAGGATATTTTTATTTGATAGAGGTCGAACTGTCTCGTGATTATCGGTGCCTTTGCCGAAGAGTTCCCAAACTGGAACAAGTTAAAATGCCTTCGTAAATTATTGTAGTTTCACATATAATCAGCCTATAACGTTCCCACTGCTGGGACACAGGCCTCTTCTCGGTGAGAGCACCGAGACACCATCCCCCTTAAAATTTTACACTAACTTTTTTTTTGTTTAGAATAAAATTAATGATTGTTTCTTAGCAGTAGAAATAGGTAATATAGGTGGTACCTAGTACTCCCCGGACTAGACATTTATTAGAAGAATTTACAGCTAACTTTTTATTGAAATAAACCAGACCTGAAATCATTTATTATATTTTTATTGGTGACCCCTGCTTCGCAGAACCCTCTGCTTTGCAATGGCGACATTAAAAAAAAAACATGATTTCTGTGCTATATCTTGGTTAAATATTAAAGTATTATGCATATAGCCCTTCTGGAATTAATGCTCCAACTAAATTATGGTAGAAACCGCATCAAAATCTATTGTGTAAATAAGAAAATCCAAGCAGTCACCGTCACAAAGACAGAGACGAAAAGACTATAGGGAAAAATTTATATATAGATGTGTTCCTTCATCAATATCATCATCACCAACATTCCTGTCAAGAGACTTCCTCTGCTGATTATAAGACCTTTACTTACATAATTTTTTATATTTTTCTAGCGCTACATACCCAGCGCTAGTAGTGAAGGCTTCAGGCCTGGCCGCCGGCAAGGGTGTGGTGGTCGCAACCACCAAGGAAGAGGCTTGCCAAGCGGTTGACGAGATCCTGACAGATGCCAAGTATGGGTCAGCTGGACAGACAGTCGTTATTGAGGAGTTGCTCGAGGGAGATGAAGTTTCAGTAAGTATAAGAGTTTTTGGATTCATGAGTTTTAGTCACACAGTGGGGCGTCGTCTCCTAGGCTGGCCTAAGAAATGCTGGCGTGACGATTTGGACTCGTTTCTAAGCGATTGGACGGACAAGGCATGCACAGCACAAAGAAAAGTGGATAAATATGTGGGAGACATAGGCCCAGCAGTGCCCAGGAGTGGGAAATAGGCTTACGATTAAAAAAAAAATATATATAGTTATTCTTTGAAGTTCTTCAACAGGTCGCAAGTCGTTCAAAATCGAACTACCCACTAATCACTCTGTCTGTAGATCAGTGTGATATTCGAAAATAAGCTAATTAATCAAAATATACTTATGTATGTTTGTGAAAAATATCGCTAAGAAAAATTCACGAAAAAAAATAATAGTGAAGATAATTCATTTCTCATACTTTCATTCTTATTGATCCTGAGGCGGTACAAAGTTCGCCGGGTCAGCTAGTTCAGTTATTCAGTATAATTTACCCGTACCTTGTCACAAACACCGAAAAATACTTATTATTTATCGAGAAAATTTTAAAGTATCTTGAAACACCAACACAAGATTACGGAGGTCAAATCTTCACATTTTTTTTAAGCAGCCATTGGATTTCCGATAACGAATGAGTTAAGTATCAATGTAATTATTCAGTATTTTTAAAAACCTTTTAGAGAGAAAAACACGAGTTGTTTGTCATTCGATGTTTTTAGAGGTCACAGAATTAAGTTAGAACACATGATTTTTGTTGAGTCATGTAACTGATAATGACGTTCACGAACTTTTTGCACGTGAATAGGGACTGGAAATTTATAATTTATTTCTTCCCCGGGATGCAATCTATCTCTCTGCCAAATTTTATCGAAATCCGGTTAGTGGTTTAGGCGTGAAAAGGTAACATACAGACAGACAGTTACTTTCGAATTTATAATATTAGTATGGATAAGTTGCATAGTGCGTATAGGGATTATCGTCGGTTGGTGCCTCATTTCAATGAAAGCGTCTAACGGGCCTCTGCGAGTTGGCTTCAGCCCCTTGTATGCCTTCCAAAAGACCGGGACCCCAGGGTCCAGAGATATGTCAAAGACACAATTAAAATAATAATTACATAAAAAAGGCTATTTTTTCTTTAAAAAATTTGAATGTTTTGTTTTTGATTGTGCTATATTTATTTTCTTGTAATAAACCATCCTTTCATTCAGTAATAGACAGAGCGTTGACCGCACCATTATAAAGGATGCTCCAGCACAAACTTCCGAAGCGAAAATGGTCCTGGAGTCGTGATTTACAATACCGAAGATCGTAAACAAGATGACCTATTCTTTGTTATCAAAAACATTATATTACCTTCAGTCCTGCCTAAAACGTCATAATCAGCCTATAATGTTCCCGCTGCTTGGACACAGGCCTCCTCTCTATGAGATGGAACGGACCGTAATCCACGGTCCCAGTGTAGATTGTGGAGGTCATTATGTCTTACCATAGCAACATTTATTCAAATCCATTCTCCCTTCCAGGTCCTAGCCTTCACCGACGGCGAGACGGTCTCCATGATGCCGCCAGCCCAGGACCACAAACGCGTGGGTGACGGCGACACAGGCCCCAATACCGGGGGCATGGGCGCCTACAGTCCTTGCCCACTGATCACCCCTGACCAGCTGCTGGATGTCAAGGAACAGGTGCTGCAGAGAGCTGTCGATGGTTTGAAGGCTGAGGGGATTAAGTATGTTGGTGAGTGTCGCCTAAATAGTTAATTTAGGGCAGGTACCTTCCCTAAATTAAGAAAAAAAAAACGGTGTTGAAATTAAACTGTAATGTCGAAAATTATACAGCAACCAGAGTGGTTGTTCCCCCACTTCCACACCACCTTCAGTAATAAGAGGCACCAGAAGAAGTAGAAGACAGCTTTTTGGACTCACCCGATTTTAGAATGAACTGTTTGGTCTTTGGCCACCATAGTTCTAGCAGAACGCGTTAGAACAAGTCATAAGTTATAGTCTAGCAAAAATTGTGTACCGGAGAAGTGCTAAACCGACTGAAGACCATTAAGATTTGGTTAGGAAACCCTCCTTGTTTGGCTTAGTTAGAACTGTGACCGTCGTCGTGCACATACGGAGCGAGTGAGGCGCATACATGATCGGCAAAGTTCCAGAACCAACTAAAGATAGTTTAATCTAGATTAGGGAATCCTTTGTCTTGTTAAAACCAGGTTAAGGTTCAAATTGCCCTGTCTTTGCTTTGGACAAACCTAATGAACCGGTGTGATCTAGGCTAAACCGCTTAGTATTTTCGGTCTTGCTTTCCCTCTTAATACAAAGCTTCCTTGTCCTATTCGAAGAACAACTAATACCGTATCAGGGACTCATCTACCGCACACTTGTATTATGTATATGAACCGATAAAAACAGGTTCTCACTGCTACGATGCACCACTTGGTGCACTCTGCCATCTTTGAATCGTTATCTATGTTTTATAAACTATGCCGATGCATCCCGTGTTATTAAGTATCGATTTTATTTCGAGATATGTGTTAGACGCTATGTAATAAGATAAAATCATATTTGAGTGACTGAAGGTCATAGCACACGTATCAAACCGGAAAGGGATCGGCACCGTATCAACTCGACCCGTTCAGTATTCTTTGTATGAAACTCCCTACTGCAACGTACACTAATCGGAATCGTAACGTTATCGCCTCGCCTTGGGACAAGCTCACGAACCGCGGTGCGGTGCGTTCCGGGTCGTCGTCCCCGCGCTTACGTCTCTCCGTACCCGAGATTAAGTCTTTTCGTCCACCTTGCCCCTCTCACCCCTCCGGCCTGCCTACTGCACCATCAACCAACGGTCGGTAGCACAGTCGGTCGGTCGATAAAAAGTATACTAAATGTTAATCCTGGTTATAAACTATCTGTGTGCCAAATTTCATCCAAATCCGTTCGGTAGTTTATGCGTGAAAGAGTAACAAACATTCATCCATCCTCACGAACTTTCGCGTATATAATATTAGTACCTAAGATGGTAGGATGTGTGTTAGTGTATGAGGTAGCCCCAAATAACATCAAAGTCTTTGAAAGGGCCATTATCAAGGAGTAGATATCGAAGAAAGCGCAAGACATGTTTGTCATATTATAACTTACAGTGGCGAAGGGTGAATTTGTGACAGAGATAAACCGGAGCAAAAAAAAAAGTCAATAAACCGTTTCATTAAATTCCTATTTCGATCTACTTTTCTAAGGTATGAGCTTCATGTGAATTAGCGAAAAATTACAGTACGAAATTCATGTAATGCTAAACAACTCCTTATCATCATCTGCCAAGCCTTTTCCCAACTAAGTTGGGGTCGACTTCCAGTCTAACCGGATGTAGCTGAATACCAGTATTTTACATGGAGCGACTGCCTATCTGATCTCGACAACCCAGTTACCGGGTAATACGATACCCCTTGGGAAGACTGGTTGTCAGACTTTCGGGCTTCTGACTACCCGTAACGACTGTAAAAGAACTCAAAAGCTAAACAACTCCTTATAATAATATGAATTCGTCAGATTATTAATATCTGTAAATATGATTATATTTCAATGATGAATGGACTATAGAGTGGTTGTGTTCTGATTTTTTGAAGGGAAGCCAGTGAGAATCGGCTTGTATGGAACCTTCGCCACTGATAACATAAGAAACTTGATACCTAGTAAAACTTAGTAGTCCTCTTGTGAAGTCATCATTCTCCCTGTCCTTATCCCAATTTATTCGGGTTCGGCGCAACATATCTTTTTCATCCATACTTCTACTACTAGGGACTACTCACACTTATTCAGCTCTGTTCAGCTTTTGTAAATAGAAAACAACAATTTTGTATGAGATGCGTACGCATCCGTTCAGCCGCGGAATGCTGAACGGATGCGTACGCATCTCAAGTGTGAGAAGTCCCTTAGTCGTCGTCTCGGTAGTCACCCACTTCTAACCATATCTTCATTCATGTAGTATGAACAAAAACTAAAAGTTCTGGAAATAGAGCGTGTATCTTGTATGTGCTCATATTTAAAATTATTGCACTCGTCAATTAATAATTGTAGGTAACGTTACAAAGGCCGTCTTATCGCAAATCGAATGAAAAATTCTTTTACACACGAATTTCTATATTATTAGCACTATCGACTTTATGAATAACAAGCATATTGTTGGAATATTCCTATGTTTTAAACATAAGTCATAAGGTTATCCGTAAGGGTGATAGCAGACAATTTTGGAACTTAATCCTTGTGGATAGGGTTTTTATTTGCAGTGCTAAGGATAAGTTATAGATTGAAGGATTGACGGAGATCTGAGTTTGTTTCGGCCTTTATTCTCAGAGTAGTCAGCTAGGAAACGCCGACCTCATCTAGTTTTCAGAAATAAAAGCATTCATCTTTAATGAGGTAGTCTCTTAAACTAGACGAAAACAGTTTAAACGATTTCACCTTGTTGACAATATTTGATAACCTGTGATAAAAATAACAAGGTTTAAAAATAGATTTCGATAAAAGATGGAATAGAATAGAAAAGAAATACTCTTTATTATGTACACCATATAAATTACAGACATAAAAATAGAAACAATACAAAGGGTGACACAATGGGCGGTCTTATCGCTAAAAGCGATCTTTTAAAGACAACCTTTGGATGGATTAAAAAGGGGAAGGACAGACACTAAAACTAGCGTGTTATTTAAAGCTAGCCGTAGCCTAATCGTCCTTGTTCGCCGGTACTGTTAAATTAAAACTATAGGCTTAATAACAAAAGAGGGTGTGCAGCGCATTGCTGAATAATTTAGTCGTAATTTTATTGAATTAGGTTTGTAAGTATTTATCCTGAATTAAATAAACGCCTGGATCTGGTAAAGTGACCTATCACGAGTGATACCCTGAATTATGTAAAGGGATCTACTCTGAATTAGGTAAAGGGATCTACTCTGAATTAGGTAAAGGGATCTACTCTGAATTAGGTAAAGGCATCTATCCTAAATCAGGCAGAGGGGTTTACTCTGATTTAGGTAAAGGCATCTACCCTGAATCAGGCAGAGGTGTTTACTCTGAATTAGGTAAAGGAATCTACTCTGAATTAGGTAAAGGGGTCTACTCTGAATTAGGTAAAGGAATCTACTCTGAATTAGGTAAAGGGGTCTACTCTGAATTAGGTAAAGGAATCTACTCTGAATTAGGTAAAGGGGTCTACTCTGAATTAGGTAAAGGAATCTACTCTGAATTAGGTAAAAGCATCTACCCTGAATCGGGCAGAGGGGTTTACTCTGAATTAGGTAAAGGGATCTCCTCTGAATTAGGCAAAGGAATCTACCCTGAATCAGGCAGAGGGGTTTACTCTGAATTAAGTTAAGGCATCTACCCTGAATCTGGCAGAGGGGTTTACTCTGAATTAGGTAAACGGGGTCTACTCTGAATTAGGTAAAGGGGTCTACTCTGAATTAGGTAAAGGAATCTACTCTGAATTAGGTAAAGGGGTCTACTCTGAATTAGGTAAAGGAATCTACTCTGAATTAGGTAAAGGGGTCTTCTCTGAATTAGGTAAAGGAATCTACTCTGAATTAGGTAAAAGCATCTACCCTGAATCGGGCAGAGGGGTTTACTCTGAATTAGGTAAAGGGATCTCCTCTGAATTAGGCAAAGGAATCTACCCTGAATCAGGCAGAGGGGTTTACTCTGAATTAAGTTAAGGCATCTACCCTGAATCTGGCAGAGGGGTTTACTCTGAATTAGGTAAACGGGGTCTACTCTGAATTAGGTAAAGGGATCTACTCTGAATTAGGTAAAGGGATCTACTCTGAATTAGATAAAGGGATCTACTCTGAATTAGATAAAGGGATCTACTCTGAATTAGATAAAGGGATCTACTCTGAATTAGATAAAGGGATCTACTCTGAATTAGATAAAGGGATCTACTCTGAATTAGGTAAAGGGGTCTACTCTGAATTAGATAAAGGGATCTACTCTGAATTAGATAAAGGGATCTACTCTGAATTAGATAAAGGGATCTACTCTGAATTAGATAAAGGGATCTACTCTGAATTAGGTAAAGGGGTCTACTCTGAATTAGATAAAGGGATCTACTCTGAATTAGATAAAGGGATCTACTCTGAATTAGATAAAGGGATCTACTCTGAATTAGGTAAAGGGGTCTACTCTGAATTAGGTAAAGAGATCTGCTCTGAATTAGGTTAAGGCATCTACCCTGAATCTGGCAGAGGGGTTTACTCTGAATTAGGTAAAGAGATCTCCTCTGAATTAGGCAAAGGAATCTACCCTGAATAAGAGTGAGTGTGTTTTCTTGAGGTAGTCAAGTCTTAAAGTAACGGTAGATAAGATTCAGGAAACTAGTCGATACTTGATAACTTGCATCATTGCGGACGGGGGACTTCACTAGTAATAACTATAAGGTCAAACTTAGATAATATTGTTATAATTATAGATTGACCATACAATGGGTTATACAACTCTCCTGTACCTACGTTTATCATATACATTACAGTTTGTATATCACTATGATCGGCTATTCTTTAAATATTGACCATAATAACCGTTTAATGATCTTTGTGACTAATTTGCGATAATGTATGGTATACATTTAAGGGGCTTACAGGACCTAAACGCAAAAAACGCAAGTTTTAGAAACAATAAAAGTATATGATCGACGACAGTAAACAAAATCAGAAAAATATACCTATGATACTTTTCAGGATATATGCTAGGTAGATAGTGTGTTGAAAACATAATACAATTAATTTGATACGATAGAACAAAATCATGAAGATAAAAAAACTTTCTTTTTACAATAAAAACCATACTTACTAATATACATACAATCATTCTGTTTTTTTGTTGTCAGTTTATTCTACAAGCAACATACTAAAACACTAGTGTTTTAATTTTTTAGTTCAATCAATAGATTTTTTGTAATTAAATAATTGCTTCATATTTTGCAATAAAATGCCAGCGTTGTGTCATCGCGTTTCTCTTTCTTTTCTATGCAGTCCGACAATGACCGCGCTTTAGGTCATGTAAGCCGCTTAAGTCAGAGAGACATACCTTTCTATTAATACTTATTTGCATGGTGCGATTTCATTGCCTGTGGCGTAAGTAACATAAGTTGAAGCAACAATAAAAGTTGCACCAAGTTGCTCCAGTTGCTAAGCAGTGTTTCGACGATGCATGTCATTTGTTGCTTCAATTTTATTGCAGGCAAGAAAATTGCATCGTGTAATTCACCTATATGTTTCATGACCATAAAAAAGTATGCATCGTTAATGCTGCCAACAACAAATGTCAATTTATAATTTTATAAAAAAAAAAAACTAATCTTATCACAACACGCATCAGGCAAAAAAACTGAACACTTTTTACGTCACATAAACCGTATTACGTATGTCAATGGCATTTGACCCGTCATTGTTTACACCAACCACAAACGCACAATTATCGATAAATATTCAATAAACAAGATTTCATCTAAACTAACTACTACATAAAACGAAATAAAATAATACACCCTGTTGTTGTATCGATAAGGTCGCTTTTTTATTGGGCGAACGGGGATAGCAATTGTTTTTTAGTATTGCGTTTGTTTGTCTGTTTTCCAGTTGCCAAGGCGTTCCGTTATAGATAAATGTACGGATGAGGTTTTTGTAAATTGTTTCGTTGATTTTTTATTCAGTCTTGTCTTACATACGACATTACATCATTAAATGCTTGTTTCTGATGTCATAGGTCAAACAGAAATTGCAGATAAAATTAATTATTTCGTATTTTCGTCAAAACATTATTTTAGCAAATCTTAAAATGAGGAGTGATGCTCGATTGAAATGCATTTTATATGAATCGGGAAGTGTCTAAAGACGCCATTTTTATGATAGATAAAAATGTCGTTAGATGATGATTTTGGAGAGTGGATAATTCTGTAAAAAATATGTCACAAGTGTGGCGAAAATTAGAAATAGAACAGATCTAACTCTCCAGCCCTCACAAAAAGTATTAAACGTATTTTTAGGCTCTTATTTTAAGTAAGCAAAGGCTTAAATGGTTGAGCTGGATGGTGCTGATCCACGCGTCATGTTTGTGAACGGGCGCCGTCGGTTGAGACTGGTCATCTCTTAACTGCCAAGGCTTATTTTTAATCTTATGTCTTGAATTGTTTCTTCATTTCTGTCTTTTTTACATTGTTCTCACATATAGAAGCAACAAGAATAATGTACCCAGGATTTTGTAATATCTTGATTTAAAAGAGTGTCCATGGAGTTTCTTGTCCGTTCTTCTCCATAGAGATCTATGCTTTGGAATGGGCAACTAGCTTCAACTTTCTGACTAACTGACAGACTATTTAATTTTGACAATTCAAAAGTGCCTGTACAAGGTTTAATTGAAATAAATGATTTGAGTTTGAGCTTAGAGAAATAGGAGAATAAATTGAAAGAACCTAGGAAAGATATGAATAACTCGAATACACTGCTTTGTTATCGTGGTGATTAATTTAGGTTTTTCAGTTTCTATATACATTATACCTACCATTTAATCAGAGATTATCTTATAAAACTTCACCTGACCACCCGTCTCTCATGATTTCTAGGTATCCTATACGCCGGCATGATGGTCACTAAGTCAGGTCCAGCGACACTGGAGTTCAACTGTCGGTTCGGCGACCCGGAGACACAGGTGCTCATGACTTTGCTGGAGACAGACCTGTACAAGATTATAAAGGTGAGTTCAGTTATACAAAAAATATTAAGAAATACAGGGTTAGCAGGGCCAATGACGCGCAAACTGTAACTATGAAGTCAGCACATCATTTTAGACCCCCTTTTTTTTTGGTGGGAAGTCATCAAATAACTTCTCCCGCTCTGCATGCCAGACTTTTACTGACTAAAACCCACCCGTGTTCCTTCAGTTGCCTGTACCAGGGCCACGGTAACTCTTTCGAACAACCCTCGACCCTAGCAGGCATCGGCCCTAGCGGACCCCATCAGTCAGTGCTGACATCTATTTGAGGCGCGCGTGGAACACAACGCGCCGTCGACCCGGGCCTGCAGTGCTATTCTGTAAAAAATCTCACCGTGAAAACTTAGGTGAAGTGAGCGTGCAGTGAGCTGTCAATAGTGTCAATTCTTAGCAAAAATAAACTCATTTCACCTAAGTTTTCACGGTGAGATTTTGACAGAATCGACCTGCTGGTCCTTACCGGACGGCGAGCTGCCCATTGCTCGCCGTCCGCAAGCCCGCGCCTACGGTCATTTTCGACACCTAGCGTAGACATTTTTCGTCGGTGGTAAACAAAATCTACTGTTTCATAGAAAAGTGCAATACCTACGCGGTCAAAATGTATGGAACATCGATTTTTTTTTAAACTACTAAAAATAAACGCATTAGTGTTCAGAATCATTTACTAAATCCATGGCAACAAGTTGCGTGTCGGTGTCCCTGCCACCCAGATAAACTAACAGCCCTATGTGACCAAACCGTGAATGTTAAAGTACACTAACATTCAGATATACAGAAAAACATCGATTTGTATGTAAAGGAACGATGTCCAAATGAGTCTCTCTGCCTGTTTGTTAAGGTTACAACTTAAAACCACGGAATCGATGATGAATTGATAAATTCGGTAGACAGGTAACTAATAAACATTTAAATATGGATATACAGTATGGAAACCACATATAAGACACTTTTCTGAAAAAAAAAAAATCAGCTGTTCCCTACATTTTGACGAGTTATGCTAACATAAATGTAGGGAACAGCTGATTTTTCGCGACCGATTTCGTTCATTTTTTGTATTTCGTCAGAAAATGCAATAAACTTTGAGGACTATTTAAGATGTAAATCGTAAAAGGCACAAAAGTAATTTTTAAGACATTGGAATCAGATGGACATGTGTTTAATTTGTTATGTATTTTTTCTAGGCGTGTGTGGAGGGTACTTTGAAACAAATCCAAGTGACGTGGAACACCAAGCTGTCTGCTGTTGGTGTCGTCATCGCATCCAAGGGATACCCTGAAACATCTACTAAGGGCTGTGTTATTAGCGGTGAGTAATTAAGACAAGATTAAATAGTTTTTATGAGGGCATTCTAAATATTATGCATCTGTTTTGATGAATATATTGCGTTAGCGTTGAGTGTAAAAGATTTATAAATTTTGTGCTTTATCCTGCCTATTTATTATGAATAACCTACCTCCTTTCTTTCCGTCTTGCACATAAAACAATTTAGATTTGTGATCTCTCCCCAGGCCTGACCCAAGTGCAGTCCACCCCGGGCATGGTGGTGTTCCACAGCGGCGTGTCGCGCGGCGCCAACGGCTCGCTGGTGACGTGGGGGGGCCGCGTGCTGTGTGTGTGCGCACGCGCCGCCTCGCTGCGGGCGGCGGCCGCGCAGGCCACGTCGGCGGCTGGCCTGATAGACTTCCCCGGCGCGCACTACAGGAAGGATATCGCGCATAGAGCTTTTAGCAAGTATGTGTAATGTTTTTTTATACGTTTAGCAAAATAGGATAATCAAAGTTGCTGTTTTTAAACAAAAAAATCAGGTCCTTTTTAAGGTTCCGTACCCAAAGGGTAAAAACGGGACCCTATTACTAAGACTTCGCTGTCTGTCCGTCTGTCTGTCACCAGGCTGTATCTCAAGAACCGCGATACCTAGCTAGACAATTGAAATTTTCACAAATTATGTATTTCTGTTGCCGCTGTAACAACAAACACTAAAATCAAAATAAAATAAATATTTAAGGGGAACTCCCATACAACAAACGTGTTTTTTCGGCGTTTTTGCCTTGTGGTACGGACCCTTCGTGTGCGTGTCCGACTCGCACTTGGCCAGTTTTTTTACAATTCTGCACATTGTTTACAAGTTACAATATTAACATTTTCTCAGTGATCTCCTTCACAATGTAAAAATCTTAATTTAATATAGAGAACGTAAGTAATCACATAACTAACATCATTATTATTAATTAAACATTCATCCAAAGATCTTTGCACGAAACACATATTTTGTATGTCATGTCCTCCTAGAAGCGCATAAAAATAAAATATATTTTGTTTCAGCATGTATACCTCCGACAGAGAGCGCGTCATTTAAATACATTCCTCATTTAATTCAATAATTAATCAAACATTCCTAATTAACGTTTGCATTTATCTTAGCTCACATTTATAATAGGATAAAGTGGGTAAGAATCATTTAAGTAAAACCTCATTTTGTATTTCTGTTTGAGAAACATTTTTGTAAGTTTTATTTTTAATAAACTTGTGTTTTTTATTTTGCTTGTTTGTTTTATCATCCTGGTTTTTCACTTGCATCGCATGCTCAGTAGAGTTTTCATTTGGACCTCGTCGATCATAATATCAAGAATGATCGACAATTTTCATACACAATTAACTTCACAACATCGTAACACGGGGTCATGCATGAACGGCATGAATAGTTTTTTTTTGTATATTAGTTCTGGACCTGTAAGTAGTACAGACAAACTAAGCATGACATTATAATAGATAGTCTGTTTGTGGTCAGTCAAAGATATAAATAGACTAGCAGCGCTCCGCGGTTTCACCCGCATAAATGTCGATCCCGTGAGAATATCGGGATAAAAACTATCCTATGTCCTTTCCCGGGACTCAAACTATCTCTATACCAAATTTCATCTCAATCGGTTCAGCGTTTTAAGCGTGAAGAGGTAACAGACAGACACACTTTCGCATTTATAATATTAGTATGGTTGCAGACAACTTTCAGTTCAAAACAGTGATGTGACCTCCTCCTATAATGGAACAAAGAATGGTGCCGATTACCTTGTTCCGATTGATTGAAATAGAAAGAAAAAAAAAAGATGCACTGAACGTAAATTTAGTTTAGTTTGTGAACAAGGGAATCGGCACCAATGTTGAACAAAAGCTTAGAAAACTACCTAATACCGCGTAGTTTTCTACAACATAAATACAAGGCATTGCTAAATAAAGTATGCGCTAAACTAGTACGATACGAAACTAACTTCTTCGTGTCGCTGGCACGACTGTATTTTAAATCTTCTTTTCCCAAAACTTTGCCACCTCCACGGCGTTGTCGATGGTAGCGCAGAGGTCACTTTGACTGCATGTTATGGAACACAGAGGGCAGGATGGCAGGTGGAGCATGGTTTGTGACAGCTCCGCAATCACACCCTTCTGCCGTTCCGTCACTAACACTAACTAATACGATTCTAACTAATACGATTTTTTTTCCGACATTAACTAATATGATAGCTTTGCCTTTGGCCAATCTGGCATTCCTCTAGGGGGGTTATTTGAGCTGTTCACCTAGCAACAAGCAGCGGTGCTATTCTGTAAAAATCTCACCGTGAAAACTTAGGTGAAGTGAGCGTGGAATGTCAATAGTGTCAATTCCTAGCAAAAACAAACTCACTTCACCTAAATTTTCACGGTGAGGTGTTTACAGAATCGACCGGCAGAACAGAAATGAGCCGTGGGTCATGCTTGACCGTAGGTATTCAGTGGGATGACCATGATCACCTGCAGGGCCAAAGGAATTCTTCTTTGATTATAATATTTATTATTAGAAGTTGATTACATTTAAGGGTGATGATGCAATTTCCTTCGTATCACACAATAAACTTGAAAATAAACATAAATAACCAGCGTCACGCAATAGTTGTCTGGCATTTTTGCTGAACTGGGCCTTTTTGGCGCAGCCGTGAGGCACACATTCCTGCTAATTTCTTACATCGGACTTTGCACTTTTTATTTTTAGTTTTATTTTTGTTTTTATCTGATGTACGACTATTATCCGACTATCTGGTGCATTGTGTGTCTTTTAGTCTGCGCTAAATCAATGTATTTTCTTTCTTTCTTTTCTTTAAATCTAAAAATTCCTCCAGAATCAACGGACTCTCATACCTGCAAAGCGGTGTGGACATTGACGCGGCAGCGACCCTCGTCCGGCAGATAGAACCTATCGCCACTGCCACACATAGAAGAGGAGTGTTGGGGAGACTGGGCTGCTACAGTGGGCTGTTCCAATTGTCGGCCATGGACCCTAGTCTGAAGGATCCGGTGCTGGTGCAGGGCACTGACGGCGTTGGCACTAAACTCAAGGTAGGAAGCTCTATACGGGTGACAGGGATATTGACGCGTAAACTGTAACCATGAATTCAGCATAATGATTCTAGTCGCGTAGAAATTTCATAGAAAAGTGTGACCTACAAAGTCAAAAAGGTCTAGCCGATTTTCCGTTTGTTTTACCAAGTTGTCCGGCTTGTCTAGGGTCTATTCAAATTGATGTTATTTCAAGTTAAACAAATATCAACTTTATTTTAATGCTGATTAAGTTGGTTTCAGAGAGACTAGCACTAAGCGTCAGCTCACACCGAGACGCGACGCGACGCGCAGTTTTCAAGATAGAAATACAATTACAGACCTTATCTACTACACAAAAAGGTACACGATCCAGTGAGCTACGCAGCGCTGCGCCGCGCGGCGCAGCGCGACTTAGCTCGACGTAGTGAACCCTGCATTGTGTACCTTTAAGTGTAGTAGATAAGGTCTGTAATTGTATTTCTATTTTGAAAACTGCGCGTCGCGTCGCGTCTCGGTGTGAACTGACCCTAAGTATTGAAAAAGTTATAAAAATGTTTGAAGTTGTAGTAAACTGAACTTTATTGTGTAGAAATTAGTTATTTTTCCATAAACTCGTATTTGTTTACATTTTTGACAAATAAATCGGGAAAGCAGATTAGTGTGATCTAACAGCCTTGATTACAGTTACTTATTTCAAAACTGATTTTTTAAACTTAGAATTAATTTTACATAGTTTGGTCCTATTTACGTTCTGCAAAACAAAAACGTATCTATAATATTCATCTTCTGAACCATACATTTTCCATTCCAGATAGCAGAAATCATGCAAAAATACGACACACTAGGCCAGGATCTAGTCGCGATGTGTGTGAACGACATCCTATGCGCAGGCGCCGAACCCTTCGCGTTCCTCGACTACATGGCGTGCGGCCGGCTGCAGGTCGACGTGGCCACTACCATAGTGAAGGGCGTCGCCGATGCTTGTGTACTGTCGGGCTGTGCTTTATTGGGTAAGTAGAGTTTAAAGGTTAAACAATTAATAACTGAACTGGGCCTGTTTGGCGCAGCCGTGAGGTACTCAATAACATAGTTGGGAAAAGGCTAGGCAGATGATGATGATGATGATTTACTATTTATATAATTATGAGAAGGGGAATTAAGACAAAAGAGAAAAAAGAATGTAGCGGTATCTACAACGCCACATGCGAACTACGCGTCATACTGACGTCACGCAAAATCCTGCATCTCGCAAACAGAGTTTACCGCGTAACTAGCATAGTTACAACGGCCCGACATGAATCATTGGGCAGTTGCCCGCCAGACACAACACCCGTCTGGTCGAAGGATCCGCCCTTTTCTATAGAGTATGAGTGAACCTTACACCCTGTTCCTCATACCTCTATACTTATATATTTATCACACTAATATTATAAAGGCGAAAGTTTATGAGTGTGTGTTTATATGTTTGTTACTTCTTCACGCTCAAACGGCTGGACCAATTTTGATAAAATTTTATATGGAGGTAGCTGACACCCTGGATTAACATTTAGGCTACTTTTTATCCCGATATTCCCACGGGATCGACATTTACGCGCATTTATCCAATAAAATTAGAAAGATAAAATACATTACAACTAACTAATCCCTTCTTTCCACCACCCTAGGCGGCGAGACAGCGGAAATGCCTACAATGTACGAGATCGGTAAATACGACCTCGCCGGCTTCGCGGTCGGCGTCGTGGACAACCTGAAGCAACTGCCGCGCTCCAAGGAGATCCGCGCCGGCGACGTCGTGCTGGCGCTGCCGTCCACGGGCGTGCACAGCAACGGGTACAGTCTCGTGCAGAAGATTATGGCGGAGACGGGACACAGGTGAGAGATATTTAGTAACCGTCTAGCCTTTTTGCCAGCTGTTGGTGAGAAAAGGAAATACGACACTTTGTTTTATAGACCAACAAGAACGGAATGCCGCGGGCGCGGGTGTTTCACGCGTGGAGTGTTCGCGTCGCGCGGTTTTTTCGATCTATTTGCAATGGCGGCCGCAGCAGTAGGGGGGGGGGGGGGGGTGAGGGCGTCACGCATCATCCAATCAGAGCGCCCGTGTGCACCCCGTTCTTGTTGGCTTTTCGTTTAATGCATAAAAAATAATACAAACTTAACATACTAATAAAATATTGCTAAAATTTAAAAAGCCGGGCGGACCGCGACTCCAACGTCAACACCAGCTATGTGGTTTTCTAGCCTTACCAGATACAGTAACAAAACAGTACTTTATATGAAATGACTGCCATCTGATGGGCACAGGTGGATCTCGAAATGTAAAGAATGGTCACCGGTCCGTGGACAGATCGCAACAAAACAAGCTTCTTTTTCCTTAAGTGCCATTTTTTGGCAGGTGATGAAGTGACTATGCCTTAAAAAAAATTAAAGCTGAATTGATTTTGAATCATCCGTTCCACATTTCCAACTCTCAAAATCAAAGATCAATCAACTCGACTTCCGGGCAACATTTCATTAACATTTTACAATGTCCATCTTAACACCGAACCCTCTTCCAGATACGACGAACCAGCGGCCTTCAGCACCACAAAGAAATCCTACGGCGAGGAGTTCCTAGAACCCACAGGCATTTACGTGCGCGCCCTATTACCGGCCATCAAGAAGCAGCTGCTCAAGGGACTGGCCCATATTACCGGCGGAGGCCTGCTTGAGAATATTCCTAGGATATTACCTCCAGGCATCAAAGTGAAGTTGGATGCTAATAAGTTCAACATTAAGCCTGTGTTTGGATGGCTGCAGGCTAAGGGTGAGTTATTAGTATTTAATAAATAAATAAAAAAAAATTGAAAATAGAAAAAATTTAAGAGATATTTTGATTTAATCTATCTGTATAAATAAAACAAAGTCGGATTAGTTACACCATTTATAAAGAACAACAACGGCTGGAGCGATTTTTTGGATCTTTGAATTTTTGGATTTGTCTCCGCCCCGAATAGCAGAATAAATATTAAAACATGGGAAATATTAAAAAAAATGAAGATATATTAATTCATTTGATGATATGTTATATGATATAATATGATAGGTAATAATTAATTTATTTTCTCATACATTTTGTATTGCTTCTGAGGCGGTACGGTCAGCAACAAAAGTCGATTAACACTTCAGTTTTTTTTTTATCTCAGTTATTGAGCAAAATGTTTGTTCGAAATTGCAGCAGAAGTACAATGCAATTTTGAACAAATATTTTGCTCAATAACTGAGATTAAAAAAACTGAAGTGTTAATCGACATTTGTTGCTGACTGTATGAAGTCCGTGGGGTCAGCTAGTATAAAATAATGAGATTATTATATCAGTCGAAACTCATAGTTAATGCTCCAATGAGTCGAGAGAGAGAAAAGTCACGCGGTGCAGTCAGAAAACAAATACCAATCTTTAATACTGACAGCAAATAAATTTTATAAGCTTTCAGAAACTGCTGAAAATTAATACAATACATTTATTAACCTAGAAGCTACGAATAATAAAAAGACAGGAAGCGTAACTATGAACAAAATCAACGAGAAATTCGGCTCCAAACATAACTACATTGAAAGAAAGAAAAAGTATTTATTGCGACTCGTACAGGAAGATCACAAACTAAACTAAACATAGTAAAATAAAAATCCAAGTTATATACAAAAAAAGTAACAAAAGGAAAATGAAACAAAGTCCTATACGAGGCCAAAAGGCTCCTATCTCAGCATGATGCTGCGACAGTTAAAAAATAAATGTCGCAGCGCTAGTATTCTGACAGGCCCCGCTGTGATGTCACGGGCAGTTACAGATATAAATTAATATGTAATTCGACAAAATAATACTCAAGGTATTTCGAACGAAAGAACACACGTGCAAATAAGCCAATCAGCTGCGCTCGCGTAAAGCGTTGTATTCCGGCAAGCGCCATGATTGGTTCTGGTTCCTGGTGGTCTTTTCGGCACCGCCCACCGCGGTAAACATTTGCGTGGTGCCATTTTTGAGCTTGAGTTACATTTCTTGATTTTTATTATTCGTAGCCTAGTAGGCTTTCTAAGGATATGCAAACTTGCAATTAAAAATGCTCTCTATCGCTACGTCTTAAAGACATAAAATTCAATATAGGTATCGTACTTATTCATCCAATCAAAATGACACCCTATACTCACTAACATAGCGTCCATTCTGCCCAGGTGTGGTATCCGACTACGAGATGCTCCGCACATTCAACTGCGGCGTGGGCATGCTGGTCATCGTGGACCCCGTGTGTGTGAAGGAGCTGCTGGAGCTGGTGGATGGAGAGATCGCCGTCGTCGGCACTGTGCAGCAGATGGGGAAGGAAGGTATGTGGTACAACGTAATATTTTTTACACATTCGTACAGGTTCGGTTATCATAATGTGAGAAAAAACAGCCAAGTTTCACCACTAGTGGCGCTAGTAGCACAAACAGTAAATCTTTATATACAACATTATTTTTAGTATATGCGAAACCCGAAACACGTGTCTAGTATTTTTATGTAAAGAATCTATTATACAAAATTTCAAAACCGTATCATGAAAAATCACAAAGTTATAAGCTTGTTAAGTTACCTGTTTGTCCGTACAACAACATGCTCACCCGCGCCGCTCGCGCTGTGCCGTCTTGCGCTCATTGATAATAGTACCTAGGTACCTAACCGTTCGGCGCGGAGATTGGATAACCTACTTAGTGTCGCTCGGTGTCCAACTTTTAACCTTTTTTAAATATTTTTGGGACAAAATATAACATGGGGTAAAAATTGTTTATTTATTTATTTACTATGGATGACTTCCAGGTAAAACCAACAGAATAAAAAATAGCATGTGAGACTGACAGCCAAAATTACAAGTCATCACTTCTAAAAAATCGATTATTTCCACAATTGTTGGAAATGACCTCCTTTATCTCCCTATTTCGTTTGATCGACGACTTTTTGACCACCCCGTATACCCATTACACCTTCGGAGTTTCGCTAGCTTCTTCGCTAGCGTAATTTAATTTGACCCCGTAGTCCTAGCAACCTTATGAAACATTTTTATTATTTTTCTTCTCCCAGGAGGCCACCAGGTCGTGGTAGAAAACTTCAAAGAAGCGATGTTTCCTCTAACATTTCCGTACATGAGCCGGTCGCCTCGGAAGTCTCTCTCTTACAAGGACAGCGGAGTGGACATCGAGGCGGGAGACTCTCTTGTGTCCATGATTAAGCCTTTGGCGAGGTATGTATTATTCGAATTTAACAAGTTTCTTTATGAAAGCAAGAAAGATTTAGGAATAACAGTTTCATACATAATGCGTACCTGTATGATTGAACTTCTAGACAAAAGTTCTCTTATATAAGTGTCTAGCAGCAGTACCCTGGTGGTAGCGGCCGCGACTTACGAGTTCTAGGTTCGAACCCAGTCAGGTGCTTTAATTTGTGTAAATTATTTCATCACCACTGCTCTCAAAACGGTGAAGGAAAACATCGTGAGGAAAATGGCATGTCCTAGAACCAAAAATTCGAAGGCATGTGACATCAGCCAACGCGCACTGGGCCCGCGTGGTGGATTACGGCCCACTCTCTCTCACGAGAGTAGGCCTGTGTCCCCGCAGTGGGAACATAATAGGCTGATTATTATGCTTATCCTTTACAAGTGTCTGTCTATAGCGTTTTATCTCCCAGCTGCATTTCCCATTTTCAACAAGAGCTAAATTAAAGCTTTCTCTGGTTTACGCCAATTTCATTGCACATGAATAAACCTTAAAATGTTGTTTTTTATGCAGATCTACATCACGTTCGGGAGTGCTCGGCAGTCTGGGAGGGTTCGGAGGCTGCTTCCAGCTGAAAGCTGTTGAAGAAGAATACAAGGTATGAAAAATATTCGAAAAGAAATTAACTCACTAGCTTGAATTAATTATATAAATTATCATTGTCGAAGTTTGTACTTGTCACAAAAAATATTTTCTTTCCCACAATATAATTATTTTCAATTAGAGATATAAGTAAAAAAAAAAAAAATTTCGCTTTCAAAGTACATACAATAATTCTAACTTTGAAGTACAATTAAAATGAAACCGCTAAACATCTATTCCGGTTCTATTATTCAACATTTTTGACCTTATCACTAATAATCGAATCTCCTTCTCCTATCTCTTTGCCACAGGACCCCGTCCTAGTGCTGGCCGCAGACGGCGTCGGCACAAAGCTCAAAATAGCTCAAACAATCAACCAGCACGGCACCATCGGCATCGACCTAGTGGCCATGTGTGTCAACGACATCCTGTGCAATGGCGCCGCGCCGCTAACGTTCTTAGATTACTTCGCCTGCGGCTCCCTGGATGTGCATGTGGCGAGGAATGTTGTATCGGGCGTCGCTGAGGGGTGCAGGCAGTCTTCTGCGGCTTTGATTGGTGAGTTTATTATTCTATTGTTTGTTAAAATGGCGCCACGCTTGAACGTTCCTGGATTACTTCGCCTGTGGCTCCTTAGATGTGCATGTGGTGAGGAATGTTGTGTCGGGCGTCGCTGAGGGGTGCAGGCAGTCTTCTGCGGCTTTGATTGGTGAGTTTATTATTCTATTGTTTGTTAAAATGGCGCCACGCTTGAACGTTCCTGGATTACTTCGCCTGTGGCTCCTTAGATGTGCATGTGGTGAGGAATGTTGTGTCGGGCGTCGCTGAGGGGTGCAGGCAGTTTTCTGCGGCTTTGGTGAGTTTATTTATATTTTGTTAAAATGGCGCCACGCTTGTAACGTTCTTGGATTACTTCGCCTTAGATGTACATATGGCGCGGTAATTGTGTCGGTTGTTCATAATGATGTGTACAATGACTTCTTAAGAGGTTGTTAATGCTTTACTAATAACCTTGTATATTTGAAATATTTTTTTAACAAAAACGATAGAGCCATCAACAACAACCAGCGCTTTCTGAGCTGCGGATTGCATTTTTCAATCGCCAACAGCTATACTTACTATGGAAGTATTTCTATCGGAACTTGTCGATAATAATTCCATTATTTTGTCCTATAAAGGTGGTGAGACAGCTGAAATGCCGGGCATGTACGAACCAGGAGTATATGACATAGCTGGGTTTGCGCTCGGCGTTGTCGAAAGGTCCCAGATACTGCCCAAGATCAATGACATCGCGGTAAGTACAGTACTAAACACTTATTTACTCAAAAATACCAATAAATATAAATAATGTTTTTTCCGGAAACAAAAGTTCATAAATTCGTTTCTCTATGGTCGACTTGTGCGTTTAGTTGGGTTAAATTAATAAATGTAGTTTCATTTTAACTCATAAGGTGCCACTAGTCGATATTTTTTCCATACAAATTTCGGGAGAGTATTGCTCCACTGTTTGACATTGTGTATCCAAAGTTAAACATCATATCGTTTTGACTTATTATTCATTCTGTCTGTACGGAAACAGAATAGTAAAAAAATAAAAAATAATTAAAGTCCTCCAGACCGTATTTCGGCCACGGCGGCCAATCTCAACGGAGACTAGCCTTCGGCGCGGGAGATATTATAGTGCACAAGTGTGCGCGCAGACACAGGTGCACTCTCTCTTCCCTCACTCTCATAGTCCGATGGGACGGCAATCCGACACGACCGGAGAGAGATCAGGCGCAGGACCAACGGCCTTTTTAATGGCTTTTTTTTTAAATAGTAAAATAAAAATCCATTAAAAAGTTTTGAGCCAACAAAGATTCGTTATTCTTGCTATTTTTAACGGAACTTTGGGTGTAAATAAGTAATAAAAGAACTGTATCTTCAAAACCATGTCCGTGTACCTTTTTGTGTACTAGATAAGGTCTGTAATTGTATTTCTATCTTGAAAACTGCGCGTCGCGTCGCGTCTCGGTGTGAACTGACCCTAAGTTTTCACGGTGAGATTTTTACAGAATAGCACCGCAGTATCATGCCGTAACAAGAGATGAATCCATAATTTTATTAATGTCATTCCACCAGGTGGGTGACATAGTCATCGGTCTGCCATCCAACGGCGTGCACAGCAACGGATTCAGTTTGATCCACAAGCTAATGAAGAAGACTGGACTCACACTCAACGATAGAGCTCCCTTCAGCAAAGAGGGACTGACACTTGGTAAGCCATTTCATACAAGAAAGTACATATTATACAAAATAACGTGAAACGATGGGACACTTAATATCCTGTGTGTCCTGTCACCTGCACGTTACAGTAACTGATGGACGCTGGTCATGGCGCCAAACATAGATATAAGAACATCCAGATGCCTAGTACGCGCTGTCCAAATGCTTCCAATTCAAAGACACCAAAAATAGCGTCTTCGTTCGTTAGCCCCGCCCACAGGCCGCCATTACGCGACAGACGTTCAAACGCGTCTACGCTGTTAAATATAATTGAAAAAATGACTGTTTATGCGGTGAAATCGTGTAAAAACTACACTCCAAAAAAAGACAAGGATACTAACATTACTTTTCACAGGTAAGTTTGCAATTTTATGATGAATTTCTTTGAAAATATTACGAAAACTAAATAAATACACAACACGACTCCATAATATTTGAGTATTGCCAAGGTACAGTGTGAAATATTTTTACCCCTTTTTTGTGCTGCGATATTTTAATATTGTAAAATGTTACGAAATCAACATTATTATTAACAAAAAAAAAGAAATGATATCAATGGTTGCCAAGGGTATGAAATACTTTTACCATTTCTTAAAATATTGCGATATTATTGAGTCAACAAACGGATTTGGGGTAAAACAATATTTCAGGTATGTTTGTTACGTTAACGTACGTATGTTTGTGTAGTGATAACTCTCAAAGCAGTACAGTACGCGGCAAATAAGTTGAACCATCATGACGGTCGACTTTGAATGCGCAGTAACCGATTTTCGTGTTTCAATCGAAGTCCCGGCCACATGAGTAGATAAACCGTACAGAGGGAAAGCTTAGTAAGAACGTGTAATATTGTTACCTATTTTGGTAGGGTTGTCACAATAGGTGAAAACAAATTAAATGAAACATTTGATAAATAGTTTTATTATTCAGAAGGTTATTTTTTCTTTTATAGCTGCCTGCGGCTTTACCCGCGCGAAAGTAGAAATACATTCAGTCAGTCGTTCGATCTTTAAGAAGAAGTACCTAACAAACATACACAGAAACATGCACACACACCACTCACAAACTTTCTTCTTTATAATGTTAGTATGATATTAAAAGTTTTTTGTTCATTCACACATGTTTACGAAAACCATGTTATAAAATAAAATTATAACAATCTCCAAAAACTATCATAATAGGCACTCGGTATGAATGTAAAAGGCGGGTTTCATTTTGTACACATATATTAACTACATAATTACCTATGTCAATATGAATAAGAAAACTACCCGAATTTTCCCATATTTTGGGGTAATCATTTTGCGCTGGTATTAGAAAATGTCACGCACACAAACGCAGAAACGATAATAATACACTCGTGGTGGGCGGTCCGCACGCACACGCGCATTACAAAATGCATTCAATTTGAACGTTGCGTTTTGTACGGTACACTCCATCTGGTTCTTATAAATCTATGGCGCCAAACAAGTAGCCGAATTCTGGGCCGAGTCCTTTTAGATTGCTATCGACACTTTTAGAAGAAGAACGTGAATTTTTCTATTTTATTAAGTACCTGGTACTTGTCGCTTACAATGGGCCTTATAAGAAGGTTAAAAGTCACCTAAAGGGCAATGGAGAGGGCTATGCTTGGAGTTTCCCTGCGTGATCGAATCAGACATTTGAACTCGAACAAATATAGAATGAAGGCATATTTCTCGGATATCTATGTGTAACACACTAACAGTTGCACGCTTTTTCTAGTCGCAATATTCGTGCACATACGTGCTAAACCATTCGGGTGATATTTCGAAGCCGTAACAAAGGATTGTGTGATGTTTTGAAGACTTTTGTTTGACGTCATAACCTAACATCTGCTTTCATATTTCCAGGCGAGGAACTGATCAAGCCGACCCGCATCTACGTGCGCAGCGTGCTGCCGGCGCTGCGCAGTAACCGCGTGAAGGCCGTAGCACACATCACGGGCGGCGGGCTGCTGGAGAACATCCCGCGCGTCATCCCCGGCGCCGTGCGCGCGCGCCTCAACGCGCACTGGTGGCACGTGCACCCGGTACGTGGCGGGGCCGGGTTCCGGACAGTTCTTCCAGACCGTATTTCGACCATGCAGCCATCTCAATGAAGACTCGACTTCGACGCAGGAGATATCATAGTGTAGTCGTATGTGCGCTCACACTCGGTGCACAGGTGCCTCTCTTGCCTCACTCCGGCGGGCCGCCCGCCCCACACTCGCGGAGAGAGCAGGCACAGCACACGGCGCCGCGCGCGCGAGGCACGGGGATATCACACCGCCAACTTTAAAACTCCGGGCTGTTACTAAGAAGTTCCAAATGGAAAAACCCAATAACACTGCCTGACCTGGGAATCGAACCCAAGACCCCACGCTCAGCAGTCGCGCGACCACGAGACCAACACGGCAGTTAAAATTAAACGGGGCGGTGAAGTTAAAGACACTTCAGACTAGTCAGATCTCAAAAGGCAATGCATCTATGACGCTTTTTAGGGTTGCGTACCCAAAGGGTAAAAACGGGACCCTATTACTAAGACTTCGCTGTCTATCCGTCCGTCTGTCTGTCACCAGGCTGTATCTCAAGAAGCGCGATAGCTAGACAGTTGAAATTTTCACGGATGATGTATTTCTGATGCCACTATAACAACAAATACTCGTACGCAAAATACGCGCTTTGACGTGGAGTTGCGGAAACCAGCCCGTATTACCTATTACCTAACAACAAATACTAAAAACAGAATAAAATAAATATTTAAGGGGGGCTCTCATACAACAAACGTGTTTTGTTTCGGCGTTTTTGCCTTGTGGTATGGAACCCTTCGTGTGCGAGTCCGACTCGCACTTGGCCAGTTTTTATATCACAGATGTCTAAAGGTAACAGTGGCCACTTACCATCTGAAGGACCACCTGCTTGTTTATCTTAATTTAAGAATTGTCTAGATTCACACTAATATTATAAAGGCGAAAGTTTGTGAGTGTGTTTGTATGTTTGTTACTTCTTCACGCACAAGCGCACAGCTGAACGGATTTAGATGTTTAGCACACAGATAGTATATAACCAGAATTAACACATATGATACTTTTTATCCCGATATTCCCACGGGGTCAACACTTGTGCGGGTGAAACCGCGGGGCACTGCTAGAATAGAATAGAATACTCTTTATTATGTACACCATATAAATTACAGACATAATTATAGAAACTGTACAAAGGGCACACAATGGGCGGTCTTATCGCTAAAAGCGATCTTTTAAAGACAACCTTTAAAGTCCTACATAAAAATGAGAAATATTCTATAAACTAATTTGTATTGTCGATTCTTTCATCCAGGTGTTCTCATGGATCGCGGAGGCCGGCTCAGTCCAGGACGAGGAGATGTTGAGAACTTTCAACTGCGGCATCGGCATGGTGCTGGTGGTTGCTCCTGAAGATCAGGCTGCGGTAAGTCTAGGTTTACACCAGATTAGAGCTTTTCGCATGCAACTCTAAATAAATATTTTCTATGAAACTCCACAACCTAATTTTTGAACCACGCCGTCAGACTTTCGGGCTTCTGACTGACTGTAACGACTTTCAAAGATATTCAAATTATTACCTGGACAAGAGAATTACCGAATAGCTGACCGTGCTAAGCGCACCTTTATCTCGCTGATCGATTGACTTGCGCGGTTATTAATTAGCTATAAACCCTTCAGCTAACTGTGGGTATAAAGTTAATAACTTCTGCCCGCGACTTCATTCGCGAGAAATTTCTTGTTCCCCCGATCTATACCCTCGCGTCGTATAAAAGAAAGAAAAAGTATTTATTGCGACTCGTACAGGAAGATCACAAACTAAACTAAACACAGTAAAAAAATTAAAATCCAAGTTCCAGCGCCTGCCCGCGCTATATCTATAGTAAAAGTGTGCATTGTTGCACACCCCCACCCTATTTCAAGTTAAACAAATATCAACTTTATTTCAATGACAATTAAGTTGGTTTCAGAGAGACTAGCACTATTGAAAAAGTTATAAAAATGTTTGAAGTTTTAGCGTAAACTGAACTTAATTGTGTAGGAATTAAAGTTATTTTTCCATTAATTCATATTTGTTTACATTTTTGCCAAATAAATCACGAACGCAGACTTCGTTTTCGCTGATCGTTTTTTCCGACTTGTTTTCTTTTTGCTCGGTTCCTAGCGTGATGACCGACTGGTAGTTTCAGAGATTAAATTGTTCAACAAACATACAAACTCTTCAGTAGTCTTCAGCTTTATTATTAGCATAGATTGTTTCTAATGTTCTTCCTTTTGTATGATGCAGGTAATGAACACAACCCGCGCGTTCGGCGCGATGGTGATCGGTAGCATACAGAAGCGTCCCACGGGCGGCGCGCGTGTGCTGGTCGACAACTTCGCCTCGGCCATGGAGTTCACCAGGAGAATGCCGGTGTTGCCTAAGAAGAAGGTAAGGATACAAATACACTGGTTACGTCATACATGACATTATACCCACAGATATAGATGCACCTAGATAACGCAAGAGCAACGATTTCGCGTGCCCAGCTTACGTACAAAATCGTAAGCCGCCACATTTGCGCTCAGTCCTGTGTACTGCTGGCTGGTGAGCGTGAGCGCTGGCGCTAGGCCCCGGGGGGTGCCGCACGCGGCGGCGTCTTTGAATCGATTTGATTTTCCCATCACTAAATAGTGCTTGTGACGTCATAGTAGGTAGTCAAAAAATTACACTCTTGGTTTTCATAATCGTGATACTTGCGTTATCTAGGTCTATCTTTTATCTGTGATTATACCCTTATTCACATCTAATTTTCCATTTCATCATCATCAGCCATTTCTGTCCCACTGCAGGGCAAAGGCCTCCCTTCCCTCCTTCCACTTATCCCTATCCAGTGCTGTCAAACGCCAATCCTTCTGGAAAGAATCGAGCTCGTCCCGCCACTTCATCCCAAACAGCAGTAAACGACGGCGCGGCAGGCCCAGAATTTTCCATTTAGGCTTGAAAAAAAAACAATATGAATCCCAACAGGCTGAAGACATTCTGTTAGCGTCTATGAGGGGTAAGGATAATAACCTTTGTTTCGTTCCCCAGGTGGCAGTCCTAGTGTCAGGTAACGGCAGCAACCTGCAGGCGCTGATGGACACGACGCGCGAGGCGGCGCAGTGTATGTGCGCGGACATCTGTCTCGTCGTCAGCAACAAGAAGGACGCGTACGCGCTGCAGCGTGCGGAGAAGGCAGGAGTGCCTTCACTGGTAAGCAAAATTTGTGAAAATCATAACCCTTCGTTGCGAGTTCCGTGAATAACCAACCAAGTTTGTGCAATACTAGGTTTTTTGCTCGTATCGTGTGTGCGTTTACACAAATCTAGCATGTCGAAATACGCGACAAGTATCTGCTTGCTAACTCCTGAAATATTTGAGTATGAATTTGTTTTAAATTACTATCAATTTGGGAAATATTTGTTACTTAATTAGTAAAACACCCACGCGACACTCCTTTTTAGGGTTCCGTACCCAAAGGGTAAAAATGGAACCCTATTACTAAGACTTCGCTGTCTGTCCGTCCGTCCGTCTGTCTGTCACCAGGCTGTATCTCAAGAACCGCAATAGCTAGACAGTTGAAGTTTTCACAGATGATGTATTTCTGTTGCCTCTATAACAACAAATACTAAAAACAGAATAAAATAAATATTTAAGGGGAGCTCTCATACAACAAACGTGTTTTTTTTTTTCGGCGTTTTTGCCTTGTGGTACGGAACCCTTCGTGTGCGAGTCCGACTCGAACTTGGCCAGTTTTTTTTAGTTTATTAGGAATGTTTTTTTACACCCAAAACGCGATAAAGTCTTTTTCTCAACTTTAAGCTTTATGGTTTTAATTATATATTTTTAAAACGTAGAAATAACCAATCATCTTCTTACTTTCAGGTATTCAACCATAAAGACTACGCGTCGCGGGAAGAGTTTGACCGCGCGGTGTCGGAAGCCCTGGAAGCGCACAAGATCGACATCGTGTGCCTAGCCGGGTACATGAGGATCCTGTCCTCTGAGTTTGTTAAAAAGTGAGTTCACTTTATATCTATAAAGCATATTGGTACAAGGAGTAATTGAAATAACTAAAAACCCGAAAAGGGGTTATGGACGCAAAAAAAAATTGCTGTTCCATAGATATTATGTTGTTTGTCTTATTTCTTTTTAGTAAGTATATTCATGTATTTATGTAAAGGTTCTAATAGGTTTATACGTATCTTTATATTTAAAATATTTATTCTTCAATTTTCATGATTGCACCTGCCACTGTTTGTCTCTGCATCACCCAAAGGTTAACTTGTAGAAAATGCCTATGGCATTAAGTCCGCCTCTGTACATTTGTGTGCTTGAAGTATTAAATCACACTAATATTATAAAGGCGAAAGTTTGTGAGTGTGTGTGTGTGTGTGGGGGTGTGTTTATATGTTTGTTACTTCTTCACGCTCAAACAGCTGGACCAATTTTGATAAAATGTGGTATAGAGGTAGCTGACACCCTGAATTAACATATAGGCTACTTTTTATCCAGATATTCCCACGGGATCGAAACTTATGCGGGTGAAACCGCGAGGCGCAGCTACTAAATAAATAAATTATGTTCAGAAAAAGTGAATATTGTTTTCAAACAAATAGTTTTATAAAGATACTTTCATTTCTCAGTCCTTAATGGCTAAGTAACGTTACAAAGTTATCACAAACTATGTAAACAGGGTAAAAAAGAAATTGTCTGGCGAAACCGATTATAATATCGAATATAATAATATGTAGATATGATATCGTTTTAAGTAAAACCTATTTCTCATACATACCTACATATAACTTTCTGTCACACTCTCGTCTACACCCCAGCCGTCGAGAGAATACGTTCCTCAAACCTGTCAGTGCAACAATTCTAGTAGCTAATAAAGATCAAATTCGCAAAACACGTGATTGTATGAAACCGACAAGTATCAAGAACGCATTCTCGTCGGCCGCACTATAAGCAACGTTTAGGCCTGCTAAGCTAATGTGTTCTTCTCTTATAGATGGCACGGACGGTTACTGAACATCCACCCGTCACTACTGCCCCGCCACCCCGGCCTCAACGCTCAGAAACAGTGCCTCGACGCCGGCGACCGGGAAAGTGGCTGTACAGTGCACTTCGTTGATGTAAGTATTGCGAACCTATACACATACAATGTAACCCTTTCCTCATGGGGGTAGGCAGAAACTACGGAAGGCCGTGCTATGATCTATTAGAAATAGTGGGGGGTTCACAAGCTCTTATATCGATATGAATTGCACATCCATCGAATTTGTTTTGAAAGGAAGAAAAATTTTTTATTGCGACTCTTGCAGGAAAATCACAAATTAAACTAAATGCAGTCAAAAATAAAAAACCAAACCAAATTATATAAAAATAAAGTAAAAAGAATAAAACTGGCCCTAATAGGCTTCGTGTAGATGTCTCTGTCACTGTATTTTGTCTACCAATCCAAGCCACTAATTCACAGATATTTGTTCCTGCTCCAACATCTGATATTACTATTAGCAAAATAAATATAGCATTTGCCAAATTCTCATTCTTTCTTCCTTCTTCAGGAGGGCATGGACACCGGCCCAATCATAATCCAGGAACGCGTCCCAGTCCATCAAAAGGACACGCTTCAGACCCTCACAGAGCGCATTCATGAAGCGGAACACCGCGCCTACCCGCGAGCTCTGCGTCTTGTGGCCACTGGCAGGGTAAAACTCAACCATCAGGGTACCCTCATGTGGTACTCTTAGGGCTGTATCGAATGTGTGACGTGTGATGCAGTGAGGAGGAAATGCAAACAAACTTAGATAAATCATTCTATCGCCACATATAGCGCTACAATGTTATTTTGGCGCGTGGTTAAAATCGGAACTAACGCCGCCATCTTGATTTTTCAATTCATTTCACAAAACAAATGCATAAAATGTTTATCAACCGCGCCCCCATGACAATATAATTCGAGCGCCAAGATCCTTGTAGTAGTGTACTCAACTGTCTACTTTACATTATGTAGTCGTATGTTGATTTTTGATTGACCGCTTGTAATAAAAAGGTCCTAAATAAACTATTGCAGTGGAATTTGAACTTTGTCATTTATTTATTGAATAAGTTTGTGTTCCCGAAACTTGATGATTATCTGAGATTCTAAATTGAAATTGTTGAATTTGAAAAAAAATCGAATGGCTTCCTACAAATCCTATGTGAGAATTTCTTCTCACTGCACCATACAGAAAGGTTCAGATGGAAGTCATATCTTAGTCAAAACAGTCACTTACAACAGAACATATTTTTATTTCTATGTCTTCCAGCTCAATATTGAACAATATGCATTTATTTATGTCCTAAGATTGGTTTCATCTTGCCTATAATGAAATGGAATATGATTAGCGTAAGATCCTTAGGTATCTACTATGAAATAATTCGAATATGTATAATTATGAAACTTATAGACTTGAACATTTTAATCTCAATATTATGGGACCAAGTGTAGTTAAATCTACATGTTATACCTACATTCCTTCTCTGAACTAAAATAGTACTGTTTATATTCCTATTAAATCTTTAGAAAATGTTTAAGAGTGAATTTAATCATTAGACTAGTTTGTCATGATATTATTTGGCAACAAATCAATGTTTTGAAGAAAATAAATATATAAAATATATGAAAGTCTCGAATTTGTATATAAGAAAAACGTTATCACATTAGGTAAGTATATTATATATTGTTCTGTTAGTAACAGCTTTGAATGTTGAAGAAATTATTAAAAAGTTTTATTGAAATTATGTTGGCGAATTTTTCATGATTTTTATTGTTAATGTCAGTTATAGCGCAAAAGAAAAGATAATAAATAAAAAGTTTTATAGTAGATTTATATTAGTTGCTATGTACTGTGTTACTTATATGAACTTATTTTTTTAAATCAGTACATAGATTCATTTAAATGTTTCTAGTTAAATGCATGTTTATGAAATGCCATTTAAAATGTAAGTATGTTAAGTTTTACAGTGTGTTTGAAATAAAACTTTTGTATATATTTCAAGTGTTTTATTATCCTTTCAAAAATTTAAAATTATCTACATAATATCACAGATACGCCTCTACAAAATGAAAGTAGAAATATTTGCTATTGTTGTTTTTTTTTTTGCTATGAAACTTCTTTAGTTTGCTGCTTCCTATGTGTTTTTCCAGCTTATAATGAAACAAGAAAATAAAATTAATGGGCACTTTGTGGCATGGTAGTCGTGCGATGTCTCGTAAACGTGTATTGCGACCGCCCTCAGTAGTTTTTTGTTACAGTGGCAACAACTGTTTTTGGGATATTTTTTTAATTTTTTATCAAATTTTTACTAAAATACTTATTTCAAGAATTTTTCTTTTCTTTAAAAGTTATTAAATCACTAAAAGCTTTAAAAAACACCCCAAACAAGTCTGCACTACCGCTTGTACTAACATACTCAGTTTTTACTACATTTACGTTTTCCTTCTTAGCCTTTATAACAGAATGGACTCCATTCTTCAAGATATCTTCACATATTTTGTCAAACTCTACATGAAACTTCTGTTTATTTAACAAAGGAACTATAAGATTATATTTATTTATTTTCATATTAATTGATGAAGCTAATTCTCTATTCATTTGGCATATTTTCTCCCATTTTGAAACATCTTCTTCTGTCAATGGATAAGGACCGAGTGGCATTCGGTCAGAGCGAATTTCTTCTTTTAAGTTGTCAATCTCTTCCTCTATTTCTTTGGCTAATGTTATCCATTCTGGCGTAAAACCATTGTTGATGAGAACCTGAAAATTAAAAAAAAATTGTTTATTTATGTTTGGTCCTAGTAGCAAGCCTTGAGGCACCCCACACTTTTAAGCAAGCTATATTGTCGACTGCTTTAATTTCGTATCCTAATTTAGACGATTAAGAATCAAAGATCAAATGCCAAGTGAGTATTTAAACCAGCCTATGCTTACCTCATTCAACTTATGTGTCGTAAAATCGACATAGGGATTATTATTCTGACTTTTCAAAGGCTTTCCTTTGCCACTTAGATTCTCAAACTCTCCTTTGGACATAGATTCCTGTATCAAATCCTCAACTAGTCTATCAAAACCATACTTCGTTTTAATATCATGTTTCTTCCCATATCCTTGTCCTTTCTTCATCAGGGTTTTGTCCGAAGCAACAGCTTTTTCAAGGCGGTGTTCCATGACGTTGATGGCGGCTTTCTGGGCCCGAGCCTGGGTATATTGCTTTTCTCTTTGAAAGATAGTTCCATGACCATAGCCTCCATAGCTTAGATATTGTCGATGTTGTGGTGCTGTGTGCTGTGTAATAAAAACAATAACAAAACTGTGTAATCAACAATTTTGAATCAATTTAATGCATTTATTTCTCTAAGGGTCAGTTCACACCGAGACGCGACGCGACGCGCAGTTTTCAAAATAGAAATACAATTACAGACCTTATCTACTACACTTAAAGGTAAACAATGCAGGGTTCACTACGTCGAGCTAAGTCGCGCTGCGCCGCGAGGCGCAGCGCTGCGTAGCTCACTGAATCGTGTACCTTTTTGTGTAGTAGATAAGGTCTGTAATTGTATTTCTATCTTGAAAACTGCGCGTCGCGTCGCGTCTCGGTGTGAGCTGACGCTAAAGGTGCTTCTAAACGGGGTATACTTTCACGGCAATGTGTGGCTGTACTATTGGCAACTATTGCTCGGCCATCACAAAAACATTTTATTACAGCTTATGGCTGAGCAATCGATGGCTGGGCCATGTGATGCAATATATCTGTAACAGCATGGCCCATAATTCATATTCTTAAACGGGCTACACAATCAGGCAACAATGGCTGATGAAATCACTCTTGTCGCAGCGGCGTATCTGGGGGCACGGGAGTGCCCCCGCCAAGACGAGTCAAGCGAAGCGCAAGGGCACTATCTACCTTTTCTCGAAGCATTTCGTCGTATTTTTATACCAGATAAACAAAATTTTCGGGATATGATGTCAGTGGTTGACTTATTAAACCTATAAAGTTTCAATTGCACAGCTCTTACACTTTAGATTTTATTGATATCTAAAATACCCCGATTTCGTCACTGACTCGCTGATGATCATCAATATTCTAAGGTTCTTCCTGAAGTCCTAGAAAGCTGAAATTTGGTATGTAAGCTAGTAAAAGTACACAAACAAAAAAAAACTCTAAAACTTGGAACTTTTACCCTCCAACCTCTTAAATTAGGGGATGGAAGTTTGTACGAGACTTCCGCAAATTTTGATGCTAGAGTTATGAAAATTGATATAGAGACTCCTTCTAATAAATAATAAAATACATATTTCAGGATTTTTAGTAAAGAACCCCCCAAAAAAAAATTTTTTTATTTCATAAGCAACTTTCAAAAAGATGTGAAATCCCACCAAAAACATTTTCATGTAAAATGTTGCCAAGACGAGACCACATATGGCTCGCACTGCCAAAAAGTTATCAGATCTCATGTAGAGCCAAGCTTCTAACTCTACACGCCCTAACTTCACAAACTCTACACCTTAGTCAAAATATGTGGCTTGGCCGTTTCGCTACCATCACATGGGCGTAAGGTGAAAAATTTATTCACTGTTCATTACTTTTCTGTTATACAATAGTTCTTGTAGTAACGAAACGGCCAAGCCTCATATTTCAATAGTATATCGTATCCTACTGGAGTACCCATGTCTAGCAGTGGCCTATGTCCAGCAGTGGACGTCTTTCGGCTGAAATGATGATGATGACTGGAGTACTAATTTTGAATTTTGGGTACAAATTTTATCTTGCAGGGTACTCATTTTCTATGTAGGTTTGAGGAAAGCGACAAGCTTCTCTAACTTGGAGTCAACATTCAAAGTCGTGGTCCTGCTGAACAATTGAGAGAAAATTATCGTCGTTGATTTCTCGGTAAATACAAATGTTACAGTTCTGTTTTTTTTTTACGAAGTAAATTACATATAAGGGTACTAATAGGCTATTTGACAATGTAAAAAATAAGGTCATAATTATTGACACTCGTATAGATTATCGCTTTTAAAATCGATTTGCATTAAGTTTACTACAAAACAATGTATTATTTATAAAAAAAATCCCGAAAATACTTCATCTTTTTAAATCTGGCGCCACGTAATCGAAAACGGTCTGGATTGGCTGAACTTAAGATTACGTCATGATTTAGTAAATTTCTGTCTATCGTTGACAGAACAGATGACTTTTGTCTAGTATCTCGACCATTTCAACGTTTGTTTACGTGAATCGTGACGTCACGACGCCATATTGTTAAAGATAGCGTTTTGGCGGCTTATTTAAAAAGTACATTTTTATTTACTATTTTTTAAAAGAAATACATTATACAATTTGAAGTAATAGGTTTTTGTGGGCTCGTTAGACACCATTAAATAATCTGAGATTTTTATCAGAAACCAGTCAAATAGCCTATTCTGTGGCGTGCCCCCTTTTTCGGCGCTCATGGTGGTCCTGCTGAAGGGAGCGTGACTACCGTACTAAAGTCGATTTTCTCGAAAACTACTAAGGTACCAAATCTGTTGTTCAAGTACTAATTAGTACCGATTGAGTACTAATTATTTACCAAATATGGAAGCAATTGGCGTTGGTGGTCCGGGGGTAGTCACGGACATTACTATGCCACAACAATAGAGAGTGGGTGAAACAACAATAAAATTAGTCTATGGCCGGGACATTACTGCAATATTGCAATGTCTGGCTGGTATTACTGGCAATGTTGCCAGCCAGTGTTGCAGCCACATATTGCAGTAAAAAATTGCCTGTTTAGCAGCACCTTTAGTAAACATGACTGAATCTTTCTACACACTAGCTAAGCAAACTGTGAATTTATAATTTAATAGTAACCGTTTCTGTAACTTTTTGGAAGGTTAAAAGTGTGATAATGAACACAAATATCAGATTACTGACAATACTACAAACTTGTAAGTTCAAGAAATGAGTTGGGTGACAATTCCTCAATGACCTTCAGGGACTTGGATAAAAATAATGAAAATAACATTTCTGTCATGATGATACCTAGGCTGAATCTTAGTGTGATTGCAGTGAGGGGTGAATGCGCGTATTTTGCGTATGGGTGTGAAAATAGATTATTCGATCCACCCCAGATCCTCAAGAAAGGCCAGCAACGCCTTACTGTTACCGACCGACTCACGCTCACGGGACATACTATATCAAACAATTACACAAATAATACTCACCCTGATATCATACACAATCTTCTCCACCTCCTCCTTATTGCTAACTCCAGTGTTATGTTTAGTTAGGGTCCTGAAGGCATTATCTACAGCCACAAACTTGTCCATATCAGCTTCTGGTGACCCAGAGTCCGGATGGTACTTCTTGGCAAGGTCCAGAAAGGCTTCGCGGACTGCATCTTGCTTGGAGTTTGGGGGTATGTTTAACACAAAGTAGCATTCCTGGAATAAACTTTTTAAGTGTTTGAAAGTTTAGTTTACAAACGTAAAACTAATAAAAAACGTAAAACAGTCTAGCTGTTGGTCTTTCCCAACCCTCTACTTCTATAGAATTATTAAAAACTTACGGCGATCTTTTTCTCTTCTGCTTTTGAGCTTATTGTTTTAGCGGCTAAAAAAGCAGGCCGAAAGTAAGGAGCCGCTTGGTCCAGGTGTCTCAAACTGATAGTTAATAATGCCTTGCTCATTTTATTTTATTATCAAAATTTTTTTTTTCTTTTTGTTACGTAAATAAACCGTGTTTGTTTTTTACAAAATTCATCATCTGTCAATCACTGTCAATCACATCACACTGTCAGTGTCAATTTTCAATTTGTCATGTTAATTTTCCCGTCCATTTTCCTTAAATTTCTGTTTACGAAGACAGTATTGTATCAGAAAATATTAAGTTTTTGAAGTTTATTGTGCTGGTTAATAAAAATACTATAAGGTTTCATTAAAAGTTTTGTAAGATTTTTTTATGTGTCCTCACATTAGTATATTTACAGATATGGGCTATTATAATTTTGGAAGGAATTATTGTAAAATGAAAGTGATCTTTGCAAAACAGATCCCATCTCGATTCAATAGGTTCGATTCAAATTAGTAATAGATATCGACTGGTAGATAAAGCATTTGAAAAAAAAACTGCTTTGCGTGAATACTAGAAATTGAAAACTTATGTCTATGCTGAATGCTCTAATTTCACCTCTACTACCCGGTTTAATGTATGTCAATTTTATTTCTGTAATTTATATTGTAATAAATTAGGGAACATCGATGAATTGAAGAATTATCGATGTTCCTCTAAAGTCTACGCGCTCATCGACAACCAGGCCAACACTAATGCATTGACATTTTCGGTGGAGAGCGTAAATTGGAGTATTTTTATGTTTTAATTGCAATTAATTAACGCACTCAGTGTGACTACGCGTAATAAGGTAGTGATATGTGTATAGAGTAGACTGTGTGCTATTTATTTGTGTAAGATAATTATATGTGCTGACATTATGGCATTTACTGCGGACGATGTCGCCAGACGCTATCCAATTCACTGGTTAGTGTGGAACAATCAGTTTGAGGACCTAAAGGCCCAGTTGGACGCTAATAAGGTATGCTGCGATTGTTTATTATGCGTTTAAAATGATAAGTTTCATATAAATCGGCGTCATTTGAGGTTATACCCGCGACTCACGGGCCCCGGCTATTGAACCTCAGTTAGTGTTCTGCGAACGAAGGTGTTATCAGTCATTTTTATCGAGCTCTTTTTAATTAGAATACCAATCGAACGCTGTCTAGCTGTTGTATTTGAGTAGGTTTGCTGCCATGGCCTTCTTGTTTTCATTCTAAGCAGTTAGGGATTGTAGGTACCTAAACATTTCAGATGTTATCTGAAAAACTTACAAATACAATGTTTATATTATGCTTGTGTTACAATATAACAATTAACATTTGTATAGTATTTATTACACAAGGCAAACCTCATTGTTATGTATCATCTAAATGAGTTCCAAGTTCACACATTGCTATCAGTTATGAATCATTATTAAAAGTGACTCAGTCACTCTGCAATTCTGAAACAAAACTCTTTTGTACTTACCAATTTCTAATTTCATACCTACATCATCACCAAAAATGAATGTTTCCTAATTACAAATTAATTCCAAGACATGTAAATTACCTAAACCGCTTCTCAAGGTAATATGAAGCCAAACAGGTCAAAAACAATCTCATTATGTGGAAGCCTTATGACTTAAATTGAAGGTTGAAAACTGATAATGATTGTGTTTATACATAATATCAATATCAACTTCCATTAACTATAGCTTTAAAAATACACCTGCTTACTCAAAATTGGATTATGAAGGCCAACTACCATATTTTGAATCTTATTTTCTTCTTAATAAGATTGAAAATGGAATGGCATTTTGACTCACCATGTTTACACAGCCGTAAATACTTTTAGGTTGTTTAAAAGAGTTTGCAAGTGTAGTAAAAGTTAGATGTTTACATAAAACATGTTTACATTCTAGTTAGGTTTAGAAATAGTTGTTTTTACAACTGTTTTTGCGCTCCATTGGAAGAATGATTCATGCAATTGATTACAACTTCATCTGTACATTGGTCTCTACGACAGTTCGCGTCTTATTTGGTCTGTGAGCTCAATACACAAATTACGATATTTGGTGTTTTATTGAAGACATAATAATTGGTTTGACATATTATTTTCTATACAAAAGGCTTTGTCAAAAACCACAATTTTTATTCCTAGGTTACCTGAAGATTGAAAAATGGGCTTTAAGATTATAATACAAACTGACTGAAAACTTTTTATGATAGGTGATATTGTTGGGTTCCATGGTTATTGCTGCTAAATCAAGATTATGCCCCTTAGCCATGAGTCCTTTTTTTTTTTTGCAGATGTGTAATCATCAAATGACCCCTCCCGCTCTGGGTGGAGTGTCAGACTCTTACTGACTAAAACCCACCCGTGTTCCTTCCTTAGCCCTTTATGTTCCGGGCCAGCGGTAACCCTTTCGGACAATCCCGCTGAAGCCATGAGTCCTTAGATCTTCAATTCTATTATAGACTTAATTCAGAGTGAACTTCAGAGAATGATAAAATGTTGATATACACAGGGTCTGGGACATCAACGCGCAGACTGTAACCATGAGTTCAGCACATGATTCTGAAACCCCTGCATTGAAATTGTTTGCTGGTTATTAATTAAAAATCAGCTATATCATAGAAAAGTTCAATACCTATGTGGTTGAAATGTATCAGAATCAGAATTTTATTTGCTCTAAATGTAGGTACAGTATAAGATTAATTACATAAATAAATAGGATCAGCTACATTTTACCTTACGGCGTGCAAATCATTACATTACCTACTTAATTATTACCCAATAAAAAAAAAATAAAAAAAATGTCTATTCTATTTTTTTTTTAAATATAACTGACGTAAATTTCAATGCAGAGGTTCTGAATCCATGGCAACAGGCTGGGTCCGCGCCGAGGTCCCTACCACCCTGTATATGATTCAACTGTCGATAATGACGCCTTCACCAGAATGATCTTGTAGGTTCAGACTACAGAACCGCTACACCACTGTTTGTGTAAATCAGTAGTTATAAAGCACTTGGCATAACAGCAATTCTATTTATATTTCAGGTGACACAAGAAGAGCTAGAATCCAAAGACGGTAGAGGACGTACCCCTCTCTTGCTAGCAGTGACACTCGGTCACTTAGAGACGACGCGAGTTCTCATAGAGGCTGGTGCTGATGTCAACTGTGAGAAGGATGGCTGGACAGGTACAGGAAGTTCCCCATATACGCCCTATTTAACGCATCTAATTAATAAGGGGCTTATGCACAATTGCACACATTATTTTGAAGGCGACGCATTATCTGCCTTGCTAAAGTTGAAAAAGTAGCAGTAGTTGCGTTTGCAGCGCGTTTTCATGCGTTACGTGCGCGTCGACGCCGCGTAAAAAAGCACCGTGTGTATTGATTGGCCTTACAAATGAATGAATGTTGTAAAAATGCTGCATAAAAAGATTCTAAGATAATGTAACTGTTAGCCTGCATCATCCCACTGCTGGGCAGAGCCCTCTCCCCATGACTTTCAGCTCGTTCGATCCAGGGCTAAAGTGGTCCACTGGTCTTTTGTTTTCTCCAGTTCCTCCCGCCATCTTCATTCTACTTGGTCTGTTGCGACGCCTTCTAGCAATAATGCGGGAATTCTTCTAGAATAATGAAATACTCCTGTCTGCTGAAGATAAAAAGATATTCGTGGTCATAAATAAAAAAAAATATATATACGCGTCGACTTGAGAAACTCCTCCGTTTTATTTCGTCGGTTAAAAATGCATGACCACCCTGAGTATCATTGTGGTGGGCCATTGATAAATTTATTGTATCAGTCATTGTGAAGCCCATGTACAGACGCCAGCACATCAAGGTACCCAAAACTGTCAAATTTTCCCAATCAACTTTGAACCTTATGCTTTAGCTATAAAGTTGAAAATCTATTAAAGAAATTTGAGAGATTGTAGTAGTTTGATGTGCTGACATCTGTACTAGGTTTCTTTGACAAACAGTTACAAAATGCTCATAAGGCAGTACTTCCGTGCTACTACAATCACAAACGAATACAATGCTCACTGAGATTTCACTTTCAGCCGGTCGATTCTGTAAAAATCTCACCGTGAAAACTTAGGTGAAGTGAGTTTGTTTTTGCTAGGAATTGACACTATTGACAGCTCACTCCACGCTCACTTCACCTAAGTTTACACGGTGAGATTTTTACAGAATAGCATCGCTGATAGTTGTGTGATCAAAATCGGTACTTTTGTACCATTGTAGCATACAAATTAGATATTTACGACTGTACGACACGTAATGTGTGTTTGAAAATTATTGTTTTATAGAAAAGCAATGTATTTATTCACTAGTTTCTGCCCGCGACTTAGTCCGCGTTTACTATACACATCCTTTGGTACAAAGCAATAGTTTCGCTTTCTAATTTGCTAGACTAAAACGACCTTTGTTGTCGACATGACAAAATAGGTCGATCGCCGCTGTCATTTTGGTCTAGCAAATAAAAGATCAGAGATCAGAGTTTTATTAGATGACTACTTCTAGAGATTCCCTTTTTACAAACAAACAATCTAGCTAGATTTAATCCTTTGTGAAATCCAAGGCTATATTGATGGAACTGCAAAAAGACGATTTACACACATAACCCACGCATTTTTTCTAAAAAAAAAAACTACGGTAAAAGTTTTTTTTTTCTTTTTCCCTACTACGATCTTACATACTCCTTTTGCTTCGTGAATGACGATTTCTGATAAACAATTTCATTGTAGCGGTTCAAGAAGCTACAGCGACGGGTAACCCGGAGCTCTTATCACTGGTGCTATCACGGAGAGACTATCAGCGTCATGTGCTCCGGTCTGGAGGAATTCCTGACCTGTTGCGACGGTTGAGTCTGGCACCTGACTTCTATGTGGAAATGAAGTGGGAGTTCACTAGTTGGGGTAAGTTTATTACTTAACAAAAAGTTATACTTCTTAATTGAGAAAAACTAATATTTAAAAAAAAAACATACCTAGAGCAAAAGTATAATCAGCCTATAATGTTCCCGCTTCTGGAACACAGCCCACCTTTTATATTATTTTCAAATCACTTGAGGAGGGCGTGTCAGAATTTTACTAACTAAAACCCACCTGTGTTCCTTCAGTTGCCTGTGCCAGGGTCACACGCGACCCTGGCAGGCATCGGCCCTAGCGAACCCCGTCAGTTAGTGCTGACATCTTTTTGAGGCGCACACGAAGGGACACAGGCCACCTCTCGGATTATTAAAAAAAAAACAATATTAGGAAAACAAAAAGCACTCTGGGTTGCTATGAGGCCTCTGTGATTGGCAGTACTTATAGAAATAATTTAAGAGAATGGCAACTTTTTTTAAAGTGATAACAACATGACTGCAATCACAATACTGTTTGTTTATGTGATGTGGGGCGACCATTCATTACAGTGACCTACAAACAAACACCCTTCACACACTCACAAACGCTCAAACCTATCGATTTGTGTGGGAAATGTATTTGCCAAGGCATTATTGACTTATTGCATATTCGACCATAAAGCATGTTATATTTTACATTTATAAAATTGTGTTTTTTTTACGATAGCAATTAATAGCATCAGTAATCCATACTAGTACCTATTATAAATTCGAAAGTAACTCTGTCTGTAAGTTACCTTTTCACGCCTAAACCACGGAACGGATTTCGACAAAATTTGGCAGAGAGATAGATTGCATCCCGGGGAAGGACATAGGATTTTTTTATCCCGATATTCCCACGGGATCGACACTTGTGCGAGTGACACCGCGGGGCGCTGCTAGTTTTTAATAAAAATGAATTCCCAATTATCCACAGTGCCGCTAGTATCCCGGATGTGTCCGTTCGACACGTACAAGGTGTACAAACGCGGCGGCAATGTGCGCGTGGACACGACACTCGTCGGCTTCGATAACAATCGCTGGCAGAGAGGAGATAGGACCTATATATTTAGAGGACAAGGTGAGTTTATAAATCACTTTTCTTTGTAATCTAGAGAAGGGGAGTTTTCTCCCCACTCACTGTCCTGCATTATTAAGTTCAAGTTATTTTCAACATTCTAGCTAAATCTTTTGAGGTAATAAGCTGACATTATTATTATGAACGATTCCCGACGACTGTGAATCTCTTAAAACTCTCGCAAAAAGTACTTTATAACAACACACATACTGATTGTGCAATAACGCATAGAACAAAAATAGTGTTCACACATAAATATCTGCATGGTACTAATCTGATTAGCAACTTCAGAGTTCCTTGTTTATCGTACCCAGTTCTTTATACAGGATTATTGGTAAAACATTAACAACCTCTTAAGAGGTCATTGTACTCATCGTTATGAACACCTTTTATTAATGGACCAAACCTGAAATCGCGATAAAAAATCAGCTGTTCCCTACATTTATGTTTGTATAACTCGTCAAAATGTAGGGAACAGCTGATTTTTTTTTCGCGATTTCAAGTTTGGTCCCATAGTAAAAGTTGTTCATAATGATGAGTACAATGACCTCTTAAGAGGTTGTTAATGTTTTACCAATAATCCTGTATAAGCTGTTTTCTTACCAATATTCCTAGCAACTATTAAATATAACATAACCTTTCCCAACAGGCCGCACAGCAAGTCTAATGGAGCTAGATCACGAGCAAGGTACCTCATGGTGCGAGTACCTCGAGCCTATGTCCGGAGATAGGGAGTGGCCCCCGCCGCCCCCTCATGTCATAGAACAACGACTAGCATCACCACTGGCCATCAACTATTTGGACACAGACAAGATTAGCTTCGAGAGGTAAGTGTATTAAAGATGGTGGTTAAAAAGGGGTTGATAGGATTTTATCAAATTTTCAAAATATTATTTGAGCTTTTAGCTGAGCTTACAGCAGTTACAGCCTAACAAAAAACATCGATAAACTATTTATTTTGATCATGGGAAACTTACGTTTCATCAAGGTAGCAATCTGTAGCGGTATCTACAACGCCACATGCGAACAACGCGTCATACTGACGTCACGCAAAATCCTGCATCGCGCAAGCAGAATTTACCGCGCAACTAGCATAGATACAACGGCCCGACATGAATCATCGGGCAGTTGCCCGCCAGACACAACACCCGTCTGGTTGGAGGATCCTCCCTTTTCTATAGAGTATGAGTGAACTTTACACCCTGTTCCCCATACCTCTATACTAAACAGCAAGTCCGCAAGATACGTAGGACAAAAAAATCAGCGTTTTGGTGCGTGAGAACTGGCGTTTTGATTCATATTTAGTCAAAATGCTCTGTTTTCATGTGATTAAGGTATAGGAGAGTGGGAAGAGAGCTTGGTCTTGATGAATTTAAGATTTCCTACGTAACCCTACTGTGCAAAAATATTATTGACGCTTTTAACTAATATTTCCTACTTTGACAAGATCACTTGACATTTATTTTATTACAGAAATAAAAGCGGCATCTGGGGCTGGCGTCAAGACAAGACCGAAGCGGTAAACGGGTATGAATGCAAAGTGTTCGGCGCCAACAACGTGGAGCTCGTGTCCAAGACAAGGACGGAGCATGTCCCGAAGGGAGAGAGAGAGAAGTGTGCGCAGGCACGCGCGCCGCTGGCAGGCCTGCTGGCGCTGGCCGACGCCGACGTGGCTGCCACGCCGCTGTTGGTGGCTGATAAGGTATGGGGAACTTGTCCACATAACTAGAAGTACTATTAGAGATTAATCTTTATCGCTACATGCTGTAAGTTGATGGCTTCAATTGCATAGAACAAAAATGTTGTTTGTTGGTAAGCGTATCACTTGAGAACGCTGGATCGGTTTGGCGATTTTTTGTTTAAAAAGGTTCGTAATACTCCGGATTAGGTTTCTAGGAGAAGAAAAACTGGGAAAAACTGAAAGTGCTTTTTTCAACATAATTTTTTTTTTAACGTAAGACCAAATTGATATTTTGACAGGAAGACATCTGTCGGCTCAGCTTATAGAAAATGAAACAGAGTAGCTTTTAGTGTCTGTCTGTGTAACCGCTTAGTTCTTCTAAACTACAAAACAGACTGAGCCAGTTTTCTCCATCATTAATTAGAGGAATTATTCCGGAAGGCTTAAGTGTAACATTAATATTAAACTTATAAATAACTAGCAGCGCCCCGCTGTTTCATCCACATAAGTGTCGATCCCGTGGGAATATCGGGACTCAAACTATCTCTATACCAACTTTCATCTAAATCGGTTCAGCGGTTTAAGCTTGAAGAGGTAACAGACAGACAGACACACTTTCGCATTTATAATATTAAGTATGGATAAAGGTCGAAGAGGGCTCCTTGATCACCTTGCCTGCTCCTATACCTGTGGACAATTTCAGAGCGTTGTACTGTATTTTTAACCGACTCAAAAGGAGGAGGATATGCATTTGACGATATTTTTCTCCAAGTATTATAATGAAATGGTATCTGCTGACAGCCGCCATTACAGGACGAGTCTCCCAGTCCGCGACACAGTAGATCAGCTGAAGACCTCACACACGTCCCAGTGACGTGGGAGGAATACTTCTCCGACGAGGAGTTGGACAGGGACATCGGCAGGCCGCGCGAGGTGTCCACCAAGGTGCAGAAGTTCAGAGCGACGCTGTGGCTCTGTGAGGACTATCCGCTAGAAGTAAGCATACACATCAGGGTTGTTGCTGATGCATATTTTTTTTTCACATCAGTGGAGGATACTGATGTTTTATCATTGACATCAGCGGATGCTGCTTTTAATTATTTTCTTAAAAAAGCAGTGACCGTTATGAATTTATACCTATAAGTTCCACAGTTTTCCTTGGTATTGAAATAAAAGGTTGGTTCAATGACTTTGTCACGGTTAATAAAAAATATAATCAAACTAAGTACCTAGTGGCACCGATTCCCTTGTTCACAAACTAAACTAAATTTAAGTTCAGTGCATCTTTTTCTTTCTATTTCATTATGAAAAGGACAAAATATAAATATTAGTTTAGTCCTCTCAAATAAAATACTCCATAGACAAGTTTAGACGAGTTTAAAAAATTGGCTACTAAAAATACGTCAATTTACGTCAGGCGCTGACTTATTTGGCAGGATTAAACTAATATTTATCTTCTGTCCTTTTCCCTAAAAAAAGTACCCTGTAAATTTTAATTCCCTTGAGAGTGTCGAAATATACGTTTTTTCCGGCATATACGTCCTTATCTTTTTTTTTACGTTAACTTCTAAAACTTCTAAAGTTCACACACAAACACACAAAACAGCAAACAGCTTCAAGGGACTGTAGACCTAGGTAATATGGTTTTAATTTCAACTCGATACCTCCACGCGTTCCTGAGATAAAGGGTCTTGATAGACAGACTAACGGACAACAAAGTGATCTTATAAGGGTTCCGTTTTTTCCTTTTCAGGTACGGAACCCTAAAAATAAAACTTGATATTGGTGTCCTTACTAATTTCAATCCAATGTTAATAATAAGTCCTTGTTATTATTTACACATACTATGTTACAGTTACAAGAACAAATAATGCCGATTCTGGACCTAATGGCAGCGATATCCTCGCCACACTTCGCTAAACTAAAGGACTTCGTTCAAATGCAGCTGCCAGCTGGTTTCCCTGTCAAAATTGGTAAGTTACACATGACAATTTCTAGGTTTTGTAAAAAAACGCTAAACGCTTCTTATTAGACTACAATTAGTCTTGTTTTGTAATTGATGTGCTTAGAATCACAATGACACTAATATTATAAAGGCGAAAGTTTGTGAGTGTATGTGTGTTTATATGTTTGTTACTTACGCTCAAACGGCTGGACCAATTTTGATAAAATTTTTGTATGGAGGTAGCGGACATCCTGTATTAACATAAAGGCTACTTTTTATCCCGATATTCCCACGGGATCGACATTAACACGGGTGAAACCGCGGGGCGCAGCTAGTATGAGATATTTTTCAATTGACATTCTCACCTCAATTGTAATCATAATAACGATAGTAATTCCTAGCAATCGGCATACTAAAATACGGCTAACGAGAAGCGATACGAAAGTTCATTCACCTAAAACACGACCGTTGTCGTTGACAGTTGACAATCGGTATCGTTTCTCTTTGACCGTACTTTAGCTTGTGACGTCACAGTGTAGAGTAGATAATGTAGAATTGATTGCAGTTTGATGATTTGGCAAGTATATGTCATGTCTATGTTCGATCTATATTAGTGTATTTTACCTAAGCGGCCGTATGAGTCCACTGATGACTATAGTATCTATTGCCTAACAAATAACTGATTCTCACTATTAAAATGTCCACTTTAATGTCCAGAAATCCCCCTCTTCCACGTCCTGAACGCGCGCATAACGTTCGGCAACATATTCGCGACCGAGACGCCCGTCCCGCACATCGACGTCATCCCGGAGGGCGCGCGCCTCGCGTGCCTGGTGGACGACCAGTGCTTCGCCGTGGGGCGCGGCTACCGGGACGCGGCCGCGCGGGCCGCCCGGGGCTGCGGGGCCGACGACGAGGAGGGGCTGCTGCAGTATGCCATACAGCAGAGCCTCATGGAGACCGGCACGCAGGACGATCAGGTCGGTCACTGTCACCCAACTTGACTTGTTTTGTGGGGCCTTTTCGAAAGAATTTTCTTCCAAACTTGTACAAAAAAATAACCGTGCGTTGTTTACGCAAGTTCAACCGCAAGATCTATAGTTGGTAAATGACCGTTTTCTATTACACGGAACGGAATTGTGTCCGTTGATAATTGTCACTTCAGAAAACAGCGGTATCATCATCTGCCTAGCCTTTTCCCAACTATGTTGGGCTTCCAGTCTAACCGGATGCAGCTAAATACCAGTATTTATGTGGTGTCTATTTTAATGACTTTTAGTAGTAAGTGGGCTCTCCAAGTATAAATCTGCAGCCCGATTGAACTAGACGAACTAACATGAGCTCCCCCAGGTGGACGTGTGGGAGGCCCTGCGCGGCGCGCGGCCCGTGTCGCCGTCCCCGCCGCGCATGCGCAGCGACACGCAGCTGCTGGCCAGCGAGGAGCGTCAGCTGCAGAGGTAAGACATAGCCATTTCTCACCTGTCTACTTACTTTTTTGCCCGAAAACTGTGGTTCTAAAGTAGTAAGTAAAGGCCGACCGCTTAACTGAGACGTTGCCTGAGGTAGGTGCGCGGTGGGGAGGGGTGATAGTTGTCACAAGTTGACGAATCTGTGATCTCTCGCATCACGCCACCACAAACCCCTCCCTCACCGCGCTGCTACCTGAGGCAATGGCGCCGATTCTGTTGTGTCACAAACTAAACTAAATTTAAGTTCAGGCATCTTTTTCTTTCTATTTCATTAAGAAAAGGACAGAAGATAAATATTAGTTTAGTCCTGTCAAATTAGTCAGCGCTTGACGTAAATTGACGTATGTTTAATAGGCATTTTTTTAATCTCGTCTAAATTGTCTATGGAGTATCTTAATTTGACAGGACTAAACTAATATTTATCATCTGTCCTTTTCATAATGAAATAGAAAGAAAAAGATGCATGAACTTAAATTTAGTTTAGTTTGTGAACAACAGAATCGGCGCCAATGTCTCATTTTTTTAAATAAATAAATAAATTAAGCGGGCGGCCTATAGTAGATTTATCTGATGTAAATATGGAAGAAACTTGGTGAAATTGTGCATTCGTTTTGACGACTCGTTTGATTTGACATTATTCCTTTTGACAATTTTTCCTGGAATTCCGTTCTGCTTATTTTGCAAAAAAATACAATATTATTAGACTAGACTGGACGACTCGACTGTTTGAAGATCTATACGTCCAATGATGGGAAAAACATCGATAGTTCCGCTTCATCCGAGCTAAAACTCTAGGAAATGGTGAAGGGCCGACGGTTTGGCGGAGTGCCTGTTATTGTTGGCGTTCAAAAAGTGATGATTTTCAAAAGATTGATATATTTAAAAAAAAAAAAAAATTTAAAACAATCTGAAATATTCCCAGCATAATAAAGGCAGTAAGTACCTCTGATAAGCCATGCCGACCATGTTGGGAGACCGTTAGTTGACGGGTTTAGCTAGACTTTAAAAACAAAACAAGGGTCCAATTTCCTCAGTCATCCATAATCATTAAATGAAACAATATAATTTACAGGCGGCGTTGGCGTTTCCTTTGGTAGAATTATCTTAGAGTGTGTGTAGAATAAGCAGTTTTTTTTTAAGTGTTATGTAGGTACCGCGGTGTGCTTTTGTTATTGCTTAAAGTAAGTTGCACATAATAATATTAGTAATAAGTATAACTGCAGGTGACCATAGGATTTCAAGTCCGATTTCTACTTTAAAGTATAAATTGGACGCTTTTTAACGAGAAGAGGTTTAAATAATAGTGAAATAATAAACATTCCGCAAAGTAGGCAAAAGGAAGTCGTGAAATTTATTCGAAAAACAATTTTGTGAATGTGAAATATGCGGTCTTAAACGCAAACTAGTAACCACAGAGGTATATATCTAGGTATAGGTATGCATAATATTACATGAATAAAAACGACATTAGACATTGCTTTTACATGAATTTGTTCCCTTTACGGGAGTAATTTCAACACAATAATAATAATAATAATATTCCACAACTATCACACAACGCCGTCTAGTCTCAAGCTAAGCAGAGCTTGTGTTATGAGTACTAGACAACTGATAAACATACTTATATATTTCTAAATACATACATATATAGATAAATTACACCCAGACACAGAACAAATGATCATGCTCATCACACAAACATTTGTCCTGGGTGGGAATCGAACCCACGACCTCCACGAGCAGTCATAGTCACTGACCACTAGACCAACAGGCCAGTACAACAAGGCCAGGCAACAGGACAATAATGTTACATTGTGGCGAAATTACAAAAATTATTATTATTATTAGCCTGTGATGTCCCACTGCAGGGCAAAGGCCTCCCTACTCTCTTTCCACTTCTCTCTGTTCAAAGCTGTTCAGGACCAGTTCTTGTTGAAGAGTATTCTATTCTATTCTATTCCAGCTCATCCCGCCATCTCCGTCAAAAATAATAATTCAGGATATTACCAGTAATTCTATGCATACTTAAATATTTACATAAACTTCCGTTATCACCTTATCACACATAATAATCAATAATATTTTTTCAAGGTTTCAAGTACGGGAATAAACAAGTAATCGGACATGTACTTGCCCCAAACGAAGTCTATATGATTCCACTTTTTGTAGGGCATAACGTAGTACTCTACAACGTTCGTCAACTCTCCCCTGAGACGTTCCACATCCTCAATGGACGACAAACGGTCATTCTCACCGACATACAAAGAAACGTTAAAAGGAACCTTACTTAAGTCGTAAGTCGGGGGCTCGACACTACCGTACTTTCTCAAATTCCCGACGCCATAATCGTACTGTTGAAACCTCTTCGATAATACGATTTGTTGTAAATGTACGGCGTTCTTCAGCGATGAGCCGCCAGGGTAGTGGCCGAAAGCTATCGGAACGAACTCGCGTTCGAACTGTTCGGGGTCGGAGCCGAACATCACCGAGGCGACGCCCACCCCGCACGCCTCGTACCCCACCAGTTGTTGTGTACATGCGGCTCGGAACAATGCCACTAGCTCCGAAGAATTTCTTAAAAACTCGCCGTGCCCTAAAGAGCCTGATGCCGCATTTAAGAGAGGACCTCCTACTACAGATGCCAGGGGAAGCAACGGATTCAGAGCTTTATCCAAATACGCTATCGGAGCTAAACATACAACATTCTTAATTTTCGAAGCGTATTCTGGTTTCAGCGCTCCCAATACGTAGAACAGTGTAGTCCCTTGAGAGTGCGCGATCACTTGAAGTTTTGTCTGTCCTGTCTTTTCTAAAATGAAGTCGATCTTGGCTGGCATGTCGTAGTAAGCCATCTCGTGAAAGCTGAACTCCCAGAACTTATAATGGTTGGGGTTTAGAGTTGTATGAGCTCGGGAATGCAAGTTACCTCTCGTGTTGCCGAACCAAAGGTCATAGGTGTTGTTGGATAGCCACGCTGCTAAAGAATCGGGTCCTCTTATTATCCAGGTGTCCGAAGAGTCCACAAAGCCATGCTGGAAGAGGACTGGTTTTTCTTTATTTCCAGGAACATTAAATATGGTCAAATTGAACCCGTCTTCGGTGATTACTTCGTGTCTGTCGCACGGGTAGTTGTGTTTGTTCATGAACGCGCAGAAGTCCAGTCGTCCATCTTCGGGAATGTTCGCCAAAGACAATGTGATGTCTTCTAACGACAATTCTGCTCTTACGCATTGTAAAGATATTAAAAACAGTGGCAGAAAATACCTAGTTAACATTTTTGATTGTTCTTTAAAACTTGTTTTAAATGTAGAACGTGACACTGTCTTTTGGTGTCGTCTTTAGTTTTGTGTCCTCCAGCTCTTGTTGCAATATTTATAAGAACTTTATCAAGTAAATTTGGCATAAATTATCTCCGTTAAACATCTGAATAATGATCATCTAAATAAACATCTAAAATCAACAGTATAAAGTTAACTCAGATGCGTTTTTCAGATACTTTGTCTGGTTAATAAGTGAAAAATGAATACTTAATTATGAATGGGCATACTAATAAGGTACCAATGAAGTCATTGTTATTTATAAACTTACTGGATTGTAGAAATAATAATGTTAAATTGTGTAAGGTTAACTTTCCGTTTCCTTTTATTTCGTATTATAGCATTGTTTTCAATTCCATTCATATAATATGCAGTTATTTATCTCTTAAACTGAGATTAACTTTTCATTAGATGTTACGCTACGCTGATCTAAAATATATTCGACAGATTAGAGCTATTTTGATAGCTAGACCCTAGGTTCGATTCACTTGTGGAACAAATAGGTTTGGCATTCGAGATCGACTTTTACTTGTACAGTGCTAGATACTAGCAATTTTGGAAGTGAAACTTCTTAGGCGGGGATTCGATAATTGGACGAGAATTGAGAGTGAAATTTCAAGGACGCGTCACGTTTACGCACATCTCGTTACACGAGAGAAACGAAAGATATAACTCTCACTCTCTCTGTCTCCCACACGAGGGGCTTGTGGCTAAATAATTACAGCCGCACGGGACGATCGTTCAGGTTAAGCTACGCTTGCCGCGGTTGGTCCGTGGATGGGTGACCATCTTTACATACCAAGACCCCTCCGTGCTTCGGAAAGCACGTTAAGCAGTTGGTCCTGGCTGTCATTCGTAGATCTTTGACAGTAGTTACGGGTCGTCAGAAGCCCGAAAGTCTGACAACCAGTCTTACCAAGGGGTTTCGTATTACCCAGTAAGGTCAGGTGGAGTTCAGATAGGCAGTCGCTCCATGTAAAAAAATACTGGTACTCAGCTGCATCCTGTTAGACTGGAAGCCGACTCCAACATAGTTGGGAAAAGGCTAGGTAGATGATCTCTGTGTCCCTCACACTAAATCTCACTAATTCTTTATTTATAAAGAAGTTTCACTTTTACCACGTGCACGGTGCTGAACGCACATTTTTTTTTGTTTTAATATAGAAAACAAATATTTAAAATTTAAGAACTAAACAGTATCAACACCAGTCAACACCAGATTATCAGCTTTACCAACATTACACAACTAATAAGGCAACACAAGCCCACGATTTGAAAAAAAAACAGTGGCACTCCGGGAGTGCCGACAGAAGTGAAAACAAAACACAAACATAATACTTTGCCATCCCTCCCTGACATATCGAATATACATTAAAACCGAGTACATCCCGAGGACAACTAAACACATCTGAAGCGGGTACTTTTTTAATCGTCTTATAAACAAAACACGCGCGATGAAAAAAATTCCCAACGCGCTTAAAGAAATTTTACTTCAAGAAAGAAAAGTAAAAAAGAAAGAATGCGAAACCTTTTTGGCCCCAACCTATTTCGCCGCACATAGTGTAGCTGCCACGCTAGATGCTAACTCGCTAGTTATCCACAGAGCGATAGAGGCATCGCTGGCGACGGTGACGCTGAACACGACGACGCCCGAAGAGCCGGTGGAGGATCTTATAGCTGATGTGGATGCTGACGCGGACCTTCAAGCGGCTTTAGCGCTGTCGGCAAGTGAGCAGGCCTCGCGCGAACAGCAGCTTGCAGCAGAACAGCGTGCTTTTGATGAAGCGCTGCGGTTGTCGCTGTTAGAAAAGTAATCGGTGAGTTTAAGTTACCTTAAGTTTGTTTTTTTTTTCGTCCTTTCCGAAGTAGTCATAAATCCAAGGATTTATTTCAATTACCGGTAATAAAACTTTATACGCATAAGCAGGATACAAAGGTCTAAAAAGTTAGTTAATAAGAACATTTATGAAAAAAAAAATAGTGTTACAGCCAAATTAGACCGATATGATTAAATTTTCCATAGAAACAGAGATTTCCAGTTATCTTTTTTTAAATAAGACATTTCTAAAATGTTCTTCACTAACTTTTTAGACCTTTGTATCCTGCTTAGTATGAAGTTTCATTAAAATCGGTTCATTTATTTCGACAAACAAGGGCTTGAAAGTTTGTATGCAATTTTGTGCTGTGCGTCGTAAACGCTCATGAAATTATTTACACAAAGTAAAGCGCCTGTCTGTGTTCGAACCCACGACCCACTAACTCGAACGTCGGGGCCGTCAACACTGGGCCACCACAGCTGTTTTTGTATATAAAAATCTAATTCGATTATTATTCCCATTTCAGATCTCAATTCAACAAAAAGTATGTATGAAGCGTCCAACCAAAATAAGACTTACGCCTAATGTACTTCTAGTAAGTAGCTAAAATTTATACTTCACGGGCCGGGCAATATTCATATTAAGTAACTCGTCCATACTAGAATATAGAGGTATATCTAAATGAGATGATTGTTCATCTTAGGGCCTGTGCACACCACGTTTTTAAAACGCGCCGTTGACGCGCGTTTGTAGCGATACAGACGCGATACCCACGCGAGTCAGACGCAGCCTGTAGACTTTTCTGTAGGATAAAAGCGCGCCGTCGACGCACGTTTCTAAAACGCGCGTCAACGGCGCGTTTAAAAAACCTGGTGTGCACAGGCCCCTAGACCTTCTTTGAACTTCTTCTGCAAGTCACTTTGTCCTGAGACGAAAATCATTTTCAAAAGAAGATTACTTGGTATGCCAGTAAAAATGTAAGGTTGGAAAACGAAAATAAGTACTCCTTAAACCGGTGGCATGTGAGGGGGATGCGTGAAGGTAGCCCGCGAAATTCAAATGTTCTTAACTTTTTTGCAATACGCAGGTCAGTGTCAGGTTGTATGTTGATTAAAATATGATTCGCGACCGTAACAAATATGACTTTACAGAATTATAGTCTAAAGAATCAGCAATGCAACTGTTTTAGTTAAATATAGAAATAGTCATTCAATAGGTCGGTGGATGTTTATGCGAATCCCGCACCCCCGGCCATAGGTAGAGGTGGAACACAGCGGTGGTTTTAGCCGGTAAGAGTCCAGCAGGCCCCTCTGTCACCCCACGATGGAGGAAGTCTATGAGGACCTCCATCGCGCACCAAAAAAAAAAGGCAATATGAACTAAAAGAGTTGTATTGATGATTTTTATGATTGTAATTCTCTAAATAAATATTTGTTACGGCCGCGAATAATATTTGATTCAACATACTAACTGATACTGACCTGCGGGGCAATTGCGTAACACATTATCAATCGGAATCGGTTTCATTTTGACGGTTCAACAACATTCATTGCGTTATTTACGTGTTGAGCAGACAAATTTTTCGAACGTACGAAGCAATGGATTAGCAATTTGCTTCAAAATGATTCAGATTCCGATTGATAGTGTGTTACGCAATTAGGGTACTGGTAAGATAATTTGAATTTCGCGCGCTATCCTGTCGCTTTCGCAAAGTTGACTATGGAACCATGAGCCTAACCTACAATATTTAAGCAACTATAATTATGTATCATCAAGAAAAATAGTAACTGTCTTTATTTTCTATCATGGATGGGGCTCTTAATTTTTAGTTATCCAGACGAGCGACTAACATGAAAAACTATGAAGTTCTACTAGCATACTAACGAAAAAAGGAAAAAAAAAATTATATAATGATAGTATATTTTGAATGTAGTGTCAGAATTGTAAAAAGAAATATTGTGACTGCCAATCTATGTTTATTTAATCCAGATTTATACGAAACTTAGTCGCTTACCTGCAAAACTAATCCTCGCTTTCTGAAACCCAAGTATATATATAATTGGTAAATAAAAGGAGCAATTCTCGTAATTTAAAAAAATCGTTCACAGTCTGATCTCAGTCACAATCTGTCAAAAATACCTCTAATTTCCCTAAATTTTTGACATTGATTGTCAAAAATTTAGGGAAATTATAAACATTGATTTTGAATGTTTTTAATTGCGGGAATTGACCTTCTGTCATCAGTGTTGTGATAACAACAAGTTAGAGTAAATAAAGAGATGTGAGACGCAGCATGGGTTCCAGAAAACGGTGTAGCGTGTAGGACCCGGCCCTTAGATTTTTGACTGTAGAATATTATTCATCGTTATAAAATAATTATGATTATTATATTGTGTACATCGGGTGCATATACACAAATTATATAATAATAATAATAATGTACGTTTGTGTTTAGTATCGCTATACGAGTGAGATATATGTAAAATGAAAAATATGATTTATTAATTTATCCAAAAGGAATTGTCCAGGTACATATTTAATAAAGTATTGAGGGATTAAATAACTTACAAAACAAGAAAATTATTATAATTTAATGTTTACTTGCGTCTTGCGTGGGACGAACTCCTTTTGTGGCGTTGGTTATAAAAAAATAAAGGCCTTACTGAAAAACGGTTCCTTGAAAAACTCTCAACTAAAAAACATAACCCTCCTTCTGACGCAGTCGGGTAATAAATCTGCCATCAATCCTCATAAAAATAATGCAAAAATTGTAATCTTGATTCAATGAATTATTTATTTAACGTTGGCGTTTTATCAAATAAAAATATGAAATAAAGTTCTACTTTAAATAAAAGCGTAGCATGTTTTTTTGTTGTTACCTGTTATCAATAAAGCTAAAAGTTTATTTATATAAGCTAAGGATATACAGGGAAACCATAATACAACAAACTTTTGTCAAAATGGTTTTGGTCTCAAACTAGCTGGTCACAAAGTCACAGTAGTCGCAGACTGGCCTTGGTCACATATTGACTAAAAAAACCTACTGATCCTGCTGCAAACGGACTCTGATCACAAATTGACCTGAGCTTACTTGTGACATAAAAGTAGAACATTATATTTGATTAAATTAAACAAGTATTTATACTGTCTCAATTATTATTATTACTATTTACCATACGTTAGTTAAAGCTAGACTTGGCAATAGTCTGCCTAGGATTAGTGTCCAGTGCAATAATTCTATTATGTAATATTTAAATGTTTATATTTTACACTATTGATTCCTATACGTCTGCGTCCCTGCAGTTAGATGAAATATGACCTTTATTGTGAGTGCTCGAAGGTGGATAGTTGATAAATAAGTTCACAAAATCTCTTTTACAACAGGATATGTAGATTTTTGACGTGACTAGCATAATCTGAAATAATCTTTGTATTATTCTCCTCGACTATTAAGAAATATATGAGATTTTGTGATACAAGCAATTGTAATTATTTATACCTATAATAATAATATAGACTCCGACTGCCAAGCAAAAATCACCCTTCACATAAAATCTTTTCTCTTACATTCTTGAAACTTTAAAGTTGATTTTTGCTTGGCTACGTTATTTTTACACACTAATGTTGAGTATTAGATGAATTAACATTATCCTAAAGGAATTGTGATTGTATTGTAACAAAAATAAGTTCTGTTTTCCTATGTAACAATAAATAATAGCATTTGTTAGACTGTACACACTAGGAAATTGCACCATAGAGGCTTCACACGAACTTTTTAATTTTATGATTTGTTACATTCGAAAACAGACCCTTATTATTGCTATAGGTAATGTTTAAAACTTCACAAATTTATAAAAAACTGGCCAAGTGTGAGTCGGACTCGCTCACGAAGGGTTCCGTACCACAAGGCAAAAACGCCCCACTTAAATATTTATTTTATTCTACTTTTAGTATTTGTTGTTATAGCGGCAACAGAAATACATCATCTGTGAAAATTTCAACTGTCTAGCTATCACGGTTCATGAGATACAGCCTGGTGACAGACAGACAGACGGACAGTGGAGTCTAAGTAATAGGGTCCCGTTTTTACCCTTTGGCTACGGAACCCTAAAAATATATTTTCAAAATTGTTTTCGCGACGAAATTATGTTATAACTGAACGGTTGACTTGTCAACTTCGGCAATCATCACATTGCTCAGAAGGCAGTCGCCCTGTTCGGATAAATGATGGTCAGCCCAAAACAATACAAGGTGTTGATTTGCATCCTAGTCAAATTCAAAGACGTAATTATGCTAATGATTCTCGACCCAAATCAACAATAAAATGGGTAGGTTTTTTTTTTCTCATTTACGGAAATCCGTAAGTGTGAACCAGCCGTATTTAAACGCGGCTTGTCTGTTACTAGCCCTATAACCGCGCTTTCACACACAAACAAACGCCTTTTACTTTACTAAGTACTAAAATACTAAAGTACTAAAATGTATTTTATGACAACCTCCTGAAATTTTACGAGGATGCAAATCAACACCTTGTATATCCTGACATACCGAGGAAACAACCAAACTGATGCCAACCTACCCGTGGAACAAAGTAATGCCTTGAACGTCTTTTCAAAGGTATTTCGAGATAATGAAACGGTATCATCAAGTTAGTTAAAAGGATTCTTAAAAAAAACTGGCCAAGTGCAAGTAGGACTCGCACACGAAGGGTTCCGTACCACAAGGCAAAAACACCGAAAAATCACGTTTGTTGTATGGGAGCCCCCCTTAAATATTTATTTTATTTTGTTTTTAGTATTTGTTGTTATAGCGACAACAGAAATACATAATTTGTGAAAAATTCAACTGTCTAGCTATCGCAGTTCTTGAGATACAGCCTGGTGACAGACAGACGGACGGACGGACAGACAGCGAAGTCTTAGTAATAGGGTCCCGTTTTTACCCTTTGGGTACGGAACCCTAAAAACGAATACCATCACAATAATATTGTCATCCTAACTAATATTATAAATGCGAAAGTATGTTTGTTTGTTACCTTTTCACGCCTAAACCACTGAACCGATCATCCTGACATTTTGCATATACGTTGTCAGGTGTACAGAAACGGACATAGGGTACCTTTCATCCCGAAAAAAAGTGCTGTTCCCGAGGAAAACAACAATAACGTTATTATGATAATAGATGGCGCCACGTGTCTTTCGAACGGGATCGACACTTATGCGGGTGAAACCGCCGGGCGCTGCTAGTTACAAATGTAGCATGGAGTGGTGCTCGTCTCCTCAATATGAAATATGGTAACAATTAAATTGTAAGGGGTAATATTTAAGCGCAGAACACGTTATACTGAACGGTTTATTGCAATAAACAGCAATAAAAGAAATGTGTGGTCAATGTGGTCATATTTAAGGGTGTGATACAGTACAGACTCAAACTGAGGCCTTAGTGTGAATTTTTTCACTCACGTTCGATTGCGCGTTAGAATTTTATATGGGAAAAAGTTATAGCGACACCTGGTGGTCACTAGGAGAAACCTAATTTCCCATACAAAATTCTAACGCGCTCGCAATCGAACGTGAGTTTACGTTAGTCGAAAAAACTCACACTAAGGCCTCTGAACAACTTTCTTCATGGCAGCAACATCGTAATCGCGAAAAAATTCTTAGCTGTCCGTTAGGGTCGAGTAGGTATTCAAATTTTGTATGGGACAGCTGATTATTTTTTCGCGTTTATGAGATTGGTCCCATGGAGAAAGTTGTTTAGTTTGATGGTCTGTACAGTCACGTGCACCAATATGTCAACACTTGGCAACTTTAAATTGCGATTTGTTCACGAAATAACGAATGCAACGTTGAAATACGACACTTTACATATACCTATGGGTTTGGAAATACTATGTTCCTACTAAAATAAAATTTCATTCAAAAATAAAGGAGAAAATCCAAGCCAATAAAGCCAAGTGTATACATACTTTTGCTCGTGACTGTACACCCACACCCTTAAATATGCCCACACATTTCTAATACACGCTGTATAATTAAAAAAAAAATCTTTTGAATAAGTATACAGGATGTTTTTTATACCGATTCCAAATTTTTACAGGGTGTTCTACCTATGAATATGGACAACTTTCACTATGGGACCAACACTGAAATCACAAAAGTTTAATACCTACTTGACCAAAATGTATGAAACAGCTGTTTTTTTTTTCGTGATTTCAGAGTTGGTCCCATAGTGAAAGTTGTTCATATTCATGGGTAGAACACCCTATAAAAATTTGGAACCGGTAAAAAAAAAAAACATTATGTTTCCTCTATGATTACGACCGGGTAAAGCAAATCCGCGCTTAATGTTACCCAATAGTCTATCTAACCATAAGTTATACTTTCCTACCAATGTAACGTACTAGGTATACCCAGTAGACCACTGTTAAGGCGTGTGTTGTATATTTGGCGCTACTTCGCAGCTGTGATTTTATATTTAATAATGTATTTAATATTTTGTATTGTCTCCAAACATGTGATGTACTGCTGTAGTCTGAAATTGTTTGAGGAATGTTCTTTTTAGGCGGCTGACCCACTATGTACCTATCCTGACGTGAAAATATCCATAGTTTGGTGTCTACCGTGTTTATAGCCTCAATGTCAATAGCTTTTAACTAAATTCGATCTCAAGTAGTATTATATTGTATGAAAAAGCATAATAGAAAAGTATTATTGATGTTGAACACGCATCGTAGTATTTGTAACACTGCCATCTATTGCGTGCTATTGGAACTAAGTAGTGAACAATTTGTATTAGCGCCATCTCTTGGTGGGTAGGAAAAACAAGCTATTGACGATGTCCATACAAATAATGATTGATGCTTAGTTTTTGTATTAGGAAGTGTGTACAAAATATTTAATACATGTTCACACGTATTTATATGACTGTATACATATTGTACAAAGTTATTTCAATTCTATACATTTCCGATCCCAGTTAAACATTGTACAACCCTGTCGAAATGTGTAAAATAATGTGTTATTATAATTATATTTTATGTATATTGATTTTTAATCATTGTTTCATTCGATTCCTTATCAGAAACTACTCATACATTTACATATATTTTTCAGCATCGAACGATTTATAGCCACTTATAGCCGGCTATTTCATACATTACCAGTTATACTCTCATCTGTGTCTTTAACGATGTTGATGTCATTGCTTGATATATTGGGATAATGATAGGAGGTATTTTAGGGAGATAATAAAAGAAATAAATACGCACAATGTTATCTATGTATTTAAAATTTAATTTTCGTTACTTATATACAAATTACAACATTCACTATTAATAATAGGTATTAGTTTGTCCTATATTTACATACGTAATACACTTTAGAAGCGTAATTTCATTATTCAAGTCAATAAATTACATCAGGAAACTTTTGGAATAGTGAGTAGTCACGAACAAGAATAACCAACAACACTGCGTCTTCCGAACGGGGATGGAACCGTCAATGCCGGCTGTAACCGGCTAATACGGGCACACACAATAATAGTGACACCGGAATAGAAAAAATGGAATTGTACATTAGAAAAGTAGTTTTTATATCAATAATAATTTTCTTAGACTTAGACACACCGGCATTCGATCCCCGTTGTTACATACTGCGCGAGAATTGTACTTACTAATTACTACAAATTGATAAAGATTCCCAAGGAAAGTAACGAGAACAATTAAAATCATCGAAAACTTAAAAAATAACGAAATAAATAGATTTTTTTTTTAATAAAAAGGTATTATTTTATAATTTCTAACATCGATTTTGTGTTCTTATAACTTTTTTGAGGACGAATACTGCTAATAATTCACTTAAATAATAATGAAATAACATATTTTGCCATCAATTGTCAAACATAATAAAATCCTAAAATACATTGCACAGTGAATTATATAGTAAATAGTTGTAACAAATAAACTGGTTTATTGCATATTACTAATATCAATAAATTCCTTAATCTTATACATATTAGTTAGGTACATTGTTACAGGGCTTACCAAAAATCTTAATTACTTTAAATTCATTCATAGACCATTACAATATTTTTACAGAGTCATCAATGAGTGCAAAAACTGCAACGGAAAGTAGAATTTAAAGTTTACAATATTCAGTGGTCACAAAGTTGATATTATTACGATTATTTCCATACAATCATGGTGAAAGTTCAATAAGTCATAAGAACACGAATCGACATCAATATTACGACGCTAACACAGACTTACACTGGCTAAAATGAGAATAATTCTTCTTCACTACAGATATTTATTATATTATAATTATTATATTCGGATTATTATGAAATTCTTGAAGCAAAACATCACATTGATTGACACAAACGAACATTGAGATATTTAAATGCTACAACTGGTTAATGTCCACACTGACTAAATTGTGGTTTATGTGCAACAGTAAGATTGTTGATGCAATTATATTATTTGTCCGCAATCAAAGATACGTTGCGGACACCTAAACTTAAATTATGTGAAATAATTTGCATTTCTACTATTACTTATTAAAACACTGAATTATAATTTAAACATGTTACAGCACTGTCTACTTTAACCCGTTTAGGTAAATGTTATTCTATAATAACCATATTTGACAAATTACATGTCTTCAAATGTTCATAGCCAACAAAAGTAATCGTCTCTACTCATCTCGTTTCTGGGACTATGTATTTTGCCTACTCTCATTTTAACCAGATTTAGACGCCATGCCGACTGCTGATAGCCTAATTATCTGATCGATGCTAACAGTAGTCACCTTGAGGTTCTGTCTAATAATAAATGAAGCTGATGCAGGTCGAACTGTTACAACTAAAATACTGAGTTTAATATTACCCTCGACAGATGGCGTTGGTTTAGGGATATCGAGATCACTTTACATCTGATAGAGATGTCCACATCGTCGGTACATCGGGTTGTTACGCGTAACATTAAACAATGATTTGAATAACAAATCCGACCCACACAAGCCCCTACACAAATTAAATGCATCGTACCTCCGCTTAACTTTTCTAACTACGATATACATACAGTCCGACTTGGATTGCACTTATTTGGAACTAACGCCGCACCTCGGCGCATGTTGTATCATATCACAACTAAACATAAAGTATTATGCACTACGCACGTACTCTGTAACTGTACTTATTGACGCACCATCTTATAATATACGGATATGGTTGGTTGAGCATCCACAATTCACTCTACATCACTCGTAAGTAACGAAACATGTCGGGTTAATTTGGGCATGGGTAATGAAGGCCGTTGGTTTTTCAGCAGATATGTAGGTACCTTTTCGTACATACACAAAATTAAAAACAATCAACCGAGAAGGACTGCGTCATAAAACCAACATTTTGTAAGTAAAACAGCTTCCCTACGCATGAGAAAATGGCCGAGATGACCGAAGCGTGTGTAATCGATTTTGATCAAATGTCAGAATAATGTGCGCTGACTGCGAGCATCCCTGCGCTCGGATTTAACGGCTTTAAATGGTTGTCATGGCAGCCGCCGGAGATCTATAGCTATACCTACACGTGATATGTAGCTTTTAATTTGATGAAGCACCCACCATGCACAGACACGTAGGTAGGTATTTTCGGGGAAATGTGTCTGGCTGGACAAGGGCGGCAAATTTTCGACTGCAAAAACTCAGTTGATTGGATTTTTTAGGCTGTGTGTTTTTATTGCAGCTTTTTTATAACATATTTATGTTGAGAGTTCACGTAAAAGATCCAAAAAGTAATTAATACAATTACAGGAAAAAATACAGCCACTTACATACCACTACTTTCATCCATCCAGCCTTGTCTTTTAACAAAACATGAGCGCATCATCCAAGTAAAATATTTTAAGCGTAAATTGTAGATGCTCCTAAGAGGTGGGTTTGCAATTCCGTTCCAATGAACACACATAGATAATGTGAACTTATCTGCATTAGGCAAAATGATAAACAAGTATATAATAATATGGCAATTAGGTGTACGCGGCTTCATCATGTAATTGAGAGCAATTTGCCACTTCCGGTAAACTTTAAAAGTATTTCTAGGCACAAGTACTTTTGCTAGTAGATAGTTATCTACCTAAGTATTAATAGAGATATTTAGAATTTTAACTAGGTACCATTAGTATGTTTTTGGAATTGTTGGTCGTTTTAGCCCAGTGTATCTTTTAAGGCTGCCCAAAACGGGCATAGGTGCAAGTCTGAAATAAGGTACCCACGTGTGCATGCGTTAAAATTATGTTCTATTGGTTCCAACACACGACTTATTTTATGGGTATTCCAGATCAATATGGATATTGATCTGGAATACCCATAAAATAAGTCCTGTTCCCTGAAGATGTCCTGTAATTGCGTCATGACATCTGAATTCATATTTCATTTGTAATTGCCTGTAGTTGTGTAGGGGAGGGTCCTCGGTCCGCTCTCAATTGCCTGGCCCTGCCGCGGACACCTAAATGACATCAACGTCACCGCCACATCGCTGAGTCAATTTATGCAGATGTACCCTCTCCAATTATGTACCACTCTGACGTATAAATTAAATGTAGATTTTCGAGATCTTTTAAATTTTAAATGTCTCAAAGTGCCTCAGTTAAGTGACGCGTAATTAACACTAAAAATTAAAGCTTTATACATGATCGGAACGAGCTAACCGTCCCCTTGGCATCATCATAAGAAAGTTACTATACAGATCAGTTCACAGGCTATGTTGCCGCGTGGCATTCACGACAAATCGTGCATTGACAATATACATCGACGGCTCTATACACTTATGCATTAACGGTTATGTTATTGAGGTGTCGATGTAGATGAAACTGCGCGATTTGTCGTGAAATGGTAACGTGGCCTAAAAGAGACAGTCCACAGTACGGGACTACCGCACCGAGCGACGACACGGGGGTTTCACAACATCGGACGGATCAATTCGTTCACCATTCGGGCTCAGGGGTCTCCTTTAAAATTGCACCTTAAATCACTTACATAAAGTTCGCTATCGTCTGGCTGTCGCCACGTGGCTGTGAGGGGAATTTATTTCTACAAACTGTAACGCTAGATGATCTAAAAGAAAAGAAAAATTTAATGGCGAGTCGTGGCTCTAATAAAGAGTTTCTTACTTTGAATGGAATTGAATGTTTTCGCTGTACAGACATATACAGGTGTCGCATCAAAAGGAAACTTAGAAAGACGTTAGTGCTAGTAATTAAGCACTATGTTCAGCAAAAACATTAGTAATTTTGAAAGATTATATTTAGGATAAAACTGTTTTTTTTATTTACAGAAATCATCATTACCATACTCTGTATACCTACTGTGTACCGTTTACATAAAAGTTTTTTTAAGTACATTAGAATTGTGGCCATCGTCTGACAAAATATAAAAAAAAAATGTGAAATTGTATTTGTTACGGTTTGTCACGGCTTTAGTTTCGGTTAACGAAAACATCATCAAAGTATAAAAAAAGAGCGTACAACAATCAGCCGTCGATGTTAAATAAGAAGTAAGTACCTACCTATTTTATAGTTTACTTTGAAGTTATGTATTATTTTACAAATCGATTAGGTATGTAGTGTGACCGTGGATATGGATGTTATAAAAATCTTGAAATGTAAGGGCCTATACACGGCGTATCATAAACTAAACGCGGCACCTGTAAACGCAACTAGCGCTGTTTTTTTGAAGGCAGAAAACGCGCCTTCGCCGCGCTGACGACGCGCGTTACATGGAACGCGCGTCAGTATAATACACGCCTTGGGCACAGGCCCTAAGAAATATTATAGGGAGCAAACACGCGAAAGATTCATCAATAAAATGCTGTTTTGTGACAGGTACATTCAAATGTCAAACCGTCTAATTACAAAACAAGGTTTATCTTTAGACCCAGGTTAAAACTATCGAGCCATTTTTAAATTTTGACAATCCGGCAAAGTTAAAGTTCTTAATACAAAAATTGACGTTAAACCCGAGTCTAAGTTGTCAATTTTGTATTAAGAACTTTACGTTCGTCGGAATTAAGTTTAAAACACAGTAACTGTCTCGCAGGTTTAGGCTAGGTCTAAGTTATAACTTGTTTTGTATAAGATGGTGAGTGTTTAACTACTTACTTGTGACTGGGTTACGCATATAGCCAAACTGTGTTACAGTTTGGGTATATGCGTAACCCAGTCATAAGGTGATTAATTACTGCTTTAAACTTGCTAATAGCCAAGATTATAACGTTCTTTTAAAACAAATTGATGATGTTTCCCCACAAAAATCTAAAAGACAGCTCACGTAAACGATGACAATCAATTTGCTTATAATGATTTAGGTAGGAGCGGTTGTGATATCTTAAAAAATATTTAACAACATTTTCGATTTGACTGACACCTGTCTGACAATAAAAATCTGACTGAAAAAACATTTTGTGAAGATTTGAAATAATCTGGTGTCAGTTTGGTGTTAAGTTTACTTAAAAATATGTGACGATAACGAAGTCAGAAGTCGGACAAAGTAAAATTACCGAACTATTAACTTTATAGAACTAGAATATAACTTGGTCATGGTAAGAATATTCTCTGCCAAAGTCTGACAATAAAACTATAATACACATATAGAAATAAATAGTATCAGTTTGTGATTACAATTTAACAGTATAACATTGGTTTCATATTGAGAGTTTAGCAGTGTTGTTTAACGTTTGTCTCGCAGATAAAGCTGCGTCCGTATTGCGTAGAACGCTCGCAATCGCAAAGGCATTTTGACAGCTCAACGATGTCATTGCGATGATATAGTTCGCAATGGACATGAACTGTCAAAAAAAGCGATTGCGATTGTGAGAGTGTCACACAATAATTAAATAGCAATACTAAGATACCAATATGGAGCCAACGAAAAACTAATTTATATACTACACTGTATCAGATGCGATAAGTCCGAAATACAACACGTCCAAAGTCATTACAACTAAATAGTGTAATTCATAAACTAAACTGTACCAGCTGGTGATTTAGGTCGTCCAACTCTAGAGCTAAGTGTCTTTAGGTGCGTTCCCCTGGCCACTGTTCCCCAAATTCCCCCAATTCCCCCGTTTGCCCCTAGTTCCCCGTCCCCATGCGTGCTCAGCGCGGGTGCGCGGGCGGCGGTGGCGGCCCGCGCTGGTACCTCGGTCAGTCGCCGGTGGCCGTCACCGTCGGCGTCGTCCAAGGGCCGTACCAAGGGCCCTTGTGGCTGGAAAGAAAGAGAAAACACATGTTAGATGATAATAATTATTATGCTTATCTATGTATGCTTACTATTGGAGGGTCTTGGCGAAGATTAAGAGAGAGACGAAGGATTCTCTCGTTCGTTTAGGGCTGCAATTTACATACGGCTATTACTAATAGGTAGCTCAAAACTTATACTTCTTTATTTAAAAAGGTTGCTTAAACTTGATTAGCGACTGTATAACCATCCATTTTTGACGTTTAAACGTCACTTATCTATATAGTTAAGTGACGTTTAAACGTCAAAAATAAAAACGTCGTTTAAACGTCACGTTGCATAATATGCAACGTGTAAACCCGCGCGAGCCTGTGACAGTCTACCTTGACCCCTAGATGCATTCACGAACCCATTATGCAGTTTTATGGCAGACACGTGTCAGGGTGAAATTTGACCATCGTTAGTACTTGTTACTTATGCAAATGCACTTAGTGGCAAGTTATTTGCTAGTCCACACTGACACATTACTCTGCAAACTTTTTTGAAGTTAAAACTTCTTTAGGCGCGTTGGGAATTTTTTGAGATGGGAAAAACCGTTTAACTCGCGCCACTGTTACCGTAAGCGACACCGCGCGTGTTTTGTTTATAAGGGTGTTACCACACCAATCGATCGATCGTCGATCGATGTAATCGATCGACATCGGTCGACGTTGATCGATTGGTGTGGTAGCTTTAATTGATCGACGGATACCGGTCGACTAACCAATCGATCGATTGCCGGTCGATGGCATCGGTCGACGGCATCGATCGACGTAGATCGATTGACCCCGGTTATATTCCATCAGTTTCTTTCGAAATGTAGATATTCACAAGAGTACGCGTTGTTGTTGGCCAGCACGATTTTGCTCGTAGGTACTATTATTACGGAGACGCAAACGCAGAACACTCTGGATGCGACCATTTTTTAAAGCCAAAGATCGCTTACATTCTGCAAATGACATTTTAAACAGTGGTCTGGTAGAAACTATCGATCGACGTCGACTAATCCATTCTACCATCGATCGATGGCATCTATCGACTATCGATCGATTGGTGTGGTAGAAACTATCGATCGACGTCGACTAATCCATTCTACCATCGATCGATTGCATGGATCGACGATCGATCGATTGGTGTGGTAACACCCTAAGACGATAAAAAAAATACCCAATTCGGATGTGTTCGGCTGTCCTCGGGATGTACTCGGTTTTAATGTATATCCGATATGTCACTGAGTAATGGCAAAGTATTCTGTTTGTGTTTTATTTTCACTTCTGTCGGCACTCCCAGAGTGCCACTGTTTTTTTTTTAACTAAAAGCCTTACTACTGCTATGGAAAAGAAAATATACATTTAATACAAAGAAAAAGATTATATCGCCCGCCCAGTAACTTGGTAAGTCGGTCGTGGGTGGCAGACGGACACAAAAACAGACGCAAACGCATCAGACTGCACAAGAAGCGCTGTTTTAAATTAATTCAAACAAAAAGTTTTAGCTGATCATTTGATAAGTCATTAAATTTGTGATAAAGAAGCGGTGTGAGGAGTCACGCTACTGTGGGCCCAGAACAGTATATAAGATTTTGTTTATGTGGCGTCTAGGTATGTTATGTACTTTACCATAGTATGCGCATTTGTATATCTTAGCAAGCATTTATGTCTAGACGAACCTATTGAAGGTGTTCTATATCCTGAATAGATAGGTACTAATGGATCTGCTGTAGAGTAAGTAAATGCACACACATTGCTCACTGCGGTCTTTTAAGGCGAAAGCATTCCTTCAAAGTTCTAATTGAAAACACAGGTCGTGATTCGATTATTTCCTATCCCTGTACACACTTTCAATCAGAATCTGAATCATTTTTAAAGGATGTTGCCAATCCAATGCTTCATAAGTATTATCCTACCTATGTTTGAAAAATTTGTCTGTCAACAACGAAAATAACGCAATGAATGTTGTTGAACTGCCGAAATGAAAGCAAAGCAATTGCTACTGATACTGTGTTACGCATAGAACTAATATCTATGGTGTTACGCAATTAACCCGCGTATCGTGGAGATCATAAAAATAAATAGAGGTACAGACGCCAGCACATCAAGCTACTACAATCTGTTAGATTTCTTTAATAGATTTTCAACTTTATTGCTACATCTTAAGGTTCAAGGTTGATTGCGAAAATGTGACAGTTTCGGGTAGCTTGACCTGCTGGCGTCCGTACATAAAGTTAGAGTAAGTGCATAAATGATATAATTATAAAGTCGTAAGTACGGATAGTAAATTAATAGATTCACAAAAGTGAAATGCACTAGTAGATGCATTGTCTAACAGAGCATGGTATCGAGGTTTATTATCGCATAAATTATCCAAATTCCTAGATATATCCACATACTTTGCCAAGAACGTATCTTTCTCGGACTATCGCTCTCACTGTAGGGATCAAAAAACAGGACTACTGGACTGCCACGCCTGGTACAATACGACCGATGCAACTTGGCGGGCCTGAGTAAATAGCCTTTGCGAACTTTCGCGCGTGTTCTCTCACTCACACTGGCCTCATGCCACCATTTGGATCCTAAAAAACGTTCGTGGGCAGCCTTCTGCGCGAAGTTCAGGCCCGCCAAGTTACATCGGTATATAGTGCGACTAGGCCAACGCTACAGGATTGCAGGGCAATCAAAATAGAGGCATAGAGGGCATGGACGCGCAATCTGTTACCATGGTTACCAGTACATGATTCTGAAACCAACCGCGTTTAAATTTTTCGTCGGTTATTAAAAAATAAGCTGTTCCTTATATTTTGACCGCGACTTTTGTATGAAAGTTGTTATTTGTAGTTTTGCAAAAAAAAAAAAAACGCAAAAATCATGTGCTGAATTGGTTACAGTTTGTGCGTCGCTAACCCTGGTACCCTGTATATTCCCCGGGTCGAAAAGGCGTTATATTAGGTTTCCTTTGGGAAATTCTTAGAAGCAGCTCAAAGTATGAAATTTTGCCTGGTTCCCCGTTGCGTTGGCTGTTGGTATTAGAGGACGAGTCTATTGCATACATAGGTCTTATGATAAAACTTATAGCTAATTGCGGGTGAACTAAACACCTTCCTGCCTTTTCAAATAACATCAATAAATAATTATTAACATTAATAATTGCTGCTGCAAACTTTCCACATCGGTGTTGAGCTTGTAGCAGGGATTCGTTTACTACTTAGCTGCATCCGGTTAGACTGGAAGCCGACCCCAACGTAGTTGGGAAAAGGCTAGGCAGATGATGGGGTTAAGTTTACTAACGTAGTTGTTATTAAGGAATATTGTTACTAACATATTTGAGTTCTTTGTTACTTGATAATAAATATAAATAAATCCATACTAATATTATAAATGCGAAAGTGTGTCTGCGTGTTACCTCCTCTTCACGCTTAAACCGCTGAACCGATTTAGATGAAATCTGATGTAGAGATAGTTTGAGTCCCGGGAAAGGACATAGGATAGTTTTTATCCCGATTTTCCTACGGGATCGAGATTTATTCGGGTGAAACAGCGTGGCGCAGCTAGTAAATAATAATAGTAAATCAACACCGTTTAAAGGGTCCTTTAAACAGGCGCGACACGCGATATAATCGCGCGCGACACAAAGGCACCGCACGTTGCGCGACTTGCGGTTTGTGCTCAAACAGTCGGTACTACCTACACTACAAAGGAACCTACATATTAACCAATCGGAATCAATAAGCCATTAGCATCGTATTTGCTTGTCGTCTCGCGAGATTTCTAGATTCCAGTGTTGCAGAATGTTCGATGCATAATGTAATTTGTGGTGGTTGAATATGAAGTGTGGCTACTGTGGTAGCGAAGAGCAATTACCTATAGTAAAAGTGCGCTGTGGTGCACACCTCCACCCTATTTCATGCTAAACAAATATCAACTTTATTACAATGACAATTAAGTTGATTTCAGAGTGACTACCACTATTGAGAAAGTTATAAAAATGTTTGAAGTTGTAGCGTAAACTGAACTTTATTGTGTAGGAATTAAAGTTATTTTTCCATCTATAATATAAAAATGAATTGTTGAATGTGTTGTTGATTTATATGGTGTACATAATAAAGAGTATTTCTATTCTATTCTAAGCGCAAATCTCGAGAACATCTGAACCGATTTCGCTAATTCTTTTTTTAGAATATTCCTTGAAGTACGAGGATGGTTCTTACGCAGAGAAAATTTTAATATATATATGGGAGTAGGGTGGAAGTAGGGTAGGAGTAGGGTAGGAGTAGGGTAGGGTAAGGGGTAGGACACCACGCAAACGAAGTAGCGCCGGGCAGCTAGAAATAATTTATATGGCGAAACAACGTTTGCCGGGTCAGCTAGTTAATTCATATTTGTTTATATTTTTGGCAAATAAATCGCGAACGCAGATTAGGTACCTAATTTTCAATACGTCGTTATAATAATAACCCCGTTGGTCTAGTGGTCGCAAGCGCTACTGCTTGGCGAGAGGTCCTGGGTTCGGTTTCCGGTTCGGGCAAAGTGTTTTTCTATCTGAAATTTTTCAGTAGCAGCTCGGTGTCTAGGTTATTGATATTTGTTTAACTTGAAATAAGGTGGAGGTGTGCAGCACTGTGCATTTAACTATAAGTGTTTAATTACACAGTCCATAGTTAATTAGAAACTGCAATGTTTCTATGTTAGTCAATTTATCGCAACCTTAGCTTTATAATGATTAATCTCCATAAAAGTATCTTTCCAATAGCGTTAATAGAAAGTTAAACAATGTATTTCTATTAATTTTAATAAAGTGATTAGCGTTTCTAATCCTGTTAATTAAAGTGCAATAAGTCGCATGGGAAGAAATTAATCAAGCTTAGGTAGGTACCTACTTAATAGAAAGATAATGGAATAGATAGATATTAAGATGAATAAGGGGTTTGTGGCTAAGTAATACCAGCCGCCCGGGTCCTTCGATCAGGTTAAGCTACGCTTGCTGCGGTTGGTCCGTGGATGGGTGACCATCTTTACACACCAAGACCCCTTCGTGCCTCGGAAGGCACGTTAAGCCGTTGGTCCCGGCTGTCGTTACGGATCGTCAGAAGCCCGAAAGTCTGACAACCAGTCTTACCAAGGGGTATCGTATTACCCAGTAACTGGATTGTGGAGGCAGGCGCTCCATGTAAAATACAAACAACACATTCAGCTGCATCCGGTTAAACTGGAAGTCGACTCAAACTTTGTTGGGAAAAGGGTAGACAGATTGATGTGATATTAAGTTGAATGTAGGAGCACAATTTTTACCTACCTAAATATCGTAGATTTGAGACATTTAGAGACATATTCAACTTTAAAAAGCTGTACCTAGTTTTAGGAACAAAACTTCCTCATTAAAAACGCATCGAATTTTACATTTACTAGTGAACCACAATCATTATGTAAATAATTTCATCACCACTGCTCTCAAAACGGTTCAAGAAAACATCGTGACGAAACGTGTCCAAAAATTCGAAGACATGACATCTACCCTTATTTATCTATTCCGTGCATCTACCAACCCGCACTAAGCCCGCATGGTAGATTACAGCCCAGTCCTCTAGAAGAGAGGAGGCCTGTGTCCCAGCAGTGGGAACGTTATAGGCTGACTATGTTGTGCAGTGAACCAGAATAGCAAAAAGCAATAGTGTATGAGAAAAGGATGACGGATTGCTGAGCGTGCTGCTCTACTAACCATAAAGAACGCTGAGTCCTATATTACTTTGTAACGAAAATAAAGAACACAACAGAACCCTCTACTCGCCACCATTGCCACCTCACCCCACGCATAATGACTGAATTTAAACACCGCCAACAAAACGTTGCGTGCCAACGTATACGGTAAATAATTCATAACTTCCAACAAGTGGGTCAAGTTCGTGCGTGTGCGCATCTCTTCACGCCGTCTGCGAGCATCGGGGAAAAAATGAGTTCCAGGAAATATGGCTGAGTGATGCATCATTACAGACTGATGGACATGTGGGCTGCATTCATTTGAGAAGAAAATTTCTGCGTCAATGAGGTGTCTGTTGGCTTTCATTCATGTTTTTTGATGGAAGTATTCTGCCGTGCTAAACACAAAAGCGGTATCTCAGGAAAAGCTAGTTTCGAGAAAATTTAAGTTTTGCTCTTATTTTCTAGTGATTTGTGGTAAAACTGAGATAGGGAAAACTTTTTTAAGGGTTTTTTACCTAAATCAGATACCGCTATTTGGCTTAGCTCATTGGATGCGTATTTCTTTAAGCTATTCGATGCCATAAAAATCAAATTCACGATTTTTTTTGACATAAATACCGTTTTTGAGCTTAGCACGGCAGTATTGTGGAGTTTGTTGTGCTTCATCTTTCAGGGTTATTACATGTTTAGGAAGAGGTGAAGTGTGGGCTGAATAGAAGAATGGTGAAGTGCTTCACTATAATGTCCTTACAACAAACACGAAGGAAAAGCAATATTATTTGCGACTCTATCTTTCCCTAACTCTCATTATATTCTCTAAGTTATAACGACACAGTTCTTCTACATCCCCATAATAAGTAGGTACAGACGCCAGCACATCAAGCTTCCCGAAACTGTCAAATTTTCCCAATCAACTTTGAACCTTATGCTTTAGCGATAAAGTTGAAAATCTATTAAAGAAACTTGACAGATTGTAGTAGCTTGATGTGGTGGCGTCTGTACAATACAGATAGGTAGGTAGGTACTCAGTTAAGTAAGAGCGACTTTCATTCTATAATGCCATTAGGTTCTATCTTAAAATAACGTGTTCCAGCGTCACTTGATATAGGTACCTACTTACGAATAAGAAAAATAAAGAAAAATCGGCAAACATCCTTAATTATCACGTAAACATTGGAAGTAATTTTAGACGTCGACAAACAATAATAAGTGTGTTTATAAGCAAAGTATAAGATATCAAGGATCACTTCAGGAGAGATTACCAATTTGTTATGAGTATAAATTGAGTGTGGCAATTCGTCTACGAGCTAAGATTTGGAGTCCGGCAGAGAACCAAAGTTAGCATACAATATGTTAGCATAAATAACTAGGTATGCTTATAGATTAAGCAAGCCGAAGTGGCAATGGGTCGGCGATATTATCCGTAGAACCACTGACCGTTGGATAGTACGTTTTCTGGAGTGGAGACTGCGAATCGGCAAACGTAAGGTGGGATGGGAGGCTCGGTGAAGCGACGATCTACGCAGGGTGGCTGATGGTAGCAGCTGGATGAGAGTGCTGAGAATCGAGTTGAATGGTGTGCAATTGCAGAGGCCTATGTCCAGCAGTGGACTGCTGTACACTGCATTATGATGATGATGATAGCAATTCATCTACGTAACGTCTACGCGGCCTGTGAACAATGGCTACGCGGGTTCTACATAGCGTCTACGCGACTTCTTCGCCTATTTTGTGCGAAGTGCAAATGCAGTCCTGTATGCGGTAGCCGCATAATGAACAGGGGTGACTTTATCTAAGTACAGTATTTTTGTTCAAAACGTCTACCAAAATACTACAGCTTTATCTTTTTCAATAAAAGGTTGGAAATATGGACGGAAAAAAAGAGAATCAAATTCGACGAATTTCGGTTGACTTGAAACCGTCACACAGCTATTATTTTAACTTTCCACAGAAATAACAAACAGTTGAAGTTGTCAATACAAAACATATCACATTCTTCTACAAGTAAGGAAATGAGCACCGCACGCGATTTTCACTAATCGGTAAAAAAATCAGTATTTGCGTGCGACATTCTTAATCGATTACGTTTCGCATGCGACAACGAGAAACGAATCGTGGCTATTAGTATCGATTTTGTTTTATTGCTGTTTTAATTGTGAACTGCTGTACCTACAGCTTGTAATTAGACATGTTTGTCGTAAAAACGTAAAACACGCTAGCGGTTAATTGGGATATCAAGAAAGGCTATGATTCTGTTCTTCGAATAAGAGTTTGCCAGTGATTGCTAAAAAAGGAACAAATTATATTAAGAAATTGTCTTGTATGTACATTATTATACTTGAAAATGTTATTTATAGGTACCTACTATGTACGTCAGTACATTATACTTACCTAGCTTAGGACAGTCAAAACTTTTATATACCTATTTAAATATCTAAATAAAAAAAATTACCTACCCCTCCAAAAAGATTTTGTGAAACATAGACACGTTTTGTCTAAGTTACGCCAATACCTCGCACACTTGCCTAACGAGGTTCCATCTTTCAGGAAATCCATTACAGCTCTTGTATGCGATGCGACGCTCTCCTCAAAACACTAAGTGATGGAGCGGTGGACGTAATCCCATAGACGGCTAACATGCTAGCCGAGCAAAGTCTGCTGTGTGACAAGGATTAGGTCTGAGTGATGGGACGTAAATGGGTTAGTCTGGGACGCCATAGTGCAGGGGGAATTATTGGGTCTCTCACTCTTCGTTTAGGAATAGGTTTCAGAACGTAGATGGGATCTGGGGATCTGTGTCGAATTGAATTATCTCAGTCTGAGCTGGTAGTGCGAGTTTTGCTCGGTAATGGATTTGGATGATAATCTTTTTTATCAAATTATTCACACTATTTTTTGTGAGGCAATTCCTATTACCATATTTATCTAGCTTCAACTTTCTGACTAACTGGTCAATGTTTTGAATGCCTCCCTCGTAAAAAAACCTAGTGTTAATTTTGCATTCTAAGTTTGCATTTGACATAAAATTATAATATTTTACCTCCATATGCGTCTTATAACATTTCTCCCGCCATCGGTTATATAACCAGCAATTCTTAAATAATTGTTTTTAATAAAAACTGTTTTATCGTCGCGGCTATTAATATTTTATCGGCTATTGCTGCTACCGTCACTGTATTTATGGGTATGACTCAGTTCACGTAAATACCACGGATGTATGTCGCACCTTTGGAGGAATAAGGTCGTAAGTTGAGATATGACCTTTAAAACAGTCAAAGTATACGTTTTCTCTCTTAACGATGAACTCAGACTAGTATAGTATACTGGCAAGATGAAGTCGAATAATGGATTATCGTGAAAAATTGTGAATTTTCCGGTTATATTACTGAAGCGGTAATGGTTTATCTGTTGTTGCAGTCAATAACCTGCTTTTGCGTAGAGGAATGACCGCATAAAAACGTTTTATAAGTTTTTCCGCAGTATTGTTTTGAAATAACAATGTTTTATGGAAAAAAGAAATTGAAAAACATAATTTTACTAAACTATGTATTACAGTGTTAATTTGGTCTCCCAAGAATGCGTGACTCATGAGTGAGTATAATCTAGGTATATATCAGATGGAAATATTAACTGCACCTCCTACTCAATTAAATATGTGTATAAATAACTTTCCGTGTAGGTACATTATTGCGTATCTACCTAATACTTAATAACGCAACATTACTGACATTTAGTTGCTGTATGAAGTAAGAATGTTAAACAGGACTCAAGTATTGATTACAATCTTTAAAGTAGAATTTATTTTTATGAGCTTTATTTCTTAAATCGTCAGAATTACAAAGTGCAAACTTAATAATAACGCCTACATATAAAAATACAATATCATAAAAGCTGTAAAGATTGGCTTTTCGATTTAAAACTTTAATTATATAAAGTCTCCTAATTTATTTTATAAGAAGTTTCCTATCCGCAAACCTGTCATGTTGAAAACTTGCATTTGATATGCTTCATGGCCAACATGCTACCACCTGAACTTACACTCATGCACGTAGAGGCCTCTTTAGAAACACATGGTGCTCAATCATCAATCATAGCGATGCTCGAGTCATCAAGCATGCGTGGTGTTATGGTGAAGGGTTTGGGGCGCGTCTAGGTGTAACGATCATGGAGTGTTTATTTATTCAAGTACACACTAAACAGAGACAGAGTGAAAAATACGTAAAGATAGACGATAACGAATGTAAAGAACATTACGGTATTAGCTAAGCGGATATTGATTTAATGCGTACCTTGGCCTATTCTTGCTCTCTGGTCATGAATATTAGACTAAACACCAAAAGATTTTTCAGCTTTTATATAATCACTTTCAATAAAAACGACACAGCTACCTTTCGATACTATCTATGCTTACGATCCGTCCGGATCCGGACTTGTCTGACTTTTGGTACTCTGTCCGGACTTTGGCCGGACCTGACATTTGCCCGGAATTTTCGATTTAAAGGAATGGTTTTAGAAAATAAATTCAGCTAATGAGTTGGGAAAAAAGAAAGTTTAAAAAGTCAAATATCCGAACCTTTTTTGCAATTTTCCGGCATTTTGTCAGGACTTTTCCAATTTCTAAATGGTAACCCTACTCGAAACTCAAGTCGTGCTACTTTAAATTAAATGCTTAACTTTAAATCATCAATTCAATGATAATTTTCAAGAACTAAGAGGTGTATTAATCATTCCTTTTAGGCTATGCACGTTTGAGAAGTCATGAAACCCATGCATTAGTCTGTTATCTAAACTTGTAAGAATCGACTGGCAATATAGGTTAATGCAAACTTCGTGAGCCGTCGCCTAGTGGCGGTGCTTCGTCAATCCGTGCTGTTACTATTACTATAAGGTGAAACGATAATAATATGCTATGAAAATAATCTTGAAAGGTGAAAACCGTACGACTGTTGTTTACCCTTAAACTACGAGAACCGACCTTACTGCTTCAAAATAAAGGCGCTGTCAATGTCGAACTATTTTGGTACTTTGAAGTTCCTAATTATTAAAGTAAATGGAAACTAATTAATTATATTAGGTATCTTCAATGATAAACCTACCTAAAGTAATTAATATTTAGTAGATAAAGAAAAATGGTCCTTTTTTCATAAAAGGGAATTAATTTCGATCACGGTGAAGCCACAAAAGGCGAAATTAAGAATCAAAAATAAAATACAAAGATCAACCTTCGGGTCAAATATAACGCCATCGCGTAATTTATGAGCAAAATAAAATTAACCAACACGTTTGAAGTAAGTAAGTAGTAGGTATTTTCATAAGAGGAATTAGCTATTTACATACATAAATGTTTCATTTATTGCAATAAAGTTAAAGGTTATTCTTTAGAAACGGTAAACCTACTATTAAAATATTGTGGTTTATCTTCTCTGTTTGGTAAGGCAGATGATGTAGGTTCGATAATGAACAAAGTATACATAATATACATAAGTAATCAGCCTATAATATTCCCACTGCTGGGCCACGGGCCTCCTCTCTGTGAGAGGGAGTGGGCCGTAATCCACCACGTGGGCCCAGTGCGGGTTGGTAGATGTCACATGTCTTGAATTTTTGGTTCTAGGACATGCCGGGTTCCTCACGATGTTTTCCTTCACCGTTTTGAGAGCAGTATTGATGAAATAATTTACACAAAGTACAGCGCTTGTGTCGGTACGAACCTACGCTCTACGAACTCGTAAGTCGCGGGCGAATTTAATCAATATACCTATAATTACCTATCCACATAGTTTATTTGCTATGAACAAAGTATAGCAAGTAACTAGGTGGATAGGTAATTACATATTGATTAAATTCGTTAATTTCTGAGTGCTTGCTCGATCAGCAGACACGGTGACCATGTCACGTCGATGTTGTTGTCAAACTAATCAAATTGCATATTGAATAGAGCACGTGCGCAGAATCGAGCACAAATTGATGAATTAATCCATTTATCGCCGTCGTCGCTGCAAATCAACTTCACTTGACGGTTTTAGCGCAAAATATTTGCTTTAGGAAAAAAAACTAGATGATATCTATTTAATTTGCCTAATCAATAATGCCTCTAAAATCTTTACTACGCTTAATTATAATTATTTATTTATCCAGGTACCTACTTATGTCATAAAATTTCATTTTTACAACCAGAGAGATTATTAAAATCTTCGCTACGAATGATTTTAATTATTTACTTATACTATAAAATGCCTCTTTCATTTTCCCTGCCTTGTTTTGTTTATATAAAAATAAACTTATTAAACATAAGACATTCATGGTCTAAAAAAGAAGTACCTATATCGAGTTGAATAATGTTGCAAGATGAATGATAGTGAAAGCCAATGTCTTCATTCATTCTTGAAAAATTATGTAGGTATCTGTGACTTATGTAAATACAACCGCTACCTATTCAATATGCAAACCTTACTTATGCATTATCAACTTGTAATAATTCTCGAAACCGCAATACAATCTTGTTGATTAAAGCTTGTAGAGACCGGTGTCGATTGTAGTGTTTGAATATTATAATGTCTTATGAATTATTATGATGCTAATATTGCCACACTTTAAAGTTCTATTGATTGTTCACACTTCATCATAGGTAGGTACACAATAATGAGAAGGTTACACATAACAACATAGTTACGCGTTTACTAAGAAAAAAACAGAACTTGGTGTATACCTACAGGGTTATTGGTAAAACATTAATAACCTCTTAAGGGGTCATTGTACCAATAACCCTGTATATACAGGGTCAGGGTCGCGAAAAAAAAAAATCAGCTGTTCCCTACATTTATGTTCGTATAAGTCGTCAACAATGTAGGGAACAGCAGATTTTTTTTCGCGATTACAGGTTGGGTCCCATAGTAAAAGTTGTTCATAATGATGAGTACAACGACCTCTTAAGAGGTTGTTAATGTTTTACCAATAACCCTGTATACGAGTATAACACAGCTATTGATGTTTTTTGACATTTCTCGGGAGCCTGGACCTTTGGAATGCGTATGAGGGGATGAAGCCAACTCGCAGAGGCCTTTTAATGAATTGACGCACTATTGTTGTTATTATTAGTTTTTCAAATTTATCCCCATATGTTTTGAAAGAAAAAAGAGCTGGAAAGTAAAACAGAGTGACAAGCGATCGTGACTACAGGGTTAATGCAACATCAGACCTTAAGGTTCTGCCATACATAACCATTAAGGTGAGTTAGTTATAAACATCTGTAACATGAACTTAAATACCGACATTGTAACAATATCGAATTATAGGTAACATTATGTTAAGTGAAACCGTCCAATGACTTAGCAGTTACCCGTAAGGTCGGCTAACGATCGTGTACGGTGGTATTTCACGCGAATGTCATAATAAAGTAATAGGCTGGGTGAGGCTTCTCAAATGCCAGCTCTTTGTCTCTTGACTTTTGTGAGACTATGTACACATAGGGCCTAAAAGTTAATAGGTTGAGTTTAAAGATGACTTTTCCATGGAAAACATGTAATATCTATTGACATCTGTATCGATGCTTTCCCAAAAATAATGTTAAGGATAACGTAAAATGCCTGATGTAAAAGATACCCTCGTTAAAACGAGAATGATCGTCTCATCCGACAATGCTAGGTATCTGCACTTACGACTTTATTCTCCTGAAGCCCATAAAAGTGTTTTATAGTTATTATACAATAGGTACTATCTTCACTTACAATTTTACACGCCTACAGTGACAATAACTGGAACCCATCACTCTACCGGCGCAAAAAGCGGCCAATTTTTATCTCTAACCTACCTCAAATTGTCACAAATTGCTGTGTAACAAAAATGAGTAATTTCCTACAATTTGCTTTGACAAAATGGAATATGGTAGTCGGTCCCAACTCCCATGCCAATTGGAAGCGATTGGGCTTCAACCCTGAGGTCGGGAGCCGCGCGCGAGGCGGTTAATGTCAATCGAGTTATTAACTATCGTCATTCGCCATATTCGCCATTTTATTGATATAAAACTATGAGCTAAATCGTTTATGTTGCGTAATGTAAGATTTAGTCTAAGTGACAACTAAGTAATCTATGAATCTCAGAACAATAATTAATAATAAGTAAGTACTTATGGCAAATATTTTACAACATAAGTTTTTGACTTAGAGCTGAAACACCCGATAAAGATACCTAATTTAGATTATATTACTGATTAATTCTGGGCAAACACATTTCGTCTGCTTTACCTATACTAAAATATCCTTGTATAGAATAATTCATTTCGGTAATGCTGAAGTGAAACAGATGTCATTTTGGAGATGGATGTTATAGTAAATGATAAATGAGAGTGAACGAAACTATTTTCGTTCACTCTCATTTATCATTTACTGTACAAGTCATGGCTGTCTCTATAGGCCATACAGATCTAAAAGCTGTTGCACGTTTCATATAATTTATGGTTAATATTTAGGGCGTCGGCACATGGTCAACTACATTATCAATTTGTACAATAATTTTAGTTTTAATACTAACATAAAATAATTTATTATGCCAACGGGGTCAAGTTAGGTTTAATAAGCCACACCTTTACAATGTTTCACAAAAATTGAGCATAGAAGTGACGACTGCAGAAAGATAGGTAGGTAGGTACTGTAGAGATTATGACATGCATAGTTTGTGGCATGCAACCTTAATAAAATTAGAAGATAAACGTACGAATACCAATACGAATGTAGAAGGCAGCAGTAGGAGTCAGTTTTAGCTGACAAGCGCATTTCATATAAAATGTGAAAATTCTAAACAACATCTTTTATTGATCTGACCGATCCGATCCGTTTTTATAGGAACGAGGACTCCTTACAGTAAACAAACACCAAACGTTTTTGTGCAACATTTTATTCCTCAAAGTACCTACACAGGAATCACAACATTCACAACCCCAAAATTTAACATCACTAACAACGCAATAACGAACGTCACTGTCGGATAAAAGCCGCACCGCACCGCCTCGCATCGCTCCGCACCGCACCGCACCGCCTCGCATCGCTCCGCACCGCACCGCACCGCCTCGCATCGCTCCGCACCGCACCGGTTCGTACCCGAACCGGAATCCGTCAAATTACGGAAAGTAAAAACGCGGCGAGTCTCGCTTTAACCGGAGTGCTCGGGAAATAGATGGGGCACGGAGTAGGGATGCCACCTGGTGCTTTTAATAAATTAACCATTAGTAGGTACTGTGCGTTATGTGAACATACGACCTTCTAGCTGGATGTGTGCTATCTATTTTGTTGACAGAGAAGAGGAAATGTTGATGGTTTTTTTTTTGATGCGTCATGTTTGCCGCGAATAAACGTAAGTACCTATTTTCTTTCTTTCTTTCTTTTTCTCCTATGCTTTTGACATTTCTGGATGAAAGTCATCATCAGCCTAGCATTTTCCCAACTATGTTGGGGTCGGCTTCCAGTCTAACCGGATGCAGCTGAATACCAGTATTTTACATGGAGCGACTGCCTATCTGACCTTCACAACCCAGTAACTGGGTAATACGATACCCCTTTGTAGACTGGTTGTGAGACTTTCGGGCTTCTGACTACCCGTAACGACTGTTAAAGACAGCCGGGACCAATGGCGTAACGTGCTTTCCGAGGCACGGAGGGGTCTCGGTATGTAAAGATGTTCACCCATCCACAGACCTACCGCGGCAAGCGTAGCTTAACCTGATCGATCGACCTGTGCCGCTGTTAGTATATAGCCACGGGTCCCTCTATTTAAGAAGAAGACTTGAAGAAGACTTGCTCCTCTAGGTATTTGGATTTTCGTCAACACTGTATTACTCATATAGGGTGACTGGTAATTAGTGACCGATACTTAAACAAGTGATTTTACTCATCATTATGAACAACTTTTACTATGAGGCCAAACCGGAAATCGCGAAAAAAAAAATCAGCTGTTCCCTACATTTATGTTCGTCTAAGGGTCAGTTCACACCGAGACGTGACGCGACGTGCAGTTTTCAAGATAGAAATACAATTACAGACCTTATCTACTACAGTAAAAGGCACACAATTCAGTGTCTACTACGTCAAGTTACGCCGCGGGGCGCAGCGCGGCGTAGCTCACTGAATCGTGTACCTTTTTGTGTATTAGATAAGGTCTGTAATTGTATGTCTATCTTGAAAACTGCGTCGCGTCGCGTCTCGGTGTGAACTGACCCTAACTCGTCAACATGTACCTAGAGAACAGGTGTTTTTTTTTTCACGATTTCAGGTTTGGTCCCATAGTAAAAGTTGTTCATAATGATTAGTAAAATCACGTGTTTAAGTATCGGTCACTAATTACCAGTCACCCTATATAGATACTATTAGGTACTTGATTTCAAAATATTTTACTAACCAGCTATACAGGGTTCGTTTTCAAAGACCAGCCAAATTTAAGGGTGTGGTACAGACCATCAAACTGAACAACTTTCTCCATGGGACCATTTACACAGCAGATTTTTTTTTTATAACCACTATGGTGTCTAGAATCACGTGCTGAATTCATGGTTATCGCGCGTCGATGTAGGCCCTGTATTTAACTACGAAGAAGAAAAAATAACCTATTTAGTAAAGCCGTTAATCATTGAGTTTATGTATATCAATGCCGTTAATGAAAATATGTATAAAATAGGTAAACACTCAAGTGATCCAACCAGATCAGCTATGCCTAGGTGTAGAACAGCATTTTGCCATAAAAACACCAGTCGAATGGCAATAAAGATATTTAATAAGATACCAAAGATATTTAAGACTCAGAACATGGCTTATTGAAAATTGCTTCTATACTATTAATGAATTTTTGAATTATAATATAAATAGGAATATTATTACACAGACACGAATTTAATTAATTAATTTATTAATTAATTATTTTTTAATTTATTAATTAATTATTTAATTAATTTTGACATTTCTGTGATTCAATTAATTTTGACATTTCTGTAATTCAATTCATTTTGACATTTCTGTAATTTAATCAATTTTGACATTCCTGTAATTTTGACTTGCCTGTATTCTTATTTTGACAGACAAGAAATTATAAAATTTCTTATTTTATTGACATTTTCTAACATAATTTTAATGAATACAACTATTAATCAATAACTATGAATCATGCATGGCACATCCAAAATTTGCATGCTGAATTTAGTAGGCGGAATATGAATTAATACTATGAATTGTATTATGACATCAGGGGGCCTAAAAAGGCCACTTTGGCAGAATCATAAACGTATTTTGCTTTTTTTCGTTGCAAGAGATTGGGATTGGATTTGGATTGGTATTTAAGCACAGACAAAAAAAAAATAACTGAAAAATCCTTCACCAATGGGATTTGATACGATTAACTTAACAGTTAACTGTCTATTATGATTTATAATGATTTGATGAATTCCTTTTATGATTCTGCAAAAGTGGCCTTTTTAGGCCCCCTGTAAGCATCATATTTCATGCAAATAAACGATTATTATTATTTACAAAATCTACAAAAAAACAGAGTTTGCATTTTAAATTCCTATTCATTATCTCCTTTCCCCTCACCCAACCATGTAAAAGCAGTATCAGTATTCAAACAAGAAACTTTACACAAAGTTAAACCAAAGTTAAATTATTGAGAAAGTTAAGAACACAAGTACGGAGACAACCCTAAGGCTGGGTGAGGAAGGGCGTGTGAAACTTTAGGCCCATGAATTGTATTGTTGACGTAACTTTCAAAGTGTGTGGGTGTGTGGTGTGTGTGTGTCAGTATTGATTCAGTGATAAGAATGAGAATGAGTTTAGACGTCTTTGAGCTGCTTTGATTGCTTCCTTAGTATCTAAGTGTAGTGTTTTTGTCTTTTAAAATGTGTGGGACTGTGGGTGAATGAGGGTGTGTGTGTTTCAGTATTGATTCAATGATAAGAATGGGGTAAGTCATCTTTGAGATGCTTTTATTGCTTCGTTAGTACGCAAATACAGGGTTATTTGTAAACCACCAGCAACCTCTTAAGAGGTCATTGTACTCATCATTATGAACAACTTTTACTATGGGACCAAACCTGAAATCGCGAAAAAAAAATCAGCCGTTCCCTACATTTATGTTCGTATAACACGTCAAAATGTAGGGAACAGCTGATTTTTTGTTCGCGATTTCAGGTTTGGTCCCATAGTAAAAGTTGTTCATAATGATGAGCACAATGACCTCTTAAGAGGTTGCTGGTGTTTTACAAATAACCCTGTATAGTGTTCTTGATGTTCCTTTTAAAGTGTGTGGGTAAATGAGGGTGTGTCTTGTGTGTGTCAGTGTGATTCATTGATAATAATGTGTTTATGGGTTAAAAATGTCTTTGAACTGCTTTGATTGTTTCGTTAGGACGAAAAAAATGTATTGTTGTCGTTACTTTTTAAGAATTCGTCGTTACTTTGTATGAGTGTGGATGTAAGTGGGTGTGTGTGTGTTACTATCGATTCACTGGACATCTTTGATCTGCCGCGATAACTTCGAGTGTGCAACTGTGTGTAAGAAGGTACAGTGTCCTGAAATCTACAAAGAACAACGAACACCATAATTATAGTACTGTGGTCTACCCTCAATCGTTGTATGTTAGTACTGTCACCCGCACGGTAATCGGTAACAGTTTCACTTTGACCTTATAGCTACTGCTATAAGGTCAAAGTTCAACTGTTGCTCTTGGTATCTGACGTGCAGTCGACTACCTATATAGGTACTTTGTAGAAATGTTGTAGGTTTCCTGTAATAACCACAACAATCAAAGGTCCTGGACGTCAGTGTAATTAGCTCGTGTTTGGCTTGTGTGTCGGATTGTGGTCCACAGGATAAAGTAATTAGCTACATAGGTGCTTTAGGTACTGGTACATAGGTGATTAGGTGGTCGCTTCAAGGGTAATATGGCTAATTGCCTAATATGGGTGTCGGGTGCCTTTAGTGCGGTAGGGCGTTTGTTGTGGAAGTGGCAGATATACAGGGTTTTTGGTAAAACATTAGCAACTTCTTAGGAGGTACTCATCATTATGAACAACTTTTACTATGGGACCAAACCTGAAATCTCGAAAACAAAATCAGCTGTTCCCTACATTTATATTCGTATTTTTTTTTTTTATCTCAGCTGCTCAATACCTAACTGAGATTAAAAAAAAACTGAAGAGTTAATCGACTTTTGTTGCTGACCGTACCTAGTGCCATCATGTCAACAGTGAAACGAGCAGTCTGTACAGTCCATTCATAGTTATTTTACCTCTGATATTGCATGACTGTCAAATCACATTGGACTTTATACCTACTCCTTGTAATAAGGTTGCTGCAATGGACAAGTCTGTCGAAATCACAATGATCTTTATTTTCGTTAAAATAAGGTTGGTATTGGGTTGCTGCCTTGCTGCTGTCAGAGGTAAAATAACTGTGTAAGGACTGTACTGTAACTTGTTTAGTAAACTTCCTAAAAGTTTGCCTACGAGGGTCTTAAACCTGAAGACTGTGAGCAGACATAGAATCTGAACAAATGTAACAATACTAGATCATTTTCTGCCTAGCCATTCCAGCCAGCCTAACCGGATGCAGCTGAATACCAGTATTTTACATGGAGCGACTACTACCTGACCTCCACAACCCAGTTACTCGATACCCCTTGGTAAGACTGGTTGTCAGACTTTCGGGCTTCTGACGACCCGTAACGATTGTTAAAGATCCACGAACGACAGCCGGGACCAACGGCTAAAGTGCTTTCCGAGGTACCCCTCCGTGCCTTGGTATGTAAAGATGGCCACTCATCTGGACCAACCGCGGCAAGCGTAGCTTAACCTGATCTATCAAACCGTGCGGCTGTTATTTCTTAACCTCAAGCCCCTATGTAACAACACTAGATAGAAACGTATAAATACTTTTATCTCATTCCCAATTTAGATGAAATCGAATATTCAATACTGCATGCCGTCTGCTAGGCGCAGACAGTTTTTAGCAGATTCTCAGTCGTTAGGCACTTGGCAGCAAACGGGTAACTAAACTAATTAGTCGTCTAGGCTTTCGACGTCGAGCCAACGACTGAAAACATGTGCCTAGACAAAACATAGTGTAGCTCTTTACGTATGTCCGTCTTTTGTTTTTATTGTAAATCGGTTCTCCTTGATAGAATCAATTTTGAAAGGTAATTGAACTAGGAACACATTTCTAGATTGTCTTTTGTTTTTCGAGGCGCAGGGCTATTTCTTTTTATTTATGTACTAGAATTGTGTGGAAAAGGGAGAGGGAGGCCTTTGCCCTGCAGTGGGACAGTACAGGATAGATTAGATTATGTACTAGCTGCGCCCCATGGTTTCAACCGTATAAATCTCGATTCCGTGGGAATATAGTGATAATAAGTATCCAATGCCCTAATCCAGGTCGTGGTCTACCCATGTGCCAAATTTCATCTAAATCCGTTCAGCAGTTTTAGCGTGAAAGCGTAACAAACAAACATATAAAAATCAAATCTTTTCTCTTTATAATATTAGTTTAGATTCATTTATATTGCACAATGGTACATAAAGTTGCAAACCAAGACTAGGCTGAACTAATGAGTGCTTGACCTTGTTAGGGCGCAGCAAGTTAACGTAGGTACAACTAGGTTAATGTTATAACACTAGCTTCAGCTCGCGGCTTCGCCCTCGTGTATGTGGGCAATTCCATGGGTTTTAATTATTTGCGTAAAAAAAAATAAAAAATCTCGTCAAACAGACAGACAGACAAAACGTTTGAAAATTGTTTTTTTTGTTATAAGTACCGTATTTTAAATATATTATTACTTAGTATTTTTTTATTATTTAGTAAAACCTTGTTATTTTGGCATTACAAACAGACACTTTAATTTTATTTATTTCTTGTAGGTAGGTATGTCTATGTATATTGTATAGTATAGAAGTTAAAATATTGCTTGTTTTAATTCGATGATTGGATGAATCAATTATTTTCCTTTCTTTCCATTACAAAAAAAAAACAGTGGCACTCCAGGAGTGCCGACAGAACTGAAAACAAAACACAAACAGAATACTTTGCCATCACTCACTGACATATCGGATATTATACATTAAAACCGAGTACCTACATCCCGAGGACAGCCGAACAAATCCGAAGCGGGTATTTTTTGAATCGTCTTATAAACAAAACACGCGCGGTGTCCAAACGCGACTAAAGAAGTTTTCACTTAAAAAAAAAACTTAAGTACATACATTTTCCTAAATCAATCAGTAAAACACACCACTAGGATCATTGTTGTATCTGCCTTAATAACTATCTATCAAGCCATAAATCTAAATTATGAGTGTAGTAAAAACCACTATTCAGCCTAAAATTTAGGGCAGTGGCACACACGGTTAGGTACCTTAAAACATTCCCTACACACATCTACCTACCTAACTCTATATTACCTACACATTAGTATGTAGATACATTGACTATATCTGTACATGTACGTTTGTTTTACTCTAATCACTTTATCCTACTTCAAATAAGCGAGGTAATGCGCGTTTAGTACGTAATTATGAAAGGTAAATGTTTGCTGCAAACACCGAGGACTTTGCTCTTACTGTCTTCTTCTTAATAATAATATTTAATTGGCTGAAGAGTTTACCGTTTACATATTATTTCTGATAATGCATTGTCCAGTACGCAACCATATTTCTAAAGGGAGATGTCGCAAAAGACGACTGACCTGATTTTTAACCGACTTCAAAAAAAGGAGGAGGTTTCTCAATTCGACCGTATATTTTTTTTTTTGTGTTTCTAAACAATTTATCACCTAAGTATTCACTGTCCACTATTTATTACACTACCTATGGCTTTGTTACTACGGAGAATCACTGACTTCCAAGACATAGGAACTTATACTCAGTTTAGGAGTAGGTAAGAGTATTTATATATTGACCTTTGTATTAAGCCTTTTATGTTTTTAGTCATAAGGATACTGTTAAAGGCTTTTGGTGAAATAAAGAAAAAAAATAATTATACGTACAGACGCCAGCACATCAACCTACCCGAAACTGTCAAAATTTCCCAATCAACTTTGAACGTTATACTTTAGCAATAAAGTTGAAAATCTATTAAAGAAGTTTGACAGATTGTAGTAGCTGTGTGTGCAGATGTGCTGGCGTCTGTACCTACTTACATTAAATAATTCATAATTAAAAACCTATTTTTTCTAAGACGGTACCAATCCGCTTCTTTAAAAAAAAAAGTTAAATCATATCTTAATCAGCCTCCAATGTTCCCACTACTGGGACACAGGCCTCCTCTCAGTGAGGGGGAGTGGGCCGTAATCCACCACGCGGGCTCAGTGCGTGTTGGTAGATGTCACATAAAATATCTTCGAGTTTTTGGATAAAGGACATCCCCGGTTTCCTCACGATGTTTTCCTTCACCGTTTTGAGAGCAGAGGCGATGAAATAATTTACACAAAGTAAAGCGCCTGACTAAGATCGAACCTACGACCTGCAACTCGTAAGTCGTGTCCGTTACCATTTGGCCATCACTGCTGCTGCTGGAAAAAATTCCCTATCTTTTATTAGATTAATCATGGAGCTAATTTTATTCTCTAGACAGATCTGGTGCGTCAGGGGCTTAGCAATAATTGTTTCCGCAATGATAAACTAGAAAGGAAAAAATATAATTGGGTTTTTATTTTTGTGTCGCGTCAAGTTTATACGAATTCTCATCTCGAGATAAAAATGTCGGATACTTATCTAATAAAAGACGGTAATAAATGTGAAACAGACAGACATTACGGGTTACCTTTTTTTCTCAAACTAGGTACTTTAAAGAGTAAGTACTTGAAATAAAAAAAGATACTTGAAACTGAAGATCGCATTATTGAAGCGGTCTCATTTAAAATGCTGATATAAAAAGAATATAATTTCACAAATTAATGAAATTCAGATGACAGATGATGAGTTTAAGCGACATAAATGCTGTCGTTTTAAAAATAACCTCAATTAAACAACACACACAGGAAGTATCTCATTTTTTTCACTATAAACAAAATTAATAATAAATTATTAAAACAGTTTTTATCCAAAAAAATAAAAACAAAACAAGTCAATTAGTAACGAAACCCTTTCCGCAATTCGCAATAAAACTCAAACAAACGAAATATTGTCTTTAGTCCGAAGCATTAAACAAACAGAAAAAAAAAAACATAAAACTTCCAAGTTCCAGGGAATTCCAAAATATAAAAAAAAGCTAGGCCCGAAAGTCGCTCTATTGGTACACGCACAGGGTGTTACCCTCTAACAGGGGGTGGTTAGGGTGGCCCCACCCCCTGTGACCCAGAAACCACCCGGTGCGTACCCCGCCTTACGCCTAGTGCATGCCATAAACAAAAATCTAGCGGGTGTTTTTTTATTAAAATCCGACCTTTTTGAGATAGCGACTGGTGATTGTATTGTTTTAGTGTTTTTTTACGAGTTGTAGCTTTATTAATTTAAGCTCGATTTATAAAAGGATTACTCGCCGCGTTTGTTTTTATACATTTTTCTGGATTAAAGGTGTGTTACTCGTATGGTAGTAGCTTCTTACAGTTTTTAACTGCGTAATTTTTTAGCTGCGTAATTTTTTTACCGACTTCAAAAAAAAGGAGGTTATCAATTCGATACGTATGTATGTAATATTATTGGAATTGCATTATATTCACATATGATGATCTATTAGGGCTTCCAAACAAATATACAAAATTTCATAGACGTATGTATGTATGCATGTATGTATGTATGTATGTATGTATGTTTGTCCACGCATATCTCCGGAACTATTAATCGGATCGTGACCATTTTTTTTTATTGGCTTACATTTTCTTCAACTTAGGGAACAGTGAAAGTTTCATCAAGATCGATTCAGTAATTTTCAAGATATGGACTAATACGTGTAAGTGTGACGGCCTGGCTTATTGATAAGAGCTACGGGTGTAGTGTCAAAGGGAAAACATCTCAAAACCTTGGTCAAATACTAGTGCAAAAACTAAAAATTACGAAATAAAAAGTAATTTAAAAAAATTAAACCGACTTCAAAAAGAAATTAACTCAAAATTATGAAATAACTTTAATTTCGGAAGTCGGTGGCATAAAACTAAAATACAGATCCCAAGACACCGACTTCCGAAATTAAAGTTATTTCATAATTTTGAGTTAATTTCTTTTTGAAGTCGGTTTAATTTTTTTAAATTACTTTTTTTGCTGCGTAATTTTTAGCTGCGTAATTTTTTAGTTGCGTAATTTTTTAGCTGCGTCATTTTTTAACTGCGTCATTTTTAAGCTGCGTCATTTTTAGCTGCGTAATTTTTTAACTGCGTCATTTTTAAGCTGCGTCATTTTTATCTAATCCAGCGAGGCAATTGCGTAAAACCCTAACTGTAGCAATAGCTTTCATTTTGACACTTCAACAACATCATTGCCTTATTTGCGTTCTTGAGCAGACACATTTTTCGAACATATGAAGTAATGGAATATCAATATCCTTCGAAATGATTCAGATTGTGATTGGTATTGTGTTACGCAATAAGGGTGCAGTTTAACTGTTACAATGTTATTGAGTGACAAACATTCACTTTTAATAAAATCACAGTGAAATAAAAATACAATTGCTTCGTCACTTATTCATATGGTTCCCTTGAAGTCAAAGGTCTACAAATGACAGGACCAACGGCAGTCATCATCATCATCTGCATAGGCCTTTTCCCAACTATGTTGGGATCGGCTTCCAGTCTAACCGGATGCAGCTGAATACCAGTAATTTACATGGAGCGACTGCCTATCTGACCTCCACAACCCAACGTGAGTTCCGAGTCATGGAAAAAAATACACAGTATGTTAAAAGAGAATCATTTCTAAAAATAAATCCACGCGAGAATAATAAGTGACACAAATTCAAATATAGTCAGTCGTACTTGTACAAGATCTTACATAATGCCATAATACCCCAGAGCCGTCAATGTCGCGTTCCTAACAGGATTACTTGTAAACCCGCACAGCTGTGGTTTAATTAATAATGTACTGCGCTCTATTTATTTTAGTAGGTACCGTTATTTATGTACGAATCTCAGATTTGCGAGACATCATACATGCTTATGGTGAGCTGGTGCCACTAATTCTGGAAACTTCGGTCTTTTGAAGAACAACAATTGTTCGGTGTTTCCACCGAACATCTTAGTTAGCAATATCGGCGCAACGCGTTGACCTAATTTTATTACTTATTTTTTTATATTAGACTAGGTTATACGTTCGCGTGAAATTTCACCCTCTTAGGGGTGAATTTCGAAAAACCCTTTCTAAGTGGATACCTACTCTTCACAAAGAACACACCCTCCAAATTTTATGTCTCTAGGACCAGCGGTTTAGGCTGTGCGTTGATATATCAGTCAGTCAGTCAGGACTTTAAATTTTATGTATTTAGATATTATATTCAGTGCAATTTTGTCTATTGTGTTAGCCGGGTGTATTCAAACATTCCATCAACATTCCGGCAACATTTTATCACTAAGAACAGTTTGAGAGTGAGTCAATAAATAATGTTCAACATCAACATTTGTTTCTCCTCGAAAACATCGACACCTCGCTACGTAGCCCGACAACAAAACTATCAATACTTATTTAATTATCGATTACTAGCAGCACCCCGCGGTTTTGCCCGCATAAGTGTCGATCCCGTGGGAATATCGGTATAAAAACTATCCTATGTCCTTTCCCGGGACTCAAACTATCTCTATACCAAATTTAATCTAAATCGGTTCAGCGGTTTAAGTGTGAAGAGGTAACAAACTAACAAACAGGCACACTTTCGCATTTATAATATTAGTATGATGGATATTTCAAGGAAATCAATATCGATTCGAATCTCGAATCTGCCGGTCGATTCTGTTAGAATTTCACCGTGAGAAGCTAGGTGAAGTGAGCTGTCTGAAGCTAGGGATTGACACTATTGACAGCTCACTCCACGCTCACTTCACCTAAGTTTTCACGGTGAGATTTTTACGCTTGCACCTCTATGTTTTTATGCTTATCTTTGGGGTGTTATATCGGACTTCTATGAATGCTGAATGGATCATCATCATCATCATTCTCAGGCAATTATCTCAATTTATTTAGGTTCAGCACAACATGTCTTTTTTTTCCATACCTCCCTATTAGTCGTCATCTCGGTAGTCACCCCTAGTTTAACCATATCATCATTCACTCAGTCCATCCATCGTTTCTTTAGTCTTCCCCTACTCTTATAGCCATCGACATTCATACTCAAAACTATCCCCACGACCTTTTTCTCATTCCTTCGTATCACATGCCCATATCATGACAACCGATTTCCATATAACTTTTCAGTTATCGGTGCTACGTTTAGACTTCCTCTTATGTATTCATTGATTGCTTGGATCATCAAGTATCAGTACCTAATCATACCAAAGTCCTAGCACGAAGACAACGAATCATCATTAATGAGAAGTGAAGAACTCTTCTGCCCAACATTGACATCTTCAGTGGCACTCCGGGGTGCCGACAGAAGTGAAAACAAAACACAAACAGAATACTTTGCCATCACTCACTGACATATCGGATATTACATTAAAACCGAGTACATCCCGAGGACAGCCGAACACATCCGAAGCGGGTATTTTTTTGAGTCGTCTTATAAACAAAACACGCGCGGTTTCGGTAACAGTGGCGCGAGTTCAATGGTTTTTTCCCATCACAAAAAATGCCCAACACGGCTAAAGAAATTTCACTTAAAAAAAAAAAACTTTATTTAAGTTTTTTTGTATTTTGGTGTTAGTACCAATAGTGCTTAGGTAACCAGGTAAAATCAAAACGCAAGACTCTTTTTATCACTCGCCAGAACTTCGTTTTACTGGCAAGCTAAGGTGCATCGCGTGTGCGTGCTCCCCTCATACTGAATTGTAAATGCCTCACTAATGATAATTATGGCAAAGGGAGAGTAATGAGGTCAGCAGGAAAATGGAAAGGTGTCCATGGGCCACAATTATAAACCTACTACTGACTTATTGAGAAATACAACAACACGTACAAAATAATCAGCCTATAATATTCCCACTGCTGGGACACGGGCCTCCTCCCTGTGAGAGGGAGTGGGCCGTAATCCACCACGCGGGCCCTCTGCGGGATGGTGGATGTCACATGTCTTCTAATTTTTTGTAATAGAACATGTCGGTTTCCTCACGATGTTTTCTTTATCGTTTTAACAGCAGTGGTATTGTGAAATATCTTACGAGAAAGCAAGCAGGTACAAACTTTTTCTTAACTAACTTCACTAAATATTGAATAGAAATGGTAACAGCGCCACGTGAGTGTATTTGGAACTAAATGAGTTAGGATGTAAAGCCAATTGGGCAAATAAATTGGTCGCAGAACTTTTTTTTGACACGTACACTATCGAGTTTTACAAATTCATGCTGGCGAAAAACACGTCACTACTACGTGCTAGATCGTTTCATTTATTCGTGCTATGGATATTGAAGACTGACGGCTGCGTTAAAAGGCAAGAGCTTCAATAATGTAATTATTAATGCTTCAATGGACGTTCAATCAATGACCTGTAGTCTGTTAGTGCAATTTAGTTCGTAGTAGTTACATCTCTGCCCTTCCCCTTGGAACTCAAAGGCGTGACGGTTATGGACTGGAAGTGTCTCCATTGTTACGACGACGGCCATTATGTATCTGTAGCTACTTATATTTCATAACGCTAAGGCTATAGCCACACTGAAGGATTCCGAACACGAGCGCTTAGGTAAAGTAGGAGTGCCTCTTATTATCCAAAAAATCTATATCAAAAGTCATTTATTCAAATTAGGCTGAGAATCAGCACTTTTCGAACGTCAAAATGACATAAGACAGTCCCCCAAAACGACCGCCCTTCACCACTTCCTAGTGCTTTCGCTGGGGAGAAGAATTGGCTCCATAAACTCCCCAGCAAATATAATGTAGGTACCCAACATAGACTTTCAAAACACTGGTACCACCAGCTTTACTACAGGCCTTTTAAGCTGTCAAAAGCCAGATGACGTGCACAAACAAGACACTTAGGAAAGCAGGTTAGAGGCAAGAAATATGGAAAATACCGTCATTATAATACTTTAAGAGGCATGGGTATACTTGAAGCTGAGGAGTTTTATAGGAATAGCACATGAAAGGGTTGTTTGAAAATACCTTTGCCCAACAGCGGAATAAAACTGTATTTTTGAACTCATCGGGGTAGTTGCGTAACACGCTAACAGTAAGAATGGCTTACATTTTGACAGTTCAACAACATTCATTGCGTCATTTGTTTTTGAGCAGACACATTTTTCGAACATATGAAGCAATGGATAAGCAATATCCTTCAAAATGATTCAGATTGTGATTGATAGTGTTGATGCCGATGCAGTTAGAGTGCAGGTGCCCGTATTATGACGGTTTAATGCCATCATGTTTCCAGTGCAAGAGACAGACGGAGCTATACATAACCGATAGCACCATCTCTTTTTCGCACTGGAATCATGACGGCATTAATACTTCGTAACACGCTGATACTAAACATGTTAAGGAAATTTTAGGATCCAAATGATACTGCAATACTCTTAGCAAGTTTCTGGGCTGATACAATTTAGATTGCCATCGACATGCTAAGGGAAACCAATTCGGATCCAAACATTCCGAATTTACCATTTCAGGCGGCAAATGTTCCTGATTAAAACAGCGCCGCACTACACATAGGTACCAATACCGACCAAAACAACACACGTTCGACACGCAAATGATACTATAGTACTACAGTACCAAAGGGACGTGTAACCACACGGTATTAGGACCTCACAGTCTGGCGGCCTATCTAAATGACGCCTTTGTTCGGCCACGTCACGTCCGCACTAACAGGATTACGTGAGTGACACGCAACGGATAGTGTGCACCTAGCTTTATATTGTAATTAATTTTGCTGCGTAGTACGCAGCGGGAATGATGATTTTGATTTTGTGTAATTAAATTATTTGCGATAATTAATAGAAATTGCAGCAAGGCGCGATAAATTCAGTCAGCGTGAGACACTATGATTAAATGATTTTTATTTCTGTAAGTAGGTTTGTACAAACACTTTTACACGTCAATCATATTTTTTTTAAACTAGATGAGGTCGGCGTTTCCTAACCGACTATTCTGAGAAGAAAGGCCGAAACAAACTCAGAAGTCACAGTCTCTTTTAAAGTCCAGACAAAATCTTGGTCAGATCGTGTGAAGACTATGTAGATTGGTGTCTGAAATGGTCTTTTGAGGAAAGAACCACACAGATTGAGCGGACCTGTCCAATCAGTGCACGCATTTGTCAAAAATCGTGCAGCTCAACTCAGAACTTGAGGAGCTCAACGATTCGACGAACAATACCGAAGACAAGACATTTGGGTAGGCCGCATAAACTACTCAAACTGCCCGATCATGATTAAAACTAAGAAGGAAAAAAAGAAATGACCCACATAGTCCTCACATTCACAATAATTAAATAAAAAAAAAAAAAAAAAATTACTTACAAAGTAAATATTCATGTCATTGTCTAAATAAAATTCATCAATGTCAATGTGTATATAAAAAATCCGGACATAATCTTTGAGGACCATGTAGATTAGTGTCTGAAATGGTCTTTTGAGGAAAGAACCACACAGATTGAGCGGTACTGTCCAGTCAGTGCACGCATTTGTCAGTAACCGTGCAGCTCAACTCAGAACTTAAGGAGCTCAACGATTCGACGAACAATACCAAAGACAGGACATTTGGGTAGGAAGCATAAACTACTCAAACTGCCAGATCATGATTAAAACGAAGAGAGAAAAAACAAAAAATTACCCACATAGTCCTCACATTCACAATAATTAAAATCATATAATACTTTATACAGTAAATGTACATTACACTGATTTGCTAGAATACAAAGGGTGCAAATAATATGTGGGTCGAGCTTAAATTCTCCATATGTGAAAAAGTGCAAGACTTATAATATACAGAATCATGGTCTGGCTATAAACCATAAAACAAACACATAAGCAGAGAAAAGCTTTTAAAGTTCATGTTCTTCTGCACAACTTGTGTTGATCTTATTAATTTTCCTATTTTCCTTTCCCATCCTTCAACAAAAGTAGGTATCTACACATACATGATATTGAATGGACATCAGAAAATATTTACCTTAAATAAGGAAAAAGGTTCCATTCAATACATCTGGGAGAGAGAGCTACAAACGTATAAATATTGTTGAAAATGTATTGCGAAATTCTACGAAACATGTCAAACACAGTTCCCAAGTTCGGCGCAAAACTTATTAAATTAATGACGTCACGACACGTCATCCGAAAAACGTTTCGCCAGAGTGCGGCCCTGTGGCGAATTAATCCGACATGTTTTGTAGGTCATAGCTTGTTACGCGAAAAGCGGTCATACGTCACACAGCATAAGAATTGTTTTCCGATATGTCGGGTGTTACAGTGATGTATGTGGTATATATATTTTATATTATATCTTGTCGGGATCGATAAGACCGTTCGTAGGGATGTGACTATGTTTGCGGAGCGAGTGCGAATTTTAAGTAGAAACATACATGAGGCATGCACCGGTTCGGTTCGGTTTGCTTGCTGGCAAAGCGTGGTAAACAGGGCTAGGCTTTGATGAATGAATTTGAATATAGCCTCTAGATTCCTTTGACTGAAGCTAGCAGAATGCAAAATAGTTCTTTGATGTAGTTTGAAAAGATTTCCTTTGATGATTTTGAGGCTAGTTGCGGTTTCCCCAGGTTTTTTCCTACAATAACGGGACCATTCATAGGAGAATAGGCGCCCCTAAGGTGCCATGATAACGTCAAAGTCGCGGGAAACAAGGGACGAATGGAACCGGGAAGTTTGGGAAAAAAGTGGAGGCATATACCCGGTGATTCCGGGCTGAACTGATGATGATGAAGAAGCTGGCATCTCCATCATAGTTCTGGAACTACTATTATTGGCGACAGATCTGGCAACCCGGTTGCTAGGGGCTTGTTATTGTTGGTTGGCTAGCGACCGGGCGGCTTGCGTGTTTCTTACCTTTTTTATTAAGAGCCTATACTACCTCAGCTAAAATTCACTCTTTATCTCGCTCGCACGATACTGCTCGCGGACTGTGTGAAAGCGAGACAGAGTGCGGTGCTGGGCGGGAGGCAGCGCCAATAGTTTAGGTATTTGCTTTTTACGGTGAAAATAAAGGTAATTAAAAAAAACTAACTAACATAAGACCTGCTTTATAGTTAGTTCAGTTAGTATGCAAAGTTTCATGATCTAATTTGAAGTATTTTTTGAATACCAGCGGTTTATTGTTCGGTTTGGAGGTAACTTTGGATTTTTTTTCTATCGAGAAAATTTTATGGAATCGTGTTTTCGTCTAACATAAGACCTTACATTAATCCTCAACTTTAGCATATATTTATTTCAAAATTAATGCTGCAGTATTTTCGACATAACGGAGGATCATGCTAAGCCATTTGAGGTAGTATAGGCTCTTAAAAGCTATTCTTGTGATCTTTATTTAATTGTATTATACCCTATAGCACCTTACTTGGTTTTAATTTGGTGCCTAACAACTATGATGAATCAAACTAAATACCAAGCCCAAACAAACAAACGTACTTATCTAAAAAGATCCCAACACATATTTACTTTACTTGTATCCCCCGATTACCACAAAAAGATAATAAGATGAATCACTACAGTTTTTCTTTCATTCCAAATGAGTAATACTGTTATCTGTTAGAGCATCACGTTAATTACATTTTCCATTAGCTCTTCGTTTTCTCTAATAATTACTTCACTGGTCGTTACTTTTGCTGACTCATGATTCAATATTGCACACGTAAAAGTTTCTGCGATTCGTAACGGAGTATGTACAGTTAGGACTTAAAACTGGAGACACTGTACTGCTATTCAATGTCTAATTTTACACTGTGTTTCAGGTGATCTATTCTGGTAAAATCTCAACGCTCTCGCTTCACCTGTTTTCAACAGGTGAAGCGAGCTTGAAGTGAGCTGTCATTCCACCTGATGCTAGAGATTTAACACTATTGACAGCTCACGTCACCTAAGTTTTCATAGTGAACTTTTTTACAGAATAGAACGGCTGATGGATTAAAAGAACGTCCACGTGTGGCCATTCCTACTTAGAACTGAAGAATGCGAGTCGCACTCTCGGCCAGTCAGTCTATGACACAAAGTTTATTACACAAACTTGCTGAGATACTTACGTCTGGTTGAGACGCCAGCATAAAAATAAAGAGTATTTCTATTCTATTCTATTCTATTCTATTCTACCCGAAACTTTCCCAATCAAAATTGAATCTTATGCTTTACCGATAAAGTTAAAAATCTATTAAAGAAATTTGACAGATTGTAGTAGCTTGATGTGCTCGCGTCTATACATGCTCATACCAGCGAGTAATCGCTTGTCGCCGTCGCGCTCTCGCTGCTTTTAACTAAAAGCGAGCAACAACAGCGAGCGAGCGAGCGAGTAACTGCTAGCTTTACTCGGTTCTCGTTAATTGCCGGCAGTGGCACAGTACCTTAAACTTTACTTCTGTTTTCGCAAAGCTGATTGTATCAACTCTGTATTCCTCAGTTGTTGGGTTGACTTCTGAATTTGTATCTTAGAAAAGCAATTCAATCAGTTCAATTTCGAATGGAATAAAATCAAAATCTAACTCGAATGCGAAAATCGAAAAGATTCGTAAATTCGCAATTCGTTTTGCCACAGCACTAGTTATAGGTACGCTACGTATCTATCTATATACTAGTATACGAGAGTATAATTATATCTGCGTATTGTAGCTAAATTTATATATATATACGGGAAGCGGATGTCGTTAGAGCTATATGCTGAAGGAAGATGGTTTGGATGATTAATTGAACGATTATGTAGGTCGGTTTTGGCACGAGATAAATGTTCTTTTGTTTCATCTTGGTGGTTTATATCTATGCACTAGCTTCTGCCCGCGACTTCATCCGCGTGAAATGGTTTGTTTTCTCGGCGCACCCCATGGCATTGCATTGCAGCGTTCTTTGGGATTTTTTTTTTAATTATGACATCTTATTCTAATTCATTTTTACAATCTGCGACTACAGTGGCTCACACACTTGTTAAAGTTCAACTACTTTTGCATTTTTTTTTTAAATAACTTGTAAATATGTGAGCACCATGTATCTATCACTTATTTGATTTACCTGTCATTGCTTAATTTTTAATTCTTTTTACCTTTTGTGGTAGACTAATTTTATTATGGGTGCATCGTGTTCACATATAATTTTTATTATGTATACAAGACCTTGTAAAACATTTTTAAAAGAGTAACGGTGGAGTTTCTTGCCCATTCTTCTCCATACGAAAACTACCTTTTCGAATGGGCGACTAGAATCATTTCTATTTAGTTTTTTTTTTTTTGACGTTCAAAAGTGCCTTTAATGTGCCTATTTGAAATAAATGATTTGACTTTGACTTTGACTTTGACTTTTGTTTTTGCTCGGCTCCTAAAAGTCCTATTGTGATGCTAAGCAGCCTAGTAGTTCCGGGCTGGTAGTTCCGGAGATTACCCCCTACATACAAACTTACAAACAAAACAAACACCTCTTTATAATATTAGCATAGATATTTATGTCCATGGGACGAACATCGTAATCGCGAAAAAATTATCAACTGTCTTCTACAAAACTTCAATATCTACTCGACTCGAATGTATGGGGCGGCTTATCAAATTGTAGATAAAAGGGTCTTGTTTTAGGACAACCGCTTCTAGCTTGAACACGTGCATAGCATAAACAAAGCGGCTCTGTGGCGGAAACAAGTGACGGTCGTTAGGTGGTGAGTTGCTGACAGAGTCGCAATCGACCACATTTATAGGCTACAGGCCGTGCACCCGGCTTACCCATCGGCAAAATTGAAAATTTCATACAAACTTTCAACACCTTATTTAACCTCTTTAGGGGAAAATCCTTCCTTAGTGCTCATTTTCGTTATGTAAGGAAATCTTGTGCAAAATTTCATGCTTCTAGATCCACTTTACTCTGTGCGTTGTATGCCAGCGAATTTAAGATTTTTTCACGACCACGACATGAGGTTCTTACACCTACTGTAGTAAAGCATGTGCTGACACGAGAACTTTGTAGCTCACATAAGCCTTCGACCAGTTATAGCTATATGCGGTCGGAGTTTTGGGGCTAGTTATTTAGATATCTGGATGTTCTACCTAGATTTCTTACTTAGCTATATATAGTGAACATTTAAACATATAAGCATAAATTAACGCTGTCCTATGAAGGTTGGCGGAATCTACAGATCGTCTCGTGGTACGTTCATAAAATACTCCTTTGCATTGTCCTCGCTTCGTTCATATACATATATCTTTCTGGTCATACCTTCCGTTTAAGTATTTGTTAATCACTTTATCAAAGCTTGGCTAAACTAATTAAGAACATAGTGTGGTCGGTGCGGTCTGTTAGATCAATAAGATCATCATGGCCTTGTGTGTGGGTGACTTCAATGTTGAATGTATGATGAATGTGTCATACATGGATCTTTGTTTGTATGGTGTCCTTATCAGCTATTGCCTTACTATATCTGAACTTCCGAACTAATACCAAACTGAATGCTCTTCACATGATCTGACCAAGATTTTGCTTCGGCCTTTTGTTTGCTTCTACTCAGAGTATAGTCAGATCGAAGGCTGCACTATTACCTAGTGCAATAGCATATGTTTTAGGTTATAGTTGATTTCCACGTGGACAAAGCCGCGGACAGAAGGTATTTTGTTGAAAGTTTTTTCAATATAACGTTTTTATAGCTTATCATTGAGAAACCTTTTCTACTTATGTAGCTTTATTTGGTAAAATACAGTCTATCCAAAAGAAAATGACTATTTATTGTTGTTCTAAATGTAAGTTTTTCAATTAGGCTTTGTTGGAATTATGCCTATTCCTTGTAAACGTAAAAGTTGTTATACGTAATACAATAGTATTGTTCTATTTGGTCTCTGTCTTTGTAAACGAAATCAGTCAGTGACAGCGATGACATGTGTCAACTGTCAGTGTCATAAAAGTATTAAAAGAAAAAATTTCATTGCCCCGTTCTCTTTGCATGAAATGATTTTATTTTGTAAGTAGGTTTGTACAAACACTTTTACACGTCAATCATGTTTTTTTAAAAACTAGATAAAGTCGGCGTTTCCTATCTGACTACTCTGAGAAGAAAGGCCGAAACAAACTCAGAGGTCACAGTCTCTTTTAAAGTCGAGGCATAATCTTGGTCAGGTTATATGAAGACCATGTAGATCGATGTCTGAGGTGGTCTTTTGAGGAAAGAACCACACAGATTGAGAGGACCTGTCCAGATAGTGCATGCATTTGTCAAAAATCGTGCAGCTCAACTCAAGAACGATTCGACGAACAATACCAAAGAAAGGACATTTGTTTAGGCCACATAAATTACTCAAACTGTCAGACCATGAAAAAAAAAACTAACAGAACAGAGAGAATAATAAAAAAATATATATATGTAAAATGACCCACATCGTCTTCACATTTGACGATGTGTAATGCCTATTTGTTTTCGTATTAGTAAAGTAAATTTGTTTAAATCTCGCAATTAGTTTGATTTACTGACCACTTTCTAACAGGCTTAAAATATCCCAGCTGCTAAGTACTTTTTCATGGAGGTATGTTTTGGTAGTGTACTTACTTAGAGCAAAACAGTAGCCCTTGAAACCAATAATTAAGTTATAATTATTGGTTTCAAGGGCTACTGCATAGTTTACAATCAAAGTATTAAAATCGTAGACCGGACAAAGATTTTCCAAGTAAATAATAATTATCTACAAATAAGGTTGACTTCTAATCATATAATACGTGTTTCCCTTCACTTTCAAGCAAGCAACTCCCAAGTACAAAACAAGATTAACATTTGAACGTAAAATCACGCTTTGTAACAGACATGTTATTTAAAACTACAATTAGTGAGGACCGATCTCCTGTAGAGATTAGCCCACCCTTTCTCCCGAGGGTGTTGTGAAGGGCGATCAATAGATTATACTTTTTGATTGACTGTAATACCCTTTATCGTGATAACGTTTTAGTTTAGAAACTGGGTCTCTAAAGGGTTTTATCATAACATCGTAATTTTTTATGCTATCAACAGTATTTTTTTGTTATAAAAAAAAATCTGCTGTTTTATTGAAAAGTAGCTACAGACGCCAGCACATCAAGCTACCCGAAACTGTAAAATTTTCCCAAAAAACTTTAAACTTTATGCTCTATCAATAAAGTTGAAAATCTAATAAAGATATTTGACAGATTGCAGTAGCAGATTGATGTGCTTGCAATACAATATTGTACAATACCTACGCGGTCAAAATGTATGGAACAGCAATTTTTTTTTTAATAACCGACGAAGAATCTCAACGCAGGGGTGTTCAGAATCATATACTGAATGCATGGTAACAGGGTGTGCGTCAATCTCCCTGCCACCCTGCAAAGTAGGTTATTAAAGAGTCTGACAACCAGTCTTACCAGTCCTGCAGAAGGGGTATCTTGTTACCCAGTAACTGGGTTGTGTGTAGAGGTCAGATAGGCAGTCGCTCCATGTAAAATACTAGTACTTATTCAGCTGAATCCGGTTAGACTGGAAGCCGACCCCAACATGATGGGAAAAGGCTAGGCAGATTGATTGATTGCTTGCAAAACGAATTGGCGATCTCAAATATGATCATACTAGCAGCGCTCCGCAGTTTCACCAGCGTAATTTTCGATCCCGTGGGAATATCGGGATAAAAAGTATCCTATGAGTTAATCCAGGAAATTGTCTATCTATGTGCCAATTTTCATCCAGATATGATCATCGGTTTACGCGTGATTGAGTAACAAACGAAAGTTTGTGAAGATGTTTGGAACATCTTCACAAACTTTCACATATTTTATAATATTAGTAGGATTCATCAATCGGCTAGAAAACACAATATATCCTAAGCAAAATGAAAGAAAATATTTTACTTTTAGATCAAACGAGAAAATACATTTTCGCTCATTTCTTGTTTCCTTTCGACATGGAGAGTAATTAGCTTGATTACCGGGACTAATGCAAAAACGTGCTCGCACCACGAGTACCTACCACGACTCTATGAGAACATACTAATTAATATAAAACAAAGGAAGCTTCATGTATTACGCTTTTTATTATTTACGGGATGTGGGTGTTGGGTCATCATCGTTATCAAAGACATGGCAGATTTAAGACTTCTTCATAGGTAAAGGCGCGACACGCGATAAAATCGCGCACGACACAAAGGCACCGCAATTCGCGCAACGAGAGCGGTGTCTTTTTGTCGCGCGCGATTATAGCGCGTGTCGCGCCTGTTTGTAGGAGCCTTTACTGAACACGGTTTTTATTTATTTACCAGCGACTCGCCCCTGCTTCCCACGGTTTGTATGGCTTGACAAAACATCGAGTTTCCGAGTCGGCACTCCCGGAGTGCCACTGTTTTTGAAGTGAAAACTTCTTTAGGCGCGTTGGGCATTTTTGAGATGGGAAAAACCATTGAACTCGCGCCATTGTTACCGTAAGCGACACCGCGCGTGTTTTGTTTGTAACACGATTTAAAAAAAAAAAACACGAATTTGTTCAAGTTTTCAGTTCTGTCGGCACTCCCGGAGTGCCACTGTTTTTTTATATTTCCAACTAACGTTTGGTAATTGGTTGTAAGAAAAATATAGCTTATTTACAAGCATCTCTTTTCAGCCACATTGTTAAAAAGAAAATTGCATAGCTCTCCGTACCCTCCTTTGCAAGGGGCGTAGTTATTCCAATCCAATTCTTGTAGAACTACGACAACACAACAGATTGTGGTTGATCCCAGCCAATTGAAAACTATCCCTTCTTATCCCGGGACGATCGATCCCCCGGGACCGCTGAGCCCGGGACACGGGATCTCAATATCCCGGGGTTGCACGACGTGTATCAGGGCTAGAACTTTCATTTATTTTGGGATTGACAGAATTGAAAGTCTAGGAAAACTGCTGTTGTTGTAATGAAATTATTTCGGAAAGAAATGGCACATGAAAACAAACTGGAAATATCGTATAAAATTATTACTTTCAGATATACCGCACACAGGGTAATTCCTATATAATTGTGCTAACTCCTCACGGCTGAAAATAGCCCTAGATTTGGCCAAAATGTTACCTGATAGTAAGCAATGATTTAGTCGACAATGCTTAGAAGTAAACTTTTTTTGTATTTTTTTTTTATTTGATATGGGTTTGCTTTTGACTCTAGTCTAGGTCAGAGGTGACAGAGACAAAGTCACCTGAATTTCACCTGATTCCTAGGCTACAGCTGTACAGAATGAGACTATAGGCACAATCCTAACATTAGGCACAGCCCACAGGGATCGTTGTATGTTTTTATTGGTACTTAGAAGAACACGTACACTCATACAGTCAAGATCTCTCTGGTAACCGTTTCACTTTGACCGTGTCTTTATTTCGTAGCAGGCGGTTATCGAAGTTCAAGTGTTAGGGTCAGTTCACACCGAGACGTGAAGCGACGCGCAGTTTTCAAGATAGAAATACAATTACAGACCTTATCTACTACAATAAAAGGCACACAATTCAGTGTCTACTACGTCAAGTTACGCCGCGGGGCGCAGCGCGGCGTAGCTCATTGAATCGTGTACCTTTTTGTGTAGTAGATAAGGTCTGTAATTGTATGTCTATCTTGAAAACTGCGCGTCGCGTCGCGTCTCAGTGTGAACTGACCCTTACTGTTACTGTAGTAAGGGGGTGACAACTGACAACTGAGATGACTAATGATAGCGAAGTATGGAAGAAGAAGACTTGTTGCGCCAAGCCCAAAAGGAGAATGATGAAACGTTACTATTGATCGTACAGACGCCAGCACATCAAGGTACCCGAAACTGTCAAATTGCCAATCAACTTTGAACCTTATCCTTTAGCGATAAAGTTGAAAATGTATTAAAGAAATTTGACAGATTGTAGTATCTTGATGTGCGCCTCTGTACATTCTTTACCAATGACTAAACATGGACACAATGCTTGTCTTTGGACTCTTCTATCATTCTAAACAAACCAGAGACCATCCAATGCTAGTTTAGTATCTCTTAGCCCCGATCGCTAATCGCTCGTCGGTACGTAAGTGCTCAGATGATTACAGTTATAATAACCGACGGCTGTTATACAGTTACTGTGAGTTGAACGCGCAGTTACCAACTTTGAAATGTGGGAGTGACAGGGCCTGTATACTTTTGTATTTGCAATGTCAGCTACTGCTGGGTAAAGGCTTCTTGTGTTCTAGAGAAAGAAGGAGCTTGATGATTACGATTGCTCACAGTCTGAGAGCAAGTTCGGACCATAAACTGGGGTGGTTCAGGTTGCACCAAAATATTTTCTTTCAAAAATGATCGGTGGTTTACGAGTATAACCATTTACAAGTCATTAAATTAAAAACAATTGAAGTCCGTTTCCATAACCTCCAAATATACCGCCATTCAATCACTCATTAATAATTCGTAACTGAACGTGGGAATAAATTAGTATAATAATTATAATAAATGTTGATGCTGGATGTTGACTCGGCAATCATGTGCCGATAGTCGTGACAGCCAATGGATTAATAGCCAAGAACCTCGACCAAGAAGAGGCTCTCGGTGGGCAGCTGGATCAAGGGCTTGATTCAGAAAGCAGTAAGTACTTCTGGACACGGCTCACATTTTCAGGAGGTTCCTCTCTCTAGAACCCTGACCGCCGGTAGTTTGGACCCTGGTCCCGATACTGGTGGGCTACTATTTTTTATATTTTTAAATGTTTTTATTATTTAAAAAGATAATTTATATGTATTTATTGAAATAAAGGAGATATAATAATTATAATAAAGTAATGTTTTTTTTATTAGATTTCTGTATTGTATTTAAACGGAGATAATGCATAAATGTTTAATGCTGTCTATGTTTAGATTTTTTTTTTAATTTTATTAACTAAAAACCCGTCTGATAATAACATGATAGAGAAAGTACCTACTGCTGTTCAGATTATTGTCATTCCGTTTTTATCCCAGGAATCACTCTTGTAATTAAGTGCAAGTATGTAAATGTATCTACCGCCTTTTTCACTTTTTTCGTGACGTCATCCCCTTTGTAACATTATGCACGGTCCCTTCCGGCATGATGAGTAACTTTGGCAACATTAATATTAATTGCGAAAAACGAATATAAGTTTAGAATATTATAAAACCCATTATGATCGTTAATACCCGATTACAGCGATGAGAGTGGGAAGTAATGTTTTCCACGTGTATGCATGAGTATGTACTTAGGCACCTATGTAGGGTTGGCGAAAGAGAATTAAAAAGGTGAAGGTCAAATTGCTCAGATGCCGCAAGTTCCGTAGATTTTTTGTGGCTACGCAGTACTACGAACTTTTTTATTAGCTACGTACTACGCAGTGCTACTAACTTTTTATATTGGCTACGCATTTCGCAGTGCTACGAACTTTTTATTGGGTTCGCACTACCCGGTGCTACGAACTATTTTTTGGCTACCCACTACCCAGTGCTACGAACTTTTTTTATTAGCTACGCACTACGCAGTACACATACATACATAATCAGCCTATAATGTTCCCACTGCTGGGACACAGGCCTCCTCTCGATGAGAGGGAGTGGGCCGTAATCCACCACGCGGGCCCAGTGCGGATTGGCAGATGTCACATGTCTTCGAATTTTCGGTTCTAGGACATGCCGGTTTCCTCACGATGTTTTCCTTCACCGTTTTGAGAGCAGTAGTGATGAAATAATTTACACAAAGTAAAGCGCCTGTCTGGGTTTGAACCTACGACCTATAACTCGTAAGTCGCGGCCGTTACCACTTGGCCACCACTGCTCTCCTTGGCCACCACTGCTCTCTCTGGCACTACGCAGTGCTACAAACTTTTTTGTTGTTTTCAAAAGAAACTACGTTTATCAAGTTGATGGCTTTGACCAAATAACGACATTTTTATTACATTTAAATGTTAGAATGTTTGGGGGTCTTTGAAAAAACAGATTGATAGGATTAACTTAATGTATTATTAATGGCTAATTTGCTGTACTAAATATATAATTTACATAATTATATAATTTATTTAATTTACATTATTATTAGTGATTTTGACATTATTATTGATTGTTTTGACATTATTAGTAATTATTACCAAAATTTCCCAAATGTAAGTACTAACACTAGTGTTTAAGATGTGTGTATGTAATTACTAACAAATTGGATTCTATGATCTGGATAAATAAATGATTATTATTATTATAATATTTAAACAAATAATAAAAAAATATAACGAAGATTTTTGTCCGTTTGTCTGGACGTATGTTTCGGATTGGCGCAAAAAACAGTTCAACGGATTTGCATGAAAGGCACACATAATTTATAACCTGGATTAACATAGGGTACTTTTAATCCCAGTGGTACGCTCCCGTGGGATATTTTCCGACAACCCCGCGGGCAAAAACTAGTAGGTATATAAATAAATTTCATGATTTTATCTGAAGACCTCGTATTCTACAAAATGTTCTAGTACAAGTTTATTTGAAAATTCAACTCAAAAGGCGAGGTCTGGAATGTTTGCCAAGAATTTCGCTTGACAACCCTACCTACAAGGCCTCGACTGGATTAGGCAAATGAGATGTCATTAGATTCGTACGGTCGGTGTCATAGACTAACATCCAAAATGGCGACGTGGTTAGCGATACATAGATGTTGCTATTACACAGTTTAATGTCTTTACACATTGTTTACAGGACTTGGCGTGTATCTGGACGAGCTTAACGATAGGAACCAGCCGGTCCATTCTGTAAAAATCTCACTGTCTCACTGTGTGTTGTGTGTGTGTATGGTGCTGTCAATCCACCTGATGCTAGCATCAGGTACATTGACAGCTCATTTCCCCGAAGTTTGACACTATTGACAGCTGATGTCAAGCTCACTACACCTAAGGTTTCGTTGAGATTTTTACGGAATAGACGCCTTAGGTCAAGTTTGGTAGAGCAGTTATTTAAAAATAAAAACTGTCTTTGTAGTTGGTAAGTAGGAAGGGACAGGTAAAGTGATTTTGAAGGCGAAAGTGTAATTTAAGAGAGTTAGGGTTCCGTGCCTCAAAATGAAAAAAAAAACGGAACCCTTATAGGATCACTTCGTTGTCCGTTTGTCTGTCCTTTATTTCGGGAACGCGTGGAGGTATCGAATTGAAATTATAAGCATTTACAGTCTACAGTCCCTTGAAGCTGTGAAAAAATCAAACTTCTAAGTTAACTTAAAAAAGATATGGCCGTTTATGACGCAAAAAACGTATATTTCCACACTCTCAAGGGAATCAAAATTTATAGGGTACTTTCCGTTGACCTAGAATCATGAAATTTGGCAAGAAGCAATGTCATGTATCACAAGTAAGGAAAAAATCTGAAAACCGTAGTAGTTACATACCTACAAATTTGTACGGAACCCTCGGTGCCTACCTACTCCTATGGGAAGTAGGTGTGAGTTTATATAATAATATGTATGTATGCATGTATGCGCAGATTTAAAGTAATTTCAAATTTGTTTCAAATTGATGTTATTTGAAGTTAAACAAATATTAACCTTATTGTAATGGTAATTCAGTTGATTTCATAGTGACTAGCACTATTGAAAAAGTTATAAACATGTTTGAAGTTCTACGTAAATTGAACTTTATTGTGTAAGAATCAAAGTTATTTTTCCATAAACTCATATTATTTGTTTACATTTTTGGCAAATAAGTCGCGAATGCAGATTACTCATTCACATGCCACTGTCTCATCTTAACCTGATATTCTAAGATGATATTCTAAGTATAAGTCAGTCGTGCAAGCAGTCCCCTTGACCTACTGGCTCTGTGGTTCACATGTCGCTCGCTAGCTCGGGGTCGCGGGTTCAAAGCGTGGAAGTTATGCCATTTCCAATTAGATTACGCATGTAGACTTTGGTTTAGTAGAATTACATATTCATGAAAGTTGCAGTAAAATACCTAAATAGAGTATTGCTAAGCTTTTTCTGAAAAGATCAACGAACTCAACATACTCTGAGTCTCCAAAATGTATTTTATTTCTCCCGAAAACATGGTAGGAACAGAAATAAACATGACCAAAAATAAATTTTCACGTAAATCGTTGTGAAAACAACGGAATATATAGAAGCAACGTTCTAAAACAATATATTTAACGTAACACAACGAATTCGCCGACACCTCGGGCAGCAGCGCGAAGAAAATCAATACCCGACAGGAAGACGAACGAGCCCTCGTTCTCGCAAGATACGAGAATACGGAAGCAAAGAAACCCCTTAAAACTATACATAAGAGGCTTTCAAAGTCTTTGAAAGGTTCGCACAATAATAATACGAAAAGTTTATTACTTATGTAGAATTCCTAAGTACGATGAATCGGCTCTGCGGCCGCGCGCAGGGGGTCAATGACCGCGCTCGGAGACGGCTTGTCTCCATTGACAGGGTACGAGATGACGTGTCGTGTTTTGTTTTTTTTTTTGCTTTTTTTGTTGAGTAAATTGTGTCTAGTTTCGTGTTCGCGGTATTGGGGTGTGACGCAATATCGGGTTCGGCGTACACTGTGGTATTGTTTGTGCGGAAAATGAAAATGTTTTTTTATTGAGAACGTTTGGTGTGAAATGTGGCAAGTACAAACGATTGCTGTTTATGAAATTATTATGGAATGGAAATGTTAGTTTTCCGTATTGTCCATATTTTTTTATTAAGCTCAATACTTTAGATAACCGTTTACGGAATACTTCGGAGTACCTACGGACAGACTATTTTGATAATTTATTTAAATTAAACGGAAACATCAAACTAGCAAATTGCAACCATTGCAAGTAACACTTTTGCTAAACCAAAAATTATTTCTACCATAAATTTATTTCCATAACTGCTAAGTGTGACTACAGTAAGTTTTCACTTTGTCATAAAGTAGGCATTGAAAGCCAGTAAATATTTATGTAAGTACCTTATGGTACACTATAATTACGGCTTTCTAATTAAGAGAGAATCCCTTATGTATGTGGTAATAAAATTAAATAGGTTACGGTAATTAATTCCTAGCAGGCTTTCAACGTTTTCCTCTGAAAGGGAACGTTCTTATTGTGTTCATGAATTTTATTGTATGGGTACTTACATGAATGTACCTAGGGAAATACATAAGTATTATGTAAAAGGAAAGCGAATTTACTATGCATAATAGAGTTTCATAGAATTTTTTGGTCAGAAATATACAAGAGTGAACAAAAAAATTAAATGGAATGGAAAAACACATTTCGCAAATAAGATATAAAGTAATAACTTGTTCCAGTGGCACCAGAGGCCTCATTATCTGCTGTTTAACGTTAAAAAGTAGCAGAAAATAGTTTCGAAATCATTACTGTGGAAGCCTCACTTCCTTTTACAACTATGTAGTGATTATGGCCCATAAACTACAGTGTTCGCCACCGCACTAGTGTATTATTTAGTGGAACATTTCTGTCTGCAACCGCAACGGGTGTTCGGTGCCCATCGCGCGGTCAGCACTGCTCGGCCCTCTGCGGTCACGGTCAGGAGGCGCAATGGATGTGTCGGTTTTATGGACAAACCGACGCGTGTTTTATTATTTGGTTGCATGTCTTCACATGTTGTTATGGGATGTGAATATGATGGGGTTTAATGTAAGGAGTGTTTTATGGATAGTGTTTTTAAATGGTTAGTTTTTGCAACGTCTAGTATGTATTTTAGGTTATTTTTATTAAAGAAAGACATAAGGATCATAAAATAAAGCCAGATCTTTAATTGGCATTGTAAAATGCACAACATTTTATCTTAAATCATAAAAAAAAAATCAATTGGGCAATCAATAAACACATGCGGCCAATAAAATAAGATTAAGCTGTTACCAAATAAACACCATGTTACCCATAACAGTGCAGATGCGAGCATTACTATTCAATATGAAGATCCAAACGTGTGATACATTCAAAACTATTAACATAAATTGGTTTTATGGCCATTTTATCACCACAGCCGCAGCCGACATTCAATTTAAATAAATACAATTGAAAATTGTCATCATTTTATATTACGATCTTGTTCTGTACCTACTTGTGTACGTGGATATGATAATGGGTTTATATGCTTATATAGTTAAACTAAATAGTCGTTGGAATTATTTAGACCATTACTTGTAAGACTGGTAAGTATCCCGCCAACCTTGGCTTGTTGTGTATAAATATTTTATACCCCAGAGAAGACATAAAACTTCGCTGATAACTACTTATAGTTAGGACATTAATTCAGTTTATTAGTCTCATTTCCTTTAGGTAATAAAAATTTATGATTCCCTTTCCCCGATGCAATGCCCGGTTTCTAGCACATGTGACACTTGTAGATAATAAGGTAGTATTAATAATTTAATTATACTATCAAAAAGGTGACTTCAAAAACATTATTTTATTTACTTATTTTTTCTACAAAAGGACTGAAAATAACTTGAACGTCAAAAGAAACACGAACAATCATGTTTTGTAGAAGTTTCAAATAAAGCAAACAAAACTTTACTTTAAAACGTGCCGTGAGAACAAATGGAAACCATACGAAAAAACTTTACGATCAAGCAAAGACCTTTTACGTTATGCAAGCAAGGAATATTATGTCTGCAGCTACTCAACCACCCCATAGCGCGGCTAATAACATCACTCGCCCACTATCTGGGTTACTCGCCATATATAATAAAATATTCAGAATACCCCAGCACCGCCATAAAATATTTATATGAAACATATATTTTTGATGACTCACTTGTTCGGACCTCGTACTGCGAAAATAATAGTGATAAATGAATGAAAGTTTCCAGTTTGAATTTGCTGTAAAAGAAAATGACAGGGAAGAGAAATGAGAAACTAGAAATTGTGTTTTGTTTGTCTTAAGAAAATGGTTCTGCACTATCATTATGTTTATAGTTTATTGCAGAGAAAGAAAGTTTATACTGGTCATTGAGATAAGTGTGCAGTTCTAGACGCTTGATGTATCAATCAGTCTCGGTCGTATTATAATACAGATTTATGTTTATAATTTGTACATTGTTCTATATGTCTGTCGCTTTGAAGCATGTTTCCCGAGTTTAATGAAGACACATTTGCCTGAGGAAATCCCGCGAGGCGGAAAGACGCACTTCGACATATCCGTTAACGAGCTCATTACTCTTGGATATATTTTATGCTTATATTCTGGCTATATTTTTGAACCCTGTGAGCAGAAATTCAAATACTCACTTATAAATTCTACGTATTTATGAGCTGAATAAAACGACAATTAGTACTGTTTAATTTGACAGCATGACAGGGTAATGACGGGTCGTTAGCCTAAATATCTCCCCTGGGTCGGTTCACATGTCCCCTGTACATAACAGTCAATTTGAGCTACACTTCAACGTCTGTTAGCTACTAAATACGGACAGACAGGGCTGTCGGACACGCATCGAGTAATGGATAATGTCAAAGAGGGTCGTCTTGCCCAGCAACCATCACTTGAACGGGATATTAAACAGACACTGTATTTCCCAGACCAATTTACAAAATTCATAATTATCTTTGATGACAATAATAAATATACTTTATGACTTTATCGCAAAGATTTTCAAAGTAAACAAAAACTGTCAGTGACGAAGCGCGAACAAGCCAAATCTGTTTTAAATTGCTGGATATGTCACTTGGTTATACGCTGCCCCTGTCCACGTGTGCTAATGCCTTCGCAGTCAGCAACAACTAACAACCTTGGAGAGTTGCATTGAACTTAATGCACAACCACATAAATATGTATGAATTCGGACGACTTGACTAAGATCGTGCGAAGAAGGATATGTTTAAAGCGAGCTTTTAATGTCAGTTCGAATAAAAAATGGCGGACCTATTGTTTTACGAGTAATGGCTGGAATAAAGCTCTTATAAGTGATTTTGCATAACGTCACTTTTAGACATCGAAGTTTAAGGAAAATAGGTATACTTACTTACATTTCAGGGTATTTTTCACCTTGTTAAAATTGTTTTCTTAAAACCAAGACTTGTTTTGACTGCGCCGTGTCAGGGAAATTATGCGAAAATGTAAATGTGCTAATTGTGCACTGGATCATAAAATACATAGCGAATAAAAAGTAGGTTGAGTGCTAGATAAGATAATAAAACAGTAGCTACTAAATGTAGTTAGTATTTCAACTTCATTTACCTACCATACTAAAAAGCAATATGTACCTAATACCGTTATTCTGTTATGCATTTAATTCAAGATGCCAACATAATAATTAAATTCAATAAAATGTTAATATTTGCCATGTTCGCAGCAAAATTCTTAATTGATATGCAAAGTAAAAATATGGCTGAAAACGTTCAAAATATTGACAAAACACTTTGTTCTGCAAACACATTTATTTTCCGCGCCCCATTTTTTATAGATCAGTTGTCCCGTTTTTAATTACTTTTTCATCAAAAAGGGTTCTACTTGATGGATCGTTTTTACAAAATGTTACATCGAAATTATGTTAGTAAAAACCCGCAATAAAATTGATAATTCCCTTGTTAAATTTTTTATAGCAACAGAACAGGGTTTGCTCTATCCAGCCTGTTTGCCACAATGCCTTTACAAGCTCGCATTCTCAAGCCTAATTTGTAAAATAAATATTGCCCTCATAAATAATTTAACTCCGATATATATCATTACGCTTTTAATAAAGAAGTGTTGCCGCTTGCGGAGGTACAGTTTTTATTCATTCCCTCGCTCTCGCCAAGAAAAAATAAATTATATTAATATGAATGGGGAAGGTCCTACGCTCGTAATTTTCGATTTAAATGCTGGCCCACGTATTTTACACTTCTGCTGTTTTAGAACGATTGGCCACAGACCCACAGCACATTTCTAAGGTGATCTTGGTATGAATGAAAGACTGCGTTTCCGGTTGTTGCAAGATAAAAGTGAACGATTCACTACGGTGCTCATAGCAAAAGAGCTAGTAATTTTCTACGTGTGCAGTATTATTAAATCCGACGTGTTGGACCTGCTTGTTCCGTAAAGTTCTTCCACACAATGGGCCACGTTGGACACACTTCAGCGTCCATCACTCCATTTGTTAACAAAAGAGCCATTAAAGTAGTTAGTCGTCCGGTAATGGATGTTGAAACGTGTCCAACAAACGAGCCATTATGTACAGAAGTCCTGAGAGAACAGCGAGCGTAACTACCATATACTGAATAATACATACTGTATAATCTTTACATAGACGATATTTAAGTCTAAGATAAAAGAAAGATAGATGCCAAACAGCCTGGCGCCACTTAGTAGCTGTAGTCATAAATTCATAGGCAATTCCTTAAGTAGTATATCTGGTTAGTACACAGCCAGTAAACATTATTTATTTACCAATAACAAAAACAAAGAAAAAATATCAAAGACACAGAGAGCCGCTAAAACCAACAAACTGAGCATAAAATAAAAATAACTTTTTTTAGTGAAGCCGCCATCAAAGAGATTACAGAACAAAAAAATGTGCGGCGTCATGAAATGACTGTTGGAAAAAATGTGCTGTGATGTTAATCCTCTGGGCTTCGTTAGCTCTGCTGTGGCCACAGGTTCTTGCGCAAGGTTGTTATCGGGAACCAGCGATTTTCGATTATGTTGCCTTTTTCTGTACTTACGTTGGCTTTTTTGTTCTTACGCAGAGATTTAGAGTTTTCAAAGTTAAAATTACTGTGTAGTTCAATAACCTTCTTGTGTTTTTATTTTTTTGCCTAACAGCGGGGATTACGTACTGTAAAGAGCGTGAATTAGAACAGTTAATTGTTCCGTTAAATAAGACAATACAAAATGCAATTACTCACAGTAGTTATTTTCTTAAAATAATAGTGTATGTCAGTATGAAGTTGAGATCTTGAAAACTTGTGGTTAGCAAAATTTGGAATTCAAAATCTTATCCACTGTTTAACAATTTAAAGCGCGACAAACACGCTTATTCAAGTCACGAGAACGTGCTATTCGACTCCTGTCGCACTGTATAATGGACACGCGCACCCCCTTACTACAAAACACTACAAATTACTCAATAATTGCTGCTCATTTAAACTTTAACACCTTGACGTAACGTTTAAATTCCTTTGACGCGATGATAAATTGAATTTTGTTTTGTTTCTAAACTTTGGATGCAGTTCACATAGTCCTTATACCTTGATCCTAAGGTAGAAAATGTATTGTTTTTTTGTTATTGTAAAGTCGTTGCATTCCTATAGAGCTTGAAAGGGGGAGCCTCGGTTTAATTGATAAACACATAGGGTGAGTGCTCCAGTAGTGCGGGACACTTGTCGTTGTTCCTTAGTGCTTAGGGAGTGTTCACCTGTTATCGGCTTTCAAGGTCGGAATTTAAAATAATGCTGGTAATACAATGTTGCACATAGAGACAGCTGTTTTTATTTATTAATTCAGCTTGCAATTATTTTATAGATGTTCTTGGAAATAATGAATTGTTCACTTGTAAGCGTACTTCAATACAAGGAAGTAAGTGACTAATTGTTTTTGGAAAGACTTTGCACGAAGAAGAATAGTATTCAAGTACTCATTTCATGTGCTGCTGGGGAGTTTGTTGCGCCACTTCTTCTCCCTAGGAAGTGGTGAAGGGTGGGCGTTTTGGGGGACTGTCTTATGTCATTTTGACTTTCGAAAAGTGCTGATTATCTGCCTAATTTGAATAAATGACTTTTGTTTTGTAGCATAGACTCATCTTGGCTTGACATCATAGGGGTAATTTTCGTAACTTTAAGAGCGTTTACGCCGTACGGCATTTCATTCAAACTTTGAAGCCCTTATTTTTCGAAATGAATGAACCGATTTTAATGAAACTTCTTACGCATAAGCAAGATACAAAGGTCTAAAAAGTTAGTAGAGAACATTTTCGAAAAATAGTGTTGCAGCTAAATTAGACCGATTTTAAATTTTCCATAGAAACAGAGATTTCCAGTTATCTTTTTCTAAATAAGACATTTCGAAAATGTTCTCTACTAACTTTTTACACCTTGAATTTCCCTAAATTTTTGTCAATTATTGTCGATGAGATAAGTTTGCGACTAGATTTTGAAAGTTTTTAAATACGGGAATTGCCTTGCCTTCAGTTTTTCACACGGAAAAATTGACACAGATTATAATTCTTCTTCTTGTGCAGAAAACGAACTAAACTCTACCATAGCGTGGGTACCGTTCCTTTCAAAATTATTAAAATAACATGTACAGTCAACAGAAGAGATAAGTATGCAGGATCGTCGGATATAGTTGAAGTTTAGTAAGAAACCGATGGATGTTGTCGACTGAAATTTAATTTGATAAATGAGCTGTTTGTTTTCTATTAATAAAATAAAATTTTATTTCAGAACATCCATCGGTTCCTTACTAAACTTCAACTATATCCGACGATCCTGCATACTTATCTCTTTTGTTGACTGTACATCAAGTAAACAGCATGTACCTTATAAGTCTATAAGTCTAATAACAACACATAAATATAAACTGCCATAGTATTTCCCCAGCCAAGTTCAGTGTTAATAGTATTTACCCCCCCCCCCCATCGCTCGCTCCATACACATGAGTTTTAAGAGTTGATGGTGATTGTCGTTTTACAAGTCCAGAAGTCCAGGGAAGGTAAAAACTGGACAATACATTATACGTTAAGATATTGGTCTGTTTAAGGAATTATCTCGGTGTGAAACTCCGAGGGGGGTAAAGTTATGATCGGATCTTGGGTACTCTGAGAAAAACTGACATGGACAAAGGTACTTAGATATTAGAATTCTTGAGTTACAAGTCTGAAAGTCTGTGTACATAATCAGCCTATAATGTTCCCACTGTTGGGACACGGGCCTACTTTCTGTGAGAGGGAGTGGGCCGTAATCCACCACGCGGGCCCAGTGCGGGTTGGTAGATGTCACATGTCTTCGAAATTTTGGTTCTAGGTCATGCCGGTTTCCTCACGATGTTTTCCTTCACCGTTTTGAGAGCAGTGGTGATGATATAATTTACACAAAGTAAAGCGCCTGTCTGGGTTCGAACCTACGACCTACAACTCGTAAGTCGCGGCCGTCACCACTTGGCCACCACTGCTCTCTGTCTCTCTCAAGTCTGCGTATTTTACTGAAATTGATATTTTTGGTGCTAAAATTACAAGAAAAAGGAGATCTGTTCATTACTTAAGTAAAAACAGCATTACCTTACGCTTTTGACTTCATTTAGCAATCAGCACCTTATTGCGTACACAGTACGTACAGTTTCAATCAAAATCCGAAGAATTTTGAAGAAATTTAAAAGCGTCTTCATATACCTATTTCCATACATTTTACTTCCCTGTGTTATTGTGATGACGTGACGTGGACGAGGACGTCCACGATAATATCGTCACATTTGAAATGATAAATGCGCATATTGCCATTACGAATTACCCCGCCGATTCCATAGGCAACACAGCTCTCTGTTTTCATTTGCAGTTTATTAAATCAATGAATTCCTTACTGCTATCTACATAACATGGACATCCCAATCCATGGTCACAGCCTCACAGGCAGCCATTTTTTAGTCCAATAAAAAAGGAAAAAACATTTTTCTCTTCATAAAGTTTTGAAATTTTAAATCCTGCGTGCTTGCCATTCACGCTACCCTACGTATTTAATATAAAAAATCTCTACATACAACATTTATTTGTATGTATGTAGCTATATGTTATGTACGGAATCCTCTCTTTGTTAGTAGGGACAAACAATTGAACCCCGGTTTGCTGGCCTTTTGTGTGAGTTTATATCATATGAACTTACATAATATAGCTTTATATAGGATTTTCATATTTTTTCACCTTCTGATAATGGAGAAATTGTGGTACTTACCTAAGAAGATAGATCATGGGTAGGTTAAATGACTGAAACTTAAATGCAAGATACCAAAGTAGTGAAAATCGATCATTACCGACCGATAATGACCGATATGTAGTCACTTTGAATTAATTTCTAAAAAGTCTAACAAAATATTAGACGACCAAGTTTTTATAAGAAAATCTCATGAAAATTCGGAATTTTCTTATTTAGACCGGCGGAGACAAGAAAGACTCCTCCAGAAACGCATAAAATATGAACAGAATGTTTTTAAAACCTCAATTTTCACTAACCAACAAAGCGCGCAAAGAAGTGGGTCAACCAGCGACATAAGATTGACACCATTAATGCGATTAATAATAAATTATTTATTCGCCCTACTTCTAGAAATAACAGTGGGTAAGTGACAGGGCCAAAGACAACATTTAGGTTGGTGACGCATGACAACCTCGAGTGTCATTATGGATATACAGGGTGTTTTGATAATAATCGTTTTGTGAAAGGTTTTTCGTGATTTTCTTGAAAATAGGATGACTTGGTATAGGAGAAATTTTGGTAAAATATTAGTCCTGGCAATCTACATCTTCTCTGTAAGCATTGAAACCGTTTTACAAAACACCTTGTATAAATTTGTCAGGTGGCTTAAAAATTTAACGCATAATCAGCAATGTTCCCAATGCTGGGACACAGGACTCTCAGTGAAATGGAGTGGGCCGTAATCCACCACGCGGGCCCAGTGCTGGTTGGTAGATGTCACATGTATTCGAATTTTTGGTTCTAGGACATGTTTTTCTTCACCGTTTTTAGAACATTAGTGATAGATTTTACACACAAAATAGAATGACGGCATGACAATCTCCTACGTAGTACATTGTTATAAAAAGATTAATTATCTGACCCAGTCTTTCTTTTGTCCTCCAAGGAAGAAAAATAACTTTTTATTTTTTTTCTTTCTAACATTTTTATGTTTCCAGCTAAGTACAATGCTTAGACAAACGAGTAAGTACTCAGCTAAGTGCTGAAGTGAACTTAAGTAGGCTTAAGTTCTACTTAAACATTTTTGGGAGAGTACAGCGACAAGGGATTTGTCTAAAAACCCGGTAAAATGGGAAAAGAAAAGAAAAAAATCCGTTCAGGAAATTCTATAAAAAATATTAGTAGATACCTACGGAGAATTTTGAAGAGAATTTATAAGCAAATTGGGTTTGCAAAGGATAAAAATCGTGAGAATATTTAGAACGAAATTAGACGCTGATAATGTTTAGGAGAAATGAAATCTGGGACTCGGATAGAGTGGCCAGATTATCATAGGATATAATCAGTGCCGTAATTAGCCTTTTATGCGCCCGGTGCGAGCTGCTATATCCGCGCCCTTTTTTTTTTTTTTTTCGGATGGGAAATCATCATTGACCCGCTCTGGGTGGAGCGGAAGGGAGTGTCAGACTCTTACTGACTAAAACCCACCCGTGTTCCTTCCTTAGCCCTTTATGTTCCGGGCCAGCGGTAACCCTTTGGGACAATATCCCGCTGACCCGGCAAGCTTCGGTCCTAAGGGGCCCATTCCTCGATGCTGACATCTCTTTAAGGCGCGCGTGAAACACGTACGCGCCGTCCGGCACGGGCCTGGTCCTGATCGGACGGTGAGCTACCCATTACTCTCCGCCCGCAGGTCCACGCCTACGGAGGCCGGGAGTCGTCACGCGGCTCCCGGCGCCCGGAGCTTCTCCCGCGGCGGCTGGGACGGGAGGCCCTCTCCCTGAGCCGTCCCGCCACCTCCTTTGCTAGCATGACTGCTTCGCAGAAGAAGGTGGCTGCCTCCCACTTCCTCTCGCCCCGGACCATGGCTTACACCAGGGCCGGACGCGAGAGGTCGCCGCCGCTGCCGATCGCCTCTACAAGGAAACGGCGGTGCTCCGCCCAAGCGGGACAGACCTCCACCGTATCCTCTGGGCGATCCTGGCAATGGTGACACCCGGGCGTTTCCTCCCACCTGATGATGTGCAGGAACCTCCCAAAACTTCCGTGTCAGGCGGATCTGCGTCAGGCGGTAGGTGAGGGCGCCGTGGTGCCTCTCTAGCCACTCCTCAAAGAGGGGTCTTATCGCCACTATCGTGGAGTGCCCTGCGCTGGGTTGCGACAGTCGTTCTTTCCATGTCGCCATGAGGTCACGCCGGAGATCCGTCCGCTCCGCGATTTGCTGCGGAAGCGGATTTTCCCCCCGGCGTAGTGCCTCCGCGCGCCACTAATACAGGCGCGCGAGGACTATCCAGATCCCATGGCGGCAGTCCGGCAAGGAAGCTTGCCGCCTCGCCCGAAATCGTGCGGTAGCCCCGGATAAGCCTTCTGGGGCGCGTTCAGGTAGTGGGCGGCTCGCCGCCGCAGTGAACGCGCCCACACCGGGGCCCCGTATAGGGCCATGGACCGCACGACCCCCGCGTAAAGCCTCTGGCAGGAGGCGTTTGGCCCCCTCGGGTTGGGCAAGAAGGCGGCGCTTGAAGGCGGTCCCGGCCCGTTCTAATTTGGGGACCAAACGTCGGAAGTGCTCGACGATGTTCCACTGGCTGTCGAGGATGAGACCCAGGTATTTCATCGTCGTCTCGACGGCGATATGAACCCCTCCTACCGTTAGTTGGGATCCCGATGGTGGCGCGTTCCGGGGCCCATGAAACGACATGGCCTCGGACTTATGCAATGCCACCTCGAGGCCCAACTGCCGGATCCTCTCCACGACTATCGCAACCCCGCGTGTCATCGCGTCGGCCGCGCCTGATGCGACCTCCCCTGCGCCAGGACCAGCGCGTCGTCAGCGTAGCAAACCACGCTGACGCCATCAGGGAGGTCGGCCCACAGCACCCAGTCGTAGCCCACAGGAACGACCCCAGAACCGATCCCTGCGGTACACCGCACGACAACTCTCGCCGGTTCAACTCTCCGTCGCGACCGGGGTAGATGACGGCTCTGTCCGTCAAATACGCCTCGACTATTCGACGGAGGTAGGTCGGCACCCGGTGATACCGGAGTGGCTCCACAATGCAGCTCCAGGGCAGGGTGTTAAACGCGATGGCGATGTCGAGTGACACCGCCACGACGACCCCACCCCGGGACACCGCGTCCCCCGTAGTGAGGGCTCTCACGCGCATGATGGCGTCCACCGTCGAGCGCCCCTTGCGGAAGCCAAACTGGCTGTCCGCCAGATCCGGCCCCATCCTCACCAGGTGCCCGACGAGGTGGCCCGCAATCAATCTCTCAAAGAGCTTGCCGACCTCTTTACGCGAGTAAAGACGCTTTTTACGCTTTTCAGGAAAATCGTCTTCGATATCACATTCTTCACAAACTTTTACGATTATTATTTATTTGTAAGAAGAATATACGCGGACGACGCGAATCCACACGTATAAATAAACAAATAATAGGTATTGTTAGTGACCCAGGTCTGGTCATTTCTGCGCCCCTCCAGGGTCTGCGCCCTGTGCCTGGGCACCGCTGGCACCGCCCTATTTACGGCACTGGATATAATAAAATCATAACAACCAAGGGGGAGAATCCCCATGGGTTCCGTGGTAGCAATAAAGACGTTGATCGTACTCCTATCTTATATCGCGATCTATAAACGCTACATTTTATTAGATTTCACACCTTTGTTACTGCACCTACGGGAAAACACCGATTTCACTGTCCAATCCAAAATGTAGTAACTGAAATACTCATTGACGAATATTGAACCCTAAGACTTAAGAGTAAGAAGACGTTAAGGTTCAAAATCTAATAATCCGGTTTCGGAACCTAAGGTTCTATGTTGTAGTAACCCAAGTATGGTGAGTCCGCGCACTATATTATATTATCAGATATTAGAATTATATCACATGGGGCTGTAGCTTCTGCTGCTGTAGATTATATCACATGGGGCTGTACCATAATCAGCCTATAATGTTCCCACTGCTGGGACACAGGCCTCCTCTCGGTGAGAGGGAGTGGGCCGTAATCCACCACGCGGGCCCAGTGCGGATTGGTAGATGTCACATGTCTTCGAATTTTTGGTTCTAGGACATGCCGGTTTCCTCACGATGTTTTCCTTCACCGTTTTGAGAGCAGTGGTGATGAAATAATTTACACAAAGTAAAGCGCCTGTCTGGGTTCGAACCTACGACCTACAACTCGTAAGTCGCGGCCGTTACCACTTGGCCACCACTGCTCTCTCTCTACTGCCTACACACTGATAAGATAATATGATAACAACTGTAAAACCTTCCGTCTAAAGGTCAACAAGAATGTTATCCTAACTATCCTATCCCAACTTATTATTATGTATATATATATCCATACTAATATTATAAATTCGAAAGTAACTCTGTCTGTATGTTACCTTTTCACGCCTAAGCCACTGAACGGATTTCGATAAAATTTGGCAGAGAGATCTAGCTCTCTGCCAAATTTTATCGAAATCCGTTCCCGGGGAAGGACATAGGATAGTTTTTATCCCGATATTCCCACGGGATCAAAACTTATGCGGGTGAAACCGCGGGGCGCAGCTAGTAATTAATAATTTATTTGTTCAAAACAACAATTTAAATAATAATGGTGATACACTTTATTTTATAGATAGATTTTGAATATCTGTGTCTGAACTAGATATAAAGTAGGTAGGTATCTGTATTTCAGACATTATAAACGAAACCGATAAACAACACCAATGTTTTATGGACCTGAAATCTTACCAACCCCCTTCAAATTGGAATCCAGCGAACGCATTCCAATTGCTTTGCGCCAAAAATAGATTCGGTGTTAGTACTGTGGTAATTTAGTTAAAAAGCTTTGACTTGAATAATATCGACTTTACAGTTTCACGTTATTTCTAGCACTGCTTCAACTACAGTCCCACAAACTTCTCTGGCCCGGTGAGGGAATCCCTGATATCGCATTTGGTGTCGCCAGGAAAGATAAATTTAGCAATAAAGTGGGAAAGCAAGTCGATGTAACAAAAACATTTTGGTCCAAATCTTGAAAACTACTGAACGGATTTTTTATGCGACACCAAATGCGATATCCCTCACCGGGCCAGATAAGCATAGATAAAATACTGGGACTGTAAACAAAAACACCTTATTTATATATCTGACACTTGCTTGAACGTTCGAATGGAACATACCGGCAAATATCCCCTACCAAAGTGATTACGGACTGGAGGAAAGTAAGCGAGTTGCTGAAATCCACCGAGTCCCCTCACCTAGACCAAATCCCCGACAACATCGAGACTGTAGCCGATACGGAGGCGGCGATCGGCTCGCTCACCGGTCACGTACAAGCGATCCTGAGCGATTGCTCAAGGGAGGTCCCGGCAGAGGATCACCTCCGCTGGAAACTCCCGGACGATGTGCGTGACCTGGTGACCGAGAAGAACGCGGCCACCAGGGCATTCAGAGCTTTCCCCTGCGATAGTAACAAAGTTTTCATGCGTCGCTTACAACGCAAAGTAAGTACATGCGTCAAAAAACTGCGTGAGGATCGCTGGGACAAGCTACTCGACGACCTAGAGCCAACCCATCAGGCCTTCTGGGACCTACAGAGGAAGCTACGCTCCTCTGAGGTAGCCTCCATGCCCCCGCTCATCCGCCCCGACAAAACCGTCGCTTTCGATGACGACGACAAAGCCGAATGCCTGGCCGACAGCCTAGAGGCTCAATGCTCTCCCAGCACACAGCCAGTAGACCCAGCTCACCTCGCTGAGGTGGACGCTGAAGTCGAACGCCGAACCTCCCTCCCCCCCGTTGAGGACCCGAATGACCCCCTACCCCCAGTCACACCAGAAGAGGTGGAGGGGATTATCAAGGGACTTAAACACCGAAAAGCCCCTGGCTCAGACGGAATCACCAATAAGGTGTTCAAACTCTTCTCTCCCGCCCTCATAGTGCTAATGACCGCTATCTTCAATAGCGCCATGGCCAATAATATATTCCCACAGTCGTGGAAACAGGCAACTGTCATCGGTATTCCAAAACCGGGCAAGCCCAAGACGGCACCGAGTAGTTACCGTCCTATCAGCCTCCTCAATGTCTTAGGCAAGATCTATGAGCGGCTTATTTATAAGCGGCTCAAAGATTAGGCCGAAGCAAAGAGCTTAATCCCAAAGGAGCAATTCGGGTTCAGGCCCCAACACTCCTGCGTCCAACAAGTGCACCGCATAGTCGAACACATCAGCGCCCGCTTCCAGCGAGGTCTGTACACAGGTGCCTTGTTCTTCGATATCGCGAAGGCATTCGACAAGGTCTGGCACAACGGGCTGATATACAAGCTGTACCAGCTCGGTGTGCCTGATCGTCTCGTGCTCATTCTCCGAGACTTTCTGTCGAATCGAACCTTCCGATACAGAATCGAGGGTGCCCTTTCCGCCCCTCATCCGATCCGCGCCGGCGTCCCCCAGGGCTCGGTAATATCCCCACTAGCCTTCACGCTATACACTAGCGACATTCCCAAAAGTAAGGCAGCTCAACTAGCCCTATTCGCTGACGACACAGCCATATACTATTCAGGCAGAAGCCCTAACAAAATAGCATCTACTCTCCAAAACTCCGCAAAAGCCTTAGGCGATTGGTTCCGGAAATGGAGAATAGAAGTAAATCCCGACAAGAGCCAGGCGGTTCTCTTCCTCAGACCCAAGTACCGCCTCCCTCCCACCCCAAAACCGATCACCATGTTTGGCAAGCCGATCCCTTGGGACAAGCAAGCCAAATACTTGGGGGTCATCCTAGACCGACGCCTGACCTTTGGGGAGCACATAAGGACGGTGCGCTCGCGCGCCGCCTTCGCTCTCGGCAGGCTCCACTCCATGTTGAATGCACGCAGCAAATTGTCACTAAAGTGCAAATTGCGTACCTACACCGCGTGTATTCGACCTATCCTGACATACGCGTGCCCCGTGTTCGCGCATGCCAAGCCACACCACCTCCACAGGATGCAGACACTCCAAAACCGATTTCTCCGAAGAGCCACGGGAGCCCCGTGGTTCGTTAGGAATAACCAACTCCATGTTGATCTCAAGATTCCAACTATACAACAGTGCATGAAACGCCTAACTAGGAGTTTCTTTGACAGGGCTGAGAAACACCCCAACCCCCTCATTTCCTCAGCCACTCAATATGCCCCCTCTAATATCTCAAAAATTCGCCGTCCTAGGCATACTCTCATCACACCCGACGACCCCATCACCATACTCCAAGAGAGTTGTAGGGAAACCAGTACCAGACGTAAAAACAAATACAAACCGCGTATCCGGCCCCGCCGCCGAGGCCCTCCGCGACGTCCCTGTAACATCACAGCCCGACCCTTGCTCGACGAGCCAGCCCGCGTAGCTGAGCAAGTAGCTTTAAATTCCCCAAATAATAATCAGACCCAGCCTGACCATTGCTGTCCTCCCCCCAATGACGCACTAAGCCGAGGCCCGAACCCCACAGGGGGTGCCCTTAGTGTCGGTTCATTTAATAAAACATCCTAGTTTGTAAGCCCTGGCTGGGGGCCTTAAAGTAATTTTTGGCCACCACAGGATAGTCCGGTTAAGCAGAAAGGCAACCGTCTAGAGTTGCATCTGCGAGTGGTCATATCAAAAAAAAAAAAAAAAAAAAAAAAAAAAAAAAAAAAAAAAAAAAAAAAAACCGGCAAATATGACCAGCCAGTACCTATTGCTAAAGGTAGGACTACACACACTCTACAGTACTACCTCGGTGCATACTTACATAAGGAGCCAAACACGCTTAAAGCCAAAGGTTATAAATAAACTTAGTACAGACGCCAGCATATCAAGCTACTACAATCTGTCAAATTTATTTAATAGATTTTCTACTTTATCGCTAAAGCATAAGGTTCAAAGTTGATTGGGAAAATTTGACAGTTTCAGGTAGCTTGATGTGCTGGCGTCTGGACAACAAACCCTTACAACTTTACCCCATTAGTATTGTAACAAAACAAAACAACGCGATAACACAGGTAATAATACATAATGATAAGAAAGGCCTTGGCGTAGTTTGAACTACTAACAAAATTACATAATGGTGGTATTTGCGATTGTAAAGGGTAACAGTTTGAACTATCATGTCACGGTTTTAATGTTTGTAAGGTTGGCTATTCACGTAGCGACAAACATTGAGCAATATTACCTTAACTTGGTAAAAGAAGGTAAGATCCAATAAGGAAAACTAGCTGACCAGACAGACGTTGTCCTGTCCAAAATCATGAGTTATACACCCTAATTGCGAAACACTTTCAATCACAACCTGAATCATTTTGAAGAGTACCTATTGCTAATCCATTGCTTCATATTTAAAAAAAAAAATGTCTGCTCAACAACGTCATAACGCAATGAATGCTGTTGAACCGTCAAAATGAAAGCCATTGCTGTTAGTGTGTTACGCCCGCCGCCGCCCGATTCGATTTCCCATCAGCAAAAATAACAATCTTCCATACAAACTTTCATCCCATATTTAACCCTTTATCCGAAAAATGTATCCCCATACATTTTCAAAAATCCTTCCTTAGTGCTCACTTTCGTGGAAATCTTCTTCTCCTTCTTTTTTTTCTTCTTTTTGTCATAGCGGTTTAGGCTCATCGTTGTCTATCAGTGAATTTAAGGTTTTTATTATGAAGATAGACTAAAGTTATTTGTCTGGCTTTCAACATTCATTTACATACTAATGTTTTAGATATGGATAAATCCCTCGAGAATGTCTCTCCCTTGGCGTCAGTATCCAAACGACTAAAAGCGTCCTAGATCAATAAATCTGCTGTCTTTCTTGATAGAATTTATTTAATACTAGCTGCGGCCCGCGGTTTCCCCCGCGTAAATGTGGATCCCGTGGGAATATCGGGATAAAAAGTAGCCTATATGTTAATCCAGGGTGTCAGCTACCTCCATACAAAACTTTATCAAAATTGGTCCAGCCGTTTGAGCGTGAAGAAGTAACAAACATATAAACACACACACACACCCCTGTTTGTACAGACACCCTTACGAGGACCTTGTTAGTCCTAGAACCAACCGAGGACCCTCCAAAAAACTGGTTTAAATACCTCGTTGGCCTTTTAGAATAAGATAGAAAGAGACAGGTGAGTAAATCTATAGTGATGAGCCTACTAGGATAATGCTATCTCAACATTTTTCTGTATGAATTTCGGCTATCATACCGAGGACCTGAAATACACAGCTAAATGTCACCAGCGATGCACATACGAGGACTTTGTGTAAGCCAACCGAGGACCTCTTACGTAAGCCCTGCGACGTCCTTCCGAGGACGTATTTTTACACAATATTTCTTATAGCTTGTACAAAGTGCGGACGTTGTGTTAGACTTTATATCACTAAACCGAGGACAGTTTTTCGCGTAGAACTTGTATAAACCGAGGACCTGGAAAATACCTACCTACCTACCTAAAACATTTTACGTGTAAGATAATAATCAATGTTCCAATTTATTTCTTACACACTTTTTCTAGAATGAAGTACCAAGCGAGGACGAGTCAATGTCTTTACGTTTGTCAGCGCTTTATTTTGTTAAACACTCGTGATTGTTGCTTTTAAAGTAAACAGTAGGTATTAAAAATAATGGCCGTATCTATATACATATTTATAAGGAAAAACTGACTGACTGACTGACATATCAACGCACAGCCGAAACTACTGGGTTTAGGAATGTGATTTTAGACATTACGGACGCTTTTAACGTTCTGCATCGTTCTCACATGCAAAATTTTTTACATGAATGATTTAAACAAGACTTTGTAACCATATTATTTTGATTTAAAGAGTGTCCATGGAGTTTCTTGCCCGTTCTTCTCCATAGGTACCTATGCTTTGGAATGGGCAACTACGAGTTTCTTCATCTTTCTGACTGACAGACCCCTTGACAATTCAAAAGTGCCTGCAATTGGTTTAATTGAAATAAATGCTTTGAGTTTGAGTTGAGTTTGATATTGTGAAATTTTGCACACGGCTTCCTTTTATAATGTAGAGGAGCACTAAGAAGGGGTTTTTGGAAATTCAACCTTTAAGGGGGTGAAAAGGGTGGATTTCGTTTGTATGAAAAGTCTTATTCCTTGAGTCTTATTCCTATTTATCTAAGTAAATTATGAAGTTTGGCATTTTTTGTTTTTCTAAACTAACCCCTAAAGGGGGGTTGTGGGGTGTCAAAATTTGTATGGAAGATGTTTAACTCGCGGTCCGATTAACTCGAAACACAGTATTTATACTTAAGACACAAAAAAATAAAGAATAACGTGTATCAGGGTTTTTCAAAATCTACCCCTAACGGGGTGAAAAGGGGTAGTTAATTATACAGGCGAGGATTTTACTGCGTGGGTTGAATAACCCGAAAATTGGTATAAATAAATCTTCGAGTCATGTAATCAACATATCCCAAACGATTTTTCGAAATTCCACCCCTGTGGGGGTGAAAAGCAGGAATACAGTTTATATGAAAAATCCTATTCATTTGGTTAATAAACTTGAAACTCAAACTCAAACTCAAATCATTTATTTCAATTAAACCTTGTACAGGCACTTTTGAATTGTCAAAATTAAATAGTCTGTCAGTTAGTCAGAAAGTTGAAGCTAGTTGCCCATTCCAAAGCGTAGATCTCTATGGAGAAGAACGGGCAAGAAACTCCATGGACACTCTTTTAAATCAAGATATTACAAAATCCTGGGTACATTATTCTTGTTGCTTCTATATGTGAGAACAATGTAAAAAAGACAGAAATGAAGAAACAATTCAAGACATAAGATTAAAAATAAGCCTTGGCAGTTAAGAGATGACCAGTCTCAACCGACGGCGCCCGTTCACGAACATGACGCGTGGATCAGCACCATCCAGCTCAACCATTTTGTAGGGAACCGAATGATCCAACACACGCGCCACCATCGGTGAGACATTTAAGTGAGCATGACACGTTCTCAACTGCCATGCTCTTTCAAGTCAACATCAAAAAATCATAATAAAAGGAAACATGGTTCTTACATTTACAAAGTTAAAAAAAAAAAATGCTTCTAAATTATACAAAACTACAGTTTGCAATTTATTTAAGAGATAAATAGAATTTTATTACCTACCAAACAGGAAGAGATATTTAATATTGAAGTATTCAACAATTAAAACTTGAGTGAATAAATTTAAAAAGTTATGTTCGTAATGACAGAAACACAAAAAAAAGAAAAAGGGAAGCACCTCTTCCAAATATTGAAATTTTAACTAGTGAGTCCAAGTGTCTGTGGAGCAGGAAACTAAAGGGAGATTGGGGGTGTAAAATTTTGTATGGAAGAATTTTAACGCGCGGTCCAACTATTTCGAAATTCAGTATGTAAGACCAAAATAAATAATAAAGTATAATCAGGGTTTTAAGAAAATCTACCCCTGACGGGGTGAAGGGATAGTCAATTTCTTAGGGAAGTATTTTATTATGTGGCTTGATTGGATAATTGGTATAAATAATCTTTAAGTCAAGCTATAGAAACATCCCAGACGATTTTTCAAAACTACACCCCTATGGGGATAAAATATTTTTAGTAGCCATGTTTTTAATCACGTCTAAACTTGCTATGGAGTATCTTAATTTGACAGGACTAAACTAATATTTATCTTCTGTCCTTTTATAATGAATTACAGAAAAAGATGCACTGAACTTAAATTTAGTTTAGTTTGTGAACAAGGGAATCGGCGCCATTAAGTTATTAAGTTTACATGCTTCCCAAATTATTTTGATCTCACTTGATAAATTTCTTTGTTGTTTTCTAACTAAGCATTGTGTTATGTAATTTTATGTTAAGTTTTTAGCTCAAATTATGTCGATTTCTTTTAATTATGGTTTCTATAAGTCTTTTTGTTTGAGTCGTTTTCTATTAACTGTTATGTAAGTTTTCTAATCATTCTTCTCAAAAATGTTACTGCAACTTTATGATTACTTCTATAAGTAGATCGTTGGTAAAACTTTGTTAAATAATTTGTTTCATTTTAAAACAATCCTACTTTTATTTCAGAAAAGTTTATGACGTGGTTTTCTTTAGTACGTTCATGTTCTGTATTTCTTTGTACTTTATATTTGCTTCAAATCTTGCTGCAGACATTTCACCTAGGAAGGCATTTACTTTAGATTCTTTATGAAAAGCACACGTATTCAGCTCCTACCTTCAGACAATACAATATTTTATGGTGCAAATCATAATGTTGAATAATATAAGCGGGCCTAGGTACTTAGCACATACTGCAGAAGAAGCATGATTATTCCTCATGCACCTAGTAGCTACTAACGGTTTGTTTAAGGATTCAGTCTACCTTCGATTTTCTCCTTCATAATTTTATTTAAATGATAGCATATAATTTGTCTTCTACAAACAAGGAAAACTGTCGAAACGAGGACTAGAATACACACTGTTCGGAAAATCTAGCAAACCGAGGTCTTAAATACACATTGTCTGGAAAAGCTACCTAACCGAGGTCTTTTGTGTTAAAGTTAACACATAGGTCCTCGGATAATACAACAAACGTGAAATGAGTGTAAAGAGTCTGTGTATGAGGCGACAGTGGCACCATCTGGTGGATACACAAAGTCTGTGTAAGATTATGAATAATCTTGATCAAACCGAGGTTCGGACAACTTTTTCGTATTAAGTATATAGAAAGACTCAAAATCGCTTGCAGAATACGAATCTTTGGTCAAGTCAAACCGAGGACCCTCGAAAAGGTCCTCGCTTTGAAAAGGTCCTCGGTCGTGCCTTGTGTATTCATACGCACGTCCTCGGATGGTACTTAAAACAAACACACCCCCACATACTCACAAACTTTCGCCTTTATAATATTAGGGTGATAAATGTAGAGTTTTCTTATAAAGTATTGTTTTATTTACAGTGTTTGTTGGTGACATCAAGTCTTTTCTGCAAGTGATATTGACTTGCGACTCACCGTTTGTCGTCTGCGATTAATCGCATAGTGAATGCTCGTATTTAGTGTCACGCAATTTTGATATACGACTGGCGTGTTATAACATTTTATACTCTAATATGACTATGAAAGTCACTATTTTTGGGACATTTTAGTTCGGTTTACATCGTAAAATATTAGCTTGATTTGTGGTCCTACTTTTTATAGGATAATGAAAATAAATGGTTTAGTCTGCAAGGAGTTTAATGGTTTCATTTTAGCTTTTATATGGGTTACATTTCTGGAAATCTAGATTTATATGGTGTTAATAATTTTTCCCTAGCTTTGGTAGACGTTGACTATACAACGTGATTTATTCCGGGAAAATATACTTTATTTTTATTTTGTTAATAACCAGCTACCTACTTAGGTAAAGTAGCACAAACAGAAAAACATAAATAATTTAGGTAATAATGTAGCCCACAGCCCACAGCGCAGGCTGTTCACAGATTGCCATTAAGGGGCTTACAGGACCTAAACGCAAAAAACGCAAGTTTTAGAAACAATAAAAGTATATGATCGACTACAGTAAACAAAATCAGAAAAATATATGATATTCTTCAGGATATATGCGAGGTAGATACTATGTTGAAAATATAATACAACTAATTTGATACGATGGAAAAAAAATATGAAGACTTTCTTTTTACAATAAAAACCATACAATCATTCTGATTTTTTGTCAGATTATTATACAAGCAACATGCTAAAACACTACTGTTATAATTTTTTTTATCCAAACAATAGATTTTTGTAATTAAAGAATTGCTTCATATTTTGCCATAAATTACCAGCGTTGTGTCATCGCGCTTCTCTTTCTTTTCTATGTAGTCCGACAGTGACTGCGCTTTAGGTCATGTAAGCCCCTTGATAAATAAAACTGTAAAGGCAGTAGGAAGTAAACTTCCGACTTTTTTAAATTTTATTTGAAATGGGTTTGCTCTTGACTCTAGTCTAGGTCAGAGGTGACAGAGACAAAATCGACGATGGAGTGAACTTACCCAAAAGAAGCCTGTTCACTCTTACTTTGAAGAGATTCGGGTTGTATGCTCGGAAACACAGACACAGGTAGAGAGTAACCCTAAATTACCCTCTACGTATAGGGTAATTTATTCAGTGTAAAATACATGTCCCCTTTGTTGTTGGATTCTGACTATTCAGGCTGATTTATATAGTGGAAAATAACTTCCCCTGTTTTGGTTGATTCTGAGTTCTGACCATACAAACACGTTGATTAGTTTTAACTTGTCACTTCAGTATTTCCTGGCTTTGAACTCACAAGGCTGGCAAAAGGGGTGGCGGCATGTAATTGGATTAGTGTCAAAAAATCTCAGTGATAGCAGGGGATTCGAGTTGCGCTGCCCCATAAATGGCCGACGGCTCACCCCTTGTCCCCTGGGACCACTTCGACGACATGGTGATTCAAAAACCTTTTACTTGTCCTGGAGAAATATTGTATACGGATATGAAGTTATTCAGTTTGTTTTTCCAGTGATATGCAATGTAGTACATTTACATTGAATAGTAGGTACAAATGTATGAAAAGACCATTTGAGTAACACGTAAACAATCCTACTTTTAGAAAACTAAGAAATAATAAGTCTAGCATTGAAGAAAATTTTGTTACTTCATCCAAAAAAAAAAAAACATGAAAGTTTACAAATGTTCAGAGTTTCATATTCGTATTGAAACAAACAGATTGGCTCGTTAAAACTTTTTGCCGGTACAGTTGGCAACAAACATAAGTACCTAGACTACAACGTAACAACGTCCGCTGTTTTTGCTATCTGTACGTAACAGTATTATACTGTAATGATCGTCTAAGGGCAATCTCGAGGGATGGAGGTTTTTTTTGCAAGAAATTGCATAAGAAAATGTAATAGGTTTTTTATCTGACGCTACGTCTACATTGGCTGGATAATGCAGTTCGTTGTTAGAGAATTAAGTCAGTGTTTTATTTATAAAATGAAGCTTTTTCTAGCGATGAAGTGGAAGATTTGATGGAGGGATCTAGTGAGAAACTTGGAGATGAAGCGCCTTCAGCTTGTGGTTTAAGCAGATGATGTAGGCGCTCTGAAGCGATTTAAGTACTTCAGAAAAGTTTGTTTGAACGGGGTCATCTCGGGACCGGCCGGTCGAAATAAAAAAAAAAAATTACATTTGATAGCCCAATTCTTGAGAAAGGCTAAAGGCTATTTAACATCATGCTAGGATCCTTAGGAGCCGAGCAAAAAGAAAAATAAGGACGAACGCTAAGCGAAAACGAAGTACTAGTGGCGAGGCGATGTGGTGCGACGGGGAGGGTTGTGGGAACAATAAATTTCACGCGGACAAAGTCGCGGGCAGAAGCTAGTTCATAAAAGAAATATGACAATAACTAAGTATCTATGAGTATCTGAATAGCATGTTCGACTATGATGATAACTATGTTGAAAAGCTTTGTTGTGACCGCTCGCTGTGCTGTCAACACACTAACAGTAGGAATGGCTTTCATTTTGACAGTTCAACCACACTCATTGCGTTATTTACGTTGTTGACCAGACAACATTTTTGAACATATAAAGCAATGGATTAGTAATATGTTTTTTTTTTTTAAACATTGCCCCACACTAGGAATTTCTCATGTACTGTGGGTGCGGTCACAAACATTTAAAACTCACATACACAAACAGCCAGACCCGGAACAACTACTTGTAGGTCATACAAATATTTGATCCGTGCGGGAATCGAACCCGCGACACGCAGCGCAGCAGTCAATCGCTTAACCACTGCGCCAACCGTGCCGTCAATATCCTTCAAAATTATCCAGAATGAGTTTGATAGTGTGTTACGCAATTAGAGTGCAGGTCAGCCCCGTTACCACGTTTCGGTCTGTCTGAAGGCTCCTTCAAACAGGCGCGACATGCGATAAAATCGTGCGCGACACAAAGGCACCGCAAGTCGCGCAACGAGCGGTGCCTTTGTGTCGCGCGCGATTCGCGTCGCGCCTGTTGTAGGAGCCTTAACATTTTTGCAACGACACTGAAATTGTTTCCGTAGACAAAGAAAGGACAACAGAATTATTAAAAAACATAAAGGCTCTTCCCCACAGGCGGGTTATTATCGGTCGATAATATCGGATAATTTAGATGCGTTATTGTCACATCGGTTTTCATTACGTTTTGTAATTGGACGGCCACGAAGGTACACACTGCTGCGATAATAATGACGCAGTAGAAGTAGGACGCTTGCGTTCCTCCGTCCTGCGATATTCCGATATGAGTTCTTAAAACATTTTGTTTTAGGACGCATAGTTACGATCTTACACACACCTTCGTTATAAACGTAGTTACGTGTAGTGCGGGCCCCCCGTCTTTACTGTAGTTTACACACATACGTTAGGAATATCGGACGATAAAAACTCAGATGTGTGGCAAGGAATTGGGACGCATTATCGCAATAACGCATCCGATATTATCGACCGATGAAACACGACCGTGGGGGAGAGCCTTTAAGTACCTACATTCATTCTTATTCCTCGTTATAAACACATTTACGTAAGGAGCATCACAAAGACACAAATCACTATAAATTGCACGAATAATGTCCTTCGCACGATTGTGTAGCATCTTCAAAGGATAGCGCGGAGGATGTTACGTCACAGCTTGTACTGCGCTTTTTACGCCGCACCGGATGGGCAGGACTGCAGGACCCGTGGGAGGCGACATGATATATGTGTTGGGCTTGTTAGGATTTGGCTGGTTGTGGAGTTACGAGTGGGTAAGTTGTAGGTAAAAACTTTTTCTTAAAAAAAAACAATGCACCACACACCATGAAAATGTTTACCTACTACTCCTGAAACCCATCAACCCTGCACAATTGTACATCTGTAGGAACAAAAATAATAAAAAAAAACTCTTCCCTATTTATACAATGAATACCTTATCGCAACAGTACCTCCCATCCCCTTTCTTATGAAGCAAGAAAACTTTAATAAGAAATAAGAATGCTGAGTGAAACGGAAATGAAGAGAATATATCTTTTTATCTTTTGTAGTCGACGTCAAGCCACCTCTATTCATAAAGATGAACAATATGAAGGAACCTGCACTTTTCTAGGCCATTGGAGTTCAGTTGTGAATACTAGGGGTGTGTATTGGTATCTTTTAGGGTACCAAAATGGTAAAAAGGAACCCTTCTTATGGTGCGACTCAGTCTGTCTGTCCGTCTGTCAGAGCTGTATATCTCAAGAATTACTAATGTTATAAACTTGAAATTTGGATTAGTTTTAGATGACGTTAGCCCAACTATTTTGCAACTAATAAAGAAATAAAAATATATATAGGTACATTTTTTACAACAGGGACTGAAAGGGGGTCTGAAAAATTCGAAGTACTGCTACTAGGGCATGTGGGATATCATATGAAAGAGCGCAATTTGTACATTCTCAAACATTTTTACTTTTTTTTTAGGGCGCATAGTTTTCGACTTTTGATGAAAAATGTAAAAAAAAAATACCGTTCCCCCCTTGTCTCCGCCGGTTACACAGAAACCTTTAGGTTACTTACATTGATATAATAATTGTCCTCAAAGGTGTAATTCGCTGCCCCAAAGTATGTAATCTAATCTAGGTAGATGTGTAAATGAATAAGGTTGTACAGTTTGTGTTTATTACGTTATCTTTATACCTTATTTATTTATAGCTGAGCAGTTTTTAAAAGACTGAATTGAGTTAAAGACTTAGCTTAGATGGTAATCAAAGTGTGCATAAATTGTGAGCAAACAGCTAATTTCACGAAATGTATCCAGTAGTAAAGTAGGTACTCAAAACTACTTGATAAAGCTCAAATAACTTGGGTAATCAAATTCAATACTCATTATTATTGAGGAATGCAATAAATATATTGTGGAATGCAATAAATATATTTTAATATATAATTATTATATTTTCACTCCGCTAACGTAAAATTATATGGCATGCAAACCTAACCTAAAGCAAGTTATTTAAGCCTAAGGCTCTAACCGGGCATTCATATTGTGCTGAAGAATTTGGAACCTCAACTGAGAACATCGTATGAAAACATAGGTATTATATTTATTGCATTCCACAATGGGAACTTAGGTTGTAGGTTTTACACAGTCATGATGATCGTGGACCCTGTCGAGCACGGCAATGTAGACGGTAAGGTAGAAGTAGGAACATTCTATCAGCTCAAAGAATCACACAAGAAAATAATCACACTAATATTATAAAGGCAAAAGTTTGTGAGTGTGGGGGGGTGTGTGTGTGTGTGAGGGTGTGTGTGTACTTTACGCTCAAACGGCTGGACCAATTTTGATTAAATTGGGTATGGAGGTAACTGACACCCTGGATTAACATATACTTAGGCTACTTTTTATCCCGATATTTCCAACCGATATTTTCAACCAATTAAGATGACTTTGGCTTAGGTAATTTAATCCTGAAAAAACTTGTAGGATATTGTTTCAGAGGAGTGGTCTGTATAGGGCTGCTGGTTTTAATCGACTATTTTAGTTTTTATTTTGGAGATTTCAATTAAAATTCAAAATATTTTTATTTCACATAAACCTCTAAGGGACTTATGAAATGTCAGAACTAGGTGCATGTGCCTTTATTTTTTTCATTCATATCTATCATACTGATATTTTAAAGGCGAAAGTTTGTGGGGGTGTGTGTGTGTGTTTATGTTTGTTTCTTCTTCAAACTCAAACGGCTGGACCAATTTTGATACAATTTTGTATGGAGGTAGCTGACACCCTAGATTAACATATAGGCTACTTTTTATCCCGATATTCCTAAGGGATCGGCATTTACGCGGGTGAAACCGCGGGGCGCAGCTAGTTAACTATAAAACCATCTCAGTATCTCAACTTGACATCCCTCCTCCATTCCATTGAATCAAAAGAGGTCAACAAATAAGATCTGAACGGTATCCACTAACTAATGAAATCAATTAGCTGCAAGTACATAGACAGTGCTTCGATAGTGCACTTTCCTTGTAATTAATTATTTAATGAGTATTGTGTTACATAGCGGGCTTTTAGCCGACTGTGAAGGAGATAGGTGAGTTATGGTTGTGGCTCACGGATGGGTAATGTATGTGATGGGAATTTTTGATCATTGTTATCAAGAATTTATCATATAACTAGCTGCGTCACGCGGTTCCACCCGCGTAAATGCCGATCCCTTAGGAATATCGGGATAAAAAGTAGCCTATATGTTAATCCAGGGTGTCAGCTACCTCCATACAAAATTTTATCAAAATTGGTCCCGCCGTTTGGGCGTGAAGAAGTAACAAACATATAAACACACACATTCACAAACTTTCGCCGTTCTAATATTAGTGTGATAAGATTTTCCAAGTATGTACTCGTAACTTGGTCTGGATATAAATCTTTCCTGAAAAGGATATTATAGTATTGTTTTATTTTATACTTCATGTTAGTATGATGTGGAAATTAACTCTATATTTATCATGATAAAGTATTTCATCATGTATTGTCTCTCGAACCTTTAATAAACTATAGTAGAGAACCTTGTCATAATAATAATCAGCTAATTAGCTAAATTTAAAAAAAAAAGTTTAATTTGTTTAAAAAGCTTAGTTGGGCACTAAGCAAAAAATATGTATCTAATTAACATCTTAGGTAAATAGGTAAGTAGGTACTTACTTCTTGCCCCTAGTTAATAACTAACGTTTTAATATCAATTAATTTGTTTGACAATTATTTTAATCGAAATAGAAGTTTTTACGCTTTATATCTAATATTTATTCATAATACTTACACTTTATCGAATAATCGTATCAATAAAGGTATTCAGAATAAATAATCTTGACGTTTTAATTGGTTCAATACATCAATTTTTAATTGCACAATTATATGTTAATGAAGTTATGAATTGATTGGCGTAAAAAATATTTTCCATTGTTTTATTATTCATGAACAATATTACTATTACGGGTGGCAACAATGTGTGATATTAAAAAAGTGTAGTGGCAATTCTGGAATAAAATTAACCATAGAGATGGAAAAACTCGTTTTTTCTGTTTTAGGCACTAATAAGTGGTAGTATAAGACCTATGTTTGCACCTGACTTCACCTGAGCCTGAATCAGCCTGGTTGTGCCATAAGAATATGTTTTTAATTACGTCACCGGACAGTCTGAAATCCATTTGGCAAATGGATCACTTCTGTCAGAAGCAATCCGTACGAATTACCGCGAGCTGTCGATACCGTGAAGTGTCCAATTTGTTCGGATATTGGAAATTTATTATTTTTAATTAATTGGGTCAGGATATAAAAGCAGACATTTCATTTTTTTATCCACACACGGAGCCGTCGCGACCGGCGCGGTAATTGCGTAACACAATTACAATGGCCATTCATTTTGACAGTTCAACAACATTCATTTCGTTATTTACGTTGTTGCTCAGACGAATTTTTCAAACTTAAGGAGCATTGTATTATGAATTTTCTTCAAAATCCTTCGGGCCGTGCGTCAGAAAGCACGTTAACCCGTTGGACCCGGTTGTCATTCGTAGATTTACCCAGTAACTGGGATATGGAGGTCAGATAGGCAGTCACTCTATGTAGAACACTGGTATTCAGCTTCATCCGGTTAGAAAGAAAAAAAGAAAGAAAGAAAAATGCGTTTATTGGCATTACAGCGAAATAAATACACCTTAAAACGATAAAAACAGAAAACAAAGATTATAATGCCAAAAGGGCCTCAGCTCAGCATAATGTCAGATGACAACACAAGGTGTACCACCTGACGCTGATTTTTACGCTTTTTTTTTGTTAGACTGGACCCCAACCCCAACATAGTAAGGAAAAGGTAAATTGATTGGGATGCTGGCTAATTGTCACTGGCCACTTGAGGCGGTCATAAGTATTCCTTGTACGAGGAGGCTTAGAGCTCTTCGCAACATAGTTATTCAACAAAGAATTTTCGGACTGACTATAGGCACTTATGTCCGGTGAAATACGATAGGCTGATAGATGGTGTGGTTCTAATACCACCCCTGCACATAATGATCAATATTGGGCCAGTCCGCCGCACTAGATCAACAATATTGGGCCAGTCCGCCGCACTAGATCAACAATTCGATGGGTTTGCTTTGATGGATCTCGAGTACGAAAAGAGCGATGAAGTGGCCTAAGTGGGTCGTCTACACTTATCCAAACAGGGAAAAGGAAATACGCAAGCTATAGTCATTTATCATTCCCATATTTTATAAAGTTATATGTATACTAGCTGCGCCCCGCTATTTCACCCGCGTAAATGTCGAACCCGTGGGAATATCGGGATAAAAAGTAGCCTATATGTTAATCCAGGGTGTCAGCTACCTCCATACAAAATTTTATCAAAATTGGTCCAGCCGTTTGAGCGTGAAGAAGAAACAAACATATAAACACACACACACACACACTCACAAACTTTCGCCTTTAAAATATCAGTGTGATAGAAATGAATAAAAAAAATAAAGGAATATATAAACTACTATAAACTAAAATAGTCGATTAAAACCAGCAGCCCTATACAGACCACTCCTCTGAAACAAAAGTATCCTACAAGTTTTTTCAGGATTAAATTAGGTACCTAAGCCAAAGTCATCTTAATTGGTTGAAACTAGCTTTAAGTATGTACTAGCTCGAGTACTTTTTCAGGACTAAGTGTAAGTTTTACGCCAAAATTTATCAAAATTGTATCGGTAAATTATTTAAGAAAATGTTACAAACATACTAAACTCACTCTGATAAATGTACGGCCTTTTCGCTGCAAAGAATGTTTTAACTTCAATCGCTTTATAAGGTCTAGACTTCAAAAGGTCCGTTTAAGTAGCCACTAGCCATTAATCCATCAACGTACGCTGAAGTGTGTACATCCAACATGAGTTACTGGTGAGGGGAAACATTAAAGTCGAGCAGTGTTGTCAAAAATGGCGTCAAATTGGCGCGCATTTTTTTTTTTTCAAAGGCATTGACAGTAACTGATCATACAGTCGAGTTACTACCTTTGCAGACCTATTCCGCCATTTACGGCATTTTTGAATTACGCTCAATTATCTTGATGTACTACATCTATTATAATACGTAAAAGGTATAAATACAGAAGGAGCACATGTAATATATTCTTTATGGTAAACTAGACATTACTCGGCAAAATATTCTTGCCCTCAAGTCATTATTCTGCAAAATTATTTCGCGAATAGATGTCAACACATGATTTTGACAAAAACGTCGCCATATTTAAACATTTTATCGTTTTCACGTAATTAACAATGTTAAAATATCTTGTGAAGTAACATATTATTCATAAAAAACCTTCCCGTTGACTTCCTTACATATTCTATGTGGCAGTTTTTTACGTTTTAAATTGCGAGCGAAATATTTCGTAAAATACTTTATAGGTAAGGAATGTTGGCCAATTTTCATGCAGCCAATTAAGCTTTTTGTTATTGCAACAATTTTGTGTTGTAAAAGGTTATTGTTTAGTGCGATACAAAGAAATGTTTTACATACAAAACATCATCCCTGTTCTCCCTGAAGGGTTAGGTAGAGGTGTACCTCCCTATAGTATAGCCACATTTTGCTATTTTTAAGACCCATGTAATAGGGGGTGAGCCTATTGCAATATCCTTTAAATATAAATTTGAAAAAGACAAGTATGCAGCTACAAATACAAATATAAAATGGTTGTACCCAGATAAGTAGTCGTTTATTTTCAGTTTACAAAATTAATCTCGCATTTCAGAACGCAAACTATTTTCAGCTTCCATCCAAGCAATTTCACGATGTACTTTATAAAGGATTTTTCTCAAAACAATTTAAAAAGAGATTGCTAATCCTCACGTTTTGTAAAAAAAGCGAAGAAGATGAAAAAAACCGTTTTCCCGCTCCGTAACGCTGAAAGCACTTTTAGTGAACCATGGAGATTATTTTCCCAGCGTAGATAAGTCAGAAAATAAAACACAAGAAAGTTAGTAAGACGGATACTCAATAGAAAGTCCGACAACGCTTTTCCATCTCGAAGCGAGGTGGAAAGTTACAATGTCGTACGTATTTACTTCACTAAAGGTACATCATAAATATCGGTATATATGAAGTACATTTACAAACCCTTACAAACCTTTTACAAGGTGCAACCTACATTATTAATTACATCAGCTTTGTACCGACAAAAGTGTAGGTTGTACCAAGTAGATATTGGCTACGTATGTGTTTATTTTAATTAAGATAATGTGCGATTCTTTACGACATGTGGAGTAACCTTTTAAGCAAGGAATTGCTTGAAGTAGGAGACTCCGCAACAGCCACGTGGCATTTTCCAACAATAAACACACGGTGTAGACAATAAACATTCTGTGGCCTTTGAAGAAGGCCATAGAAAAGGAGAGCCAATGGCAGAGTAAAATAAATTAAAATTAGGTATTTCCTAATAAATAACATAATAAATGATAAATGATAAATGATTTTATTTCTGTAAGTAGGTTTGTACAAACACTTAAAAACACACAAAATAATAACATATAATTAATTTGTTAGTTAAAGTAAAGTGACTGGTGTAATAATATTAGTCATACTACATTATTAATCTGAATTTGCCGAATTACAAACAATTAACAAATGAAAAGCTAATTAATCAAAATTCAAAATGTAACATTGAACCCTACTTTATCTTGGGAGGAAGTAAAAATCTACTGAAATGGTCCCAATTTCGACATTTTCCTTTGCAATTACCGCCCTCCAGAAGTTTCGATATAAACTGGTCACCCCATAATTTGAATCACGGCATGTTGCATGCAAATGTTAATTAAAATAAGAACACACCTTTACATTTCTGCACCATCGTAATACAGCTGTATTGTAATAGTAATTAATTAGTTTAATCGTTCATTACTCTGTTGATAGGTAATTTGATGAGATTGCTTGTAATTAGCAATAGCAATGCGGTGCTGTTCCGAGAATCTAGCCGCCATTTTAATTGGTAAGATGACACTTTAATAGTTAATTAACTGTGTTTGCTTAGTAATTACATATTAGTTTAATATATACGTGCGTATGTGGCGTAGTATTAGTGTGGTATTAGTGTTGAAACGGATAGTTGTTTGGACGGATTCTGAATATCCGGCCATCTTTTAAGCCGAGTAGTCAGATGTCTGGCCGAAGATTGCCATGGCGAGCCCGCAGAAGTGAGGTACAAACGACCCTTTCGTTTCAAAATATTATGTCGAATTTCTAAAATGCAAATTATTGAAAATCATTCTCTTTATTTACTATCCGGTATCCGACCGGCTACTAAAACAAGGTTAAATAGGCTGGATACCGGATAGTTACCGGACATCCATTCATCTCTAATTATTATCTCAGACTGTGATTAAATAGTTAAATACCTACTATTAAATTTTTAATTTCACAGTTAAAAACCATAAATACGTGTATTTTTTTTGCATCGTAAGAATTAATTAATCATTTCCTACAATAGCGGCATGAGCAACAGTTTCTCATGTCAAACGAATTAACATCGTTAAAAAAATGATGAATGTAATTATAATCACTGTAAAATATGTGTAATTACATTCTCGCCATCTTTTTGTGTTGTGTGAAAGCCACGGGCCCCTTACATCTATCAGGTGGAACGATTTATGTAAATATTCTGTAAGATAGGGAACTAAATTAGTGTATTAATGAGTTCAGCTATTAATGTATTACTATTTTCTTTTGAAAAAAAAAACACTTCGATGAAAGACTAACCGACAAACATCGCACAATCTAAACCACTATAGATACGAAAATAAAGCCATAAATTGGAGGAAATTATTTCAAGAAAACTCCGAAGGGGGTGAAATGGGGTGTAAACTTTTGTTAGGAAAAACATATTTCTTGCAAGTTTCTATGTTTTCTTTTGAAATAATTTTCAATACGAATAATAAAAGACGCAGTTAGTTACTTTCATACTTTTTTATTTTTCAATACTACCCCATGTAGGGGTGAAAATAATGATTTGAGAAAATATCTTCATTTTTGTTCATAGTCAGATACAAAGACATATCTTAAATCTCTTTGGTCAGATATAATATTGACTTTGCCTTTGAAAACATTACCGCCGCCGTGACCTCGGTATGTTCCGGGCATCCTTTTAATTAACCCGTACGCTGCGGACGGGGCATAAATTATTGTTATTAAAGATAATAATTTGTATGTTATCAAAGGTTTCTTTTTTATTGTATAGTTTTATTCAGGGTTTGGGAAATGTTATTTTATAAGTAGTTATCATATCACATTACTTGTGCTTTTAATTAAATAGTAATATGAGGTTCATTTTATAAGTCTAAGGGCTGATTTGTCAATCATCTGATAACTTTATTCAAGGAATAATTTTGAAATTTTGGCAGTTATGTCATACAAAAACTGTCAAACCTCAATTTTATTCCTCGAATAAAAGTTTTCTGGCGATGGAAAAATCAACCCTAAGTCGTATATATTTTTTTGAGCTTTAGCTACACTTCGCTAATGTTCAACCTTCAAGACTTCGTGAAGTATCCTTTACTTGTAGATGAAGAACAGTGCAGTCAAGTTGAGTTTAGGTACCTTAAAATAAAAACAAGTGGAAATGCATATCTGCAAAACTACCTATAGGTACCGGGTTTTGCCTGTTAACAGGGAAACCCATCAATATTCTAACTCGAAACTCAGAAACATCATCTCAAACGCCAAAACAAACATTTCATAACTCATGAGCACAAACTCAACACGTATGGAAAATCAAAAATGGTACCTAATTGTGGATCATGAATGGAGTCGCGTGAACATCGGCAGTGACCTTGTGGACTAGTCGGCTGCCCGGGCAGGCTATTGCACTGCACGCGGTCTCCCGCCCCGCACACCCGCCCGCACCCCCCGCTCTGCCCCGCACGCAAATTATTGAGCCACCTCGCTTGCCCCCCCCCGCCTGCATTTCCTTCCGCGTGCCCCGCCCGGGATTTTAGTTTCACTGGGATGCCTCGGATTGCGTTAGGTTATGATTTTCGTTGTTTATTTATTGAATCATGGCGCTCGCTGTTCTATTTTGAAAGTGAGTTTTTAATCATTTGTTTTAGTGCACAGTTTTTTTAATTTTTTTGATTATAATTGGTAGTTTCTCTAAGTAAGTACAGAGAGCTTTGAGAAAAAAGCAGGTTTTTGATGACTTCAAGAAAGCTTTTTGTAGGCTTCTGTGTATTTATTTTCGATACATTTTGGAGTCTATGTAAAACTCAATTGTCTTTGCAGAAAGACTACGGTTTTGCTTTAATTTCCAACGAAGGGAATTATTAATTGAATACCCTAATGAATAAGGTATTTTAATTCTGAATGTAATTTACTTTTCTAATAGGAATTATTTATGTAGGTATGTTACCAGCAAAAGTTACCCACTTCGATGTTATCAACGGCTCGCCCCGAGCGATCCTTCTGAACTAAAATGTGATGAATAAATGCATAAATCTACATGTTTATCCATTACATTTTATATAACTAATGCAATGTTATGCAGGCAATGCTAAACACTCGCTATTTCCAATTAAATAATGATTTAAATCACGTGTACTTGAAGTTTGTTGACCCTAGTTGCAGAGAGCTTTTATAAAATGAGAAGAGAATTTCCTTGTGGAAGTATATTTCCTTATCATTTTTCTACAGATAGGATCCGGTCGCCGACAGATGTATAAGAAAAGCAAAGGTTTTCTTATAAGAAAACTTCGTATCGGAAAATCTCGGCGTCCGTCTAGCAACCTGTTGAGAACATAAAATAATAAGGTTGTCGGTATCTCGGTAACCCTCCAATGTTTTGATCTGTCCCACATCGGGGCCGCGCGAAACACCGTCACGTTTTTGCCGCCTGTTTTGAATTTATAAAGTGGTTTGGCCAACAGCTGATCGAGCGGTGTTGCCAGCGCGCCACGCCGCCCCCGCTCTCAAAGGTGCGGTGTTGCCGCTCCGTGCGCTCGCCCGGTGAGCCAAGTCTCTGAGGCGATCGACCGACCACCGCCCCCTCCCCTCCCCACACATAAAGCACAATTTCCCCAACACAGTGCCTTCTGAAATAGTTACCTTTTTAGACTATACCTTTTTTGGTGGTGAAATTTTCCGTAAGCTGGGCTCGCATCGGGGTTAGCCGGTCGATTGCTGTTACGAGTATACTGATGTGTTAGGTAAGCTTTCTAGTCTGGCGAGATCAGATTCCGTCAGTGTTCGCTACGTTCAGGAACAATTCGCTAAAAGGATTGTGACAGCCTTGATTTAGAGAGTATTTTGGGAAGCTTTCAGGGGTTGATGTAACTTTAAGAGCATTGTCTGAAATGTTACCGATATAAATCTTTGTATTTACAATATTCATTGTCCTACATTCCCAAGTTGATTGAAGGACGAAACCGCTCAATCGATGGAGGTTAAGATGCCACGAACCAGTCAACTAAACGAAACGGGTTCCTGGCTGGCTCCATGGCACAGAGTCTACGACCAGTTATGCATTATTACGATCTTCACACAATGCCTTATTGCTACTTACGTTGCTTCATTTCGCGTTGATATTGCTATAAATACACACGTCAATTTAGTTACTTTTTCGCTCTTTTTTCCTGGGGACCCGACGTACTAAAGTTACATCGGGCTCGCCTGGGGTCACGTAGCAGTTAGGGTTTAATAGCATAGCATTATCGTCACGTACTTAATAGCTGAAGGGACAGGATTAGGTCCTGAGGTGCACTTAACTTCGTCCAAAGTTGATGAAGGTGGATATTATGTTTCAAAGATTGGAAAAGCATTCGAATTTCAGGCTGCCGATATCGGGTTGCCGATACCATATTGATATTTCTTTCCAATACGCTCTCTGCCTGGCCTGAATATAAATTCAGGTCAAGTTCCAAAGCAATTGGGTTCATATTGAATCTAATTGGTTAGACCTCAATTCAATCATAAAGGTTAACAGAAATACAATTAGTGGCGGAGCACCACTTTAGTTTGAGTTGCGAGTAGAACATGATTGGGTACCTTTAATATCCTAAATTGATATAGAAGGTTTAACAGCTCAGACACGAGAAATTCCATGTTACCATTTAGAAGCCTTTTAATTGTGATTGGTTCGCGTGTGACCAGTATCTCATCTGATGATGAGAGATGAGACTATAAGCGGACGAAGATGGTAGACGCTTGCCTTTAAGTTGAGATAAAATTCTATAACTTCTCTTGCAAATCAACAACTTTAGTATTTTCACGTCTCAGAACTTAACATTTTCATCCATAAAAAGATACGAGAGTATAAAAAGAATAGAAGCGGTATAGTTGAACGTAATAGTTTACTCTGAGAGGTCAAAGTCCTCGGAGTGCTTACGTCACGGAATTCTGTGAAGGGGTGGATATACTGTAACCTTCGTTCGAGGCTTCCAGTATCTGAAATGGGTTTATTTCTGTGTGATGTAACGAATTATTCAACGGTCACCAACCCGAGATATTATTAGGGCAGTATCTTTTTAAGGTCGTTCGTTTATCAGTAGGCGTTGTAGGGTTATTATTATGATGGAATCGCTATTATTATTACCGGGGGTGACCTATTTTCAGCAGCAGGTTAGGTATAGGTAGTATGATTGGTTCACTTTGTTTACGCCCATTCTGCTTTTTATGGGGTTAAGTCGATCTCTGTCTTTGAAGATACCTATGTGAAGCTTTCTTCAGTGATCAATTCGTGTTTGAAAATTAATGCTGAAACAAAGCCCCTTGTCTCTGCATACTTATTATTGATAAATCACTTCCCTAAGGCACATACCAATTATAAAACGACTGCGGGCAGCCCAAGGGAGAGGAGGATTGCATATAATTTTACATTTCATATTATATTATTAATGTATTCCAACCGTTCTACTCGACTCTGATTCAAATTGATTCAATAGGAAGGTAGGTAATTCGTATCAAATTCTGGTGGCAGAACTTCGGAGTACTGGTGGTAGTTTGGAGTTGAACAGCACTAAAGTATCTACTTGAAAAAATAATGCCATTTGAAGTAATGTACATGTTACTTATCGCCTCATTTCCCTACAGGGGTGCACTATCTGATCGAACGCCACTGTAGTGAGTATTCGGTGCTCGATCTACGTTCCCATGAACATATCTATCGCAGTATCAAATAGTTCTTGCCACGAGCCATTAGGCACCATAAGTGTGATTTTATGTATGATTGCAGCCACCTATCACGCTGTTTCTTGGTAGGGGTGTGATATCTGATCAAATAGCGGTTTGCCGAATATTCAAACTAATGTTGGAAGTCGTATCCTATGTTATAAGCGTATGTTATGTTGGTTTTCTTATCAGCCCCTGTGTGTACTCCTAAAGTACGAAATTGAGTGTAAGGCCTGAACTACGGATATCAAGGATGCAAAGAAAAAAAATTTAAAGACTAAACAGAATAACCATTTTGCAAAAATATTGGCGATATTGTAATTAGGGATTAAAATGAACCCAAAGTTTTTAACGACACCAGAAAGAAAAGGAGAGGATAGCCTTTTATAGCCAGTATTCTAATTGTCATAAGTTTGTGACGGATATTCGTCGCAAGTATCCGGCGACGTCGTAACTATTCGTAACATTAGGCGTGCGTTCGTAATTAATGTAAAACACCACAGGTGGCGTAAAGTATCGCGCTTCTAAAGGTATTACAAGTATTTAGTTAGTAGTTATTCGGACCACAGGTGGTCTTAACTAGCGGGTTTTATATACCGTACCTACGTATACGTATGTACATGGAATTCATAATAATTAAGATGTGTTTTTTAAACGAGTAAGTTTATCGTTCGGATCTGACGAACAAATTGGATGTGTGCAAAGGTGCGTTCTGATGAGCATAATTAGTTTATTCTTATTATGAACGAAACGAATGGAAAGCAACCTAGGTTTGCCTTTTTGCTTGATAGATTCGAGGATTCAGTAGATCAAAAAACGAATATATTATCTATATGAGCATGATAAATCCATATAGTGGCAATAGTAGTGATGAGGAACGAAGAATGGCAGTAATACCACTAAACCAAGTAGGTAGTACATAGGTACCTACTGTAATATGGCTAGTAATGAAGTTCTAAGATAATGGCTGATAGACCCAAGATATGAACGAAAAAAATATATGAAAAGAATTGCTACGCTCCGACTTCAAATGTATTAGGATTCGGTCTGGACGATAGTGATGAATCTTTGCATCAATCTTATTAAGCTAGAGATATTTTCTGCTGTAGCAGACTATGAAGGAACATATCTCGTCTACTCTATATAAGGTCCCATTAAAATAGATGGACAAACTTTTAGAAATCATTCAAACCACCAAAATAAGGACGATGGTAAAAAAATATATAAGAAAAACACATAGATACTTACAAGAAAAATAATCAGGTAAAGAAAATATACTATTTTAGGTCTACTAATTTATTATTTTAGGTCATAATAAAAAAAATATTTTTGTGCTTGGAAATCTTAAGTTAGACGTACTGAGCGCTGTGTTAATAAAATTTGTCTATCTATTTCAATGGGACCCTGTATATATCCATACAACATCACACATTATTCAACTTATTTGTCACCTGACTAGAATGAATTGACGACATTAGGTACTGTTCATGCTTTAAAAGAGCAACAAATATTTTGACTGAGATAAGCAGCATGAAGAAGGTGGCTTAACAAAGATAAATTATATACTTTTTGTCCTTGCCAAGTTAGAAATACCCCTGAGATGTAAAGGAGAAATATTATTCCCATTTGCCTTTTATTTTCCTCCTCTAGGAAGAATGGAAGAATAAACCTATATGTAGTGGGTTAATCACTTATTAGGGTCACAGGTAAGGTATTTATTATACCTAAGGGTTCTGTTTTCCAGCTAGAATATAAGCCTTCGTACATTATTACTTGCTACAATGAAGGGCATAAGGTGATATATTATGATCGCCAAACTTAGTGAGCGCAGTTTGTCCAAAGTATTATGTGCCCCTAAATTTTCCTGGCACCTCTACCCTTGGTAGGGGACGCAATAATACTGTTTATTAGTAGAAATAGTTAGGTACCCTACGGTAGCTATTTTTTGGTAATAAATTTCTTGTTTCTTGCTGAAGTTTACTACTAAGAAGACACTAACATACTTGTATTTTGCTTTTACACTATCTCGCGATTTATATAGCGTGGCAGGGACGGGACGTAGACACGCAAACTGTAACCGTGAATTCAGCACATGATTCCTAGACCCCAAACGTAGAAATTTTTCGTCGGTTATCACTTTATCACAAAAAAAGTCAACTGTTTCATAGAAAAGTGCCATTACCAACGTTGTCAAAATATATGGAACAGATTTTTTGTTTTTCGTAGGTAAAATTTTCAAAAAAAAAAAAAAAAAAATTGAAAATTTTACCGACGAAAAACAAAAAATAATGGTTTAGAATCATAATTTTTCTGAAGCCATAGTAACAGGTTGCTGGTCTACGTCCCTACTACCCTGTATATCTGTTATCCATACTTAATATTAAAAATTCGAAAGTAATTCTGTCTGTCTGTCTTTTCACGCCTAAACCACTGAACGGATTTCGATAAAATTTGGCAGAGAGATAGATTACATCCCGGGAAAGGACATAGGATAGTTTTTATCGACATACTTCGCGGGCAAAACCGCAGGCGGAAGCTAGTATCTCATACATTGCACCTACTCGCGCCCTTTTGGAACTTTACGATTTCGTCTTTCCACCTCGACCTCGTTGGTTTACCTCACAATAAAACTAAGAGTATACTTGTAATAAACTAAATGAACTCAAATGTCATAGACAATATAAACCCTAGTCCCACTAACTCTCAAGCTGAAGTACTGGCGATGGATGGTAATAAAAGCACTAGATAGATAAACATATACACCAGGGTGCGGTGACCGACATGACGGGAAGTTTCACACGTTTGGAGATCGGTTCCAGGATTGCTATTGTATAGCTTGGGAGCGAAGATATACTGATAGCATAACGATATTAATCCAGGTTGAAGAATAAAGTATACATGGCTATAGGTGCAGTCAACAGTGGTAATATTTGCACTACGAAATCTAACCTTATTGCTACAACAGCAAGGTGCTGTCAATGTCAAATAACTACCACACTGATGTGCAGATGACTATATTATGTGGCAAAAGTCCTTTCCCGTGATATTGCAATGCTGTGGAGCGTGATATCACGGGATTCGAGCAATCGGAGTGAATTGTATGGCCTGGCATTGGTTTGAAGGAGAGAATTGGGGCTAAGAGCACTAATAGTAGCCATTAGACTACTTGGAGTCTTAAAAGGCGCGGTTTCGAGAATTCCTTTCGCGCTTGTAGTAGCAGCGTGTAGTAGTAGCGTTCGAATCGTCTAAGGCGTTTGAGTAACTCGTGCATTGTGAGAATGTATTTTTTAACCGACTTCCAAAAAGGAGGAGGTTATATGTTCGTCTTTATATATGTTTTTTAATGTGTGGCAACGGCGATACAAAACTACCTCCATCATAGAAATCGTTTAGATTGGATGAAAATGATGCGTTACGTAATAAAATATTTTTCGATTTGAACATTTCTAAGAACCGAGTCATGCTTTCGAATGAAACCTTTCAAACATTCCGAACACGCTGCAAGAAAATCAGGTAGGTATCTACCTATGTACCGACGTAACTGCAACATTTTACAAAGATAAGAATGTACCGCTCCGAGCAACTCAAAGGAGCGAAGCGAGACCAAAGCCTTTCACACAGATCAATCAATACCTTGCCTTCTCCCAAGAGGAACACACAGCAACACTGTGCCTTACACCGACACGCCCGTGCTTCAGACAGTAGGTACAACACATCAGAAGGAACGAACGCGTGTTCACGTAGGAGGAACACGCCTCTTCCGTGTCGCGCTATTTCAACATTTTCAACGCCGCGCCGCAACGAATATGTTGAGTATGGACAATAGACGAAAGTATTATGTTATTTTTCTAGGAATGTACAAAGAGTTTGAAAACATGTGGGCGTGTAACATGGCTGATATTACATATGTCTAAGGGCTGATTTTACCAAAGTTAGATATATTTTATCCGTGGAATAAATTGACGTCTGACAGTAGGTATGGAAACACTGTCAAAAATTCAAAATTTATTCTAAGTGTAAGAGGGTCGCGGGTTGTTCGAAAGAGATACCGTGGCCCCTGGCACAGGCAACTGAAGGAATACGGGTGGGTTTTAGTCAGTAAGAGTCTGACACTCCCTTCCGCTCCGCCCAGAGCGGGGTTTGATGATTTCCCAGCAAAAAAAAAAAAAAAAATAGGGTAAGACTTATTCTAAGTATTAAAGTTTGATAACATTCGCCCTTATAAAATTGCAAGAAAATTCAAACTGTTGTATAGCATTGTATGTAACATAACATTTTATGTAAATCTATTAAAGAAGTACAGTCGCCAGCGCATCAAGCTACTACAATCTGTCAAATTTCTTTAATAGATTTTCAACTTTATCGCTAAAGCATAAGGTTCAAAGTTCATTGGGAAAATTTGACAGTTTCGGGTAGCTTGATGTGCTGGCGTCTGTACATTCATACAACAGTACCTACCGCATGACTTGCACTAAGATCTGACTATTGTCAAGTGTTTTTACAGATGTGAATATTCAACAAAGTATATATTTGTCAGTTGAGACTACTTTTTAACCGACTTCAAAAAAAGATCTAAAGATGTTTGACCTTTGTCGAATTTCCTCAAGTGTGACAGGCACCTGTAGGAGTATACTTTTATTTTATTTTTTCTATTATCTTCACCTAAAATAGTTTTACTGAGAACTCATAAAGATCATACAAATAGATTTTTCTCATTAGCGCGGTGGGAGTTAAGTCCTAATTGGGTTTAATATTTTTATTTGTTTTCGCGATAAGATCTTTAGTATATTTGTCAGCTTCATCATTTTCAGTTTTTGCGACTTTTTCCACACAGTCATCATCATCATCTGCCTAGCCTTTTCCCAACTATGTTGGGGTCGGCTTCCAGTCTAACCAGCTGCAGCTGAATACCAGTATTTTACATGGAGCGACTGCCTGTAGGACCTCCACAATCCAGTTACGGGGTAATACAATACCCCTTGGTAAGACTGGTTGTCAGACTTTCGGGCTTCTGACGACCCGTAACGACTGTCAAAGGTTCACGAATGACAGCCGGGACCAACGTCTTAACGTGCTTTCCCAGGCACGGATAACAGAATTATGATTCGTAGACCCTTATAGCCTTGTTTCTATGCCAATGTCTTTCTTTATTTATCCTGTTATGACTTGTTCCTATGGTATATCTGATCGTTGTCCACATCAAAAGGATGTTTTTTGGTACTTTGCTCAAAACTTTTGTTTAAAGACACATTCACTTTAAAACTAAAAGTGTACCTTAAACCCTTCTTTCAAGAAATAGACGGTTAGCTAACCTTCAGTAAGACATTATCAAGAAAATCTCAGTTTAAAACACTGGCTACACAGAGGGCGTTAGAACCACTTAAGATCAGCCGAGCAATAACACACTGAGTGCAAAGAGAGCTGCAATAAGTGTCAGACTGCTAATGCACTGCCTACGGGCATCGACGACGTGGGTATACAGATACACTGGTGTAGCACAGGCATCAATGTACAGACGCCAGCAAATAAGCTACTACAATCTGTCAAATTTCTTTAATAGATTTTCAACTTTATCGCTAAAGCTTAAGGTTCAAAGTTGATTGTGAAAATTTGACAGTTCCGGGTAGCTTGATGTGCTGGCGTCTGTACAGTGAAACAAGCTATTTTGTATACAGGCAGCTAACGTGCAACTACATTTGAACAAGGTTGTTGTTAGTTATTTATTCAAGATCAAACATAATATTTAATAGAGAGAAATATATAAAGATAGAACAGCACAAAGGAGCTTATTTCATTAGAATTTTCTTCCAGCAGACCTGCGACAGAAGTGTCATGTGTTTTTAAATTTTTTTTCGCATTACTGCTCTATATGTTATAAGGCCTAATTATTAAAGAAAAATTATTATAAATTATATTATTACGTATCCAAGAAAAACGTATATTGGCAGTGTAGTGGAAAGAAGAATATTCTTGTTGTATCGATTACTGGGGTAATTCCGATAGTGAGTATATTCCGTTGGATGTTATATTCTAACAAACGCAGTGGCATTTTTATAGGAAAAGCGAAAGGGACGGAAGTGGCGTCTAATCAATAAGTTGCACTTATAAAAAATGCCGCTGCCTTTGGTAGAAATTATCATCCAACGGAATATAACCATTATCGTAATTGGCCCAGTAAACTTTATACCAAATAGCTTGTTCGACTGTACGTATGTAAGTATATTCGTATCGGAAGCTTTTCCGTGCATGCAATAAGGATCATACCCTCTGCTGTTGTTTTTTTTGTACTTTGATTAGTCGCGTGTCCTCGGGCTTTGTCCCTATTGATGTTTGACTGTGTTATATCTTTCGTATTACCATCGTTGTTCTTTTGTTTGTATTGCTTTCCCTTAATTAATTAAATTCGTACCCCCTTACTAATAACCGTATTATATCAGATGAATAGTTACACACCGATTTCTCTCTTTCAGTCGTCAGTAATTTGACTTTCGAAAGAAGAAGACAAAGCGTTGTGTAACTATACAGACGCTATACAACGTTTATTAGTTAGGGGGTTAGTGTATATTTCAATGTAGATACTTGCAGCATCCTCTCGAGCAGAGATTTGAAGTCATCATCATCGTCATTCTCTTGCTCTTGTCAACAGCGATGAGCACATAGAAAAAATATATGTACAGACGAATTGAGAAGAGGAGTGCTATTTTTAAACGACTTCTTAAAAAGGAGGAGGCTTTTTAAGAAGTCGTTTAAAAATAGCACTCCTTAAGAAGAAAAGGCAGCTTCAATAGTCCTCAACATAGTTATGAAGCAGATAAATATGTCAATATGTCAATCCCAGTTCTTAAACCACATGTTCATGTAGTAATAGTGTGGTTAGGTTAAAACATAACCATTATACTGTCTAGTACATTTAACTAAGTATTGTTATATTTTACGGTCAGTCGTGAACGAGTACTAAAATGACTGGAATAACCCGTTTGCCTTCATGTGACGTGTTCTAACAAGTGGACAGAATAGTTGAGTTTACTTCGTTATCTGAACTATTTCTAGTATTTTAGATGCCATTGTCATTGTCAGGTTATACTCTAGAAGTCAGTTTATGATTAATATAAAAGTCAAAAGCCCTGAAAAGCTGTTTTAATTACTGGATGACGATGATGACAACTAGCTTTCTCTGTCCCATCCACTCCTAGCATGTACAATATTATGTTTCGCAAAACACACCTTCCAATATATAAATATAAGGATAATAAACGTATTAATGAATTCCTTAGAACGGCCTCAACCCTTTAATCCTAACCAATATACAGACCAATATATAGATTAGACTCGGATTCCCAAACAAACTCAACATTTTTAAGACACTTTTACAGATGTATATTGACTGGCCCTTCGTTGTATTACCGTAGATGCAGACCTACCTACTACAGACTAGCTTAACTGATGTGCTAATTTGATTTAAAAGCTACTAACTGCATTCCAATCCTAAACAGATTTTTTGTGTCAATCAAAGCAACAGTTATTTGTAGGCAACGTGAGTTTTGGTCAAAGGGGTTAAACCATGCGCTGATTGGCGGACAAGACACTATTGCTAATTGGCAAATTGAATACATAGGAATGTAGATCGGTCTATGATTCTGAGCTGAGTTCAAAAACTGAAGACTAGAGGGACTGGAATAAAGAAGGAACGGATGTAGACATCAATGTTTTGAGGAATATAACGATGGTTTTGTTGCGAAAGGCTGCGAACCAGGCCTTCTAGCATAAATGATCAAAGACAAAGCAAGACCTAACACATCAAAGAAAATTGTTCGATCAATAATGATGGGAACCGCCATTGAATCGCAATGAACAAATAAGTACCTACAATAAAATAAATACATGTTATTGTTAAAACAACTGCGTCAAAGCCAGGTGCAATAGTTCACAGGCGTCAATCAACCTACAATTATTAGTTCAAAGAAGAATGACGGTGGAGTTGATTAAGAATTAAAATGTCATACGACCTGCCTCAACTGGAACGTAGGTAGTGTATGAATAGAACTGATCGATAAAGTTGATACGGTAGCGATGAAAAATTCATTACGAGACGTCGTAAGTAGGACAGTGATAGGTCACCGAAGTACGGAGACCTAAGGAATAATGGAACCTATCGATCAATTGTGAGACATGTGGTTGATGTCCAGTGACTGATAGATGCTAGCGATGTGAAAGATTAAGTTGATGGGGCATTTTTAATGTCGCTTGAGGCAAGGTTATAAGAATTTTGCTTGAGAATGGTTAAACCCTATACTTTTAGATAGAAGTTTCTCAGTAAACGATGATGAAAGCAAATAGCAAATTATTATCTTTTGGGGTGTAATCAAATAAGATGAGAGTGGAGGAGATCGAGACTCTCTTCGGGTACCAATAAAATTCAGTAAGACATGATACAAAATCTGACTGATCTACGTTCAAGTTTATCGTCTTGCGTAGCTCTTGTTAGCTATACATCGTCAATCACTGGAGGACTTACCTACGTTGAACTGAATACGAAGTGGGGTAAGGCTGCAGCATTTATCACTAATCATAATTTATTAGATACCAGCAATATAAGTATACTGTATGGACTTTAATGGGCTCAGTTAAAATGTACATTTTATAGTAGTCCTGTTGGAATTGCTACTGTTCTGTGATATTGTAGCTAAAAGTTTAGTCTGGTTTTAGAATAGCATTTGTTAAATCCAATTCGATTGTTTGTATATCATTTATGAATGTTGGATGAAAGTTGGAACATGGTATATATAAATTTAATAAAGTTGGGTCATATGTGATGGGTCAGATATTCATTAAAATGATTGGCTTTTACCGTCGCGTTTTCTAGCATTCTTTCATATAAAACCTTATCATGCACTACTAAAGGGATGAAAGCGAATAACCGAAGCATCCATCCGTTGGTTTGTCGGCGATAGTGACGAAATCAAAATAATTAGTGCCAGTATCGGTTGCTTCCCATTCGCCTCGCCTTATGATCTAGCTACTAAAATAAAATAAACTACATTTACTTTTAGTTGCTGGTCTTTGCGGGGTTTACCTTGGAGTTTACCTTCGAACAATAAGAAAATATTATAAGAAAAATTGTTTCTACGAAAACACGAGGCACAAAGGAGAAGCATCACAAATACACAAACATTTTTTAAAACCCAACTACAAACGATCAATTTTCAAACAAAAACACAAGTCTTTAATACCTTACGAAAGCTGAGAACCAAAAATTTTTGCAAAACTTTAACATAAAAAGAAATTTCAAAGAAAATTCGAGGCATTGTGAATAGGAAAAAAATATTCAGAAACTCGAAGTGTGCGTAACAAAGTTTGGAGAAAAAATGGTTGCCGAGCTAGAATCCATTTGGGAGATGGAAATCCATCTGATTACAATTCTATTTTATGGGAACAAGAATAATTTTAGTGACGGGAATTGTTGAATAAGACTATGGTAATTTATTTATTTAGGTAGTCTAAATATACCATAGATTGAAGTATACAAATCACAAATACATAAGAACCATTACATCATTATAATAAAATATAGGCATTTTTCGGTATTGAAGTAGGCAGTTTGCATCGTGGTGTATCTATTGATAGCTAATTCTCGTATAGGTATTTATATCGTCACATGATTGTGCTGATGTGATGCAAAGGTCATATATTATAGAGATAAGACTTATAGAGAAAGATATTATAGATATGGTTAGTTAAAATAAGCAACAGCATTTTTAGTGAAGAGAGTGTACTTGGTGAACCCGAATGCTTTTGCTTAGCTTCTTCTTTTTGGAAAATAGGCTTTGGGATCTCCTATAAACTGAGGATCCCTCCGGCGTTTTCTCATGCTGACTCTCCGAAAAACTCAACCTTAGTAGTCTCATGGCTGGGAATCTTGAAACATCAAAGAGATATATATTTATAGTAGTTCGTGTCCCCAGATCTCGTACCTCAATGGTCTCATTACTTGAGAATCTCTGATTAGTGAGGTACCTAGAGGACATTCTGTACTTACCAGTTTATTTAGTGTATCTAGTCTACCCACGGTATGCCGTTACTCCATGCGTAATGTAACAGGTGGCGCTAACCTGATACCAATGTAGTTCACGTTTACTTTATCGCGGTTAAGTACAGCAGGAATGTCGCATTCATTAACGTTTTTATCGACGGTTTCCTTGGGAAATCTTTTGGCGCCACCTACATATATTTCGCCGATCTGGCAAATTCAGTACACGACGCGACTTACTAACGCGTTATTAACTAGTTTGTGATTAATGGCGTCGTATGCGGACCGCTATTTAAATATTATAGTGCTTTGATATTCTGGCTGCTCATTGGTTATTTGAGTTTGTAGCTGGTTACCTTTGAGTAGCTTCGTGGATGACGGGCCTTGGTTTTCAATATGGCTTTTAACCCAGGTAACCTACGTGAGATTGTTAGTAACACCCAGGGATTGCTGGCCTTCCTTGAGGAGCTGGGGTGTATCGGATAACCGATTTTCCCAAAATACGCATGTTGACGTAGAGTTGCGGGCCAGCACGTATTACCTATTAACTAGCTTTTTCCCGTACACAACTTCTTCGATGTGGAGATGGAAAATTAAATGAAAACAATTAGCTAAAGCAATAATTAAGAATGTAAAAGATACAAAATAAAGGCTATTGTGATTGGAAGACATGCAACAATGCTACTGTTTGTCTTAGAGGCTGTGCAGACCAGAGTCAAAACACTTTGTCTGCTGTAGACAGAACAGTTCTGTCTGCTAAAACAAAGCACTTTTCTCGTGAGTGTGCGCGCCATCATTGTTTTCTTAGAGAAATAATAATAGTCCTCCAGACCGTATTTCGGCCACGGCGGCCAATCTCAACGGAGACTAGCCTTCGGCGCGGGAGATATTACTGTGCGCAAGAGTATACGTAGACACAGGTACACTCTCTCTCTCTCTTCCCTTATTCTTCGGAGACCAGAGAGAGATCAGGCGCATAGAGATAATACCACGTTTCTGTACGTCATTTGTGAGGTAGTGCAAGTAATGTTTGTAGTGCAAGTAAATAGTGATACTCTTAGTTTGTATGGAAAGAGTTGACAAGGCTTCTAGCAGTGGCCGCCGAGGCGTTTCCGAGCTCCGTAAGCTATACCTAAGTTCACTTAGTCTGCTTCAAGACAATCTCAGGTGTGTTAGTGCCATTATATACAGCTATACAGGGTTATTGGCAAAACATTAACAACCTCTTAAGAGGTCATTGTACTCATCATTATGAACAACTTTTGCTATGGGACCAAATCTGAAATCGCAGAAAAAAACAGCTGTTCCCTACATTTATGTTCGTGTAACTCGTCAAAATTTAGAGAACAGCTGATTTTTTTTCGCGATTTCTTGTTTGGTCCCGTAGTAAAAGTTGTTCATAATGATGAGTACAGTGACGAGCATAAGTATGTATACACTTTGCTTTATTCAAAGACGATTTTCTCCTTTAGTTTTGAATGAAATTTTATGTTATTAAGAAGAAAGTATTTTCGAACCAATAGGTTTGTGTAGATTGTTGTATTTCAACGTTGCATTCGTTATTTCACGAAAAAATCGCAATTGAAAGTTGCCAAGCGTGGTCGTGACTGTACAATTACCTCTTAAAGGTTGTTAATGTTTTGCCAATAACCCTGTATACAGAGCAACGATCTGTACCATTGAGAAGCCTTGATTCCTTCCTACTGTTTCCAGGTTCTGCGTATTGCCCACCAGTCTCGTAATCCCTTCAAAAGGACGGGTTCTTCTGAAGGAATGAAGCCCTGATTCCAGCAATCTTGCTTTCTCAAAGACGTAGATAGAAGATGGCAAATAACACTTAAATGGAATACTTAACCTTCAATATTTGCTTTCTTTTTAGGGCAGTGTAACAGATATATCACAAAGTGTTGGCATCGTTCCAAATCGTGTAATAGTAAGTGCTGAATAAAACCTTGGTACTACAGAGTGTGGTGTTAAATTGCCTTTTACCACGGAATCGAAAATTGAGGATATTTTTTTCTTCCACCACAATAGGTATCAGAAATTATACAATGATAAAAATGATATAGATAAAGCACCTGAGTGTTAGTCTAGCATAGATGGAATAGAGTGCTTTCATGCTCTAGAAGTCTAGAGTGATCTAGTTCCTTGGTACGGTCAGCAACAAAAGTCGATTAACACTTCAGTTTTTTTAATCTCAGTTATTGAGCAAAACATTTGTTCAAAATTGCAGCAGAAGTACAATGTTTTGAACAAATATTTTGCTCAATAGATGAGATTAGATTAAAAAAACGGAAGAGTGGATCGACTTATTTTGCTGACTGTACCTACATAAGGTTGCTTTTTCTACGGGAAAAAACTTGAGTGGAAGAGGCGTGAGCATCTTCGAAATTCGTAGCGCTTGTTTAGCTAGAAAAAGATCAACCGGTTTATTTTCTAAAAACGTCACCTTGGAAACTTAGATGAAGTGAGATGTATTCCACTATTGACAGCTCAGTTCACCTATTTTTACAGTTTAGATCGACTGATCTCGAGTTGTTTTTTCACACAAATGCAATAAGGACATCTGTATCTAGAGACCATGCTAGACACCCTAGGTTGTAGGTTGATCATCATCATCACACCGACGCACAAACTGTTACTATTATATTATGAATCCATACATTTTTGACGGTGTTAGGCATTGCAGTTTTGTATGAAACAATATTTTTTTAAATAATTAAAACCAAGTGCGTATGTGTCGCTTGTTTACACTCACTTAACGACTCTTTCTCTGATGTAATCAATCAATTCCACTAACAATTTAATCAAGATTAAACTATCGCTGGACGTAAAAATTACGTCACCAAATTTTGCGTGACGCAATTGTGACGTCAGAAGCCTAGTCGGCGACGGAATAAAGCGCGTAATAGGCTATCAGCTTATCTCCAATCAGATAATGTAAAGACTTCCTACGTTTACTGTGAATTAGCTTTTGCCCAGGGCTTCGCTCGCGTACCTATGTGTTAAAAATTATCCTACGGGAATGTACTACCAAGGTACAAAGAATCTTATGTTCTAACCCAGGTCATGGTCTATCTACCTGTGTGCCAAATTTCATCGAAATCCGCTCAGGCGTGAAGGCGTACAAAACCAACAGACATACAGAAAGTCAGACTAACAGGCAGACAAAATTACTTTCGTATTTATAGTATAGGAAAGTGATGGATGATAACTATCTAACTTTTGAGACCTGTATTTCCCGATAGTTATAACCTGGGAGTCTTCAAGTCGGGAGTGAAGAGGTTACGTCTAGGTGATCGTGCACATCACAGATATAGATAGACCTAAATAACGCAAGATATCACGAATTGTATGAAAACCAAGCGTGCCATTTTTTACCGACTTCACAAAAAGGAGGAGGTACTATGTTCGGGTGTTTGTAGGTTTTTTTTTTTTTCTTTTTTTTTTTTGTATGTTTGTTCATCGAATACTCCGCCAATTGTCGACGGATTTTCAAAATTCTTTTTTTTTTCGAAAGTAGATAGTTCTGAGGTGGTCCCATTGTCACCAAGTTAGGATCTGATGATGGGATCTTAGAGAAATCGAGGGCAACCCTCAAATTTTATAGGCTCACTTATTGTTTTTCGCATATTTTATGAAGTATCTTGTGTATTTGTGTATGGTTGTCACCATCTCAGGTAGCTGGGCTGATGATGGAAGGTACAACTCCTTAACAGTAAGAAGTTACTCGAACAGGCAAGGACTGTTTTAGTAAATTGTTTTGATATTTGATAGGGCATTTGCCACATTTGGTCTCATGATCATCAAGTCATGACCTGATGCTACCTAACTCCTCGACAACTAACAGCAGATATATCGTGTTTAGGCTCATTGAAAAGGGCTCGATGTGTGGATAAACGTACTGTTACTGAGAACCACCGAAGACCTGATGCTGAAGCCAGGAGCATCAGAAAAAGTACAAACCTTGAAATTACAGCACCGTAGTCGTGTTTGGGCTCATTTTAAACAGGACTAATTTTAAGTTCAATGCAATGTTGACATAAGTCTGGCCTGATGCTGCAGTCAGGATTATCAGCATCTAATCTAAAAACTAATAAAAGGAGAACTCCTCAACAATTAACGTCCCTGCATCGAGAAAAGGAATATTTTATAAAAAGGCGATGGGCAAGTTGACATTAGGCTATTGTAACTTAGATAAATTATAAACAGACCCACTAAAAAGCGAGAAATAAAAACTTTTTAACAAAAAAAAAACCGACTTCCAAAAAAAACACTACAAACTGAAAAATAACTTTAATTTCGGAAGTCGGTGGCAAAAACTAAAATACTGATCCCTAAGACACCGACTTCCGAAATTAAAGTTATTTTTCAGTTTGTAGTGTTTTTTTTGGAAGTCGGTTTTTGACTACCTTCTATGACGTCACAAGCTCGCGCACGGTTACCCACCCAGCAGTACACAGGACTGAGCGCGAAAGTGGCGGATTTTTGGCACGCGAAGTAGTTGCTCTTGCGTTATCTATGTGTATCTAAGTATATCTGTGGTGCACATCATAGACCGCATCATCACTTACCCTCGCTTCAGGTGATATTGTGGTAAAAAAAGCCTCTTTTTCTTCCAAATAAATTTCTAATAAATAGACCAGAAGAAGAAAGGTTCATTGGTGACGATGGCGTAGTATTTACATGGCCTTTTTTTTTTGAGGCTGGGCTATCATCACGTGACCCCTCCCGCTCTGGGTGGAGCGAAAGGGAGTGTCAGACTCTTACTGACTAAAACCCACCCGTGTTCCTTCCTTAGCCCTTTATGTCCCGGTAAGGTTCATTGGTGACGACTGCGTAGTATTTCATGGCCTGAGTTCAGCAATTGCTCTAGTGTTCTATAAAGTACGTATGTGTCATTTAGTGCCTATTCACATAATAGTGCTTTATTATATCTAGATATCAATCCTTGCTTGATTGCTTCAAGATTGTGTCTTTTTGCATTGCATGTGAAATGAGGTGGTTGCATCTAACGTTGTTCAACGGTGCGAATTCTTATTATAATTAGGTGTTTTAGAGTCTCATAAACTTAAAAAATCTGTGACGAAAATTTGACTTAAAGTGAGTGGTCTGCTCACCCCAAATAGGGTAAAGCGTGAATATAGGTATATAAAGAACTCACATATGAATACTCTGTACATTCATGCAGACCTGGAATTTAAAACAAAATAAAACTTTAGAACTATTTACTAGCAGGGCCCCGCGGTTTCACCCGCATAAGTGTCGATCTTGTGGGAATATCGGGATACAAAATAGCCTATATGTTAATCCAGGGTGTCAACTACCTCCATACAAAACTTTATCAAAACTGGTCCAGCCGTTTAAGCGTGAAGAAGTAACAAACATAAACACACACTCACAAACTATGGCCTTTATAATATTACTGTGTATTTTTTTTTATTATTTGCCAACAATTCTCTCTAAATAAAGAACATTTTAGGCGGTACATAAATTTACGAGGTATTTTAGCTAACGTGATACAGATGGTCTCATTAAATTAGGTAGCGTAAATTTACAGACGAGGTGGGTATTGTTATCTAATCAGGGCAAAATGAATACCAGGCAATAAGGGCCATACAGGGCGAGTGCTAGAATAGATATAGGTAGTCATCATCTGCCAAGCCTTTTCCCAACTATGTTGGGGTCGGTTTCCAGTCTAACCGGATGCAGCTGAGTACCAGTATTTTACATGAAGCGACTGCCTATCTGACCACAACTCACTTACTGGGTAAGACTGGCCAGAATACATGTAGTGTTTATTTAAATCGTTTTAAACCAAAAGACGGTTGAAAATCAAATAAGTACATAGTTTAAAATCCTACATCTATAGTCCTATCCATTATTAAAACAATGGAGTGGCTGAGACTCTACGCATAATGTTTGTCGACAGGTAAATGAACTATTAATCGATTCTTAAAACTGACACCTCTATGCGTCCATTAATTACGGAGTCGTTTCCCTGTGTTTTTAGCCCGGCAAACAGTTACAAAAAGAACTTCACTAAACAATTAGAATTAAAACATTGAGGCAATTGTATCAAATTGGTTAATAGCTGAAATTGTTTGTGAGACCCCTCTGAGAGGGAGTAACTGAACGATAAAAAAATACGTAACTACCGTACTTTCTTTACAATAATTACAAGTACTAGTACCTATATTATTTAATTTCATTGTTTTTTAACTCCGTTTCGAGCTTCAATTGTTTTTTTTATGCGATGAGTCTGTTATAAAAGGTTTTGCAGTTACGATCTTGTCTAACGATGTAGTTTCAATTGAATGGTTTCGGAGCATTTTATTTTTGGCGTCTTCCTGTTTTACCGGTGTTTGAGAATATAATAGAAGTTTAAATTAATGTTAAAACCAATATCAATCAGTACTACTCGTAATTAAGGGAATACCTACCTATGGGCCACCAGTATATTGCTGAAGACTTAATGTGATAATATGTTTCGTAACTGGTTGATACGTAGACTAAAACTATTGAAACCAAAATAAAACAAACAAAAAATATAACTAAAAAAGTTTGAAGAAAAATAATAAAAAACATTATGCCAACATTTGCATTCTGCAATTAAGTATACATGTAGGTATGTTATTACTTCAATTATTCATCAATGTCACCTAGAGGGTAAATAACTAACAGTATTATACAAATATCGAATAGCTTTGTTATTCACTTCAAACATTATAACATTGTATGAATTCTATTAATAAATTGTTTTAAATTTTTAGGGTTCCGTACCAAAATGGTAAGAACGGAACCCTTATGATGAGACTAAGTCTGTCTGTATGTCACAGCTGGATATCTCAGGAACTATGCACTATGCTATGAATGCTATCAACTTGAAATTTGGAATAGTTTTTGATGACGTTTGCCCAACTATTTTGCAAATAAGAATACATGTATATTTTTTGCAAAAGGGACTGTAAGGGGGTCTGAAAAATTCGAAGTGGGGCTACTAGGGCATGTGGGGTATCATATGAAAGAGCGCAGTTTGCACATTCTCAAACATTTTTTCTTTTTTTTACGCCGCATAGTTTTCGACTTTTCATGAAAAAAAAAATACCTTTCCCCCCGTTATCTCCGAAATTTGCAAAGAAAAAAATCTGAAATAATTCTATGTGATAGAAGTTTATGTAAAGATTACAGGAAAAATAAAACGAAATCTCTAAATAGCACACTTTTTCAGAAATCATCAACAAAAGTTACATTAGTTCCACTATCGGTTAAGAGATGACAATGACCTAAAACTGCAATATTCTACATCGCAGTGCAGTGTTAAAATTCCCTGACGAATATAGGCCTCGCCGATGAAAATTTAAAAACATATGATGGTACGGAACCCTCGGTGCGCGAGTCCGACTCGCTCTTGCCCGGTTTTTTTCCTTTGAACTGTACTCCACAGTATATCAGTTGCTTGTCATATCAAACGTAAAGCAGACGTTTGTCGCCAGACGACATTGATGGAAACCATAATATACTATTAGTGTCTAATAAAGATTGAGACTTAGAAACTTGGCATCAAGTGTATTTTTAACCGACTTCATTCTATGTCATGGTTGATAAATTGATGTTTTCTTCAATGTCTTAATATTTCAATTATAATAGTGTAATAAATAAAGTAAACATGGGTATGCATATAATGGATTGAGTAGAGCAAGTTAAAAATACAAATAAAAGTGACAGCTGGGACACTTGTGATATGCAGGAATATCTATGTTTGTAGAGTAATGTTTTATCTTAACAATCCCATGTGGGATGCTCTCCTAAAATCAATTGAAAAGGGGAAGTGGAGTACAGTAATATGAGCATTTTATTGTCGAGACGTATGTGGCATCAGCTGAAGTAGAGATATTCGCAATAAGTATTGATGTTTCAAGAAAGTCTGATGGACCACACAAGCGCTGAAGATTATGAAACAGCCAGCCTTATCAAAACAGAACCTTTTGCGACCATACATCTTTCCAATATCAATCCCAACCAAACACTAGACATAAACAACAATAGAAAACACAATTTCCAATCCCGTTACAAAAATAAATGAGATCCTATCATCACAAAAGATGATAAATACAACTTTCCATATAATACCGAACAACACAGATATAGTACAGTTGCTCCATAAGCGGTTTATAGTATTAAAAACGTAACAAAAGATACATATCGGGTTGTTCTCGTAACTTTCCATTGTAACAATGGAGGATAGACAAACGGACACAAAGCTCGAAACAATACGGGTAGCTGTTGTGGCTGATTCATGGTCTGGTACCGCACGTGTGGCGGCAGATATTGATGCGAAATGACGAATATATGATGGTGTTGCTACTTAAATTAGGCTAGAAATACCTCAGGGGCAATTCCCTTATTTTTAAAGAACGTTCGCATTCTAATCGCAGTCTGTCGAAAACACCTCTAAACTACATTTTTGATCAGTTTTTGACGTTGATGTTGATGATTGCCGCTGAGATGAGATTGCAACGACATTTTAAACGTTTTTAAATATGGAAATTGGTCTATAAAGACCAGATTCTAAGGACGAAGTTTAGGTTCCAGAATTGTGAATAGATTTTGACAATGGCGTTCTACTTACTTATGAATTAAAGCCACCGCGATGTCTGGTGATGGAAAATATCGTACAGAACCTGGAAATTGTGGTCTAAAATCGCGACATTCTCTGAAATAGAATGGTGGATAATCAATTCTCGTCTCTTCGTCTGTATGAGAAGTCTTTATATAGCAGTGGGACAGTTACAAACTGATATTGATGCTAATGATGATGATGATTGCTAGTGCAAAGAATAGACTGGAGGCTAGGAACCGAGTTTAGTTGTATTTGGAGAAGATTTTTACTCAGCAATAGACACTGCTTTAAATGATCATTTTGAAAATGTCAATAGCTCATGTATAATTTTGAAATTGTTGTTTTTGTATACTTAGATATTGTATGCTTGTGGCACAATTATAACGTTTATGGGGCATGCGGTGCTAACATATTAGAAATTGTTACAGTAACCTTAGATTTTATAAACATGATATATTATAAATTTTAACAGTGTAGGTCAACAATTGTCGGTTGGTCATATAAGGAAAAAAAAAACTTTGAGTAGACTACTGAAAATAGAGTGGCGGCCTCTCAAGTATAATAGAATCACTATTACGTTTTTGCGTCCTTACCGAAACAATTATTCAAGTTAGAGGACGAACTATACCGGTAGTAATAGTAAGTGTATGTATAGTTAGTGGAACAATTACTTACTATGCAAATTTGTAAAACCGCAAATAGCTGCCGGAAAATTATAATTTTATGATGGAGGTCGGCGCCATTTTCATGTTTCTAGAACGTTCTTATTATATTGTTACGTGTAATATATTGGTGTACGTTGTTCAATGTATTATACTGAACCGCTAAAGGAATAACTATGGCTATTTCAGAATGTACTACATTATATGAAACTATTCTTGAGGCTTATTTACCTACACATCTTTCGTATATACTTTTAGTAAATAGGTAGTGAGTTGATAGATAACAACTCCAACCGAGCGATTAGGTTTCAAGTCAGAAAAGAAAACTATCAATTCGCCACCAAAGACCAAAAGCCATGAAAAATTAGACTTTATTATTACAATAACTCCAGCTTAAGAGCCTATACTACCTCAGCTAAAATTCACTTTTTATCTCGCTCGCAAGATACTGCTCGCGGACTGTGTGAGAGCGAGACAGAGTGCGGTGTTGGGAGGAAGGCAGCGCCAATTGTTTAGGTATTTGCTTTTTACGGTGAAAATAAAGGTTATTCAAAAAAACTAACTAACATAAGACCTGCTTTATAGTTAGTTCAGTTAGTATGCAAAGTTTCATGATCTTATTTGAAGTATTTTTTGAATACCAGCGGTTTATTGTTCGGTTTGGAGGTAACTTTGGATTTTTTTTGTATCGAGAAAATTTTATGGAATCGTGTTTTCGTCTAACATAGTACCTAACATTTATCCTCAACTTTAGCATATATTTATTTCAAAATTAATGCTCCGGTATTTTCGACATAACGGGGGATCATGCTAAGCCATTTGAGGTAGTATAGGCTCTTAAGTAAACCTTTTTGATTTCTTGTTTAGATTAACCATCTCACGACCACGACTAGACGAGTCGATGGACAACTCATATGCGTATAACTCGTTAAAATGTAGGGAACACCCGATTTTTTTTCGCGATCGCAGCTTTGGTCCCATAGTAAAAGTTGTTCATAATGATGAGTACAATCTCCCATTTCGGTTTGTCGCACGTTTTCAATTTCAATCTGTATAATTATAAAGATCAGTTAAATAAAGATAAAGATATATACCACACCTCTCTTTGAGGTGGGGTAAAAAAACAATCTTAAAAATACTGTAATATACTATTTTAACAACGAGAAATAAACCACCATTTATCACATTCACACACATATAATGAAAAAATAACTAAATTTTAAACAACAAAGTATCAGAGTTGTAGGCTATCCCCGTGTCCTACAATTCAGTGAACAAATATCCAGTTTCAGGAACTACTGGATGGAATTCAGCGAGTTTTCACCTGCTCTTCAAATATTTCCTGGAATTAATGCTTTTGAACAGACACGTACGGATGGCGTATGTAAAACTGGCTGTTCGCAATTCTATATTCCCCCAATCACTCATCGGCCCTCGGCTTTTCCCAATTAGTGTTGACTTTCAATAAAATACGGATTCCGGTGAATTCTAGTAGGCATTTGTACGGTCTGACCTCTATAATAATAATTAAACCTTTATTTCTTCCATAACCATAGTATATATGACACTTTACATAATATAAATGTTAGTACCTGGTTTAGTAGTTTGCTTACATCTAGTTATTTAATTAGTTTGACATTTATAGATTTGTGTTTGAGATACAATATGGCCATCATGGGTGACGGCCTCCTCTAGCATTTTCTGACCTCTATAACCTTTAAAAAATACTATAAGGTTATCGAGAATTTCAGGACTGTACGAGCTACGCTTTACATTGGACCTTTGTGGTAGTTTGTACGTCGCACTCATTTATGCACATCCATATTGGTTAGCTGTGCATTTCTTTAACAAAGCATTTAAGTGTAAAATTTGTGTTATGATTTTTTGCTTCAGTAGCAAAAAATCCATCAAGGGAATCGTTCATCTATTCATTTACATAATATAACATACCTAACAAGATTACATAAAAAGTACATAACTATTAAATTGAAAACATTGTAAAAACAAATTATTTTTAAAAGAGTAACCGTGGAGTTTCTTGCCGGCTCTTCTCCATAGGTAACGACCAATTGGAACCACCTATACTAATTTCACCTATACTAATTTCTGACGTTTCTTATGTGCCCATTTAGGTTTATGTGAAATAAAATATTTTGATTTAATATTTTCACTGTTGGACACACCAACAAGGACGCTGCCTGAATATAATACAACGATTACTAAAAAAACAATAACGCCTGTATTCCTCGAAGGGAAAAGCAGAAGTATACTCACATAGGGGGCGAGGCTATTGTTGTTATAGTCCGCGCGGAACTAGTTGGCCGCGCCTTAGGTATGTGAGCGGTCGGGCGGAGGGGGCGCTTTGTCATTACTCAGTACGTGTGTAAGTTGTGAACACTACGCAACCCCGCCGCCCTCACCCCCGTCCCCACCCAAGGCGCGGCCAACTAGTTCGCGCGGACTATAGCCACTATAGAGAAGACCTGCGCCGTTAGTGAGAAATTCCTAATGGAGAACCCAATGACAGTTAGCACTTAGTAGAAGGTAATAAACGGGCCGTTTTTAAAAACGGCAGGATCAACATGGAGAAGTAAAACCACAAATAGGAAACTATGGCAAACTCTAGGAGAGGAATGTGCCAAAGGGCAAGCTACTACTAATGGTACCGATGTCGTATGAAACCAAATAATATAACAATATTTATTCTAATTTAGATAATAATGATGAAATAACAAATGAATAAACAAACGGCTGGACCAATTTGGATAAAATTTTGTATGGAGGTAGCTGACACCCTGGATTAACATATAGACGACTTTTATTCCGATATTCCCACGGGATCGACATTTACGCGAGTGAAACCGCGGGGCGTAGCTAGTATTTCATAAATGGAAATGTAATTGCATGTACAGTATTAGAAATAAAGGTAATTTGACTTTGAATTTGAATAAACGGGCTGCTAATGGACGAAAGAATATTTAACGCTTCATAGACACTAGTCATACAGAGTCACGAGCACTTTATGATTACACTTAGCAAAATTCAAATACATTTTTAAGAGCAGTGGGGGCCCATTATTTACGGCCGCGACTTACGTTCACCACTGCTCTCAAAACGGTGAAGAAAAACATTTTGAGGAAACCGGCATGGCGTAGAACAAAAAAATCGATGACTTGTGACATCTACCAACCTACACTGCCCGCGTCGTGGATTACGGCCCACTCTCTCTCACAGAGAGGAGACCTGTGTCCCAGCATTCCCATAAGAATATTTAAAAGAACACTTTTAAAAGATGCAAAGTGTAGGTACAGTCGAGTTCTTAAATATCTGAGCATGTTCATGAATTAAAAATATATAGGCAATGGTAAGTTTCATAAAATTCTAAACAGCTTTGCCTTACAATAAATTGTAGGTAAACAATCTGTGACATCATAAATATGTGACTACATTATATCAATAATATTACTACAGACAAAGACTCTAAAATTGATTCTTTGTTCATATTATTTAGCGCAAAGTTAGGGTCACAAATATCTATGCAATTTTTCTATGAAAATAAATATCTTGACAATTTGACATGTCTCGAATGGTTGTCTTAAATTTTTTGAACAATCTCTTTACAGAAGTATATCCTATTATAATCTTTTTCTTTGAAACAAATTCAATTTGAAGTTGTCAGATATGATATCCTTTAACGGCAACATTGCATTATTACATGTAGGTACTTCTGCTCCGGTATAAACAAAAATATGGTAAAGGCCATGTAGTTGAATATTCAAAGCTGTATATATATTTACGAATCCTAGGATGCACTAAATATATTGAAATGTAGAGTATTTAGATATCTATGTTCCGAAGAGTAGTCAGATATTTTTGACTGCACTAACGTAATACTTATAATAAATAATAATAATAATATAATAATAATTACTTATAAACAGTTTATATGATAACATTTTATTGATGTCTAAGTTTTTATAGAACTATACGATTATTTTAACGCTTACAATATTTTGAAACATTGTCACTGCCATTATAATAATGAACTCGACTGTACCTATAAAATACAGGCCGTTCATAAATTACTACCATTTTTGAAATCAGAATTTAAAAGCGTCCCTCAAATATTACCATACAACTTAAAACAATTAAGTCTTTCAGTGTTGGTAGTTAGGTGCACTTTGTGAGTGAAATAAGCTAAATGTAGGGGCTCCAGAGTGCCCTTTTGTGAATTTCATTAATATTCATTGCAGTGCAAAAGGTCGGCCATGCTATTATTGAAGGGCGTTGCACCGTTTTAGTTTAGTATGGCAACACTCACCTAGTTGCAGATTGTTTTATGTGCTTTTGGATTAAAACCTTGTTGTGCCCTTCTCTTGAGTCTGTGGTTTTGGTATGAATTCATACTACCTCAAGATTTCAGTTAGCTCTTAATTTTATTTATTTTATTTTAGCAAAACTTACAGCTAAACAAATACAGTAAGTAATAATTTATACAAAATAAGGCCAATTACAAATTTCCACGTGAAGTATTTAAATCATTATGAAACAGAAAAAATTATAATAGACTAAGGCAAAACAGAAAAAAACTACTATTTACGCTCCAAGAAGGAATTAGATAAAATTTTCTTCAATTTAGCAACACCGGTATTGAAAATGTAGTTATGATTATACGCATTTATGATTTTATTGAATTTAGCGTGGTATGAAGTTAGTACAGGTATATTATATTACCTAATTACTTGATTCATATTATGATCAATCAATCTGCGTGGCCTTTTCCAATTTTGGGGTCGGCTGCCAGTCTAACCGGATGCAGCTAAATACGAGGTAAGTAATAATAATATTATAATATATTTATATTATTTACATAATATGTATAGCATGATCATAGCCCTTAAAATGATTGAAAATAAACTAAATTTATTGAAACTAATTCTTACAAATTGTAGTATTCTATTCTAAGAATCTTTTTGATTGATTAGCTTGAACACGTGTTTATTTTATCAGAGCAATTTCTGTGGACCTTGGGAAATTATCAGAGCAAGCGATTACTAACGTATTTCTAAACTTAGGAAAGTATCTTCGGCAATAATTAGTAGCTGCCCACGTATACACGTGGATGCTGCCTGTTTAATAGAATAAGACGAGAAGCTTTATTAACTTCGAAGGCTATGAAAAGCCCTCGAAGTTAATAAAGCTTCTTAGCTGTGTTCAAAATCATCAAAATTAAAACCTACACGTGTCGTGTAGGCTTGAATTTTAACCATCAGATGTCTTAAAATAAATCCATTTACATTTTTAGCTATGATGTACTCCGAGAAGATGCGCCAAAAAAGTTTATGGAATCAGCCTATAATGTTCCCACTGCTGGGACACAGGCCTCCTTTCTGTTAGAGGGAGGGAGTGGGTCATAATCCACCACGCGGGCCCATTGCGGGTTGGTGGATGTCACATGTCTTCGAATTTTTGGTTCTAGGATATGCCGGTTTCCTCACGATGTTTTCCTTCACCGTTTTGAGAGCAGTGGTGATGAAATAATTTACACAAATTAAAATGCCTGCTTGGGTTTGAACCCACGACTTACAACTGGTAAGTCGCGGCTTTTACCACTGGGCCACCACTGCTTGTCCAAAAAAGTTTATCTGGAAGTTAATTTCTTAAATGTCAGATTTCAGTTTCTTTACTGTTCCAGTTACAATTATTCTACAAGAGAGTGCCAATTTGTTAGTAACAGCCTGAAGTTTAGATTTGTGACCGGTTGATGATAGGCTTGCCCCCTACTTAGGACATAGGACTTAAACATAACTGGCGAAAATTGAGCGTGATTACGTGTTATGTAGAGTGCCAATGCAGATAGGTCCTGAGCGTGATTACGTGTTATGTAGAGTGCCAATGCAGATAGGTCCTGAGCGTGATTACGTGTTATGTAGAGTGCTAATGCAGATAGGTCCTGTAAACCAGGTCCTGAGCGTGATTACGTGTTATGTAGAGTGCTAATGCAGATAGGTCCTGTAAAACAGGCCCTGAGCGTGATTACGTGTTATGTAGAGTGCTAATGCAGATAGGTCCTGTAAACCAGGTCCTGAGCGTGATTACGTGTTATGTAGAGTGCCAATGCAGATAGGTCCTGTAAAACAGGTCCTGAGCGTGATTACGTGTTATGTAGAGTGCCAATGCAGTTAGGTCCTGAGCGTGATTACGTGTTATGTAGAGTGCCAATGCAGATAGGTCCTGTAAAACAGGTCCTGAGCGTGATTACGTGTTATGTAGAGTGCCAATGCAAATAGGTCCTGAGCGTGATTACGTGTTATGTAGAGTGCTAATGCAGATAGGTCCTGTAAAACAGGCCCTGAGCGTGATTACGTGTTATGTAGAGTGCTAATGCAGATAGGTCCTGTAAACCAGGTCCTGAGCGTGATTACGTGTTATGTAGAGTGCCAATGCAGATAGGTCCTGTAAAACAGGTCCTGAGCGTGATTACGTGTTATGTAGAGTGCCAATGCAGTTAGGTCCTGAGCGTGATTACGTGTTATGTAGAGTGCCAATGCAGATAGGTCCTGTAAAACAGGCCCTGAGAGTGATTACGTGTTATAGAGAGTGCCAATGCAGATAGGTCCTGTAAAACAGGCCCTGAGAGTGATTACGTGTTATGTAGAGTGCTAATGCAGATAGGTCCTGTAAACCAGGTCCTGAGCGTGATTACGTGTTATGTAGAGTGCCAATGCAGATAGGTCCTGAGCGTGATTACGTGTTATGTAGAGTGCTAATGCAGATAGGTCCTGTAAACCAGGTCCTGAGCGTGATTACGTGTTATGTAGAGTGCTAATGCAGATAGCTCCTGTAAAACAGGTCCTGAGAGCGGGAGGGGTCATTTGATGATTTCCAATCCGCAAAAAAAAAAAGCGTGATTACGTGTTATGTAGAGTGCCAATGCAGATAGGTCCTGTAAAACAGGTCCTGAGCGTGATTACGTGTTATGTAGAGTGCCAATGCAAATAGCTTCTGTAAAACAGGTCCTGAGAGCGGGAGGGGTCATTTGATGATTTGCAATCCGCAAAAAAAAAAAAAGCGTGATTACGTGTTATGTAGAGTGCCAATGCAAATAGGTCCTGAAATTTTGTTCTTAAATTACGAAACCTAAACTGAAAATACTCGTACATAATAGGGCAATGTATTCTTATAGAACTATCGACCTTAACCATAACCTTTTCACTATCCTACCATAGATAATTCCCGTCAGTGTTGCCAACTAATTCTACCAACCTACTATAAATCTGTGGTGACCCCACGTGCAAGCGTGACCTAAATTAGATAAAAGGCTTTTTGGGTTAGCCTGGCACACGAGTAGGTACGTGTACAAAGATATATAGATGTATGTATATAGATGATGGCAGAGTACCGGCGTGTTTCGAGAGGCTGCTAAAAACGGCACTGCGTAGGAAAATAAATCAATTTGGTTCCGCGTTCCGGTTGAAGAATATTTTGCATAAGTGGAGAAACATTTGGAGAGTCATTGACAATAGGTTCCACTAGTGACGGGAATTCTTCAATGTACAGACGCCAGCACATCAAGCTATTACAATCTGACAAATTTCTTTAATAGATCTTTGACTTTATCGCTGAAACATAAGGTTCAAAGTTGATTGGGAAAAATTTAAAAATCCTTTAGTTTTTGTATTTATTAGAGCAGTGGTGGCCAAGTGGTAACGGCCGCGACTTACGAGTTGTAGGTCGTACGTTCGAACCCAGACAGGCGCTTTACTTTGTGTAAATTATTTCATCACCACTGCTCTCAAAACGGTGAAGGAAAACATCGTGAGGAAACCGGCATGTCCTAGAACCAAAAATTCGAAGACATGTGACATCTGCCAACCCACACTGGGCCCGTGTGGTGGATTACGGCCCACTCCCTCTCACCGGGAGGAGGCCTGTGTCCCAGCAGTGGGAACATTAAAGGCTGATTACGTGTGTGTGTGTGTTATGTTGTATTTATTTATATAGTTACCATACATAAATAAATACAAAAACAAAAGGATTTATTTCTTTCCTTATACTCGATCATACTTTAATATATTCTACACCGACTTATTTCTTTGGTAATTTCCAGAATAATTTAGTAGGTATTCAAAGAATAGAAATTGCTTGAAACCGTAACCCGAAAAGGCTAAATTACCAATCCATCATACTTATAGACTGACGCAACAAAACGATCTAGCTATCACTAAATGAACGAAATAGCTATGTCTAATGCTTTTAAACTACCTATCTGAAATAATTTATGTATAGCCACGTCTATGTTGCATGTTGCCGTAAAAGGCACGATACAAAATGTATGGCATGACCTTTTGAAGAGTTTACCCACTGCACGGCTTTGACGATGGACAGTAATTTCAGGCTTTCAGTATAACTGACATTTGTCGGTTTAAATATATAATTCGATCGTGTGCTGTTTGTGGCATGGTATTCCTGAATTGGGAATGAAACATGTTTTAAATGGATACTTGTTCCAAGTCATCATCTGCCTAGCCCTTTTCCAACCATGTTGGGGTCGGCTTCCAGTCTAACCGGATGCAGCTGAATACCAGTATTTTACATAGAGCGACTGCCTATCTGACCTCCACAACTCAGACTGGGTAATACGATACCGCTTGGTAAGACTGGTTGTCAGACTTTCGAGCTTCTGACTACCCCTAACGGCTGTCAAAGATCTATGAATGACAGCAGGGACCAACGGCTTAACGTGCTTTACGAGGTACGGAGGGGTCTTGGTATGTAAAGATGGTCACCCATCCACAGATCGATCGGCCTGTGCGGCTGTTATTATGTAGCCACGGGCCCCTTGTTCCAAGTAAGGCTAATATTTAAAGGTAGAAGATGAATTTCCTAACATAGAGATTATTTCGATAACAGTCTAAAAAAATAAATAATAGGCCTTCCGTTCTGTCATTTACCATTAATTGACTTATTTGTGAAAACCCCAATCCAAGGTTCTCTAGTCAAAGCTCACAACGCAACGGTACGCCAACGCAACGCTACGAAGACGCTACGAAAATGTCGCTACGTCGACGACGACCGACGGTATGAAGACGCTACGCACACGTTTCGTAAACGTTACGGAGTTGCCACGAAAACGATGAAAATGAGTCTCTAACAAAACAATGCAAAATGAACCACCAAGGTCTGAACACTACAGAAGTTTCTCACAGCGTAGGTTAAGAGTTCAGTCATAGCAACCAGTCATAGTTTTGGTGCGTAACCCAAATAAAGATGTAATAAGAGGTGAACGAACCGGCCATTGTCGGGACTTGAACCCGTGACCTCGAAGTCACAGCTCAGTAATCACGAAGTTTGAGAATGTAATCTTTTGAGCTTATGTTTTGATGTATTGTGTGACGGGGTTGAGACGGATTACAATTGATTGGTGCATTGTTAAGGCTAAGTTTTGGCTGCAAAAAAGGACAAAGGCATAATAGCAAGAACCGATAGATGGAATGGAAACTTAGCGTCAGATTTCTACAAATTGGTTGTAGCAAAAATAGGACTGTTTTGAATACGCCGCTTGTCAAAAGCTGAATAGCAAAAAACATGGAGAAAAACCAGCCAAACGATTTGTTTCAGTTACGGTTTTTCAAATGGTGTAACTGTAACTTTGACCTTGGACAGTGTTGAGTGCATTTCAATTTCAAACTTCTAAGTACATACTGATTTCTACGAAAATATTGCTGTCTGTACCAGCACATTATAATTTCGACCCAACTTTTCATGTATCAAGATAAATACCGACCCAGACCTTGCAAATAAATAAAACCTGAATAAATATACACAAGATAGAACATTATTATACTGATCCTCTTCAACGTTTGCATAAACAAACAAATCTCGACATTAAGCCAGCTTATGGAAGTCTTTGAACTAAAGATAGACAATTTTAATGACCAGAGCACTAGCTCGGACATCCTGTTCTGACTTTGAATAGATTTCCATCTTTCGCATCAATCTTGCTTTGAGATTCTGATCGTGAAAAAGGTGTACTTATTATTATAGTCTTGTCAGAGACTATGGAAGAGAAAATTACGTACTTAACATAATTAAATAGTCATCATACTTCTCAAATAAGTATTGTTACTTTAATTTATTAGTGATTTATGGTGGTAGGCCTCATTTGCATCACAAATTACTAATCGATAAACGAATTTAAAAATCGTTTGAAGATTACAGAGATAGAATGATGTTTTAAATACATTTAACGTTACAGTATTTTTATCTCACGAAGCGACGCGCGCTTTACTTGTGGTAACCAAGTGTACAAACAGGCTGTGAATGTGTACGTGACGACGAGTGACGTCAGCACTTAACACACACACACTTCCGACTTCACCATTGTCTCTGACGGTACCGAGAACTCCTGCGCTTACACACACATTCATGTTTCATGTTTGAACACTTGGTAAACACAAGTAAAGCGCGAGTCGCGTGAATTCAAAATACTAATGAATTTAGTGATTTGTGTTTTTTCCCGCGGATATTTTTTTTTCTTGCAACGTATTTTCAACTCTATACTTAGCGCCGAAAGTTGAAAATCCAATAGTGTGTTGTTTTTGACGCGCTGGGATGGGCTCTGTTGGATTCTCAACACTCGGCTCAACACCGAGAGTTGAAAATCCAGTGCGCGATAAAATCCCGCCGCGAAATTTTTGCGTTCGTGCGAACGTGGACTAAGAATGTCTGTATGTTAGCTTTGTTCCTCTATTTCCCGAATGATAAAATCTTATCAGCCTGATTATTTCCTTTTCCCCCGCTTTTGAAGTCCTATTCAATTTGTCATGTTGACACAAGGTTGGCACATTGTTATCAAGGCGTCATTCGATTGGCTGTTGTCATTTCCTCCAACAAATCACGACATGAGATTTGGAGGCAGATTTACTGATCAGTAAAGACCTTTATCAGTAAATCTGATCAAGTGAACAATCGTTCAGGAAACGGTTGTTAATGTCTGATGTTCGTGAGATATTGCCAGAATCCTCATTTTCTGCAAACGGATTTGTTAGCATGATGTTATTGTTGCAAACATAGGAAGATACTAGTTCATACTTTTCACATGAATCCTTAATTTACCTCCACTACTACGAACGACAAGTCCTGGAGTGGAGACCGCGTATCGGCAAGCGTAGCGTGTGACTCGTGGCTGGGACAGACTGGATGCCTAAAGTCGAAGACAGGGTGTTGTGGCGTAGCCTGGGAGAAGCCTATGTCCAGCAGTGGACTGCGATAGGCTGAGTTGATTGACTACGAACGCCACCGCATGCACATTGTTTGGTATTTTCTTTACTTTTACTAGGAATAAATATTTTTGACTCGCTCTATTGCCCCGATTCATAATAAAGAATTATTTATTGTCTTTCATTGACGTTGAAAAGCTTGTCTTGAAAGACAGATGTATTGTTTAGATACACACCTGTCCAATAGATCAGGCTTCAAGACTTTACAGAACTTCTACATATACATCCTTATATACCTCACTACATATAACATAGTCACGTTTTCCACTTCTATTTTGATTATGCCTTTTAAATCGGGCGCGGTTTATATCATCAGCACGTGGATGTTCCAATTGTTTGTTTTAACTTTTATAAACCATGTTGTTTGTATATTTTTTTATAAAAAAACAAAATATAATACTGCTTGTATAATAAAATTATTTTTGTTCCTTTAGATTGTTTTTGCCTTCGGCATTGTGTACAAGTTCTTCGTCAGAAAGTTTGTTACTGGCTATTGTACTGGAAGTTTAGTTTTTGTCGGGATTCTTATTTCTTTCATTTATTATTTTTACACCTATTTTGGGTACGTATTCAGAAATTGAAGAAAAGGCTAACTAACCTTTTTTTTTTAAACTTAAGCACTTTTATTTAGGCCATTTTCGTAAATTTCTTTGTATTATTTTTTAAGTTCGAGTGTTTTGTTCACGCTGTTTAAGTAGATTTTTTAATACTCTATGTTTATTTATATGGACAAATTGTAATTGGCCATCTTCTACATACTGTTATTGCAGACTCAAATATACTAGCAGTAAGTTTTCCTAAAATTCTGCTAAATTGCCATGCAAATCTCGGGTTTCTTTCCCTTCTGAATCCAATCTACCTCAATAAATGCTTCCGGGTCTTGCTTCTCTAGAAACAGCGCTTCATAAGACAATTAGATAAAGTCATAATTTCCTATCATATCATTCTGTCATCTATATTTCATGTCATCTCATCGATCATTTGTCCCTACTTTACCATCCTAAGAATCTTTCCTATAGTGACATATGCACGACTGTGCAGTAGGTAGACTCTTGTCCATCAATTAACAACTACGAACTAATATGGACTCGTTCAAAGTCCACACAGTGAACAACACCCACCTTTATATACAAGTATATATAACACATTATAGTACTTACAGTAGGTACAATAATAACGGAGAAGTATCTGATAAATCTACCAACGTCATAGCAGGTCGGTAACGTGTGGAGTGTTGTGATTGCAGCAATTTGCGGCAGTAGGGGAGCCGGTAGAATTGTGAGCGACGGACTGATTGGCTAACGAGATGCACTGGAGTACGTTGTGGTGGACACGACCTCGTGTTAGGTTTTTGCAGCACTGTTGTTTCACTGTTTGTTTTCTTACAAGTATCTTTAAATTAAATTGATCTTTAATGAAACTGCAATATAAAATAACTGCATAATAAGAGTTTTGAAGCACAATTTCGGAGAGATCAGCGGTGCTATTCTGTAAAAAGATCACCGTGATAACTTAGGTGAAGTGAGCTTAAAGTGAGATGTCATTTCACCTGATGCTAGGGATTGACACTATTGACAGCTCACTTTAAGGTCACTTCACTTATGACTGTGAGATTTTTACAGAATAGCACAGGCGTGAAATCGTGGTTTAGCGAAATCATGTTTTATTTAGCAAAAAGCTGCATTGGATTATCTTCCAAATTCCTGTCAGGTTCTGAGTTTCACAATGGGTTTTTGAGCTTTGGTATAATTATTTGCAACTATTCCGGTATATGATATCTCGCTGTACTATCGTACCATTTTTGAACACCGAGTAGGTACTTACTTAACTTGGGTCTATCTTAACTAACATTCATAACGTCGCACATTCTTCAAGGCTATGATTATAATAAAGCGAAAAAGTCTTCATTTTTCTTACTTGAGTGCCAGCGGCATAAATTAATCCTCAAAGACGACATCGTTATAAAAAAAACCCGTTTAACGGAGGGTAAGCCATCCCTTTGGGGTGTTCCACCATGAACTTCCGGCAAATTAGGATCGGGAGGACTAAGTGATTCGAAAAGTACGAAGAGGGAAAATCACTCTCGGGATCAAAATATACACCAAAGTATAGATAAGTGCTTCATACAATGAAGAAGAAAAAAAAGTTTTTGGCTCTATGTTTGGGACCTTAGATATTTCGGTCACATCCATTATTTGGGTTATCAGTCTGCAGCTGAATACCAGTATTTTACATGGAGCGACTGCCTATCTGACCTACACAACCCAGTAACTGGATAACACCCCTTGGCAAGACTGGACCTTAGACACTTCGGTTTCAATTATACAGAGTGACATCGAAGGGCAACGTGGCACGATTTATTCCGATCTGATCCCCTGAACCCCCTCCACCCCCCCCCCCCTCCTCAATCCCCTGCTTCAGTACATTGGGTTGAATTTTTTTGTCAGCTATTTAAAAAAATATTTCCATATATTTTGACCACGCATATATTGCACTTTTCTATGAAACAGCAGATTTTTTTTCTGATAACCTACAATTTATTCCTATGCTAGGGTTTCTAGAATCATGTGCTGAATTTATAGTTTCAGTTTGCGCCTCGATGTGCCAGCCTGTATTTTTGTTGTAAAACTAAACTGAAATTGAATCAGTGGAACTTGTTACAGGATAGCAATGCCAGAATAACTCTCCAAACAAACCAGTGTTCTAATCTAACCATCTGTCAAAAGTGGTTTGGACAATTTACGTGCTGTTCGAGCAGAGTTGTGGTGCCTGCGGTCCGCGTCAATAATTATTTGGAACACATTTTTCACCAAAACGGCGTGAGTTTCTGTTTGTGTATTTTTCATCAAACTTTTCGAGATTCACATAAGTAAGGCAATGAATTTGACAGACTGTATATAGTGTAGTAGGTACTGCATCTTAATAATAATTGCGCAACACAGGATCAATCACAATCTGAATGATTTTTTGATGATGATTTTGAATGATTTTGATTTTGTTAATTCATTACTTCATATGTTCGAAAAAAATATCTGCTCAACAGTGTGAATAGCGCAATGACTGTTGTTGAACTGTCAAAATGAAAGCCATTTCTACTGATAGTGTGTTACGAAATTACCCCACTGATTTAGTTCTTACATCTTTTTTGGAAACGATTCCAAGAAATTCTATGATTGGTCTTTATTCAGACTGTATCCTTAGATATACCTACGATGTAAATAAAGTGTCATATTTTTAAGTTATCTTATTTCTCTGGTGGTATAAAAGAATTTTCGGTTCCCTTCAAAATGGTTGAGCGGGATGGTGCTGATCCATGCATCATGTTCGTGAACGGGTGCAGTCAGATCAGTTGAGTCTGGTCATCTGTTATCCAGGGTTTATCTTATAGCTTACATTTTATTTTTTTAAGATTGTTCTCACTTATAGAAGCAACAAAAATAAGGAAGGTATCCAGAATGTCGTAATAGACATCTTGATTTAAAAGAGTGTCCTTGGAGTTTCTTACCTGTTTGTCTCCATAGAGATCTACGTTTTTGAATGAGCAACTAGCTTCAACTTTCTGAATAACTGGCCGACTCTTTGACAATTCAAAAGTGCCTGTAATTGGTTTAATAGAAATAAATACTTGTTTGAGTTTGAATAAGCTCTTTAGGAATTTCCTCGAAATAACGTTTTTTAAATAATAAAATGTAAAACACCAACATCATCGTTTCACATAATCACCGCACCGCAGATTGCTTCGGTATTTGCGAAATAAGACCGGAACGGTAAACCGCGGTTATGAACGATTATTTCAATATTGTCGCCGATATTTACAGCATTCCGCTGAAAAACTAACGAGTTATGGTTTTAATCGGTTAGTTGTGCGGTCTCTTTGAAAAGACCTGTTCGTTCCGTAATCATAAGAGGTGATTGAGAAAATATAATGATAGGTAGGTACTAACAGAATGGCAACATCGATAACATAACGCATAAAAAAAAAGTAATGCATTTCCTTAAAAACATTACAGAGGTTAGTGTATTTTATCCACCAAAGACACATATAACAGCAGAAAACTTCCAAAAGCCATATGTTACCAAAGATACAATAATCATGTCCTTTATTAGCACCTTCATTTCTTCAATTGAAACGAGCTCTGGCATAAATCCAGCAAAGATCCCAACAAAAAAGTAAATCTTCCCTGCCATAAGCGACCTCATCCATCACGTGCCAATTCCGCCAATTCTCAACGAGCCAATCACATCAATCATACAACTAACGAGAGAACTATTGCAGCTATATACGTCAATAGAAACGCACTCCCCGCAGGAAGCAGGCTATTGAGGCTGCAGCCTAGCCTTGACCTGGTTCGAGACTGAGCTCGTCCGGGAACGCAAGGTCGCCGGGAACAGCCGAAACTGAGGATGCACCGGGTGAGGGACGCCGAACTCAAGGTTGCACCGGGTGAGGGACGCCCGGGTGAACTCAAGGTTGCTACAGCTGAATCCAGGGAAAGGGGAATACGAAAAACTGGGATGCAAAGATAATTACGGTCTGTATGGGGCAGGTGTGTAGCATAGCATACAATATACATTTTGTTAGGGAATGTTTGTAATTGAAAAATTGGAATACAAAGAGAATTCGGTAGCAAATTTTGTGATTGGTTTCGATGCAGACGAAGATAATGTAAAACAAAAGTTAAATTAATTGGTATGAATGTAATAAATTTGTATGATGTAAGAAATCAAGACAATGAAAATGTTAGTTTTGGTATTGGGGAATTGATATTTAGTAGGTACCTATTTGATGTTGATGTTTTTTTGTTACGTTTCATCAATGCTAAAATAGTTTTAGTATGATACTAAAACCATTCTTCATCTTGCAGAATAACAAAGTACACAAGAAGGAAATGAGATTTTACCAATCTTTACCGTACGATATGTTGCACCTGTTAGAGGCGCCCGAGGTTAAATAATAACAGCTGCACAGGTCGATCGATCAGGTTAAGCTACGCTTGCCGCGGTTGGTCTGTAGATGGGTGACCATCTTTACATACAGTGACCCCTCCGGGCTTCGGAAAGCACGTTAAGCCGTTGGCCCCGGCTGTCATTCGTGGATAAAGATCCACGAATGACTGTCGTTACGGGTATTCAGAAGCCCGAAAGTCTGACAACCAGTCTTACCAAGGGGCATCGTATTACCCAGTAACTGGGTTGGGGAGGTCAGATAGGCAGTCGCTCCATGTAAAATACTGGTATTCAGCTGCATCCGGTTAGACTGGAAGCCGACCCCAACATAGTTGGGAAAAGGCTAGGCAGATGATGGTGTTACACCTGTACGTCACCAATAAAGTTCAACCGTGTTATGCATGTGGCACAAATACAAACGTAACAACATGCACAGGATGCACCGAGTAAGGGTGACGCCGTGATAGGATAATAGGCCAACCTACTAGGTCAGGATGCAGCGTGACAAGTGTGTTGATTGTCACGTGGAGTTCTGTGAGAAACCAATTTGCCAATGGATGCACAGTAAGGATGCGTTAGTGTAGTGGAGAGCACTGATTGCCCATTAGATTTGATTTGTGTGGGAATTGAGAATAGTGAGAACTATATTCAGGTAGAAAGAGATTTAAGTGAGGAGGAGGAGTGGAATCCAGAGTCAGTTAGCGATAACTATAACCTGGAGTTTAAGTCGCGAGTGAATAGGTTACACCTAGACAAGCATGCTCCATCGTCGACCACATCATTGCTTACCATCAGGTTAGATAGTAATCAAACACGAGCCTATTTCAATAATATAAAAATTATACAGATAAACCATCTCACACATAGATATGAAACTTTTAATCCTGTTACATGGGCCCCTAGGTAGCAAGTGAAACTGTGGGCACAAGCTAGTAACATATAAACATAACATTGTAAAGGTAAACTCTGTTTATGCATTAGATCAATAAATCTTTAAAACAAGTCAACATTTAGACAGTGCAAATGCAAAATCAACAGAACTGCACAGAGCAAGCAAAATAAACAAAATAATAATGTTTATAAGATTAGAGATGCAACATGTAACGTATAATCCCTGGATATTGGCGATTTGGATGTTGCTGCGAAAGATTTGGATAACAATATTTGAAAGTGGTTTCAGTTTAACAAAATACGTGTAGTTGATTAGCAATCAAACGTATCTCTGATTACTAGTGCCAATGTTCATGATTTATTAGATATTTCTTAAATTAAATTTGGAAAGGTAAAAAAAAATATTGCAACGTTGTAACTTTGATTTGATTTGAAAATTTCTCCATTCAATCATTGAAAGTCGATAACAAGATTGGTTAGGTAGGTCAGGACCTAGATCTTAGAAGACGTCGTAAAAAGGAAATAACTTCTTATTGAGTTCTACAGAAGATGAATTTGTTGCGCAACTTGATAAATTGAAAGTCGTTTGGAGCAAGACTCTTAAATTGGAACTACCCAATTTAGGAAGGCTCGTAATAAATTCGTTCTATTTTGGACCCAGACGGCAACAAAAGGCTGTATAAAAATATAGTTCTCTTCGCCCTTTATCATACGAAGCCAGCGAAACACAGACACTGAAATAACAAAAGCGAAGAACACATACAAAAGCCGAGCTTTTTCCTCCAAGTTTCTGAAAGCCGAAACTGACAGCAGCGCAGCGGCCGCATCGAAGCCGCCATGTCCAATAACCAAACATCGCAGTATCGAACATACCCGAATCGCAATAAAATCAATGTAGCTTGCCCCTTGCCGAAGCCTGTCCAGGCCCAGTGACGTACGTGCGAACGAGACACTAACATCCACCACCGACAAGCAAGACAAAGACAGAAAACACACCACCCGATTTTATACAGGCATAACACATTTAACTGCACACTGCAATAATGTTCGTTATAATTAAAATTGAGTAATCAAAGTCTTTCTTCCATTTTCCTTTGACTTTGTTGAGTTATGTCCATGGATGAACTGAATGTATAAAATGGGTAGGATGAAATTAAAAAAGTAATAAGCCATTTTTCTCAAGTATCTACCTACCTAGTTTCAGTCGGCCATTTGCTACTTTTGACTGTCATATTCATTATTTGACGAGCAACAATATGATTTCATTTTCCTCTTGTAAATTCATCAAACCCAGAATAATTCTTAAACTTACTTACTAAGAATCAATTTTAATTTTTTTTACAGTTTTTCCATATTATATAGAACTGCCAGGTCAGACGACAATTTTATTCCAGGAATAAAAATTATCTGTCGTTTGAAAAATCGGCCCTTTTACTTAAGTCAGATATTACTATTCGAGGAATAAAATTGACGTTGGGCAGATTTTGTATAGAAGAACCGTCTAAAATTCAAAATTATTCCTCGGATAAAATTATCTGGCGTTGGAAAAATCAGTCCTTAGTAGAACTTCAAACAGGTTTTTATTTTTGAGATTTTAATAGCTGTATTTGGGATGGCAGAGGCTTTGGTGTTACATAAATAATGAGGAGCAACAAGTCGCGGTTCCACGAGGATTGTGACCGCTCGCAAAACCTCGGACACATTCATACACGCCGCTTAAAATTCACTTTCTAAAATTTTGAGGGAGTTCGTCTTCAGACTAACCTTTACCCAGCTATGTTGAGTTTGGTACCACCAGATCCAGTGTGTGTGGTTCGAGCTACTGACGATGAAATATTGGTTCGTATCTATTACTGTCCTTAATTTACAAGTACCCAGCGGGGTAATTACGTAGCATATTCTATCAGTAGCGATAGCTTTCATTTTGACAGTTTACCAATATTCATTGCGTTAATTTACGTTGACAACAACGTAGACAGATTTTTTGAACAAATGAAGCAACGGATTAGCAATATCCTTCAAAATGATTCAGATTGTGATTGGTATTGTGTTACGCAATTAGGGTGCAGGTATTATTTTCAACTCCTAACAGAAACTAACTGGACTGAAAAACACACAACGATAGAAATTCTAAATGATTCCGATAAGAATCAGGAAACTAAGGAAGGACGATCGGTACGAAAATACTTGAATTTAAACAAACTTTTCCAATAAGGAACTGCATCTTCACGACCTAATAAAGAATCAATGTTTGTATCACGTAAACTAAAGCACATAACAAACACCAGCCAATCTGGAGCGAGATTAAACTTTTATCGACCAATCACGGCTGACTCCGGACGACATTTAGCCAATCACCAACGTCTCGGAAGACGTCAGAAAGTACTGCTAAAACTTAATGGGGCTGAAAAGCCTGGATTTAATTTATTTAGGTACGAGGCTGTGGGAGATAAAACCGAAATCACGCTTTGGCTGCGAAGAAAGTAGGTGAGGGAGGGAAGTGTTCCATAAAAGGAGGAAGAATCTGGCTTTTTACGATTCTTCTCGGATGACAGCCTCATTATGTGCCTGCTTCTTGGTATCATGTCTATTGTCTATATCCTATCGCTGAAACTCTCAAGGCTAAATTTTGTCTAAATTTGATCTTAGATCATCTAAACATCTGATCATCTAGGTTTGATACTCATCTCACAATTCAAACATCATCTCCCAAAATACCTTTTCGCAAGTTCGTTTAAAATACCATTGCAGTTTTATAACGAAACTTTTCTCTACAATTCTTTCCTGAAATCGAATAACTACTTCAGCAATACTACTGTAACATTTAACAGCTGCAAGACACTTTAGCACCGATCGATAGTCGATACTTCTCATACAAAATGCAACACAATGTAGGCAGTAATGCCCGTATTCACTAAGACTTAGCCACCTAAATGAATGCCTAAGTAAAACTGCGCTGTTGGATTTTCAACGCTCGGCTCAGCGTCGATAGTTGAAAAGCCAACAGCACACTTTATGTGTCGCCTAGTGTTAGTAAAAACGGACATAATAATTCTTCTATTCGAAGAAGCATTTTCTAGAACAAAGGTGGCCTAGTTTCTTGCTTTTAATATTCCCTATTACAGTCGAAGCCAGCTATTACTACATTTATTATTGATGGCAAATGGACGGACAGCTAGACCCGACATGTGAAATGTTATTAGGTAAATTACTTAATTCGACTTGTGAGCCACGTATACCGTAAAGTACTGGCAGCGAAAAATTGCGACAATTTTTTTTATACCGTTTTTTTTTTCTTGTATTTTTTTGTCACTATCTTTTAGTTAAGTATAGGGATTCAAAAAGTCCTATTTGATCATCATCTTCCTATATGGCAGAGCCAGGCCATATCTCATTTCTTGCCAAATCATCATCTCATCATCTGCCTAACCTTTACCAAATATGTCGAATTCGGTTTCCAGTCTAACCGGATCCAACTGACTATCAGAATTTTACATGGAGCGACTGCCAATCTGATCTTCTATGGAGGTCCCATGTTCCATAACCTGGGTTTTACAAGGTAACACGATACTCCTTGGATCCGTCTAAGACTGGCAGTCAGACTTTCGGGCTCCGAATTCAGCTCAAAATTTTGTATATGCTGTGGCATGCACTATGCTGGCGGTAGAAGAGATAGCACCTTTAATGCATCATTAAGTTTTATATGTCAAAAGGCACCAAGCTAATAAGGCTATTCGGAGTATACTCAAGTATAGAGAATCAGGTTATAAAAGCCGAAAGTAGGTCGCTTCTATTTAAAGTTTAAAGGTGGCGACAGAAATGGCTGAATACCTGAATATCTGGGACGTGATTATATAATTGTTCGGGCTAGAATGCTAGATAATATTCCTAGTTTCACAGAGCTCTCTACTGTGTCACATGACATTAATTAATGTGCTGTTCTTTTGTAAGGTATTATATCCTCAGAATACCTGAAATTACTTTGAAAGTTTATGATGATCTCGCGGCTAAGAATCGGGAAGTTTTAATGGAACTAATTAAGAAAGCTCCTGAAACAGGCAACATCTTAAGGACCAACTCAAAACATTCAACTTTCCCATCTTTCAGACAGTCACTTTGATATACAGAACTTTGTTCGAGTTCTTGCAACCCAGACACAACTTTTCTAAATCGAGCTCTGCCAAAAGTCGGGACTAATAGAGCCAGACAGCAGACACATAAGCTTAGAACATTATTCAAATATAATGAAACCAACAACGATGATAGGCGTACACAGAAACATGTCTATATTGATACCTCTCACAATCCAAACATTCACTGAAGCCCACATCAAACATCTATTATGTATGTACATAATTTATCGATACAAATATAAATCCCACAGCCTTTATATTCTCTTATATAAATAATTCCTTTGTTATATAAATTAAGCATAAAATATTAATGTTCTAAGAGAATTCTGAGTAGGTTGATTCTAATAGGATTATTTCGTCGACAGTACTTTATTTATCGATCTTTCTCTATTTCTATAATCTGTTCTATTTTTGTGTGCAACTCGTGTATTCCCTTCGTGAATATTTAAACGGTTGATTAGTCCGCTTTCATGTCTAGATCGGTGTAATTACTGCAGGTCTTGGAAAAGGCAGTACGGTGTTAATATTTAATTATGAGAGCGGGTGAGTGTTTCAGTTTTACTGTTGAATCAATCGAACGAGTTTTCGATTTTGGAGCTGTATCGATTCTATTCTTTGTTTCTGCTTCTTTACATCTATCTATTTGTTCACTTAAAACTTAAATATGATATTTAGTTGGGTTAAATTCAATAGGTACATCACAAGGATACATGGTTTTGTATCTCAGTCATAACCATAATTCGTTAAATTCATTAGCACAGCTTCTTCACCACAAAGGTTTGTTAATGCCTGAAGGTACATACATATAAAACACACTTTCAAATTTTCAAAGCTTGCCTCGTATTTTCTTAAATTTTCTCAATCAACAACCGACCTACGCAGCTGCTGATAAAACACCCCGAATGTCTTAGGTATTAAGCATAACTGGCGAAACTTGCGTGTTTTATAAGGTACACGTCTGCAAAACCCTTCGGAAAAAACAAGCGTGTTTTAATTTTTTGTTATGCCTTATACGATTGCTTGGAAAAAAATATATTTGATTTAGTTAAAGTTGAGTAAGGTAGCGAGAAAATATCATTATCAAAGTACTTAGTACCCAGTACCTACAGCGTAATAACTAAAGGTACCCAAGATAACAAAGATTCGTGTCAGTAACCTCAGTCTGTGGGTGATTAGCTTTAATAAGCAGATAGGATCTTCATAGTAGTTCCATGTACTGGATGAGCAAAAGTTAAGTGGCGACAACACGACACGCACTGAACCAATCAGGTTTCGAGTCTACAAAGTAATTTCCTACCTAGGGAAACTGCTGTTCTATGGGAAAATAAATAAATAATAATCTAAGTCCAGAAGTAGGAAATTCTTCGTTAGAAAATCTGCTTGCATTGAGGATATTGCCAATAGGTATCCGCAAGGAAAAGGAAATGGTATCCTATTATATTGTTAACGGCAGATCGGTTTTTAGATTATTTACTTTAACTTTACACACATAAACAGACAAAAAGAAGGGAACAGAAAAATACATAAAAAGGTGATGGTTATTTCAAAAGAGAAGAAGAAGAAGTTATTTATGAAATTGAGTCTACTAGATTGAACTCCGAAAGATCATTCGAAAAGGAAGATCTTTTCAGTAAAATTAATATCAAAAATTAAAATTTAAAACACACGGGCACAATTTTATTATGAGACGTCAGAAGAATATATGGAGAAGAGCCAGCAAGACACTCCACGGTCACTCTTTTAAAATTAATTAGCTTTTACAATGTTATAATAGAATTAATTATCAGATCTTCCTTCCAGCAATGATATGGTATATATTCCCAAACTAGCTGCGCCCCGCGTTTCACCCGATCCCGTGGGAATATCGGGATTAAAATAGCCTATATGTTAATCCACAATTTTGTGTGGAGGTAGCTGACAGCTACCTCCACACAAAATTGTATGAAAATTGCCGTTTGAGCGTGAAGAAGAAACATATAAACACACCCCCACACACACACACACACACTCACAAACTTTCGCCTTTATAATATTATTGTGATGTATCAAAGTATCTAAAAAGATAAAATCTTAAGATTTTTCGGACGTAAGGACCACGTGGCCAAAACATGTTTGAATTATCTTGATATTGAATCTGAATTCTATTGTTAGTAAAATCTATATAACTATAGAGCCAACTTTACCTACTTTCAAGATAAGAACTGTACCTACTGACTGAAATAATAAAACAGCGATGGTAAAAACGTTACGAGCTTGCTCCTAAAGAAGTCATAAAAATTATGAGTCATGCTGGAAAACCTACGGAAAATGTAAGCAATATTATTATACAAAGCCATTTCAGACATCAGCTGTATTCCTGCGGAACAGTATGACTAGTTAGGTATTTTTCTTAAATTTCTTTTTTAAATTTTGGTATTGCATGAAAATTGTATACGGAAAAAAATCCATGGGCATTCCTCATCTTGTTGAATAGGAATATAGGATTCCTGTTTTAGAAGAGCAAAAAAAAAATTTGAAATCACATATATTTTCTATTAACTGTTTGATGTTTTAAAACATTTTCCAACGTCGAAAGGGTTGTTAAAATATCGGCTACCAATTAAAATAGCAAGGAAGACCATTCTGTTACTTAGTTATATTAGAGAAAAATTATTATTTAATCACGAATTCTGGGTTTGCCAATATTTCAAGTCAACCAATTCATTCTAGCAATTTTGTAGATACACTGATGCAAACATATACATATTCAAGAACTTCTTAGATACCCCACAGTCATTAATTGTTTCTAGCTACATTATTATCACTAATTTGTGCCTCTCCGTTAATTAATGATATCAACAAAACTGTAATTGTTTTATTGGCGGACAGACAGACGCATCAAGCATTCTCTTTAATTAAAATTTATGCATGAAAGCAACTGGTTTATAACCGTGAAGTGATAGACGGACCGTAATTTATTTAGTTCTACTATTGTTTACGATTTTGTATGGTTGTTACCCATTGGTTATTTATTTAGAAGAGGAAACATGATTTTGTATGCAAAATGGGGAATCAGCAATGTTTTCATATTGTGTGAATGGCCTATAGTCCCCTTAGGTATTACAAAACAAGGTTTTGCTTAAGACAGGTTTAAACCACCGAGCATGTTATTGAATTAAGAACCTAACTGTTATAGAAATGTAGTTCTTTATACAAAAACAAGCGGTCCGCCCCAGCTTCGCAAGGGTGAATATTTTTTTTTCGAATTTCCTCAATTTTCTTACAAAACCTTGTCCTGGCAATACCGAACACAACAAAAAAAAAGAATAATCCGATTTGGTGCAGTCATTCGGAAGTTAGATTTTGTTTTGTCTTGACGGTTTATGTCTTTCTCCAATTTATCAATTTACCTCTCAGCTAAATGTCATTAAAATCGGTTTGGCAGGTTAGCCGCAAAACGCAATAGTATTCGTGTGGATTTAGGTTAACATCACCGATTCTAAAGGACCCTGGGTTCCCCAAGTCTCATGGCAATTACGAAGCTCCCGTTTGCCTCTGTCTCAGTTCTAATTAAACGTTGACAAGACGACGAACTGACCCACAGCCCCTACATATTAACTTATTAACCCTTCAACCTCGCCTCTATTTCGGAAGTCGATCGATTCTGGGCAAAATTAGCTCCGCCGGCCGGCCTGACCCAATAAACGCTCAGTATAAATAAACAATGACTACAATATTGCCCAAGTATATTGTGCTTTGTGCTATATTAACTTGCGACGTCTCCTACAGTTTATTAACGTAGTGAACCAGTTCTGTTTATGCGAGGAATTTACATATGTATCGGCGCACTTTGATGTAAATGTCGTGTAGCTTTTTTAAAAGATAGTGAAAAAGTATTTACATGACACAACGAAGAATTTTAATTGCTTTGTTGAAAATAAAGGAAGTAGGTGACATGGAAACAGTATTACCGAAACACCTGTGAAAAAACTTGTGTGTATAATAGTTGTACACATATAGGTACATACCTAACATTCATAATTATTTTCTTAGAATTCACAACGTCTCGAAGGACCGCCAGCGCTGCATAAGCACATGGTAATTACGAAATCAAAGAAACTCCAATAAGAAAAGTAAATACGGCGATATCTTTAAGAACATGCAAATATTTGTAAAAGCGGTAAACATGAATGAAAGTGACTCACTTGCCGAACAGCGGATGCCACAAGTGGAAGGAGGCCGGGTCGTGCGGGTGCGGCGGCAGGTGAGGCTCGCCCAGCGGCGTCGTGCTGCCCACTTCGGGCTCCTCGCGCCGCCGGGGCAGTGCCGCCGGCGGGCCCAGGCCCCGCCGCGACGACGACGACGGCATCGGCATCCCACCGTCACGCAGCGGCGGCGCCAACAAGTTTTGCAAAGATTTAACACTGATCCGAGGCCGCGGCGAATCCTGCGATCCAGTCGAACTACTCCTCTGATGGGCCTGCGCTTCGGAATGCTGCATAGATTGCAGATAGTTGTTGTTTGGGTAGTACGGTGAGGTCGGGCTCTTCTGCCCCCTCGGCGAGCGCTGACTAGCCATCATGTTGGGATTAAAGTATGGTATCTGAAGGCCCGGCAGAGGCATGTTCGGCCTTATGTTAGGGTTCATCCCCGGGTATATATTCTGCAGGAATGAGTTGTGTTGCATGGCGGCTCGCTGGCTGGCCGTGTAGTTGGCCATGGGACTAGATCGAGACGACATACTGCTGTGTGATTTATTTTGATGATGATGGCTCTTAGTCGAGTGAACGAAAGGATTCTGCACGTCTAATGATTTTGATGCCATTTCTTTCGCCTGAGACTCTTCGGCTCGAGCTTTGGCTTGACTTTGTCTCTGAGCTTGTTGTTGATTCGAATGGTTCATCGCTTCTTGCCACATAGCGTACTGCATCCGATTCTCGTAGTCCATCTGTGGCATCACCGGGAACCCTGTTTGTGCACCAAAACGGGAATTTGGATTAAACACCTGTGATAACTCCGGGTAACCCTGCCCGGCGGAATAACCAGACGAATTTAGTGCTTTTAGGAAATCCATATTTTGCGAGCACGCGGCCATAGCCTCGAGTTGGCTGATATAGGGTAGCCAGAGCATTTGGTTGAGCGCCGCGGAAGTGGCCGCGTCGATGTCGCCAGCTAGCGCGTCCATCGATGGTATCGGCTTCGGTTGAGTACTGGAGTTGATATGGTCGAGTTGACTTATAGCCGTAGTATGTTCACTACCTGATGTACTTGTTGTACTTATTGTACTTTTTGGCGTAGGTGGCTTTGGTTCCTTTTTCGGCGACGCAGACCGTTTAGGTTCGTTCAATACTATAGTTTCTAATTGCGAAAATGATATGACCAGTATATCCGGATCTCGCAGAACCATGGGATAATGGAACGCCTCTGGTAATCTGAACTCGGGATTAGCCATTAGCATCAAAGGAATTTCAATACCAGGAGCTGTGAGAATTTGGTTCAGCTTGTTTTTCGGAATTAGAATGGGATCGGGAATGTTGAAACTAGAACCCGATCTCAGACTTTGTATTTGTTCGAGTGGACTCATTTTATTCATTTTCTCGATATATTTCATTGGGAGCTTTTCTTCTGCCTCGCTTTTCTTCGACTTAGTTTGAGCCTCAGTATGGTGCTCATCCCGATCACACTTATTATTAAATACTTTATTTATTTTAACTGAATCATCGCTAGACTCCCGTCTTCCTTTTTTCTCTTGAGGTTCACCAAATTCTTTATTTAACTTTCTTATCTCGTCTGAACAGCTCGTTACAGTTGGACTGGCTGATTTTCGATGTTTACCTAAGTTTAACGGTTCACATTGCTGTTTTGTAATAGTCACTTCGGAGGTGTACATCTTAGGCGAGGGCGATGACAACAAAGTTTCTAAAAACAATGATTGTTTGCTCTTCGATTGAGGCATGGTAAATATTTCAGGTGAGGACGGCACGGCGGGGATGCCGCTCGGCTGAGGCGACTGCATGGCATCCGATTCTCTCGACGGTGCTCGCGGTATGTCTATCCTTCTCGGCGACGCATGCGGGGTGGGTAACCTTCGTTGCACGCTTAGATCTCTAGGTAGGTCGTCGCTCTTTTCTGATAAATTGTCTTCCATGTTATTTGTAGTTTCAGCATCGCTAGCCACTACACGGGCAGATTTTTTGGATTTCACATTTTTGACACTTAAATCCGTAGCCACCAATTCCACGGCTGTCGTATCTTCTAGGTCTTTCGTAAACTCTATGCTCGGGGCTTCCACTTTTATAGTATTGGAGAAATTACCATCGTCATCACATGCATTGTCGTCAGTTTCCAGTTTGGGTGTAAGGTTATTGGTGACATTTTCAGTGGAGTCGTCATTAGCCTGAGCTGGTAGTTCACTCGGTAAAGTAGGTTCGCTCTGATCCGGCAATGGTTGATATTTTTGATCCTCTGAGGGTTCAGGGATTTCAGGTACTTGTTCATGTTCAGTATACATCACTTCCGCATTATCAACATGGTTCTGTAGCCTCTTCTCGGCATTCTCATCATATTCTAAATGGTTAACTTCGTTAGCGTTTTGCACTTGTGACGGCGTAGATAGCGTTTCAAGCACACAATCAGTCGGAGGGTCGGCGGGCGCAAACACTTCGTCCGTCATGTAGGACTGCTCGATGGACTGTTGTTGGTCTGGCAACGGCAGGTGGTCCCCTATGTGATGTAGATGTAGGAGCCCCTGTGCCGCCGTCATGCTGCTCCGACTGGGTGATTCTAGCGACTGCTCGAGCCGGTCGATGATATCGGCAACGGGCGCGCCGCCGAGCAGCATGTCGTCCTCCTCTTCGACATAGTCGGTGCCGTGCACGAGGTGCGCCAGCTTGTCGAGTGCCTGCCCGAGAATTTGATTATCTTCACAGCCCTTCTCCACGAGCGACTCGAGCAGCGCCTCGTCGTGAGGCCCACCGAGCTCGGGCAGATAGTGCGCTTCACTTATAGTCTCAAACAAATCTTTGTGCACTCCCATGTCATTATGAAAAACATCTTCTTCGGCAGCACGCTCGGGCACGTGCGTCTTGCGCTCTTCGAAGAACATTTCGTCTGGCGGCTTGGGGTCGCCGAGCTCGAACGACATGACGTCTTGCGCCACCTCCTCGGCCCCCGGCAGGAAGGGATACTGCGCGCCTTGAAGCTCCAGCTCCAGCTCCTCGCCGCGCTGCTGGTTGAACTCGAGCTCTGCCACCGCCAGCAGGTTGTCGAGCGGCGTGGGCTCGGGCGGCGCGGGTGGCGAGCGGGGCGCGGGTGGACCGCGCGGCACCGCGATCGTGTGCGACGGGATGTGCGACTCCAGATCGGGCGCGAGCCAGGTGGGCGCGGGCGCTGTCGCGTCCGTGCGCCTCCGCCGCGGCCTGCCCGAGCGTCGGCGCCGGCGCCGCTCAGGGGGAGCACTGGGCTCGGGGGGTTCTTGCGCCGGAGCGCTAGTCACACGAATAGAGTCAAAGATTTCAGTACGCGGGATAACTCGCCAACCGGTCGGGGTGCGCGCGATACGGATGCGGTTACGCGGATCGTAATCTTCACAGTGGACCTCTTGCACAATACCGTCGCGCTGGCGCGCCCACAGGAACACGGGGCGCAAGCGCGGAGCGGGGTGCGCGGGCGGCGGGGCAGTCTCGGCTAGGTCGTGGTGGGCCAGGCTGCGCGCGCGGCGCCGGCCGGCGGCAGGGGCGCGGGGCGGGTGAGGGGCGCTGCGACTGCGGCCGGCAGCGGCATCGGCGCGGGGGCGGGCGGCGCGAGGCTCGCCGCCGCCGCCGGGCGCCCGCGGAGACACTCCGGCGCGCCGCACCGCGGGATCAGGCGACGACCGCGCGGACGCGGCCCCGAGGCGGACTGGCGGCCGGCGCGCGCGAGCCCCGCCCCCCGCCGCCCGGCGCCCCCGCCCCCGCCCCGCGCCCGCCCCGCCCAGCGATCGATCGCCCGCCCGCTGCACCCGCCGCCTGCACCCGCATGTAAACACGGCGCGCGCCCCGGCCCCCGCCGCGACGCCGCGTTTACGTGGCCTCGTTAATCTTAAATCCATATCTGCGGCGCGCGGAGTACGCACGCCGGCACGCCCCCGGCCCGGCCGCGCGCCCGCCGAGCACGTGCAGCCCGCCACCACCGACACTGCATCCTCAGCGCACCTCACCACGCTCATTAGACAAATCCCTAAGTTTTCCGGAGGCGCCAATGTTTCGACCTTCCGGTCTAGTACACATTGTCAACAAAAACAAACTTCTATTAGGTACGCACTTCAGAAATTCCCAGCAGAAAATGAATTTGACGAACCCGGAAGTAGGCAGCGCTAGGACATGAAAGAGGCGGTAGTATGTATAGCTGTCATCAACATCCGTCAGATGAGGCGCGTTCATCCGCGGTCACAGGAAGGTTCACTGCTCGCACGAGATCAATACCAGTAGAGAGTGGTGCCATCTCGCTGGGGCGCCGGCACATACTGTACTACAGGGAAATCAAGTCGTTGCCAGTGCTCAAGGTTTCGTACGATGCGGGTAGATGGAGCTTCTCAGTTGAAAGCAGTTCTTCTCTATTGTATTTATTTCTATACAAAAATCTCTTTGATACAATTAAAAGTCCATCTGTGCACGACGTCTATGTTTTTGTTACCTCGACTCTTTAGTAGGTATGTCACTTATCATCACACACGCCGTTTGCCGGCAAGTTATTCCTGTTTGTAGTCTGATAAAATCTAAAAACATTACCTACCATTAAAAACGAAATCATGTGTAGGACTGGTCAAAAATACTGATCCTTCTGTTCACGGATATTTCTGGGACTCACTTGAAAGCTATCACCTCTTGCTGGCTGCAAAGGTTACCCTTCTAATACGGTAATTAGACGAGGCACTTGTTTAAAAAGTATAAAAGAGCACAGTAGCGACAGGGCGAGAGTGACCAGAAGTTTGACAACCAAAACCAATCAACCCAACGTTATGGGCACCTCCGAACACCTAAGAGTTCGTAGTTTTGATAAATCCGTCACGAAAGGCCATAAATTGGAAAACAGTCTACAACATTAATCATTTAAGAATGAGTAGGTACAAAGCTTCACAGGTATCACTTAGGTATCTTCCAGTTGGACCTGGAACACGCTTCAGTAGGTAGGTACATTACTTAGATAAAGAATGAGGTGACTAATCAGTATTAAGGTCGTACTTACCTGCTTAGCCCAAGTACGACCACCAAGTTTCATATTTTAAGCAAAATCTTCGATGTCAGATCTTGCGTTGACTTTCGACTTCTTTGAAGAATATGCTAATACTTTGTTTTACCATATCTGGCTACTAATCGCTGAGTGTTCGACCCATTTTATTATGGGGGTATCCGGAAGATGAGCTGACTCCTTTAATGAAGATGGCAGCCTTGGCAGCTCTGGACAGAGAGAGGTGGAAAGGGAGTAGGGAGGTCTTTGCCCAGCAGTGGACGCATATACGTTGTCAGGTGTACAGAAACGGACACAGGGTACCTTTCATCGCAAAAAAATGCTGTTCCCGAGGAAAACAACAATAACGTCATTATGATAATAGATGGCGCCACGTGTCTTTCGAATCAAAAATAGGTCAACGTCTGTCGGGTCAGCTAGTAATAAATAATATTAACATCCGGAAACCCTTACGATAAAGATAGGTTAACCGCCTGGGGGAGGTGGGACGAGAGTTCTGCACTTCACCACAAGGAGGCCGTTTCCAGCACATAGAGTGTAGAGAAAGTAAGATTCTGTTGTTACCTTCTATTCCAGTCGTTTTGGGGAAAGGACACAGGAACTGACAGGAAGCCAGACAGTTTCGGTTATGAGGGTGATCTTCATGAAGAAATGTTTTTTTCTTGATTTTGGGCAGGTCACTATTTTCTACGTCCCCCTACGTATTTCGTTACGGCAATGACACATTACTTGTGTAAAAGTTTTTTTTACAGAGTTTTGGAAAACTTGTAAAACGGTAAGTACATCCCGATTCTAACTTTATGGCGGGTGCAGTGCGCCACCCGCTGCACAGTACCGCACCCCTCACCCCCGCTGACGAGTGAATTATAGTCCGCGCGGAACTAGTTGGCCGCGCCTTAGGTATGTGAGCGGTAGGACGGAGGGGCGGGGGCGCTTTGTTATTACTCAGTACGTGGGTTGCGAACAATAATAATCAACCCCCGACCCCACCCAAGGCGCGGCCAATCAGTTCCGCGCGGACTATAGTTACTGCGCAGCGACTCGCATCATGTTCCAAGCCGCCATAAAGTTTGAAACGGGCTGTACTCCGAATCGGCGCACACCTGACAAATGGTAGTGGATATTAAAGCTAGACAAAAAAATTCTACTCTATTTGAACGTAAGTAAGATTGATATTTCATTAACAAAGAAAAAACGGTGCAGGCTGATGGGAAAAAAATTATTCAAACCCTGAAAAGTATTTACAATATTGTTTATTTTGAATAAAATCTTGCAGTTCACAATGTTATCACTATGTGCATGTGACTTAGGGCTCATACACACGAGCGACACGCCTCAACGGTAGAGCAACTGCCGCTCGTGTTGTCGACGGATGTCGACGGGTGTCGACGGGTGCAGTTGCGTGTCTGCCGTTAATGCGTGTATGCACACTTATTTTATTTTCTATATGACTAGACAATGATTTAGATTTAAAAAACGAAGTCACAGGAAAATTACAAAAACATATTTCGTTCTTATTTCTCCTTTTATATTTAGTTTGTTAATTTCTCAAACCATAATTATTTTATATATTATTAGTTTTGTAATTTTCTTACGACATAATGGTACAGTCAACAAAACAGATAAGTAACCAGGCAGCTAACTACAATTTCCATTATCCGATAGCATGAAGAGTAATGTTTTTTTAAAGGTTATATTATGTTTTTAACTAATTTTTTGCGTGTCTTCAGTACTTAGTCAAATCTTTCGATGTATCCGAACTGGTTATTTATTTCTTATAAAGACTGTACTCGCATAAGTAACTACGTACAGTCAACAAAAGAGATAAGTATGCAGGATCGTCGGATATAGTTGAAGTTTAGTAAGAAACCAATGGATGTTCTCATACTTATCTCTTTTGTTGACTGTACAATGAGAGGAATGTTAAGAAGATATTGTCTACCCAAATATTTCCTAGATCTAGGATAAAAATGGGCAACTTTTACAGAAAAATTACATTTATAATGCTATTAAAATTTCTACAGAAAGATAAAGATATTTACAATTATTATGTAGTAAATATAAATGTAATACTGAAAAGTTGTGTTACGGCTAACAACCGTGGCTACTTAGATTTCGTTTTCCTATGTCATGAAGTCCTGACAGTTATTGTAATTTGAACCTTATGTTTAACGGCAAGAAGAAAGTTCTTGGTGTAATAGTTAAATAAGCCTTACTAAGGTAGTATAAAATAAGGTGGTTACTTATACAATAGATACTAATGCTTTACAGACAAAAGAAGCGCAAGCGCAGATCAGGTTTGTTTATAATAATGAATAATAAACCTTAGCGTTAATGTCTTAAAGTTCAAACTTACTTGCGCATAAGGTGCCGCTCTATGACTTCTATGTATGTGTCGATGTTCGTACAACTTTGAACTTTATTCCTAGGACCATAAAGTTTAATTTACAATAGCATCATTAAAACTGTCTCAAACCGAATCTTAACACATTGACTGCCAGACCACAGACAAAATAGAAAATATATTGTTCGCGGTCACCGGTGACCGCAGTGGCAGTCAATGCATTAACTGTATACGCTATATATACGCTAAATACGCTAAGCATTATGTTTAGCCATGCTTGAACTTTATCCGTAACACAGATTATTTTAATATAATACAATCCATCTTACTGAACAATGTCTTAGACCCCGTCATATAATGCGCAATATAGAGTACCTCAGGGCTTCTATATCAGTCTTAAGTTATTTACTTCCACGTGTCTTTCATTGCTAATGCTTTTTTTAAATATTTCCACACTTGTGATTATTGTGGGTTAGAAAGAAATAAAGAAAAAGGATTTATTGCGACACAGTAAAATAAAAACCCAAGTTATACAAAAAAAAAAAAGTAACAAAAGGAAAATGAAACAAAGTCCTATACGAGGTCAAAAGGCTCCTATCTCAGCATGATGCTGCGACATTTAAACAATAAATGTCGCAGCACTGGTATTCCGATAGGGCCCGCTGTGATGTCACGGGCAGTTACAGTTATAAATAAATATGTAAAATATTAGAAAAAAATAAAAATTAAATAAACTCATTTTTCAATCTGCGCCAGGCGTAACCTCATTACTTGTCTATGCCTTGCAGTGTCAGAGGTAGTAGGCACTATAATATATGGTAGGCACTCTGGTGTGTCTGTGGCATTGCTGTGACAAGTAAATGGTCGCAGGCGCCGACATTATGGCGAGATTAGATAAATACATTTGAAATATATTAAACATAACGTTACGGCTGTCTAGTGGAACAGTATTACAGAGAATATACAATAAAAGTGGAATGTGGTAACTATAATAATGATGAGTGTTATCGAGTTTTTTTCAAGAAACAAAACAAATTAGTTACAGAGATAAATCTGATATGCACACTCTCAAACCACTATAGTCGTTGCGTTTTAACATAGCAATATCGGTCATTGACCCACCTACATTTTGTAGAATTACCTATTTGATCACGCCGCCGCCGGCTTCGGCAACTGGAAACGGGTGTGGGCCTCATGTCGCGGTTTCTTTTTAGATGGCGTGGCGACCTACCATAATTGGAAATTCCAAATGCGGATGGCAATACTGATGAAAGGCCTTTGGGGCTGCGTTGTTGGAACAGATGTGGACGAGGCGAGAGATCAACGTGAAATGGCGCGCATTCGTCCGAGTGTCAAGTCGTTCTGTATACAGCACCTACGTACTAACGCCAAAGAGGCACGAGGCAAGCTGCGCTACGTGTATCAAGATAAAGGTCTTTCCAGAAGGATTTTAGTTCATCGAAAACTCCATCATTCCGACTACGGTGATTACTGCTCGATGAGTGAGTACATTGAAAATGTAATGACCACAGTTCAGCAGCTTGGTGATATAGGAAAACCATTGAGGACAGCGAGGTGGCTGACTTGGTGCTAAGCAGTTTGCCTCAGGAGTTGGTTATCTCAAAAACAAAAAACATATCTTGTCTTTCTTTTTTCCTATTAACATCTTCCTATCGTTGATTTTGCAACGAACTAAAGGCATTGAAAGACCTTTATTGGGCGTCGAATTTGTATACAATACAAAAAAAAATTCTTTCCTAAACCAATTCCAACATGGCGCTTTGGAACAAAATGTCAACAAATTAACCAGAATTTCCATACAAAATTTTCCTAGCGTTGTTTCTGCAACGAACTATATGGGTTGAAGGCCATAGTCACCAGCTTGTGCTCGTGTATGGCCTTGATGAGGTACAGCGAGCCCACTGCGATGATGACGGCAGTGCCAATTGAGATGGCGTGGTAGTGCTCCATGTTGCCGACTGGTATCGGCCACACCAGCGTGTCTGTCAGCTGTGGAAGAGAGGAATTAGTGTTTTAAAATGTTGGTCGATTTTTTCTGTATACTCGACCTCATAATTACTGCATTTTTGACCACAAATCTCCGTAAATCTAAACTTTTATAGACGTATGAGGAACAGGGTGCAAAGTTCAGTCATACTCTATAGAAAAGGGAGGATCAGACTGGTGTCGTGTCTGGCGGGCAACTGACCGATGATTCATGTCGGGCCGTTGTATATGCTAGTTGCGTAAACTCTGCTTGCGAGATGCAGGATTTTGAGTGACGTCATAATGACGCGTAGTTCGCCCGTATCTTTTGATGGCGTTGACTTAGAACTTTGATTTTTTTCACTGCTTCAAGGGATTGCAGACTTGAGTATTTGATATTAATTTCATTAACTCCACGCGTTCCTGTCAAAAAGGGTCTTGACCGATAGACAGACAGACAACGAAGTGATCTTATAAGGGTTCCGTTTTTCCTTTTCAGGTACGGAACCCTAAAAAGAGGTTATCTCACCAAGGTGTAAGGCAACTCCTTCCAGCTGCACTTCTCCTTGGAGCTGCCGTTACAGAGGAAGTTCACAGGAGCTGCTTCCTTGCCGCACATGTCCAGGCGTTGATCGGGACAGCGGAGGTACAGCTTCGGTGGGCCTATGGTGTTTCGCGCCATGCTGGAATCACAAACAAGAATATGTCATTCAAATACTTAGACCCAAGTTTTGTAAGGCACAAAATATAAAAATATAATCTATTGCAGATAAAGAGAAATATTGAAGAAAATTGGTCCAGCCTGTTGTTCAACTAGAATTTATTAAAGCATTAAATTCACTGCAGTTTATTGTGGAAACATTGTTGCTTCCACAAAAGCCTGCTAGGATAACTTCAAGCTTTTTTAACATTGATTCCCTAAAAATTATCTATATGCAAGTACCTGAATATTTCAGTAATACATAAAATATAGTATTTTTATCTCACGAAGCGACTTGCGCTTTACTTGTGGTTAGTGTAGCGTCCGAGACAATGGCGAAATCGGAAGTGTGTGTGCGTGTTATGTACTGACGTCTCACGTCTTCAGGCACACATTCATAGTGTGTTTGTACACTTAATTACCACAAGTAAAGCAAGCATCCCTTCGTAAGATAAAAATACTGTACCAAGCTATCAATATCTCACAAGCTCTATAAAACCCAACAGGGATCTGATCGTCATAATCATGTAAATATGGATGTTTATCAAACCTTTTTTTTGAGCATGTAACATTCTCAATAGACTTAGTTACCTAATTTATAGCTATACCAATTACCAATACAATTTATTGCTAGTTCTACTCACCCACCACCAGGCATCGCCATATGATACCTCGCATGAACAGGCAGCCACATGTACACTTTGCAGTCCTTAATCCTCTCCGTTATGTACGTTGTGGTTGGGTACGAGTGTTCTGCTGGCAGCTCGGTGTTTATGCGGTTCTTTGGTACTGCATTCAGCTGGAAAGTTATGTAGTCTATATTAGTTTGGGGTGTTTGATTCGACATAAGGAGTCATAAAGGAAAATAGAACAAAATGTTGTAGTAAAAAGTTTCATTCTCTTCTGTTTGTGGATTCTATGCCATCAGTTTGTTAATTAAAAACATATACGGTCGAATTGAGAAACCTCCTCCTTTTTTGAAGTTGGTTAAAAATGAACACATGTTACATTACCATAAAACATGTACATACTTACTTACCTATTAATTCTTAATTAATAACTCCAGCCATTTCATATCTATGTTGGAGCTACCATTGAATACTGTTGCTAAAGCAAATAGTTTATTAATAAGCTTCTTAAAGATAAGAAAACTCAATTTTATTTATTCGTTTATTTCTTGGACACAAATGTCATATTATACAAACTCCTGCCCTATAATTTAGACTAATCAACAAAATCGGATAAGCTCACTCCATCGTCGACTTTGTCTCTCGTCACCTCTGACCTAGACTAGAGTCAAGAGCAAACCCATTTCAAATAAAAAAAAAAAAATTGGTGCTATAAAATATATTTTTATTAAATTTTTTTACCTTATTTAGTCTCCTCAAAGTACTTAGCTCATCAGGATTTGCATAAACTCCATGTGGCAGGGTCTGGTCCAGTCCTACGACACAGTCCTTGTACAGCCAGCATTGGTCCTCATCACTGTTGAACACTATGCCATAGGTTATGTTCCTGAAACAGCAATCATTTGTATTTGTGATAACTGCAAGAACTAGCAAGCACTTCAAAAATGAATGATTAATTAATTTGTATTTAACCGGACACATGGGAACAAATAAAGCAGGTTAATAAAAGGTTTCTAAAAATAGATGTTTTAACCAAGGATAGAAATAAAACTACAATACAAGAACTTACCGTGCAGTAAGTAGTACATTTAATAAACAAAACTAAAGAAAATTATTGGCTAAAGAATTAATTTGAGTTTTTACTTAAGTATTTTGCTTTGGCAATAGCAGTATTTGTATCTTACAGATAGGTACGGAATGTTATTAAAGTTTTTTAAACTTATTTGTCCTACTGTTTTATAGGAGTCAAGTGGACTCAAACTTGCAAAATAAGTTAAATATTATTCAGATAAAAAGTTACTCATTCTTGTTTGGTTACCAGATATTAGTGGTACCTAGGCGTAAATAATAGACTTACCTATGGAAACCTTGATTCTTGAGAACTTGCTTCAGTTTCACATTAAAAACACAAGCACTAGCAGAAATATATGTGAAACAAGACAACAACACAATACAAGAGAAATACATGTTTATATTTTTGATATAACGCAGCATGTTGTATTATTACTTTGATATTTTACACAAATATTATATTGGCCGTGTATTTTTACAATAGAGTCAAGATTTAATACAGAATTTATGAAATAATTTCATCGAAACCTAAATCATTGATAACAATGATACGAAAACTGCATTCCAGATTATTAAATAAAATGTTGGACAGGCATGCTGTAAAGAGATAGCGATATCAAAATAAACGAATAAGACAAAGATAACGACGCGCCGTGGATACAACAATCAATACTTTGTTGAATTTGACACTGACAGATTAATGTTTTGACAGCAAATTACCAATGTTGCCATTGGAATAATTACAATATTTTGGCTTGTAACTGGTGGGAAAAAGCCAAAAAACGGAGATTTGAGCCATAAAGAACGAAGAAAAATAAAAAAGTTTTTTGTTTTTAATTCAAGCACAGGGCTATTTTGTATTTTTTTGTAGAATTCTAACCAGTCTCTCTGAATGTTTATTTTGAAGGAATAAGGAGGGTTATACCTATATAAACATAATTAAACTGATTTTTTCAACTCATACTTCAAGGAAAAACACTTCCAGCGGTGGTTGACCCCCAAAAAAACATCAAATCTTTTTTATTTTTCTTTTAAGTAAGGTATCATAATATTTAGTTATCGGTACCCATCACGGTTGTGAAGTTTCTCCAGCTAATTTAATTTGACCCTGTATACAGGTAAACCAGAAAAGATAATATGCGCCTCGGTAATCATCCCCTGGGTTCGAACTCAGGACCTTCAATTCGTAAGTCGCAGCCAATACCACTGAACCACTGGTCTCCATTTTTTCATGGTGTACCTATTACGCGCCGTATTTTAAAATTTGACTTAATTCTCTAATGGTTCGCTAACTGAAGCCTGGTGACTGACGGGACCCATAAAAGTCTGTTCATAGTATGATGACTTGTTGAGCCTATCGAATGGTAAATCAGCCTAAAACAATACCTACTTTTTGGTACGGTACCTAACTTTAATAATCAAAACGTTAAAAATCTGTTTTTGATAATCATCTCAATCAATTAACTTTTGTAACAGGAAAACACAAATAATTTACTCGTAAATTATACTTAAAATAGCTTCTTCATCAAATCATCAAAGTACCAAAACAGAACCACTTGATTAACGAGCAAAAAAAGAAAACAAATGTCACTTGTAATTGAGTTTCGTTGTGACCTTTTAAAGGCAACATGATTGCGGATGTTGTTCTCTTACATAATTGTGTCCTGAGGGGAGGCCGTCAGTGTCCGTGGTCGCCGTCGTCCAGTCTACGCACACCATAAGACATTGACGACCAGTCTGCATGGTCTTTACGTCATTGAAGACTAGTTTAAATGACATCGAGTTTATGTATTTGAGTCTAAATAATTCAATTAAATAGACAGGTATTACCGAATTACCTTGTCCCATGTTCGCTTGGCGCAGTGCTTGGCGTAATAAGCTGCTGGGTGTCGCGGTCGGTTCGATTCTCGCAAAGGACAAAATGTTGTCATGCCTGTCATGCTCTCTTCAATGAGGAGACAACAATACGACAATACATGAAAATAGTGGCAATACTTGGGCCTCTTCTCTTCCTGTTCATTAACGACTTGCCAAACATAACAAATCAAGTGCGTACTATTTGCAGATGACGTGTCAGTAATAATAGGTACCGGAAAATAACAAAACATTACATCAACAAGAAGTAAATCAAACCATTAACGATTTAATTAATTGGCTCAACGAAAACAACTTAAAAATAAATATAACTAAACAAAATACGAGCGACTACTACAATTGCAAACTACAAACGAAATCCACCAAAAAATATTTTAAATCATAATAACCAAATAATTAATAAAGAAAATACTATACAATTTTTAGATCTAACACTAGATGTCTGTGTGGTGCCGGACTTAAAGAATAGCACCACGCCATACTTCCCGTGGGTGTCGTAAAAGCCGACTAAGGGTCGTACCGGAGAATGGGCAGCAGCGTTCTCTGTGCATTCCACCACCATACCATACTGCGATCGCCAACCCGCCTGCCAAGCGTGGCGATTATGGCAAACCCCCCCCAAGAATGACAAGCACAAGGTGCTTGGGGGAGGCCTATGTGCAGCAGTGGACGTCTTTCGGCTGAAATGATGATGATGATGATGAACACTAGATGAAAATTGTAATTGGGAAATACACATTGAAAATCTATATAAAAAATAAACAGATTTGTACACGCAATATGAGAACTACGCAAAACAGCGAATGAAGAAGCTGCACTCAACGCCTATCACGGATATGTAGCGTCTGTATTGAGGTAGATACCGCTTACTCCTATGGGGTAACTCTTCACACATACAAAGAGCTTTCATAGCGCAAAAAAAATGCTTGCGAGCAATAACTGGGGCGCCTCCCTACGAAAGCTGTACCTATTTTTAAAAAGCTCAAGGATCTTACTCTATCTTCTACTTACATATTTGAAATAGCTATTGACAATTATAGACTATTTCAAATATGTAATAAAAAAAATCTGAATAATTGGCTTCTCCAAAATAATTTTTACACTTTAAAAGAATTTGTTGATTATTTATAAGGGTAAATAAATAGAGTATTTTGGAACTAGAAAATAAATTCTAGCATCGGAATGAAAGAAGCGATTATTTCAAATAAACTAAATGATGGACCGACTATGGTTTTTGCCATTCTTTGACTAGCTATAGTGACTAAACTATTGGATATACTAGCTTCCGCCCGCGGCTTCGCCCGCGGTATGTCGACAAAAACTATCCTATGTCCTTCCCCGGGATGCGATCTATCTCTCTGCCAAATTTTATCGAAACCCGTTCAGTGGTTTAGGCGTGAAAAGGTAACATACAGACAGACAGACAGACAGACAGAGTTACTTTCGAATTTATAATATTATAGTATGGATTTGATTGAATGTTTGTATGCAGACTGGGAGCGTCATTACATATACCTACGCAGATAAAATGTATTGTCGTATTGTCATCTCTACAATCTCCACCTTGTATAATATCTGCTGTTCAATCTGCCTGCCTTTTCCCAACTATGTTGGGGTCGGCTTCCAGTCTAACCGGATTCAGCTGAATACCAGTATTTTACATGGAGCGACTGCCTATCTAACCTCCACAACCCAGTTACTGGGTAACACGATACCCCTTGGTAAGACTAGTTGTTAGACTTTCGGGCTTCTGGCGACCCGTAACGACTGTCAAAGATCCAAGAATGACATCCGGGACCAACGGCTTAACGTACTTTCCGAGGCACGGAGCAGTTTCGGTAGGTATGTAAAGATGGTCACTCATTCACGGATCGACCGTGGCAAGGACCCGTACGGCTGTTCTCAAGACTAAACTATGCTGAACGATAAACATGCAAGTACCTAACTAAATTATAACCTTCGATCAATATCGAAGATTATAACTAACATAACGCGCTGTTCACCGACAAAGCAGGCAGAGATAAACTAAATGATTTCCAGGAATTAGGTATCCCGTTTCATATCGTGCTGAAAGTGTATTGTAGCTTTTTTACTAGGATATAACTTGGTATTACCTAAATAACCAACGTGTATGGCATTATGTTAGGATGCTATCACGCCTAAAACTAGCGTGACTTGTTCAAATATTTTCAAAAAGTTCAGGGTTTCCCAATAGGCTTATTGTCTACTTAATTACAGGGTAGGAGAGGCGTTTATAAATCATTTAAGTGGTTTTCAGGGTGTAACCTGAGGTCGTGAGAATGGGTTTAGGTGGGGCCAGTCGCGACCAGGTTGATGATGGTTGCTGGTCGCAGCAGGAAGTCCTGCACGCACCTGAGTCATTGGGATGGCTAGGGTGACATTGTTGTATAGAATTGGAAGATACGATACGTAAACTCACGCCTTTTTCCTATTGAGGTAGGCAGTGCCGGATTAAGACTACTAGATGCCCTAAGCAATCCATGCCTGCAGGTCCTCCTATCCACTAGTCGCCTTGTATTTTTCTAAAACATCGACGAGCGATTGGCGCACATCTCCAGAGTGACTTTTGGTTCTTGTAATATCTTGCTGATAAACAGCCTTGCCATTCATTTGCTAGCAAATACTGTTTCGGTGCTGCTTCTGCCTTATGGTTCCCCCCGAGACGTGATGCCCTAAGCAATTGCTTATTTTGCTTATGGGCTAATCCCACTGGAGGTAGGCACAATTCGTCGCTCGTATGACTAAAAGTCCTATCTCATTTTTTGGCTGATTTGGGTTGGGCTTCGGACCTACATTTTTCTATTCGTGATTCTTTACACTTTTCACTAACCGTCGTACCTCTATGTTATTTGGATCTCAAAATGTATCCATTTTGAAAGGCAACATAATGTAAAGAATCACGAATTGAAGAGTGTAGGTAGTTGTCCTGACTCAAATCGGCTAAAAAATGAGATAGGACTTTTAGTCATGCGAGCGACGAATTAAGACACACATAGTTTAAAAATTACATTTTGTAATGGTTATTTATTTATTAAACTATGTGTACAATAAAGACACGCGTACAAAGGCGGGAAATTGGTGCATCTAAAAGGTCATCATCGCAGAATAGTGATACCTAGGTAATAATATTGATCTGCGCGACTGCAAGTCTGCGAACTTACGAAACAGCTCATACCTACGTAGTATCTAGGTACATACGTACATATTAGTAAGTATCTAAAACTTATTTTTCTGGGAAGCTGATTCTTGAAGACATTATTGATGCTTTATCCTAAACTAGCTTTTGCCAGCTACTGCGCCGGCGTGAAATTTCTGGTGGAACCCACCTCGTCGCACCGTATCGCCTGCTCGAGCTATTACTTCGTTTTCCATCAGCGATCATTCAGACTTGTTTGTTTTTGCTCGGCCCCTAAGGGTCCTACTTCCTAGCGTGATGTTCAGTAGCCGTGTCCGTATGCTAGAAGAATTTTCAAATCCCACTGGTAGTTCCAGAGAGATTGCGTTCAATCACAACTTACCTAAACTTTTTTTTTTTTTTGTTAGCCTATTTTGTGTCCCTCTGCTGGGCAAAGGCCTCCCTTTTTTATTTTTTTTCTTACAAACCAAATACTAGGTAAGTATCTAAAATATCTATTCCTCAAAACTAGTCAGTAAGCTATTGCTATAATCAAAGATGCTCTATTAGTTTGACACACAGTGAACATGTGTGCAGCCGCAAACTAATTTTCTTTTGTTTTTAATTAAGGTACAATTCATCATTTAGCTCTCTTCAAAATCATTGAGCTGAATGGTGATGATCCTTACGTCATGTTCGTGAACGGGCGCTTGCGCGTGCGCCGGCGTCGCGCGTCGGTTGGGACTGGTCATCGGCTTATTTTAATTATTAATGTTTTTGGATTGTTTTTTTTGTAGATAAGTAGGTACATATCTTGTCTTTTTTGTACATCGTCGTTCTCACATAATAAATAAACAAATTCAACATTAAAGATGCAAGTAATCTTTTTGTAACAATATAAGTAATTTAGGAGAGTGACCGTCTATTATTGATCGAAGGTGACCGTTGAGTTTTTTGCCTGTTCTTCTCTGTAGTACTTACTTACCTACTACGCTTTGGAATGAGTAACTAGCTTCATATTCCTGACTGACCGACTCCTTGACAAAAGTTCCTGTAAATGGTTTAATTTTATATAAATGCTTCGAGTTTATGTCCGTGGCTAAATAATAACAGCCGCACAGGTCGATCGATCAGGTTAATCTGCGCTTGTCACGGTTGTTCTGTGGATGGGTGACCATCTTTACATACCGTGACCCCTCCGTGCCTTGGAAAGCACGTTAAGCAGTTGGTCGCGGCTGTCATTCGTGGATCTTTGACTGTCGTTACGGGAAGTCAGAAGACCGAAAGTCTGAAAACCAGTCTTACCAAGGGGTATCGTAGTACCCAGTTACTGGGTTGTGGAGGTCAGAAAGGCAGTCGCTCCATGTAAAATACTGGTATTCAGGTGCATCTGGTTAGACTGGAAGCCGATCCCAACATAGTTGGGAAAAGGCTAGGCAGATGATGATGCTTCGAGTTTAAGTTGAGAATACCTACGCATCAACGACTAGTCCTGAACATGAGATCACATTTGAGAATAATTCTTTGTTCATTCCATAAATAATTTACCTAATCTGCATTCGCTATTTACGAGTAGGTATTTGAAAAAAATGTAAACAAATATGAGTTCGTGGAAAAATAACTAAGTCCTACACAATAATGTTCAGACATTTCAAACAAACATTTTTATAACTTTTTCAATAGTCCTAATCACTCTGAAATCAACTTAATTAACATTAAAATAAAATTGATATTGGTCTAACTTGAAATAATATTAATTTGAAGCATATCTTTATTAGAATAGACTTTATTATACAGATTGCTGTAAAATAACATCATCACACCTGTTTTCCTCTAAGGGGTCGGAAGAACTCCTCCTCCTCCTCTAAAGGGTGAAGGGTCCGGGCACTGCTCCCAGATTCAAGATAATATCAACATATCAACAACAACAACAACGATATCAACATTGTAATATTATTTTTTAAAATCACATTATAATTGAGTTTGATGTTTAATTCAAACAAATTAAAGCTAATTTCTTAATAACAGTAGCCAGTCATCAAAGAACTGCTAATTATAATTCATTACTGTACGACCTTAGCGAGGAGGCCTGTAGGTCATTAACTCATTATTGATAGACTTTTGAAGTCATCTACGATCATTCGTTGACTTCGTCGTTAATAAATGCTTCATGGACTCAATCAATCTGCCTAGCTTTTTTCCCAACTATGTTGGGTCAGCTTCCAGTCTAGCCGGATGCAGCTGAGTACCAGTAGGTATTTTACATGAACAACTGCCTATCTGATTTCCACAACCCAGTTGCTGGGTGACACGATACCCCTTGTTAAGACTTTTTGAGCTTCTGACGACCCGTAACGACCGTCAAACATATACGAATGACAGCCGGGAACAACGGTTTAACGTGATTTCTGAGGCACGGCGGAGCCTCCTTAAGTAATGGACCCGTGCGGCTGGTATTATTTATCCACGAGCCTCTTCTTCATGGTCAGCGGGATTGTCCGAAAGGGTTACCGCTGGCCCGGAACATAAAGGGCTAAGGAAGGAACACGGGTGGGTTTTAGTCAGTAAGAGTCTGACACTCCCTTCCGCTCCACCCAGAGCGGGAGGGGTCATTTGATGATTTCCCATCCACAAAAAAAAAGCCCATTCTTCATGGACTATTTTCGAGGTGTTTATGTACCCAAATTCTAGTTGACCTGCAGCCCTAGGTCACAGTAAGGCTTTTAATTACTTACCCTATATTATTGGTGAAAACTTATGTCAAAATCCGTTCAGTTTTTTAAGATAAGCGGTTCAAAACAGACGGACTCGTCAGTTTGATTTTACAAACCGCCCCGTTTGAAACCGGCACCTTAATTGAGTAACACACCATCAATCAAAATCTGAATCATTTTATAGGATATTGCTATTCCTTTGCTTCATAAATGTGCGAACAATTTGTCTGTTCATCAACGTTAATAACGCAATGAATGTTGTTGAACTGTCAAAATGAAAATTTTTCTACTGTAAAAGTGTTACGCAATTACCCCGCCGCCGTAGTGATGATGATGATGTATTTAGCCATCAAATAATTGAACAACAATACAAATGGTAGAAATACTCACCTGCTCGTTGACAGACCGCAAGGGGCCTGACTCCGCTTCCTGACTCGCATTTGTTATCTAAAAGAGCATAACCATTCCTACGGTTCATGTTCATAACACCAATAAGAAAATGTCTTCGAGAATTCCAAAAGTGTCGGTACCCTTCATGGCACTTACATTGCGGCTTTACTACGGGGCAATGACTCACTTAATTTTCGTAATCAAATCACAACATTTTCTCTCTTTTGTTCTTTATGAGAAGGACAAGGTGCGTGATATATTTTTCTAAGAATCGCGAGTGTGTGATGGTAGCCCCGCCGCGATCGAGGCAATAGGCTGTTTAGCTTGTTACCTCAGCCTCAGTTTGCGTACCGCTATTCCGTCGAGCGGTTGTGTTCGTTTTTCAAATAAAAAATACGACCTTTTAGTAACTTAGTGCTTGTTGATTCAACTTATTACTTACTATCGGAGAGATTTCTAGGTAAGTGTTTTTGTTTGTTTCAATTAATTTGATAAGCTGAAATGTAGCGTGCGCCGATTAACGGTCTCGCCTCAAAGTTTGTTGGGACGCGTTTGGAGTTTTTTTTTTAAATTCCGCCATAACTTTTTTTTTTTCGAGGAATTTAAAGGTGGTTCTCAAAACAGTCTAAACTTTTTGGTGAAAATAATGATGATGTTAAGTAGTCGTGTGTCTACTTGGCTAATAAGATTCTTATTAGCAGGTAACCCAGTTTTTAATGCAAACTAGCTCAAGTAGAGTTCTTAGCGATTAGTGCAACAGTGTGACCCACGCTTTTTCCGTAGAGGTGCGTGTAGAGTTCACAGTGTTGCAAAATATTCTGATTTTTAAAAAGGTTGCTGTTTCTCTAATGAGGTTAGCATTTTATTATCGACAGACCTTTTGGATTCTAATAATATCCTTAGGAGTATAGAATTTAATTTATTCATTAGAATCCATTAGAAAAAAAAAACGTCTTATAATAATTATTCCTCACTTAGTTATGAATGACAAAAAACAAGCCACAGACAATGAAATCGCTTGCGTGACTCGGGACATAAACCAAGGACCCTCACGGTATGCGTGCCCTTAAATTTTACCAACCCGAGTTTGGCGATGAGTCAGTGCTTATCCTTTTTTTTGGCCAGTATCTTTATAGAGCTGTTAAAACACTAAAAAACCTTTTTCACATTAACATTTAATTGGTAATGAGACACTTTGACGATTGAAAAGGTTTATTGCCGATTTGCCATTGAGTTTCAATGTTTTAAATAAGTAGGTAGGTTACAAAAGTAGTACTTATTACCCTGTTAGATTAAAATGACCATGCAACTTGACCATGGAGACAGGAATGAGACAATTTTAAATTTTAAAATAATTCCTTAATGATTGGCTTGAAAACTTTTTGGTCTTTACATGAAGACCAAAATCGTCCTTCAATAAATTTGTTGATGGATGTTAGTAGAAGTTTAAATCAGACAAAGTGATCCCAACAATAAAGCTTGCCTGTATTATAATTTAAAATGAAGAGCAGATCACCTACACGAAATTACAGATCGGCGAGACCACACACGTCACTAGAGGTGAAATGGATGTCGAGATTTAAGGTTATGCGCAGTTGCACTGACGCGGTCGAATTTTTTGTAGAAGAAGCAATTTAGAAAGGAAAGAAATAAGGAAATAGACACCTTGGAGACGAGCAAATGTATATAAAACAAGACAAGCTAAATTGATACAAACACACACAAGAAGTCCGTAATTAAATCCAATGCAGCCAGTCCAATTACGATCTCGGAATTTAACCTGTAAACACTGAAAGTATACCTAGCTCTTGTGCACCCTTCATTTTCCCAAAAAGTCACTAACAATGTTTTAGGAACACTATCTTTTACATACTACAGCTCAACAGAGTCTAATTTGGCTTGATTCCAATTATTTGATTGCTCATACGCGCCGGAATTGGTAATACCGGAAGTTCGTTTTGATAACTTAATAGCATTAATTGATCTATTAGAGAGCTAACGTGCATTAACATGTAATTTTCATACCGTTTAAAAATTAGTGAATGAATTCAGTCTGTAGCTCCATAAAATCTTTAAGCATCATTAATCCCAGGATCGGGTATGTCTTAACATTGGGTTGGTTGGTTATAATGATGGAGCATCTTTTTAAAAAGTATGACGCATACCTCTTGCCCGAAGCCCTTCAAATTGTTCCAGACTTCCTTCGATGATTCACTCAAACATTCCAGAATCGGAAGGATCGAAATCATAAACATTTATTTATCAGAATATGGAACATTATATTGTCTTAGGATTAGAAAGCTATCAGAAGGCTAATTCTCGTAATTGTTCCAAATCTAGTCGCAGTCTCATCTCGGCGACTAACAAATGTCAAAAATTTAGGGAAATTACAGGTATTTTTGTCAGATTGAGACTGAGATCAGACTGTGAACGTTTTTAAATTACTTAAATTGCCCCGTAGTTCGTGTACACCTATATTAAAAATTTGGCATCTTTTCTGTCTTCTGCTTGATATGGAAACGATGTTTATTTATTTCCTGCTTTTCTTTTTTCCTAATTAATTTCCTTGCTGGTTCCGCTTTCAAGGCAGTTGAATTATTTTCTGTGATTCGCCAAGCTTCATTGTCTCGACGGTTTTATGATTGGTTGCCATTGTTGATTCTGGCTTCCAGTACACATGTTCATCATTTTGTTTCAACCTTCTCTAAAGTAAACTGTACAATGTTATGACTGTACATCCTTAGCCTTATCGTTCTTCATCCATTTCGTGATCATAGGGTCCGCAGCTACTAGCTTCATACCTACTAGTACATCTACCTACTTTGCTGTCTAGTTTTACCTTATAAAGCTTCTGCTAATACAAACCACTAACTAGAGAAATTCTCGTTCACACTCTAAGTACCGAATGGAATCGCAATGATCTTTGTCTAAAGATGGTACCGGTACCAATAAATAACCAATGCGTGCCAGTTTGTAATACTGGTCGTCTGTGTGTACAGTCAACCGCACATCAATGATGAAACTTGCCCTACAAAAACCGTTCATACTGCTACGATATACAGGCGCTGTCAGTGTCAAATTGTTACCAATGATGTGGATGACGATATTGCCTTCGTTGATGAGATGCGTGCGGTCACGTATTGGGACGGGAGTATATTTCTGATTTATTAGGAATCTGGTTCGCTTGTGAACCATTTACCTTATGTTGTATTTGATGACGCATGTTTTCTGTATCTTGAGAAACCAACTGGTTTATTTTCTAAAAGACTCCAGTATAGAACTATCATCATGCAATTTGTTGTTGCACCAATTTCGGGAATTGAGAATCCACGACTATTGGAGGCCCCAAATGTTAAAAAAGTTTCAAGCCATTTAGGCTATACCTTGAACACTGTATGAAATACCCTTGTAAAGAGATTACCTGCAGTAGTTGACGGCCTCCTTGAGTAGTAATAACCTCATATAAAGTTAAAAAATAATCTCTAAATCCCATCAGCCATCTTGTTTTTACCTCCACTGCCACTATTTCATGGAAATCAGCATTCACGTGACATCAATTTGAAATACTTGTTCACATACCTACCTACGTTATTTTCTTATATAAGTGCCATGATCACATGATTTATGTCTCCAATTTGCATATATACATGTTTTATGATGGTAAACACATTAATTTGGTTAGATACAAAGTCAAATCAGTTTAGTTATGTTATGGTCACGAATTGTGCATCGTCGTGATTCTCAAGCTATTTCTGGAACAATGAGGTGAGAATCGCTGCCTTTCATAGATGCATGGAGCTCTGGCTCTGGTGGTGAATCAGAGTTCCTTTTATTGCTTGGGGTTCCCCACAACCCACAATACGGTAGATATTTTTTGACGAATTTTACCTTAAGAAACAATTAAGCATGTCGTCTTCCGTATGATCTGCTAAGTTTAGATAAGTCGTTTAGGACTACATTCTATACCTACTTTGCAAAGTCTTTCTCGGTGAATAAATTTGACAGTTTTCGTATGTGAAAACTGTCAAAAATCTAAATTTATTCGCAGGTTATGAGCAGGTAAGTAGAAAAGTTTGGTCGAATTCGCCCTTTAGTCATTTTTATGACTTTCTCGATTTTCAAAATTTATTCTTTTTCTACGCATGTACGCCTCGTTTGTCGACTCAATTTCATGGCAATTTTTGGTAAACAACAATGCGCATGTAAAATCATATTCGACATTATAATAACTGTGTCTAGAATTGAAATCCTACCAGACATGTTTTGTAACCGTTCGTTAAGATTAACCGGTGAGCAATAAAATATAACTGGAATGTTAAGAATTTAGCATTAAATTCCGCAGTTTGCACTGAAATCATCGTGTTGGTAGGAAACTTGGTATTTACGACTGTTTGATTGCATTGGCGTTGGAATTCCACTATTGCTATTAGAGTAGGTTCACCTATTCGATAGGTATACGTAGGTATGTATATGTATGATAATATAGTCCCTACATTAATACTCCTAATACACATTTTATATTGATTGGATTCTGGATTGAACTTTAATGACTTCGCATTGATTGGCAGTTTAATATGGTTCCTAACACCGTCTCTACAGTTTCTGATATCTTTCTGATCAAGACTTACTTGCTCCTACGCCTTAATATAACGCATAGTCTTCATAGCAAGGAGAGTCTGTGAATGGTCATTTAAATGTTTCACTGGTGGTGGGTGGCGCGTGTGTTATTTTTTAAATCTTAAATTTTTTCTTCATTTTTGTGTTTTTTTTACATTCTTCATCTGCCTAGCCTTTTCCCAACTATGTTGGGGTCGGCTTCCAGTCTAACCGGATGCAGCTGAATACCAGTATTTTACATGAGCGACTGCCTATCTGACCTCCACAACCCAGTTACTGGGTAATACGATACCCCTTGGTAAGACTGGTTGTCAGACTTTCGGGCTTCTGATTACCCGTAACGACTGTCAAAGATCCACGCATGACAGCCGGGACCAACGGCTTAACGTGCTTTCCGAGGCACGGAGGGGTCACGGTATGTCGGTGTGTTTTTTTTTACATTATTCTCACATATAGAAGCAACAAGAGTACCCAGGATTTTGTAATATTATCTTGATTTAAAAGAGTGTCCATGGAGTTTCTTGACCGTTCTTCTCCAGCTTTAACTTTTTAACTGACCGACTATTTAATTTTGACAATTTAAAAGTGCCTGTACATGGTTTAATTGAAATAAATGCTTTGAGTTTGAGTCTTTCACCCCTTAGTAGGAGCTATTACAGGTACCTTCAAGGTCGTGGGACAAATGAAGAAGTTAGGCATTACTAAATGCAACGGTTGTACCAATGTGATAAAGATAAATAGGTGGTCGCCTATTTAGGCACCTATACCTACTTAGGTAATCCCTAATCAGCAGGTAAGGAAATATTTTTAGGATCAAATGAAATACCTACATTCGTAGTTGTTCTACTCGTGGAATCAATTATACATGATTTCAAAAAGCAAATTGCTCTATACCTACGTTTAATTCCGAATTCCGTATATTTAAACACTTTAAACGTACCGTACAAGGAAGGAAACATTTACTGGAAAAATCTTAATCCTGCAGAGTCGTTGCATTTCTGCAATCTGATACGAAAGGCAGGTAATGTAATACCTACATTTAGGATTGTATTTAAACTGACCACAATTACTGGAAAACCACGGTTCATTAGCTGTATACCTATTAGGTACTTACGTTATTTTTGATTTGTGGTTGACATTCATTTTATAGGTTGGTTGGACTTGCCTTATTTCTTATTCATAGAATGTTATCCATTTTCCTGTCTCATGAACATTATTAAGTATTATTGAATACATTTACCTATTTTGGTTCATGGTGATTGTGTCTGCTTCGCGGATAGTAGCTAAGTGTTAGCTAAAAATATCTTAATTTTAATTTTATTTGTCATAAATTCAAACAGTCCAAAGAAAAGATGGATGGATTGTGTGAGGAACGATATGAAAGAGAAGGGAGGGAATGATAGCGTGACGGTTGACAGGGGAGAATGGATGAAGACAACGTGTTGCGCTGACCTGAAGTAACATGGGGCAAGAACAGGAAGACGATGATGATGATGATAAGTTCAAATATATTCTGTAAAGACAGACAGTGAAGTCTTAGTAATAGGGTCCCGTTTTTACCCTTTGGGCACGGAACCGTAAAAAGTAAAAAAGAATGCGAACCGAAAACGTAAGTAATAGCTCGGGCAGGTGATGCGATGCGACGGGATGGGTCGGGGGAACAAGAAATTTTACACGGGTAAAGTCGCGGGCAGAAGCTAGTTTTAATAAAATAAGATCTCTGGCTAGGTTTCTCAATGATAGGTATTCATCTAAGCGAGTGAGGCAATGGGTGCACCTAATAACTTTAATATGTGCAAGTTCAAGCCATAAACTAGTAACTTGTCATTACTTAGACTATTATTTTAACAACATGTCCAACCTTCAAATTCCTATCTCGTACGTGACATGCGGTAACATACCGAGACTGGGTACCCCCTTGGGCTTTATCAAGGTCTTAGATAGTTACAGACACAAGCATAAATATACCTTACACTTACGCAAGATTATAAGTTCCTCCTGAAGTGTGTATAGTTTTATATTGTTACGAATGTGGTGTTCTCTAAACCAAACCATGCTAAGGGAGGCGGGGGGTTCAAAGTACCGGGTGTAAGTTGTTCCGGCACGAATAACTTCGTGTAGAAAAGAGTTAGCAGTAAATCTGAAATGCATCACGTAACGTTGTACCATCGCGCTGCTTCGACAGCCATTTGAGAGACGCTGTAAAGACGTATTTTGGTTTTCGCTTAGTGGTACATATTTGTTATGTAAGCATTTTTTTCCACTAAGAGGCTAAAGCGCGGTCACTGTCGGACTGCATAGAAATGAAAGAGAAGCGCGATGACACAACGCTGGTAATTTATTGCAAAATAATAATATGAAGCAATTATCTATTTACAAAAAATCTATTGTTTGGACTAAAAAATTAAAACAGCTTTAGTATGTTGGTTGTAGAATAGTCTGACAAAAAATCAGAATCATTGTAAGTATATTAGTATGGTTTTTATTGTAAAAAGAATGTTTGTGTTTGTGAAGTATCTTCAAAAAAAATTTCTATCATATCAAATTAGTTTTATTATGTTTTCAACACACTATCTACCTAGCATATAACATGAACAATATCATAATATATTTTGTATGTAGTAGTACCTATACTTTTGTGAAGATAAGGTTACAAATATTTTGTTCTCCTAATACATAATATCTTTAAATACCTGTTTAGACTTTAGTATTATGGCCTTGAGTCAATTGAACAAATAAAACATCGACATCTATAAATAAATTCTCACCTTTTTAGGGTTCCGTACCTCAAAAGGAAAATACCGAACCCTTATAGGATCACTTTGTTGTCTGTCTGTCTGTCTGTCAAGACCTCTTTATCTCGGAAACGCGTGGAGGAGGTATCGAGTTGAAATTATAACCGTATACTCAAATCTACAGTCCCTTGAAGCTGTGACAAAATCAAACTTCGAAGTTAACGTAAAAAAAAGGTACGGCCGTTAAAAACGTATACTTCGACACTCTCAAGGTAATCAAAATTTATAAGGTACTTCCCGTTGGCCTAGAATCATGAAATTTGGCAAGAAGCAATGTCATGTAGCACAAGTAAAGGAAAAAATCCTAAAACAGTAAATTTGTTGTTACATAAAAAATAAAATCCCGTGATAAACTATCTTCATACCTACTTAGTACGGAACCCTCGGTGCGCGAGTCCGACTCGCACTTGGCGGGTTTTTTTCTATGTCTATTAGCTTGTCCCAAAAGCTGCTGTAGTGTAGGTAGTGGTGGCGCAGTGGAAACGCCCGCTGCCGCGCTGTTTACGAGTTGTAGGCCATATTTCGAACCCAGACAGGCGGACTTTGTGTAAATTATTTCATCACCACTAAACTTTCAAAACGGCGAGGGAAACCATCGTGAGCACACCGCAACACCGACACGTGACATCCTCCAACCTGCACTGGTACCGCGTGGTGGCCCACCCCCTCTCACAGAGAGGAGGCCTGTGTCCCAGCAGTGGGAACATTATAGGCTGATTACGAAACGCTACACGCTGCCGACTGGGGAAAACCGCGTGTACAGTCAACAAAAGAGATAAGTATACAGGACCGTCTCGGATATAGTTGAAGTTTAAGTAAGAAACCGATGGATGTTTTCGACTGAAATTTAGATATCCAATGATCCTGCATACTTATCTATTTTGTGGACTGTACTATAAACGCGTTTTTCAGTAGTCGGCATGTTTTACCGCAACTTGAGAGAGACCTATGTTCAGCTGAGGGTTTCGATAGGCTCGGTTGATTGTTATAAAATCTCTCTCTAACGTGAAAAGAAGGCTATTTTTAATTGTTACATAAAAGTGAAATTATTATAATAAATCCTAACTAATATTATAAATGCGAAAGTAAGTTTGTTTGTTATCTTTTCACGCCTAAACCACTGAACCGATTATCCTGAAATTTTGCATATACGTTGTCAGGTGTACAGAAACGGACATAGGGTACCTTTCATCCCGAAAAAAGTGCTGTTCCCGAGGAAAACAACAATAACGTTATGATAATAGATGGCGCCACGTGTCTTTCGAACGGGATCGACACTTATGTGGGTGAAACCGCGGTGCGCTGCTAGTTATTAATGATTTAACTTCCCGTCAAACAGTAGGCCAAAGTAATAAAAGTGCGTTTATTTAAACAATAACATTTACGTTTATTGCACAATATTTTTATATCATTCGAATCAGCGACCTTTCATGGCGTCCTTGTGTTTACGATGAGTCTCTCAATGCCAAGGTTTATTGAAGCTCTTTGACCTGCAAAACATTAGAGGGGCTCGTGGCTAAGTAATAACAGCCGCACGGATCGATCGATCGATTGACATAAGTATCCATATATGGAATATGGATACTCGTCCGCATCGCTGTCATCCGGAAACGTGCCCAGAAGAATGGCAGCATTCATATTATATTTTGTTAAAACATTATTTCTATGAAAAATCAGTTTTTATTTTTTTTTCATATATTTTCAATCAGAACCCAATGAGAAGCCATTAGACCTTCGAGTTACAGTGTCTATGTCTATTAGACCATTACATCAGGAAGACTCCACACCAGAACATTAATAAAATTGCAACTAATTACTAGGATCTAATTAATTCCCCGCTGAAAAATATCTAGACCGAAACTTAGCAGAGCATGTAGCGTTAATTATTTTTTAAACAGACGTGAACGGCAAATTGGCCTTGGTTGATATTTGCATAACTTCTAGCACTTTGTGTAGATTTTGTATCAATTATGGCACATTTGACTTGGAATATGGGCAATGATGGCTAGAACCTGGTTTGGTTTGGGTGTGTTCGAAACTCGTCTTTTTCCCTCGTATATGTTCGCACGTCGATTGTACAGTCAACAAAGGAGTTAAGTATACAGGAGCGTCGGATATAGTTGAAGTTTACTAAGAAACCGATGGATGTTCTAGACTGAAATTTAATTTAATAAATGAGCTGTTTGTTTTCTATTAATAAACAAAAATTTTATTCGAGAATATTCATCGGTTTCTTAGTAAACTTCAACAATATCCGACGCTCCTGTATACTTAACTCCTTTGTTGACTGTACACCATGTGTACCGATAACAATAAAATTTCTATCGTGTCTGCTATTTAGACACGCGACGGGGTATAGGACTTTTTTTTTTGTTACTTTTGAAATAATTTTATTGAAGTGAAAACTTCTATAAGCGCGTTGGGCATTTTTTGATATGGGAAAAATCAAAAACCATTGAACTCGCGACACTGTTACCGACACCGCGCTACATTCGGATGTGTTCGGCTGTCCTCGGGATGTTCTCGGTTTTAAATCCGATATGTTTACATGGCAAAGTATTCTGTTTGTGTTTTGTTTTCACTTCTGTCGACACTCCCGGAGTGACACTGTTTTTTTTTTATTTTTTTTTATTTAAGCCTGTGTTTAGTTTAATTTGTTGCTCAATAACTGAGATTAAAAAAAAACTGAAGTGTAAATCGACTTTTGTTGCTGATTGTACTTGTTCCAGAGACTAGCACGTTAAAACAAACAAACTCTTCAGCTTAGCTTTGCTTAGTAAGTAGTAAACCATGTCAGATTATGTTGTTATGGTCATACTTATTTCTGTATAATAAGCGGCATTCAAATGTTTTTAACTATCAAAATAATTATGATTTACCTAGGTATACGTATTGACACAAGTGCTTCGTAGTAAACATCAGCTTCTTTCAAGCTAATTGATTTATAGCCCAATTATGTACTTACCTACACGTCCAACAGACTGTTAATATATAGCTTTAATTGTTGGTTATTAGCGTCCGATATTGGTAAATTAAAATAGTTTGATAAAAACTACTGGTACCTATATATTTAACGGAATAACGCGCCAGAAAACAAACGCACAATTTTATTGGATTACATTTTTTCTTGATCTTTGGTAGAAGGTATTATTTTTGAGATATATCTTAGGTAGGCACTAAGTACCTACATAAAACTCCGTGAATTAATCATAGAATGCGATGCTCCTTCGGAGAGATATTTCTTGGTATCTAGCGAAGGATAATTACGGCACATATCGTTAAATTAAACAATTCGAACTGACCTGAGGTGACCTAGACACAGTGTCATTCTATCACCGATAACGATGATGAAGAAGTCAAAAATGTATTGGATTGACATAAGCTACCGAAAAACATCAATCCAGCAACGCGATTGCGTAACACATTACCAATCGGAATCGGTTTCATTTTGACAGTTCAACAACATTCATTGCGTTATTTACCTGTTGAGCAGACAAATTTTTCGAACTTATGAATCAATGGATTAGCAATCCGAATTGATCCTTACGCAATTAAGGTGCTGTTGAAAGACGTTGTAGAAATAAGAAACGATTTGAAAGCTATTGCCACTTGTCCAGGCCCCCAGAACTGCCTAGAAGCTCGGCTAGAAATCAAACAGGACCACATTAGACTCGGCCCTCAAGAACCAGTGACATTATCATTATTACCACCATTACCAGCATGTTACATGAGCGCGACATGTGTCGATTCTTTTTTCCGCAGCCATACGCGGGCGCTGGTCAACTTGCCCCGCTCGCCTCGACCCACTAATTTCGTTGCAAGCTTACCCACTTAATTGATCGACTTTATCGTATATTATGTACACGACATGTTACATGTAAGTAAAGATAATTTGTACGGAAGACATGTGTGCGAGCGCAACAGCCTGGTTTCGACTTTGGAAGAAACTTAGTCTTTTTGGGACAATCCTCGCCGGTAGCATTTTACTCTGGTAGTGAGTCTCTTCAAGAAGGGCTTGTGGCTAAATACTATCAGCCGCATGGTTTGAGAGCATTGGTGTCCGGTCTTACGAGTTTAAAGTTGTGGGTTCGAATGCAAGCAGGCGCTTTAGTCCGTGTAATTTATCTCGTCACCGCTGCTCTCAAATCGGTGACGGAAAAGTTTGTGAAGAAACCGACATGTCCTAGAACCGAAAAATCGAAGCCATCATGTGACATCCACCAACCCGCACTGGGCCCGCGTGGTGGATTACACCGCGTTCCTTTTCACATAGATGAGGCCTGTGTGACCTGTGTCCCAGCAGTGGGAACATTATAGGCTGATTATGCACAGCGAGATTGAAAGTTAAGGGTAGGTGACATAATATATCGACACCCCCTCGGAAAGTACGCTAAGCCGTTGGTCCTGGCTGTCATTCGTGGATCTTTGACAGTCATTACAGGTAGGCAGAAGCCCAAAAGTCTGACAACCAGTCTTACCAAGGGGTATCGTGTTACCCAGTAACTGGGTTCAGGACTTCAGTAAGCCAGTTGCTTCATGTAATATACTGGGTTTCAGCTGCATCCGGTTAGACTGGAAGCGGAAAAAGGCTTGGCAGATTGATAGTGAGACTTTTTCAAATCGAAATAAGGTAGCTACCCATCAAGTAGTGATTTGAAAAAGTAAGGAAAATCAGGGATCGCCATCCCTCCTATTTATCGATGGGGGCTTACAGGACCTAAACACAAAAAACGCAAGTTTTAGCAAGAACAATAAAAGTACATAATATATGATCGACTACAGTAAACAAAATCAGAATACATACAATCATTCTGATTTTTTGTCAGATTATTCTACAAGCAACATACTAAAACACTCGTGTTTTAATTTTTTTGTCAAAACAATAGATTTTTTGTAAATAGACAATCGCTTCATATTTTTTGCAATAAATGACCAGCGTGGTGTCATCGCGCTTCTCTTTATTTTCTATGCAGTCCGACAGTGACCGCGCTTTAGATCATGTAAGCCCCTTAAACTGCCAGATACCACAAAATATTTTTTTATTGATTTTTGAAGGCCATTTTTGTTCTCGGCACGGTTTATTTACGCACCGTAGAAAAACGTGTCGGTCAACAAGCTTCCATAGTGATCCACAAAACACTGACGACCGTGCCTACACACGGCGAATAAACAGTAGTTTTTCACGACAAGGATAAAGTGTGTATACCAAGAGCTTAAATTGGCTTAAAACTTCTTATGCTCATGGTGCAAAATTGCAGGATGCAGTAGTTTGTTCTGCTTTTAGAATCTAAAGAAAAGTTGCAGTAACATTGCTATAATGGTTGGTTTAATTGTGGAGGTCGTGCATTACTTCGGAAAGCCAGATGGTTATCAAGTGTGATAAATAACATGAGGTTAAAGGTTAACAAAACTGCAGTGTTTCAGGGAAATATGGATTTACTTTATGGACTAATTTTATAAATTCGAAAGTAACTCTGTCTGCCTGTCTGTATGTTACCTTTTCACGCTTAAACCACTAAACGGATTTCGATAAAATTTAGCAGAGAGATATATTGCATCCCGGGGAAGGACATAGCATAGTTTTTAACCCGATATTCCCCGACACTTATGCGGGTGAAACCGCGGGGCGCTGCTAGTAAAGAGGAAAAAAATACTGCATGGCTTACCAAGCCAAAGCTACTTCTCAATATGGTCCTATAGGCTTATAAGGTCGTGATGCACTCACTTATAAGGAAATGTCGACTTTAAAAAGGCACGAAAATATTCCATAAGGCCCTTTAACCTTTCCACTTACGAATGAGGTTATAAATAAATCAGACTTGAGACTTACCTTCTGACTGAATTATATATTTTAGTTAAATAAGTGGTTTCGGAACAAGGAAAACCATTTAAAAATAATCGCTGCTTCCGTCCGCTGTGAGGTTTAAATAAAGCAATAAAGTTTATAAAGAAAAAAAGAACTGTGTGAATATATTAGAGTTTAAAATTTAGTTGAAAAACTAGTTTAGTCTAAGTCGCAATTGTCTGTACCTACAGACCAAAACCCGTAGTTTGTTGTTGAAGTAAATGCTCCTGTAGATTATTCTGGTTTCTTTTCGACCATAGACCTCTTGCTCGAAATTGGACCTAACAGGCAGTTTGTCCTTGGTAAACATTATCGACTACTAGATACTTCTAGTGTAGAGTCTCCGATCTTCATGATTTGAGTAAGAGTGAATGTAACATACCGCATATCCGAAGACGTAGCGTTGGAAGGCCTCCCACAAGGTGGACCGACGACCTTGTGGAAGCTGCAGGAACTCGTTGGATGCGAGAAGCACAGAACCGGTTGAAGTGGAGGTGCTTGGGGGAGGCCTATGTTCAGCAGTGGACGTCTTTCGGCTGAAATGACGAGTGTTACATGTAACACCCACCGTGTTACATGGGCATTTGACATAACCTTCGTTTTTCCATGTTCATTTTAAGACCCACTCTTTCGGAAGCTCTACTGAGGTCATCGAGGATTGTACTGTTTTCTAGAAATATCCAAATGAAAGTGTGAAATAGTTCTAGTCACAAATCCATTTCCGTCACTTGTATGTGTTTTCCAAAAAACTGAGTATTCCAATACACAATTTGCGATCACGTCTCATCCTCTTGAGAATATTTACCATAACCAGCTGATAAAATCTATCATACAAATCGTAAAAGAAGGCAGTGGGTAAGTGTGTAGGCGCGTATATCACTGGCCCATTACTCCTAAACCGACCGGTTCACCTTGCGCTGTCCCCGGCGGAATTTTTACGCACACCATCTAGTCTGCATTGTGCAATCAATAAGTACTTAAAACAGGCGCGGTTCTACTATCTCTTTAGAGGTCTATTGACTTTTCTGTCAACTGTTACGATTATGCAAGAATTGTAATCGTGTTTTGACTTTGACATGTACCACCTCTAATCGTGTTTTGAACTCAGCCATTCCTTTACGGTTGTCGTCTTGGCATTTGTTGTTTGTGGTGCCAATTTAAATGTTATGGAAATTGGTGTAAAATTAGATGTGTGTGTATGTGTAGAGAAAAAAGGTTACCACACGTGTGGTTCTTTTTACCGACTTCAAAAAAAGAAGGTTATTTCTACTTATACTTAAGGCAATATAAGGTGTCCAAGGAGGATAATGTTTATTATTATGAGCTTATAATATTCTGCAAATATCTAGTATGGGCTGACTTTGAGGAATGTGTTACTGAACCAGATCACGATGACCAATGGATTAATCTGATAGGTGTGACATAGGTTCAGACCAATTTTGTACAATATACCTAAGGTACTAGACCTACAGCATTTGCCTAACTGCGTAACACACTTTCAATCTGAATTTTGAAGGAAAGGTTGAAGGATATTGCTAATCCATTGCTTCGTACGTTCGAAAAATTTGTGTGCTCAACAACGTAAATAACGCAATGAATGTTTTTTAACTGTCAAAATGAAAGCCATTGATACTGATAGTATGTTACGTAATTTCCCCAGCAGGAGTAATTTAATTTTCTTTTAATAATGTGAATCGGTTTGACATAATATACGTAGATATAAGAATATCTTGTTCTAAGCGGATTTCTTTGCGGATACTCAGTTCCATCAAGGGATTTCCGTGTCCACGTAAAAAGTAATTATCAGCATCAAGTGGCGATTGTTCGATTAACTACTGGCGATGCCGTAAGAACAATTAAAAATACAATCGGAATTTATAATTAAAATACTATTCTCGTCCAATCTTTGGCCAAGAGCTGACGACAAAATTACTCACTCCATCTTTAAATTTGCCATGGGAATAAAATAAATAATATTCGAAATGCAAAATCGATCGAACGGGGTTTTAATTTGAAAATGCGTGAAAAAGTAGAGTTTGAATTTAGTTTTCGTTACGGTTCTTACTGTAGCTAATTAATCAATGCAATCGGAACTTGTTATTGAACATTCGAATTGTTTTACGAACAATCGGAATGCAGACATTTGAAATTCCTATTTGTCTTGCAGACATTTGTATTGAGTAGGTAGTACCTACTGCATGATGGTGAATTTAATGAACGCTCCGAAGGATAAGGGATAAAAATTTATTAAGGCTGCCCCTACGCTCATTTCGTGTATTAGCATCAACATCCCTAAATCAGAAGGCCAATTCCAGTAATTAATAAAAACGTCCAAAATGTAGTCGCAATCTCATCTAAGCGACGATCAATGTCAAAAATGTAGGGAAAGTAGAGGTATTTTTGACAGATTGAGACTCAAACCAGACAATTCCCCCTTTGAATTGCCCCTTTGGTCGAAAACGTGTACAATAGGTACAGACGCCAGCATTTCAAGCTACCCGAAACTGTCAAATTTTCCCAATCAACTTTGAACCTTATGCTCTAGCGATAAAGTTGAAAATCTATGAAAGAAATTTGACAGATTGTAGTAGCTTGATGTGCTGGCGTCTGTACAATAAACTATCAGGGGGAACAGGTTCTATTGACGAAACTTCTCAGCTTCTACATGTTAGGTAGGTATTCACGAAAGAACCTTCGAGAAAATTAATAAGATTGCTGTTTCCGACATTGAATTAAACATGGTGTTTAAGTGTGTCAATTCATAATTATAAAGTAATTACAGTCTTTATGTGAAATTGCTAATTAACCCAATTTGATATTTAATTTATTAAAATAGAAATAGAAAGCAATAATACTTAGAAATCTACTTTATAACTAGGTTTTCAATCACAGTTAATTAACGCATACTTGTGACCCTTTTTCTATGTAAAAAAAAAAATCGTATTTAATAAAAGATGTCTTTCTTTATATAAAAGTACATACAGTTCCCACGGCCACCGGTCAGATAACAATAACAGTAACACGATTAATGATTTCGTTAAATAACGGAACCTAGCTCCTACACTGTCGTCCATCTATTCTATTGTCTATCACATAATCTTCTATTGCCACGCAATCTCAGACGAGTTTGTGAAGAACCTACTTAGTATGACTCGGTCAAGACTCTTTAGAACGGTGTAGGCATGACTTATAAGCACAATAAAATATCTGAAATTAACTCTAAATTATCAAAAACTTTTATCAGGACTTGCCCTTATTCTACACTAGCTGCGCCCCGCGCTTTTACCCGCATAAGTGTCGATCCCGTTCGAATATCGGGATAAAAACTATCCTATGTCCTTCCGCGGGATGCAATCTATCTATCTACCAAATTTTATCGAAATCCGTTCAGTGGTTTAGGCGTGAAAAGGTAACATACAGACAGACAGAGTTAATTTTTTGAATTTATAATATTAGTATGGAAGTATGGATTTGGCAATCAATCTGCCTAGCCTTTTTCCTACTATGTTGGGGTCCGCTTCCAGTCCCGATATGTAATGGATGGTCACCCATCTACGAACCGACCTCGGCAAGCGTAGCTTAACCTTCTATCTACTTGTGCGGCTGTTATCATTTAGCCAAGAGTCTATATCTATCAGAACCCGGATATAAATAATAGCACATCGAGTTTAAGATAAAAAATCAGCTTTGTAGGGCTAAGGCCGTGTCCTAACCAAAAGCGATAGTCGCACGAATACGCCATGGTCGCGTTCGGAAAACCGGTAGACGCATTCCGATTCATTGAACAAATAGTGACATCCATACTAATATTATAAATTCGAAAGTAACTTTGTCTGTCTGTCTGTCTGTATGTTACCTTTTCACGCCTAAACCACTGAACGTATTTCGATATTTGGCAGAGGGATAGATTGCATCCCGGGGAAGGACATAGGATAGTTTTTATCCCGATGTTCTCACGGGATCGACACATATGCGGGTGAAACCGCGGGGCGCTGCTAGTAGTACATATAAACGCAAAGATCGCGTATTTGGGCGACGATTGCTTTTGGTTAGGACGCGGGATCTAATTCAAAATCAAAAGTCTTTGATTCAAACTAGGCTGAGAATCAGCACTTTTTGAACGTCAAAAATAACGGTCTCATTACAAAACTCGACGTGTCTTTATATTTCTCGTCATGGCGACGTCTGTTATTTTCCTATGTCACTGTGCCACATCTTCACAGCCTCTTCTAAGACATCACATAGTTATTGCAACACTCGCTAGAGGTCACCACTTGTTATAGGTCTGAGGTCACCAGTCACATGTGTCTTTGTCTTATTACCAGACAATTATGTAAACAATGTTGTATAAGCATTTTGCTAATTTTACTTAATTTACATACTTTGCGTATTTTTAATTGTCAAGCCAGCCAATTCTTCCCCACGATAAGTGTCATACAAAGCAAGAACATTTAGCAACCCAGTATAGGAATTATGGCAAGTATTGGCAAGATTCCCTTAGATCTTCTATAGCAGGGATGACCAACTTGGTTAGACCCAAGATCTACTGTTCACTGACGACACCCTGTGCGATCTACCAATTACATACTTCTTGAAATCTTAAATGAAACAGCATAGTTCAGTTCACAATTATGTATTATTTTATTAAGAGGGAAAATATAACTCGTAACCACTCGTAACTCCGCTAGTCTGCCGTCAACTGACTGACGGATTGTCAACATACACACGCTTCCCGCTTATTGTTATCGCGCACCGAAAACAAAAGAGAGCTATACTGCATAGAAGAGAGGATAAATGACGTGACGGAACGGCGATTGGAAAATGATAGAAGATGATGCGTGCAGCAGTTAGTGATTAGGTACGTTGCGCAGTCTGTTCTACGTATTTATATTTTTTTCCTTGCCACGATCGACTGGACTAATAGTCGCGGCAGACCGGTTGGCCACCCCTGTTCTATATGAAGACCTGCAGTCTGCACCATAATCGCGTAATACCTACACTTTCTATCACAAACCAAAGGATTTTAAAGGAAATTCATGATCCATTCTTTCATATATTTGAACAATTCGGCTGATCGACAGCGCAAATAACACAATGCATATTGTTGACTTGTCAAATTAATAGAATTAGAGTTATGTAGTTTCCCCGCAGGGAAGAGCCTTGTTCAGGAGTTGAAAGGAAACTACTCGTTAAGAGAATTCGAAAAACAATCGACTTTTCCAATTCATGTTTGCTTGTATGAATCTTTCTTTTAACACTTTGTTCTAGCTAGCAGCTGCTAGCACATAAAATTTCACTGAGAATGGAAAACGCGTAAAGTCTCATGTGAAATTGTTTGTTAAAAGCAAATAGAAAGAGCTTACATCTAAAGTGGAAACAGTGACTTGTTATAACTTAAGTAGCTTAGGTAATCATGTCTTTGTGAAATATGTAGGTAGCTAATCCGGGAAAGTAGGTACTTGTTATTTTTCGCTACTGTTTGAAAATCGATGACTTTAGATAACTTTTACATTGAAAAAAGTACTTTCTTACTACAGCACATTAAAGCGATTTCATTAAGACTTACTCACTATACACAGTAAGAAGAAATGTTTGTAAAACAGTAACTTTTAATGATTGCACATAGATACTATTTACTGAAAAAAACCAACAAAAAAAACGGAAAATCACCATTAGGTACTGTAATGTAAGTAAATTTCAATGGTTTGAACGATATCACCAAATGAATAAAATGCTACTGCTGAGCCCTAAGGCCTTGGGTTCGACTCCCAGGTCGGGCAAAGCGTTATTAAGTTTTTCTATCTGAAATTTTTTAGTTGTAACCCAGATTTGTGCCCCATTGATGACTTGCCCCCTATTACATGGGACTTAAAAACATACCTGGCGTGGGTGTGCTATAGGTACATCTCTGAACAACCCCTGGGAGAAACAAGGCGCGATGATAATATATGATAACCCCTAATATAGGTGGCGGGACGGCTCAGAGAGAGAGCCTCCCATCCCAGCCGCCGCGGGAGACGCTCCGGGCGTCGGGAGCCGCGCGACGACTCCCGGCCACCGTAGGCGCGGGCCTGCGGGCGGAGAGTAATGGGTAGCTCACCGTCCGATCAGGACCAGGCCCGTGCCGGACGGCGCGTACGTGTTCCACGCGCGCCTCAAAGAGATGTCAGCATCGAGGAGGGGCCCCATAGGGCCGAAGCCTGCCGGGTCAGCGGGATTGTCCGAAAGGGTTACCGCTGGCCCGGAACATAAAGGGCTAAGGAAGGAACACGGGTGGGTTTTAGTCAGTAAGAGTCTGACACTCCCTTCCGCTCCACCCAGAGCGGGAGGGGTCATTTGATGATTTCCCATCCGCAAAAAAAAAAAACCCCTAATATAGTCTTTGGTCGTTCGAAGTTTATGCTTTACTCGCCACGATTCATAAGGGAAGATTTACGATACGTAACCCACCCATCAAGCCTAGTACGGACTAATGATGCCAATAATGCCACTTAGCGTTCCAATGTACGCGTAGTCGGTTACGCGTACACAGGAACGATTAGTCCGCACAAGGCTTAATAGAGGTACGGACTATCGTTCCTGTGTACGCGTAACCGACTACGCGTACATTGGAACGCTTAGTCCGTACAAGGCTTTACATAACATCATGTTTAAGCGTACCCATCAGGAATTCATTTTGCGTTTGAGCAGGAATTCAAAACTATGACGATAATACCTTTATAAGCATGATCACAGAACTTCATAAAACTATTACAGTCGATAACGAAGGAATCAATCGGCCAGCGACACATAACAAACCCACTCAACTGCCACCTTTAACCTGTCAGCAATAAATATCAAAATCCTTTGTGGTGGTCAACAATGGTAGTTATAATCATATTATGCACGCAGTTCGCATTGAATTCTAATGTTTATAGGATACTGTAAAGTTTGCATTCTGTCAAAGGCTTGGTTTGATCATTTATATTATCTATTATGATTACCTATTTATATACGTCTTTCCGATATGACTTTAAGTGCCTTTAAAAGGTCTTCTGTTCATATTTCATTATCCTTAACCGTGTCTTATGACGTATTATGGATGTTTAATAATGCTTAGCAGTGAACTTGTCATCATCATCGGCTTTTAACAGTCCACTGCTAGAAAAAGGCTTCTCCAATCCCTTCGCAATGTTACTCCAACTTTAGTCATTTAAATCGAGCTGCTACCAGCCTCCCAGTGAAAATGTGGCTCTGCTTAAACCTGAGCGTTAAATGACCACTGTTATGTATTTTGTATGCTAAATCGATGCTCAGACATGTCTGAGCTGAGTTTTAATTTTGATAAAAGATTCATGAGCCTTGATTTAGATCTGACAAAATTGATGCTAATCTTAAATCAAATCTAGTTTAGAATTTTGAATTCGGTCTGAGTTCAATGGCTTTTTATGAATCTCAAGGAGACGTGCCTACTATTTGACCATTTAAAGTTGTCCAATTTATCCTCAATCTTCATACTTCTCATTGAGCGTAAAAACCCAAGTGAAAATGTATCGAAATCATGAGTCACATCCGCGTGACTCGAAATATAGAATTCACAGGTTATTTAGCTTCTTTAAAGCCTTTTGTTTTACTGGGACTTCCGTTGCCTCTAATACCTATACCACGGATATCGACACAGACTTTGAGCCACTTTAAAAGCTTTTCCAACAAACTGTTTTGTCACTGGACAAGAATATTAATAGTGCTTTCAAGACTGCAATGCAAGTTTGACTTTTTAAACTTTGTTAAAAATCTTTCTTGAAGGCATGTATTTAATCGAACCTTGAATAATTCCAATTGGGATAATAATGGACACTTATAATTATAATAAATGTCCGTCTTTTTGTGATCTTCAAATAATACCTATTTTAATGTTCTAAAAAACTAAATAACCAAGTAACTGTTCTGCAACCAACTTGCATGTAGCGCTCGTCGGCCACGTTTCCGGCAAAGCTTTCTTCGCTCGCTCGGCTGACGCGCTTTGGTCACAGCACAGTTCTAACCTAAACAAACTCATTTGGTCGGGGTGACCTAGCTTAGATACTGTGACCATTATAATACCAACAAGTTTTCAAAGAATCAATTAAATATTTCCCATAAAGTAAATTGAAACAATCGCGTAGGAAGCTACTTAGAAATAAAACTTGTTTAACTAGCTAATCTTCCGAAGTCAACTTCTCGCATAATTTACAATAACAATACGCAGTAAATAAAGATAACAAGCACAGCAAACAGGTCCTAAAAACCATTTCACACTAGTTATATAATAAATCGGTTTTAACCATGTTTTAACCTTACGACCAAAACAAGTACCTACTTCCTATAAGCCAAGGTCACAAGAAATATACTCTGACCTCATCCAAGGCCATACTCCTTTCAATTTGTCCACGCCGAGACACTCTGATTGTAATATTATAATTACTATGCCAGATTGACTTATTAAAAGTGGGGTTTTTTGGTACCTACGTGGTATGATAGTGCGCACAATAATAAGTGGGTTTTTGTGATGCAAATGTGGCGTTATGAGTGTCCTGTTGTTGTAGTTATTGAGATAAAACCACTATCTACAACTTTCAGAACAGTGCAAGCGTTACGGATACAAATGTCAGTAGAAATACTAGAAACAAACACAAATTTGTTGTTCCTACAACAAGGCTCAAAAAAATAGGTGGCTCGTTTAGATGCCAATGTATACGTTTTTATAATAAACTTCCTAGCCACATTCAAGAACTAAGCCTTAATAAATTCAAATCTTCTATAAAGCGAAAACTATCTCAGAAAGCCTATTATACTGTAAAAGACTATATTGAGGACAAAAAGGCTTGGGATTGAGCTGCTCCAATAGGTTTAGAATGTTGTTTTTATTTTGCTATTTTACACTTTAATAATTTTCTTTTTTTTTTTTTTAAGTATCTATTTACTTAAATAATGACATGTACATTTACTGTATAAAGTATTATATGATTTTAATTATTGTGAATGTGAGGACTATGTGGGTAATTTTTTTGTTTTTTCTCTCTTCGTTTTAATCATGATCTGGCAGTTTGAGTAGTTTATGCGGCCTACCCAAATGTCCTGTCTTTGGTATTGTTCGTCGAATCGTTGAGCTCCTTAAGTTCTGAGTTGAGCTGCACGGTTACTGACAAATGCGTGCACTGACTGGACAGGTCCGCTCAATCTGTGTGGTTCTTTCCTCAAAAGACCATTTCAGACACTAATCTACATGGTCCTCAAAGATTATGTCCGGATTTTTTATATACACATTGACATTGATGAATTTTATTTAGACAATGACATGAATATTTACTTTGTAAGTAATTTTTATAATTTTTTTTTTATTTAATTATTGTGAATGTGAGGACTATGTGGGTCATTTCTTCTTTTTTTTTCCTTCTTAGTTTTAATCATGATCTGGCAGTTTGAGTAGTTTATGCGGCCTACCCAAATGTCCTGTCTTTGGTATTGTTCGTCGAATCGTTGAGCTCCTCAAGTTCTGAGTTGAGCTGCACGATTTTTGACAAATGCGTGCACTGATTGGACAGGTCCGCTCAATCTGTGTGGTTCTTTCCTCAAAAGACCATTTCAGACACCAATCTACATGGTCTTCACACGATCTGACCAAGATTTTGTCTGGACTTTAAAAGAGACTGTGACTTCTGAGTTTGTTTCGGCCTTTCTTCTCAGAATAGTCAGTTAGGAAACGCCGACCTCATCTAGTTTAAAAAAAAAAAATATGATTGACGTGTAAAAGTGTTTGTACAAACCTACTTACAGAAATAAATATCATTTATCATTTATCATTTATATCAGACAACAACGTTGCCAAGGCGATCATTTCGCATAGAAATTATATTTCTAATCCAAAAGCAACGCCTCCTGGCTCCTCCTCCTCCGTACTCCTGGGTCAACCATTTTATCTATTCTTTTAAACTTAAGTAACCAATTTTCTTCTTTAAATTCCAGCTCTTCAAGATGGGGGGCCTAAAGACCCTCATTCTCCTGCACCTGGTCTACTTCTGCGTGTGCATGGACCAGCTGCACATCATGTACGAGTGGAAGCAGATCGACTACGAGTTCCCCAACAATGCAGCCAGGACTCAGGCTATAGAAGCCAAGACCTTCATCCCGGAGAACAATCTCCCTATGGGTCTCGAGATATATGAAGACAGGCTGTTTATAACGGTACCAAGATGGAAGGCGGGAGTTGCTGCTAGTTTGAGCTACATCAATTTGAAAGGTAATAGTGATTTCTGTAATGATTCGGAAGAAGGAGATAGCTTTTTGGAGGCAGTCCTAACCGAAGTAGTTAATTATGAATTGCAGGCAAACAATAGACAATCCTACTTTAGGCATTATAGTATCGTAGGAAGAAGGAAGTCTAGATGCAATGGAAACTAAATGGCTAGTTTACGAAGGATATAATAAGCTACTTAAAATAATATTAATTATAACATGTACATGTACAGTCAACAAAGGAGTTAAGTATACAGGAGCGTCGGATATTGTTGAAGTTTACTAAGAAACCGATGGATATTTTCGAATAAAATTTTAGTTTATTAATAGAAAACAAACAGCTCATTTATTAAATTAAATTTCAGTCCAGAACATCCATCGGTTTCTTAGTAAACTTCAACTATATCCGACGCTCCTGTATACTTAACTCCTTTGTTGACTGTACATAAAAACAGAAGGAAAGAATCATAAGGCATCAAAAATAATATACAGAATTACGTGTGAATGGCAAAATCGTTGGAAGAAACCCTGTGAGAATGGCTAACATAGATGGATGATGTCGAGTCTTTAACAGAGAACGAAAGCTTCTGAATAAAAAAAACATAAAACTTTATAAAGTATAACTTCTCACATAGACACAGCTACATAGTACATTCATCTGAGAATGTTTGTAAGTAACATTACAGCAAAGAGGAATCTTTGTTCTAAAATGTCAAGTAAAACGTAATTCGAGTTACGTGTACAATTAGCTGCAACTGCAAAGTGTCGGTAATCATGAAGACACAGTCAATGCAGTTTTATGAGCTATTACCGGGAATTAATTGTTTGGCTTTCACCACTTCTACTATAATGAACACCACATTGTTCGCGAAATTGTTTTGTACACTTTACTCTCAGAAAGATAAATGTTCATCATTCCTAAACAGCACACTTTTCCATTTCTGTACAGAATCGTAAAACTTTTGCTTTATAGCTGATATTAAACAGTTTAGCAATATGGTAATTGGGATTAAACTTTGCCATATCTCTGAACATCGTCTTATTGAACCTGTTTTAAAGCAGTAGTCTTGACCTCACTGTTCCGTTCCGTCAATCAAAAGATCTAAGTGCTAGGACCATTTGGGAATATTGCCACAAGTGTTGTAGTTTATAATTTTGAAACTTGTTCTTAGCAAAAACTGCGAAATTTGAGTTCCCTAAATCATCGATTTCGTTGTAGTAATATATTTTTTGGAAACGAGTTAAAGGTATCCCCAAAACTGAAGTATTGTAGTTCAGATGGCAATCATAACGCGTAAGAAAATGATGAAAATACTCAGGGAAATACAAACTTACTAGAGTTGCTTATGTAGAATAGATTACCAAAGGCAGCAATGATGATATAGACAGAATGATGACAAAGATATCAAATGCCCCGTTGTGTCTAGATCTTACACAATCTTGCAACTTAATTTGCTTGGATACAACCTGCATACAATAGTAATGACATCTAATTCGCTAATCTAATACATTTATGCTTGCAAATTAGGTTGTCACGGCACAAGATGAGAATAAATTATTTACTTAGTAGGTATTATTTGTACAATAGTTTATTTTAATTTGCCAAGGAGACGTATGTCAACGCAAGTCGTTAGAATGAATTGGTTCTTTACTCTGATCATTATCATCACTGCTTCAGATGATGTTGATGTTTATGATGCCTTCTGCGTCCTTCGAGAATGTTTTGTTCCTTCTTCTGCTCATCTTTTCGAACCTTGCACCAACATCTTTTACTGTTTTATCATCGGGATAATTGCTTAACACATTATCAGTAGCAATAGCTTTCATTTTGACAGTTCAACAATATTCATTGCGTTAATTTACGTTGTTGAGCAGACAAATTTTCCGAACATATTTAGAGCAATGGATTAAATATCCTTCAAAATGATTCGGATTGTGATTGATAGTGTGTTACGCAACTTACGCAAATATGGTGCTGGTTTGTCGGAAATAAAAACTTAATTAAAAATGTAATAAAAAAATCACAAACTGCATGCATTGTTCTGATTTCCACACCCGTTTCTGTGTCTTGGGTAGCTTTTTCAGATGTCTTAAGATAAACAACTCAAGATTCATTATTAGGTTTCGTTTCATTACACTGCTTATTTATACATTTATTTTGTTCTACCATTCAGCAGTGGTAAAACACAAACTATTCCATTAGTAGCTTTTAATGTTACCATTAAGTTTATTTGTAATAATTTACCGACCGTGACGTGTCTAATTATAAACTTCGGGTTTCGGCTTCATGCATTATTACCACCATAAATGGAAAAGAGTTATTGTACTGAAACGATTACGATATATTGATCCTTTTAGTATTGAATGAATGAATCACTCTATGAGTAATTTAATTTAAGTTTAGTGAACTTAAACCATGAAATAGTGCCATCATCAGACAATAAATATACCTAGTTGTATTTTGATGTATATTGACACCATTATTTCATGTGGGTATGCCTAAATTACCATCGGTTACAAAATAACAATTATTGGCCAATGTAAAGATGTCAAGGTTAACAGCGTTTCTATACCTATCTATTTCTGAATTTTGTGTAATTCTTTCCTGCTAGGTGTATCTTATTTGTAAAGAATGGACAAGGAATAAAACGAATTATTTCACATACATATTATTTTTTCGTAAGTATTTCATATTATTTCGTACTTTTTCCTATCGTATTATTTTATCATTTCAGACAACTCAACAAACTCACCGAAACTGATCCCGTACCCAAGCTGGGCAGCCCACTCCATAGGCGCGGACGGCAAGCCTTCGGAGATCATCTCCCCCTTCCGCGTCAGGGCCGACCGCTGCGGACGTCTCTGGGTCCTCGACAACGGGAAAATAGGCCACCTAGAGAAAAACGTGACGAAATACCCACCCTCCATCATCGTTTACGACTTGAAAACCGATAACCTGCTCAGGAAGTACGTGTTCCCTGCAGATCAGGTCAAAGAAGAATCTGGCTTCGCAAACATAGCCGTTGAAGATGCTGACTGCTTGAATACTTATGCTTATGCAGGGGATCTTGAGAAACCTGCGATTGTTGTGTACTCCTGGGAAAAGAACGAATCCTGGAGGATCACCCACCACTACTTCCACCCCGATCCACTAGCTTGCGACTTCAGTGTCAAAGGATTGAACTTCACTTGGACTGACGCGATATTCGGTCTTGGTATCTCTGCCCCCAACGCCGACAACTACAGCACCCTGTACTTCCATCCAATGGCGAGCTACGATGAGTTCTCCGTGTCGACGAAATATTTGCGGAACCAATCGCTCGCTGAAAACAATTTCGACGCTTTCAAAGTATTGGGAACTCGCGGACCAAACGCTCAATCTAGTGCCTCGTTTCTCGATCCGAAAACTGGAGTCTTGTTCTATTCGTTGGTGAACCTGAACGCTGTTGCGTGTTGGAAGACGTCGAACAAGGAGTACTTGATGAAGAACCAAGGCAGGATCTACATGAATGAAGACACTATGGTGTACCCGACGGACATAAAAGTAGACTATAATAACAACTTGTGGATTTTATCAAACAGGATGCCAATTTGGATGTACGGAAGGTTAGACCCTAATGAAGTGAACTTCAGGGTCTTTTCCGCTCCTGTTGTAGACGCGATCAGTCATACCGCTTGCGATATCACGCCTAGATCTGACATCTTGGATAAATTCGTGAATAAAGTCAAGAATGCCACGAACTCGATCGTTGCGAAGATTAAGCAGAATTCTGGTGGTGCAGCTTTTAGTCCCTTGTCCGTTGTAACCGTACTGCTGTTCAGTGTGATTATCACCCTTACTGCTTAAAGGGTATTTGATACAAATTAATGTTAGGGTGTGTCTGCAATTGCGTTGCTTTTACGAACAAGTTTCGTTTTGAACGTCAGTTATGCAAACTTTAATGGCACTAACTATGTACTCTTCTCGCCTGTAAGGGGGAAAGAGTTGGAATATAATTTAAGATATTTAAGGACTTAAACATAAGGTTGTGAACTTAGGAATAATAACTGGCGTCCAGAATGTTCGAGTGCTTGTGGCTTGGAGTCTGAAGAGACAGGGGACTGACATCCCAGTTCGTATGCTAGTCGGAAGCGTTAGTATTATAGTCTATTTTATTATTAGGTGCATTGTGGTTTTATGAAAATATTTTAAATGAATAATAAACATTTCAAACGATTTGGATAATATAGCAGACAGATCTGATTCAGATGTTCGCATAGCAAAATCACCTATAATGCTCCCACTGCTGGGACACAGGCTTCCTCTCAGTGTGCGTAGGCCGTTATCCACTACGCGGGCACAGTGCGCGTTCGTAGAGGTCGCATGTCTTCGAATTTTTGGTTTTAGGACATGCCGTCCGATGCATATCAGGTTCAGGTTTGATAACAAATAGGCTGTCTAGAATGAACCCATGAGCCTGCTTACTTATTGCCACAATCATGCGTAAGTTAAAAATTGTTAGACATTCTTAAGCTAAGCTCGACTTAGAATAGGCAAGCTCTTAGCTTTGATAGATACTGCCTTTTTGCACTTGTCTATAAGTACACTTTGATTTTTATAAATTTATAAGAGCTTTGACTTTTGTGAAATTTTGTGTGTGAGTATATTTTGTAATTAATGTTAATAATTCAAGTACCTATAGCTCAGTTCCCCTCACATCTTTTTTACGCAAGGCTATTCAAGTATCCGATACTCGATGATTTAAATTACGGATAAAGGTACTTGCACCATATTTCCGTCATGCAGACCTTTTGAATGAAAATTACAGTGACATGCGTTCGCTATTGCAAAGTAATTTGTTTGAAAAGACTTCAATCGTCAGGTATGGAAAATTACATCGCCTTGTCAAAAGGCCTAAAATTAATCAGCTGTTATGAGCAGCGATACAGTAACAAGTATGTTACCGCTTTATTTATTGTGATCATATAAAATGTAATGTTATTCGTACTTAGTTTGTGCCTTTACGTGATATCACATATTATAAGCTAATCTATAATAGTGCACGGTACGTGTATTTTGTAAATAATAACTTTAATAATAAAAAATGCTAAAAGCTTGGAACACGTTTTCTTATTTCATGTACTTTATGGTCGCCGTCCAGTAAACTCCGAAAAAAAACCTCGAAAACCTCGGCGAAAACCTCGTGATTGCAATAACAGTACCTACATTGGGATACGTGTGACTTAAGTAGTCCACAATGAAATTGAAATGAAATTAGCGAAGGTGTTAAGGGGCTTACAGGACCTAAACACAAAAACGCAAGTTTTAGAAACAATAAAAAACCGACTTCCAAAAAAAACACTACAAACTGAAAAATAACTTTAATTTCGGAAGTCGGTGTCTTAGGGATCAGTATTTTAGTTTTTGCCACCGACTTCCGAAATTAAAGTTATTTTTCAGTTTGTAGTGTTTTTTTTGGAAGTCGGTTTTTTTTTTGTTAAAAAGTTTTTATTTCTCGCTTTTTAGTGGGTCTATTATTTTATAATTTATCTAAGTTACAATAGCCTAATGTCAACTTGCCCATCGCCTTTTTATAAAATATTCCTTTTCTCGATGCAGGGACATTAATTGTTGAGGAGTTCTCCTTTTATTAATTTTTAGATTAGATCCTGATAATCCTGGCTGCAGCATCAGGCCAGACTTATGTCAACATTGCATTGAACTTAAAATTAGTCCTGTTTAAAATGAGCCCAAACACGACTACGGTGCTGTAATTTAAAGGTTTGTACTTTTTCTGATGCTCCTGGCTTCAGCATCAGGTCTTCGGTGTTCCTCAGTAACAGTACGTTTATCCACACATCGAGCCCTTTTCAATGAGCCTAAACACGATATATCTGCTGTTAGTTGTCGAGGAATTAGGTACTCTGCAGACTATCCTGACTGCAGCATCAGGTCATGACTTGATGATCATGAGACCAAATGTGGCAAATGCCCTATCAAACATCAAAACAATTTACTAAAACAGTCCTTGCCTGTTCGAGTAACTTCTTACTGTTAAGGAGTTGTACCTTCCATCATCAGCCCAGCTACCTGAGATGGTGACAACCATACACAAATACACAAGATACTTCATAAAATATGCGAAAAACAATAAGTGAGCCTATAAAATTTGAGGGTTGCCCTCGATTTCTCTAAGATCCCATCATCAGATCCTAACTTGGTGACAATGGGACCACCTCAGAACTATCTAAATTCGAACAAAAAAAGAATTTTGAAAATCCGTCGACAATTGGCGGCGTATTCGATGAACAAACATACAAAAAAAAAAAAAAACATACAAACACCCGAACATAGTACCTCCTCCTTTTTGTAAAGTCGGTAAAAATTATATGATCGACTACAGTAAACAAAATCAGAAAAATATATGATAATCTTCAGGATATATGCTAGGTAGAAGTGTGTTGAAAAGATAATACAACTAATTTGATACGACAGAAAAAAAACATGAAGATACCTGTAAAAACTTTCTTTTTATTACAATAAAACCCATAGGTACAGGTATGTACTAATATACATACAATCATTCTGATTTTTTTTTTCAGATTATTTTACAAGCAACATACTGAAACACTACTGTTTTAATTTTTTAGTCCAAACAATTGATTTTTGTAAATAGATAATTGCTTCATATTTTGCAATAAATTACCAGGATTGTGTTTTCGCGCTTCTCTTTCTTTTCTATGCAGTCCGACAGTGACCGCGCTTTAGGTCATGTAAGCCCCTTAATAGACTACTTAAGTCACACGTATAGTATACTATTTTATAGCTCATGTGACCAAAACCCGCACTTAGTCACGCATTTCTGTATACACATGGACTACTCAAGTCACAGAAAAGCATGATTTAAGTGCGGTTGGTTTAGGTCACACAATGCTATAAACGTTATTTTACAGGAGACTATAAAAACCTAGAAAGGGTCTGAAAAAAAGCCGTCATTGTCGTTCTCCGAGGTCCTCCTGACAGAAGGCAGAAGAAGAAGAAAGAGGAGGAGGTAGAAGCATCTTAGAACTGGGTACGTTCGTTCTGAAGATGCAATACGAGTTTTTCTACAAAACAAATATCCACTCAAAGAGAAAACAACTATTAATTTATCTTTAGGAGGTTTTTATTGCACGGCAGGATAGTCTAACGTATGGGACGTTAGACTATCCTGCCGTCGCGACGGCAGGATAGTCTACGTCGGCACGAGGTAAAAAGTAATATTCATGCCGTATAATGATAAGCCAGTTAGCATGGTTCGGTACAGGGAACGACTACCGGACGTCGTTTAGCGCCGTCACACGTCCAATGTGAACTATATGATCAATGACAAGTGACCCAGACCTTATAAAGAACGCTGACCTCGGTCTCGGTAACAAGCAAGGCTCAATTTTAAAAACTAGAGAAGTATTCATGAAGTTTTCTATATAGTGCTTGGAATTATGCCCAAGTTAATATTGGCAATCAATTCGATTTGTATTATAAACGACATAATAAAGTCTCCAGCCATTTGTCACTGGTTCATCTCTGCTCACCCCATTGGAATAATAAGGCTTGATTTTTCAATGTAATATTTATTGTCATGATCAACGCCATCTGTAGTGATCTAGAAGCAGTTGTTGCTTGCATTGTTAGTTCCTATAATAACTGATAGATGACGCTATTTATAAAAATAGTAAATGATATAAATAGATAGTATTTATTAATATGAATGAAACATAGTACTAAATCTTATAAAATATAAAGTAGCAGATGTCATCAATCAGTTTGCAAAGAATAGCAATGCGAGGAGGGGCGGAGGGGGGTTCAGGGGATCAGAGCGGAATAACTCATTATATGAGGCTCTCGAGAAGCAAATTCCATACAGAATGGCTGTCATAGAGAAATCTACCGGGTCGCTTGTTCAAAGCTCTAAGATTCCCCTGACCCACCCCGTCGCATCGCATCGCCTGCCTGCGCTATTATTTCGTTTTCGCTTAGCGAAAACTTCTGACTTCTTTTTCTTTTTGCTCAACTCCTAAGGGTCCTAGCGTGATGTTTAATAGCCTATAGCCTTCCTAAGAATTGGGCAAAATGAAAAGGGGGATTTCTGGACTTTTTTACATTAGAGTCCAGATTTCTCCCCTGAGGTGGATTCTGTCAGGGTGGATTTTAGGAATAAGCCACAGAATCCCCCTCAGGGGGGAAATCTAGACTCTATATATATCATAATTATGCGAGTGAAACCGCGGGGCGAAGCTGGATACTAATAAATAAACAACAACAACATGTCTGCCTATTTAAAGTATTTAAACTCGAATAACATAAAACAATTGTGTATAAATTTTTTAATAGCTTTATTGAGTATGTCGACGAAGGCCCGCTTGGCGGGGCTCATATTAGTGTTTGAATGGCCAAAATTTATTCCCAAGCTCGCTCCTGCATTCTAGGTTATCTAGGTAAAATATCTGCCGGCGCCCGCGGTAAATATTTTGGCAATCAGCACCGGCAAAAAAATTTGGACCTCAGGGGGGTTTCTGGACGTTGTTTTTTTAGATTCCAGTTTTCCCCCGTAAGGGGGATTGTCAGAGGGGAATTGTAGACTTTTTTTAGAGTCCCCTTTTCGCCCTAAGGGGGCACTTTCGGGGGGGATTTGTGGAATAAGTATTTTTTCGATTACCGTTTTCCCCCCCCTAAGGGGGATTATCAGGGGGTGTATTGTAGATTTTTTTATAGATACCACTAATCCCCCTCAGGGGGGACTTTCAGGGGGGATTTTAGGAATAAGTCGTCACAAGGAAACCTAACCAATTCCAATGTGTCACACTCAAACTCAAACTCAAAAAAAAATATGACCATACATTTTGACTTTTTGAAACAGCAGTTTTTTGTTTTATAACCGGCGAAATATTTCTAAGCTGGGGTTTCTAGAATCATGTGCTCAATTCATGGTTACAATTTGTGCGTCGAAGCGTTGCCACCTCCTATAGGTATGTATATTTTGTTTGTTGTAGGGCTGTTTGTGCATGAACTCGTTCGGAGATGTACTTATTTCAACCACCAAGCATTGTTCCGGTTGTGGCACTGCCGGTGTATTTACAGCCACAAACATGCCAACTTTGCCTCTGGGATGGCAACGCATGTACGATGGCTCTGAAGTTCGTTTTTTAATCCCAAAGACTATCTGACAGGTGTAATGTCAAACTTCTATACTAAAAAAAGGCAAACACAAAAGACCTAAATGTCAGATTAATCTCAGGGGTTAAAAAACCAACTTTAGTATGCCCCATAGGAGGCGGTTATAACTTACTATCAGGGTGGCCCTCGTGGCTTGGTTACCATCCGAATAATCAGCCTATAATGTTCCCACTGCTGGGACACGGGCCTCCTCTCTGTGAGAGGGAGTGGGCCGTAATTCACCACGCGGGCCCATTGCGGGTTGGTAGATGTCACATGTCTTCGAATTTTTGGTTCTAGGACATGCCGGTTTCCTCACGATGTTTTCCTTCACCGTTTTGAGAGCAGTGGTGATAATATTATTTACACAAAGTAAAGCGCCGGTCTGGGTTAGAACCTACGACCTACAACTCGTAAGTCGCGGCCGTCACCACCTGGCCAACACGCTCACGGTTACCATCAAATAACATAAAAAAAATACATGGACACACATAATCCCACCATTAGATTATCCACTAAACTGCAATAAGCGCTATCTATATTAATATAATGCTATATTTACGACTCACTAGATTACCCTTTTGAGAATATTAAAACGCGTTTCATGGTCACTTCCACTTTATCATATACATCTTTGTATTGAACGGAAATTCGGTCGTGGAACATGGGAAATTAATTTGAAGGAGAATTGGAACAAAGAAGATGAGTGTTGAAGAGAAGGTATTGCATTCTTTTTTATTTGTTTACTTTGTGAGGCGAACTGGAGTGTACTACGTGAACTCGACAAATGGATTTGCGATTAACGCTTGTGCGACAAAATTGTACTGCGACTCACCATAATAGTTCTGAAATAGGGCAAAGGCATAGGTGCCTACAGGGTGGCATGTCGATCATGTTGGCAGTGAACCCTGTTACCTTCGTTTCAGGACATGATTCTGAACAACACTGCGTTGAATTTTTTCGTCGGTTACGTTCTTCACGCTTAAACCACTGAACCGATTTAGATGAAATAGGGTATAGAGATAGTTTGAGTCCCGGGAAAGGACATAGGATAGTTTTTATCCCGATATTCCCACGGGATCAAAACTTACGCTGGTGAAACCGCAGGGTGCTCCTAGTGTATCATACATTTTGAAAAATTTCTTCGCTAGCGTCTCTACAATCATGTGCTGAGTTCATGGTTACATACAGTTTCCGCATCGATGTCCCTACCTCCCTGTGTAATGTAATATACCTACTCTTGATGCCAAGCGTGACCAATTGAAAGCCCGACCACCTACGGCCATTAACTATAATTACTAGTGTCCGACCGAAGGTGCAATTCTGGCCGAAGCCGAAGCCGAAGCCGATTAATCGGTATTCACCAAAACCTTCGGCCGAAGCCGAAGCCAAAGCCGAAGGTGTCATTGACCTTGAGAAATACGATAGTTACTTTGATCTCAGAATATACTAGATACATATTGTGAGAGCTTTAGAGATTTAGCCCAATAACGAGCCGAGTGACCAACATATACAAGTAGGTAATAAAATATTGTCTAAAATAAAAGTTTCAAACATACAATGTTAATTAAATATTTATTTACTTAAAGTAATTTTAACAAAAATAATCAAATAATCAGTCACATTTTTTTAATTATCAGACGAACACAAAATATTTCTATAAAATAAATGCACAAGTACCTACCGAGCCGAGCCGACCGCCCCGTACTCGCAGTAGGACTCTGCAACGCGGATGCGCCTCTATATCCTATCGGTTTAGGTAGTTAACTAAAAGTAAACAATCTTCACATGTCTTTTTATCTAAAAATTGCATTAAAAAACATACCAACATTGTTTCCATTTAGTTTCCTACCTAACGTTAGATAACATAAAATATTTTAAACCAGACAATACTTACGGTTTTTTGGTTCTTAGAGTGCCTCACAATAATGAACGTATCACCACAGGTACTACTCACAGTAATAAATAAAATAATTTGTAATAACAAATATGAAATATTTAAAAACAAAACACATATTAGAATTTTAAGACGCGCTCTCAAACTTGTTTTGACTCGTTTAGTTTACTAACTGCGATTCGTTTGGTCCGGTGCGGCGGCGCGGCGAAACTCTGCTGCTCTGCACACACTCCGTCTCGCTCTAGCATCGTTCAGTAAATTTCAAATTTTGACAACTAGCAAACCTTCGGCTTCGGCCAAACCTTCGGCAAATTTTTGGCCGAAGCCGAAGATTTGGCCGAAGGTGCTTTTTTGGCCGAAGGTGGCCGAAGCCGAAGCCGAAGCCGAAGCTTCGGTCGGACACTAATAATTACATAGATGGTGTGCTCACGTGCCCACATTGTGCGACGATTTTCTTATAGAAGACTAGCTGACTCGGCGAACACCATACCGCCCCACCAGCCGCTCTGCCCCCGCTTATTAAATCTCTGAAATCTTCTAAGATATTAATTTTAATGGTATACTGTAAAGGGCAATTTTGATCTCCAGGAAATGCACAACGTATCTAATGTATTTAATTGGATAAGGAATAATACTGAATTGTTTAAAATAGCTTGGTAAATAACACATAATTTTTTTGTAATATGTAAAAGATAAAAATGGTTATTGTGGGTTATCCCTAAGAGATAGACATATACCACCGCAGGCTTTTTTGTAGACCTTTTTAAGGTGTACAATACTGTACATTATTTTGACATACCTACCTAGTAGGGTTCAGCCAGAGTTTGCAATGTAAGCGCAAAAAAACTTGTTTATTTACGACATCACATTAGAAACCCCTAAAATTATCAGTGTTTCTCTACTATATTATGCATGTATTATGCACATAAACCTTCCTCTTGAATCACTCTATCTATCTAAAAAAAATCGCATCAAAATCCGTTGTGTAGTTTTAAAGATCTAAACATACATAGGGACAGACAGCGGGAAGCGACTTTTTTATATTATGTAGTGATTAGCTACATAAGCCACTACTAACTTTGCACCACTACTTTGGTCAAAAATATTCCAATGAACAAAATAAAAATAAATAACTAGACAAGACAGGTCTTCTTTTTTGCAAGGAACGAGCTAATAAACACACAAGTCAGATGCTGGCTGACATCTAGCTTTTTGGTTAATGATTTAAGGAACTGCTAGGCGTTTTTTTATTTTCCTCAGGTTGCAGAAGACCCTAGATGGAAGATACGGCAGAAGTGTGCAGAATGTATTCAGGGTCCCAATTTGATCAAAACGGTGGTCATCATTGTATGTATTGGAGTTGTAGTGCAACAGGTACTTACTTAAATATGACACTATCACACTAATATTATAAAGGCGAAAGTTTGTGAGTGTGTGTGTGGGGGTGTGGGGGTGTGTTTATATGTTTGTTACTTCTTCACGCTCAAACGGCTGGACCAATTTTGATAAAATTTTGTATGGAGATAGCTAACACCCTGGATTAACATATAGGCTACTTTTTATCCCGATATTCCCACGGGATCGACATTTACGCGGGTGAAACCGCGGGGCGCAGCTAGTTGTCACATAAAGTTAAAAAAGAACAAGGAATTATTACTTTATTAGGCATAGGATGGGCGTCCAAAAGTCACGATTACTAGCTATGGTATTATAACTTGTAAAAAGGTGATTACTAGGTATAGTTTCGACGTTGTATATATGTGCAAGATAAATAATAATATGTTTAGGTAGGTATATAAAAAAAAAACACGAGATCTGTACATAACGAATGTATTTTTTCTGTTAAAAATATGGCTTGTATTTAATCTGATTTATATTTTACTTTCCTAAAAGTAAAAATATTATTGATCACTCTATTAAAATTAATCCTCTTTTTTAACCGACTTCAAAAAAGGAGGAGCTTCTCAATTCGACGGTATGTTGTTTTTTTTTTTGTTAACTTCAAATAATTCCCATTTTGAAAAATTCTAAGTAGCCATGTAACTGCGACCAACTTGGATGTACAGACGTCAGCACATCAAGCTACCCGAAACTGTCAAATTTTCCCAATAAACTTTGAACCTTATGCTCCAGCGATAAAGTTGAAAATCTATTAAAGAAATTTGACAGATTGTAGTAACTTGATGTGCTGGCGTCTGTACTTACCGTTCGCCGGGCACCGCTCGCTCGGCTCGCTCGTTGGTCACAGTTCTAACCTAACCTAACGCATTTGGTTGGGGTACTCTAGCTTAGTTACCAACTGTGAGAAAAGCCCAGTAAGTTAAAAAGACGCTCGATTATTAATAAAAGTGTGCATCATTAGAAGCCCAAAAAGTTTTTAGAGGTTCATTAATTTAAAAAAAGTTTACACCATTAGGAGGTTAATAAATTTTTGAAGTGAAAACTACTTTTGAATTTTTTTGAGATTGTAAAATACCATTGAACTCGCGCCACTGTTACCGTATGCGACACCGTGCGTGTTTTGTTTATAAGACGATGAAAAACTACCCGCTTTGGATGTGTTCGGCTGTCCTCGAGATGCACTCGGTTTTAATGTATATCCGATATGCAAAATACGCGCATTGACGTGGAGTTGCGGATACCATCCCGTAATACCTTTATCCGATATGTCAGTGAGTGATGGCAAAGTATTCTGTTTATGTTTTGTTTTCACTTCTGTCGGCACTCCGAAGTGCCACTGTTTTTTATAGGATCAGTGTAATATTTCCCTTTGAAAGTAATTTAGCCACCTACATCAACTCTTAATAAAATATACTATTTCAGATAACAGTATGCATCTACAAACTGATAGACGTACCAATCACCACGTACACGCACTTTGACTTCAACAAGACTCTGATCTACCCGAGCATTACCTTCTGCAGGGAACCGCCGTACAAGTTTGATAGAATGAGGGTAAGAGCCTGCTTACCCTATCCTTCCACATCTTCTGCGTCATTGCTAAAGATATCAGTTGTGTATTGTAAATAGTATAAGAATTTGCGAGAAATTCTCGCGTATCGAGACAAAATTAATGCTTCCCTTCCATTCTCTGACCATAGAATAGAAATATTTATTTGTAATGAATGTATGTATTATAAAAAACAGTTGGTACAGCTATAGGGCTTCCAGCTATAATCGTATAGGCAGTACAGGACACGGGGCCTAAAAAGGCCACTTTGGCAGAATCATAAAAGGATAACATTATGAATCATAATGGAAAGTTAACTGGGATTTTTCACTTATTTTTTTTTGTCTGTGCTAAAATACCAATCAATCCAATCCAAATCCAATCCCAATCTCTTTGATTGTACCTACATAGTGCAGCGAAAAAAAGAAAAACATGGACTGTCTTCGCCATATTATAATTCATAATGTTAACCTTTTATGATTCTGCCAAAGTGGCCTTTTTGTGTGTGGCCTGTACTGCCTATATCCAGTGGAGTCAAGGCCGGCGAATCACCTTGTGGATGTACAGGACTTAGGATTACCTACCCACGCTGTTCTCAGACTTTCCGCACAATCATCATCTGCCTAGCCTTTTCTCAACTATGTTGGGGTCGATTTCCAGTCTAACCGGATGCAGCTGAATAGCAGTATTTTACATCGTGCGACTGCTTATCTGACACTGCACGGAGGGGTTTCGATATGAAAAGATGGTCACCCATCTACAGACCAACTGCGGCAAGCGTAGCTTAACCTGATCGATCGACCTGTGCGGCTATTATTATTTAGCCACGGACCCATTTTCCATCAGGCGTGATCGATCGAGGTCAAGAGCGGCCCGCTCTTGACCTCGATCACGGCTGATGGAAAGCGATTTACAACGTCTACTACAAAATTTAGTATAGTTTAAAATCCGTCATAGTTACCGTTTCCAGGAATACGGCCTGCAAGCTCATCCTCACTACACATCCGCCTGGCGGCGATTTGACTTCGAAAACATTAGCCTGGACGACTTGTGGGAAAACATCACGTTCAATGAGGAAGACTTCTTTCTGCATTACGGACTCGCTGGGGAGGCGAAAAGTAAGATCTTTTCCCTCATGCAGGTATTTCTTATTCTCACTATCTAAAACTGTCTGAGCTTTCTAAGAGAAAGCAATACAAACATACGTACAAATCATCCTATAATGTTCCCACTGCTGGGACACAGGCCTCCTCTCGAGGAGAGGGGCCCAGTGCGGGTTGGCAGAGATGCCACATGTCTTCGAATGTTTGGTTCTAGGACATGCCGGTTTCCTCACGATGTTTTCCTTCACCGTTTAGTAATAGTAAGAGAAAGAAAAGAAACAAAAACAGAACACTCATTTCCTTTCAAAGAACAGCGATAGTGTAAAAAGTGGATTATAATTATCACCAGGGTTGACTAACGAATTAGCGGCCACAGTTTATTGTTTAAGCAAAAGAAAGTTTACTGCTGCCCATTTTCTCTTCCTCCTTTATTCATCTGTCACCACAAACTTATAGACGATAAAAAGTTTTTTTACAAAAAAAAACAACCGACTTCCAAAAAACACTATAAAGTGAAAAATAACTTTAATTTCGGAAGTCGGTGTCTTTGGATTAGTATTTTAGTTTTTTGCCATCGACTTCCGAAATTAAAGTTATTTTTCACTTTATAGTGTTTTTTCAATCAATCAATCAATCAATCATGTTTATTGTGGATCATAGGTATAGAAATAGATACAGGTGTTAAGTTTGGAAGTCGGTTGTTTTTTTTTTGTAAAAATGTTTTTATTTTTCACTTTTTAGTGGGTCAGTTTGTAATTTATCTAAGTTTCAATAGCCTAATGTCAACTGCTCATCACCTTTTACAAAATATTGCTTTTCCCGATGCAGGGACGTTAATTGTTGAGGAGTTCTCCTGGTAAGAACCAGGAGAACTTCTCATCAACCACTTACCATACGCATTGTGACGAGGATAAATCGTTTAGCAACCATAGTAAAGTAATCGAATCGCAACCCGTGAAATATTTTTTCATTGAGTAGTTCCGATGGCCATCTGTGGTCTTCATCATCAGCTCCACTTTACCAAATGATGATTTCCGAGAACAAATGCTCAAGTTACTTTAAAAAATACCCAAATCGCTATAGCTTTGCCTATAAAATTTGAGGGTTTCCCTCGATTTCCATGGGATCATCTCATCAGATTCCAACTTGATGATAATGGGACTACCTCGAGAGTATACCCTTTCGAACAAAAAAAATAATTTTGAAAATCGGTCCACAATTGGCGGAGTAATCGCGTAACAAACAAAAAGAAAAAAAAAAAAACATACCGTCGAATAGAGAACCTCCTCCTTTTTTGAAGTCGGTTAAAAAGGATAGTATTTTCTCTGGCACCACCACATCAAAAATGTGTTACAAGAAGGATAATTCTCATAACATCTTAACGTTGTTGTGTATTGAAGACATTGTAGCGTTAAATTTTCCACCAACCTTACAGATGTTGAACTAACCGAGACAATGGGCTTTGCGCTCGGGCGCTGCTACACCCTGACGCCTAAGGTCCTGAGCACCCACGCCACCAAGCCCCTGGGCTACTCGGTGTCGCTGAAGCATACCGCCCGGGACATAGCCACCACCACCAGTATCATACCACCTGGGTACCACGTCTATATCCATTACTCGAACGAGCCATTTACAGGTACGTGTCTGGTTTAGAAACTTAAGAATATATTCTCTTGTTTTTTTCATCACTGGTCACGACGACCATCTGCTGCAGCAGTAGGTATCTTTACATACAAATAAATGGCTGTTTCATTTAAAAAATGCAATAAAAATAATAAAGCCTGGAGCCCTGTTCCCTATACCGATAGGCTACCATTTAAAAAAAAGTAAAATGTGTTTTTAATCAAAATATTTAACAAAACTAATATGTTAAGAAAGCTCATAAATGAAATAATAATAAAGAATTATTTTCGGATCATAGTCCATAATTATAAATCACAATCAAACTGCAATTACAACTTTTTTTTTATGAAACTGCATAATTTATTTTTCAGTGTTTTGAATTTTTGATTAATTCGTGGTCCTAAAGGTATGGTTACTAAACTAATATCGTTCTCTACATCGACGTTCTATTCCGATTTCTAATCTAGAGGTAACAGTGTACAACGGTGGAATGGTGGACTCTTTATACGTGAACGTGGGCGAGACCCTGACCGTGAAGCTGAAGGTAGACCAGTACAAGATGATCAGCAACAACGACGACCCCTGCATTAACCAGGTTAACTACAGTGCTAATGAGGTAATGTCCATAATTAATCATCATATATATAAAGTTTAGTTCCCCTTCTTTCATATCAGCACTATAAAGCAATAAGAATACTATAGCTTTTACCGTTGTAAAAAGTCAGTAAGGCTGATTTTCCATCAGAGATGTGCTATGCTACGTTGCTATGGATGCAATTGACATCCACCAATCATATTCATTGGTCCACATAGCATAGCACCTGGTGGAAACGGGTTCAACTAAGCTTTTTAAACGGGAGGATGCGTGCCATGGATGGGAGCTATGAATGCGCGAGTGGTGTAGCTTTGTGCAGAGCAGAGTACTCCCCGTACCTTCTCTACTATCGATGCATCGCATAGGGGCATAGCATATCTCTGATGCAAAAGCAGCCTAAGATAGTAATGTAGGTAATACGGGCTGGTGACCGCAACTCCACGTCAATGCGCTTATTTTGCATACGCTTGGGAAAATTTATTATTTTATCCACCCTAGCTTCTCAAGGAAGGCCAGCAACGCTGATGTTACTGACCGTGTCACAGAGGTTACCTGGATTACCGAAGTACTTTGCCCTATGGCATATGGTATGTGGCGACCACGACTACTGGGCAGTTTAGCATATGAGCTGCTGTCTCGTCGTCCTTCATGCAGGCCCTGCACGGTGGATTGTCTGTGATTCGTATGTCAAAGAGGTTTTTATTAAATGACCCGTGGCCAATTAAGGCTGCTGCAACATTACGCAGCTGTTGTAACCAGCAGCAAGATAGTAGCGGAGCTGTCAGGCCAATGTGTGCCAAACAAAGTATGACCACCAAGTCCATCCTTCGCGAATTTAATTCTTGTGTCCGCCTATCATCATCATCATCAAAACCCTCATGTAGCTCAATGTTTCCAACCTAACTGCACATGCACAGCCACCAATGCACGCACGTACAAATTTGCATGGCCATCGGAACTGACGGATTCATGCAATCTAACCTTTGAAGATCCAATACCCGACTGCGCCAAGCGTAGCCTGCTAACGAACAGGTCAATGAAATATTAAGATATAATTTCTTCACGTATATACCACGATACATCCAGACCATCACAACTAATCGTGTGATATAAATTACTGGATTGCACCATGCAGAGGAAATTAATAGCTATAACAAATTAATACAATTTATAGTTTCTAAATTGGCCATTGGATTAGAAGTAATACAGTCTAGAATTCAAGTGGATTGGTGGGAGGACTAGAATATTTAGACGGTGAAATATGAAAGCAAGCCTCGGCCACTGGGTAGCTCACCATCCGATCAGGACCAGGCCCGTGCCGGACGGCGCGTACGTGTTCCACGCGCGCCTCAAAGAGATGTCAGCATCGAGGAGGGGCCCCATAGGGCCGAAGCCTGCCGGGTCAGCGGGATTGTCCGAAAGGGTTACCGCTGGCCCGGAACATAAAGGGCTAAGGAAGGTTTTAGTAAAAAAAAAAAACCTCGGCCGCTGTGTCTCGGTAAGTCAATTTTTAGGGAACTAAAGCTGATATCAGATAATCAGACGCTTTACTCGATTAAACGGTTAACCTAAGTGACTGTCCATTTTTGTTTCATTCCACGTTCACACGACACCAACAAAATTACATAGGAATGAAAGCGTTTCGCGCCTGTTTGTAGGAGCCTTTATTCATTATGTGTTCAGACGTTTTACTTCGAGTGAAAGATTCTGAATGAAAGGCTTATATTATGCTTTAATTATTATTATTTATCTTCTTCTAGTGCACTACAAAGTACGTATGGGACAAGGCGGTGCAGTATGCAGGGTGCTCTGGACCCTGGATGCAAAGCTACGTTCCCTATTGTAACAACTACACTAGCATGAGAGCACTGATCTCTTATTACGACCGGTGAGCATTATTATTTTTATTATTCTAATTTACGTAAATTATTTTTTCTCATTATTTAATTTGTTTTAGAAATATACACATAACCACCAAAAGACAAGATGACCGATTGGTGGAATATTTGTAAGCGCGATTTAAAGATGAAGAAAAAATATGTCACATTGTACAAGAGATATAATATGTCTATTCATTGTAAATTTGAGATACAAGTGGTTATGCTACGCGTGCTGGAGAAAAAGAACTTCGTTATTCAGTCTTTATTGAGCACTGATTGTTAATGACTAACCTATGGTATAGACCAACGTGTCCACTCGTCCACCAAACGTAGCAAAGATACCCGAGATATCAATTTTATCAGAGGTATTTTAGAATTAATAATGTCAACTCATATTCAATTTTATGTGTGACCCAACACAAATTCACTTGTTACCTCATCAGACTAATATTATAAAGGCGAAAGTTTGTCAGTGTGTGTGTGTGTGTGTGTGTTTATAAGTTTGTTACTTCTTCACGCTCAAACGGCTGGACCAATTTTGATAAAATTTTGTATGGAGATAGCTGACACCTTGGATTAACATTTACATGTTAATCCAAAATTTCAACATTTGCGCATTTTTTCGACATTTGCGCGGATGAAACCGCGGGGCGCAGCTACTGTTCTATATTATAAAGATTGTGCTTTGCCTTGCAATTGGAGAGTCTTATGTCCAGCAGTGAGAGCAGGGGTTGCCCAGTGGTAACGGCTGCGACTTACTTGTACTTGACTTAATTGTAGGTCGTAGGTTCAAACCCAGAGAGACGCTTTACTCTGTGAAAATTATTTAATCACCACTGCTCTCAAAACGGTTAAAGAAAACATCGTGAGGAAACCGGCATGTCCTAAAACCAAAGATTCGAAGACATGTGACATCTACCAACTCGCACTGGGTCCGTGTGGTGGATAACGGCCCACTCCCTCTCAGAGGGAAGGCCTGTGTCCCAGCAGTAGGAACTTAATAGGCTGATTATGATGTCCAACAGTTAGCTTTAATGGCGAAGGTCGAAGGAAGTAAAATGGTGGAAGTAGAAATGAGTGGAGTGGGTATTCTATGAACCAAAGCCACCAGGTTATAAACATTATTTTCCATATTCCAGAACATTCGAGAATCATTCCTGCAATGTCTGTCCCCGCATCTGCCACTCGCTCCTCTACAACGGGTTCGTGACTGACAGGCAACAATTCTATTTCTGGGACAGCTCGGCCAAGATGTGGTCTGTGAGCAGTGGTGAAGCAGCTCTGCAGACGCATGTAAGGGGACACCCAAGTCTGTACACACATGTAAGGGATCTCCTTAATCTATTGACGCTAGTAAGGGATCTCCTATAAACATTTCTAACACATACTGGTCTGCTTGTCAAAAATATTCTGCCACTTCTTTTTGTAGATGTCGTAATAGAAAAAAGAAGGTTAATGTGCAGCTGAACCTTCAAATCTCCTCCCGAGTAAATGGCCAGCAGTATCCCCATCATTCATCATCATTGTGTAACATGAAATTAAAATAATAGTTAGAGAAGAAGCCGTCAGAAAGTCTATTAACCAGTACAAAGTCAACGTGTCTTTACTGAATTCTTACGACATATTATAAGTTCTCATATTATGATGGAATGATAATGGATGTATCTCTGTTCGTAGCTGTACTTCTACTTCAACAGCATGATGGTGGCGGTTTACGAGGAACGCTACAATTACGACTGGAACTTGTTCGTGTCAGACCTTGGTGGTAGTATTGTGAGTACCTACTACTTTGTTAGTAACAACATCTAGAATTAAATATGCACTGATGACTATTATCATAATATCAGCAACAACTATTGCTAAGGAATCTGGCATATAAATATTCTATCAGACTACTCTGGTAGATCCAGTCAATGTGACATCTTAACGAAAGAACAGATTTGCAAGGGTAAGGATAAAATCCACTCTTATTATATATAGCATTGGAATTTTATAACATCAGTTTTCAGTGAAGGTATCAAGGGATCGTCTATTGCACCTAAAGTGCCGTCCAAATGTCACTCCACATGATGCGATACTTAACATTAAGTCTTCATTGACCCTAATTTCTCCCTGAACCCGGAACCGCGTCTCCGTCTTCAATAGGCTCAATACTAAGCTCTGCCAATCTAGATATTACACAAACATCCTCGTACTCCGATGAGATAAACATGATGCCATTGATTATGCCAGCGGCTGGCAAGGTGCCATGCTGCTATTTCAAAGACTAGGTAACTCTGTGTCTTTGGAATGAAATGTTATGGAGCATACAGACTCACATATCTAGTGTATAGCTTTAAGCAAATAGTTCGATGTTTTGTGGCAACTGGATTTTACATTATACACAACGAATGAGGTAAAAAATCTGGGGTATAATTTCTTTACGAAGAATGTGCAATTCGAGATAGTTATAAATAATACGTTCACGAGCATAAAAGCATTATTAAACACACTATTCAACGCTCAGAGGAAAGCAAACTTAAATAAAAGCGCATTTTAAAGCGAGCTTTGGGATATAAAAAAAAACGCTTGCAAAATGCTCTAATATGTATACAAGCACTTTTACTGTTTGATTAAGTCATTCTAGAATTTGTATATTTGGAGGTCGTGTTATATTATTTCATAGTGTTTGTTTTCATGATGTATGAGTGTAAGAAGCTAATTCGAGATATAAATGTAAAAAATAACAGCTCGGTTAAAATCAGTATCGAGGCAACAATGTCGTAACGTTGAGGTTTTATTGGTGTGTGGGCCCAAAAGATAAAAATAAATATAAATGTTTATAATATGACGATAAGAATACATGTAACAGACAATCAATTTGAATGTCATAATTCGTCTATCATAGGTTAGAGAGGGAGTGACTACTGAGATGACGACTAATAGAGAAGTATGGAAGAAGGATTAATTCATCATCGGAATCATCGGAATCATCGGTCATCGGAAAACCTGAGACCTAGATGCCGATGCATTCCACCAGTTTTATGACAAATCTTTTACTGTTCAAGCAGTACGGTTATGGAATGACTTGCCCGTGTCGGTAAGGCGCCTCATTCTGTGTCCACTTTTAAAATTATCTTAAAAAAAGCACTTTCTCTCTCCTTAAACATCATTATATTTTATTTGCACCTGTTTTATGTTTATTATTATATATTATAATAATGTATTATTGTCTTCAAGAGTTCTTGTTTCTTCCCAGGGTTTCCTCCTAGGCCTCTCCGTGATAGGCCTGATGCAGATCTTCGGCAAGACCTGGCGCACCTACATAGAGCCTTATATCAGGTGTAAGAAGAAGACCAACACCGCTGGAAGCGTCGGTTCCTGGGCTACTGTCGATGTTAAGACCGTCAGGCAAGAGTATATCGAGAAGTGGAATGAGAAGAATATGGCTGATCAATAGGAGTTTTTTTTTAAAGTTATTATAATAATGAGCATTCAGTTGTTTTTTTTTTTTGTTTTCATATTCATGTTGATCGTGTAAGGAATAAAAAGCGTTAGACAAGACGACCGACAGTTGTGCAGGTGTATAATGAACAGATCGTGACTCCTGTATATGATTGGATAAGTACATAGACATTAGAGTTTAATTCAACACAATTTAATCAATGGTAGAAGTAAGTACCTTAGTATTCTAAAAGAGGATTTTGGATAATTACTTCACATTAAGAGAAGGTAAAAATGAATGGGAAACACACATTGAAATAGCCAAAATAGCAGCATAAAAATAGGGACCAAACCTGAAATCGCGAAAAAAAAATCAGCTGTTCCCTACATTTTGACGAGTTATACGAACATAAATGTTTATTTGGTGGTCCCATAATAATTTAAAAGTTGTTCATAATGATGAGTACAATGACCTCTTAAGAGGTTGTTAATGTTTTACCAATAACCCTGGATTTGAAAAATTATTTTTATTTTATTGGGGATTGAGGAGTTTTTGAGTTAGCTTCATTAATACGATTTTTTTTCCACTTTTAATTTTTTAATTATTATTTTTTTTAATTATTATATATTTTTTTTATAATGTCCTTTCACTGATATTTATATAGCAAGTAGTGTTATATGAATTTGTGTGGGGTAGGTAGTACTTACAACTAAAAAGTGAAAAATAAAAACTTTTTTACACAAAGAAACAACCGACTTCCAAAAAAAAAACACTATAAAGTGAAAAATAACTTTAATTTCGGAAGTCGGTGTCAAAAAACGAAAATGCGGAACTAACGACACCGAGTTCCTAAGCCTAAAATACAATTAATGTCATTACAAATAATGATAATCACGCTGACAAGATTCAGATTCAGATGTCAGCATGATTCTACTCAGTATCCATGAATCATTAGCAGCCATATTTCTGTGCGTGACACATGTTGTCTCGTGATTTGGTACAACAACATGTGGATCATGTAATAATACATGGAATTACTTTGAGTATTATGTCACAAATGTATTCTTACACTGTTTGATAGTCTTGGTAGGGTCAAGGTCATTCTTCTTGTCTTGTATACCCTGTTACCGTATCGTCTGGTTATTATGTTCTGTTTGGCCCGCGGTATTTTTCACCATACCTAGTTAAAGCATTATCCCTTTCAATGTAAGTCATCATCTGCCTAGCCTTTTCCCAAATATGTTGGGGTTGGCTTCCAGTCTAACCGGGTGCAGCTGAATACCAGTATTTTACATGTTTACCCTTTTTTCACGACTCATAATGCGAAGTATTAGAGAGTGCTTTACGATCGAAACATTTTTTTTGCCTCCTTTCTGCAACTGTTTCTATTGTTATACTCCTGCTAGTACACAGAACCTGCTTAATTTATATACCATTGTATAGATAATTTAATGGAGATTAATTCTGTACGTACTTTTCAAAAATGTATTTAATGCAGGTTGAGTTTGACTAAAGTCATTATCATCATCACCATAACATCAAAACTCTGTATTTATTTATTTATTACTTCTTCTCCTTCTCCCTTCCCTCCCTCCCTCCCCCCCTCCCCCCTCCCCCTGCCCCCCCTCCCTCTTCCCTTCTTTTTCTTCCTTCTTCTTTCGTCTTCTTTTTTCTTCTTCTTTTTCTTCTTCTTTTTATTCTTTTTTTCTTGCTTCTTTCTTGAAAGTTTTTGCACACGCGGTTCATATGCACCGATTGCCGCATTTCGTGAGTCGAGTCGATAGCTACTATTTACAACCACCATATGGTTCGGCGCAAACGGGTCACCGACCACAGCCACCGGTGGCTGTCGCGCGCTACCGCCACATTTGTAACAGTGTCAGAAGCGAGCGACAGCCACCGGTTTTCGGAAGCCGCCACATTTTATAACCCGCTCTCTGCTGCGCAGGCTTACGATGGACTCCGACACGGACAGTTTGCTCGCGCTATTGTTAATACGCAGACGACGTAGACAACGCCGTCGCCGCCTATATTGGGTACATCCAATTTTAACTGGCGCGGAGTGGAGCAGTGCGACAGTGGCGGGTGTCGGCGTCTTGTGTGGCCCGTAGCGACCACAAGTGGCGAGTCGCGGACACTGCTGTAGCGAGTGGCCACCACCGGCTACACGTGTGCGCCTGTGCGGTGCGTCTATGCAAAATATCTGAAAGAGTAGGTATGTTAAGTCGCTGTCGATAGCCACCGGTGGCTGTGGTCGGTGGCCCATTTGCGCCGAGCCAATAGTAGCTGTTACTTCAAGAATCATCGGTAATTAAACACTAAAACTGTTTCCGTTTTCTATTTCAAAAGAATGTTATCAAAAACATGATTTTCAGACGAGTTTCATTAATCTGTGTGAATGTATGTACAGAAACACTAGTAAAATAAAAGTGCCTTTTTAGGTTTAGCCCTTCCACAAATTTCCTAACTTCTACTACTTGAATCATATTTCAGATTGTTTGCACTAGTTGCAGATATCTTTTTAAATTATTTTTTTTGCTTTTCTGGATAGGCCTGCTCTTGACCATGATCTCGCCTGATGAAAAGTGATGGATGAGGTTTACGATGGAATGAACAAGCCCAGTCGATGTCTATTCACTCTTCACTTTAGCTTAAGCAACTGCTGAAAAACCACAGTAGTTTTCATATGCTCATTCCTCGCATCCTCGCATTGACTCAAACAACCAGCCGGAAGACGACCACTGTTGGACATAGGCCTCCTCCAAAGCACCGCCACTTCGACCGGTTTTGTGCTCTTCGCATCCAGCGGATTCCTGCGGCTTTAACAAGGTCATCGATCCACCTTCTGGGAGGGCATCCAAAGGTCGCGCGGTACGCGCTCGTCACTCTAGAATCTTTCGGCCCCATCGGCCGTCTGTTCTGCGAGCAATGTGCCCTGTCCACTGCCACTTAAGTTACGCAATTCCTGGGGCTATGTCGGTTAGCTTGGTTCTCTTGCGGATCTCTTCATTTCTGATTCGAGCTCGTAGGGAACGTGGTCACATTAGTAGTTGCTTAGTTAGAACTATCGTAAGGTTATTCTCATCTATCATACTTCATCACCACGCACATAACGACTGTCATAACAACGCGTAGCTGATAAGTGACGCCTATTTAAATATAATGACACTTCGAGTGGGCTATTGCAATACTTTGACCGACTGTCAGCGTGCTATGACAACGGCCCAAATGCTGCACATGCCAACTGCATTAGATTAAATGAATTACATTATAATTAATGGGTTTAATTGTAATATTTGACTATTTTATTGGTAGATATTCTATACGAGAGCAGTGGTGGTCCAATGGTAATGGCCAGCCAGGCGCTTTACTTTGTGTAAATAATTTCATCACCACTGCTCTCAAAACGGCGAAAGAAAACATCGTGAGGAAACCGGCATGTCCTAGAAACAAACAATTTGAAGACATGTGACATCTACCAACCCGCACTGGGTCCGCGTGGTGGGTTAGGGCTCACTCCCTCTCACCGAGAGGAGGCCTGTGTCCCAGGGAACGTTATAGGCTGATTATGCTATTCTATACACTTCGTAGTGTAGACTGTTAACACGTGGTTAACTGGCACACTGTCTATGTGTGCAGTCGTATCCGGTGATGTAGGATCAGATAGTTCCACTCATTAGAAATTGCACTCAGGATACTGTTGAGGCTAGCACGCATTCTACTGGGGAGCTAAACACATGGTGTGTATGGCCCCCTTTCTCCTTTTACGGATGATGCCATGAAAATCAGAAACCGTTGCAAATGCGTTGCAATAACGCAACAGCCCTGAATATTTTATTAAACACGCAGGCTGCAGGATATTTGTCAGGGGCCATAGTTTTTTTTTTGTTTTGATATTTAGCCTTATTTTGTTGATTGGTGGCCTATTCAAACTTCTTAGGGGAAAGACTAAGCCAATACCTGCATGGTAACCGAATTCTTACCCAACCTAACAACTTAAATGAATATAAGTATTATATCTATTCGTACCAACGTTCGGGAAGGCGTAATGTTTAGACACAACGCGGTATGCGAGGTTACCTAACCCATAGATATAAAGTGATGACGCCAGTAGTAAATGGTTGAAGCTCTGAGCTTTCCCGTCATCTACGTTACGAAAATGATTTAGGTTAAATAGCTATATTTGTAAGGGGTTATACCTACGTGAAATCAGGCCTGTATTTCCAATTATCGTCAAAGTTTAGGAAGGTGCGGGCGTTTTGGGGGACCGTCTTAATTTTGACGTTCAAAAAGTGCTGATTCTCAACGTAATTTGAATAAATATCTTTTTAATTTAATTAAGACATTGTTGTATCATAGACCCACATTTCGCCAGTTTGGTTTAAGCCCCGTTTAAGGAAGAGGACGCGCCATTTACCACAATACATACACCTTAGGCATCTTCTGGGTACGCTCGTTCCATCATAGACCTCATCCATCGCTTTTCATCAGGCATCATCGAGGTCAAGAGCGCCCCCATTCAGTAATAAAAAATAAAAAAGAATTGCAAATTCTCCGAGTTTTTTTGCTCTTTTTTTAACTATGTTTTCTAAAATTATACGGTACACAGATAGAATTTCCGTGTCTAGGTATTTGTGCTTGCAAGATTAATGTCTATAAACATCCCACGATGCCTACGGAAAAAATTGTGAGTTAGGTATCCTGGTATTTTTATTATGATTAACAAAAATTCGCTGAAGTTAAGATTAGTATTTGCTTCTGCTCTTGTAATCCCGGGAATAATTGAACAGCTAGATGAGCTAAACAGCTTATAATTCAATAAGTATTATTCTAATGTGCGTAAGCCAAATAAAAGACCAAAGCTGTATGTTTATCAAGTTTTTAATGATAGGATAATTATAAGGCAGATATACTGTAGGACTGTGTTCATCTGTCAGATAAACTAGGCCCTATTTTATATCGCACCTTCGATAAAATACGGTTACAACTCGAAAAACCTGGATTTTTAGAAAAGCGAAAATAAACTCACGGATTTGTTAATCAGTCTTTTTTCTTACACTAATATTATTATGTGATCTAAATTATACATACCTACTTGAAAAGCTTACAAACAAATATGTTTTAATGGCATACGCTGTTTTTAAATTTTCCTGAAAATAAACCTAAAAATTCCTTTTTCAAGTTGTAACCCTATTTTATCGAAGGTGCGATATAATTGACGCGACATAATTTTCTTTCATCATCATTTCAGTCAAAAGAAGTTCACTGCTGGACATAGGCCTCAACCACCTCCACTACGACCTGTTCTGTGCTACCCGCATCCAGCGGGTTCCTGCGGCCTTCACAAGGTTGTCGGTCCACCTTGTGGGAGGCCATCCAACGCTATGTCTTCCAGTACGCGGTCGCGCGGTCGCTACTCCAGAGCCTTTCGGCCCCAGAACATAATTTTCCTAATATGACAAAATTGCTAAATTTTCACGACATGTGCTGTCATAAAACAGTAAAACTTATGAAGGAAACTTGTTAAAATGTCCGATTGTCGCTAAAACACTTAATCAAACCGACGTTTTGGTGAAATAGGCCCCTGATGACGCATTATAACAATCTTATAATAACCCTGTAAGTAATCTGGTGATATCTTTTAAAGATTTAAATTCTCTCTAGTTTCAAATATTCACGGCATTTATAATGTTCCCAATAAGAATTTCGACATTTCTGTCTAGTTGGAATGCGAGCGAACCCGGGAGTATCAACTAATGTTAGCAACGAGTGTCATGTTGAACCAAATTGAAACTGTTGGCAAATGTCGAACAATAAATGCATTGCAGGTGACGCATGCACTTGTACCGCTGATAAGTTACATAGGAAGAGCGATTTTGATGGTGAAAGAAAGTCTGAGAAAATTGTATATGGACTTATTATTCTTTATTAATGGGTTTCGCACCACGTACAAATGGTAAGACACAATTCCAGTAACATAGACACATTGGGTGTCGCTTCAAAAAAAATGACATTGCTTGCGCTAGAATTGACTTCAATTCAATAGGTGATCACTAGTTGCTTGATAGCCTGTGCCTTAAATGTTTAGCTTAATACCTATATTGTTGCTGCCACCAATTTAAAAGCAAAGTAACTGATGATTTCTGAGGAAAGAGAAGTGTCATTGTAGTGCTTTTATAGATACCGGTCAATGTAAACCGTACTAGGCAAGTTTGACTCTTTATACCTTTAGATCTTATATTAATGCACAGCGTAAAACAATATTTTCGTACTGTGATACCGTCTTTGTGCACATTGCATAATTTTGGGGGGGCTAATTCCCGTATTTTTGAGAAAGTTCACATTCTAATTTCACTCTTAGTCTGTCAAAAAAAACTCTAATTTATCTACACTTTTGACATTGATTATCACTGAAATGAGATAGCTACTTGAATTTGAACGTTTTTTAGTATGAGATTATGACCTTATTTATTTATTTATTTTATTTTTTTTTTTTTTTTCTTTTACTTCTCAGCATCCTTTCTTCTTGCATTCGTTCTTAATCGCCCCGCTTGTGCAGTGCACCCGCTTCCTCACCCCGCTTGTGCAGTGCACCCGCTCCCTCACCCCGCTTGTGCAGTGTACCCGCTCCCTCACCCCGCTTGTGCAGTGCACCCGCTCCCTCACCCCGCTTGTGCAGTGCACCCGCTCCCTCACCCCGCTTGTGCAGTGCACCCGCTCCCTCACCCCGCTTGTGCAGTGCACCCGCTCCCTCACCCCGCTTGTGCAGTGCACCCGCTCCCTCACCCCGCTTGTGCAGTGCACCCGCTCCCTCACCCCGCTTATGCAGTGCACCCGCTCCCTCACCCCTCTTGTGCAGTGCACCCGCTCCCTCACCCCGCTTGTGCAGTGCACCCGCTCCCTCACCCCGCTTATGCAGTGCACCCGCTCCCTCACCCCGCTTGTGCAGTGCACCCGCTCCCTCACCCCGCTTGTGCAGTGCACCCGCTCCCTCACCCCGCTTATGCAGTGCACCCGCTCCCTCACCCCTCTTGTGCAGTGCACCCGCTCCCTCACCCCTCTTGTGCAGTGCACCCGCTCCCTCACCCCTCTTGTGCAGTGCACCCGCTCCCTCACCCCGCTTGTGCAGTGCACCCGCTCCCTCACCCCGCTTATGCAGTGCACCCGCTCCCTCACCCCGCTTGTGCAGTGCACCCGCTCCCTCACCCCGCTTGTGCAGTGCACCCGCTCCCTCACACCGCTTGTGCAGTGCACCCGCTCCCTCACCCCGCTTGTGCAGTGCACCCGCTCCCTCACCCCGCTTGTGCAGTGCACCCGCTCCCTCACCCCGCTTATGCAATGCACCCGCTCCCTCACCCCTCTTGTGCAGTGCACCCGCTCCCTCACCCCGCTTGTGCAGTGCACCCGCTCCCTCACCCCGCTTGTGCAGTGCACCCGCTCCCTCACCCCGCTTATGCAGTGCACCCGCTCCCTCACCCCGCTTGTGCAGTGCACCTGCTCCCTAACCCCGCGTTACTCACACCCGATCGGTGTCAATGTTCTAATTCAGTGGCAGCTCATTTAACTGATCAATCAGCGATTGGATAATATTTTATCGCTGGCTCTAATATCTTGTAATTATTCGTTCGACGATCTGCTACAAAATTAACACGTTGAGTGATCGACATTGCTATTGTGTTGGATTATAGTTGATTAAAACTAATTTTAATTAGTAAAATTAGAATAAAGCATCAAAATTAATTTCATTACCGTTTTATTTGGTGGCGGTTACGTGGTCATCGCGGTTAATAAAATAATGAAATTTTCTCAACAGTTATTTAAAACGACTTTAATGTTAATTTGGTGTGCCTTTCTGAACGCACATACACAAAAACTTCACAAACTTCTGAAGAACCATTAAATGCTTCCTCTTGGAAAGCGCATATATGCAAAAACCAAATTGCTTACAATACCTACAGCTAATTTGTTAAACATGAACGGATTTCTCACCAACAATTTTTTTTAACCCAGCCTTGGGGAAGCCCAGATTTGTTGTGTATGCTCTGCTCTCATCCTTTGAGTATTAAGTAAGTACTTACTTAGACACTTAAGGACACTAACTTATCCACCGAAAGACATAAAACACATTATCATTTTTACACCACCCATATTTCCCCTCAAAAGATCATTATAACTAACCAAGCACAATATCTCTCTTATGAAAAGTAATAAGTTTATGTAAACATTATATTTGTCCCGTAAAAGAACCGAAAAGAAACTCCACGCTGTCTTTTTAAAAATAAAAGACTTTACAATATCCAATGTTAGATTCTCACCTGTACCACCCACCCACTACCAGTTCACGTGTGCTCCCTCGAAGGGCTCTTGATCCCACGCCCTATTACGTTAGTTCCCACCACGTAACTACGAGTCTGAGCCATGATTCACGAACACTCATACAGTCTCGCCAAGCTATTTAAAGTCGATTATATTTGTCTGTAAACAAGGATTAGCTGTCGTTTGGCAATATGACCTATTGTGATTATTAATATATTAACTAGTCAGAATAATTATTATTATTATTAGACGTAACGAATCTAATCAAATTCTTCTCTTCTTGTTCTCACACACTATTCTACATTTCTTTTTAATTTCTCCTTTCGCAGGTCTGCTGGAAGAAACTCAATACTAAATGTATGTCGTATCTGTATCCATTTTACTGTGTGTACATAAGTAATAAAATAAATAAGAATCTTGAAAGCTTGTCCATTATCACCCTGAGATTGTATTAGATACCGAGACGAAATAAAACGCGTATTCATAATATAACTTGCATAATTATTCCCATGTTTCAGTCTACAATTTTTTACACACTGTCAGCCACCAAGCTGACTGCTAATTATTTTCTAATACGTTTAATAGGAAATAGTGTCAACCCAAACGGTGCAAATACTCTAATCTTTAAACTTATGTTTCAGCCGTTTGGGGTTCGAGTGCCCACTTAGTTTTTCGAGACATCACCAAGAAGTTGGTCGACTCTTCACGTAACCTGGCCTATTTTTTTTCCAAAGTATCAACATTGCTTTATATTATCATGGCAATGCTGCCGGCCTTTTGGGCACTATTACTATTGACAGCGATGTGGACGAATTTTTGATGCCCTTTGATTATTTCTCCTCCTTTTTATAATACTTGTACATTATTATTATTTTAAGACTGTTAGCTTTTAAAATTATGTAAATATTTGAATAAATACGCATTAGAGGAACTAGCCATGAACTTATAAAATATTCATGAAGGCTGCATAGTACAATCAAGCAGGCTATGATCTCTATGTTTCCCATTGATAACACTTGCTGGGCAAAAGCTTCTTCCTACATAGACGGTAAAGACTGCAATAAAATGTTTACTTACATGTAGTTGACGAGACCATAAAGCCCGAGCGTTGTTTCTTCAAGCTATTTTTCTAATACTGAAGATACCGGAAAGTAAGATATGATATTGAACAAGCTGCATTCGCATATGCCAGGCTTAAGGCTGCGTTTGCACCAGAGATGTGCGAGGATGCGTAGCGAGGGATGTGTGTGAAACAAACCAATAACATCGATTCATTTTCACAGCTTTAACTAAGTTCAAGCAAAAGCAGAGGAAACAGTATTAACACGAATCAATAAATATGTTAAGGTGAATAGCATATTTTCTTTATTTTCCATTGCACATAAATCTATGTTTTACGATTCTTTTTATAGTTTCATCGACGTTTGTTGGAGCAATTGTGACCGCAAACAAGTTAGTTTCATAGACTGTAAATCTTCGTACACATTCATTCCCATTTCTACACATACATTATTCTTCATGTACAGACGCCAGCACATCAAGCTACTAAAATCTCTCAAATTTCTTCAATAGATTTATAACTTTATCGCCAAAGCATAAGGTTGAAAGTTGATTGCAAAAATTTGACAGTTTTAGCTTGATGTGCTGGCGTCTGTACCTAGATATTATTGCAGACAGTTAGACAACCAGATTCTGAATAGTCCACTTGTAGCAGTTTTTTTTCGTGTATTAGTTTTTGCTGAAGACGACAATGAGTGCAAGAAGGAGAAGGAAGGTGGGAAGGAAGGTGAAGGAGGATTTTGCCCAGCAGGTGGAAAGTACAAATGCAATAAAACTACATAGACAATGTTAGACGTGTCGCTCGGGTACATACAGAAATGCATTTTTTTTAAACCGACATAAAATTTCAAGGCAAGGGGTTCAGAATCATCTACTGAATTCATTCATTCCTGTTTAGATGTATTAGTAATGCATGCTGGTTTATTGAATATGCCTAAAGCTGCCGAGAAAGCCAAGACTTATGTGTACAAACTGTTTCAGGGATAGATTTATGTAAGAACGCTGTACATTCAGGTGATCACCTAATAATGACATAGCATGGAAAATTACTTCGCCCGACGCTGCACCTCCGATAATGGGCGTCGCCTATTTCTGTTGCACATTACACTTGCGTGCAAATTAAACGGGCAATTTAGTCACACTTCGGCATATCCTCTCTCTTTCCCCACACTAATGACCACCTCCTGGAGCCGCCTTCTCAAGCAGGTCAGAGCAATAACAACTAAATTTGGCAAGTGGCCGCTAATCCGTTTTTGTGGCAGTGGCACACACGGATGACGTCATGGATGGTAATTTTAGCCCGCACTGACTCACAACTGAGGGCCGGCCCGCACAGGAATTTGAGTATTACATGTCTTTTATGAATGCGCCTTACAAGGCAGCATGGGGGAATTTATGATCATTTTCTGAACGAATAAGGTTCCTGCATCCTGGGGTTTATAGGTACTAGAAAGATACGGAATCAGGTGGTCAAGTATTCTGGCAGTTATATGAATGGGACTTTAAAAAACCGTAGTTCAAACTCAAACTCTTTATTGCATTCATGTGTACATTTCGTTGTTACAATATACTTAAGTAAGTTCCAACATGAAACCCACCACTGTGCACTGTCCACTGTGTTTTTCATCTATAGCTTATTACGGTATGTTGATGATTAATTATTCTAAACTCATATTATTTTGAGTACAAAAAATTATGTATACTTATAGCAATTATGAGAAATGGTAGTATTTGTCACTGGACTTAGTAGTGAAATGATACAAATGAACTTGAATCTAAAACAGTGATTGTCATGATTTTTACAACAGGTCGAAATAATTTTTTCCGACATGTGCAGACAGAAAAACTTTGTAGAAGTTTTAGTGCCACAATATCTTCTAAATTTTCGCATTTTTTTTGCAAATTGCAATCTTTTCCTCACGTGCAGGAATCGTGATAACCTTAAGATATCTTCAAAATAAAAATAGCAGAATTTGCTAAACAGTTGGCGCTTTTTATGAATCACCAGTTAAACACGACGAGGAAGCGCGCCTATATCATAATGAGATAATCTTGAAAGCTGAAGGAATTGTTTTTTAAAATGCAGTATATCTTGTGCAAGGGCCAACAGTTCTGGACCGTTAGTATCAGTTTTCCTGACCTATCTGCAGTGCCATGATTTACCTTGCTACCCTGGTACTATCTCTAGTCATGTCCGAAAGATTTTAGGTTTCAGCACAAAACGGATTTTAAACTATTTTGTTTTAAACTGTATTTTCTGATTTTGGTTTAAAACGGTTTATTTACAACTATAGTCCTGTGCAAAATAAAACTTCTTCAAATAAATGGTGGAACTCTTTTTTCTATTTCTTTCACAAAGTACATAACATGACTTTCGTCTGACGTCTAAACTTAGCACAAGGCATAGTTCAAACCCTCGTATAACAATTTACAATTAGAGCCGATGAGCAATACCAAAAACACAATAACTCCATCTTTCATTAACACAATGAAATGCCTGTTGAATACTGATCGAAAACACCTGCCAACAAAAACCAATATTAGCAAAAATAACCTCATACCTACACGATCTTACTATACATACACACATTTACAATATAACACACACATGCATACATGCAATACATCTGTACGTACATCTATGCAGCATTACACAGAATACTGAAGCTGATAATTTCATAGATTTCTCAAACGTAACAGACGTTAGTGCTAAAAATATCAAACAAACACTCATCATATACCCGCGCTGTGTTACATTAAAAATAAATAGAGGCTGAATCTCAGAACTAAGGAATAAATTGCTTCAGCGATACATTTTAGCTGCCCCAGTACTTCGGTATTTAATTAAAATAAGGTTTTTATGCTGACGTGTGCAGCTGAGGGGCCTAAAATGTGTGATATATTATGCAGGTGACTTTATTTTAGTTTAACCTCGATATAAGGCAGTAGGTGAAGGAAATGCTAATATGCTATGACTGCTAAATATTTTTGAAAGTAGAACTTTGCTAATGAAAATATTGCATTTGTTTTTACCTAATTCGTATGAACAGGCAAGCCGCATTTTCACAACGTTCCCGCCTAGAATTTCAAGTTTACTTTAGCCAGTTTAGTTGCCTAGTACAGTTATCTTTCTGAAAACATTTGTGTCTGCTAATACGTGAGTTATTTTGAGTGCTGGCTGTGCATCTGTGGATAGTCTACTGTTTGAAGTCCTGTTCAATTGAACTGTATTCATTGCAGCTATGCAGACACTTGGAGTTCCGAGTACTAGACGCTTAAGATGAATGAAGATTTTTGAAGACGTTTAAAGAGGGATTAATCTGCCTCGAGAAATATTCCTTAAGTCTAGACGGGGGAATATAGCGTTGAAAAGACAAAAAGAGGTGATTGTAGCTTGCTGTATATCAATTAAATGAACAGTTAAGAAATGAAAAATGGCTAAGCAAATAAAGTATGGACTTCGATCATAGATCGATATCCTTGACTACGATAAATCATGTTAAATTCAAATAGAAATATTTCCTTTTTAGTATATACTCAATTGTTTGGTTGAGAAACCCCAAAAGGGGCTAAAATGTGTACGAGCCCGACATAACTCTTCATTATCTTCTGACGGTTATACCTACGATACATAATTTCCGCGCCCAAAATCAAGCAATTCCATTTTAAGTTTTCACTTCCCCATAAGTATTTTTTCGTCTAAACCAATTTTCTATCATCCTCACCTCGCTCCTTCCAAGTCACTCGATAATCGTACAATGAACAGGACACGCTGTGTTCACGGAGTATAAATACCGTTGGAGACGGCTTGGAGCGGTTCCAGTGGAGAACCATTCATAAACAACCTTGGTTACCTATTGGGTAGTAAACGAGTAGTGTCGATTATTTTGGAAGAGAAAGGTTAATGCTGGTGCTATAAAGTCGAATGGGAAGCTAAGCTTTTAAATTGCTTGTTTCCTTTTATTCTTATAAAAATGCAGGCAAAAAACAGGCATTCTATTCAGCGGTTAAAGTAAATATAACTATTAAAATTGCATTAATTGAATTCATGAAAGAAAGAAAGTGAAATTATTTCAATGTTACAGAAGTACGTGCATATGAAACACAAGTTAACTTTTATGGAACGTGAAAAAGGAAAAAGATCTTTATGACAACGTTCAGTATTTGCTGTTTAAAAAACAGTAAATTTTAGTAACTTTAGCTAGTGTGTAAATAGCTAAGAATTCTGTCAATCATGTGTTTCCCACGGATGGCAGCCATGACACATATTTTTAGACTGCGACTCTATTACTGTACTTTTACGATAGTTTCAGTGCAGAAAAACAAAGTATAGTTAGTGACTGAAATGTTTTCAGTTTGCATCGGTAAACCAACCACACTAGCCAAGTGTACACTGACTTACTTCTTACTGACAATAGTACAACACACAACAAGTTACAAGTTTAGTTTATTTCAAAACTTAAACACACAGATTTTCATTAAAGAAGATTTTTATTAAAAACAAGTAAGTTTTGTAGGTACCTAAGCCTAAAAAGGCCCAAGTAAAAGTGGGTAATGTTGATTTATCTATTTATCCAGGTGACCACTCTCGTTGAAGCTGCACTATTTTCCTTAATATTTCCAATTAAATTAAAAATTAAAAAAACCCCCGACAAAAATAAAATTAAGGAATCATGCTTTTTGTAGGGATTCCTTAATTTTATTTATGTCGGGGGTTTTTTAAATTTTTTATTTAATTTTTTATTTCATGCTTTTTGTAGGGACTCCTTAATTTTTGTATTTCATTTCTTTTATTTTCTTCTGTTTTAAGATTCTGGTAATTTGGTGCTTAATCAGGTTTTTTATCCGTCAAAAAATATTGATTAATTTATAGTTGAAGAATAATTTTTAAGACTAAACCGATTTTTTTGTTTTATTATATTTTTCAAGTTTTTAGTTTTCATTTCGTTAGGTAGTTAAAATTCCTTATTCCCTTTCAATATAGTGTACATTATTCTACTTGTCAAGCCCTTGCATTTGATACCTATATTAAAGGAGTTGTTAAAAAAAATGTAATTCGCCATTTTGTGGTGGCGGCCATCTTGGATTTGAAATTTTTAATAGTGTATAGTATTCTACTATTGAAGCCCTTTCATTTGATACCCATATTGAGGGAATTGTGAAAAAATATGTTATCCGCCATTTTGTAGCGGCGGCCATCTTGGACCGATTTTCATCAAACATAGCTAAGAACACTCCCGACTAATACACCTTTCAAACAAAAAAAACTAAATCAAAATCGGTTCATCCGTTCGGGAGCTACGATGCCACAGACAGACACACACACACACACAGACACGTCAAACTTATAACACCCCGTCGTTTTTGCGTCGGGGGTTAAAAAGAAATTCACTAGAACCAAAAGTAAGTTAAATCTATAATTAATGTCTACCCTTGAGTTGCATCAAACTCTAATCCGAATTTAGAATAGTGTCTGAATCATCGTAGAGAGTCAACCCCAATCTGATGCAAGACCAGACAATTAATCAAAACTGAATCGATTTTGAAATCGCTGTAGACTCTCGCCAATAGACCAGAAGGTAACGTTGGGTATGCCTACAGATAGGCGATAGGTAGCGCCACTCATCATGTCAGGCGCGAAGAAGTTGCGCTTGCGCCACGAAACTGTCGCGAGCCAAACATTGTAGTCACTGACGAGCGATTTATCAATTTTGCCAGACTCAAATCAAATGTTAAGAATAAACTTACATTGTCTAGAAACCCTATATAGGTTATATAAAATCAGGAAGTCAATATGCTGGAGTCTATAGAGTATTATGTACCTTTAATTAAATCTGAAGACCATAATAATGTATCATAATCTGACAAATAAATGATCATGATTATGTAACCGTACTGATAAGGGCAGTAATTTCTGAGAATGGGTTTATTTCTGAAAACATATGAACATGCTAAAAAAAATGCCAGTAGATCATAAAAAAAAACAGAAATACCTATAATGCTGTTGATATCACCGGCGCCATTATATATCCCGATGAAGAAAATATATATAATGCTAAAGATTAAGAAGATCTTTCCAAGGTATGGGATAGTACTCATCACAAATACCAACATAGAAATACTTCGAGAGAGTTAAAGACATTTGGCAAATACGATTCAACGCGTTGATTAGAGTGCAAGTGATGCATGCACATCTTCTAATTAATCTGTAAATATAATGGGCGTTATACTCATTAAGAAAGTACAGAATCTAGTAAATATACTGGAAATATTAATGTTTGGTGTAACCTTAGGGTAGATATTTTAGATTGGTTGTGGAGGTCATCATGAAATGAAATATATGTCTAGACACTATGATTTGAATACTCTTAGCCAAGTAGACGTCATAAACTTTATATCATAGCATTGGACTATAAGCAATAGATATTATAAGGAGGTAAGTAGAAAATGTAACACATAATACACCATGTGGATCCCAGAAAACGTCCGGCGATATCAAGGCAGACCTAGGAAAAGATGGTAAGTATTGGTTCACACTAGGTCAAGGCAGAGAGGAGTGGAAAGAAGAAAGGGAAGAAGGCTTTTGCCCTGCAGTGGATAACATAGGCTGGTGATGAAATAAATAATACAGTCGATATGGCTGGGAAGGTAATAAACACTGAGATAACGGCTGATAAAGATGTTACAATAAATAAGGGTACCGCAATGAATCTAAATAGGGTAAGGCACGGGGATGTTGATGATATTTTCAACAGTGAGAGGACTGTCCAGTAACATTTACATATCTTGTGAGTTGTAGTGAAGTATGTATTATATTGCTTAATGCCAAAGTAAATTTTTTAGATAACTGGTGTCAATGTTCATTTACATTACATCTGGACCCCACGACACAGGGAATCCTAGTGTGGGGTCCAGGGCATTTGTAAAAACCTAGCACCTAAGGCTCCATGTAAACTGCAACTAGTTTTGTTTTTATATTGTACCGTGTTATTTTTCTGAACTGAATAAAGTTTTTATTATTTATTATTATTTATTACATAGATGATTTTTGAAAATGGTTAATAAACTTGTTCCTTTATGTTTTAACTGTTTGATGTTTTAGTAAATTGGTATACATCGAAAGGTTTATTAAAGTATTAGGTACCCAATGAAAAAGCAATAAAGGCCATTCAATTGAGAGTTTAGAGAAATGTGATATTTAGTTATGAATTCTGGGAATTTTTAAAATTTCATGAAATTAAAAATTCACCGACTGTTACAAATCTTGTAAATTGTAGTGCAGCACCTTCTTCCATGTTTTCAAGTGTATTGTATCAAACTTCCAGATTCATTCAGCAGTATAATTCAAGATACCTTTGTCCCTGAGGCCTTGTTAAATATTAGCTCTAGCATCTCATCACCTCATTCAGTCAAATCCTGCTGAGCTGAGTGTTAGACTCTGCGTAGTGACACGTTTACCGTCATGACGTAGTAACATTCTATTGACGGCTTACAGCTTGCGTTTATTTAAATAGCAAGATCGAGTTCCTCGTCACCTCGCCTGGCTATTTCAGGACCGATTATGATATAACCTTCATTGTTTTTGTGGCCAATTATTGCTACACAATGTGGAACATTCCAGACATGTTCGATTACGTTCGATACACTTTATAAAATGACGTTTGGCGATACGTGATTAGATTAGAACTATGCAGGAGACAGCTGCAATCGAATTCCAACTCTCTAGTACCAAAATTAGAATTCAAATTGCCGAAGCAGAAAATCTTGGGGATCGTGCCAAGAGAAAATAAGTTTTAGCGTCTTCAATTTGAAGTTTAAATTCGTCTGTTAATGTCGTTACCTGTTATTAAGAATAGAATTGGCAGGGAACAGGTTGTGAGGTGGTTATAGGATCTCTGACGTTGGCTGGCGCTGAGTCACCGTTTGACAAGTCAGCTAACTAGACCTGTCTTCTGAAAGCGGATCTTCATTCGTATTCTCTTAAGAAAGTAATTTATTGTCATTGAGAAAGATTTCATGAATTGATGTGGATGGAGGCGAGATAATTCACGATATTTGTGTCATTACCCAGCTACGACGTAGTTTTATAAATAACTAGCTGCGCCCCGCGGTTTCACCCGTGTAAGTGTCGATCCCGTGGGAATATCCGGATAAAAAAGCCTATATGTTAATCCTGGTTATAAACTATCTGTGTGCCAAATTTCATCTAAATCCGTTTAGCCGTTTGTGCGTGAAGAAGTAACAAACATATAAACACACACACTCACAAACTTTCGCCTTTATAATATTAGTGTGATAATTTTTACTGAAATGAAGAATGCTACAAAATTGTAGCTACTGACGAGTAGTTTTCTTTAATTAACCTTGATATAAAATATACAGTAGAATTGCGATGATGAATGTAGTCATAACTCTTTTTAACATTCCTTTGAAGTAATACTGATCAAGAAAATATTTAGTACCAAATTACATTATTTACACGAAACAAAATAAGTATATTTACAATTTTAAGCATACAAACCGTGCTGGTGGTAGAGGACATAAGGTATTTTCTTTAAAAACTATGACTTGAATGCCTACGTATAGAAAATCTGAGTTCCAAATCGGTAATGTGGATTAATGCAGAAAAGAATCAGCTGATTTAAACAAACAGTTGTTGTTGGCACGCGGGGCATCGCGCCTTCTTAAAATATAAAACTTTATTTTTACTTATAGGAACAGCTAAAAATCAGCCAATACTTGAGACCGATGTTAGACACACGAAGAGATCTTTATCCAGCATTGACGAAGGTCAATCAGCATCGACCTAACCCTTTCCAAAGTCCGCTGAAAACAATTTACCCAACAGATGTTGGAAAATTGAATTTCCATTTAAGTTCCTCTATTGTTCTGAAGATTTGGGTCATTCATTTTTCGACTTAAGTTAATTTTCAAATACTTTTCGTATTTGAGTTTTAAATCAAAGTCAAAGAAAAGAAAATCATCAGCAGCTTGTTTCTCGGTGGCTGCCAACATTCTCAGTAAACGTGTTATTGTGGTAGTTACTAACATTACTGTAACTCGTTCCCTTGTAACTGATATACACACGTACATATATACCAATATCTGCGTGATTCCTGGCCTGTCCTAATCGGGCAAGAAGAGATGCATTCAATGCCAGTGCCACTTGATACTTGTGTTGGCTAAAAGTTCAAATTCTATCATGGTTTGGCGACCCTTCAACAACATCAACTAACCTTCAGCAAATATCTACTAATGTACTGTAGAATTTAATGAACAACTACTAAATACTGCATATGTATTACCTTGGACGTGGAGTTGCGTACAACACAACAACAATATAATCAGCCTATAATGTTCAAACTGCTGGGACACAGGCCTCCTCTCGGTGAAAGGGAGTGTGCCGTAATCCACCACGCGGGCCCAGTGCGGGTTGGTGGATGTCACATGTTTTCGAATTTTTGGTTTTAGGACATGTCTTTAGTTGCGTACAGCCAGCCCGATATACAATCTTGCCATATTTACTATTCAACCTTCTTCTCATAATATCTTCCTATTCTCTCCGATCACTACCTAGTGAGCGCCACACGTATATCTAATGCACAATTTTTATGTGTTATCATGTCTATTACCGCAACAAATTAATTTATTGGCAGGAATTGGAGAACGCAGCATGATTGTTGGTAATAAAAGTAAAATACCCAGGACAACTATAAATTAATTATCATCTTGTAGTTTATGTTAATGGGGAAGCGTTTTACTAAGGCACCAAAGCTGCAATCGCGAAAACAAATCAGCTGTTCCCTACATTTTGACGAGTTATGCGAACATAAACGTAGGGAACAGCTGATTTTGTTTTCGCGATTTTAGTTTTGGTCCCATTAAAAGTTGTTCATAATGATGAGTATAATCTCCCATTTCGATTTGTCGCATGTTTTGTTCAAAATTGCATTAATTAGATTACTTATAATTTCTTTCGTCAGACGGACGATAACAGTGAATAATTTTATGCTTGACGACGACAATTTTTGGTGACGTCAATGAATGGTATGAGAATGACATTTCACGGATCATGTCACCTTTCGACAGCTTTAATACCCATTAACTGCATAGGCGTGTCAATTCCTTAGAAATAGCTGAACATCACATTGTACGAGGAGCTCGACCTATCATACACGGGTATGATGGTGATGCGTCCACATGCGAACTGTAGGGCAAAGGCTTATTCTCATACGGGAAGGAGCATTGATCCGCATTTTTTTTTTTTTTTAATGGTCCCCGCTCTTGACTTCGATCACGTCTGATGGAAAGCGATGGATGAGGTTTATCATGGAACGAGCGTACCCAGGAGATGCCTAAGGCACTGAAACTCCCACGCATCGAAGAAACGCAGCAAGCTGCTTGACGCCGGACTCCGGTAACACCGGTGGGAGGCCGCCGCCAACCAGGCGGGTGTTAGTCCTACTACCACAAGGGAAGAATTGGCCAGTCAAATAAGGTGTTGGGTGTGACTGTCCGGGATGCGCCGAGCGCTCGGTTCAGTTGAGTAACTGCGCCCCGCGGTTTCACCCGCGTAAATGTCGATCCCGTGGGAATATCGGAATAAAAAGTAGCCTATATGTTAATCCAGGGTGTCAGCTACATCCATACAAAATTTTATCAAAATTGGTCCAGCCGTTTGAGCGTGAAGAAGTAACAAACATATAAACACATACACACACCCCCACACACTCACAAATTTTCGTCTTTATAATATTAGTGTGATATTTAGCTACCCCGAGGGTTTAACGAGCATCATTTTTAACCTATGTTAAAAATCAGTTCATCAAACACCCTCATAATCAGCCTACAATGTTCTCACTGCTGGGACACAGGCCTCCTCTCTTCGCGATGGAGTGGGCTGTAATCTACCACACGGACCCTGTGCAGATTGGTACATGTCACATGCCTTCGAATTTTTGGTTCTAGAACATTTCCTCACGATGTTTTCCTTCACCGTTTTGAGAGCAGTGGTGATGAAATTATTTACACAAAGTAAAGCGCCTGTCGGGGTTCAAACCCACGGCCGTTACCACTGGGCCACCACTACTCTACTCAACAAACTCCCTCCCCAATACTTAAATAAAAGAACATCAGGTTTAATAACTATTACTTACATATTCTGTTTTCCATTCGTTCCTCATGTTCGCCTCCGGCAGCAGCTTTCGAAAACAAGACGTTTTACCTGTATTTTTAGAGCGATAACCTCAACAAAAACTATTGACGTGTTGCCCACGTACACGAGGTATACATATACATGCCACATTCTTATAAACATGTGTTTCTTCAAAGCGCCAACATCTTCTTATTGCCAAATATTTTTTTCTAGATGATAACTTATGGACTTACTTTTCAATTCGTGACTAACCAACCCAACGCTGGAGTTTCTTGCCTATTCTTCTTCATAGACACCTACGTTTTGGAATGGGCAACTAGCTTCAACTTTCCGACTAACTGACCGATTCTTTGACAATTCAAAAGTGCCTCTAAATGGTTTAATTGAAATAAATCCTTGGTTTTTTTTTTTTGCGGTTCTTGCCACGATCAACTTAGGCTTCATACATTAGTGATCACTTTCATGGAAGTTAGTTATGCGGGGACATTTTGCCATTGATTCCGGTTGTCATTCGAATATCCATGACAGCGCCAGAAAGTCTGTGTATCGGTCAATCCATGGCATCGGAGTTTTGCCGATAGCTGCAGATGCTCACAATAAAATATTGATATTCAGTAGCATTACATATAGTTACACTGGTAGCCGAACCCAGCATAGTTGGGAAGACAAGCCAAATTATCAATTTATGTGCATAGTTTTTAATGGCGTACTGTTGACGTCAAAAAAGTTAGCACACAATACCAGCCAGATAGCTAAAATGTCTATCATTTACGTTTGCGCACGGAGAATTGACGCAGACTGTCATTTCGACAATCTGTCTCAGTCAAAGACTACAATATGATGCTGTATAATTGGTGTTCATTAATGACGATCAGAATATAGAGGAATGATCATCAGAGCAATGACGGGTAACATCGTCATTGTTGGTGCGTCTTTAGCGGCTTTTTTGTGACGTGTTGGTTTGAATAGTTTTCTACTAGGAATATAGCAGTAAAGTCCGGAGTGTCCGGAGATTTGTGTCCAGATGAATTTAATAGGCTCGTCCCATGTTGAATTGCCAGCCATGAGTGATAATTTTTTTCTAATATTCCTGTTACTAAATTAGAGTTTAATAAAAGGAGATGGATCTTGTTGAAAGTGTAATGGGTGGGATTTAAATGCACGTTGTATTCACCAGTCATGTTTGTGAGGATAAATGAAAGGCGACTAACAAAAGGTATTAAGATAAATATGAGTGGACTCCGGGAGGGAAACACCCTAGGAGGATATATGTAGTGGACTCTATTGATGTTGTTATTAAGATTAAGATTTATTTATTTATTTAATTAATATTAAAAAAAATACAACGAAACTTTTCTTCAGAAAGGTCAGGTGCGTAGAGATGTATGAACTTAAACGAGGCAAAAAGAGTATGCAAGGTAGCAAGCCGGGTCAGCGGGATTGTCTGAAAGGGTTACCGCTGGCCCGGAACATAAAGGGCTAAGGAATGAACACGGGTGGGTTTTAGTCAGTAAGAGTCTGACACTCCCTTCCGCTCCACCCAGAGCGGGAGGGGTCATTTGATGATTTCCAATACGAAAAAAAAAAAAGGTAGCAGGTGGCATTCTGTAGTTTCTGCTTACCCCAATGTGAAGATATAACTATTATATTTTACGGCATTGATTTATATTACTTAAATTAGAATAGAAAAGAGAGGAAGGTTACTACATGACGTGTTTAAAGTGTTTGTATAAACCTACTTACAGAAATAGAAAATAAAATAGAAAAAAATAGAATATATATGGATATGGAATAGAATTTGCATTTATCATTTAGAAGGGGTTTCACAGTTGAAAGATGTTCTGCACTTTACTCGTTTATTTATATTCACTTTTGAGCCTTGTTTAGGAATAAAATGAAATAAAACATGCCTTGTTTGAAGTTTGCACTATTGCACAAACATTCTCTTAGTTTCCCGTTGCTAAGCTATCAAAAACAAGCACTATTTTGTGTAAAATACCATTAATACGGTTACTCCACTCCAGTTTGTTGGCAGTACTCCGTGACAAATAGTCCAGGTGTGAAATTGTCTCCACACTTAATATGTGGGGTAAAGCTTTAAATATACTTACGGGAAATCGGTCGTATGATTTGTGAATCTATTTCTACGAGTAAATGTATTTATGTATCGTATGTGTGGCGAGTTTTCAGTGGCTTATTTCTATCTTGATTTGTTTGACGATTTGTCAGTTTGCTCATGAAAAGCTTTAGGGCTCATAAAACAAAAACATACCTACTACAAATCCATACTTAATAGTTTTTTTTATACAGGTGAAATTGAAAACTTGCAACAAATCGAAATACGTATGTATGTGGTGCAGTAAGTGTTACATAATCATTATAAATTGTCATTTCCAAAATCTTAATTCTTGAAAAATCATGTAATAATCGTCTCAGATATTGCAATATTGCAAACTAAGTAGACTCAAATTATCGTAGTTCAAATGTATATTTTTTTAAATTATCAATACAAATAAGAAAATTAAAGTATAAATTTTAGCGCGCACCCTATAAGAAATCCATTCATCGCAGAGTGCACAACATGAAGCAAGTTGGCAACGCGTTGAACAAGCGGTATTTTCCTAACTTTGACCGTTCCTACGAAAAAAAGGGCGCGCGACTACGTTGCCAAATCGCTAGCTTACGCGTTTAAAATATGCATCAAGGGATGCATATTATATCCTTAATGACATACTCTAAATTTACTTTATAACACATTGATTTTGATATTTTAATTTGGCGCACCTAATCAATTTCATCCTGTATTATAAATGCGAAAGACAACCCGCCAATCAAGATGCCTCAGTAGGGAATAGAATCCCACGCTAGCTCAGTTGGGTAAGGATCAATGCACCTTCACTGTATGAGAATAATAGGCTGGTATTATGGTCTGTCTATATATTTACTTTTGATGCATTAAGGTGCCACTAGTCGATATTTTTTCCATACAAACTTCGGGAGAGTATTACCTACTCCACTGTTTGACATTGTGCATCCAAAGTTAAACATGATATCGTTTTGAATTATTATTAATTTTGTCTGCACGGAAACAGAACAGTAAAATAAAAAACCATTAAAAAGTTATGAGCCAACAAAGATTCGATTTTGTTGCTATTTTTAACGTAACTTTGGGTGTAAATAAGTAATAAAAAAGAACTGTAAAATCTTCAAAACCAAGTCCGTACCGACAAAGCTCAGTTATCGAAGAGTTCAATAAACTTTATTTGTAATTGATTTATGCAGTGGTTTTTACATAATACTCGATTTTCCGAAGCACTTTGCGAATTTTTTTACGCGGCTATCAGTTCGGAACGGTGTTTCTGTGCGTGAGAACTAGACGTTGTTCGTGTAGACTAGCGTCTAACTGCTCATCACTGATACTAGCTCTGTCGGACATGAAGCCAGGTGAGACAGCGTGCTTTTTAGCCATGACCACCTGTGAGTTCGAGCTCACGACTAGTTTAGTCTTAATGCCTGAACGGATTTCGATGAAATTTTTCACAAAGGTAGATCATTACCTGGGTTAGGACATAGGATACTTTTGAAGTGAAAACTTCTTTAGGCGCGTTGGGCATTTTCGTGTTTTGTTTATAAGACGATTAAAAAAATACCCGCTTCGGATGTGTCCTCGGGATGTACTCGGTTTTAATGTATATCCGATATGTCAGTGAGTGATGGCAAAGTATTCTGTTTGTGTTTTGTTTTCACTTCTGTCGGCACTCCCGGAGTGCCACTGTTTTTTTTCACAAAGGTAGACCATTACCATTACATAGGATACTTTTTATCCTGGTACCTAGTAAGTTCTCGTGGGATAATTACTCCGAAAAGTACTATTGCTATTTTAACAAATGAAATCTAATGTCTATATAATAGCAGATGTCAAAAAGGTGTTTGTGATAGCTATTAAATGTAAATGTTATTTGCATGCTCATTTGGCTTGTCCTATCTGCTACTTTAGCAAATTATGGAGTGATCAATGATAAGTGCATATTACTTAATTGCGCTATTTAGCCAGAATCTTACATTATATATGAAAACATCATTAATTTCTCTGCGACTGCAATATTTCCATAAATAGAGTTTTTTCCCGTTTATTTAGATGATTATAGGACTCCTGGCTAAATAATAACAGCCGCACGGTTCGATCAATGCTTGCCAGGGTCGGTTCGTGGATGGGACACCATCCATTACAAATCGATACCCCTCCGTGCCTCGGAAAGCATGTTAAGCCGGCTGTCATGCGTAGATCTTTGACAGTCGTTACGGGTAGTCAGAACCACAAAAGTCTGACAACTAGTCTTGCTAAGGGGTAGGTATCATATACCAGTAACTGGATCGTGGAAGTTAGACAGGCAGTCGCTCCTTGTAAAATACTGGTATTCAGCTGCATGCGGTTAGACTGAAAACCGACCCAACATAGTTGGTAAAGGGTATACAGATAGATGACTATAAAATGCTGTTGGATAACTTCAGGTAAATAAGTCAACTATGCCAATCTCTTTGGAACTTACATGTTCAAGTCTATTGGGGTTGAAACACTAGGGCCATGGAGTCCGAGTGCCCACTTAGTATTTCGAGACATCGCCAAGAGGTTGGTCGACTCTTCATGTGACCAGAGGCCTATTTCTTGGCCAAAGAATCAAGATCGCCATACAACGTGGCAATGCTGCCAGCCTTTTGGGCACGTTTTCTATTGACAGCGATGCGGACGAATTTTTTGATGCCCTTTGATTATTTCCCCTCCTTTTTATATACTTCTAATTATTATTATTATTTTAAAACTGTTAGCTTTTTAAATGATGTAAATATAATGTAGTTTGAAGTGAAATAATACTCAAAGAAAATATTTTTATAGTTAATATTGACCAACCATCTTCATTTCTTCCATATTTGTACCATTTCCAATGACAGGGAACATAAAATCTGCCTGCCTGCCTACTGTGCTTGCTCCAATACGTTGGACAGATCGACCTCAATAGTCTGCGGAGCTTCCGCGTACTGCGTACGGCGCGCACGCTGCCAACGTTCGCACAAAAATGAACGGAGACGGAAAAATATGGAAATAGATTGATGATTTATCAATGTATGTGTATATACGTGGATTTTCTGGTTTGATATTTGTAAGGATTTTTCGACTATTTTAGTTTGAACACAGTTCAATCTTTTTTCTTTTTTGGATTTTAACAAGAAGTTTTTTGATGAATCCCCTCATTTTAAGAAAATTATGCTTAATGGACTAAACTTAGACAAGTCATAATACTGTACAACTTCAGAAATATAAGTTAAAGTTCGTTAAATGTTCTATAGGCCTGAGACGTTGCCTGAGGTAGCAGGGGCGGTGCGGGAGGGGTGTGGTGACGTGATGCGAGACCTCAGTTATTCGTCAACTTGTGACAACTATCACCCCTCCCGCACCGCGCACCTACCTCAGGCAACGTGTCAGTTAAGCGGTCGGCCTATAGTTTCCCATAACTGAATTTTAGACTAAACTTATAAATTCGTTACCGTTTGCCGTTAAGATATGATTTTCCAATAAAGAATTACGATATGTACGTTATATTGATTAACAAACTTATTAGTTGATACTAAAACAAACTAATAAAAACTATAGAAATGAATGCGTTCGGATTTAAATCCGTGTTTTCAATGGAATTCGTGTATTTGTAGTAGACAGTGGTAGGTAGAATGTCAATTGTAGAATGTCAATTGTGTCGTTATTCTTTTGTGTAGAAACCTCTATTTTTTACTGCGGAGCGTTATCATTATCTCAGCTGTTCGCAAAGTATTTATTTACAAAATTTTGTGCATTTATTATATAAAATGTTGACAATTTTCATTAAATTAAATTAAAACAAATTACATCTCGTCACACAATATTTATTATAAAGTTAAATTATGTATTTAAGTTTTAACAAAATTAAAAATATTAACTGAAGGTAAAAGTTTGTAGTTGCTCAAAAAGAGTACTTGCGGTGCTATTCTGTAAAAAATCTCACTGTGAAAACTTAGGTGAAGTGAGCGTGGAGTGAGCTGTCAATAGTGTCAATTCCTAGCAAAAACAAACTCACTTCACCTAAGTTTTCACGGTGAGATTTTTACAGAATGGACCGGCTGGTCTAATTGGGACATTATGTTTTTTTTATCAATATTAATTAATGTTTTTATATTCAGTCAAAGAACAAATAAAACCGACCAACTTAAAAACCTAAGCCCTAGTTCACACAAAAAAAACATTACATCAATTTTTGCAACACGTATCCGATTCAGTTGTAACATCATAGCAACGACAAGGCGCCTCCGTTAGTGACAATCGTAGAACAAACGAAACACGGTCTAAATCGGTCGTGTGCCCTGACGGCTATTTCAGCTGGTCTAAATATACCACGACAAAGATCGCAGCGCGATGTGGGTCGAGATACCTTTTTCTTTCGATCCACAATCGGCATGTGCACACCTTGCATAATTCAAGCGCTGACTGAAATCTTTTAACGGACGTTTTATTAATTAAAACAAATTAGGTACAGTTTCAAATTGAGAAATTCAGTTTGAAATTTTAAATTCAGATTCTATTTTTTTTTTTAATTTTCTGTGTGTTCGTGAGGTGTGGAAGTAGTGACGGTTGATTTTTTTATGTGTCCGAATGTGTTTGTGGTAGAAAATAGGTGAACGCATTATAAATAAAATGAATAATTGCGTTGATATTTAATTTTCCTGGAAGTTCCGAGTGGAGGCTGAGAAAATTGTGAGAGAGATGAAAGGAGTCTGAATGGTATGAAGAATGTGTGAAAATCTGATAAATGCAATTTTATACTTCGGTTGTGCCTAAAAGTGCTGATTTCTGAAAAATATTATCAAAGTTAACCAATATTTTAAAACAGCAGCGAAAAGTTCCACTTTAAAAATGTTTTATATTAAGATACTTCGAACTTCGAAAAAAAGATACGTTAGTTTCATCGTTTCCAGTATTTCTGAAATTGCGTATAGTGACAAGGCCGTCTGTAGACTAAGGTTGCTGATATAAAGATTAAACCGTGACAGACAGACGGACCGGCAGACGAATATAACGACTATAATCTTACTAAATCTCTTGTGAAACTCTGTCTGAGCCCCATCATTCATTAGTTTTTTTCAGCATTCCGAAAACTACTTGTAGTTGCTTATCTCTTGATTTAATTATTTTTAAAGCTTTAACTGGAGCTATGTCTCGCATAAAATTCATTGTACAGTACATAAAATTCATTGTAATCCTCCATGTTACTAATATTCCCGGTAGCAACACTTCGCTGGTTAGAAGTAATACTTTCATGCGGTTAGCCTTTAGTTCCACGCTGTAATGTCGGACTGCTACCGACTAAAACCCAAATGTTCCTTCTAGAAGATAAATCGTGGGCCCCGGAGATACTAGTACATTCGCCGCACCCCCGTCTAGTATCAGCCTGACATGCGTATCGGGCCCCATCACTATGTGTCCGTACCCTTAGAATTTGGTTACAAAATGATAATAGCACACGTTCGTGGACACATCGTTAATTACAATTAATTTGACTTGTACAGACGCCAGCACATCAACCTACCCATAACTGTCAAATTTTCCCAATCAACTTTGAATCTTAAGCTTTAGCGATAAAGTTGAAAATCTATTAAATACATTTGACAGATTGTAGTAGCTTGATGTGCTGGCGTCTTTACCTTCCTATGGGACAACATTGTAAAAAGGTTTTCTTTTTTCAAAAAAAAATGCTGCAACAGTTTCAGCGGGTTAAAGGCTGAGCTGAGGTCAGAATTTTAACCGGTGGGGATTACAATTTTGTCCTCACAACTCGACCGTTGGCGCACTACAGGAACTAATTACAATATTATTTTGGTACATTCAGTAACTCGACACAATACTAGTAACGAGCAAACCCATATCACTATAAATATTTTACTAAACAGGATCTCCAATGAAAACTACAGAAAAGTTGCCACAGCATCGCTCATTTTCCGACATGACGAAATACTACCACCGTCTTTATAGTCATCTCAATCTCACGGAAAACTCATCAGGCATATCTATTACGTTACCTTCAACCATCGTTCAACAAATACCACATAGCACCAGGATGTAACTTCCCCAACAGCTTACAAAGGATTGATGTCTTCCTATGCGTTAGGTACCTTGAGTGATGGCTTCCGTTTATCGGGCACGAACATTTATGGAACGTTTTCCAAACAAACACAGACATACATAGCCAAGCATGAGATCCAAATCTGGGCAGCCAGAATGTAAATACACGGCCAAAATGGAATGTGGGTTGGTGGAGTTGGAAATAGAATTGTTATATATCAATGGGTCTATTAACAATTTCAAGAAGGTTTTTTTTTTTTTTTTTCTGTTCAGATCTTGCAATCAGTTGTAAAACTATGAGCAGATGAGCTGTAGGAATATCTGGCAGGGAAGAATTACTCCTCATCAGGAGCAATTCTCTTATTAGTAATGCAGCCTTCTACAGGTCATCTACTTGTAGAATGTTGCGTCTTTTGAGTCTGTTGACACAAGTTGGTATTGTGAGTTGAGAGGCCAATTTGTTGGGATGTCTCTCCAGTCTGGACTTGTACTTTTGTGAGCATGAACTTATCTCTTCCTTGACCGTTTTCATGCTCAGGTGTTCGTGGACTTCAGTATTCCTGATAAACCACGGCGAATTCGATATCTGTTTTAAGATGTTGTTCTGAGTTCTCTGGATCATGCTGATATTTGAGTCACATGCGGAGCCCCACAGTTGAATGCCGTAAGTCCAGATGGGTTTTAATATGGTCTTATAGATCAAGATTTTATTATCCACGGACAGCTTGGAATTCCTACCCAGAAGCCAGTACATGCCCTTGTATCTAATGTCGATCTCTTTTCGTTTTGTTTCGATGTGTTTCCTCCACGTCAGTCGCTGGTCCAGATGCATACCAAGGTATTTGACGCAGTTGCTTTGTGGGAGTTGACTATGACCAAGTTTCACCGGTGGACATTGCTGGTGTCTTAGTGTAAACATGACCTGGACCGATTTCGATGTATTGGCTCGTATCCTCCATTTGACCAGCCAGTTGTGTATTTCATCTAGACTTTTTTGTAGGTTTTGCGACGCTCTGTTAGGACAACTGCTACATGCCAGGACCGCGGTGTCATCCGCGTAGGTAGCAATCGTCACTCCAGGAGTTTGCGGTAGGTCTGCCGTGAAGATGGTGTACAACACTGGTCCAAGAACAGAGCCCTGGGGTACACCTGCTAGTATGTTATGGAAACAAGAGGTGCAATCATCTTCCTTTACCTGGAATATTCTATCAGCTAGATAAGATTCCAGAATTTTGTAGTAACAGTGTGGCAAGTGTGATTTTATTTTACTTAGTAGGCCCTTATGCCATACTCTGTCGAAGGCCTGTTGCACGTCAAGGAAGACTGAGGAGCAGTATTGCTTGGTTTCTAGGGCATTTCTGATGACGCGGCACACTCTATGTACTTGTTCTGTAGTGGCATGATTTGGTCTAAAGCCAAATTGATGATCGGGAATTATCGACATTGAACCCAGAAGTCGGCGCAATAATATTTTCTCAAAAACCTTGGAGAGTACGGGCAGCAGACTAATTGGTCTGTAGGACGTCACTTCATGAGGCGGTTTTCCTGGCTTGTGTATCATGATGATTTGTGATACTTTCCACAGCAATGGGTAGTATTCTACCCTAAGCATACTATTGAAAATAGTTGTCAGAAGAACGATCGCCTTTGTAGGAAGCTCCTCAAGGACCTTTTTGTCTATGAGGTCAAAACCTGGGGCCTTTTTATCATCCATAGCTCTGATTACCCGCCTAATCTCCTGAGGAGTTACCGATTTGATTGGCATTTCCAGCTGGAAATCATGCTTTAGTATATTGTCTACGTCGGCATCATCTACTCCAGGTTCTGGTTCGTTTGGTACGAAGACGTTTGCGAGATGTTCAGCGAACGCATTTGCTTTTTCTTGGTTTGTTCTGGCCCAGCTTCTTCCTTCTATTCTAATAGGCGGTTTTGGGTTTTTTGGCTGGTTTGAGCTTTTGCATACCTTCCAGAGTGAATAGTCAGTCGCACTGGTTGCAGTCAGGGATTGCAAATGCGCCTCTACGGTATCATCTTCTGCGTCTTTGATAGCTCGTTTCAAGTCTAGTATAGCCTTATTGAAGGCCCGTTTATCATCAGTATGGCGGCTAATATGCCACACACGACGCAATCTTCGCTTTTCTAGTATCATCTGCCGAATTTCCAGCGGCACTGTGTTATGTCTTGGTTTGGTACTATTCAGTTCATGTGTGCACTTCCAACACGCCTCCTGGATCGTTCTGGTAAAATCTATAACTGCATTGTCAATGTCCTCGTTATTTTTTAAGGCAATGTTGAGCTTCAGTGACATATCAATGATGCTACGGTACTCTGTCCAGTCTGTTCTGTTGTTGTATAGCCTGGGATTTTTTTGGCGATTTAGAACCGTTGCGCCAATTGTTAGGATAACTGGTATATGATTTGACGACCCATCCAAACAAGATTGGATATCATAGAATAGCCTGCTGAGTCCTTTCATAATGAAGAAATCCAACACATCAGGCAGTCTGTTGGGGTCTGTCGGCCAGTGGGTTGGCTCAGAAGTGGCAATTGTGATTAAATTGTTCGTGTCAACACACTTTTTTAGCTCTCTTCCTCTGGTCGTGTTAAGTCGCGAGCCCCAATGGACATGTTTAGCGTTCCAGTCACCCCCTGATATAAAGCGGGGTCCAAGACTTTTCAGATAGACTGTAAGTTGCTCTTCTTTTAAGTTGTGTTTCGGAGGACAGTATACAGAAGACAAGGTAATATCTCCATTACAATCATGGATGGCTATTGTGGTTGCCTGTATATGCTCCGTGCTGAACTGGGGCAGTTCGTGGTGTTTGATGGATTTCCTGATTATAACAGCCGTCCCACCATGTGCAGTACCATCAGGGTGATTTGTAGTGTAGATGTTGTAGTTTTTTATTTTGATTTGGCTGTTAGATGTGAAATGTGTTTCGGATATAAGTAGGACATCGAGGCCATGGAAGTTAATGAGAGTCTCGACTTCGCCTTTGTTAGGAGATAGTCCATTGATGTTCCAGGTAGCTATTTTGATCGTATTGATCATTTTGTGATTTTGTTGACGAGTGTAGTTATGAGTCCTAACAAGGTGCTCATCTGTTGTAAGATAACGTCAATCTTTTCACTTTGTTTAAGGAACATTTCTTCCAGTTTTCTGGTGGTTGTGGTTTGTTCGTAGGTTTGGGTTGTGGTCCTTTCGTGCGGTTTTGTCTTAACTATATCTGAGTATTGTTTACGTTCAGTTTTATTTTCGTTCTTTTTGAACTGTGAGTTGTGTTCTTCATAGTTATTGCTGATCTGTGCGTTTTGTGTTATTTTGTGTCTTGTGTAGTTTGGCTTACGAGATTTTCTGGCCAAGATTTCTTTATAGACCTCACATCCTTTATAGTTAGCTGGATGTGGGCCTAAGCATAGGGCACACGTGGCTGGGGAAGCACGATCAGTCTTAGGGCATTCCTTAGTGTTGTGTGATTCTGCGCATTTCAGACAGCGGTAAGGTCTCATGCAGTAATTTTTTGAATGTCCGTACTGCTGACATCTTTGGCATTGTACCGGGGCTGTCCTTTTCCTAGGATCTTCTATAGCAACTATCTGATGATAAATAACTTTCACCTGTTTTGCTGCTTTGTTGTTCGGTCCTGATTGCAAATTAATGAAAAAGGTGGATGTTGGTAGTTTATCCGGTCCATATCTAGAGTTTATTATTTCACCTACTACTACGTTTCCGGTATTTTCGAATGCCTCCCTGATAGCTTGGTGTGGGGTTGTATGGTGTAGGTTTTTGATAACCAGTCTAAGGTTTTTTCCATCTTTTCTATTGAACGTGTGACCTATCAGGTTTTTTTCTCTGATCACACTCATTATGTTTTTATAGATGTGAATGTCTTCGCTTGTAATTCGTAGCTGGTTTTTATTAATTATTTTATAACTGAACTTTGTATGTTCCGCGACTGTTTCTAGAAGCTCTGTGAGTTTGTTGACGTCGTCAACCCCATAGAGCATTATAGGTGGTGGTTTGCTAATTTTATTTTCATATGTCCGAGTTCCTTCATGGAAATTGTCTTCCACAGGTAGTCCTGAATATCGGTTTGAGACATTTATACTCTCAGGTGTCGGTGGACTATTAAGTTTCCTTTTTTTGGTTTTCCTGGTGGTGGGGACTCTTTGCCAATCAGGAGGACAATCGCTGTGATCTTTTTGCAACTCAATTGGGTTAGAATTTTCCTTGCCTTGGCTATTGATGGCTGGATTCTCTAACGATCTTTGGGTAATGTTTCCTAGTGAGGTACTCCTAGGACGCGATATAAACAGGCTTGGGTGAAAAGCTTGTTGAACGAACTTTCTACTGCTGCTATTGCTGCCAGACACATTTACTGTCACAGGGGCCTGGTCGCCTACCCCTGTGGAGTCTTCGGTAGTAAATTTCACACCCACAGGCCCGGGTACCTGTGAGCGCCGGGTGTTAGCCGGATTGCCAGACATCGTATTCTCATCATTTTCCATATTCATAAAAAGGGGGGTGGGAAGGTACCCATGGCACTTTCCCAAGATGCCATGGCCACATTTTTAGAGAAGATTTAATTTCTCTAGGCTTGGGGTAGCCATATCAGGTTAATTAACCGCCGCCTGTTGCTCGGCGTTGAGTTGCTCGTTTTGCACCACCCGGGGGACACGTGTAGGGTGGGCCTAGGAGAAGGTGGTAAATCCTACGGACGCGAGCAGCATCATCCCCCAATTTCAAGAAGGTATAATTTATTTCGTAATAGCTTCCGCCCGCGACTTCGCCCGCGAGGTGTGTCGATAGAAACTATCCCTTCTCCTTTCCCGGGATGAAATCTATCTCTCTGCCAAATTTTATCAAAATCCGTTCAGTGGTTTAGGCGTGAAAAGGTAACATACAGATAAACAGACAGAGTTACTTTCGAATTTATAAATATTAGTATGGATTCAATAGTAAATGCTTGTAGGTTGTCTTTAAAAGATTGCTCTTAGCGATAAGACCGCCCATTGTGTCACCCTTTGTAAAATTTCTATATTTATGTCTGTAATTGGTGTACATAATAAAGAGTAGACTCTATTCTAAATTTAAATCGAATTTGTCTATGATTAACTTTTATTAACATTAATTTTACCACTGATTGGGCCTCATTAAATGCTAGACGGTCATCATCTGCCTAGCCTTTTCCTATGTTGGAGTCGGATTCCAGTCTAACCGGATTCAGCTGAATACCAGTATTTTACACGGAGCGACTGCCTATCTGACCTCCACAACCCTGTTACTGGGTAATACGATACCTCTTGGTTAGACTGGTTGTCAGACTTTCGGGCTTCTGACTACCCGTAACGACTGTCAAAGATCCACGAATTCCGAGGCATGGAGGGGTCTCGGTATGTAAAGTCCTTTTTATTTTCTTTTAATTTTGGCAACATTGACAAACACGTTAACAAATTAATTATAGATTCTAATAATAAAGATTAAAATAGATTAAGATAGATTTTAATTGTAGAATCTGGCATTCATAGAATCAGGCATTTTATACTCGTCTGACATTTCTAGAATCTGACATTAGTCGACTATACCGTTGAGCTCCCTAAAATAAGGTTGAGCTACACGATGAGCTGATGCATGCATGCCGTCAGTTGGGACAGGCCAACTCAAAGCCCCAATGGCTCTTTCTTCGAAAGGTCCTTCCAGATATGGCCCTGAATTGTTAGACTCACATAAATTCCTATTATAATATAATGTTTGGACTTTAAAAGAGACCAGGACCTCTGCGTTTGTTTCGGACTTTCTTTTCAGGGATCAGTCAGCTAAGAAATGCTGGCGGTATCTGGTTTTTAAAATATTGACCAAAACAAAATTGACGTGTCTTAAAAGTCTACTTAAAACTAAAAAAATCATTTGGTTATTTTATATTGATAAAACAACATTTTACATTGGTTTTTTTGATTGCCCGATGCTGGGGCCCAGCATCGGGCATCAATGCTGTGGTCGGTGGTGAAGCCGGCCCGAGTAGACATTCTACATTAAAATAGCGACGAAAAAGAAAGAAAAAAAAAAGTATTTATTGTGACTCGTACAGGAAGATCACAAACTAAACTAACACAGTCAAAAATGAAAATCAAGTTATATATTTTTTTAAGTGACAAAAAGTCCTATACGAGGTCAAAAAGCCCCTATCTCAGCATGATGCTGTGGCAAGAACAAGCTACGAGTATATCACCATTTACAGTATTACTGGACACTAAAAACCAAACAAAATGTTTGATACCAAATAAGGCAAAATGAATGCACAGATTACCATCGAGCTACCGAAATAGCAGTAGCCTCGTTCTTCAGTCAGGTTTTATGACCGACATCAGATAAACAGCTGATACTTTATATATTACAGAATGCAATGTATATAGGCACCTATTTGTTTACATGCTCCCAAACGTTGAAAGTTCTGATTGATTGATTTTGATTCAAGAATTATATATATTTTTTAATTCTATTGCTATTTATTTTTGTGATTTCTGGAACTCAACAATTACATATTTTTACGAATTGAAAGTCCTGTTAGATCATAAAAGATAGAGTACTTAAACTACAATAACCAACTTGGTACAGTCGCGAGCAAAACCCATTTCCATTTACTAATTACACTTTCGACATTGTATAAGCTCAACAATGATGTACCTACGTACGATTTAATGACACTTAAAACTTATAATTTTTTTTTTAACCCAATAAAAGTCAGTTGGGGACAAAATAACGACTAGTGACAACTCAGCAACTAGAAAATAGCTGGCAACAAACAATTTTATTTTCCGTTTTACAGAAATAACATGAACTATCGTACATTCTTGGCAGTGGATAGTACAGAATTCAATACACGACGAATGTGCGTACGTCAATCATAGGAGCTGTGAATTGTGTTGCTGACTGTATCAGCATAGCATAATCAGCCTCTAATGTTCGTACTGCTGGGACACAGGCCTCCTCGCTTAGAGATTGAGTGGGTCGTAATCCACCACGCGGGCCCAGCGCGGGTTGGTAGATGTCACAAATGTCTTCGAATTTTTGGTTCTAAGACATGCCGGTTTCCTCACGATGTTTTCCTGCACCGTTTTGAGAGCAGTGGTGATGAAATAATTAACACAAAGTATAGCGCCTGACTGGTTCGATAGTTTACTACCTCGCGAGATAAATTTTATAGGTACTAACGATGTTCATAATTATACGGTAACTATACATCTAGCCGCTACAACTTCATTTAGGTGTAAACGATAAACGTGACTTGGTGTAAACGCAGGCTTATACTGATCAAGTACATACATACTCACTGATTGTTTTTGCATGTTGATCTGGAGTATATGGCACAAATGGAGGAGATCCTCCATTTGTTTTTAATCTCTGCCAAAAGTTAAAACAAAATACATAAAACTGATGGTGTGACTTCGATGCCTATTTCTCTGTCACATGCACTTTATAATATGAATGCTGTAAAACATACTGCCGCCGGGGAAAAGACATAAAGTAAAATAAACCTTAGGTACTGGATAAAAAAGGCGCATTTAGTAAGGCTTATATCTTAGCTCATATTCGCCATTTTTGCTTGGCTTGCTTTCAGCAGTATAATATATCATACCTACTAGCTTCTGCCCGCGACTTCGTCCGCGTGAAATATTCACCCTTCCCCATTCACCCTCTTAGGGGTGAAATTTAAAAAAACCTTTCTTATCGCATACCTACTCTTTACAAAGAACACACCCTCCAAATTTCATGTCTCTAGGACAGCGGTTTAGGCTGTGCATTGATATATATATCAGTCAGTCAGGACTTTGAATTTTATATCATAATTATAGATTTATCTAAAGCTAAACAAAGATACAATAAGACAATTCTAGGTAAGTATATTTTAATATGCACGTTGAATGCATTCCACATACCACAACAGATTCTAAATCTGGCACAAAAGCTATTCGTTTACGGCCTTTAAATCACAAAGTAAGCTTTTGCTCCGAACAATAACAGGCTCGTCGAATGTTCAGTTGTTACTACACAATAAAATATAAATGGTCAGGCGTGACATAAATTACCATCAGTCTATACCGACATCTTTATCGCTGGCTGCATGAGCGAACCCGCGGGCTCATTAACTAAGCAAGCTGCGGTGAAAATCAAGTTGCAGATTTGAGCTGGTTGCCTAGGTTCGATCACCAGGGGGACATGCGGGGCCCGCCAGCTAGGCGGGCATGCGCCGGGGGGGTTGTGGATGCAAAGGCTAAGCCGGATTCCCATGACCTCCCCATCAAGGCGATGAGGGAACACCGCTGAGTTTTAGTGGGTATACTGCCACCCTGGCAGGGAGTCCCACATACTCCATCTCTTCCCCCGACGAGCGGAGATGCGTAACGTCATTTCTCAGCGAAAAAAAAAAAAAAGTTCGATCACCAGGTTGGGTAAAATGTTATTGGGTTTTTTCGTCAGGAATTTCTCGGTAGCTACCTGTGTCCGGTTGATGATAATAGGTTTTTAGTTTTATGGCGTAGGGCTCAACTCCCATGTAAATGGGACTTTTTACATTGACCTTCATCATCTGCCTAGCCTTTTCCCAACTATGTTGGGGTCGGCTTCCAGTCTAACTGGATGCAGCTGAATACCAGTATTTTACAAGGAGCGACTGCCTATCTGACCTCCACAACCCTATTACTGGGCAATACGATACCCCTTGGTAAAGCTGGTTGTCTTATTTTTGGGCTACTTGCGAACCGTAACGACTGTCAAAGATCCACGAATGACAGCCGGAAACAACAGCTTTACGTGCTTTACGGCAAGGTGGGGTCTTGGAATGTGAAGATGGTCACCCATCCACGGGCAAGCGCGGCAAGCGTAGATTTACCTGATCGATCGACCCGTGCGGCTGTTATTACTTAGCCACAAGCCCCTCCTTTTTACATGTGAAATAGGAGGGGATTGGTAGGCCATCAAAGGCAGATAAACAGAGGTATACAGTAGGTACACCAAATAAATGCACCTCTGACTGACCTTTCGGGAAATACTGGCGTTATTCGAATGAAAATATAAACGGATTGAGAATTGAATTAATCGTTTTGGCAATGCTTTTCCATCCCACATGTTTCACGACAAACCCTGAACATTACTGCACAAAGTATCTTGATACTTCATGTCAGTACTAAACTACAATGTAAACGGTACTCGAGCGTCACGCATTTAGTAATGCGGTCACTAAAACGGGTATTGTATGTGCAAACGATGCAGGGAGTGAGCACTCTGGAAGGGGGGAATAATATGTTTTGGGAATGTGAATATTGCAATTGATTGTTGTATTCTTTGAAGTTACTTCTTTAGATCTAAAGCACCAGGACCAGGGAGTGAAACAATCCTACCAACTAAGATACTACTACATATGATATTCTCTCATATCCCTCAAGCGTCCACTGTACACCAATTGTACAGTCAACAAAGGAGTTAAGTATACAGGAGCGTCGGATATAGTTGAAGTTTACTAAGAAACCGATGGATGTTCTGGGCTGAAATTTAATTTAATGAATGAGCTGTTTGTTTTCTTAATAAACTAAAATTTTATTCGAGAATATCCATCGGTTTCTTAGTAAACTTCAACAATATCCGACGCTCCTGTATACTTAACTCCTTTGTTGACTGTACATAAGAGAAAGTGCTCGAAACGTCAACGGTCCACCAAGTGTACACAACTAGTGTGTGTGAGTGTGTGTGTGTTCGACACTTGGGGTGTGTCGACAGGTACGCGGGCAAACATGTGAGAGGTTAATAGAAAAAGTGAACCCAAAACCTTTGAGTGTAATTCTTTCGTTTTCAAGGAAAAGGAAGAATTGCAGTTCGAAACTACCTATAGCTCTGCCGTTGTTCCTTAAGTAGAAACTGGAAATCAGTCCACGTTTGGTAGGTGGAGCGCTGTTTTACTTCTTGATATTATTACTGCTTTTTCTGCTTCTGTACCTCGTTTGGTGCGCTTTTTATGTTCAGCAGCAGTCTATGACTAAGACCGAGGCCCTTAACCGTATCAAGTATAGTCATCAAAGATTTAAAACAGCACTAACCCCATCCATATTAAAACTACTTAGTAATACCAATAACTTTCATTTCATACACCTGGAAGAGCTGTATAAGCTATTTCCAGCACAAACAGTTACTGTTCAAGTGCTCGAATGGCCGATTAAAGGCGAATAGCAAGTGAACCTCAACTGAGGTGTGTGCGTGAGGAGTGGAGACCGCCTGGCGACGCGCCAGTAGCACTGATGTGTCATGCAGCCAGCAAAGATTACGGAGCGGCGACAGGCCAGATGTGATTGGGGATAGTAGGATAGATACAGAAAATATAACACAGCTGGACAAGTGACGGTTCCGTGTTTTTGAGATGTTTGATACCATAACATGAATGCGCGGAGCAAGATCGTCAACTGCACGTCGTGCTACGCCGCCGTAGCCGCGTAGAGGCATCAACCAACAATCTCGTAGAGGGTCTACGAATTCATTTTAATGTGACATTTTACCATATGGACAGCAATTTTTTTAAAGTCTTATCACTTAATCTATGTCCATACAATTCAGTAATTACAAAAATTATTATATAATGCATAGTTTTCTCATCTGGCCAGTAACATGTTTCATCGGATGCCGTGCAGATGAGCCACTAAATGATGTTTAATTTGAGCCAAGTTGCACCGTAATGACAGGAAGCCGCCTCGATTGAGCACGTTTTAATGGGCTATACCATTAATTGCATTAGATGTTTGCGAATTTTATTAGCGATTTTATAGTTCAATTAAAATAGGAATCGATTTGTTTTTTTTTATGGCGGGATACGATTCGTATTTATTTTTGATCGATGCATGTTTTGATGTATTAAATATTGAAATGAATAGAGACATACCAGAATGTTATCTTTTTTCCTGTTTCCTTCTAACACATATTTTGTAATATTCAAATTCTGTTCGAACCAAACAGGTGAGAATCGATCCCAATTTTAGTAATATTAATTTTATTTGTGCAAAACTGCAAGAACACTTCACGAATCTTTTTTAAATCTAGACCAGTATTTTTCCAAGATATAAACAGTGTTTCCTTCATTCCCAAATTAGAACGGAAATGAATAATCCTATTAATTTATCCTCACCCAGTTTCGATTGAGTCACCTCATTCACCCAAACAGATCAGCGAGAAAACAAAATCCTAATAATAACATAACATAAGGCCTATGTCCAGCAGTGGACGTCTTTCGGCTGAAGTGATGATAACGCCTTGTTTCCTCGAAGGGATAGACAGCGGTGTACCTACACCTGTATTTCACCGGTTATTGTATTAGGGACCGAGTTTTGCCATGAACGGGGCAGAAACCATGAACCAGGCTACTTTGAAGTTTTTCCCAACCTGGAAGTTGAACCCAGGACGCTACACTTACGATCATAGCCAATTTAATTAAAAATCCATAATTTCTCGATAGCGTAAGACGTAATTTTAACTTTTTATTGTGAAAATGTTACGATCCGTGCCTGATTACGGTTTTCATAATAGTTACCGATTTAGGTTTAATGCCTTTTGGTACAAAGTTAGGTCCTTACTGAGTAAATGTGGAATAGCTACATGCTTTTGATACTAGATATGCTGTTGTATTTATACGACCGATAGGTACGTTCACTCTGTCTCAAATAATGCATAAGTAGCATTATCCTTCATTGCTTTTATGTTTGACTAGCTGCGCCCCGCGGTTTCATCCGCGTAAATGTCGATCCCGTGGGAGTATCGGAATAACAAGTAGCCTAAATGTTAATCCAGGGTGTCAGCTACCTCCGTACTAAATTTTATCAAAATTGGTCCAGCCGTTTGAGCGTGCAGAAGTAACTAACATATAAACACACACACTCACAAACTTTCGCCTTTATAATATTAGTGTGATTGAAATGGACAAATTGTATTTTGCTTTTTGATAATAAATATTACTACTATAACTTGCTTACAAACCGAGTCATATCTTTCATTGAGTTGTTGTAACTTTATTGGACGGTGAAGACACTGCCGGATGCTAAGTAATCACCGTCGCATAAGGACAGGACTAGCCGATGTATTCTGTAAAAATCTCTTTGTGAAAACTTAGGTGAAGTGAGCTTAAAGGGAGCTGTCAATTGGCACTATTGAGTGCTCACTTCACCTAAGTTCTCACGGTGAGATTTGTACAGGACAGACCATTTCAACTTCTGGGCTGCCTGTTAGAATAATAGAATAGAATAATTTTATTCATAAGTTCACATATAAATTACATAGAAGTTACATCATTACAAAGTTACATATTAATATTATGGAGAAAATATTAAACTATGCCTAAAACAAATCTAGTGTACCTATAACTTATATATATATATATATATTCTTCTCTTCTAAAATACCCTGGTCGCTACGTCATTTTGTGCTAGCGACTGTTTTCGTGAGCCCATTATTGAATGTGCAAGTCACTCCTGCCATTTTATTCGTGTATTACATAACATTGATTAGGCAGAGCACATAGTCCTTACAGTTCTAGGTAACCAATCCACTATAGCCACCCAAACCTATAACCCAATAGGTATATTTGTTTCCATGTTCTGCAGTAGTCCTGCACCAACCGGGGGTTGTCTTTCGGTGCACTTGCATAGTGCATACAAGTTATCCTTGTATGCACTCACATGCGTCGGTTGGTGCCTCAACACTTAAAATTGTCTAAGGGGCCTCGGCGAGTTGGCTTCGGCCTCTCTCACGCCTTCCAAAGGTCTGGACCCCAGGGTCCCGAGATCAAAGACAAATAAAAAAAAAAATAATAATAATAAATAAAGATAAAGATAAACAAGTGTTTTAATATGTACAAAAAGAATCGATGAAATTATAAAACATTTATTTCTGGCTATAATGGCCCTTAGATATTATATCATACAAACAAGCATAAATATAATGTAAATTTAGACTTGTGCTAATAAATAAGGAATATTTAGTAACACGTCACCTTGCACTGCCACCAATGTTGATAATATGGGAACCTGATTCATATTCGGGATTCAAGCCATCAAAGACGAATTGTGGGATTGCTATTAAGGTTGGCGACGTCAGCGAGACGTAATTTTAGCTCGTCCTCGCATACCAGGTATTTTGTCTACGTTCATTGATATTTTTCATGTATTATTTGAGTCGGCTATCAAAAATGTTATAATCATAAATAGCCATAATCAATTAAAAAACACACTAATATTATAAAGGTGAAAGTTTGTGAGTGTGTGTGTTTATATGTTCGTTACTTATTCACGCTCAAACGGCTTGACCAATTTTAATAAAATTTTGAATGGAGGTAGCTAACCAGGGTGATTAACATATAGGCTACTTTTTATCCCGATATTCCCACGGGATCGACATTTACGCGGGTGAAACCGCGGGGCGCAGCTAGTGTTTCATAAAAATATTCATTACCATCTGTAGAATGTAATTAAGTTTAGAAACAAATCCCAAGTCGATTGCAACCGATCTGTCGCTACGGTAAATATATATAGGTCTTCTTTTTCTTTTCGTGTCGATGGTCTTCTTCTTCGATGTTTTTAAGTGGCATCAGTGGCATTCTTTAGGTCATCCGAGATGCAGGTGGACGGGCACTTAGGACACTCTAGCAAGCAGGGCATGGTCATCAGACCATGGTATCAGCAGCACCACACTCACACCGGGTATTGGATGGGTCAGTAATCTTTACTTCGACAAATTGTATCTGCAACGGCCTACATGGGTATGTCGACCCGATTGAGAGAGGTAATCGATTGAGAGCTCTCCATATAGGCCACTGCAGATCACGCCCGGGAGGCAAATGCTCCTGGGATTTAACAAAGTCGACGGTGGTGGATTCTTCTCTCCCCACAATGTGCTTCTCTCATTGGGTGGATTGTTCTAGATGGCCTGCGTAAAGCGTAAGAAGCTCATACGACTTTTAAGCCTCCCCGGAGATACCTCTCTAGGTGCCTACTATTCTTTCTTCATTAATTCTTTCCAGGGTGCCTGGTAGCCTGTGTAAGAATGAGGATTGAAATAAAGTGCGTGCGATTAGAGAGGTTTATGTCCAGCAGTGGACCGGCTATAGGCTGACTTCTACTACACAACACAGCCTATAATGTTCCCACTGCTGGGACACAGGCCTCCTTTCTGTAAGAGGGACTACCTACTAGCTGATTTCTATTTGTGTATGTGTGATGGTTGTAGCGATACTTTACATACCTACAACTGCAACCTGCTCTTCGTAACCCAAACAAGAGCAAATGTACCGTAAATAATTAAGTGCATATTAATAGCTGGAACAAAACGAACATGACTCACACGGAGAAGGAACGCCGTAACAGGATCGCAGCAAGTGACGCACTGGGGGGCAAGAGGGGTGTATGTTATTGTATCACAGGGAGGGACGGGGGTGTATATTATTGTATCACTGAAGGAAGGTGGGTGTGTATTTGTATCGCGCAAACAATACTCTGACGTGTACTTTATCCTTGTTAAGAAACACCAGGAGTAAAGACGTCTCTGGCGATGGAATTTGTATGTGGTCCTGACATCTGAAATTCTCTGGAGTGTGAAAGTGATGGGAGAATATTTGTTAATTCGACTTTGTATTCATAAACAAAAGACTACTGATGATGTTTGTTAACTATACGGTGGGATTATAAATTAGGCGCCTATTCTTAAAAAATGATCTAATGAAGGCCTATGGTAGGTAGGTAATCATAAAATTTGGTAATTTAACAAAGTTGAAGTTGGTTGTTGTTGTGTTGTTGTTGGTACACCTCTGCCTAACCCTTCGGGGATTACAAGCGTGGTATTACGTTGTATAGTTTGATGATGAAAAGCTAAAGATTTTACAAAAATGTACTAGAAAATAAAATATTTTATTGCTCTTAACAAAAATCTAAATATACTGTTAAAAAAAGCCACAGCTCACAAAAAAAACTTCTAAAAAAATTAATAAACAGCGGTATAAATATAAAAGTGCATTGCATCAAAACAAACTGTTGCGCAATGGCTGCACCTGTGGTTCTGTGGTATGAAATAAAGTGTATGTGTCATACGCATTACATTCGACGCAGATATTTATGAGAACTTCATAGTTGGTGGTCTGCTCTGGACGTAACTGGAATGTTTGAATGAGAAATGATGTACTATTGCTGAGTACATAGCTCTTATCTGAAGTGAGTGATTCGCTGTTACGTTGTCGGCTTGATATTTCATTCATCTATTTAATCGTTCCTATGTGGGTGTCTGTTGCTGGACGAGGGTCTCCTGGCAAGAAGGCATGGTCGTATCATTACTGTCAGATTATCACTTTGACCAGACAAAGCAATCCACGCGTCCCAATTTAATGAAGATCTATCCTGTGTGTAGGCGTCAAGCTCGTCCCGCCATCTTTATCATCTCCTGGGTCTGATGTAGATTTGACCCATGACTCGTTCGACATGCGCGAACTCCAAAAGTTAACCTGTCATTAATGTAATAGTGAATCAACCAGCTTTATTCTCGGTATGCAAAGTAAATTACCTGTTGTCTTTCAGAGTCGTGTAGATTAGAGTCGATATCTATTTGGTGCCAGAAATTACATAATATGTGTGTCAACACCCAATTAATCAGATTAGATATTGTGTATGGGATCCAATTAGTGAATCACTGTAACTAATTATCATAGAAATGTCGGTGCTTTCATTGTATATACCTTTATATGTAGGTACCTTAGGGTGAATAAAAAGTAGTCCTTAAAATTTTGGGGACTTTGATCTCCAACATATACATAATTATAATGGTACAAAAACCCATTATTACCCATTATTGTTATCCATTTATGAATATCTGCCGACAAACTGTCCTGCACTGCCGACAAACTGTCCTGCAGTTTGGCAGAAGATTTGTGAAATACATATATGTAACTTTTGTTGAAATAAATAAATAAAAAAAAAAAAAAGAATAACAAATTGTTACGGGTCTGGGTTTATGTAAACCTATCAACACACTTACAACACAATGAAAACATAGGCGTGTGAGCAACGTTCAAAAAACATACCTGATAATTTGAGGAATCGTTGTCAATATATCTAGACATCCAACATATATATAACTCTTTTGCCCCTATTTATTGGCCTCATGATGCGTTGATTTTGATAAACATTTAATTTCTACAGTTTTTCTCCTAAAACGAGTGATTTTAGTTGTACCTAGATGCTTAGATTCATTCAGGCTCCAGATTTCCTCGTGTAGGTAGTATACGATACTATCAAATCCCACTTCCAGTGTAAAACGTATGTTGTCTCAGTTTACTACTAGGAGCATCAAAACTAAATTATCTGACGTGTTATGACAGGGGACGGATTCTAATGAAAATATTGCTCACACGTGGTCCCTGTGATGCGACTACCACTATGATTTTATGAGGTTGTCCAGCGAAGTTGGGGAAGATTTTGTAAGGGAGGTATACAGAGTGCGGTTAAGTTATCGCATTAAACAGTACAGCGGTTATTACAAGTTGTTAACACTGTTATAATAATAAAATAAACAATTTGTCAAAAAAAATAAAACTGAATTTTTCAAACAGAAATAAATAGCGTAATAATTGGCACGAAATAAACCATCCTTGATAAGTGTGGAGAGGGGGGTTCAGGGGATCAGACCGAAATAAATGTTAATTATGTATGTTTAAGGTACGTAATGTACTCGTAGAATACGTGGTTTTAATTAATTGCCGCCATTATATCGTTGCCTATTAGATCCGTATTAACCCTTTGAACGCCATTGTCACATATACGTGACAAGCAAGCACGTACCCGTGCCGTGTATTTGTGTCGCTGGCGTGTCACAAATATGTGACAAAAAATGCAGTGCACTTTATCACGAAATAAACAATTAAATCATTACTTTTGTGTGTTTTTATTTGTATACCTTAAATATTTAAAATTGTGGCTTGGCGTGGAGGGCACGCGCGTGCGTTTATGTTCTGGCGTTCAAAACGTTAAAGGATTTTGAAAAACATAGGTACGTTCTTCTTCTTCTTCGTGTCGCTGGCACGACTGTATTCTAAACCTTGTTTTCCCAAAACTTTGCCACTTCCACAGCGTTGTCGGTGGCAGCGCTGAGGTCACTTTGACTGCATGTTTTGGGACACAGAGAGCAGGGTAGGAGGTGGAGCATGGTTTGTGACATAGCTCCGCAATCACACCCTACAGCCGTTCCGTCAAGGTTGGTAGAATATTTAGATACTTACAATCTGCATAGTAAAATCTTGTGAGCAACCTTTACAAATTGTATAATTGTTTAAACTTGTACCTAAATGAAAAATGATCACAAAAAGTGTTCTATTTAAAAACCATTGTAGAATAAAGAATTTTATTAATATTTTCATAAAAGTTAAAAGAAAATATTGTGGGGAAAACTGGACTTAGTAGTCTTGCCAAAAACCAAGGAGTTACTTATTGCATCACTAAAGAAACATATACGTTTCATCATTGCCTTTGCTGAATATTACCCTTTGTTGCATTCAATTAGGAAAGAGGTAGGTACTAATTACCAACAAATTAGTATACAAAGGTAAAAATCTGGTGCAATTGATGGAGTTCGAACTCACGACCTTTCATTGGCCAGATCATCGACTTAGCCTCTGGGCTACTGCCACTTCATGACTTCTTCGATTATCTATTTAGACTAGACCGAAGAGGTGTGTCGTGGGCGGAGATTCACTGATTGTCATTAGTATTAATCGAGCGTTACCATCGAACAGCGCATGACATTATATGTATGTTTATTTTTAATTGGCAACGATTTACGAACGACTTTCTTTTGTTTTTCTAATCTTAACTCGGTCGGGAATCTGATATATCAGCTGATTGTCATGTTGAAAGGTCATTTGTAGAATTCCTGGCAAGTTTGAGTACAGTTTTGTTCGAAGTTTGACAGAAAATAAATCTTCTCGACAAACACACGTCTATTTTTTTTTTATCTGTTAAACTTAAAACAACCTTGGTGCTTTTAAGACATAATGATAAGATAGTACAGTATAATTGAAACAACCTTTAAATTTTCGCTTCTTGAATGTGCATTCAAGACCTTCCGCTGGCCCGGAACATAAAGGGCTAAGGAAGGAACACGGTTGGGTTTAAGTCAGTAAGAGTCTGACACTCCCTTCCGCTCCACCCAGAGCGGGAGGGTCATTTGATGATTTCCCATCCACAAAAAAAAAAGACGTTTAAATATCTTTTGTATTGATCCTATTGCTGGTTGAAAAGGAGAAGGTATTGCCACACTTGTCAAACATCTAATCGCAATATAATTATTTTTATAGGATGCCGATTCCGCTGCACGCTGGCCATAATCGGTTAATCTCTTTCAATGCACTCACGTAAATACTTTGATATCTTTGGCCAAAGAGTATGGATTTTTTTGCATCTTATGACGCATGTAAATTGCCACAGATGTTTATTAATTGCTCACAAATGATCGGCAACCACACAACATATTAAATAAGTACATAAATATCGACTTTGTTTCGGTTAAACAGTTTCCAATCCTTACCCTATAGGAAAACCACTAAACGATTGGCTAATCCCATAAAGTATTAGTGGATCAATTAATTTCCCGATTGGATACGATTGAGCATAATACTCGTACGTTAAAGGCGTCGACGTACATTAACAGGGTGAGAGCGAAGAGTTATTACCTGGCAGGTAAGGCCGGGTGAATAATACTAAGTTAGTTTGAGTTCGCAACTTGGATTATATTGTCGACTGTTGAGCGTCATGCCCGGGCAAAATGTTTAAATATTGAATAAAGAACACCATACACACACAACATTATATATTAAACTTTGGCTTATTTAGGAAAGGTATTGCTGCTAATACGAGTATATAGGTGTACATAACATTCAAAGACATTAACAATCATTAATTTTTTCTGTCCTGTTTTTTTTCTGAAGCACTGGGAGCACTGTGAGGTGGTGAGGGGTAAGCGTTTTGGGGGATTGTATTTTGTAATTTTGACGTTCGAAAAGTGCTGATTCTCAGGCTAGTTTGAATACATGACTTTTGATTTTGACTTTGATTGGTTTTATTAATTAGTTTCGGGGTCGGCCCTAAAAGTAGTCGGAAAAAGGGTACGCAGATGATGAAGACGATCGACAATGGTGCTGTGTTGCCTCTTTATGTATGGGTCTCTTACGTATTCACTTGAGAATTGAAATTTTTGAACTAATCATAAAACACAGGCTATGTTTTATGGAATAGGGTGTAAAGTTTAAGATAGTAAATGTCTGAAATATGTCAATTAAAGGCTCCTTCAAACAGGCGTGACATGCGATAAAATCGCGCGCGACACAAAGGCACCGCAAGTCGCGCAACGAGCGGTGCCTTTGTGTCGCGCGCGATTATATCCCGTGTCGCGCCTGTTTGTAGGAGCCTTAAAATGTCTTGTAAGGGCACTAGTACATTTTGTTTTAGTTATATACTGTAGGTGTAGAATGTACTTAGATACACCTCTTCTTAACCCTTTGGAGGTTACAGGCGTGATGTTATTTTATGTGAGCTACATATTTACTAGCAGCGCCCCACGGTTTCACCCGTATAAGACTTGATCCCGTAGGAATATCGGGATTAAAAAGTATCCTATGTGTTAATCCGGGTTATAAACTATATGTGTGCCACATTCAAATCCGTTCAGTAGTTTTTGACAAACATCCATACATCTATTCATCCTCAAAAACTTTCGCGTCTATAATATTATAGTAGGATATTATTATGACGTAGGATAGGATTATGATCTCTAGCTATATATATATACTCTCTACCCAAAAGATTATAAAAAGCTGTTTATAAAGTAAATAATTACGTAGCAGTAGACTAAACTATGAAGAATGCACGTTGATTGCAGGTAGGTAACAGAAACTGGGACAGACAAACAAACTCAATTGATCTTATTGTATACTAGCTGCTGCCCGCGACGTCGTCTGCGTGAAGGCTCTACAGCACCAAAAACACCTAAGATGCCAGTGTCGCTATAGCATTATAAAGTAAACAACTTTTAAAATAGAATTAAAATATAAGTTTTTTTTTGCAAGCGAAGCAAGTGAAAAGAGTTATATGGGAATCCTGCTGAGTTCAGTCATAAGAGGTGACTGAAGGAAATAGAGAAAATAATGCAGGAATACATTCCAGGACACAAAAGAGTAAAAATACGTTCAAAGGTATCATATATACCTTACAACACTTCCCTATAAACTACGTTGGTAGTTATGCTGCCAGGAGCCAAAATGTGTGATGACGCGGGAGCAAGCGACGACGTACAGTTGCCCGTGTGAGAAGCAACTCGTCCTGACGTCGACACCCACTGCCCTCAGTGTCTGCCCCTGCGACTTATTGATGGTCATCGCGAAGCAAACACTCACGGGGAGCTGTACGCGCTTGAACTGGAACGGGAAGTTATGAGGTATGAGGGGAATGCGTGGTATAAATACTGCCTCGCCGACGTCACAACCCGTAAGAATTTCCGCCTCAATGGTGTGTCTGTAGAGCGAGATGACTTTAAGGCGGGTCCCTTTACACAACTTCGGAGGAGATAGGTTCCGAAGAAGCATAACCGGGACACCGCTTCAGCTTGAATGCGCTGGAAGTCCACTTGCTGACAGGGAGTTCAGAAATTCCACGGGATAATGTGTGGCGTCATCTTGCTTGACAACAGTGTTTATCGAGGTGTAGACCACTTCATTCCCTTCAATTTCCGAGAGAATGCATTCGTTAATTGCTGCAGCCTGATCATTTTTGGGCGTCAAAATGGCCCGCTCACACACCCAAGAATTCTGCTGGTGCGGTATACGACTGAATGTCCCCGTACACACAGCGAATGAGTTCTTCTAAGCTGGAAACCACTCTACCGAGAGACTCTGGAAGCACCACCTGTCTACCTCTCTCTTCTGGTAGAGTGCCTTCGCCAAGACTTAGAAGGACATCGGAGAATTCTTTAGCGCGTGCATTGCCGCCAAGCCGAGCTCTCATATTAATGGTCAAGCGCAGCGTACGAACTCGTGACCACAACGAAGATCGTTTCAACGAAGCATTCACCTCGTCAGCCCTCGATCCTCGGCCATCGTACACTCATCCCATACGATCAGAGAGCAATCCTTGAGCACGTGTCCCTTATCGCTGTTACGTGACACACCACAAACAGGCGTTTCGGCGCTCTCTAAATCGATGGGAATTTTAAACATGGCATGTGCTGTCTTGCAGTCCCGGAAGCAGTGTGGCAGCGATTCCCGACGACGCTACAGCAATAGCAATTTTGCCTTGCCTCCTGACCTCTGCAAGTATGCCAGTGGTAACAAATGTTTTTCCTGTACCACCAGGAGCATCCAAGAAAAACATTTTACCCTGGTTTTGCCAAACGCTTTCAAGGACGGTGTCATAAATTTGTTTTTGCTCTGAAGAGAACAAAGCGACATGGTCATTTCGTATGGTGGTCATTTCGCCGTCTCCGACTTCCTCTCCAGTAGCACGCCTCAAAGCTCGTAGAAAATCTTTAGACAGATGATGGCGATACTTCTCCCTCAAAGCTACCGGGTTCGCGACTCCACAAAACACCAAGATGACGGCAAACAGATGACGCATGCGGCTGGGACTGTCACTGACGCTCGCCTCCGCGAGGGTGTCAGCCCAATTTTGGTCACCGTCGAGAAGGTGACGTGCTACGCAGGCTGCGCGGTAAGTGGGAAACTCCACGCCATCAAATGTCCTCAGAAAGGCGAAAGACTTTGCCTCGGACAGTGTGAAGTAACAACCGCAGAAAATCGCATTCGCCATTATTCGGATGCACGGTATAATTTAAGTTTATAATTAGGTATACGACATGAAAATATATTAATTACCAAGCAATAATCACACCGATAAATACCGAACAAAAGTATTAACAGTCAATGTTTATTTTGTACTAACAACATGAAATTGATGAAGAAATGATCATCATCAATGAACATAACTTTTTTGTAATACTTAACACCGCATTTTTTTTAAATTGTCTTCCTCAACTCGGCTCAAGATTTTGAGGGTTTTGTTGGAACTTGAATTTGTCAAAACGAACTATACGATACAACTTTTATGAAGAAAATGCACATTACCATCTATGAATTTTAAGAATAACTAACTACTAACCTCACCAACATGATCAAATTTAAATTATTAATTTCCAAAAAGTGTTGACATGTAACTTGATTTGATTTTTATGAAATCTCATAGATGGCGCTGCTTCAAAATTGTCTTATACTACTAACATTCATTAAACTATGTTTCTCTGCCCAAGTTACTTAAATGGCGTAAAAGTTTTTATAGTGTAAAGCTAGATAATAGCATGACTTACTCAAAAACAACATTTAAATATGCGTCGTTAGATTACACGCTGTCACAGAATGCGTAAGAAAAATAAAGATTCACAGGTCCTCCTCGTAGGTGATAGCGTGATAATATGTAGCCTATATGTTGACCCGACCTCTTAATAATATTCATGCAAAATTTAAAGTAAATCCATGCAGTACTTTTTGAGTTTAGCCCGGACATATATACAGACAAACAGACAAAAATTCTAAAAACTATATTTTTGGCTTCGATATCGATTGTAGATCACGCCCCAAGTATTTTTTTTTTATATATTCTATGTACAGTTTTGCCTTTCCTACGATTTTATTATATACGATTTTATTATATATGTTTATATTATTTATTTAAACATTATCATTATTTTTTTTTTAAATAACACAGACATAAGGATCAGAATTATTTCGTCATAAAGGCAAGCCTTTACGACGTGATTAAACACATAATAATGTTTTAAAGATAACAATATGATTTCGTTAGTACTATATCGCGCCAATAGATGTCGTTACATGTTTCCACTTATTGCAATAAAAATTTGTTTTTATCTTTTGATAGACTGAAGCGATTGCGATGAAACAAAGACTAATCACTGCTCCGAGTTCTACACTATATTTGAGTATAAATATGAACCATATTGGTTTGGTACTTTTTACGTTGAGCCTGTTCAAAATCTGTCACATCCAAACAGACAAACAGACAAAAATTCCAAAAATTGAAGAAATGGCATCTGTTGGTTATCCTATAACAGCCCAACTATTTTTTATTTTTTTATTTTCAATGTACAGAAACGCCTCGTCTACAGATTTATTATATGTATAGATTTTATTTGTAAAACTTTATTTAGTAAACTGGGTCTATATTTTGCTTATTTCTGTCAAAATATTTCAGTGCGTTCAAATAAATGGATTTGTGTTCTTTTTTGGTATTTTTTTTTTTGCCGATCTATCACAGGCCTCCTCTCTGTGAGAGGGAGTGGGCCATAATCCACCACGCGGGCCCAGTGCGGGTTGGCGGATGTCACATGTCTTCGAATTGCAACAGCTAAATATTTTTGAGTTTCCGTACCAAAATATATAACTAATAACTCACATATTCCATGCTTATTTAACTACTACAACTACTAAACTACATCAAAGAATGTTTTATGTAATTTATTTTACAATATTTATAAATTATTTACAACATAACCCATTAGTCAGACACACATAAGTATGTATTTATTACATAAAAAATAAAAACACGTTCGCTTATACTTTGAAATAGATATTTCATATCACATAAGCCAATTTACGTTACTTTTAATTGAAAGGTTAAAATTTCCGTTTTTGCGACGATAGACAAACATCTAAAGATGTAGTCGCTGATGAAGAGACAACAAAATTCTCAATATACAATATATATATATATATGTAGATATATATATTTACACATCTTGTATCATAATCAGCTGATCAAAACTCCTTGTCTAGGAAGAAGAAATATTACAATTAGAAACGTTATTGAATATCATATTCTACTCATTTGACCATTCATCATCATCATCATCTGCCTAGCCTTATCCCAACTATATTGGGGTCGGCTTCTAGTCCAACCGGATGCAGCTGAATACCAGTATATTACATGGACCGACTGCCTATCTGACCTCCACAACCCAGTTACTGGGTAATACGATACCCCTTGGTAAGACTGGTTGTCAGACTTTCGGGCTTCTGACTACCCGTAACGACTGTCAAAGATCCACGAATGACAGCCGGGACCAACGGCATAAGGTGCTTTCCGAGACACGGAGGGGTCTCGGTACATGTAAAGATGGTCACCCATCCACAGACCAACCGCAGCAAGCGTAGCTTAACCAGGATATATAATATAAACATTACTTTCGTTAATTGTTTGGAGACAAACGCTATTCTAAACACACTATCATTAATTATTGAGTTAAACACCGATTTAAATGTTAAAACGATGGCTCGGTAAATAACTAGAACATCAAATTAAAATAAGTAATGTGGTTGAATATTTGGCGATAAGTCTGTCAAATATAAATAAAGGTATAAATCTGTCAAATAGATCAATACGCTTATATTTTGCCCTTCCTCTCACCGAGAGAAGGCCTGTGTCCCAACAGTGGACACATTATAGGGTTATTATTCTGCCCTTAGGATTAATTAACCCCTTTCTTTCGGACTATACATACAAGTACACATAATCCACATAGTGTTAGTAACAATGACTTAAAAACTATGTTAGTAAACTTTTACAAAACTAAAAAGACGTGACCCAGCACACAATGGCACGTGCCTCCGTACCCAGTGCCTTACAAAGGGACTGTCCACTTTGTCTAATAATGTTTTAGGATGCTGTTGGAGCTTCCGCGCAACTTACTCATTATTGACGCTGTTCTCTTCCTCTTAATGGCATGAAAGTCGTCAACATGGGCTTCCGCGAACATCTGCGAAACGCTGCTGTAGCGCGGAAGCCCCATCAGCATCCTAAACCCATTACTTACTTTCCTAAGATTGCATGTTTCAATAACCAGCTCCAAATGGTAGTATTGTGGTACCAAAGAATGTAGTAATCAAGATGTTTTCATTATCATCATCATCAGCTTCACATCAGCCCGTTCTGCTACCTAAACGTAGATCACCATGCTCAAAATCAAAATTGATACACGCTCATAGGTGAATCCAAATAGTAAATGATTGAAAACAAATTTATTTTCGTGATGGTGTCCTCTTTGATGTAGGCATCCGTCAATGGCAAAACTATTGAGAAAAACAATTTGTCAATTCCAGATATGAGTGCAAAGCCGTGTAGCACAGATTTGAAGGCGGTACGATGACATTCATGGCTCATAGGTACAGCATAGCCGTCGCTGAAATATTTTTGAACTGAAATATGTGCTATCAGCCGCCTAATAGGTAAACAATAATTATTATGAAACTATTTGATTTAATTAACGACAAACCATTGAACCCAATCATCAATAGAAGTTACCTTCCCTATCAAACGTGTAAACGCTCCAATGTTTATATTCAACGGTACTTAAACACGGTATAAACCATAGGTCTGTTTTCAATTACCGCTCCATCCACCGGTCATCTGCTGGAACACTGTTCGATAAACATAAAAACATTCATTAACAAAAATCAATAATTTATTCGATTATTTTTCAGAAGCCGGCAGCGGGAAGCGCTCCGTAGCGCGTTGCCGCCCAAGTGAAAGCTAAGCTCGTCTGAAAGTGTAGCTGAAGCCCAGGCTGGCATCCGCCTAAAATGGGGTGATCGCGCGCGGTGGTATCGTATTGCGCGTATAAAAAGCAGCGGAGCACCCCGCCGCCGGTCAGAACGGCTTCTAACGTGAGTAACGACGCACGCGCCGCGTGGTGCGACTATTAGTGGAGTGCATACCGAGTGGCCTCGCGAGTGCCTCAGTGCAAGGAGCTGCTAGTGACGTAGCAGGACGACAGCTGATCTATCGCGTGCATTGGATTGATTGTGTTCACTTGTTCAGTGGTGGCCGTGCTTTGTGCTGGTGGGTTTGTGTTCACTCGACAGCTTTGGATTATTGAGGGTATATTGAAATTCAGTGCATTTATTTGTTATTTGAAATGAATTTTATGATACCGAATCGATTTGTTGTTAATTAAATAGCAATAGAATTTAAATATTTTTTTGAAATTAACGACGAAATAAATTAAACATTTCTTAGTCTGAAGTGATTAATTAGTTTTGATAAACAGTTTGTTGTCCTGAATGTAATAAATTATTTGGATACACAATGTTTTGAACCTAAAGTTTAAAAAGAAAGTAATTAACTAATTGATGTTGAAGCTATCTTGTTAATAGCGTTGACGCAATACAGGGTCAATGAGATAGAAGTGATTAACTGAAAACAGAAATCAATCAATCAATCGAATTCATAATCGATAATAATAACGCAATCGATATCAATGATCCAACAGGTGTTGTGAACAGTGACCCATCAGCCATCACCATAAAAGACAATAAACAATCCACTGACGGATAAATCGGTTGGCGTGCCTCCAGGCTCGCATACCTCTGTGACGTAATATCCGCGAAGGGCCGTACGGTGTAAGCTAATAAAAAACGCGAGCATAAAAGTCGGCGTTACGCAAACTAGCGAGCTGGCACCGTTCCCGCGCGGCCACTACTCGGGTTACAGCCACAAATAGCCGCACGCGCCTCTCGGCCGCTTTATCTCCGTCGATAAAGTCGTGTCGGTTCACTAACGTGCCGGGTGTGTTACAGGAAGGCTCCAGGGCAACGTTCTCGTGTCTCGACTAGCCCAAAAGTCTCGTTAGCCCTCCGAAAATGCCGAAGCCAGTAGTCCAAGAGGGCGATGACCCCGATCCGACTCCGTACCTGTTCGTTTCTTTGGAACAGAAGCGTATCGACCAGAGCAAGCCGTACGATGGCAAAAAGGCATGCTGGGTGCCTGACGAAAAGGAGGGCTTCTTGCAGGGCGAGATCAAGGCCACCAAGGGTGATCTGGTGACCGTCAGCCTTCCCGGTGGCGATGTAATTATACAGTTTTACTTATCTTATTAGACTTAGAATATGGAGCTGGATCTGATGCATTCTAAGTGGAACTCAGATCAGTGAAATTAATGATTTCGAAATATGGGTTGGGTTCGCAGAATGATGAATAAGATATACTATTAATAGTTATCAATACTTAACTCTAAGTGATGATGATGACGTAACAGCATATATTTTTTAGATAAACATGAAGAATTAGAAAGTTTTGTTTAGATAAACATGGTTTTCTTAACTTTTCTGGCAAGGGCCCTTAAAGATAAACTAACTCTCTTCAATATTTTTTTTTATGTATTAATGATTAACTAAACATTACATTAAATGAGCAGGAAAAGACGATAAAAAAGGAACTTGTCGCACAAGTAAACCCGCCGAAATTCGAGAAAGCCGAGGACATGGCTGACTTAACTTATCTTAACGATGCTGCCGTGCTTCACAATCTACGACAACGATACTATGCGAAACTCATCTATGTAAGTAGGCGCTCCTGGCGCCTTTACCATTACTTTAAACTAATGTAATCATTTATCCCACAGACCAAAGACTTCAAGAAAGATCTTGTTGCTCAAGTCAACCCACCTAAGTACGAGAAAGCCGAGGACATGTCCAACTTGACATACCTCAACGACGCTTCTGTTTTGTATAACTTGAAGCAGAGATATTACCATAAGCTCATTTACGTAAGTCTAGGGAGCGGTCAAGAGTTCCGGCCTTGCAGTGTGCATGCACCTCACCTCTCCTATCTTTCATCACAGTAGACACATTTCTCGATAGTATTGGATAGATACCAAGTTTTAAAGTGCGATAGATGTCCATGAACGGCGCAATTCATCTTGGATTGATGTCTCAATTTGGTATATAAATAGCAGCAGAGACATGCCAGCTGATTCTATTTCAGTACATTTTATTTAGCATCTCGATATTTCTGTCCCGATAGAAAAGTTTCTCTCTCGTTCGACGCTATTATTTTGGCGTCCGAACTCATGACTGCTAATTATTGCAGAAGCTATAAATGATTTCCGTTATATTTACAAGTAAACAATAGTAATTTTAACATTTATAAACAAAGTTGGAGTGTTCTAACTGTAAAGTTATACACACATGATACAATAAGAAAAAAAATGCCGAAGCTTCCCAAAATAGATTGTTTGTAAATTAATTTCGGTAGCTTCCGCTACCTACCTTTATGAACTTTATTCCTATCTGCAATAGGGTTCTTTATCGTAGTAAATGTGTCTACAAAGCCAAATCTTGACCCATTTTGTAACTAAAACTTCCTGGGCCGTTCTTGTTTACAAGTCGGTGCAAAAGGACTCGACAGAGTCCGGAGGATCTTCATGTGGTTGTTTTTCTACATTTTTAGCATCTCTTTTCATAGAACAAAGAACACTGTTGTCTAGAATAGTTTTGTGTTGTGTTTTAACTTCTGCGTCGCTGACGTTGGGAGTGGTTCTTTTTTCTTCACTTGGAGCGGAAAGGTATCATTACTGTACCCTCGCTCTGCACTTTATCCATTATTTGTTTTACAGGACTCAGTGACGTCCCTTTAACGAAAAGTGTTAGCTGTAGAAATAGCAGGATTCTCTATTAAAATACTTACGTTTGACACGAACGTTTCTTAAAAATATGAATGGTGAAATATGAAATGTATAGAGAATCCTACGATTTTCAAGGCTTTATTTTTTCAAGAACCGAGACGTAAAGTACCTGGACAGTACCCGTCTATGATTTTGTGTTTTCTTTAGATTTAGCTTTATTTTACTTTTTATAACCATGTCTCATGAACTATCCTTCCTGTTTTTTTTTATATTCTGCACCTATATTTTCTTAAAGTTGTATACCTACTTTCCCTAACGTTAATTTATTATTCAATATTTTGTAAACCAGAACATTATTTCTATTTCCTGTTTCCGGAATTCCCTTAGTTGTGACTTTTTATTTATACCAGTCATTGTTTTACCCTTTTCACTGAGTAAAAATTGCAGAAATGTTATTTTTACATTGTGACCAAAAACGCCTGTTCAAAATCTCTTACCTTGGAAAATTATTTCCATTGAAATCACCCTTTTTTACCACGACTTTTTCCAATCTGCCATATTAACGTGCACAAATGTAATTGTAACAATATGTCCCAAAAACTCTTCTAAAACGTATTCTTTTGAGAATTCTCGTTTACCTTTTTTACTATATTATCTTTCCCAGTGCTCCTAATCACCCAACTCAGCCGCATCACCTTCACCTCCATTATCAGTAGCATATCTAATCTTCTCACAATCACCACAGACGTACTCGGGTCTCTTCTGCGTGGCTATCAACCCCTACAAGAGATTCCCCGTATACACCACACGATGCGCCAGGTTGTACCGTGGCAAGCGTCGTTCGGAGGTGCCTCCTCACATCTTCGCCATTTCCGACGGTGCCTACGTCAACATGTTGACCAACCACGAGAATCAATCTATGTTGATTACGTAAGTTTGTTTTTATTTTCATATAAATTCTCTGTAAAAAGTCCCCATTCATAATTTTTTTTAAAATGCGATATTAGAAAGAGAAAAAAAAAAGATTAACAACAAAAAATAAAAAGTAACAATATCAAACGAATGGAACCTAAAAACGAAAGTAAATGTCAGGGGCGTTGTTTTTTCTTTAATAACTTTTACCACAAAATACATCTTTCGCCACGACCACTAAGAAAAGACCCTTTAATCCAACAGCGGTGAGTCTGGTGCCGGAAAGACTGAGAACACGAAGAAGGTAATTGCGTACTTCGCCACCGTCGGTGCCTCCCAGAAGAAGGATGCCAGCACTGAGAAGAAGGGCTCCCTTGAAGACCAGGTCGTACAAACTAACCCTGTGCTTGAAGCCTTCGGTAACGCCAAGACCGTCCGTAACGACAACTCGTCTCGTTTCGTAAGTACACCAAACTTCATACTTTTCTTAGAACAATCATAAAAGAACCTTTAGATTTAAAAAATAATTTCCTTAATAAAAGTTTCCTTGCTTTCTTTATGCAGCGAACATCTTAAATTATTCCTCTGCACAATTTTTTCGACTTGTTTTTTGTTGACATTAAAACCTTTCTTCTTCCTCACCCAGGGTAAATTCATCCGTATTCACTTCGGACCCTCCGGAAAACTGGCTGGAGCTGATATCGAGACCTGTAAGTATTTCTCACACTATAGTTTTTTGAGCCACTTTGTACGTTGGTTCTTATGTTCTTGGTCCTAATGTTCTTGTTTTTGCCAGATCTGCTCGAGAAGGCCCGTGTCATCTCCCAGCAGGCTCTTGAGCGTTCTTACCACATCTTCTACCAGATGATGTCTGGCGCCGTGCCTGGACTTAAGGGTGCGTATGGACTCTGGTCTGAGTCAAACTCTGCTAGGGTCACGGAACTTTCTTGTTGGCTACAAAACTTTGATACTTGACTACAAATTGTTGCTTTTGTTAAATTCAATCGTCAATAATAATTTATTTACGAATATCGAAACGAGCAAGGAATGAGTACAATGTTTTATAATAACAACGAAGTGAAGGTCCCATGACACTACAATTTAAAACAGAATTATGAATAGGAAAATAACTGATATAATATTTCAAAATTAATTTTTCAGAATATTTTTCTTTTGTAATTGGCTATTGTTTCCTGATTATTAAGATCGAAATCGTTACAGTCTACTATGTTATCCTAGTTTCGATGTTAGGATGTGTTAATTTTATTCCCCTATTCCATTTAGCAAAGCCTGGGTCAGTAACACACACAATTACACATTTCGTCAAAAAAACTATTGAATGAACAACGTGTACATACTGTCCATGTTGAGATCATTAATTTGTTTATTTGAAATTTAGACATATGTTTGCTGTCAAACGACGTATATGACTATAACATCATATCGCAAGGAAAAACTACCATCCCCAACGTAGATGATGGCGAGGAGTGTACTTTGACCGACGTAAGTCCGGCCTCTGTATAGCAGATGGTCGTTAGAGCGTGTCTTGTGTGATGCCGCCACCGGCTCGCATGTAACCGACTGGTGGCTGGCGTATCTCGCCCCTGTACTACCATTAGATACCTCTAGTTTTAGTTCCAACCAAACTCTGAGACTGTGGAGTGACCCTTCCTACCTTTAGTTGAGACACCTTACCCTCATGACTATGATTGGTGTCATTTTTAGGAATCTGTTTACTATCCAACGACGTCAATGACTACCACATCATTGCGCAAGGCAAAACTAGCATTCCTGGCGTTGACGACAACGAAGAAGGAAAGCTCACCGATGTGAGTCCAGAGCTTGACAACTGGCTCCACTTATTCTATCCTTACTATCGTGTTCATCTATCGCAGTGCTGCTTGCTTTGCTTACTTCGGAGTCGGCGCTCGGTTTTCGCATGTGTATGTCAGGTATTTTGGTATTTACAGAAATAACGATGCTAAGCAACCGCATCTCGGACTATCCCCTCATAAGTCAAGGGAAGACACGAATACCTGGGATCAACGACACGGAAGAGTGCGATCTCACGATCGTAAGTCTTGAACCTGCGCATGGAGCGTGCGTCTTGATGCAGATATCCGTGTATTGGGTCCGATTTCGTGTGACTATATCGATTCCACAACGAAAGGCATAATACACTCATAGCATTTTGTCTGGCTATTATGGATGTCCATCCCTGTCTGCAACAAGATGGATGTCCATGTATGTCACCCAAAAGTTTCTTCTCGAGAAAACTATTTGAGTAGTCTTCTAGTGTCTTACGTTGCGTAGTCGACTGTCGGTCATGACAACAAAATTTCTGACATACACATGCTGCCCGCTCCACGCAAGAGTTCAAAGGGCTTTATGCACAGGTTTTTATTGATCACGGTGACACACCATATCCGATCCAGCACAAGCACAACCAAACGAACTAATATGTTTAAATACACGACACGGGACGGTTAGGTTTTAGATATCATTTTCAGGCAAACTTTCATAGGTTTTGGTGGTTATTACTGGTTTTTAATATTTATTTTATGATCTAATCGGCAGACATATGTCAGTTATCCAACGACATATACGATTACCATAGCGTCTCCCAGGGTAAGATAACTATCCCCAACATCGATGACGGAGAAGAATCGACGCTGACAGACGTAAGTGGAATGAGAATAGAATAAAGTGATCCCATTGATGTAGTCACAAGACCCACAAGAAATCTGTATAAGATAATACAGAGTCGAACGTACCATTTATATTGACGCTAATGGACAATTTCCGTAGTTTATGAAACCGTAAAAGTTGTTATACCACTCCGATCCTCTAGACTTTAGAACTACTACAACATGATGTGTATCAAAATTTGTATAGTATGTCCGTCCCTCTGAACCTACGAAAAAAAACTAGTTAAAAAATGGTATCCTGTGCACCAACTCCTGTATTACGAACAAATTACCACAAATGCCTAATTTTGCTAACGCTTCCCTTTACTTTACTAACCTTTCTAATATGGTAAGTACTTCCTAGAATTAAGCTGTTCTTTCTTTTAACTGTTCTAATGTTATTAGGCCCCTTTATTTGCAACTGAAACTTAACTTGATGTGTAACTCGCTTCACAATAAAAGAAAAATTTACTTATCTATAAATTCTATCACAAAATTAAAGTTTCTTGAACCTTTTCTTTTTCCGATAACAATTTTTCTTTCTTCCTACCAGCCCCCAAACGTTCTGCTGAACAAGGGCTATCCCTTATTGTATACTAATGTGTATTTTGTAATATAGCAAGCCATGGACGTTCTTGGTTTCACCCAAGAGGAGAAGGATAACGTATACAAGATCACTGCCGCTGTCATGCACATGGGTCGCATGCAGTTCAAGCAGAGGGGTCGCGAGGAACAGGCTGAGGCCGACGGCACTGAGGTCAGTATCTAATGGAAATTGATTCATTTAGAATCCTATATTTTGAGTTGTATTGATGACAAACATCGACGTTACGATTTCTTCTATAGTGTATATGTCTTCGTCTCAAGACCATTGTCACATAATTATCGCAAATCTAACGTTCTTTACTCTCTCTCTTTACAGGATGGTGACAAGGTTGCCAAGCTCCTCGGAGTTGATATGCAGGACCTGTACAAGAACTTGTTGAAGCCCCGCATCAAGGTCGGAAACGAGTTCGTCACCCAGGGTCGTAACAAGGACCAGGTCACCAACTCCGTCGGTGCTCTCTGTAAGGGCATGTTCGATCGTCTCTTCAAGTGGCTCGTGAAGAAGTGTAACGAGACCCTAGACACCAAGCAGAAGAGGCAGCACTTCATCGGTGTGCTGGATATCGCTGGTTTCGAGATCTTCGACGTGAGTATCATTACTTAAGCCGGCCTCAAAGGCTAAGGCTATTGGAAAAAAAATCTGAAAGATGATAATAATACGCATTAGATTTAGTTTAGTAGTAAGAAAAAAAAGAAATGAAAATCAATCATTTCGTAAGATATTAATGCAAATTTATTTCTTAGTTCAATGGGTTTGAACAACTTTGCATTAACTTCACAAATGAGAAACTCCAACAATTCTTCAACCATCACATGTTTGTATTGGAGCAAGAAGAGTATACCAGGGAAGGCATTCACTGGGAGTTCATTGATTTTGGAATGGACTTGCTCGCCTGCATAGATCTTATTGAAAAGGTACACCGAGTGTGCATACTCCTCGGTTGGGCTATTTGTTATCTATTTTGTGTTCAGTTTTCAGCTGCTATAGGCTAGTGTTATTGAATAGTCAAATGCTTTAATGTGTGTGTGTGTAACCCCCTTCATGATGTTATCAAAAGTACAACGGTTTCGAGCAACTCTGCATTAACTTCACCAATGAGAAGCTGCAGCAATTCTTTAACCATCACATGTTCGTACTCGAACAAGAAGAGTACAAGAAGGAAGGTATCAACTGGGCCTTCATCGATTTCGGAATGGACTTGCTCGCTTGTATCGATCTTATCGAAAAGGTATTACTATTATTAGTCGTCGTGTCTCGTCGTAGCCCGTCGGCGCAGGAAGCAACTTGACGGGATATAGTGTAACATTAACATTGCAAGCCACGAGAAACTGGCTTGGTCGTACTTCCCTTCATTCCGGTCTACCACGTCATCAAACAACTGCGGAATGAGATCCGTAGCGTTTTTAACTAAGCCCCCAAACTTAACCCCCCACATTACTTATATCCCTGCAGTTCAACGGTTTTGAACAACTCTGCATTAACTTCACCAACGAGAAACTTCAGCAATTCTTTAACCATCACATGTTCGTGTTGGAGCAAGAAGAGTACCAGCGTGAAGGCATCGAATGGACATTCATTGACTTTGGCATGGATCTACAAAACTGCATTGACCTTATTGAAAAGGTAGTTGGCGTCAACGCAACAATAAAAGCTTGCTCACGCCACAGGGGTCTTCGAGTAGCGTGATGTTACTCGAGGACCTCACCAATGCTGTTTGCCCTTTGTGTTTTTTCTGTGTGATTTCTATTCTGTGTGTATTTTTCTTTTTTGTTATAATAATGTTACATTTCTAAAATCTTCAGGAACACGCAACACACTACTCTTAAAAATAATCAGTTAACTAATACCAGTATTTCGATCGTTTTTTCCATGACGCTCCGCGATCCAGATGAACGGGTTTAATCAGCTCTGTGTTAACTTTACCAACGAAAAATTGCAACAGTACTTTAACCATTTCATGTTCGTCCTAGAGCAAGAGGAATATGAAAGAGAAGGGATCCAATGGGCCTTCATAGATTTTGGTATGGACCTCCAAGCGACAATAGAGTTAATAGAGAAGGTATTGAGACTATCAGTGCATAGCTTGAGGAAGTAGGGCCGCGAGAGCTTCAAGCTGAACCATCGCCTGCAAGTGCAAACTGCTGGCTGACCCCCCGTGCCACAGTATCACTAGGCAGAGATATGACAGTATCCGCTTGTACCACACGCAAACAATATGCAAGCGAAGCTACTGCAAAACTTATGAAATATTTTAATGTGCATCTTGCTACCGCGTCCCAAGTAAAATAGATACACCGCTCTCAGGATCGCACGCGATATGTAGTTAATTTTGTAATATTCTCTAATTAATAAAAAAAATAAATACACAGCTCAAACGATCTAATTTATTTAATTAGCTTTTTTACATGAATAATTTGCCTGGGTTATTATTTTTAATTTGCACATATTTTTGTACAAAATATTGAGCTAGAGCTTTTTACCACAATACACTTTTACACAATATTTAATTCACTACCATCACCTTCTTACTATTAAGTACTTGCAAGTTGCATGCTGCACATACTGCCTATAGTTTTATCTAGAAGCTACAATGTCTCATTTTAAATTTTCCTTCTGCTTATGTAGTAAATATTAAAAAGAAATCATTGGTATTTCTAAGTATTCAGATAATTGATTCAAACGCTGTTTAATGTATTTTGTATACCTATTGCACCCTTTTTTCCCCATAAAGTAAACAGACATGAGACATTTCTTCGCATCACCCGTACCTCCTTCGTGTTCTAATCTCCTTGGTACGTTTACAGCCCATGGGTATCCTCTCCATCCTTGAGGAAGAGTCTATGTTCCCCAAAGCCACCGATCTAACCTTCGTTGAGAAGTTGAACAACAACCATTTGGGCAAGTCTGCGCCTTACCTGAAGCCGAAGCCCCCCAAGCCCGGTTGCCAGGCCGCTCACTTCGCCATTGGCCATTATGCCGGTAACGTAAGTATCTAAAACACATTCTACTTTAGTTACATCATCATCTTTAAGAGCTACATTGCTCCTTGTTATCTGAGCTAACTTCTTTCATTTATCCTGTAACAGGTCGGCTACAACATCACTGGATGGCTTGAGAAGAACAAGGATCCCCTCAACGACACCGTCGTTGACCAGTTCAAGAAGGGACAGAACAAGTTGCTTGTTGAGATCTTTGCTGACCATCCTGGTCAGTCTGGTGGTGCCGATGCTGGTGGCGGCAAGGGTACGTATCATTTCGATACTTGACTTTAATGAAATATTTGAATCAAATACTATAATGATGACAATAATCGTACTGAAGGCGACAGGTACCATGAGCTCGTTTATACATCACCATCATATAAGTCTACACATCTATACCCATCAGAACTTCACATCGATACCAACACCAAGATTATTTTATACTTCAATACTTGGTCCATTTCATACTTTCTATACAGTATCTATGTAGAACTAACACTGACTAAAAACGTCAGCGGTTAGTTCTGCAGCTTTTACTTTATTCTGACACATGTTTTCAATAACAATAGGTGGCAAGCGCACTAAGGGTTCTGCCTTCCAGACTGTATCATCACTCTACAGGGTAAACCGGAACATACAACCACCGCGATTTGCTTCTGTGACTCCTACGTGGCTTTATTGTCTTCGTCTATCTACACGCTTAAGGCTGGCTCCCGTTCTATGGAATCATTCAAAAAGTTATTTAGTTAATTTGTATGATTTTGGTTCATAGATTCCAGGACGATAGGGCCAGCTTTGCACGCTTTCACTATAATCATGTATCTGTCCATGTATAAATAAACACAGCTCATGTCGACGCCGTCCCGCAGGTGTATTGTCTGCGAGTATTGTAGTGTCCTCAGTGACGTCATTGTGATTGTCTTGGTACTAATAGTTGCTTGTTAATGTACGTTCTTAGGCGGTCGCGGTAAGAAGGGCGGTGGTTTCGCTACTGTCTCCTCCGCTTACAAGGTTTTTAAATGTTTCAAATTATTTAGTTGATTTTTTTTTTGTTTTATTTTTTTTTGTCACCACCGAGGCAGAAGCAACTACTTGGGTAGATCTGCTTCGGATTTTGAGTTTATTGTAGTTCGATACCTGGATTGACTCAAAGGTAATTTAGAATCACCTCATTACCAAACCTGCATGTATTGTATTGTATGATACATGTACGGTATGTTTAATTCACCATCATCCATCGTAGACCACTCTAAATACTAAAGTGTGTCTTAAATGTAATTCGTTGCTGCAAAGTAGTTACTGAAAAAAACGTTACTACGCTACATTTGCTGCTGAATATAAAGCTAATAATTTTGTTGTGTTTTTTCATGTTTTAACCTAAATGTTTGTTTATGCACTTTTCCATCAAAATATACTTCTGGTTGCATTACATTTGAGTGTCGCTTCTCTATGTTTCAAAGATAATTTCTGAAGACTGACGACAGAAATGATCTTCATCAAGCTTACAAGAAAATTATTTCTTGCAATTTTTTTGTGCAAAATCGTTTGTTGTGCAACTCTTAGCAGCAGGTATCATGATTTCTAATAAATATCGTATATACAGGAACAACTTAACAACCTGATGACCACCCTGAAATCTACCCAGCCTCACTTCGTACGTTGTATCATCCCCAACGAGTTGAAGCAGCCTGGTAACTACCTTACTTGATTTCTTTAATTTTTACATCTGTTGAACATTTTCTCCAAGAAAATGTAGATAATTTAAATGTTCAGCATAATTTCTAGATTCACAGTCACCGTACTTGGAATTTCCTCTCGAGTTCCGTAGAAAAATGTAATATTTGTCTTGAGCGGTATGTGTAACTTTGTCGCGCAGGTCTCATCGACTCTCACCTTGTGATGCACCAGCTGACCTGTAACGGTGTGCTTGAAGGCATCCGTATTTGCCGTAAAGGTTTCCCCAACAGGATGGTCTACCCTGACTTCAAGCTCCGGTAAGATTCCAACCAAATCTATTTCAGTCTTGAGTGCCCATTCGGCAAATATTTCTGGTATCTCCAGTCATCAAATAATTTTATTTTATTTTTATATATGAGATTAAATTTATGAAGAAATGTACATCATTTTGGTTGGCGAGTCAAAACAAATTCTTTGGACTCTGGTATATTCGACACGATTTTATTCTGGTACTGCAGCTGACTGGCGGTTGACGTCATCAGACATTCGTGCAGGCGTGACTAATAACATCTAAAATTATTTTGATGAGTAACTCGCACCTTTAAATTTTTGATCAAGGTGCGAATTGATATTAATACTGAAGCCACTCATGTTATAAGATGATGAACTAAATTAACTTGTTATTTAATGAACAGTTACATGATTCTTGCACCAGTCGCCATGACAGCAGAAAAAGATCCTAAAGAGGCTGCTAGGAAGTGTTTGGAGGAAGTGGGTCTCGACCCCGAAAGCTATCGTATTGGCCACACAAAGGCAAGGCAGAGATTGATACCATCCTAGAATGGAGATAGCATGTGATAGTTTATAGATTTTTGAAAATCTATAAGAAACTAGATTTTGTTTTTACATCCTACCATACATGGTTTGCCTCCTACCGAGTATGTATCATACCTAGTTGTCATGAATGGTATACACCCGTAGAAATCACCTGTAATCTAGATGTTGTCATCTAGTCATACAAACCCTTTTACCCCGACGTAAAGTATTGTCCAGAACATAAACGTTTTTTTTGGAAACTTCTGGTTTACCCCTTGATCCGCCCCCATTGCCCCCGAAGATACCAAGGACGTTGTATCTATGTATTGGTATACTCATGAACATATTATCAGTACATTCCCTCATTGTGTGCCCATATTATTTTGATAATGTAGCTACAAGATCCTGGCCCCTAAAGCTGTGGAAAAGGAATCCGATCCTAAGAAAATCGCTCAAGTCATCCTGGAGGCGACTGGCTTAGACGTCGAGTCCTACCGTCTGGGTCACACCAAGGCATGTCTTTAAACCCTGGAAGTAGTTAGCTATTTGAGACGCGCGGTCCAAAACCCCCAAACACCTGGACCGCTAGGCTTAAATGTGTTTTGTCGAATTCAGCACCTCATGAGACTGGTGTCATAATTTGACCTTTAAACCTATATGTGCTTACCCTCGGAGTCCAAGCTACTAAGACTCTTGTTTGTGTTACCCTATCCTTCCTTACCCTACACGTACATAATAAACACTGTTATCATATTGTATGTACTCCTAAAACGCAGATACAAAATTCTGTGCCCGAAACTCCTCAAAGAACCAATTACACCCGAAACGGCTACTCAGAAAATTCTCGAGAGTACCGGACTGGATTCGGAGTCTTTCAGGCTCGGAAAGACGAAGGTAGAACACGCATGCCACGAACAGCCTACATAAAACTAATTTTCCCTCTATATCCTTATTGCATGACGCAGTAACTAAAATAACCCTATCTTTCTATTCTATCGGTCTGTTTTTTATGCCACTTTACTGTTTTAGTGAATTCTTCGTTGATGACTCATAATATATGAGAAAATTACTAACACAACATGATTTTATCTTTTTTCTTTTTATAATACGACTATAATAAATTTCACATTTTGAAATGTTTTAAGCACCATATGAGGTAAATTCAATATTGTAATATTCAATTAAATTAATGTTTGTATATTGCTTACCTCCACTCCATGACGTGCTCCTCTCCTAACACTTACCATGTACGAGCAGGTATTCTTCCGCGCCGGTGTCCTGGGTCAGATGGAAGAGTTGCGTGACGACAGGCTGTCCAAGATCGTCTCATGGCTCCAGGCCTACATCCGTGGTTACCTGTCCCGTAAGGAGTACAAGAAGCTGCAGGACCAGAGGTAGGCATACATGTCATTGACACTTGGACATAGCGCCATATTTGGAAGTTCACGGACATTTCATAATGATAATTTTTCCAAAGGGTGGCTCTCCAAGTTGTCCAGCGCAACTTGCGCAAGTACCTGCAACTCCGCACCTGGCCCTGGTGGAAGATGTGGCAGAGGGTCAAGCCCCTCCTCAACGTCACCCGCGTCGAGGATGAGCTCGCGGTAAGCATCCATCATCGTTATTAATTAGATTGTACACTCTGACCCACTATACACGGATATAGGACGCGTGAATCAAGGTACTACAAATAGCCCGGACCGCGCCCACCTGTCGGTTACGCGACACCGCAGCAGGTGCTGCGGCCATTTCTGGATCCGCGCCCCCTCCGCGCACCTTTTCTCCATACTCACAATGTTGGGCGCGTGGGCGATGTTCCACCCGCTGGAAAACTCCAGCGCCGCTCAGTAGCGGAGTGGTCGGCGGCGCGCGCACCACCTACCCTACCCTATACTTACGAACGACCGAACACATTTGCATTCCCATTTATTTTTTATTGATGTTTTAATTAATAAATATATAATTAATTAATAAACAATGGCGGCCGCGGTTCACTTATCGGAATGGAACGGGGAAACTAAAGGTGTCAACGATTTACAGAAACTTGAGGAGAAGGCCCAGAAAGCTCAGGAGGCTTTCGAGAAGGAAGAGAAGCTCCGCAAGGAGCTGGAGGTCCTCAACGCCAAGCTGCTCGAGGAGAAGACCAATCTGCTTGCCTCCATCGAAGGCAAGGAGGGCAACCTCTCCGAAGTGCAGGAGCGCGCTGCTAAGCTCAGCGCGCAGAAGGCTGACCTCGAGCTGCAGCTCAGGGTGAGTACTTTACATTTACATTGTTGCTAATAGAAACAAGTGCACTTATCGTTAATTAAAATGAGATGTAGTGATAAACAAATTGATGTTTTAAATTTTGTTACTGGAACTGAAATAGCAACTAGAATTTAGGTCGTGAAGAGTTGACGCGATGAAAGTCTGCAGCTAATTAATCTCATTAAAATTAGTGAAGTTTCCTGCGGTCGATAAACATCATTCAGTGTTACAAACCAAGTATGTAGATTTATACAGTGTAGCGAGTTAACTCACCGCTAGTTTCTTGACGCGATTCTTTAAATAAACTCCAGGTTTGTTTACACGGGAAATAGTTCGATCGTGTTTAAAATAACTACACGTCTGCACCCTACAGGATTGTATTGCGAAACTTTAATTGCCTTATTCTTAGAAGTGTTAATTGAAATGAAACAGACGCGGGCGCTAATATTTACTTATTTTAATCAAAAGCAGATTCACAAAACTGACTCGAACATTTTATATTGTAGGACACCCAGGACCGCCTTACCCAGGAGGAGGATGCCCGCAACCAGCTCTTCCAGGGTAAGAAGAAGTTGGAACAGGAAGTCTCCGGCCTGAAGAAGGATGTTGAAGACTTGGAACTCTCCGTCCAGAAGTCCGAGCAGGACAAGGCCACCAAGGACCACCAGATCCGCAACTTAAACGACGAGATCGCCCACCAGGACGAGCTCATCAACAAGTTGAACAAGGAGAAGAAGCACCAGGGAGAGTCTACCCAGAAGACCTCCGAGGAGCTCCAGGCCGCTGAGGACAAGGTCAACCACCTCAACAAGGTCAAGCAGAAGCTCGAGCAGACCCTCGACGAGCTCGAAGACTCTCTGGAGCGCGAGAAGAAGCTGCGCGCCGATGTCGAGAAGCAGAGGAGGAAGGTGGAGGGCGACCTCAAGCTCACGCAGGAGGCCGTCGCCGACCTCGAGCGCAACAAGAAGGAGCTCGAGCAGACCGTCCAGCGCAAGGACAAGGAGATCTCGTCCCTCACAGCTAAGCTCGAGGACGAGCAGTCTCTTGTCAGCAAGAACCAGAAACAGATCAAGGAACTGCAAGCCCGCATCGAAGAGCTCGAGGAGGAGGTCGAATCCGAACGCCAGGCTCGCGCTAAGGCCGAGAAGCAGCGTGCCGACCTCGCCCGCGAGCTCGAGGAGCTGGGTGAGCGCCTTGAGGAAGCCGGTGGCGCCACCTCCGCTCAGATCGAGCTCAACAAGAAGCGCGAGGCTGAGCTCAGCAAGCTGCGTCGCGACCTCGAGGAGGCCAACATCCAGCACGAGTCTACCCTCGCCAACCTCCGCAAGAAGCACAACGATGCCGTCTCGGAGATGGGTGAGCAGCTCGACCAACTCAACAAGCTCAAGGCCAAGTGAGTATATTTTTACATTAATATAAAAATAACCAATAAAATGAAATGTGATGTATCAACGCCTACGCGTGACTCATCGTGTCGACGAATACATGTGGGATTGAGTGATTTATGTCCGAATTAAATTTAGAGATTACATTTACTGAACTATAATGCAACATCCAGGGCTGAGCATGACCGCGCGTCTTGCTACAACGAGCTTAACAACACTCGCGCGGCTGTCGATCAAGTAGCGAGAGAGAAGGTAACATGTCGTCCGTAGAGGCATGTGTACCGCCTGGGGTGAACCTTGCATGGAACCTTACGACCCACATTACACATCACATGCCATTGTGATACGATCGATGTTTCTCTATTCATTCCTCGACTGTGTAAGACGGTTGTTGACATTATACTAAAATGTTTTGTCATTATTTATCTATCCAGGGCTGAGAAAGAGCGCTCTCAGTACTTTAGCGAAGTCAATGACCTTCGTGCCGGACTCGACCATGTGTCCAACGAAAAGGTACAAAGGATGAAAAGAAAATTTTTTTGGCCTTTGCCATTACAGGGCTTCGCTTTGCAGCTTATTTAATCTAAGGAGAATAAATGTCGAAACACCACACATGAAAACACATAATCCAACCCATGACAATGATACTCATCATAAAAATCTAATAATGTCATTTGATTAGGTGTAGCATGGAAGCTAAAACCGCCTCGACGTTTGAGTGACCTCTCTAATATTACAATAATATCTCAAAAAAGAAAAAATAACAATGCATGGATTTATTAATAAATAGATATGAATGAAAAAAAAAAGTTTGAATTACTTGAATAATATTAATTGGTTTTAAATTAAATGTTACTAAGCCAAGTAAGGAATTGGTTTATACAGTTGGACAAATACTAATAATTTATTAACAACAATTCATTTTGATATTGTTAACAAATAAAGAATCGTTCAAAAGTTTACACTTTACTTTTACAAAGAAACTAACATGCAATATCATCAATACATGCATTCTAAACCACACATATCCTCCAGGCTGCCCAAGAGAAGATCGTCAAGCAGCTGCAACACCAGCTCAACGAGGTCCAGGGCAAGTCTGATGAGGCCAACCGCACCCTCAACGACCTGGATGCCGCCAAGAAGAAGCTGTCCATCGAGAACTCCGACCTGCTCCGCCAACTGGAGGAGGCCGAGTCCCAGGTGTCTCAGCTGTCCAAGATCAAGGTGTCCCTCACCACCCAGCTCGAGGACACCAAGAGGCTCGCCGACGAGGAGGGCAGGGTATGTACACATCCTAAAGGATCTTCCAATAATTCAAAATTTTATTTGAACTATGACTAATCGAGTATTTCTATCCACAGGAACGCGCCACCCTTCTTGGCAAGTTCCGCAACCTCGAGCACGACCTGGACAACATCCGCGAACAGGTCGAGGAGGAGGCCGAAGGCAAGGCTGATCTTCAACGCCAGCTTTCCAAGGCCAACGCCGAGGCCCAGCTCTGGCGCTCCAAGTACGAGTCCGAGGGCGTCGCCCGCTCCGAGGAACTCGAGGAGGCCAAGCGCAAGCTCCAGGCCCGCCTCGCCGAGGCAGAGGAGACCATTGAGTCCCTCAACCAGAAGGTTGTCGCTCTCGAGAAGACCAAGCAGCGCCTCTCCACCGAGGTCGAGGACCTGCAGCTCGAGGTCGACCGTGCCACCGCCATCGCCAACGCTGCCGAGAAGAAGCAGAAGGCCTTCGACAAGATTATCGGAGAATGGAAGCTCAAGGTCGACGACCTTGCCGCCGAGCTCGACGCCAGCCAGAAGGAGTGCCGCAACTACTCCACCGAACTGTTCCGCCTCAAGGGTGCCTACGAAGAAGGCCAGGAACAACTCGAGGCTGTCCGCCGCGAGAACAAGAACCTCGCCGACGAAGTCAAGGATCTGCTTGACCAAATCGGCGAAGGTGGCCGCAACATCCACGAGATCGAGAAGGCCAGGAAGCGCCTCGAGGCCGAGAAGGACGAGCTCCAGGCCGCCCTCGAGGAGGCTGAGTCTGCCCTCGAACAGGAGGAGAACAAGGTCCTCCGCGCTCAGCTTGAGCTGTCCCAGGTCAGGCAGGAGATTGACAGGCGCATCCAAGAGAAAGAGGAAGAGTTCGAAAACACCCGCAAGAACCACCAGCGTGCCCTCGACTCCATGCAGGCTTCCCTCGAAGCCGAGGCTAAGGGCAAGGCTGAGGCCCTGCGCATGAAGAAGAAGCTCGAGGCTGACATCAACGAGCTCGAGATCGCTCTTGACCACGCCAACAAGGCTAACGCTGAGGCCCAGAAGAACATCAAGCGCTACCAGGGCCAGATCAAGGACCTCCAGACCGCCCTGGAAGAGGAACAGCGCGCCCGCGACGATGCCCGCGAACAGTGCGGCATTGCCGAGCGTCGCGCCAACGCCCTCCAGAACGAGCTTGAGGAGTCCCGCACACTTCTGGAACAGGCCGACCGCGCCCGCCGCCAGGCCGAACAGGAACTCGGTGACGCTCACGAACAGCTCAACGAGCTGTCCGCCCAGAGCGCCTCCCTGTCCGCCGCCAAGAGGAAACTCGAGTCCGAGCTGCAGACCCTGCACTCCGACCTCGACGAGCTCCTCAACGAGGCTAAGAACTCCGAGGAGAAGGCCAAGAAGGCCATGGTTGACGCCGCCCGTCTCGCCGACGAGCTGCGCGCCGAGCAGGACCACGCCCAGACCCAGGAGAAACTTCGCAAGGCTCTCGAACAACAGATCAAGGAACTGCAAGTCAGGCTGGATGAGGCTGAAGCCAACGCCCTTAAGGGAGGCAAGAAGGCCATCCAGAAGCTCGAACAGAGGGTCAGGGAGCTCGAGAACGAGCTTGACGGTGAACAGAGGAGACACGCTGACGCCCAGAAGAACCTGCGCAAGTCCGAGAGGCGCATCAAGGAGCTCACCTTCCAGGCCGAAGAGGACCGCAAGAACCACGAGCGCATGCAAGACCTGGTCGACAAACTGCAACAGAAGATCAAGACCTACAAGAGGCAGATCGAGGAGGCCGAAGAAATCGCCGCCCTCAACTTGGCTAAGTTCCGCAAGGCACAGCAGGAGTTGGAGGAGGCTGAAGAAAGGGCAGACCTTGCCGAGCAGGCCATCAGCAAATTCCGTGGCAAGGGACGCGCGGGTTCCGCCGCAAGAGGAGTCAGTCCGGCGGTGAGTTTCCTTCACTAAGTCTTTACCGAACCGTCAATACTTATTCGAGATACTAAGCATCATTCTCTGATTCAGGCGTCCGTTAAAGGGCGTCCCTAATTCAGCACTGGAGAGTAATATGTAAGTTGGCAATATATTGCACGCCACATACAGCACTATGAGCAGTGCAGCCCCTTGAAGTAGAGCTAGTACCTGTGGAAGTTTTCCCTTTAAACCATACATAATTATATATTTTATTATAGTCTTGCATCTTTGATTCCTAGGCATGTACGAGTATCCAGGTCCCGCATGTCGTTTATTTTCCTATGTGATCTTGAGTAAATATTAATGTATGTTTTCATCCGCAGCCCCAGCGCCCGCGTCCCTTCGCTGACGGTTTCGGCACCTTCCCACCTAGGTTCGACCTGGCGCCCGAAGATTTCTAAACGTTCCACTACAGAAAAAAAAACGGACTGTACAGATTTTTCGTTGAAATGTAACTAATTTTTTTTATACATAGCAGTTGAAAGTTACGAATGCGTGAAACGAAAAACTGTAAAAAAAAATTTTGTAAGCCAAACAAAAAAAAATATACACTTTAGTGATCTAATCTTTTTACCAAAGGCTATTTTGTAACTTGTTGATATTTATTTATATTATTTATTACCGTGGAGTATGTATCGAGAGTGCGAGGCCCCGAGAGACGCGCGCGAGCCGTGCGTGCGCTTGCTCGTCCGAGACACGCCCCCCACCCCCTCACCGCCGCCTGCGCGCGCGCCTCTCTCGCTTGCCTCATTTTGACATCTAATAAAGCGATATCGTTGTCATAAAATACTATTACTCGACTTTTATTTTTATCAATCCCCAAATCTACTACATACCTAATTAAAATGCACAATACATTAAAATCATAATATACACTTAAAGAATTAGGTGACACACATGACACATTAAATAAGTCAGTATAAACAGAACTTTGATCAGTTTTCTGAATAATATTTCCAAATAAATGAATACTATTTTCGTAAGTTTAGTTGATAGGCATAAGATTGACACAACGCACACTCATTATATTTAAAAACCCATAGGTACAATTCTGGATTACCCACCATAGATTCACACAAAAAAAATGGCTTCACAATGAAGTAAACCAGTTTAAAATGAAATCGTGGACGCCATGTCATATTTACGAGAGAGTATCTATTTATAAATCTAGGACTCGGCTACAGTTGTTTTGCCTGGCAATCGAACTCCACTGAAAGACAGTTCATTCGTACAATTAGGACAATATTCTTAATTAAACTAGATACTGCTTGTAGCACAAACAAATACACAATTAGATAATTTTATTATAATGAAACTAGATGATACTCCTTGTTGCAGAAATAAATACACGTCATGTGGTACACAGTTGTTCGGGTAGACATAATTCGGCACAGCCGGGCGGCAAAATATTATACAGGGTGGTATCCACATCGACGCGCAACCGGCTACCATGAATTCAGTAGGAATCTGCATTAGTCTGGACACCAAAAAAAAAATTTTCCCTACATTTTCTAGGGGGTTTAAGATCATGTGCTGAATTCATGGTTACCTACAGTTTGAGCGTCGATCTCGATGCCACCCTGTGTAGGTATTCGATTTTATCACCCGTTTATGCCGAAGCATTATACCGCAAACAAAACTGCTCCTTACGAAGGTTAAAACCTACACAAGGAAAGCCGAGAAATTCCTTGGATATAAAAAGACACCCGTCCATTTAACCATTTATTTTACAAAATATAAATCTCGCGTTTCTTACATCTATTTTAACAACTCGAGGAACTGAATTTCGTCAGTAATTTTCGGAACTGACATCCTTACATACAATATTAAGTATTGTGAAATAAACAGATGATCACACATCGCCACTTCATCATCAAGATTTATAACATAATTTATTAGTTTCGTAATTAATGGAACATCGTCAAGCTAAGTGTTACTGAATTAGATGACATTTCACATAATTATTGTCGTGACTGCATCAGATATAATAAATCTGTGCATCACAGACGCCATCAACATTCATACTCGTGGATTAAAACAAACAGTTGAAGAAAGAAAAGAAAATCTAAGCAAAAAATCATGCATGACAACTGCACAATGTATTATTAATGATTCTGTGTTGAATTGGAATTCATAACAAACATTTTCTTTTCAACAAATTCTATCCGTTTATTGTACAAATTTATACTCGGTTTTCTGATGTCTATAAACGTATGGGTTTGCCGACTAATAGTGTAACAGGTGAACAGGTTCTAGTCCTTACTACAGGGTGCTTATGATAGGAATAAAAAGTCTGCAGGGTCAAATTAAATTCGCTAGCGAAACTCCACAGGCAAAATGTAAATTAATTTGACGAGTTTTTTTTGGGTGAAATATCAGTTTTAATATCGTTTTTTTTTTGTAAGCTTTACACTTCACAGACGTGACGGGTTTCGGTATCTAAACACGATAACCCAGAAAAAAACAGTTTTTCTCAACTCATACTGCAAGTTACATCGCTCACACAAGCGGTCGTGATCGTAACAAAAATTATAGTTTAGTTTATTATTTTAATTTTATCGTGTTTAGATATCGATAGATACCCATCATGTCTACCGAGTTTCGCTAGCTAATTAAATTTGACCTTGTATACAGGGTTACTGGAAAAACATTAACAACCTGTTAAGAGGTCATTGTACTCATCATTGTGAACAACTTTTACTGTGGAACCAAACCTAAAATCACGAAAAAAAATCAGCTGTTCCCTACATTTATGTTCGTATAACTCGTCTAAATATAGGGAATAGCTGATTTTTTTTCGCGATTTCAGGTTTGGTCCCATAGTAAAAGTTGTTCATAATGATGAGTACAATGACCTTTTAAGAGGTTATTAATGTTTTAACAATAACCCTCTACAACTCATGCTTGGATATTGCATCGTTATTGGTAATGGTAATGTTAAGCAGTAATGGTATTGCAGTAGGTATTAGTGAATACAGCATGTTAATTTTACGACATTCATCCTTCTTTAAGAATATATAATTATTCAATCTCATCTTTGGTACTTTGTTTAACCAGAAATGTTATTTTCTTAATTTTTAAATATTATGAATTGTTTTTACGTCATATGGGATTTTTTCTTAGAAACGTTGCCGCGTTGGTCACTTGTCTTGTTGAAAATTTGTCACAGTCGACTGCCGCATAATTTCTTTTAATTATAATATATTATATAATTTATTTTGGAAACTATTAGGTACGCTTAAAATCCCAATATTTTTATTCTATAAAGTGGTGTGATTTATTGAATCGGGGTATGTATTTTCTGTCCATTTGATTATTCATAGTCTTTGTTCATTTTTAGGGTTCCGTATCCAAAGGGTAAAAACGGGACCCTATTACTAAGACTTCGCTGTCTGTCCGTCCGTCCGTCTGTCTGTCACCAAGCTGTATCTCAAGAACCGCGATAGCTAGACAGTTGAAATTTTCACAAAGTATGTATTTCTATTGCCGCTATTATAACAAATGCTAAAAACAAAATAAAATAAATATTTAAGGTGGGCTCCCATACAACAAACGTGTTTTTTCGGCGTTTTTGCCTTGTGGTACGGAACCCTTCGTGTGAGAGTCCGACTCGCACTTGGCCAGTTTTTTTAAATATTATGAATTGTTTTTACGTCATTTGGGATTTTTTCTTAGAAACGTCGGTCACTCGTCTTGTTGAACATTTGTCACAGTCGACTGCCGCATAATTTCTTTTAATTATATACTGTAATATATAATTTATTTTGGAAACAATTAGGTACGCTTAAATTCCCAATGTTTTTATTCTTTAAAGTGATGTGATTTATTGAATCGGGGTATGTATTTTCTGTCCTTTTGATTATTCATAGTCTTTGTTCATTTTTCAATATTTTAATCCCTTCCGCTCTGGTCGTTCCTCAACAAAGTCGGCGAGTTGAGACTCCCGATAGAAACCTAACCGTGTATTTTCTGGTATGTATAATTCTACGCCTTTTTTTGGTTTAAGAGATTCTGCTTGCTACTCGGGTTCTTATGGTTCATTTTTTCCTCCAGGTTTAAGCCCGAAGATTTTGCAGGCCAATTCATTAGGCTCCACCCCTCCCTGGCTCCTACCATTTTGCACCTGGCTGGTTTGCTGTAGGAAGCAAGCAGATTTGATCTTTCCACCACCTAAACAAATTAAGAGGTCCTCTACAAGGATGCCGTGAACGCAGACATAGTCGCGTCGTTTCCTACTCCTAGTAGTGAGCCTAGTTTATTTTTAATCATGATACAAATTACTACAAGTCTGTGATAATTTTTATAATTACGAACTTTTAAAACATAAAATACAGCGGGTTTGATACCTTATATAGGGTGACTGGTAATTAGTGACCGATACTTAAACACGTGATTTTACTCATCATTATGAACAACTTTTACTATGGGACCAAAAATGAAATCGCGAAAAAAAAATCAGCTGTTCCCTACATTTATGTTCGCTTAACCCGTCAAAATGTAGGGAGCAGCTGATTTTTTTTTTCGCGATTTCAGGTTGGTCCCATAGTGAAAGTTGTTCATAATGATGAGTAAAATCACGTGTTTAAGTATCGGTCACTAATTACCAGTCACCCTATATACGTGGTCTAATTTTATCCTCGTGGTCGTAGTGAGGATTTTGGTTGCAACCACAATTTAAACTCGTCGCGTTGCCCAATTAATCTTAATAAATTATAATGTATGAAAACCTAATGTATTTCTTACTTCTGTTTAAATTTTATTAACCCATCAGTACAATGTGACAAGTTTCTTCAATTTTTTTTTGTATTTTCTCCATTTATTATATTATTTTTGATGCTTTTGATATCCGGCCTCAATTAAAAAAAAATTAAACGTGTTTAGTAGCGAAGTGAGTCTGTTTTTCTTTTTTTCGCTACAATATGTACGTACTGATGTACGTTATAGGAATCGGGCCTAAATTAAATTGTACCTCCATAAATACTGCGGTAGGTAGCAATATCAATAATTTAATACTTTGATTGTTACTTAAAATAGTTCAATTCACACTTTTAAATAACTAAAAAGACCCCCAAAGTTTTGATTTAGACGCCGCACTGTTCGTCAAAGGTTCATTCTCTTTGTGCACGTAAGACATACTGCAGAAGTCTAGGTTAGCGTCAGCGAATGGCTTGAATTTGTTCTGGAACTCGTGCCAGCTGCAGCCGTCCAAGGGACAGATGGAAGTCTTCCTCTCGTTGATGAAGAATTGGACACGGTAGGACTGGCTGCTGGGGTGGCCACTGAGCTCGTCGCACCTGGAAGAATTGAGATAGGTGACGTGAGTATATCTTCAAACCATCGACTCTGGTCAAGCGGCGTTAATAGAGAAAGTTGATTTTATACTGGAGTTAAGGGTTTAAAAAAAATAGCAAATAATACAGATTGAACACCTATAGTACAAATAGGAAGAGAATAGGAAAAGCATTGATACTGTTTATACTGATGATATTTTTTTAAGACTATATCGCAACGAAACCGTATGAAGAATGATTGAAAATCCGAATAAAATATGACTAGCAGAATAACAAAACATTATAAATATTTAAATAGGAAGACGATATCATTATACTTTGATAGTATTTGCTCGTAAAACAGGGGTATATATAGGTGGACTCAAGTTATACAGGGTTATTCTTAAAACATTAACAACCAACAACATTAACAACTTACATTTTACTCAAATGAACAACTTTTACTATGGGACCCAACCTGAAATCGCGAAAAAAAATCAGCTGTTCCCTACATTTTAACGAGTTATACGAATATAAATGTAGGGAATAGCTGATTTTTTTTTTGAGCGGGCCCTTTTAGTAATTAAAAAAAAATCTTAGGTAATTTGCATAGTAATGCGATTCGGGTACGTTGTATTGAGCAAGAACACAAATATGGGTATTAATCATATTTATGTGGTTACTGAATAAAAAGTGTCTAATTATTCAGACGGTGGAGTTTCTGCAAAAAACTAATAAAGGGTAATAAACGAAGACTGTCTAAAAATAGTCAGAAGAAGCGATATAAATGGATAATGACTTCAGCACCTGCTTGCAAAAGTAAACGTACTAGTGATATTTTCAATGTTATAGAGAATTTATTTTCATGCCAACATTATCATCATTTGCTCTTTTGGTATATGTATTATTTTCATTCCGATATAAGTATGAAAACTTGCCTATTAAGTACAGCAATAACATTGACAGAGAACGCTCCAATGTAGCTCGTCCTCCACACCCGGTGCGGGTCCATGTTACCAGCCTGCACGGGAGGATCTTCCTTGTAAAGCCCTAGGGCGCAGAACACCATCTCCAGCATGGTGTCGTGGGTAAAGTGGGCGCTCACCTTCCTGCCTCCACCCTCGACAAATGCCACAAAGTTGTCATATAGGTCCTTCATTGGTAAACGGCCAAGGTTCTCGTTCACCTAAAGTCGAGTGAAAGACTTGATTATAATTTATTCAATACGTCAATACCAATTACCAATAAAATTGTGGGCTTATAATCGCTTATTTTCTTCGAACAGCAAGTTTATAATTCAATCAGAAGACTGTCTATGAAGTTTCTTGTCCGTTCTTCTCCATAAAGATCTACTTTTTGGAACGGGCAACTAGCTTTAACTTTGTGACTAACTGACTGACTCCTTAACAATTAAAAAAGTGCCTGTAAATGTTTTAATTGAAATAAATGAAGATCCTGTGATGTGTAACGAATTCAGGTTTGTATAGGTAACGTCTAGGTAAGCGACATCGTCAAACGCAACATCGCTTAAATTTACATTGAATATAAAAAAATCCAGTCTCGAACTCACCCAAGACCCATATCCATTCCTGTAATAATGTCTGACGTCATCGTAGTACTCCAAGACGATGAGTTCTTCTTCAGTGAAGGCGGCACACCACGGGGACTTGTGTTCGGGTTTCCAGGAGCGGTAGAACCGACACATCTCGTAGATGGAGAAGACCATAGACGCGTTCAGCTTGGTTGTGATGCCTAGACGGTTCTGGACTGCGTTTTGGACCTATGAAAATGATTGGAAAACATTTATAGCAAAAATCGATTGAGCATTCAAAATCACAATTCTAAGATGGTCAACGACGATAAGTCTATGATTAGCACTTTTTACAAACCTATTAAAAATATGCCATGTTCGCAAATACAGATATCTTTTTTGTTGCAATATTCACATCATAATTTTCTCAATTTGCTTTCAAGTTACTTGTTATTAATAATTCCATTCCAATGTAGGTATCCTAATTCTATATAATTTTATTTAATACTATCTAATTGTTATCTAATGTTGACCAATTTTGTTTCTTTTCATTTAATTTCATCTTTTGTCTAGTTTTTATTATGTGATTTAACCCAATTTTATGATTGTATGTGTAACTACTAATATTGACTAATAACTTGTATGTGTGGTGCAAACTGTTAATATAAGTTGGTTATTAATAAATAAATACAATTTTCATAATTTTTTTGACGGTAGTAATAGATTTTATAGAAATCAACACTTACAGCAACATACTCCGGAGTAACAAAATATGAGTCCAGTTCACGAGCCAGAGTGTGTGCACCTTTCACTTCCTGCTGATACCGATCGCAGAACTCATACGGCTGCAAAAAGATAAGAAATAATTAGCAAATTATTTACAAAATATTTGGCACCTCTTCCAGTTCAATGTCCTGCGCAAAAAATTGTTTTGATGAACATTAAAAAGATATTAATCTGTACTTTCTCTAGATTAGCAGCTAAGATTCACTGTTCTACTGGAATTCTCATATTTATTTATAAGGAGACATTGCATTTTACCTGATTAAAATAGAAAGGAATTCAATATATACAAAATCACTGGTTATTGACGACCAGCAACCAACCTTTTTTATATTTATCTGTATGTTTCCTTTTTATTAAATTTATTCTTATATTTTTTCTGCTGTCACTCACTGTCTGGTTGAAAAATAACTGGATTGTGGAGGTCAGATAGGCAGTCGCTCCATGTAAAATACTGGTACTCAGCTACATCCGGTTAGACTGGAGGCCGACCCCAACATACCTAGTTGGGAAAAGGCTAGGTAGAGAACTAGAGAAGTATACCCGTTTTGAGTAATTTGTAAAAACAAAGGGCAATCAAGTCAGCTTCCTAGATAAAGTGGATAAGACAGAGATTAAAACAGAAGACGATCTGTCTAGCTCTGGCTAGCGAAGCAGGGGATCGAGGAGGGGGGGGGGGGGTGGAGGGGGCTTCAAGGGATCATACCGGAATAAATGTTTACTAGTGGATCACATTTTCTTCTTCCAAACTCACCCTAATAACGTCATCCCTCTGCCGTGACTCCTCCACGGTAACATTCAAGTTCATGCCATCGGTGAACCCATGTACAAACGCCATACAGCTGGTGATAGTCCTCTGTTCATTCGTCGGCCTGAAGTAGAACTTATCAGCCTGGCCGACGAGTAGGTGAGGGTACTTCTCCCGGATCCTCTTGCCAATGTCATAGAGTTCATCGTATCCGGTTCCAGTGAGGTAAGACATGGCCACATCCATGGTGTCATTCCATTTGAAGTTTCTGAAGTCTTCGATGTCCTACAATTAGATGATTCATTACATAATCAGCCTATAACGTTCCCACTGCTGATACACAGGCCTCCTCTCGGTGAGAGGGAATGGGCCGTAATCCACCACGCGGGCCCAGTGCGGGTTGGTAGATGTCACATGTCATAGAATTTTTGGTTCTAGGACATGCCGGTTTCCTCATGATGTTATCCTTCACCGTTTTGAGAGCAGTGGTGATACGACTTATATCTCGTAGGTAAGTCGCGGTCGTTACCACTGGGCCACCACTACTCCCATTGATGATTCATTGTTTATAGTTAAATAGGTCCGTTTTCAGATAATGGGAGTGAGTGTTATTTGAAAAGACGCACACATAATTATATTTGACTAATTATTTCTAAACAAATATTTGACGCAATGCCAGGATCTTTATCTATAAATGTTAGATCGTCTGATTTTATCTTTTAAGATGTTAGGTTCTCCAGTTTATTTATTGTTACTTTGTATTATAACCTAGGTTAGCCCGGGAAATTTAATTTTTCTTACGTTTTTTGCACTTTGCAAGTTAGTGTCAGGTTGTGTAATAATAATGTAGAGCAGTGGTGGCCAAGTGGTGACGGCCGCGACTTACGAGTTGTAGGTCGTAGGTTCGAACCCACACAGGCGCTTTACTTTGTGTAAATTATATTATCACCACTGCTCTCAAAACGGTGAAGGAAAACATCGTGAGGAAACCGGCATGTCCTAGAATCAAAAATTCGAAGAAATGTGACATCTGCCAACCCGCATTGGGCCCGCGTGGTGGATTACGGCCCACTCCCTCTCTTCGAGAGGAGGCCTGTGTCCCAGCAGTGGGAACATTATAGGCTGATTATGTATGTATGTGTAATAATCAAAATATGATTCGCGACCGTATCAAATATGTATAATTTACAGAATTATAATCATTAGAACCAATAATACATCTTTCTAAAATAGTCATTCCTTGGGGTAATTTGAACTTACTTGGCGCTTTCACCTTATATACCAAGATCTAGACACCAGAGAGAATTTTAAGAACGTTCAGTCTGATCTCAGTCTCAATCTGTTAAAAATTCTTCTAATTTCCCTATATGTTATTTGACAAGATTTTGACATTTGTTTGTTGCCGAAATGAGACTGCGACTAGATGTTGTATGTTTTAAATTACGAGAATTGGCCTTCTGACCTACAATATTATTACCAACACTCAAAGACATAATTAGGGTTCCGTACCAAAATGGTAAAAACGGAACCCTTATGGTGAGACTGTGAAAGAGCGCAGTTTGCACATTCTCAAACATTTTTTCTTTTTTTTTAAGCCGCATAGTTTTCGACTTTTGATGAAAAATGTAAAAAAACAATACCGTTCCCCCCCTTATCTCCGAAGTTTGCAAAGAGAAAAATCTGAAATAATTCTATGTGATAGAAGTTTATATAAAGATTACTTACAGGAAAAATAAAACGAAGTCTCTAAATAGCACACTTTTCAGAAATCATCAACAGTAGTTACATCAGTTCCACTATCGGTCAAGAGATGGCGCTGACATAAAACTGCAATATTCTACACCACAGTGTTAAAATTCTCTGATAAATATAGGCCTCGCCGATGAAAATTTAAAAACATATGATGGTACGGAACCCTCGGTGCGCGAGTCCGACTCGCTCTTGCCCGGTTTTTTTATAATAGGTATAAGTAGGTACCTGAGCACAAAGTTCGCTGGTACTAGTATTCCAGCTGTTGACAATTTCATCCTTTAAGAGTGCGACCTCCTTCATGCCAAGAGTGACGCTGTTGCCAGGGTTCCTGTTGCCGTGGCGGTTTATCGTCCATATTGACACCGCTTGGCAATCTGGAAAAAAAGATGAGAGTGTTAGCTTAGTTTTTATCGGACGAAAACGGGCTCAAAAAGCGGATGTGCACACGAGGCAGAATCGTGGACGCTCTCACCTAAGCGGATAAAACTTTTTACATACTAGTCCGATTTTGATCATTCTTTTTTTATTGGATAGGGTATACCTCGAAGTTGGTTCCATATAAATTTTGAAAAAAACTTCGTGAACGCTCGGCATTTTCCGGCGAAGGGGCGTGTCGCGCCGCGCCGCCGCGCATCACGCTTTACGTAATTAATTAATTTGCTTGTTTGGCGCCGACTCAAAATTACTTAGGTATACTTACATTAGTTTAAGAACTTAATTATTAAGGTTTATTATTTTTTGCTTTTCAGTTTTTTCGCCGGTTTAATTTTTTTGTTAAAAAGTTTTTATAGTTACAACTACTTTGCTGCAGTCGTACTGTCTACACGGAACGTCATCTTTGTCTACTCTTCCGTCAACAAACCGATGCTCATGCTACGCGTGGCTGACAAGGACCAATCTTTATTAAAGGAGTCCAGTTTATCCCGTTTAATATAATAATTTAGTCCAACATAATGGCTGAACATCTCTTAAGATACAGCGGGGCAATTACGTAACACATTATCAATCGGAATCGGTTTCATTTTGACAGTTCAACAACATGCATTGCGTTATTTACGTATTGAGCAGACAAATTGTTTGAACTTATGAAGCAATGGATTAGCAATTAGCTTCAAAATGATTCAGATACCGATTGATTGTGTGTTACGGAATTAGGGTGCAGGCCAGACCTAGTTTAAGGGATAGAGTTTAAAATTAGTGTACAGTCAACAAAAGAGATAAGTATGCAGGATCGTCGGATATAGTTGAAGTTTACTAAGAAGCCGATGGACGTTCTCGAATAAAATTTAATATTATCAATAGAAAACAAACAGCTCATTTATCAAATAAAATTTCAGTCGACAACATCCATCGGTTTCTTACTAAACATCAACTAAGTATATCAGACGATCCTGCATACTTATCTCTTTTGTTGACTGTACTCGTAATATTGAATTATGTCAACTGAATGAATGTATGCAGTGCAATGTGATTTTTGTTTATGGAATAAATTGCATTTTTTTTTTAATGGCAAACGACTTCGCAGCAGACCCACACGGAAAATTGGTTTAATAAATTCGTCGAGTTTTTTTACCTAGAGTCATCAAAACTACGTCAAACAAGTAAATAAAAACTGAAGATGGGTATTTTTTCAACTTTAGTTACATGCTTGACAATGATAACAAACTGCTTTTTAATGTTTGCATAATAAATGTGTTTTTTTGTGCTTCATAATTATGTCGTTTAGGTACCACTTCGCTAACACTTGACAAACACCGGTAACCGTCAATTTGTAGTAAGTTAAAGTATTTATATATTTAACACGTTAGCTGCCGCAAAAACATCATAAACTTTCATCTGGTGCGGTGGCGGTGTCGAAATGGACATCCATCAGGGACCGTGTATTTTTCACCGTCAGTGCGATGGTGGTCGAAAAGGGCCCGCCACGATGTTTTAATGCCAAATACCTACATTTGTAACCACAAGCCGAAATCTATATTTGTTTCTGTCGAACTCCTACAAATACCGAAGATAATCGTTCCGCACCAGCGAGAAAAATATAGTTTTGATTGACCGTGCGCACCAGCGCTAAGCTCCGCGTCGCCGTCGGGCCGATTTTGGGTGATCCGCAGTGAACGTGTTAACTAGTTTTTCACGACTACATTAGATCAACGCCATGCCAATATTATGTAGGTAGGTATGGTTTGTTGATATTCTTATGTAAACACTTTTCGTATGGCTCTAAATAAGGTAGGTACGCCAGATAACTTTAAACAAGGAATAATTTTGAAATTTTGAAATGTCAATTTGATTCCTCGAATAAAAGTTATGAGGCGATGGAATTATCAGCCCTTAATGGCCTACTTGAAATAAATTATTTGACATTGACTTTGACAGCAGGTAAACGTTCTATTGTGATAAGAAAAAAAAACAATAGATATAATCAAACATTTACTCGGTCACTAGAAAAATGCTGTGCGTCAGAGACTAAGGCGTACGTATACATGACCAGCGAGGTAATTGCGTAACACACTATCAGTAGCAATGGGTTCCATTTTGACAGTTCAACAACATTCATTGAGTTATTTACGTTGTTCAGCAGACAAATTTTTGAAAATTTGAAGCAATGGGTTAGCAATATCCTTCAAAATGATTCAGATTGAGATTGATAGTGTGTACAGTTTAGACAAGACTGTAATGACACTGATTTTGTCGAACGCTTCTATTAGGCTACAAGTCGTAAAAAATTATAAACTTCCATACAAACTTTTATTTTCTATATAGAATGAATTTGTACTTCCTTAATACCCACATAGGATGTGCGTCGTCTGTCACTTAATTTAAGATTTTAATTAACGCAGGCGCATCGCTTTTCCATCTGTATACTAACTTATTCCCGCGTCTGCGTCCCGTCCTCGTCTCACGTCCCTCCTGTGTGGCCATCGCCTAAAGATTACTCGTGGTGGACGAAGCCTAATGGCACGTGTTTTTATTTACAAATCCATCCTCATAGCTTCATACAGACAATTGTGAGAATAACATATTTATTCTATCGTTAGCTATAATTACTTTGTGTTCTTACATTGTTGTCTTTTTTCGTGTCAGATATTTAGCGGATAGTCTCAATTAAAACCATTGTTTTATGTGGTCATTGTATTTAGCCTTTTTTTTTCAATAACTAGTCCATGTTTTCGTTAGGTACAGGTGCCACATTATGACGCGCATTATCATAATCCTATCCTACCCTAAAGATATTATTATTAATATTATAAATGTAAAAGTTTGTGAAGATGTTTGGATGTTTGTTACTCAATCACGCGTAAACCGTTGAACAGATTTGGATGAAAATTGGCAAATAGATAGACCATTTCCTTGATTAACACATAGGATACTTTTTATCCCGATATTCCCACGGGATCAAAACTTACGCGGGTGAAACCGCGGGGCATTGCTAGTCCATGTTTTCGTTAGGTACAAGTGCCGCATTATGACGTTATCATAATTACATCATAATTCTAGTGCGAGGGAGAGACGGAGCTATGTATTACCGATAGCACCATCCTTTTTTCGGACTGGAATCAAGGTGACTTCATAATACGGCCCCTGCTCTACTAGGTACAGACTAGCACATCGAGCTACAACAATCTGTCAAATTTGTTTAATGGATTTTCAACTTTATCGCTAAAACATAAGGTTCAAAGTTGATTGGGAAAATTTGTCAGTTTCGAGTAGCTTGATGTGCTGGCGTCTGTTCTATTAACGGCTAATCTACCAAAACTTTTTTTTTTTGTTTGATCCGCTTTTCTTTTGTTCCTTTTGGTTTTTAGGGTTCCGTACCCAAAGGGTAAAAACGGGACCCTATTACTAAGACTTCGCTGTCTGTCCGTCCGTCTGTCTGTCACCAGGCTGTATCTCAAGAACCGCGATAGCTAGACAGTTGAAGTTTTAACAAATTATGTATTTCTGTTGCCGCTTTAACAACAAATACTAAAAACAAAATAAAATAAATATTTAAGGGGGGCTCCCATACAACAAACGTGTTTTTTTTCGGTGTTTTTGCTTTGTGGTAACCCTTCGTGTGCGAGTCTGACTCGCACTTGGCCAGTTTTTTATTTTCAAGTTTAGCATTTCCGACAGTTACTGCGATTTGATACAGTGACTGTTTTTTTTTTTTACTCACGTGAGTATGGTGTTACGATGTTTTTTTGTCTGACAATATACAACATTAGTTTTTGTTTATACTAAACCCGAAAAGGGTCATTGTACTCATCATTTTGAACAACTTTTTCTATGGGACCAACCTTGAAATCGCGAAAATAAATAAGCTGTTCCATACATTTGTGTTCACTTAAATCGATAAAATGTATGGAGCAGCTGTTTTTTTTTTCGGGTTTAGTATAATTATACAAAAACGAATGTTGTATAATACATAACTTTTTATCCCGGAAAATAAATAATCCTATGAGTGATTACTAATATCGTTACGAGTGTGAATAATAATTATTTATTTATCCTCGAACTAGAAGACTTCTTCATCTCTGTTCTTCATGTCTTTATTTATTTATTAATAACAAACTTATATTCTCAGTTTGCGCCACAGCTAAGTTATCGATCAATACGTCACAGTGTGCAGTGGTTACACACAAAACCATGAAATTAGTTTAAATTATATGAAACAAGACACCATTATTATTATTTATTTCTAAGTGGTCAATAACATGGCAAATAATAATAAAAATTAAAAACTCAAACCCAACCGTCTCTCGGCCAGTTAATTTTTTTTTTCTAAAATAAAAGAATTAAAGACCCTTAGGTCGTTAATTCTTAAATATAAAATATCAAATTTTCTTAAACATTTGATATTTTATAAGTTTAAAACTTGGCTGAGGGACAGTTGGGTTTGAGTTTTTTATTTTTAAAACACTAGCTGCGCCCCGCGGTTTCACCCGCATTAGTGTCGATCACGTGGGTGTCAGCTACCTCCATACAAAATTTTATGAAAATTGGTCCAGCCGTTTGAGCACGAAGAAGTAATAAACATTTATCAGCACACTCAAAAACTTTCGCCTTTATAATATTAGATTTTAGTAAGTAAGTATGCAGGATCGGCGGATATATTTGAAGTTTAGTAAGAAACCGATGGATGTTGTCGACTGAAATTTAATTTGATAAATCAGCTGTTTGTTTTCTATTTGGGGCAGCTGATGATTTTCTAATACTTGCTGTATAGTTACGCACGACGACATAATTATCAAGTTATAAATTTCCAATATAAGCTGATTTCTCTTTGTACGAAAAGCCTGTGCAATGCGAGTTCAGCTGAAACTGGAAACGCATAGCTTGATGTGTCGTCGTGTGTACCAATAAAGAAAAACAATCTACTTTGGACGAAAAGAACTTACCCAAAGGAGATAAGACAAAAAAAAAATTAAGAAAAAATAGAAACACAAAAAAAGAAATAAAACCTAGCGAACCATAACTAAAACTACAGATTAAGGCACATACAGAGCACTTCCTCTCAGTGTATGTACCTACAATAAAGTAAATAGCTCATCTCCGCAAAAAAATATACAACCTCATACTTTTTGTGATACCTACCTAGCACAGTACCTACAGTCGAGCATGTTCATGAATTGAAAATATACATTTATAGGCAATGGTAAGTTTCATAAAACTACAGCTTTGCCTAACAATTTTGTAAGCAATCTGTAACATCATAAATATGTGACTACATTAAATCAATAATATTGCTAAAGACTCTAAAATTGTGCGCAATCCCTTGTTCGTATTTTAGCGTAAAGTTAGGTTCACAAAATATATTTACGCAATTTTTCTATGAACATATATTATTTACTTTTTGCAAATAAATGAATCTTATCTTATCTTATCTACTCTATGTCTATGAAAATAAATATCTTGACATCTTGACAATTTGACACAATATATATCGTATATATCTATCTCGAATCTGGGGGCACGGCAGTGCCCCCGCCAAGACGAGCCAAGCGAAGCGCAAGGGCACTACCTACCTTTTCTCGAATCGAAGCACTTCGTCGTATTTTTGAACCTTCTTAACTTGGGTTTGGATTATACCAGATAAACAAAATTTTCGGGATATGATGTCAGTGGTTGACTTATTAAACCTATAAAGTTTCAATTGCATAGCTCTTATACTTTAGATTTTATTGATATCTAAAATACCCCGATTTCGTCACTGACTCACTGATGATCATCAATATTCTAAGGTTCTTCCTGAAGTCCTAGAAAGCTGAAATTTGGTATGTAAGCTAGTAATAGTACACAAACAACAAAACAATTCTAAAACTGGGAACTTTTACCCTCCAACCCCTTAAACTAGGGGATGGAAGTTTGTACGAGACTTCCGCAAATTTTGACGCTAGAGTGCTGAAAATTGATATAGGGACTCCTTGTAATAAATTATAAAATACATATTTCAAGATTTTTAGTGAAGAACCCCCCAAAAAAATATTTTTTTATTTCATAAGCAACTTTCAAAAAGATGTGAAATCCCACCAAAAACATTTTCATGTAAAATGTTGCCAAGACAAGACCACATATGGCTCGCACTGCCAATAAGTTATCAGATCTCATGAGTAGAGCCAAGCTTCTAACTCTACACGCCCTAACTTCACAAACTCTACACCTTAGTCAAAATATGTGGCTTGGCCGTTTCGCTACCATCACATGGGCGTAAGGTGAAAAGTGTATTCACTGGTCATTATTTTTCTGTTATACAATAGTTCTTGTAGTAACGAAACGGCCAAGCCTCATATTTTGACTAAGGTGTAGAGTTTGTGAAGTTAGGGCGTGTAGAGTTAGAAGCTTGGCTCTACATGAGATCTGATAACTTTTTGGCAGTGCGAGCCATATGTGGTCTCGTCTTGGCAACATTTTACATGAAAATGTTTTTGGAGGGATTATTATTTGCAGGGATAGCTACACATATTCGTTGAATATTTCAACAATCTGGCTATTACAGTTCTAAAGATACAGACGGCGTAGGATTATTTAGTGTACCGTATACCTGCGTCTCAAGATTTTACTGTGATACTAAACGTAGAGATTAGGAATTATAAAAACATTCTTATATAAAAAACCAGCTACCCAACGTGCCAAGAATGTTTAAAAAAATATGCAGAGAAATATATTATGCTCGTTAAATGTTTTGAATTGGTGGCGACCTAGACTATTTTACTACATGTTATAAAACAAAGTGCCCCCGCCGCCTCTGTCTGTCTGTCCGAACGCGATAAACTCAAAAACTCCAGAACGGATTTTCACCAATGGACGAGTGATTCATGAGGCAGGTTTTAAGCGTACAATTCATTAGGTATGGTTTTGGGCAAATTGGGTGAAATATGACGATGATTGTTGAAGATATCGGGAAAAATCATGCCGACTGATAGCTTTACTGGCGTGTGCCTCGTAAACCGATAGAGTTATATTATGTTTATCTGGATTAACAGATATATGGTACTTTTAATGCCTCTTTTTTTCCGACTCGTGGTCTACACAAACAAACCACGAATAAGCGACCTTTTTTAAAAAACTTGTGTAGAAAACACCAAAATCGAAATCAAAAGTCATTAGACTGAGAACACAGCACTTTTCGAACGTCAAAATTAGGTACAAACGCCAGCACATCAAGCTACCCGAAACTGTCAAATTTTCCCAATCAACTTTGAACCTTATATTCTAGCTATAAAGTTGAAAATCTATTGAAGAAATTTGACAGATTGTAGTAGCTTGATGTGCTGGCCTCTGTACATAAGATAGTACCCCAAAAGACTCGCCCTTCAACACTTCCTAGCACTTTCGCTGGGAAGAAGTGGCCCAACAAACTTCCTAGAAACACAAGACTTTTCAAGAGATTTTCTCATGTTATTCAGTTACTACGAGTATATGTACAGTCAACAAAAGAGTTAGGTATGCAGGATCGTCGGATATAGTTGAAGTTTAGTAAGAAACCGATGGATGTTCTCGAATGAAATTTAATTTTATTAATAGAAAACAAACAGCTCATTTATCAAATTAAATTTCAGTCGTTGCAGTAGCATGTCCGATTGTCCGTCGGAACGGAAAATATGGAATTGAACTAGCAAACGACATTGAGGATGACTTGCCATTGGTGCTGGGAACGGAGAATTATTAAGTGAGGGGAAGAATTAAGTCACGATATGTCAGCAGTAAGGTGTACGATGCCTACATTTTAGTTAATAGGGCTACAAGTAACTCGGTAGCTGATATTACTAACTATTATTGCAATTGTTTGGTGGGTAATCGGACAGTCGGATGCTGTGCTCACGTTATGATCATTTTGTGGTATCTTGGTTGGGCTCGATTTTAGTCTGTTAAGCCGCCGGCTCCGTTTTGAGACATTTTTAGGGTTCCGTACCTCAAAAGGAAAAATGGAACCCTTATAGGATAACTTTGCTTCCGTTTGTCTGTCTGTCAAGACCCTTTATCTCGAGAACGCGTGAAGGTATCGAGTTGAAATTATCATCCTCAGTCAAATTAATAATTATTACATAAATTACAAAAAAACAATTAAGTACTTATTAAGAACAAATGGGTTAGCAAGCTGATAGAAACCTGTCATTTTAATATTTTATCAAAAACATCGGCATTTTTACGGAACAATTATTTGGCGCCAACATAAATCTCTACATAACCCGCAACTGAATAGCGACAGTAATTCGACCTATGTCAACAAGCTATTGTTATGTTTATAAATTACTAGCGGACAAAACGTTGTTTTGCCATATAAATTATTTCTAGCTGCCCGGCGCTACTTCGGTTGCGTTGTGTCCTACCCCTTACTCTACCCTACCCCTACCCTACTCCTACCCTACTCCTACCTTACTCCTACCCTACTCCTACACTACTCCTACCCTACTCCTAACCTACTCCTACACTACTCCTATAAGTAAATATAAGTATTTAATACTATGTCCGTCTAAAACCGGATAAAAAAAGGATAAAAAGTATCCTATGTCCGTCTCCTGGTTCTACGCTGCCTCCCCACTAATTTTCAGCCAAATCGGTTCAGCTGTTCTTGAGTTATTAATAGTGTAACTATCACGACTTTCTTTTATATATATATCTTTTCTTTTGTTTTTATATATAGATTTTAGTTTGTCACATTTCCAATTAAAAATCTTAAATTACACATAATTGCACTTTATGCAAGATTTTTTTTGTTAGATGATCATTAGGCCCTTATGTTCAATATAAATTATGTACTTAATTAAAAATAAACTTACTTGCTGGCGTCTCGTAGTCTCGTATATCTCCCCTGATGGTGTCATACGGTGTCTTCGACCCAAACAGCTGATAGGTGCACGGCGCGTTCCAATAACAACCTCTCACAAACTCTACGAGTAATACTACGAGTAGTAGTTTTGACATCTTGACTGCGAGCCGACGTCGGATTGTGTTGGCTATAGCGAGTCAGCTTCCTATATTGTCCCCACTACGGTAGCAACACACTAGCTAAAGGTGCATCCATAATTGTGTACGATGCAATCATAAATTATTCATGAATTTTATTCAATAATTTTGATTGAACTGTTTTTATGTCAAATTTCAAATGGGCGTTATTAAATAAGCCCTGTAACACATATGCATACTTGAAAATCTAGATCCACAATTGTATGGTTAAACAATACGATTTGCTGTAAACTGACACATGCACTGTTATAACTGACAGCTGATGTTCGCAGATGACTTTCGCCTTATATGACCTCGATTAAACTTGTTCAGTATAACGGAGCTTACTACTGTTTAATTGTTTTGCGCTAAGTGTTCTCAGGTCATCTTGAACATTAAACGGTAACACTGTGGTTCATAAGGAGCAGTTAAATTAATGTCAATGTTTAAGGTAAATAAATTAAATGTCATCACTAGATTTATAATCCCCATTTTGATTTACTATTTGAGTCTGTTGATATTCAGACTACTTAATTATGATTTGGACATTTTTATTTTTGGGCATTTTATTTTTTTGTCATTTTTATTTTCGTTAATTTTTAATTTTGGACATTTTTATTTTTGAACTTTTTTTCATTTTGGTATTTTTTTATTTTTTGACATTATTATGATTTGGACATTATTATAGTAATCCATACAAAATACTACGAATATCATAACACGGCAAATGTGACCAAGAGCCCAGAGGCAAGAGGTATTTAATATGTTAATAGTAGGTTAATAATAATATTCACGTTTAAAACAGACTGTAGAAACGCATGTATGAAACCTGCCTTGTGTCCGCCATGACCATCTATAGTTATTATCGATAAAGAATTCAACGACATTACATTTCTTGTTATCAATGGTATGACTTAACAAACTACACTTACATAACCTGTAAAATGTACGACTTTTTGACTTTTCTATTGGGTAAAAGAAGGCTCGTCCCGGCTCCATTGTGTCGCGCCTTTACAATCCAATTGTTGGACTATGAGAGCAGTGATGGCCCAGTGGGAGAGCAGTGGTGGCCCAGTGGTAACTGCCGCGACTTACGAGTTGCAGGTAGAAGGTTCGAACACAGACAGGCGCTTTACTTTGTGTAAATTATTTCATCGCCACTGCTCTCAAAACGGTGAAGGAAAACATCGTGAGGAAACCGGCATGTCCTAGAACCAAAAATTCGAAGACATGTGACATCTACCAACCCGCACTGGGCCCGCATGGTGGATTATGGCCCACTCCCTCTCACAGAGAGGAGGCCTGTGTCCCAGCAGTGGGAACATTATAGGCTGATTATGCTATGCTATGCTTATGCTATGTTTGACTATATTTAAACCAATCTCTAAGTTTAATCAAATCTAACGTTATAATGCAGATGCAATTGACATTATCGTGGCCTGTCCATGTCATATTAAACAATCTTGTACGACAAAGTTAGAGATAAGAAATGTCCCTAAGCTACAGAACGAGACGAAAGAAAATCTTTGTAATGCTGTCGTCAAAATCGGTGAAATATTGAACATTCCTTTGCAAACCTCCAATATAAGAGACATCTACCGACCCTTTGTGAAATCGGATGTTGTTAAACCAATCGTAGTGGAATTTACCTCAGTCTTGGCAAAAGAAAGTGTTATGAATAACCTTAAAAACCTGACCCTGCATGAAAAGAAAGATAAACTTAGTAGGTACCTCTATTTTTGATCTAGAAGGCTCTCCACAAAATACTGGTATCTGGCTGCATCCGGTTAGACTGGAAGCCGACCCCAACATAGTTGGGAAAAGGCTAGGCAGATGAAGGCCCCCCGAAACCAATATTTATCTCGGATTATCTTACTCCAAAGGGAAGGCGACTATTCTTTTTGGCCTTTTTTCGATTTCGCAAGTCCCTACAATTATATCTTCTGTTGGACATCTTATGGTAAAATTTACCATAAGAAGAAAGAGGGGATGCAACATGTTCGCGTCGAAGAAGAGGCAGATCTTAATAAGTTAAATGAATAAACAACCGAATGACTATCTTCCCTTGTCAACCTTCGCTGCCCTGTCGTATATTTATGCGTACATAGTCTTGTAGAGGTAATACTTTCATGCGTTAGCCTTTAGTTCCACGCTGTAATGTCGGACTCCTACCGACTAAAACCCAAATGTTCCTTCTAGTAAGATAAATCGTGGGCCCCGGAGAAACTAGTACATTCGCCGCACCCCCGTCTGGTATCAGCCTGACATGCGTATCGGGCCCCATCACCATGTGTCCGTACCCTTAGAATTTGGTTACAAAATGATAATAGCACACGTTCGTGGACACATTGTTTATTACAATTAATTTATCATTAAAAAGCGAACACATTGCATTGTGCCTACCATGTGACTTGTACAGACGCCAGCACATCAACCTACCCGAAACTGTAAAATTTTCCCAATCAACTTTGAACCTTATGCCTTAGTGATAAAGTTGAAAATCTATTAAAGAAATTTGACAGATTGTAGTAGCTTGATGTGCTGGCGTCTGTACTACACGTGCTCATTATATCTATGTATATTTTACTAGATACATTTGCATTTCAACATCTGTTAGCACTTGTTAATATCCTATTACCTTGATTGAAATGGAAAATATAATTAATAATTTCTGTTTAACACCAAAGAATTACAATGCAAATGTTTATTGGTCAAAACCGTAAACTATTTGTACCTTAGTAAATAGGAACATTGATTATTTTATTTTCTAATAAATCTTTATTTAACAACGAACAATGAACAAAATGCACCTAGGCATCTTTATGAGGCTAGTGCATTCACCTTTCAAAGCTTATGACATATAATTATGTAGTTTTAACTGCTTACAACATAGGTACACTTGACACACAATAACCATGACAATTTTATTATGCAAATTATTTAGTTACTGATTGCAAGATAATTATAATAAACATTATTTAGGTTTTTTATTGCTGGATTTGCCCGCCCGCTCTTGGCCTCTCTTGGAAAGCGATGGATGAGGTCTATGATGGAACGAGGCATAGGGCCTGAATTCCTGTTACTTCGTTCGGGTACGTCAGTCGCGAGTGTGAATATACATTATGTTCTTTATAGCACCATACTGCGTCACTGACGTCAGCGGCGCGTATGTTGGTACTGACCATACGCGACCGACGCGACGTCAGCGTGTGTGTAGCGTGCGTGCGCGCATGGGCTGCTGTGGAGCAACGCCTTACGTAATTGACATTTAATACTGCAAGTGACAGCTAATGAGCATCCGGTACACTCTCGATGCTTTAATTTCTGTCTTCTACTTGATTCAAGACAGTGAAGAAAGTGTACGAAGCTTTTATGATCTGAAACAATAAACTTTCTGATTAGATTTGCTGATGGCATCAATATCTGCATGTCTGCAGTCACTGGGGTCCATCAAAATACTGTACTGAGGTCCTAGTATGGACGCGTGGACCCTTTGTAGACGGCACGGTTCTTTTACGATACGGCGTATAAACCGTACCGTAGAAAAAACGTGTCGGTCAACAAGCTTCCATAGTGATCCATACATACAACACTGACGACCGTGTCTACACACGGCGAATAAACCGTAGTTATTCACGGCAAGAAAAACGTGTGTGTACAGTCACGAGCAAAAGTATGTATACACTTGACTTTATTCAAAGGCGATTTTCTCCTTTATTTTTGAATGAAATTTTATATTAGTAGGAACATAGTATGTTCGAACCCATAGGTTTATGTAAATTGTCGTATTTCAACGTTGCATTCGTTATTTCGTGAAAAAATCGCCATTTAAAGTTGCCAAGTGTTGACATATTGGTGCTCGTGACTGTACAAAAAGCCTTACAGTAACGTAATGTTAATTCAAATAATTTTTGAATCGAAATAAGTACCTTAATTTTATAGGCTTTTAGTTTAAATTACGATGAGCACATTAGTTAGATATGAATAGATTTTGAAAACGTAAATATTATGTGCTAAACGAGTTAGTATTTTCGATTTAATCGTTAGAATTTACAGTACTCGTATTTCGCGTTCGTGCTAGGCCCACTGACATGCATGTTAAAATGTATGTAGCGGGGATTCAGTAGTCAGCCCGACTGGTTAGCGGGATTGTCCGAAAGGGTTACCGCTGGCCCGGAACATAAAGGGCTAAGGAAGGAACACGGGTGGGTTTTAGTCAGTAAGGGCCTGTGCACACCACGTTTTTTAAACGCGCCGTCGACGCGCGTTTGCGCGCTTTTATCCTATAGAAGGTCTACAGGCTGCGTCTGACTCGCGTGCGTATCGCGTCTGTATCGCTACAAACGCGCGTCAACGGCGCGTTTAAAAAACGTGGTGTGCACAGGCCCTAAGAGTCTGACACTCCCTTCCGCTCCACCCAGAGCGGAAGGGGTCATTTAATAATTTCCCATCCGAAAAAAAAAGCCCGACTACCATTTTGCGGACTTCCTAATATTTATCCACGGCAAGAACTATTGTACATTCTACCTATAAGGCGGGCCCTAAACGATCAATAATATATTGTACAATATCACGAATTACGCAATGTTTTTGATCGTTTAGGGTTAATATTGAAGATTACGCAATGATTGAACAAAAGTTAGGGCGATTTTAATTTTTATTACACCATTTTTTAATTGTAGGTACCGAATAGGATAACTATTGCACAGGTCTTGCTCACGCAAAAACATTGAAGCTTATAGGCCGTCAATGTTGAAAATAAAAAATTATGAAAATAATGGATCGTTTGAGTGCAAAGGTGCAAACGCGGATTCAAATCCCGCCAATCCGTCTGCTAGAAGTGGAGGCGTGGGGGCCACGCCTCTAGTCCGTGCACCTTCACGTAATAAGAGTAATTTCCCCGTTTAACATTTATTGTACCTGTCACTTCCCGCGTGGTAAGCAGCGCTGTTTATCGACTGATAGGATTAGATGCAATAACTCGTGATTAGAGAGACCAATAAAACCATAAATAGATCTTTTGTTCAGGAGATAAGACTTACAGAAGTGAAGCAAGAAAGTGACAGCGTGGTGAACCCGCCAGCAGTGATTCGGACTACTCGGCACGTGCGCACCATGACGATGAGCAGCGCGCGACGCACGCGCAGTGAGCAATTGTACCATGGACACTCGTAGGCAGCACCCGCTAACTCGGAACTCTGAATAAAACACACAACATATATAGTACCTATAATATGCCTGGTTTCCCTGCAGGGTTTGGTAAAAATGTTACCTGTAGGTACATCTTTGCCAAAGCCCCAGTACACACAGAAACCGCCAGTATAAAAAAAGATAAAAAGAGGTTACATACCACGCGCTCAACAAAGAATGTCACCACATACACACACGTACGCGCGCAGCATAAAACGTTCCCACTGGTTCCCACCAGGGCCGTCTTTACCTATTGTGCAGGGTGTGCGTTGCACACGGGCGCAACGGTCCTAGGGGGCGCCGAGCGCCGCTCGCTTCGGAGCCCCAATCGGCGCGCGCGATGGCCGGCCGCGGCACTTTCGATGACCAACGTAAAAAGAGCTCCGCTTTCCATACATTTTGTATAGCATCTGGAGCTCTTCTTATATTTGTCGAATTACACCAAAGCAAGCCGCGCCACGAGCGCGCGAGCGGCTTTTACAATATTTTTTTTTTTCAACATGAAATAAACCTTATTACACATTATTAAAGATTATATTTTTAGTGTAGTAGTGAGTGTCGCATCGCTCGGCGGCACCTGTTTCAATTATTCGTTTGAAAACACGCCGACAATCATATTTCGAATAATGCGAATTCAACTGTTTGGGATAGACAATTATAAACAAATTGCCATGCCATGGACGAACGTCAAGCGCGCGGCATTTCTGAAAAGCGTGAGTACGCGTGGCGCGTGCCGCACTGTTCTACCGCTCGCTACACGTAATTTTGCGAAATAAGCCTTGGCGCCATGGATTAAGTTTTATATTGAACTTTGTACCCATTCCATTTTGACCGCGCGCTTACTAGGGGACGCTTTTTTTTTTACTAGGGGGCGCTCGGGTAATGTTTGCACACGGGCGCTACATGGGCTAGAGACGCCTCTGGTTCCCACTTTACCAAGGAGTATCCTGTTACCCAGTAACTGGGTTGTGAAGGTCAGACAGGCAGTCGCTCCATGTAAAGTACTGGAATTCAGCTGCGTCTTGTTAGACCGGAAGCCGACACCCAACATTGTTTGGAAAAGGCTCTGCAGATGATGAATAGTAAAGGTTTATCTATCAGTAGTTCATTATATTGTTACCTCCTCTGAAAGCTGGTTGCCCTGGTAACAGTACAGGAACATTTCCATCGTCAGGCACAATAGATAGGCCACCATGGGAATGCTCCGGACCCAGTTCTTGTTATGTATTTCCTGAAAAATATAAGATTTCATTAGCTTTGGACTCAGTACCCTAATTGCTTAACACACCACACACTAATCCATTGCTTCATTTGTTCGAAAAATTTGTCTGCTCAACAACGTAAATAACGCAATGCATGTTGTTGAACTGTCAAAATGAAATCCATTGCTACTGTTAGTGTGTTACGCAACTACCTCGCCGAAGTCGATCATGAAGATATTGTGTTACGTCAATTGATACATAGACCCCACATTACCAAACTTAAGTGGCAGTGGGTAGGGCACATTGCTCGCAGAACAGACGGCCGATGGGGCCGAAAGGTTCTGGAGTGGCGACCGACGACCTTGCGAAAGCCGCAGGAACCCGCTGGATGCGGGAAGCACAGAACCAGTCGAAGTGGAGGTGCTTGGGGGAGGCCTATGTCCAGCAGTGGACGTCTTTCGGCTGAAATGATGATGATACACACACATACAGAAACTACAGAATGCCAATTGCTACGATGCTTAAGGTTCCCCGAAACGATAAATTACAATAGTCAATGTTTTAGTGGTTGATATGTACAGACGCCAGCACATCAACCTACCCGAAACTGTAAAATTTTCCCAATAAACTTTGAACCTTATGCTTTAGCGATAAAGTTGAAAATCTATTAAAGAAATTTGACAGATTGTAGTAGCTTGATGTGCTGGCGTTTGTACATTGATACGCAAATCACACTAATATTATAAAGGCGAAAGTTTGTTACTTCTTCACGCAAGAACTACTGAACGGATTTGGATGAAATTTGGCACACAGATAGTTTATAACCACGATGGGATACTTTTTATCCCGATATTCCCACGGGATCGATATGCGGGTGAAACCGCGGGGTGCAGCTAGTTAATCATATACCAACTGCAATTGAAGCGATTGACAATATTACTACAATTACAATTGACTGCAATTGATAGTTTCGGGAACCCTTTACATAATATATGTAAGTAGCCATTTTGCTTCGTTTATTTATTGGATGGTCGTGAATATATTGAAGTACTACAATTTATAAGTACCTATACAACCAAATATTACTATTTATTATTTAGTACCTAGTGTAAACAGCAGGTTGTAAAATAAGATATTCAAAGCAAAAACGGCTGAACGGATTTAGATGAAATTTGGCACACAGATAGTAGATATTACTTGGATAAACAACATCAAAATCCAAAGTCATTTATTCAAATTTAGAAATAATATTTTTTTTGCCAAAACATGGCAAAGATTCAGCACTTTTCGAACGTCAAAATGACATAAGACAGTCCCCCAAAACGCCCGCCCTTTACCACTTCCTAGTGCTTTCGTTGGGGAGAAGAAGTGGCGCAAACATAGATATTTACATGCCTATGGGCGCAACAAACACACAGAATACTTTTAGTCCCGGGAATACGTTCCCGTGGAATATTTTTCGACATCCACACGGTCGAAGCCGCGGGCAAATGCTAGTATTATTATACTTTATTACAACGTTTATTTTAGTTTTTTATGTTATTCGAATGGCTGGAACATGATCGCCTGCAGCTATACCCAGGCTCTGCTGTTCACTGACGACACCCTGTGCGATCTACCAATTACATAGGTACTTCTTGAAATCTTAGAAACAGCATAGCTGTGTTCAGTACACAATTATGTAGTATTTTTAAGAGGAAAAATATAAAACTGAAAATTATTCTTAGTAACCTACTTATTTATATTAATGTGAGCATTCCGTTTGAGCATCTTTTGCTAGATTAGCAAAATCAGGTTTGTAGTTGGAAATATTTTTTGATCGACCAGTCGATCGCGATCGACCGGTTGGCCAGCCCTCGTATAGAGTCTACATTTCCTATAAAAGAGATTAGCATAACAAACAGCATCATCATAATCACCCTATAATGTTCCCACTGCTGGGACACAGACCTCCTCCCTGTGAGAGGGAGTGTGTGGTACGACGCGGGCCTAGTGTGGTAGATTAATGATTATAAATTCATACTACGTAATAAATTTCTATTTTGTCATGGAAAATGAAAAAGCTTATCTAATTCAGTTATAGCTACATTTGTGGTTAGATAGTTCTGGTTCGAAAACATGGTAAGGTAAAAGTGATTTATGGCAAACGAAATTAGGCATACAGCCTTGATAAATATTTCAAAACACAAATACTTACTGATATAATTGTAGTTTTTCTCCATAGGTAGAGTCAACAAAACAGATAAGTATGCAGGATCGTCGGATATAGTTGAAGTTTAGTAAGAAACCGACGGATGTTCTCGAATAAAATTTTATTTTATTAATAGAAAACAAACAGGTAATTTATCAAATTAAATTTCAGTCGACAACATCCATCGGTTTCTTACTAAACTTCAACTATATCCGACGATCCTGCATACTTATCTCATTTGTTGACTGTACCTACGCTTTGAAATGGGCAACTAACTAGCTTCATATTTTCTGACTGACCGACTTCTTGACAATTCAAAAGTGCCTGTTAATGGTTTTATTGAAATAGATGCTTTGAGTTTGAGTGTTTTAATAATTGAAATATTTTAACTTGAAAATATATTCCTAACATTTTTGTTTATGACTCGGTACGTCTACACTTTTTTTTAAAGATTTATAATATTACTAGCTTCCACCCGCGGCTTCGGATAAAAATAAAATGCTTACCATAGCGACCTGATAAGCCGTGATACATATGATAATGGCAGACCCAGTGAACAGCGCTAGTATGGGAAAAGAGAAATACTTCTGGATCAGTGTGGCTGTCTTCAATGCGGCTTGGTGCTTGACCACGCACTGCTGCAGGCGTGAATGTACTGTTCGCTCTTGTTCAGGAGTTAGAAGATGCTGTGAACAAGGAAATTTTATATTCGTAGACAATAACTAACCGAATCAAGAAATAATGGAAGAAAGTTCGACATCAAGACTAAATAGGTTAGGAGTAGGGTAGAAGTAGGGTAGGAGTAGTGTAGGAGTAGGGTAGGAGTAGTGTAGGAGTAGGGTAGGAGTATGGTAGGGGTAGGACACCACGCGAACGAAGTAGCGCCGAGCAGCAGAAATAATTTATATATACGTTCAAAGTTGATGATTGAGTCACGTGACACTTTACGGGGTTGGTTTTATAATGTTTTCTGTTTGCATTGGTGTCGATATCACCATCCAAATTTTTACAGGGTGTTCTACCCATGAATATGAACAACTTTCACTATGGGGCCAACTCTGAAATCACGAAAAAAAACAGCTGTTTCATACATTTTGGTCAAGTAGTGAAGTTTTGTATGAAACAGCTGATTTTGAAGTCGGTTATTTTTTTTTTTTTGAAAAAAGTTTTTATTTGTTGTAAATAATACTACGTTGATGTCCTTATCGCTAAGTAGGTATACCTTTTCAGACAATGTGATACCCTCGCACAGAGTCCTTAGGGACAGCCCGACTAGTCTCAGTCTGCAGCGACAGACCGCTATCAGTGACGTCACCAACGTATCCAAGCTCACGTTCAACACTCCAGAGATAATCACTGCCGAGCTCTGCAACGAATAAAATAAGCTTGGAATTAAAATCATCATCACCTTCCTGTCCTTGTCCCATGTTACTTGGGGTCAGCGTAATAGGTTTTCTTCTTTCATTCTCCCCTGTCAACCGTCACGCTATCATTCACTCCCATTGCTTTCAATTCATTCCTCACACAAGGCATCCATCTTTTTTCTGGCCTTCCTCTCCATCTCTATCCGTCCACATTTATATTTGCAACTCTTTTTGTCACGTGCGTTTCATCCCTCTCATCATAACACAAGCTGCAATGGAATACAGGAAATAATTGAATTAAGAATGTGAAGAATAAAGGCACACGTATCAAATCGGAAAGGGATCGGCACCGTATCGCCTTTCGCCTCGCCGTCAAACAGGCGTCAATCTAACGTAAGCACGTAACCAAAGCGGATCAGAAACTCCGATACGTCGACTTGGCTACGGCTACGCGATGCCGCGCTTACGGCTCGCCGACCGCTGTGTGATGGTGCAGCAGGCAGGCCGGAAGGGTGAGAGGGGCAAGGGTAGACGAAGAGACGTAAGCTTGGGTACGGAGAGATGTAAGCCGAGCCGTAAGCGCAGGGACGACGAGCCTTACACACCACACCGCGGTTCGTGAGCTTGTCCCGAGGCGAGGCGATTACGTTACGATTCCGATTAGTGTGCGTTGCTGTAGGGAGTTTCATACAATTTACAAAGAATACTGAACGGCTCGAGTTGATACGGTGTCGATCCGTTTCCGATTTGTTACGTGTGCTATGATCTTTAGCCTACCTGATTGGCGTATGTTAGTTCGTAAGCAGGAGACTTGGTAGAATCATATGGATACCTGCGAACAGCCCAAGAATATTTTTTGATAGGTGTTGAAATTTTCTTGTGTATTTTTCAGGCTTGAATTATACTATAGGTACAGTCAACAAAAGAGATAAGTATGCAGGACCGTCTGATATTATAAGTAGTTGAAGTTTATTAAGAAACGATGGATGTTGTCGACTGAAATTTAATTTGATAAATGAGCTCTTATTGTTTTTTATTAATAAAGTTAAATTTTATTCGAGAACATCCATCGGGTTCTTACTAAACTTCAACTATATTCGACGCTCCTGCATACTTATCTGTTTTGTTGACTGTACATAATATTAATTTATAATAACGCTGAAGATTTCATTTCTCTGAAATAGCCCATTCGTGAGAACGGTTGTAGGCTAGATAACATCACGCTTCGACCTTTAGGAGCCGAGCGTGGCGGGTAAAACCGCGAGGCACAGCACGTTTGAAGTAATAGTTGAAGAAGTTGATAAATAAAGGAATCATCTTTACAGCCGCCAGAAATCATGTGACGTCACACACATTAAAGGGCTTCAACACTTCTTGATACTTTGAATGAAATTAAACTATTTATTCCATAACTTCTTAACCAGAGAATATATATATAATATATATATATAATAATGGTACCTTACAGCATTCACGATAAAATTGTTTTTTTTAACCACTTTTTTTTTTTTTGCTCGTAGCTAAGGGTCGTAGCGTAATTCTTAAGAATTGAGCCATCAAATACAAAAAAATAGGTAGTTCCAAAAATATGCGCGTTCAAACAAACAAGCAAACTCTTTATATAGATATATTTATTTATCACTCTTAAAACTATCGCAAAATTAAAATCCAAAATGAAGACTGCAATAATTTTAAAATTTTCGTATTTTGCGATTATTGTAACCGCCATCTTGGGTTTTCATTTTGAAATTAGTTCCTGCCGGGAGTCCCCCGACCACACATGTTTTTTTTTTCTTTCGATCACGAAGGACCCCTAAATTCTCTTTGTCGTACTGGTAGGGCGGAGTAATACACTGTTGTTCCTCGTACATAACAGTTGTCCTGTGTTACAAAATGAAGAAAATCCTTTCAAATGGTGAAAGATTTTTTAGAATAGGGGCTTTTTTTTTTTTTTTTGCGGATGGGAAATCATCAAATGACCCCTCCCGCTCTGGGTGGAGCGGAAGGGAGTGTCAGACTCTTACTGACTAAAACCCACCCGTGTTCCTTCCTTAGCCCTTTATGTTCCGGGCCAGCGGTAACCCTTTCGGACAATCCCGCTGACCCGGCAGTAGAATAGGGGCTGTGGTTACGGAGATTACCTACCATACCTACACTACACAAAGTCGGTTTGAAATGTCAAAATGTCAAAATAACAGCTTTTTACTAAATGCATATGAAAGTATACACGGAACTAATATAAAACAAAAAAAAAATTGTTTGCCTGTCTATTTGTTCCGGCTAATCTCCAAAACGGCTAGACCGATTTTGACAGGATTGCAGTAGCAGATAGCTGATGTTATAACTTTATAAGGAATAACTTAAACTACTTTTATTTTGGAAAAAGAATTAGGGAATCGCGCAAAAAAATTAAAACCCATGAATTTCTGACATCCACGCCTGGCCCTTTTTTATTATTGCAAGCTTTTGCCTGCGGCTTCGTCCGCGTGCATGTCACAAATTATCCCACGGAATCGTATCACCGAGATAAAAAGTACCTATTTCCGTTTTAGCGTGAAAGCGTAACAGTTGTAACAAACCCGCATTTATAATATTAGTTTTTTTTTCCTTTATTTTTCAATACAATCAATTACACTAACTAATTTTTACAAGCATACACTTGTCTAAAAACCTTTGAAGGTTTATGTGACAAAGTTAGGATAAGTATAGATTATAGGTATTACCAGGCTCTCAGAGGCAGTTGGTTCTTCTCAGCACTGGCTGCCCAGCCGACCACTGTCACCGCGGACAGCATTCCGAATACATATAAGGTCCTGGTAGTTTCACGGTCGCAACTATGTGAATAAAGAACACATTGCTATTTACGTACAGACGTCAGCACATCAAGCTACCCGAAACTGTAAAATTTTCCCAATCAATATTGAACCTTATCCTTTAGCGATAAAGTTGAGAATCTATTAAAGAAATTTGACAGATTGTAGTAGCTTGATATGACTTGGCGTCTGTACATTATATCAGTAAAATATCTATACAGCTAGAAAAAAAAACAGTTTCAGATGCTACTCAGTTGCCATTCATTAACTTTACATAGTATAAAACAAAGTCGCTCCCGCTGTCTGTACCTAAGCTTAGATCTTTAAACTGCATAAAATGTAGATCAAAATTGCCCTTTACAGCATATCAATAAAATTAATGTCTTAGAGCGGCAGGCGGGGCGGTACGAAGTTCGCCGGGTCAGCTAGTTAATACAAAAACTCACGTATTGTTCCCATGGCGATAGGCGGAAACTACAGAACGCCACCTGCTACGATTCTTACATACTCCTTTTGTTGTCTTTATTGATTAACATCCGTAAGACGTCCTCGTAACACAGGGTCCAGATGAAAATCAGCGTCAGACTTTAGTTGTCTGATATTCATACTGAACTCGGCCTATTTGGAGCAGCCGTGAGGCACACAATACTGTTTTAAGTTTTTTTTGTTTTTGTGTGAAAATTGTGCCTTCCCTAACCGGGGTTAAATAAACTTATTTTGTTTCTTTCTTTCTTTTTCGGTTGCGAGTACTACGCACCTGACCTTCCTGAAGAACATAACCAATAAGGCCACTATAATTATGTCCTCCTTGGGCGTCCCCCATTCCGGCGTTTCCACTCACATTTGCTTTGTACCTTTTATAAGTCGACTTACATTCATTCTGTCAATATCCCATAACATCTAAGCATACACTTTTAAATTTTGTGGTCTCTACATCTTCTTCTAGACCACACCGTTGCCTTACATCATCATACCTCAGCCTGTCACTCATAGTCACACCACATAAGCTTCGCAAGGAACGCATTTCCACAGCATTTATTTTACTTTCGTGCTTCTTTTGCCACACCCAACATTCACTTCCAGGTTACTAGCTACTGGTTACCAGGCATCATACTACTGCTGGACAAAAGCCTCTCCTCATACTTCAAGCTCTTTCCATCCTGGGCTAAAGTGGACCGCTGGTAGTTTATTTTCTCCAGCTCGTCCCGCTATCTTCTACGGGGTCTGCCGCGGCGCTTTCTAGGTGTGTCAGGGCTTCACGTGGTGGCCATTTTGGCCCACAGTTCATTTGGCATACAGCAGACGTTGCCAGCCCAGTCCCACTTCCGCTTAGCGACTTTTTGAGCAATAAATTTTAATCACACCTTTTAACAATTTCAATTCCCTTCTCCCTATCCTCAGCCATCAGCTCTTCATCAACATCATCGATGATCTCCTGAATCTGACGGTTCCTCATCGCCACATTGATGATCTTTATCGCAAAGGCCACATTGGTGAAGAGGAGGAATGCTGCACTGATCATGAGGCTGAGGTCCCCCCATACTTGGAACATTACGCCTGTTTGAGCGATTGTAATACCGCCTGGAAAGGAAGAAAATCCAAAGTATCAATCACAGAGCACCATGCCTCGGCGCCGCCGGTAGAGGCGATATGTGCACATTTTCCAAACAAGCCAAGCGTCCTGTTTACTCGCACTATGAAACAGATGACCGCCTTGGATGGCCATCCTTGACAAATTGGGCTCTCAACGCACTTTCGGCGCCACATATTTTATTAATACTACGGTCTCTCAAAGCTGCTAGAGCAGCGATTCGTGTAGAAATAAACTAGCCAACTGCAACACTTGAATGTTCAACATAAGCCTCCCCAAAGCAGTGTCACATTATAAGTAAAATATTCCATATCTATATTTTTATTTAGCTACTTTAAATAATGAAATTAAAAGCCCGAAAGTCTGACAACCAGTGTTACCAAGGGGTATCGTGTTAGCCAGTAACTTGGTTATGGAGGTCAGATAGGCAGCCGCTCCATGTAAAATAATGGTATTCAGCTGCATCCGGTTAGACTGGTAGACTTCAAAAATAGTTAGAAATAGGCTAGGCTTTCCCAAGTTAAGTGAGGCTGTTAAATTTTCTTTACAATTTGAAAGATATATATTCAGCTTAATGTGAAATATATTTTCCGTAATTTCGCTCTCTTATAACTCCTACAAATTGTGGGCAGAAGATTACTAATTGGGGGCCGCGAACTGGGTGTTTTGCCATAGAATATAGAAGTTTGCGTTGCCGTTGAACGTATGTACAATGAAAGGGAAGACCAAAGACGGATACGTCATCAGAAAGAAATCTTGTGTCTACAAAAAGAAGAAGTATCTGTAAGTAATCAGAAAATTGATGACGGGAAAAAAAATAAGTTCGGTTCCCCTAAAATCTACCGCCCTAGGCTCAAGCCTACTCAGCCTGCTGGTAAATCCGCTACAGTGTCACGGGTGGTATTCTAAAGCTAAAGAACGTTTCAAAGGTGTCTAAACTCGTAACCTACACTTACCAACTACAAACATGAAACTAGAGAAGCAGTAAACCCTTGAAAAGAACACCCGACATTGTCCTGTCTGCTGCGGCGTCAGGAAACCAGCCACTTTGAGTACGGTCAGGCAAAAACACAGTGAACCATTGGCGTTTTTCACCAAGACTCCCATGATTACGGTACACACTAGTGTTTGCCGGCCGATTGTTTGTTGAATTGATCTGATAAAGCCAAATCGTGGTTTTTTTGTTGACGGTACTTTGTAAAGCAGGGTTTGACAACATTTGTTGTATTTATTTTGGCTGCGGTGACATCAGATGTGACGTTTTTAAAAAAAAAAAAAAAAAAAAAGAGGGACAATTTCTGTGTTTTTAAGAACACTCTAATCTCAGTCACAATCTGCCAAAATTTCCTCTAATTTACTTTAATTTTTGACATTCATTGTCGTTGAGATGTTGAGATCAGGTCAGTTCTTCAGATCAGTTCAGTTTATCCTTCAGTTCTTAGGTAGGTACCTACCGTTACAAGTTAACTTGTAACGGTAGGTCCGTTACAAGTTAAGAATGAATAATATGTGCCATACAAACACAATTTTTTTTTTATAATAGTTTTATCATAGCGATTTTGATGGTGTCATTTATCTTTCATAATTTTTGTTTTCAGACGTTTTCCGATAAAATTATCTGGAGTTAGAAATACTCAGCACTAAATGATAAATGCTTTTATTTCTGTAAATAGATTTGCACAAATACTTTTACACGTCAATCATATTTTAATAAAAACTAGATGAGGTCGACGTTTCCTATCTGACTACTCTGAGAAGAAAGGCCCAAACAAACTCAGAGGTCACAGTCTCTTTTAAAGTCCAGATATAATCTTATCATTTACATTATTATGATCATATGTATATTAATCAAAACTTTAAATGTTTTAGATTTTATTCCAATTTACTTCCACCAACCAATAGTAGTATTTTATTGTTTTACTGCGTGTAAGTAAATCCATACTAATATTATAAATTCGAAAGTAACTCTGTCTGTCTGTATGTTACGTTTTCACGCCTAAACCGCTCCACGGATTTCGATAAAATTTGACAGAGAGATGGATTGCATCCTGGAGAAGGACATAGGATAGTTTTTGTCGACATACCTCGCGGGCGAAGCTGCGGGCGGAAGCCAGTAATAAAATAAATAAACAATCATTCAAAATGTTTGCAGTACCTGTCAGTGGGCGTTCATCTACATAAGAGGCGTAGGACTTTGTATTTCAGTGAAAACATATAGCATTATCTGTGATATTACGTCAGTGGTTCAATTGAGTTATTAAGTTTAATAAATACTTACAAAACATTCATGTAAAGCAAGGGAACTAATTGTTAAGCAAGTTGATACCGTACGTCAATGTGCCTTGTTAAAACATTTTCATGCAACTATCAAAGAATGACAGTTATGATTTGACTATACGGACAATTTAAGGTGGTAGTGAATTTGCTTAAACATTAACTTCCCTGACTGTACAATGATTTAGTATTTTGTTCGTAAGTGGTCTGCAATTATAGTAACAGCACTATTGTAAAACATGAAATTAAAACTAGACCAATATAAAAACTGAACTAAATACGTACTAAAACAACTATTAATTAAGTCTTTATTTAATTTCTTATTGAAGGCACAACACACAAAGAAAATTGGAAAAGTATTGAGGAGACCTTTGCCTAGCATTGGAAAGCTAAAAGCAAAATATTGGCTAAGGTTCTATAAAATTTTAAAAATGGCAGTCCACACTTGGCATAATGAATTCTTTGATCCTTTAGCTATCCAATGATGTAATTGAATTTAGGATAGAGATGATAGATATGAAGCTGCAACACCAAACTGTATCCCCCGATTTTGTTATCTCTGGTTTTTTTGACTTGCCTCCCACTATGGAAGCAATTTTAAAGACGTATTCACGTCAAAACAAACATCAGCCGGTCGATTCTGTAAAAATCTTACCGTGAAAACTTAGGTGAAGTGAGTTTGTTTTTGCTAGGAATTGACACTATTGACAGCTCACTCCACGCTCCCTTCACCTAAGTTTTCACGGTGAGATGGTTACAGAATCGCACTGCAGGCATAGTTATTGATTGCATTTTTCCATCAGAATATGTAGCAGCCGGAAGTCTAGATTATGCCTCAATTACATGTGAATACACATAACAGGTGGAAGGAAAATCGACGCGTGAACTGAATCCATGAATTCAGCACATGATCTAGAATCTCAAAAGTAGAAATTTTTCGTCGGTTATCAGAAGAAAATCTACTGTTTGATAGACCTACCCTGTCAAAATGAATGGAACAGCAATTTTTGTCCCGTATGCTGGAGTGTCTTAAGTGTCCGTTCACCTGCACCTCGGATGACCTAAAGAACACCACTGATGCCGGAATCAACGTGAAAGAGAAAAACAACGAGGAAGAGTACCATCGACATGAAAAGAAAAAGAAGAAGCTTTTCACACTTGCAAGAATAACTATTACCCATGTCAACACACGCGATAATTTATCAGTATGCTTTGTGTTACGGCAAATATAATTATGATATTAAGTGCACCACACCCTGTGTTTTCAATAAACGATTATTATGAAACGTAATTAGTGCAGCTTAATTACTGGTGTTTCTCTAGAAATGCTGTTTTGACTTAGGCTTAATTATCATCAGTTTAATATTATTTTGTTTGTTCGATAAATTACTACCTTGCCGCCACGTTTTCACCTGGATAAATCTCGATCCCGTATAAACATCGGAATAAAAAGTATACTATGTCCTAAATCAGGTCATAGTCTACCCATGTGCCAAATTACATCCCAATCCATTCAGCCGTTTTAGCGTGAAAGCGTAACAAACAAACAAACATACAAAAAAAAACTTTTTCATTTCTCATGCTCGGAAAGTAGTGTTTTTTTGATCCGAATAGCGGGTGGAAGACGCTGCTTCCCACCTTAGGGCGGGAACGACTCATAGTAATTGCTTCCCTCTCTAGGGCGGGAATGAATTTTAAAAATAGAACTAAATTTGCTTAGGTAGTCAGCTACGTTTTTTTTTAATAATTAAGAAAATTGCAGCAGTCTTCTGAGTTTATAAACAGCCAGTGTTAATTTAAAAAAAAACTTAGTAAGTGGGACGACCCGCCGCGGCGGTGAACAGAATCTACCTACTTATGTGGCTGTGACGAGGTGTGTTCCATATTTCAAATTTAAAAGAGACTATTAAATAGGTAGTATTCATGTTCATGTCATCAATCAATATTTTAGAAAAACTACTATGTTTCACTTTCCTTATATTCGAAATGAAAAGTAGAGTGTTTAACGCGGGTGAAAGACATCAATTCCCATTCGAAAGGAATTGATTCCTTTCGACCCTTGCATAACAATCTACTATTTTATTTATAACTAGCTGCTGCCCGCGACGTCGTCTGCGTGAAGGCTCTACAGCACCAAAAACACCTAAGATGCCAGTGTCGCTATAGCATTATAAAGTAAACAACTTTTAAAATAGAATTAAAATATAAGTTTTTTTTTGCAAGCGAAGCAAGTGAAAAGAGTTATATGGGAATCCTGCTGAGTTCAGTCATAAGAGGTGACTGAAGGAAATAGAGAAAATAATGCAGGAATACATTCCAGGACACAAAAGAGTAAAAATACGTTCAAAGGTATCATATATACCTTACAACACTTCCCTATAAACTACGTTGGTAGTTATGCTGCCAGGAGCCAAAATGTGTGATGACGCGGGAGCAAGCGACGACGTACAGTTGCCCGTGTGAGAAGCAACTCGTCCTGACGTCGACACCCACTGCCCTCAGTGTCTGCCCCTGCGACTTATTGATGGTCATTTTTTTATTTTATTTTATTTATTAAGGGATAATAAACAACTACAACATATACTATAATACATAATGGTAACAAAAGTATAGGAAGCAATGCTGCAGTCCACTACATTATCCGCAGATAGGACATATTAAAAGATCAAAGGTTGCCACTAGACGAGCATAACCAAAATTAACAAGAAATGTTTTAAAACAATTAAATAAGTTACTATAATACTAGCTATAGTTACAAAACCAAATCAGATTATAAACAATTTCATTTACTTAAATTATACAATAAATAAATAATAATATCAAGATTGCAATTAAGATAACAATTTTATAACATTAGATTTAAATTTATTTTTCGAACATGCAAATATATCGATGTCAATGAAATTAGAATTATAGGATTCCAACATTCTATGAATAGGGCAGCGTAAGCCCGAGTTCGTACGACAGGAATTTAGTGCAAACAGAGTACGTGCACGAACCTGGCGCACATGAACCGTTCGGGGGACAGAATAACACAACTTACTCGTCAGATCAATGGCATCAAAATGACTGTGAACTATATCATGAAGCACGTTGGCCTCCAGGTATTTGCGCCGGTTCTCCAAGCTAATAAGCTTGTACTTATCAAGAAGTCGGTAGTATGACAGATGAGTCTTGGTCCCATGACATCTGTAGTACATAGCACGGAGGTACTTCCGCTGGACCCTTTCTATTTCAACTACGTACTTTTGGTAGAAGGGGTTCCAGATAGGGACCGCATATTCTAGCTGGGAGCGAATGAGCGTCTTATACAGATAGAGATAGGTTGAGGCACGCTTAAATTCTGTTGAAGATCTCATCACAAATCCGTACATTTTAAAAGCACTATTGACTATAGCTTCGATATGCTGGTTTAAGGACAGTTTGCCATCAAAGAGAACACCCAGATCCTTCACTACTGATATATTATTTAAGGGGATACAGTTAAGGTTGTAATTGAAATTGAAGATGGAATTATTCTTAGTAAAGTGTATATAGTTACACTTGGGGATACTAAGATGCAGCTTATTGTCAGTACAGTAGGCAGTTAGTCTGTCTAGGTCCTCCTGAAATGACTGGCAGTCGTCCATAGTACGTATCACTTGGAACGCCTTCAGGTCATCAGCGTACATCAAGAATTTCGACTTTCTAAAACATTTCTTAATATCGTTGATATAGATAATGAATAATAGCGGTCCCAGAATAGAGCCCTGTGGAACTCCGGAAGTAATATTAACAGAGACAGACTGATGACCATTAACCACTACCCTCTGCGACCGGTTTTCGAGGTATGACACAAACCAACGCAATAAATTTCCGCGTATTCCATTGAAGGCAATTTTACTCAGGAGAATTTCATGATCGACCTTGTCAAAAGCTTTTTTGAAGTCAGTATAGACCGCATCTATTTGCAATCGCCTATCAACATTTTCAAAAAGATAATTTGCAAATATTAACAGATTAGAAGTCGTGGATCGGCGCTTAACAAACCCATGTTGTTCGGGTATGATAATATTATGTAGAAGAGGGTAAATCTCGTTGTGTACAAGTCTCTCAAAAAGCTTTGACAAGGTCGGCAGAATCGAGATGGGTCTATATTGTTCGACGTCATGCTTTGAGCCACCCTTATGCACTGGGGTAATGTTAGCACGCTTCCACACCACCGGGAACACACCTTCATGCAGACATCTATTAAAAAGGATATAGATCGGCTCACAAATACTGTCAGCCGTAGCCTTAAAAAAGGCCGCCGGAAGACCGTCAGGTCCTGCCCCCTTAGAGGGGTCCAACCGTTTCAACTCGCTGAGTATTTTTGACTTATCGATATGCAAATCACTAATTAAGCTACCGTTCTCTGCGCACTGCTGCGGTGGACCCCATGTGGCGAGCGTTGGTGACACGGGCTCAAATACGGACAAGAAAAAGTCCGAAAACATATTGCAGACAACATCAGGATCACTTGACTTAACATTCTGGTACTGCATCTTGGATGGAATGCCTGACTTACTTTTACGGTTAGAAATATAGGACCAAAAATATTTTATGTTACTGGAGAGACTATCTTCAACCGAATTAATATAACTGGAATAACAGGTTTTACACATATGTTTGAATATAGACCTACATTCCGAGAAGTTAATATAGTCTTTGACGTTGCTGTATTTCTTCCACTTTATCCAAAGACGTTGCTTCTTTTTAAATAGTTTAACTAATTGTGGCGTAAACCAGATTGGGAAGTCAAGCGATCTAGTCCTTGCAGGGGGGACTAGTGGGTCAATTATGTCACTCAACATACTATAGAAAGCCTCCACGGCCTCTTCCGACGACAGATTGTCAAACAGCGTGGACCAGTTTACCTCGTCCATGTGTTTATTTATAAGATCATAATTAGCTTTACGGAAATTATATTTAATAATGGGTTTTCTCTTCATCATTTGTGTGGATAGGCTTACTGGTGCGGTTATAACAAAAGGGGGGTGATGGGGGTCGACTGGTAATAACGGATCTATAAGGTGGGCAGTCGAACAGCAAGTGTTCGAGATAAACAAATCCAAGGTCTTTCCTCCACTGTTAGGCGCGCTATTATATTGGTGAGCATCTAGCGAAGACATGAGATGCGTCAGTTCCGAGCAAATAGGGTGCGTGCAAACACACGCCACACAGGCCTTATGCCCCGCAGTTATCGCGCTCCACGTGACACTAGGAAGATTATAATCACCGACTATGTATACATTCATGACGTTAGGTGCATTTAAGGTGTCCTGTAGAAAGTCAAAATGAGATGTATAGATATGTGAGCCGGTCCCGGGCGGAATGTACACAGCACTGATGACATGTATCTTATGTTTATCGTTTTTGGAAGGCAGTGCAACCATAAGGTGCTCAATACTCGCCCAGGGCTTATAATGTGGGCTACTGAGAATATCAAGTGAGGCCGGATGAAGCTCACGCAGTACTGCGATGAGCACCCCACCCCCATCTCGCTTCCCCGTGGCGTCACGATCCCGATCACAGCGGAATACAATGTAGCGAGGGTCAATAAACTCGTTATTCGCTATTTCTGGCACCAGCCATGTCTCTGTCAATATTATGATGTCATATGAGGATGCCAAGATATTCACGAGCAACGAGTGTAGCTTAGTTCTAATTCCCCTACAGTTCTGGTAGTAAATTAATAAATTATCAGTGCTATCCATTATCCGAGTTTATTGCAATAAATTTATATAGATCTCGCGTTCTTCTGTAAAACTTGATAAATTGTGGAATCCAATGAATTGTTACAGCTGTACATATTTTAGAGCTGTTGAAATAAATTAATAAGTTATCATTAAAACTTGTATATAATTTTGATTTACATGACATAGTAAGTAGATATGATTTTATAATAATTGCATTTAAAATTAAATTAAATTTTATAGTAAGTTTATTTAAGTTTGGTTTTTTGTTTTGTATAATAAGTAGATTTAGATTGATTAAAATAGTATTAAGTTTTATGGCATGCACAATTTTGTAAGAAAAGGTGACGCAACAGAGTAAAACATAAAAAATATAACAGTAAAAACAATAAACAGTAATGATACTTAAGTGAGTTAGACATTTATATAAATCTCGCGTTTTTCTGTACGACTTGATAAATTGTGGAATCGAATGAATTGTAACAGCTGTACCTATTTTAGATTTGTTGAAATAAATTAATAAGTTATCATTAAAACTAACATATAATTTTGGTTTACATGTCATAGTAAGTAAATATGATTTCATAATAATTGCATTTAAAATTAAATTAAATTTTATAGTAAGTTTGTATCTGTTTGGTTTTTTGTTTTGTATAATAAGTAGATTGATTGAAAAAGTATTAAGCTTCATGGCATGCACAATTTTGTAAAAAAAGGTAGCGCAACAGAGTAAAACATAAAATATATAACAGTAAAAACAATAAACAGTAATGATACCTATGTAAGTTAGACATTTATTCGACCGATTTGGATCGAATTTTACCGAGGTCTCTTTCTCCGCGTATAGCGAACGAGGGTTCGCCGTCACGCTCTCGGATAAGTATTGTGGCATTTCTAATCCAAACATATTTGTAGTCGTGGCTTTTGGCGACATCCCGGGCCTTACGAAATAACTGTTTCTTCTTCAGGGTTAGGTGTTCATTAAGGTAAATAGAAGATGATGTTCCAGATATACCAATTTGTTCTGTCTTGAGAGATGATGCCTTACGGAAGGCACTAAGTAGGTTGTCCCTGTGTATACACGACGTGAATCTGACGATGACATTTTTTGGTCTAGTGCTTTGTTGGTGTGCATGTGGTACTCTGTGAACGGCGACAATGTTCTGCTGTGTCACTGGGGAGTTAAGGGCAAGACCAATTGCTTCAATGAGTGCCGGTAGATTTTCGTTGCGCCTTTCGGGCAAATTACCTATTTCAATATTGCATTGACGAGCCTGTTGTTCCAAGGTATCAATTTTGGTCTCCAGAGCATTGACAAGCAGCTCCACATCAGCAGACTTAGTGCCATTTAGTTCACTGGCACGCTTCTCAAGGATGTCATACTGCTGCGTCAGATCCTGAGCAGTTGTTTGGAGGCTTGTGACATCATTGCGCAGATCATGCACATTCTGCTTCAAAAGGGACTGCTCGGTACGCAGCGAGTTTATTTCCTTTTGTATATTAGCCATAGTAGATTTAATATCGTCTCTAATTTGCGTCAGATCTTTATTCATCTCACTTCGCCAGTTGTTAAGGGTTTGGTTTAGGTTACTTGAGAATCTTTCAAAGTCTGAGCTAGAGATGGTTTGAGCAGGTTTATCCGCAACTTGGCTAGATTCATTGTATGTGCGAGGAGAACTGCGTTCCTCTAAGGTGTCATACGACATGTCCATGGAGTTATCCACAGTCGCAGGTTCCGTGTAGCTGCGCACAGGCGTATTAATATTTGACCTAAGGCGCTTGGTTACATTGCTGCACGACGGGCACTTCCATGAAGCCTTAAATTCAGCGCTTAGCGCAGCATATTGGCTGTGCGTGACATTGAGACACTCGAAGTGATATTTTCCTTCACATGCACAGCACAGAAGGATATTATCCCGGGCAGCAGAAGGTTCGCCTTGGCAGCAATTCATTTTAAACTTGATGTAAATAAAGTTTGAGTAGAGGACAGCGCCACCTAGTTTGCTTCGTTGAAAGTACGTGGTACACAGCAGCAGTGTGAAGATCGTAGTAATGCGTCGATACAATTCGGTCACGATGGGCAAGATAAGATGTAGTAGTACCAGGAGAAATAAACAGATGGCGCCAGGATCGATGAGTGACTTGCGAATTTGATATAACAGCAACTTATTTAAGATGGTAAACAAAAGATCACAATTGCTGCGGGGACACTATGGAAGCTCAGTATTTAATAATTAACCACTCCGGAGACAACTAATATGGTTTTCGGACCGATTTCCTAGTTTTTGCACAAATATATCGTCCATCACACGAACAACAGAGAACAGCACTTAATAGTTTAGTCACAGCACAGATACTTCTTGTAGCACTAGGCAATGGTATTAATTATGACTTCCAGCAAACACAGTCACTAATTATTCACTTTCACTATTTTTTACAATTTTTATATACGGAGCTGCGTTTTAAGTAAACTGTCGGTATCGCCCTCTAGTGGCCAAAAAATGATCATCGCGAAGCAAACACTCACGGGGAGCTGTACGCGCTTGAACTGGAACGGGAAGTTATGAGGTATGAGGGGAATGCGTGGTATAAATACTGCCTCGCCGACGTCACAACCCGTAAGAATTTCCGCCTCAATGGTGTGTCTGTAGAGCGAGATGACTTTAAGGCGGGTCCCGTTACACAACTTCGGAGGAGATAGGTTCCGAAGAAGCATAACCGGGACACCGCTTCAGCTTGAATGCGCTGGAAGTCCACTTGCTGACAGGGAGTTCAGAAATTCCACGGGATAATGTGTGGCGTCATCTTGCTTGACAACAGTGTTTATCGAGGTGTAGACCACTTCATTCCCTTCAATTTCCGAGAGAATGCATTCGTTAATTGCTGCAGCCTGATCATTTTTGGGCGTCAAAATGGCCCGCTCACACACCCAAGAATTCTGCTGGTGCGGTATACGACTGAATGTCCCCGTACACACAGCGAATGAGTTCTTCTAAGCTGGAAACCACTCTACCGAGAGACTCTGGAAGCACCACCTGTCTACCTCTCTCTTCTGGTAGAGTGCCTTCGCCAAGACTTAGAAGGACATCGGAGAATTCTTTAGCGCGTGCATTGCCGCCGAGCCGAGCTCTCATATTAATGGTCAAGCGCAGCGTACGAACTCGTGACCACAACGAAGATCGTTTCAACGAAGCATTCACCTCGTCAGCCCTCGATCCTCGGCCATCGTACACTCATCCCATACGATCAGAGAGCAATCCTTGAGCACGTGTCCCTTATCGCTGTTACGTGACACACCACAAACAGGCGTTTCGGCGCTCTCTAAATCGATGGGAATTTTAAACATGGCATGTGCTGTCTTGCAGTCCCGGAAGCAGTGTGGCAGCGATTCCCGACGACGCTACAGCAATAGCAATTTTGCCTTGCCTCCTGACCTCTGCAAGTATGCCAGTGGTAACAAATGTTTTTCCTGTACCACCAGGAGCATCCAAGAAAAACATTTTACCCTGGTTTTGCCAAACGCTTTCAAGGACGGTGTCATAAATTTGTTTTTGCTCTGAAGAGAACAAAGCGACATGGTCATTTCGTATGGTGGTCATTTCGCCGTCTCCGACTTCGTCTCCAGTAGCACGCCTCAAAGCTCGTAGAAAATCTTTAGACAGATGATGGCGATACTTCTCCCTCAAAGCTACCGGGTTCGCGACTCCACAAAACACCAAGATGACGGCAAACAGATGACGCATGCGGCTGGGACTGTCACTGACGCTCGCCTCCGCGAGGGTGTCAGCCCAATTTTGGTCACCGTCGAGAAGGTGACGTGCTACGCAGGCTGCGCGGTAAGTGGGAAACTCCACGCCATCAAATGTCCTCAGAAAGGCGAAAGACTTTGCCTCGGACAGTGTGAAGTAACAACCGCAGAAAATCGCATTCGCCATTATTCGGATGCACGGTATAATTTAAGTTTATAATTAGGTATACGACATGAAAATATATTAATTACCAAGCAATAATCACACCGATAAATACCGAACAAAAGTATTAACAGTCAATGTTTATTTTGTACTAACAACATGAAATTGATGAAGAAATGATCATCATCAATGAACATAACTTTTTTGTAATACTTAACACCGCATTTTTTTTAAATTGTCTTCCTCAACTCGGCTCAAGATTTTGAGGGTTTTGTTGGAACTTGAATTTGTCAAAACGAACTATACGATACAACTTTTATGAAGAAAATGCACATTACCATCTATGAATTTTAAGAATAACTAACTACTAACCTCACCAACATGATCAAATTTAAATTATTAATTTCCAAAAAGTGTTGACATGTAACTTGATTTGATTTTTATGAAATCTCATAGATGGCGCTGCTTCAAAATTGTCTTATACTACTAACATTCATTAAACTATGTTTCTCTGCCCAAGTTACTTAAATGGCGTAAAAGTTTTTATAGTGTAAAGCTAGATAATAGCATGACTTACTCAAAAACAACATTTAAATATGCGTCGTTAGATTACACGCTGTCACAGAATGCGTAAGAAAAATAAAGATTCACAGGTCCTCCTCGTAGGTGATAGCGTGATAATATGTAGCCTATATGTTGACCCGACCTCTTAATAATATTCATGCAAAATTTAAAGTAAATCCATGCAGTACTTTTTGAGTTTAGCCCGGACATATATACAGACAAACAGACAAAAATTCTAAAAACTATATTTTTGGCTTCGATATCGATTGTAGATCACGCCCCAAGTATTTTTTTTTTATATATTCTATGTACAGTTTTGCCTTTCCTACGATTTTATTATATACGATTTTATTATATATGTTTATATTATTTATTTAAACATTATCATTATTTTTTTTTTAAATAACACAGACATAAGGATCAGAATTATTTCGTCATAAAGGCAAGCCTTTACGACGTGATTAAACACATAATAATGTTTTAAAGATAACAATATGATTTCGTTAGTACTATATCGCGCCAATAGATGTCGTTACATGTTTCCACTTATTGCAATAAAAATTTGTTTTTATCTTTTGATAGACTGAAGCGATTGCGATGAAACAAAGACTAATCACAGCTCCGAGTTCTACACTATATTTGAGTATAAATATGAACCATATTGGTTTGGTACTTTTTACGTTGAGCCTGTTCAAAATCTGTCACATCCAAACAGACAAACAGACAAAAATTCCAAAAATTTAAGAAATGGCATCTGTTGGTTATCCTATAACAGCCCAACTATTTTTTATTTTTTTATTTTCAATGTACAGAAACGCCTCGTCTACAGATTTATTATATGTATAGATATTAGTTTCTTTAGACTAGTCATGAATGATTTTTATAGTATCCCTCTATTAAAGTTAACCGAGTCCCCTCGTTCAGTCTATTTGCTCAATAATATTGTGTACAGAAAGGGAACATTAAAATAAAACGAATAATATTATTGATATCTAACTTCTACTTTAATAAAGGAGTCCAGCTCGTCCCACCATCTCCGTCTGATTATCTAAATAATGATTGGTTCTTAGCAGCTCTGGACAGAGAGAGGTGGGAGGTGGATACGAAGGCCTTTGCCCAGCAGTGGGACCAATGACTAGTAAAAAAAACTAGTCTTGTAAATATTGACTAAATATTCTATGTGAAAACTACTGTTCTTCATTCACAATATTTTTAGTTTTCATTAACTTGCTGCAGCAGAGTGAAGAGTGAGTACGAGGCTTTGATGATCTGAAAACAACAAAAATAATTGATAAAATGACTCTGGAAACAGCACCTTTCTAAATCTCAAGAGTTTAATCAAAGATGACTAAAGTTACTCCTATCCAAACATACTATTTTTATCATGTAATGAAATGAAAGGATGAAATGAAATGATTTTATTTTTTGTAAGTTAGGTTTGTACAAACACTTTTACACGTCAATCATGTTTTTTTAAAACTAGATGAAGTCGGCGTTTCCTATCTGACTACTCTGAGAAGAAAGGCCGAAACAAACTCAGAGGTCACAGTCTCTTTTAAAGTCCAGACATAATCTTGGTCAGGTTATATGAAGACCATGTAGAACGATGTCTGAGGTGGTCTTTTGAGGAAAGAACCACACAGATTGAGAGGACCTGTCCAGTCAGTGCACGCATTTGTCAAAAATCGTGCAGCTCAACTCAAGACTTAGGCCCTGCGCAGACGACAGACTATCCGTGACGCACTTTTTAGTCTGTGAAAATAGAACCTATGCAATTATATGCAGTAACGCACACGACGCGCAAAAAGTCCGGCGCACAAAAAATCCGTGTAATTCGGGAAGACCGCACCGCGCCGCGGCGCGCCGCTCCGCACAAAAAGTGTGTGAAAAAAATTTAACGTTTGCTTCAACGCGCGCTAACGCAGACGACGCACACTTTAGTCGGCAATCTGCATTTGCTAGGGGTGGACGTAACGCACGCGATCTATTATCATGGCGCCAGAGGTCGATGTAACTATGTTAATTCAAGAAATACAAAACAGACCAGCAATTTATGATACTTCTAAGGCAGAATATCATGATAGACATTTAAAAAGAAAAATGTGGGAAGACATTTTATAAAATTTGAAAAAATTTGCCGGATGTTGTTTCAGAATTGAATGTTTAGTATGGAACTGTCCCTTCAGTAATCTTTCCGAAAGTATAGGATGTACCCAATATTCTCTATTTCTTCTTCTTTTTCTGTACTTCATGTACAAAATAATACTTCGCGATCTTTGCACGATTTCCATAGCGTCTACGTCCCTACAGCTCTGCCGACAAAATGATCGAAGATGTGCGTCGTGTGCGTTGAGTCTGTGAAAAATCCGCGACCGACTTTTTGCGCGCCATGCAGACTTTTTGTGCGCCGCAGACTCGATCGCACAAAAAGTGTGCCGTCTGTGCAGGGCCTTTTAAGGAGCTCAACGATTCGACGAACAATACCAAGGACATTTGGGTAGGCCGCATAAACTACTCAAACTGCCAGATCATGATTAAAACTAAGAAGGAAAAAAAGAAATGACCCACATAGTCCTCACATTCACAATAATTAAATAAAAAATAAATTACTTACAAAGTAAATATTCATGTCTTTGTCTAAATAGAATTCATCAATGTCAATGTGTATATAAAAAAAAATCCGGACATAATCTTTGAGGACCATGTAGATTAGTGTCTGAAATAATCTTTTGAGGAAAGAACCACACAGATTGAGTGGACCTGTCCAGTGTAAGTACAGTCACGAGCATAAGTATGTATACACTTAGCTTTATTCAAACGCGATTTCGTCCTTTACTTTTGAATGAAATTTTATGTTATTACGAACATAGTATTTTCGAACCTATAGGTTTATGTAAAGTGTCGTATTTCAACTTTGCATTCGTTATTTTGTGAAAAAATCGCAATTGAAAGTGGCCAAGTGTTTACACATTTATGCTCGTGACTGTACTCAACACCCTTCTCCCTAAAAACCCCCTCCAAATAAAATTAGGAAAAACTGAGTTTTATGTACAACTACCCTGAACAAACTGTAAAAATACCTTTCACCTTGACACACAGCGGCCGGGCTCAAGCGATGTGGCTTGCGACGCGACTTGCGTCAAGTGACACGCAACTTGCGTCAAGTGACACGCGCACGCGTCACCTGCACCCTAATTGCGTAATACATTATCAATCACAACCTGTATGGTTTTGAAGGATATTCTTAATCCATTGCTTCATATGTTCGATAAATGTGTCTCCTCAACAACGTAAATAACGCAATGAGAGTTGTTTAACTTACTATTGCTACTCTTAGATAGTTACGCAATTACCCCGCTGTTTAAGTTCGTCACTCCGCAAGTCGCATCGTGACTTGCGGCATACTTTAAACAACTTTAAACACGGGGCTAGTATATAGTTACAGCTACTTACAGCCATGAAAGACGCCAGTGATAGCGTGGTGAACCCGCCAGCAGTGAGTCGGACTGCTCGGCGCGTGCGCACCATGGTTATGAGCAGCGCGCGGCGCATGCGCAGCGAAAACTTGTACCACGGACACTCGTACGCAGCACCCGCTATCTCCGAACTCTAGTGATGTAACGAAAAAATACAACCTATGAAGTTAGGGAAAATATTAATGTTGTTGTTGATCACGTGACTCAATCAACAACTTTTAATCAAATTTGAACGTCAATATCTCGGAAACGTGACACCTTACGGGGTTTGGTCTTATAATGTGTTCTGTTTGCATTGGTGTCAGCTTTCGATTTTTATAGGTCTCATGCGTGGCCGCCATTTTCAAAATGACGCGACCTTAGGTATGCCAGGCTTCATCTTCAAACCACTTTAATAATTAGCCTTGTGCTCCTCTTCAAGTTCAACTCTTCATAAGTGGCTTTTGTGGAAGAGACACTACAATACGACCAATATCACGTAGGCACTATCAAAATTGTTCAGTGAATGTTTTTTTTGGACGATATATAGAAAGTAAAGTAATAATAGTAAACAATATAGAATCCTTCAGTCATCTCTCAAACAACCTTAGGGGGTTTTATGTCAGAGACGACTAAAATAATCTGTCAAGATGTTTACTTGCTTGTTTTCTCCTAACCCCCTTACTAATAAACGTTGTATAGCGTCTGTATAGAACTACACAACGCTTTGTCTTCTTCTTTCGAAAGTCAAATTACTGACGACTGAAAGATAGAAATCGGTGTATAACTATTAATCTGATATAATACGTATATTAGTAAGAGGGTTAAGGCTACGACCACCAATTCGTCTGCCAAGCATAGTGATAGAGGCAATAAATCATAAATTAGTTTCTTCCTTACAATCTCTGATTCTCTTGTCCGTTGATTGTTAGGAGCGGTCATAAATGAGCGGTGGTAAACAAAAACGGTCACTTACTTCCTCCGAAAGCTGATTGCCCTGATAACAGTAGATGAACACTTGGAAACACATGTTCAGTAGGTAGGTGCCCATCGACAACAGACGCACCATGTTGTCTGGTTGCGCCATCTAAATGTTACAGATTTTATGAGTTTTCACACTAATACTATCAATCATCATCTGTCTAGCCTTTTCCCAACTATGTTGGGGTCGGCTTACAGTCTAACCGGATGCAGCTGAATACCAGTATTTTACATGGAGCGACTGCCTATCTGACCTCCACAACCCAGTTACTGAGTAATACGATACCCCTTGGTAAGACTGGTTGTCAGACTTTCGGGCTTCTGACTACCCGTAACGACTGTCAAAGATCCACGAATGACAGCCGGGACCAACGGCTTAACGTACTTTCCGAGGCACGGAGGGGTCACGGTATGTAAAGATGGTCACCCATCTACAGACCAACCGCGGCAAGCGTAGCTTAGCTTAGCTTAAAAGTTATCTTTTAGGCGTTGCAGATGACGGACATTTAACGTTGTATTATTTTGTTTTCTAGCTTCGATCGACCTGTGCGGCTGTTATTATGGGTCCCCCTAATACTATCAATGCGAAACAGAATATCCCTTGTAGCGGTGAGTGTATTAAAACTGCCAAAAGGATCTGGACTCTTTGGTAGTTCTAATACAAGTTAGAGCTTAAATAATAACAGCCGCATGGATCGATCGAAGCTAGAAAACAAAATTGTATAACGTTAAATGTAGACAGACATTTTTTCCGCGGACAAATTATACACGACGATAGAAGGTATACCTAGATATTATGCACTAACGCACATAGAGGACACAATGGGACGCCGATATTTGCCAGATGTTGTCTCACGCGGTCATTCACGAGTAATACTACCGCTATACCGTCGTCTGCGGAGCGCCTCACGCGCCTTGGGCTTGAACATTATACTCACCGATAGTTGAAAGGCAGTGACACAGATGATGATGAGCGACACAGTCAGCTGCGCGAAGGTGGGTTCTGAGAAGCACTCCTGCAGCTCCTTAGCAGCCTCCAGGGTCTCCTGGTGGTTTCTCACGCACGAGCCCAGACGAAGCCTCACCGTCTGTTCTTGCTCAGGAGTTAACATGTACTGAGGAACGTAAAATGTCTCTGAACCTCATCATTCTCCTGCCCTTAACCCAATTTCTTTGAGATCAGTGCAACATGTCTCCTTCTTAGATACTTCTCTATTAGTCGTCATCTCGCCAGTTTACCCCTTTCTAGTCTCATCATCTTTCACACAGTCTATCCATCGTTTCTTTGGTCTTCCCCTAGTCATAAAGCCATTCACATTTATACTCAAAACTTTCCTTACGACATTTTCATTTTAACGTAAAATATACAGTCAAAGAATAAATATGGCAAGCACCATAAGGTTAATTTTACTCGCCAACATTTTGAATGCAAATGACAGTTCGAAAAGGTGACATGCTCCTGGTATGTGGGAAAGGCATTTTTGACCGTACCTACCCATAAAAATAATGCAATTTACAATACACATAAAAACGTTCAGGCTGCTACTGAACTTTCCATTTTAGCAATCAGGCAAATAATCTAGAATAGACAAAACACTTATTAAAGGTTCAAATTAAACTCAAAAATACCCAAACCTAAAATAAGCGCCATCTCTTATCGTCCCTTAAAACTCGTAGCCACCCAAAATAATTACGTAGCGTGGCCGTAGTCTCGTAGGCGCTCTACGAAAGAACCGCTACGCGAGGCTACGCTTCATTTATTTGCTGAAGGGATTTCGTGTATGATATAGAGATGACACTGGTATTGATATATGGTGAGTATATTCTTCATTCCAGTAAAACTTCAATGTTATGGTAAAATACTTTTAAAACTTCAGCGTACTCCACATAATTGTTGTAGGTATATATTAGAAGAAAAAACTAAAAGGTAACACATACATACATAATCAGCCTATAATGTTCCCACTGCTGGGACACAGGCCTCCTCTCTGTGAGAGGGAATGGGTCGTGATCCACCACGCGGGCCCAGTGTGGGTTGGTAGATGTCACATGTCATAGAATTTTTGGTTCTAGGACATCCCGGTTTCCTGTTTTCCTTCACCGTTTTGAGAGCAGTGGTGATGAAATAATTTACACAAAATAAAGCGCCAGTCTGGGTTCGAAACTACGACCTACAATTCGTAAGTCGCGGCCGTTACCACTATCACTGCTCGCGAAAAGGCCACCACACCACATCACACCTTTTAAAGAAAACATGCTTTGGCAGTGGTGCTGTTAAAAAACTTGACCGTACTCCTCTGGCTCGATTTGTCCCTGAAAAATTTCGAATTCTGAATAGTTAAACACCAAACGGGTATAACACGAATCAGACTCGATCGAATTTTCTGTATCAGGATTACCATATGTAATTCGTGTCATACTTACAAAAATAAATCATTTCATTTCATTTCATTTCATTTCAATATTATTGGAATTGCATTATATTCACATATGACAATCTATTATGGCTTCCAAACAAATATACAACATTTTAAAGACGTATGTATGTATGTATGTATGTTTGTCCACGCATATCTCCGCAACTATTAATCGGATCGTGACCACTTTTTTTTATTGGCTTACATTTACTTCAACTTAGGGAACAGTGCAAGTTTCATCAAAATCGATTCAGTAATTTTCAAGATATGGACTAATACGTGTAAGTGTGACGGCCTGGCTTATTGATACGAGCTACGGGTGTAGTGTCAAAGGGAAAACTTCTCAAAACCTTGGTCAAATTCTAGTGCAACTACTAAAAATCACAAAATAAAAAAATAATTTAAAAAAATTAAACCGACTTCAAAAAGAAATTAACTCAAAATTATGAAATAATTTTAATTTCGGAAGTCGGTGGCAAAAAACTAAAACTTTAAAATACAGATCCCAAAGACACCGACTTCCGAAATTAAAATTATTTCATAATTTTGAGTTAATTTCTTTTTGAAGTCGGTTTAATTTTTTTTTATAATTTTTTTATGGTCTTCAATTTTACACCCATCAAAGAAGTTCCAAGATACCACACTACCTCGTCTTCGATATCCATTCCCTCAGTCAATGTCCTCAAGGCATGTCCCAGCAATTTCAGCCGACACCTGCACTGCGCTATCAGGCCTGCCACCAGGATGTCCTTGGCCACATTCAGGAAAGCAGCAATGAGGAGGGCCCCTACTTGATGTACGTATGTTAGCTGGTAGGCTGGCGACTTAGTCGTGTCGTATGGGTACCTGCAGGGTAATATAACCTATTATTTTCAGACTACAGTGAAGCGTAGTAATCGCAATCGGCATGCGTGTATGACCAAAGGGGCAATTCTCGTAATTTTAAGATGGTTCACAGTCTGATCTCAGTCTTAATCTGTCAAAATAATCTCTAATTTTCCTACATTTTTGACAAGTATAAGACATTTTTTTTTGACAGACAATTAACGACTAATGGCATTGCAGTGCGTCAGGGATGTTTGTGGTGGCGCGTGTAGATTGTTTTTACACAATTGTGCGCAAGCGCGCAGGATCGATGGTGCCTCGAGTCATGGCCAGGCCTAACAGCATTCTATATGTAAATGATGGCTGACAGAGTGGACTATCCATATATGGTTCACTGCTGTCAGTTACATGTGTCACCGTATCGTGTTGTTTACTAACACTTTAGTTTTTAACGACTATGTTACTAACCCTAACGTTTTCTTAAACAGCTACATCGCTATCATATCTCAGTGAGAACTTAACATATGGATAGATTACGCACCAGGCTCTCAAAGGCAGTTGATGCTTCTCTGCGCTGGTGGCCCATCCAAGGCTTGTGACCAGAGTGAGGGAGAAGTATGAAACCTGCAGCACGATCATCTCTCGATTACAACTAAAACAAAACACAAACTAATTTATACCATTTTTTAAACAAAGTCAGATGACGCATCGTATGATGGAAGTAGATATTATTTTTGCATTAATGACTAGAAAATATATAATACAGTAGGTACACAGTTATTAGGAATGTTAGAAAAATACAAATATTATAATGTTTAGAGTTTTCTGTATTTATTTTATTATAAAACGGAGCTGCGTTCAGCCTACGAGCGGTTGACCACATGCCGACGGCGGCGGTGCACAGAACGCGCAAGTTTTTACATAATACTTTGAAGGACACTAAACGCTCCCAGAAGCAATAACAATAAAACTTCTGTTGTGTCTTGTTCAGTGTCCTGCGATGGGATAAATTAATAACTTTATCCAATTGAGACAATTGGATAAGGAAGAAGTCAAAATGTTTTAAAAAAGGTATTGAAAACAAAGTTTCCTGCTATTAAGTAAATGCAAAAAAGATAATAATGCAATAGAACTCGGCGAGTCCCAGAGAAATGATTGAATTGTCTATCACAACGAAACTAAATATTTAAAATAAAAGAAAGAATAAACATAGATTATTAGCACAGACTAAAAAGACACAACGTATTCTCCAAATAAAAATCAAATGAAAAGTGCAAAGTTCGCTGTAAGAAATAAGCAGGAATGTGCGTCTCACGGCTGCAGCTGCGCCAAGTAGATCCAGCTCAGCAAAATGCCAGACAACTAGTGCTGGTTTTCAGCTGGACCTGAAATTATGAGGTGTCGGATGTAAATCAGTTTTATACTTCAACGTGTGAAAACTTTTTATTTTTTTTATTGATGAATGGGCCCTCTCTTGACCTCGATCACGCCTGATGGAATGCGATGGATGAGGTCTATGATGGAACGAGCGTGCCCAGAAGATGCCTAAGGCACTGGAACTCGAAGCACAGCAGGCTGCTTGACGCCGCCGGACTCTGGTGGGAGGGTGGTCGCCAACCAGGCGGGCTTTAGCCCTACCACCGCAAGGGAAGAATTGGCCAGTCAAATAAGGTATTGGGTATGACTGTCCAGGATGCGCCGAGCGCTCGGTTCTGTTGAGTAACTGGCGGAACAAACTGCGCTACACGAGGAGGCTTCTTCATGCATCCCATAAAAAAACTCCCAAAATGAAGGGAAATAAAGTAACAAAAATAAGAAAAACCATAGTTTCCACTAAGATACCTCTTAACAATCTCTCTTTCCTCCCTGGTCTTCACATCCGACAAAACCTTATTACTATCATTGACAATATTCTGGATCCTCTGCTTCCTTCCCAGGATGTTCACGATCTTGGCTGCTTGCGCCATGTTGGTGAACAGCAGGAAGGCTGTACCAGTCATAAGGGCCAGGTCTCCCCAGATCAGGAATAGGTCTACAACTTGGATGATTAGGTAGGTTCCTGGAAGAAATTATCTGTTACAAATCAGAGATCTAAAGTAAAGTTATATTGAATTCTGAATGTATGCAGTGCAATGTGATTTTTGTTTATGCAATTAATTGTTTTATTATTTTTTATTATTATCTATAACATTGTGGGCCTACTGCTAAACATGGATTTTATGCAGTGGTCATCATGAAAAGGAAGTACATGTATTCATGATGGTAGAAAAATCGTGAACCACCTAGAATCCTAGATTTTTTGCATAAGAGAAAATTCTAAGATACATACTCGTACGCACATTCTACATGTCTGTTAAAATTTGCTTTATTTTATTAGTTATACAAATAAAATATTTTTTTATTAATTAACTCCTATCCTACGGTGTTAACTATTGAAAGATTCATCTCACAAGCCCCACCACCGTTCTCCCTAGTTCCCTACTCTCATCATTATCAGAATGATACTAACCTAATAAGAACATAAAAGAGAAGACAGAGTAGAAACTATACAATTGCTTCTGTGTTTCTGTCAGATATTCTGGAGCCCAAAACCCCACAATTTGTAGAACCGTCAGCGAAATTCTCACTGACAACGTTGCATTTCTTACTAAAATACCCATCTTGGAAGTGTTCTAACTCGCAACTGAAGACTGTGAATCACAAGACTTGAATGTAGTGTGTGGAAAACAGAAGCTCAAATCAAAATAATTACGAAATCGCTTTAAATTTTTAATTGCAGGTGTCAGTGGTTTGTAACATTGTGGGGCATTGAATAAATGGTGGGAATTTTATTTACTTAGCCAGGATGGGATGCGATCTATTTTGTTTCCTTTCAAGTGAGCGCTCTTTTCGATTTTCGATTTGGACGCAAACACATTTTAGCTGAAAAATAATTGTGTTTACAGTATAATGACAGACAGTAGCTGCCAAAAGCTGCATATTAAGCTGTTATAATAAGGAAGAAGGTGAAAGATAAGTCTATAATGATATTGTCACTTTGTCACCTGTCGAAAAATTCACGTATTTATTTAAAGTTGTCGTTTAGAGACTTTGGTTCGGAATCGTCAGTAAACGAGACAAAATCGCTGTTCCAGATTTCTTATGACGAACGTAAGCAAACATTCGAAGGATATTTCTAATCCACTTGTTCATAGGTTTAATAAATTCGTCTGCTCAACAATGTAAATAACACAATGAACGTGGCTGAACTGTCAGACACACCAGATGAAAACAAATAATAAAAAGTGAAAAGTCCGATGTAATAAAGAAAATGCGATCAATTGTCATTTTATGCGTGTTACGTAATTACCCCGCTGAAAACTGTTGTCCACCACTGGCACCTTCGCGATAATTGTCAGTTGGCCCGGTGTGGACACAACGCAAATATAATTACGTCATTAAGTTCACGTCACCCTATAGTTTCAATAAACAATTACAATACATGGCGTATAACTCGAACGTGTCATCAAAATTTGGTTATTAAAGTTTTAGGTTGATAATTGATTTGATTTTCAGTATTTTTGTTTTATGTTTGTAGTTTTCATTTGTTATTTATAATCTATGACTGAAGGCCTGAAGCCAGTTTCTTTGTGCTGGTAAAGACCAGCAATTTTCATAATCTAATTAATCTTAGTATATTTCTCGAATGTAACTTATTTCCTGCTTTTCTATAGGTACTAATATTATAAAGAGGTAAAGTTTGTATGTAGGGGGTAATTTCTGGAACTACTTGTCGGATTTGTTCTAAAAATCTTTTTCTATGTGATAGGCCAATTCTTGAGGAAGGCTATAGGCTATTTAACATCATGCTATAACTCTTAGGAGCCGAGCAAAAAGAAAAAAAAGTCAAAAAGAACGCTGAACAAAAACGAAGTAATAACGCGGGCAGGCGATGAGATGCGACGGAGTGGGGGATCAAGAAATTTCACGCGGACGAAGTCGCGGGCAGAAGCTAGTTTAGAATAATCCTGTTCTTTTAAGATAGTAAATAATTCAAATAGTTTAAACCTAAATGCGACTAAATTACTCGTGGACATGCATTAAAAAAACAAGTTGTTGGAAAAAGGAATTGAGTTTGAAAAATCTGAGGAGACGGTAAGAAACGTTAAAGTCACCTTGCAGTTTATGCCTTCAATTAAAGGTTTGTTTCAAAAAGGCTAGGTCGTGGGTTCGAAGCCAGTCAGGCGCGTTGCTTTGTGTAATTTTTTCATCACTACTGTTGTCAAAACGGCGAAGGAAAACATCGTGAAGAAACCAAGAAAAGAAAGAAAGTTCGAGGACATGTGACATTTACCAATCCGCATTGGGCCCGCGTGGTACGGCACAGTCCCTCTCAAAAAGAGAGGAGGCTTGTGTCCCAGCAGTGGGAACATTACAGGCTGATTATTTTTTTAATGGCTAATGTGTGTTTTTGTTGATTTACATATTATATACATGCTTAAACACATACCTTATTCCAATGGGCGTAGGCAGTAACTATAGAAAGCCACCTTTACTTTAAGGTTTTATTAATTCCTCTTGAATCCTTATGATATCGTTTTGTTCTTATTTCCGTACATAAAGCTCATTCATTTCACTGCTGTCCGAATATACCTACATAATTATGATTTCTACAGCCCTTTAGAAGTTACCACAATTTAATTAATATAGTATGTCATGTGACGTCAGGTCATGCTTTGTGGCATGTTATCAGATAACAGCGGTCGTTGCAGATGCGGGCAGCTGTACACTTATCTACTGTGTCTAGTTCATGCTACTAGCGAATATTATGTATTCCTATTTCTAATAGTACCTATGTAATCTTTGTTTGAAATAAAACGTTGTCTTTGTTCTTTTCTAAATTATACCGAGTTTCCAGTGAGAGCACTGGTGACAAAGTGGTAACGCCCGCGACTTACGAGTTTTAGGTCGTAGGTTCGAACACAGACAGGCGCTTTACTTTGTGTAAATTCATCACCACTGCTCTCAAAACGGTGAAGGAAAACATCGTGAGGAAACTGGCATGTCCCAGAATCAAAACTTCGAAGTCATGTGACATCTACTAACCCGCACTGGGCCCGGCCTGGGCACTCCCTCTTACCGAGAGCAGGCATGTGTCCCAGCAGTGGGAACATTATAGGCTGATTATACTTGAGTGTTTCTAGAGGTTAACTCATAGGTATTACCTCGAGTTGAAGGCAAAAGATAGGTGATGAGCTGTAGCTTTTATATGTCTGCCTATGGCATGTTTTTGAACGTATAAGCTTATTTAAATGCGGCAAAAACCTATTGTTTACATTCTTTATCTGAGTGATGATAAGGGTTTACAATATATATTTATTAGTCGACGTAGACTCTAAAAACGACTTGTTCTCGGAATACATGATTCTGGATAATGTCACTATTTTATAAGCTACGAGCCGCAATGACGAATGCGTCATGCTACACGTGTGAACGCGAGAATGGCCCTCCAGATTGTGGACAATTTTGACTGGTACAATAAATACCCATAAGACTCCGTTACGAAAATAATTTGCTACTATTCTATCTAGCTAGAAGAAAGAAGAGAGGAGGCTTCTGTCCCAGCAGTGGGAACGGCTAGTTATGCTATCTTGCTAGGTATATATTCTACCAACTTAACTATACCAATTCCTAATCATTCCTGCCAACTAAGCACCATCCATTAACAAGCAAATCAGTAACGCAATACATTCCTTCGACACAATTCTTTTATTCTCCGATCAGCATTGAGGAGAGAAAAACCGTACTTATCCGTAAGTTCGTGATAGAGATGAGCTTAGACTTATAGATAGTATCGGTTGATTGGTCAAATCTGCGAAGAGCACAGAGGGGCGGGACGCAGTGATGTTTATTTATCTATTGTGAGATGTTAGGATGAGGAGAGGATGGTGGACTTAGTGAAGGAATAGTTTTTCTTGTAAGGTTGCTGTAGTTTTAGGTCTGTTAAGTCTTAGTGTTAGCTGTAGGCACAGCAGGAACTGTTATCAATTCTGAAGCGCAACTAAACTTAGTGCAACTAAACTTTACCCTTTTTGCGATATCGTGGGTCTGATAACTGAATTTAGATATTGACTCACATTTTTTTTTTATTTAGGACCTTTACTGGATGATAATATCTACAATATCAAGCCGATAACTATGCATTTGTCGTCTGTAAAATGGTTTCGTAGCACGATATTTTCGCAAGTTGACTCGGAACGTACAACGATTTCTAAACAAGCAGTTTAGCGCGAAAATTTTACCAAAATTCAGTAACACGCAGATAAACTGAGAGAAACTGATCACTAAGAAATTAGTAGTTTATTTTTTCCAGGCGTTATTATACATGTATACCCATGTATTGACTGCCCCGTTGGTCTCGTGGTTGCAAGCGCGACTGCTGAGCGTGGGGTCCTGGGTTCGATTCCCGGATCGGACAAAGTGTTATTGAGTTTTCGTGCCTCGGAAAGCACGTAAAGCCGTTGGTCCTGCGACTAAACTCTCCCCGGTCGTGTCGGATTGCCGTCCCACCGGACTATGAAAGTAAAGGAACAGAGAGTGCACCTGTGTTTGCGCACACACGTGTGCACTATAATATCTCCTGCGTACCTGCCTAATCTCCATTAAGATTGTCCACCGTGACCGAAAACGGTCGGGGAGGCTATTATTTTATACATGTATCTGAGTACCCACAACATTAGCCCTCTGACAGTAATTAGGTACTAACATGTACTTACACGTGTTATAGAGTAGTTCCGGAACATATTCCTTCATTTAAGTTTCTCACCTTGCAACGCAAACTTTACTTAGTTTCACTTGAAAACCTGTAGGTTTCAGTACACGTGTATTAGAAGGCGTTCAAATGAAACTTGGGTAAGCAAAACTTCAAGTCGATTTCTAACAGCCCCGATCTTTCTGCATTTTTTTTTAATTATTTGCCTGCCGTAGCTGGATTTTGGTTAACACAGGGTTATTGGTAAAACGTTAACAACCACTTAAGAGGTTGTTAATGTTTTACCAATAACCCTGTATAGTTGACTTTTGGATCAATATCACTTAATGGTACATTCAAAATCAAAAGTCATTTATTTAAACTAGGCTGAGAATCAGAACTTTTTGTAAGTCAAAATTGCATAAAACAGTCCCCCAAAACCCTTCACCACTTCTTGAAGAAGAAAAAAAAAATGTAAAATGTGTTGTAAATAGAAAGAAAGAAATATAATATAAATAAATAAATAAGAAAAATATTTTATTTAGGACACACAGGAAATACAAATAAGTACTTAGTAAAAAAGGAGCATTTAAAACTCACAAGTTACAATAAAACCAGTCACAAAAAACCGGTCTAGTGCGAGTCGGACTCGCGCACCGAGGGTTCCGTACAAGTATGTAAATAGTTAAATTTTTTTTTATGTCACTACAAATTTACGGTTTTCGGATTTTCTCCATTACTTATGCTACGTGACCTTGCTTCTTGCCAAACATGATTCTAGGTCAACTTTTTTGCGGCACAAACGGCCGCCCGTATCATTTTTTTTTGCGTAAATTTAGAAGTTTGATTTTTTCACAGTTTCAAGGGACTGCAGACCTGAGTATATGGTTTTAATTTCAACTCGATACCTCTACGCGTTCCCGAAATAAAGGGTCTTGACAGACAGACAGACAGACGGACAAGAAAGTGCCTCAAAAAGAAAAGAAAGACCTTTATTAGGACTCTGATTTTTTCTTTTGAGGTACGAAACCCTAAAAAACAAAAGAAAGACCAGTGCTATGCCCATAAAGGCCAACATTATGTAGTTGGTGTTCCTAATAAATAAATTAACGACGATTTGAAGATTCTGCTACAAAACAAAGTTATTGAAATTCTAGTCCCACCATAAGGTACCTACACGATGAAACCGTTTAGGTTATCTAAGTAACTGCACTACACAGCCGAAAACTGTAGAAATGGTTCAGATATCCGTAAAACAATATTTTTTTATCCTCTTTAAAAAGAACCAGGTTCTTAATATTACAATCTAACCTAAGAGATTCAATTTAATAAGCAATTTAAATCTAACTAATTTTTTTACGTGATAATTAAACTTAGAATAGTGGTGATTGTACTTTACAAAGTCCGTTCCACTTTCTTAGTCACTTTGTTCATGTGCTAAATGTGTGTCATTGTCACTATTATTTCTACACTTTTTTACACTACACTAACGGAAAAGGTTTTGTAAAACAATCTGAAAACTATTTCGTATCAAAATCTTACATCCCGTGAACACTAGCCTCTACCATTATTTAAAAAAAACAGTCGGCATCGCTGATTCTTCGTACCAGTTGGCGGCAACTTGTTGCAGGAGGCGTGTCCTGCCCCGCCCACCGCGCCGTCGTGGCCGAAGCTGCTGGCTTCCACAGTGGCATTGAAGACGCAGACTTCAGCACACGTCATGGCTACCCTCCGGAAGTTCGACATGAGAATCCTCTCGCCGGAGCGCTGACGTCTACTTCAACCTAAGGTACGTGATTCTGAAAGTTTGAGTTTGCTTTTAAAAGGTTTGAATTTTTTTAAGTTTTCTGAAAGTACAAGAACTTATGGAAATTTTTGAAAGTTTTTTTAAAGTCGAATTTGACAAAAACTTTTTATCTTTTTAGTAATTGTCGCAAGCATCATCGAAAAAAATAGGACCGATAGGCTTAGTGTCTGCTTCACCTTGTTCACAGGTGAATAGGCATTATTCACCAGATAAATTAAACTGGAACAAAGATTCTAAATTTTCTGTCCTGAACCAAAGTTAACCGGAACGAATCTAGAGATGGCGAAACAGGCCTTTAAGATGAAGATTTTTAACTACCTCTCTTACATTCTTACAAAAGATATTCTCATTTACTTACTGGGTTTTAATAGCAATTAGTTTCACCAGATCAATTCTACAAAAACTCACCCTTACTGAAATAAACTTTAAAACCGACACAAAGTTTACTGATCCTTTTAATTAAGCAAACTACGTATTGTATCCACTCCAAACAATCTCTAACTAATTCCGAAAACATCTCTTTCCCTCTACATTAGCTACTTTTACACACGTCAAAGTAAATCTTACAGCATACACGTGTCTTCCAAATCACAGTAACATAAGCAGGACGACTTGTTGACTATCAACCTGTAGCCACTGTTCACTGTAAACATTCGTTGAGCTCGCAATCTTCAGAATCAACACGTTTCCGAGTACTGAGGCAGACACAGCACACATTTTGTGTTTTTAACGTGGTACGTCTTCTTAGGATTGCAAAAAGTCTACTGCTAAAGTCTACTAGTCTACAATATACTTAATTAAAAACTTTTTTTAGAGAAATGTAGATAATTAATTGTATTGTATGTAATATGTATAGATAACTAACTATTTACACTCGATAATGAATTAAATGACTCACTAACTTACTATACAAATAAGTACAGAAATAAAGAAGTACTCGCACGCATCGCTGTCATCCGAAAACGTACCCAGGAGACTGGCAGCATTGCCATGTTGAATGGCAATGCTAATTCTTTGACTAAAGAACGACTCAGCCCTCTCGTCACGTTGAAGTGTCGACTGGCGAGAAATTTTCTTAAAAAGGAGACATGCACTCGGGCCCCATGACCCGAGCGTTTCGACCCCAAACGGCTCAAAGCTGTAGTTACCCATAAGGATACAGTGTATGCGCCGCTAGAGGGTCTCAGCAGCCGCAGCAGGCGCCAGCATAGCCCGTTGTACTAGGAGCTTTAGGAGCATTAAAAAACTAATTAAAAACCTCTTTTAATAGTTTTTTTTATAAACTGTTTAAATGTTGTCCGTACTTGACCACGTCAACATTCACCGCTTCAAGTGTTTTTCACTTGCATAAAGTTGAATGAGGGCTGATGTTTCAATAGTCAGATAACTTTTATCTAACGAATAAATTTCACAGTTTGACATTATTTCTATACAAAACCTGACAAAAACCGAAATATTTATTCCTCAGATAAAAATTATCTGACTATTGAAAAATCAGGCCTAAGTCGTAAAATAAAATATCTTGGTATGAAAGTTACTTCCGTCTCTTCATTATATACTAGAAGTCATATTGTATACGGTGGGATTTAACATCGGCAAAAATGACGAACTTCCATACAAACTTGTATCACCTATGATGATGAACCCCTTTAGGGGATGAATTTTCAAAATTCCTTCCTTAGGGCTCACTTTCGTTATATAAGGAACTCTTGTGCAAAATTTCACGCTTCTAGAGCCAGCGGTTTAGGCTGTGTGTTGTCTGTCAGTGAATTGATTAATTTAAGACTTTTATCCCCGAAATGAGAATACAAGAACCGAAATTCAAACCTCACATTCCAGACAGCCATTCAATTTAAATCTTCAAAGTAACAAACGCACTAAACCTACTTATATAAAGTAATCTGTCACTCCGCAATCCATTCCTCATAAAGATGCGATGAATGTACCTCCAGAGGTAATATTTCTACCTTTGGAGGTACAGACGCCAGCACATCAAGCTACTACAATCTGTCAAATTTCTTTAATAGATTTTCAACTTTATCGCTAAATTATATGGTTCAAAGTTAAATGGGAAAATTTTACAGATAAGGGTAGCTTGATATGCTGGCGTCTATACATCCATCGCGATGTTCAAACCAAATAATTATCATCATTCTTCCATACTTCTCTATTAGTCGTCAACTCGGTAGTCACCCCCTTTCTAGGCATATATCATCTTTCACACGATATTGAAACTTATTGTCACACGTTTTATTAGCATTTCGCTCTGTAGCGCTACCTCAAGCTTCGCACTTGTTGCACTTGGAGAACCGTTAACCCCTAACCACTAACGCTCAAATACAAATGATTTATTCGCGTAAGAATACTTCTTTGAAGAATCTTTGAAGACCGTCCAACGACCGCCTACTAGGAGCCGTTTCCTTATAAGCGCTCAACGGTTTTCACGATTATAATTATTTGCTGTCATTTCAGGTGTGATTTTCCTCTGAAACGTAATTTATAAAATATAATACTATTTATTATGTACACCATATTATTATGTAACATGGAACATCGTGAGTCCATAGGATGTTTGTCTAATGGCTGCGTCAGCGAACGGTATTTGCGTTGTTGAATTTTGAGCCAAACAAAAAAAATCCTATTCAACATTATTTTTTGTATATGCGAAACCCGAAACACATGTCTAGTATTTTTATATAAAGAATCTATGTACAAAATTTCAAAACTGTATCATGAAAAATCACAAAGTTATAAGCTTGTTAACTTTCCTGTTCGTACAAAAACATGCTCACCCGTGCCGCTCGCGCCGCGCCATCATTGATAATAGTACCTAGGTACCTAACCGTTCGGCGCAAAAATTGGATAACCTACTTAGTGTCGCTCGATGTCCAACTTTTAACCTTTATTAAATATTTTTGGGACAAAATATAACACGGGGTAAAAATTATTGGAATCGATTCAGTTACATATTCTGAACAAACTTTATTCAGGTTTCGCACATACTAAAAATAACGTTGTATATTCTTTTGTGTTATTTTTGCAATCCACACTCTAACGAGAAATACGTTTGGTCTGTCGCACCAATACTTGTTATTATGTACACCTCATGTCAGAGGCGGCACAGATTTTTTGGCGGAATTGCGTTTTCGGTCATTTAAGTGTTTTGGGGTCATTAAGAAAGTGAATCCTTCATCGATATGCCAAAATAACCTGATGGAGTACAGCCACTGTCTACCATTAGCTACTTGGCAACAGCAAGCATATAAAAATAATAAAAAAGTTGTAAAGTTGAAGCCGGCTCAACTTGACACAGTCGCTGTGCAAACAGCGCGCTTGCAGCCGCTTTCACTTGCCCGCTTCACTTGTCAATTTCCACTGAATTTCTTTATTTTTCGTGCTATTTGACTTTTGAGATTTAAAATTTAAAACAGCGCGATTCACGAGTAAGTGCGAGAATAGTTAAAAGTTTCAGCCAATCGGCATAGTTTGTACCGCGGCTACCTAGGGCGCGTTTTCAGTTCTATTTGTACTAGACTTTGAAGTTACAAAATATTGAAAGAGCATGGCAGTTGAGAACGTGTTCAACAAGGCTCAAAAAAATAGGTGGCTCGTTTAGATGCCAATGTATACGTTTTTATAATAAACTTCCTAGCCACATTCAAGAACTAAGCCTTAATAAATTCAAATCTTTTATAAAGCGAAAACTATGTCAGAAAGCCTATTATACTGTAAAAGACTATATTGAGGACAAAAAGGCTTGGGATTGAGCTGCTCCAATAGGTTTAGATTGTTGTTTTTATTTTTGCTATTTTACACTTTAATAATTTTCTTTTTTTTTTTTAAGTATCTCTTTACTTAAATAATGACATGTACATTTACTGTATAAAGTATTATATGATTTTAATTATTGTGAATGTGAGGACTATGTGGGTAATTTTTTTGTTTTTTCTCTCTTCGTTTTAATCATGATCTGGCAGTTTGAGTAGTTTATGCAGCCTACCCAAATGTCCTGTCTTTGGTATTGTTCGTCGAATCGTTGAGCTCCTTAAGTTCTGAGTTGAGCTGCACGGTTACTGACAAATGCGTGCACTGACTGGACAGGTCCGCTCAATCTGTGTGGTTCTTTCCTCAAAAGACCATTTCAGACACTAATCTACATGGTCCTCAAAGATTATGTCCGGATTTTTTATATACACATTGACATTGATGAATTTTATTTAGACAATGACATGAATATTTACTTTGTAAGTAATTTTTATTATTTTTTTTTTAATTAATTATTGTGAATGTGAGGACTATGTGGGTCATTTCTTTTTTCCTTCTTAGTTTTAATCATGATCTGGCAGTTTGAGTAGTTTATGCGGCCTACCCAAATGTCCTGTCTTTGGTATTGTTCGTCGAATCGTTGAGCTCCTCAAGTTCTGAGTTGAGCTGCACGATTTTTGACAAATGCGTGCACTGATTGGACAGGTCCGCTCAATCTGTGTGGTTCTTTCCTCAAAAGACCATTTCAGACACCAATCTACATGGTCTTCACACGATCTGACCAAGATTTTGTCTGGACTTTAAAAGAGACTGTGACTTCTGAGTTTGTTTCGGCCTTTCTTCTCAGAATAGTCAGTTAGGAAACGCCGACCTCATCTAGTTTAAAAAAATATATGATTGACGTGTAAAAGTGTTTGTACAAACCTACTTACAGAAATAAAATCATTTATCATTTGTCATGCTCGCTTAAATGTCTCACCGATGAATGGCGGCGCGTGTGTTGGATCATTCGGTTCCCTACAAAATGATTGAGCTGGATGGTGCTGATCCACGCGTCATGTTCGTGAACGGGCGCCGTCGGTTGAGACTGAAGGCTTATTTTTAATCTTATATTTTGAATTGTTTCTTCATTTGTGTCTGTTTTTACATTGTTCTCACCTATAGAAGCAACAAGAATAATGTACCCAGGATTTTGTAATATCTTGATTTGCCCGTTCTTCTCCATAGAGATCTACGTTATCGTTTTGGAATGGGCAACTAGCTTCAACTTTCTGACTAACTAACAGAATATTTAATTTTGACAATTCAAAAGTAGGTTTAATTGAAATAAATGCTAATATGTTTAAATATATTTCATTAAAGCAGTGTTACCGAACATTCTCTGGGCGGTTGATTTTATTTCATCATCCAAATACAATCGCCCTGTTATCATATCAGTAAGTGTAGGGGTCCCCTACACAAACGATTTTTTTTGCGATTTCTGTTTTTCCTCTGTTAGTTCAGAAGAATAAATGAAGTTTAATCCATAACTTCGTTGATTGACGTCATAATAAAAATAAACTTTTCGAATATATGAAGCGATAGAGTAATATCAATCTAAATGATTCCGATTGTGATTGAAAGTGTGTTACCTAAGGGGCAGAGAGTAATGGGTAGCTCACCGTCCGATCAGGACCAGGCCCGTGCCGGACGGCGCGTACGTGTTCCACGCGCGCCTCAAAGAGATGTCAGCATCGAGGAGGGGCCCCATAGGGCCGAAGCCTGCCGGGCCAGCGGGATTGTCCGAAAGGGTTACCGCTGGCCCGGAACATAAAGGGCTAAGGAAGGAACACGGGTGGGTTTTAGTCAGTAAGAGTCTGACACTCCCTTCCGCTCCACCCAGAGCGGGAGGGTCATTTGATGATTTCCCATACGCAAAAAAAAAAAAAAAAAAAAAGGGGGTGTCGGTTCTCTGCTTTCCACATTAATCGGTCTTAAAATCCTAACCGCTTTTTTTTTTTGTCGCGTCATAACGAAAAAAAATTCAAACGCCCCCAGATATTTAACATTTAGACCACAAAGCTGCGACAAAAACAGAAAAAAAACTGGCCAAGTGAGAGTCGGAATCGCACACGAAGGGTTCCGTAACACAAGGAAAAACGCCGAAAAAAACACGTTTGTTGTATGGGAGCCCCTCTTAAATATTTATTTTATTCTGTTTTTAGTATTTGTTGTTATAGCGGCAACAGAAATACATCATCTGTGAAAATTTCAACTGTCTAGCTATTGCGGTTCTTGAGATACAGCCTGGTGACAGACAGACGGACGGACAGACTGCGAAGTCTTAGTAATAGGGTCCCGTTTTAACTCTTTGGGTACGGAACCCTAAAAAGAAAATAATAATTGCTAAAGTATGTGTTCAAAAGTGGGAATGTCGGAATAACAGGCATTCTTTTGTTCACTTTGTTCTTTTGTTAAGCAAGTTATTTTGGCTTAATTTCACTTAACTGTGTACTTTAGGCCCGTGTTACTGTTTGTCGAGTTCCGTTACCCTTTGCTGTACGATTTTCCATTGGATTTGTTCAGGTTTCAAGTCTTAAAGGTAAACTGAGGGGAAGGAGCCGCTTTGATTTGTTGATGATATCGTAAACATGCTTCGCTTGCCTAATCTGAAATAATTCCATTATTACCACGCTTTATTTAAGGGCACCGGTTCCTACTATAATCACACTCACACTTCACACTAATATTATAAAGGTGAAAGTTTGTGAGTGTGTGTGTGTGTGTTTAATGTTTGTTACTTCTTCACGCTCAAACTGCTGGACCAATTTTGATAAAATTTTGTATGGTGATAGCTGGCACCCTGGATTAACATATAGGCTACTTTTTATCCCGATATTCCCACGGGATCGACATTTACGCGGGTGAAACCGCGGTGCGCAGCTAGTAGTGAATAAAAGTGATATTATATGTATAATAGTAACATGAAGTTAATTACACCTACACTCTGCCGTACCTCTGCGTCATAATATCTACAAAGTATTGTTCAAATAAGATTGATCGTCAAGGACATACTTAATTATAATTCTTCAAACACATGTTTGCATAATTATAATCCTTTCCAAGGAACACGCGAAACTATGAACACGACATGCAAAGTTAGGGTATTCGCTTCAACAGGGCTGGCTTACCTACTATGCCCAGGAATATTTAAACTTTGTTACTAAAGTAGCGTAACCATTAATACAAATAATATTAATAAAAAATGTATTCAAGTTTAAAGTAAAGTAAAAATAGGATTTACATTAATTACAATCTAGGAAAATTAAATTCTAACTGTAATGTAGATCTGCCTGATCTAGGTTTATGGAAAACCTGTTTCAGGCCATAAATTTACACCAAACATTTAAAAAGAAGACAACAATAAATGTAGAAGCTAAATTGAAAAGAAGGTATTATGGGTTTGGTTTCCGCACTTAGTCCTTCAGTGGACCATTGTGCGTGAAAGAAGGTATAATATTTTCACTATTTGCAGCATAGCTATTCACAACCGTCCGACAGCCTATCGTATCTAAAATTACACATTTCGTAGCATGATTTGCCTTGCACCCCACACCAAACAGCTGTCGTATAAATAGCGGTTGTCTATTTGATTTAAACTGACAAAATTTTCGGGTTTTGAACTTATGAACAGCGTTTAGAGGACTCCTACGATAACATTGATTGATGTCCGATACGGTACGTAAGCGTAACGAGTGGTTGTGAATAGCTATGCTGCCGGTCGATTCTGTAAAAATCTCACCGTGAAAACTTAGGTGATGTGAGTTTGTTTTTCTAGGAATTGACAATATTGACAGCTTACTCCACGCTTATTTCACCTAAGTTTTCACGGTGAGATGGTTACAGAATCGCACTGCTGGTCAGCTATTATGGTTTAGTACCGTGTCTTACAAAAACAATTTTTAGGGTTCCGTACCAAAATGGTAAAAACGGAACCCTTATGGTGACACTAAGTCTGTCTGTCTGTCTGTTTTTAAGCAATTTAGCTTTTTCGCACGAAGGACTCTCCCACCAAGACATAGATATAAGAAAATATATTTCTATGCCTTTATGTATAGGTTAAATGTATGAATGAACTACCACTGGTTAACTATTACTGAGTTAAGGTCATGTTAAGGTGGACAGCATTGCTGTAGGTACTTGAATATTGTAAATTGATCCTTGTCTTAATACGAATTAGGTACTAAAATAGTGACGCTCGTAACTGACAATCAAAAACATGAGCAAATAAAATAGGTGGCCCTTGGTGGTACACCTGTACGAAGGTCAAGGTGAATTTTCCCTCTATAAGGCAGTTATGCAGATGGGAGGGTGACCGCGTCGCACAGACTCATCGCAAGTTGGATACAGTTCGCAACCTCGTTTAGATAACAACTTGCTCATCGATCCGCGTAGATCGTTCTCCGGTAAGTTTGTCGGATTGGCGGGAAACTGTAGAGATGCAGGTAATGCTGTGTTAAGAGCATGTATTTGGAAAACAGTGGCGTGGTTTATCAAAGTTAAAATAAAGAGTGTTTGGAAATGGTTGACGTTGACAGTGCGGCATCAGTTTTATGTCCTACATATGGGTACATACATGTTTACTAACCGGACCACCAAACGTACTGCAGGGTACGCTCCATACTTTGCAGATATCCCGACCAGTCGTAACCAACGCTGCTCCTCCACACTTATTGTGCGCACAGTCACACTCTGTTCTGTGTTCTCTTCCACATTTAACCCCCCTTCTTTCAAAACAAAAGCGAATATGCATCTTCTGGGCACATTCGTCATAAACCTCATCCATCGCTTTCCATCAAGCATGATCGACGCCAAAAGCAGGCCCCATACAGCAATAAAAAAAAAATACGAAAAGTTTATAACATTTATTAGCTTCTGCCGCGAGGTACGTCGATAAAAACTATCCTATGTCCTTCCCCGGTATGCAATCTATCTCTCTGCCAAATTTTATCGAAATCCGTTCAGTGATTTAGGCGTGAAAAGGTAACATACTGACAGGCAGAGTTACTTTCGAATTTATAATATTAGTATGGATTGTGCCACAATGTATGCATAGAAATAATCGCATAATTACTTCTAGAAATCCAAGTTTTTCTCTAAATTAGTTTCTTATTATCTTAGCAACGCAACTAGAGGGTTGTAAGTTCAACTGAAACAGGGTACTTTTGCGTGAACACAAATATAATAAAAGGTATCTTTTACAGCATTTAATAAAAAGTTGCAGACTCTTCAAAACATGTCAATAGATACAAATCAAAGTTTTCCTTAAACGTGAAGGGGCGCTTTGTCATCGCAATGTTAACTTCCTGTAAGTCGCGACCTCGAAAAACGACACATAATAAGGATTTTTTGAACATTTTGTATTTGTTCGTGAAAAAACATGATTCTATTGTGAGTTTTCTTTCAGTAAACTCTATGAAATGTAAAGTATTTCAGTGTTATGGGCACACTAGAAAGTTAAAATTTCAACGCGGATATGCTTTCTTCAACACCTGGTGAAAAAAGAACCAGCAGCAAATCCTAATTTCTTTCTGCGTTAAGGGAATTACAGGACCCAAACACAAGTTTTATAATGCCTAAAAGAATATGATTGACTACAGTACCTAAGCAAAATCAGAAAAATATATGATATTTTTCAGGATATATGCTAATTAGATAGTGTGTTAAAAATATAATACAACTACTTTGATATGATATAAAAAAATCATGAAGATACCTCTAAAAACTTTCTTTTTACAATGAAAACCATACTAATATACATACAATCATTCTGATTTTTTGTCAGATTATTCTACAAGCAACATACTAAAGCACTAGTGTTTTAATTTTTTAGTCCAAACAACAGATTTTTTGTAAATAAATAATTGCTTCATATTTTGCAATAAATTACCAGCGTTGTGTCTCGCTTCTCTTTCTTTTCTATGCAGTCCGACAGTGACCGCGCTTTAGGTCATGCAGTCCTCTAAGGTCACTTCAAAACCTAATTGAGCACTTATTTACTACTAGTGTTTCTCCCCGACTTCGCTCCCAGCCCATTAAAGTCGGAAGTTATCACACGGAAACGTACTACCGAATTTAAAAGTATCTTCTGTCCTAACCCAGGTCATTTGTTGTCACCTGTGTGCCAACTTTCATCTAAATCTAGGGGTACAGACAACAGTTACTTTCGCATTCATAATAAGCAGCCTATAATGTTCCCTACTACTGGGACACAGGCCTCCTCTCTTCCAGCGGCCATGGGCTGTATAATCTACCACGCGGGCCCCGTGCGCCCCATTCATAATATAAGTGTGGAAGTATGGATATTATTCACCATCATCAGCCTAGCCTTTTCCCAACTATTTTGGGGTCAGCTTCCAGTTTAACCGGATGCAGCTGAATACCAGTATTTTACATGGAGCGACTGCCTATCTGACCTCCACAACCCTGTTACCGGGTAATACGACCTCTTGCTAGGACTGGTAGTCAGACTTTCGGGCTTCTGACTACCAGTAACGACTGTCAAAGATCCATGAATGACAGCCGGGATCATTGGCTTAACGTGCTTTCCGAGCCACGGTATGTAAAGATGGTCACCCATCCACAGACCAACCGCGGCAAGCATAGCTTAACCTGATCGCTCGACCTGTGCGGCTGTTATTATTTAGCTACGGGCCCCTCCCCGGAAAGTATGTATATTATTATGGATTGTAAAAAACACGCAAAACATTGAAGTTTCATCCATAAAACCCCTTGTAACAAGTGCCATTTTCAAGGACATGCGAACGTCCTTGCCAAGGAACGTAAAAAATAGTTAGCAGCATAGCTGTGTTGATTAGGGCTGTGTCACAAAGCGACATAGTCGGGCACGGTATGCCGCATACCGTGCCCGTGCCGCGCATTGTTGGGGACGATTTGTGGGGGACAAGGCATGGACGGAACGCGGATATCTGGGAGCATCGAGATCGAAGTCCAATAACTAAGTCATAGTAATATTCTAATCTAACTAGCCTGCATTGAAAGGCCTCCCTCTTCCTTTTCCACACAACTTTCTTTCGCCAGTCCTTTTGCTAGGACTCAAGCTCGTACTGCCATCTACGTGTCGGCCTGCCGCGGTGGCGTCGTGCGTTTATAGTAATATTGTTTGAAAACAAAACAAAATTTCGTAGTCACTCATGCTCTATAGAAAGAATATGTAATTTTAAACTTGAAGAAGTAGAAATACAGAGTTGTAAGATTACGCGTTTGGGATACCACATCGAAGCATTCAGCATATTTGAAATTGTAGATACTAAGTACAGGAATGCAAATGTAGAAGCCCTGCTGAAGCTGGAGCCCTGTAGAAACTTAAATCTTGTAGCTTTTGACACACATGATACGTTTTGCATGACTGGAATTTGCTAGATGCATGAAGGTTCAGGAAATTTCGGTGGAACGCTACCCGAACTAAAACATATCCATGTGCCAGTAGCGAATTTTTGTAAGAGGTAAGCCGGAGTAGATATCTTTAATATGATTTTTTCAAAGGGATGCCGGTAGGAATCTGGTCAGCGGTATGGTCGGGTCAGCGGGATTGTTCGGGTCAGCGGGATTGTCGGGTTAGCGGGATTGTCGGGTCAGCGGGATTGTCCGAAAGCGATAAAGGGCTAAGGAAGGAACACGGGTGGGTTTTAGTCAGTAAGAGTCTGACACTCCCTTCCAGAACAGAAACAGAGCGGGAGGGGTCAAAAAAAAGCCGGTAGGAATCGAGTTGTATCGACGGGCAAACTGTAACCATGATCCTGAACCTGAACGGATCCTAAAAAATTAAATAAAAAATAACAAAAATAGTAGTAGTTAGTAAATTAGCAGGTAGTAAATTCAAAATCGCGAAAGTTTATGTTATAAACAAAACTAACCAATTCAATCCTGTCACCCAAAGTATCCAACATTAACGTTGGGCAGCAAAAAACATTAGCAAACATTTACCAAAGTCGGCAAGCAATTACCTCTAAATTCCTGCGAGTGGACACCAACCGACGGAGTGGTTTCCTCTGACCTCGCATGTTTGGACTCGAAGGGCGATGGTGCAAGGGAGGAACTGAATGAAATCATGAAGAAATTATAAAGAAGCATTGATTTTATGGTATTGCAAAGATTGCGCTAAAAGATAACCCGCGAAATTCAGAGATTCTTAATTAGAATCCATACTAATATTATAAATGCGAAAGTGTGGCTGATGTCTGTCTGTTACCTCGTCACTGATTTAGATGAAATTTGGTTTAAATATAGTTTGAGTCCCGGGAAACGACATAGGAGTTTTTATCCCGATATTCTCACTTGTGCGAGTGAAACCGCGGGGCGCAGCTAGTCATCAATATAGTGTGCTTACATAAAGAAGCGGATTTTCGGGTCCGACTCCTGGAACAGGTCTTTGCAGGTTGATCTTCGGAAGGAAACGGTTACATGTTTTACCTGTTTCTTTATATGTGAGCGCATAAGTTAATGTGGTCCCACATTAACTTATGTACTTGTATTTCACCCGCACCCTAATGCCCTAATGTTATTAAATAGCCCATGTACCTATCTACAAGGGCTCTTCTATAACCCAATTTTTGACTACACAGTAACAAAATTCCCCTTTCCAAGACAGAAAGTCTTCTATCACAATCCTAAATGTATAATCACATAAAACAAATTTGTTCTAACTCGAAAGTGATTGCAAACCTCGTAAAGTGACTAAATTCAAACGAAACTCGATTAACATAAAGTACCTCAAGTAAACAGAAGACGTTTTGTTTTATTAATTAAATACTATTCATACATATTCAAATTGATTTATTCATTGATCTGCTATTTAGAATTTTCTGGTTTTCTTTATTTTTATAGGCAGATGGTGCACCTGATGTTAGCATTTCTTCTTAAGAAGTCAGCCTCAGACTCAGCCAATATTTAGGTGAAGCATGGTTATTTCACATGCTCTCTTGAAATCGGAAACCATTACCACCTAAATTAACTCAAGTTATAGACTGACTGGACGGTCCATTCATATATGTGTGGTTCTTTCCTCAAAATACACTCTCAGATACTAATCTGCATAGTCCTCATATGGCCTGATCAAAATGATGTCTAAATGTTAAAAAACTGGCCTAATGCGAGTCGGACTCGCACACAAAGGGTTCCGTATCACAAGGCAAAAACGCGGAAAAAAACACGTTTGTTGTATGGGAGCCCCCCTTAAATATTAATTTTATTCTGTTTTTTTATTATATTTGTTGTTATAGCGGCAACAGAAATACATCATCTGTGAAAATTTCAACTGTCTAGCTATCATGGTTCATGAAAATAAAAAAAAAACATGAAAAAGTGTTTATTCACAGAAATATTTTTTTACAAAATATATTTACCTCCGCCAAACTGCAAAGCAGTTTGTTAGCAGACGTAGCTCCGTTTTTTGTAAATATTAACATATTTTATTTTTTTATTTACACTTTTTCATGAGATACAGCCTGGTGAAAGACGTACAGACGGACATTGGAGTCTTAGATTACTAAGATCCCACTGTCCGTCTGTCCGTCTGGTCCCGTTTAAATTATCCTTTGGGTACGGAACCCTACAAAAGACTGTGACCCCTGAGTTTGTTTCGGTCTTTCTTCTCAGAGTAGTCGGATAGGAAATACCGAACTCACCAAGTAAAACATAATTTATTTCTAAGGAAGTAAGTGTCAGTGTTCTATTGAACCAATTTACAAATAAATCATAATGTATTTGCAATAAATATTGGTACAGTGTTGGTCTTAAAGTCAGTAAAACTACACTTGACATGCAAAACATTACAATATGTTCAATACTAAAGTATATTATTTATGTCCAATGGCGTGCTTTAAATGCTAGTTTCTGTTATTCATTAATTTTACAAAACATTGTTACTTTAATAACACTACTACACACTACTACACTATTTAACACTGATAGTGTTAAATAATGTTTTAGAAAAAACTTTTTAACAAAAAAAAAAAACCGACTTCCAAAAAAACACTACAAAGTGAAAAATAACTTTTATTTCGGAAGTCGGTGTCTTTGGATCTGTATTTTAGTTTTTTGCCACCGACTTCCGAAATAAAAGTTATTTTTCACTTTGTAGTGTTTTTTTGGAAGTCGGTTTTTTTTTTTTGTTAAAAAGTTTTTATTTCTCGCTTTTTAGTGTGTCTGTTTATAATGTATCTAAGTTACAATAGCCTAATGCCAACTTGCTCATCGCCTTTTACAAAATATTGCTTTTCCCGATGCAGGGACGTTAATTGTTGAAGAGTTCTCCTGGTATTCCACCATCAGCTCCATTTCACCATTCGCATTGTGACGAGCATAACTTGCTTAGCAACCATATTAAAGTAAGTAATCGAATCGCAAACCGGGAAATATTTATTATTGAGTAGTTCCGGTGGCCATCTGTGGTCTTCATCATCGGTTCCACTTCACCAAATGATGCTTTCCGAGAGCAAATGCACGAGTTACTATAAAAAATACCCAAATCGCTATAGGTGTGCCTATAATACTTGAAGAGTTCCTTCGATTTCTCCAAGATCCCATCATCAGATCCTGACCTAATGACAATGGGACCACCTGGAAAGTATACTCTTTCAAACCTTTCCATAGGACAATCTAAAAGTTTAGACAAAATCAAACTTGTTCCTAATTTAATTTATATATATATTTTTAATTATGACATCTTATTCTAATTCATTTTTACAATCTGCGACTACAGTGGCTCACACACTTGTTAAAGTTCAACTACTTTTGCATTTTTTTTTTTAAATAACTTGTAAATATGTGAGCACCATGTATCTATCACTTATTTGATTTACCTGTCATTGCTTAATTTTTAATTCTTTTTACCTTTTGTGGTAGACTAATTTTATTATGGGTGCATCGTGTTCACATATAATTTTTATTATGTATACAAGACCTTGTAAAACATTTTTAAAAGAGTAACGGTGGAGTTTCTTGCCCATTCTTCTCCATACGAAAACTACCTTTTCGAATGGGCGACTAGAATCATTTCTATTTAGTTTTTTTTTTTTGACGTTCAAAAGTGCCTTTAATGTGCCTATTTGAAATAAATGATTTGACTTTGACTTTGACTTTGAAAACAAAAAAATAATTTTTGAAATCGGTCTAGCCGTCTCCGAGTAATCGGGGAATATACATAAAAAAAAAAAATAAAAAAAAAAAAAAAAAAAAAAAAGGTTCCGACGAATTGAGAACCTCCTCCTTTTTGAAGTCGGTTAAAAACAGTCAATTAATAGTGATATTCTACAGATGTGTCATCCGCTACTTCGTGTGAAAGAAGTCGAGCCCTAATGTGTGTCTGTGTGAACCATAAAAGGTGACTTTAAGACTTTATCAGATAGAACGACTAATCTTAACATTATCCACAGACAGACATGATGAAAATTCTGTGTGGAACACTGTTTGACCATTTAGCTGTCCATTCCGTTAATCATTCACTTTATTAAATATCAACTGTGTATTATGTTACCGAAAATGTATGAAACCTAGGTATTGTACACAATTCCTAGGAAATATATGCAATTCCGAGCCTACTTGGGAAATGTGTAAAATAATGTCTCAAAGATTCTATAAATACACACATTTCCCGTGAAATGTATGTATTTCCTAGGAATTGTATGGAATTCCGAGATGATACTAGGAAATATATAAAAAGTAAAATGCTTTCTGTGATTAAAAGAAATAAAACACGTTTGTAAGCTGAAATAAGATTTTTTATTAAGGCTCTCCTTGACATAATCAGCTATAACAATCACATCGTAAAATATAAAATATTCTTATGCTTATTACGAATTAAACTTCAAAAATCAACTATTTGTTTTTTTTTTAAGGCACTAATCACCACGATCGGATGACGCAATAATACCCTCCCCACGCTCCGCTATCCCTGCTGTATTTACAAACTGAAATGTACAGTTTTTCTAGGAAAAGTGCATATTACAAAATATAGGTATCATAGATTTCTTATCTATTTTAGGAATTGTACACATTTACTAGAAATTGTATGTAATGACGGATTACACACTTTTCCGTTATCATCTACATCACGCACATAATCGTCGAGGGGTTTATTTATAAACGTCTATTGATTAGCGACTGTTTAAGCATATATCTTTTTGTAAGTAATTAAATATTTGCTTCATATTTTGCAATAAATTACCAGCGTTGTGTCATCGCGCTTCACTTTCTTTTCTATGCAGTCCGACAGTTACCGCGCTTTAGGTAGGTTGTAAGCCCCTTTTTTTCTTTTTTTTTGTGGATGCGAAATCATCAAATGACCCCTCCCGCTCTAGGTGGAGCGGAAGGGAGTGTCAGACTCTTACTGACTAAAACCCACCCGTGTTCCTTCACATACATAAAGGTCTAAGACGAACATAAAGGTCTAAGACCTTTATGTTCCGGGCCAGCGGTAACCCTTTCGGACAATACCGCTGACCCGGCAGGCTTCGGCCCTATAGGGCCCCTCCTCGATGCTGACATCTCTTTGAGGCGCGCGTGGAACACGTACGCGCCGTCCGGCACGGGATGCAAGCCCCTTAAGCAACGTTTATGAATAAAGGGGGTTGATGTTGCATCGTCTCGTATATAAATAAACCCCATGGCATTTAGCTTCCACATCAGTCTGCCCAAATTCCAACCTAAGTAGGTACGTCAAATACTGCGTTGCGTAAAAAAGTATGTTCGCTTCGCTGAAAATGAGACAGCTAATCAAACCGTAGAATCCGCAAGTTAGAAATAATAAGTTTAACACAAAGCATTCCTAAATTGTTAGCACTCTTTAAAAACGAATTACCAATAAAAACGAAGCGTATTCACACACGAAGCACCCAAATTATACATTAACAGCTTAATGTTTAGCTTTTGAAGCCGTTCACAATGAGTGATGGTAACTACCGTCCGCTTTATCGACGATAAACTTAGAATACCTCATAAACTTAGAATACCTCATAAAGAACGCGTTTGAGGACCCTTTGTGTACGTTTAGCATTTTATTTTTAAGTATGAGCCCTTTTACATGTATTAGTTTAAGATGCTGACGATCTCGGTCGGTCTCGGTCGGTATTATTTTGATCTGCAAGAAAAATGTGAACAAACTATGTATAGTAGCCAGCACAGCAAGCTATCCGAAACTGACCAATTTTCCCAATCAACTTTGAACCTTATGCTTTAGCGATAAAGTTGAAAATCTATTAAAGAAATTTGACAGATTGTAGTAACTTGATGTGCTGGCCTCTGTACTACGGCTGGTTTTATTTTAAATTGTACAATAGAGAGTCTGGATACTAAAAAAAATCAAATAAAATAATCACACATTTTTAAAACCTCCCACCGAGAGGAGGCCTGTGTCCCAGCAGTGGGATCATTATAGGCTGATTATTTTATGTTATGTTTTAAAACCTGAAAATCAAACGAAACACCTCCAGCTTTTCGACCTACTAGAAAACTAAAAATAAAACACTTATTTTTCGTTTTCGCCCATTTTCAAAAAACATCTTACAAACACATAAAACAGTTTCTTTAAAACCCAGTATCACGCGTTAACAATTAACATTTTACACATCGGATTATTTTCACGAGCAAGAAGGTTCCTCTTAATTAGTTCAGACAATTATCTACCGTTTGATTGAGGGCGCCACTTGCTCGTGTATTTGCTGCTAATGGTGGAGTAATGAAAATAGGCAGATTGAGAATTGATCCTGATGTGGGGAAGAAGTGGGGATTTAATCAATTGTGTCTGTGGCTTGGATAGGTTCTTTATTAGGTTGATTTGTGCTAAGGCAGTGATAAAGTTAATAGAATAGGAGGCTGTTTCAAAGTCCCTCCCGAGTGTGGCTACCTATCAGATGTAACAAAACTAGTATGAAATTATATGCAAGCGTGATGATTATACACTATCGCTTACCATCAGGCGTGATCGGGATCAAGCCCATTTAATAATAAAAAAAAATACATAAACCATTAGTATTTTTTTAAATTTCACTCTACAATAAAGATATTACAAGATGTTTGGTAGAAGGACCGACACAATTTTTTGACGGATTGGGGATGTCATTTGCTATCACAATATTGTATATATTTTTTTTTTTAATTACCGTAAATCTCCCACTGCTGGGCAAAGGCCTTACTACTTACTCTCTTTCCACCTCTCTCTGTCCAGAGCTCCCAAGGACCAATCTTTATTAAAGGAGTCCAGCTCATCCCTTCATCTCCGTCGAATTTCAGAATTTTTATTATGATTTTTTTCGTTCTTTAAAATACTGAGTTAACTTCAGGGGTTGCCTGAAGTTGTTTGTTTGTTTACCAAACGTAATCTTCTATTTCGTCTTCAATAATGAGGTCTTAGAGCAACTGCGTGCCTCCACCAACAAGGGTCACTTTTCATTATTTTTATTTGCCCAGCAATCTGGTTGGTCGTCGTGTTTGCGGGCGCCTGTTCTGTAAATACGACAATTTGTTCGTACACATAAATACTGGTACTTTACAACTCTCATGTACTGGGGAAAGTCTTGATGTTCGTTAAACAAAAATAATGAGAATTTTGTGGATGGTAAATAATTTTGACTTACGTTTTTGAAATGGGAAATATTATTCCGAGTGCTTATTTCAATGAGAAACATTTTGGACATTTTGCGTGTATTTACACGACTGCCCAAAAAAAGGAGTGTTATGTTTTTTAGGGTTCACAAACCCAAAATTCAAGCTCTAATATAATAATCTTCAGCAACAGTAGTAATCAAGAACTTGCTCCTACGCAATTCACTTTTTTACTCTGACTGGGATTTACATTTGCCTTTTATGTATTAGGAAATAATACTTCGTTCAGGATAATTCAATAACAATCCGACTCTTACATCATCTTTTCAAAATAGTATCTCTGATTGCCCTGATGTGCCTTTTATGTCATTTGTTTTATATGCTAAAGTCGTATATAGAACCAGTATCAAAGCCTACCCTGTTCCAGGGCGAGAGCCCCGGGCCGGAGCGGCGCAACGGTGAGTTCGAGCCGTCAGAGATGCCGCCCTCGGACGCGCCGCCCGCGCCCACCGCGCCCCCGCCCGACCCACCGGCCACCACCAACAACGTAAGACCTCATAAAAAACAACACAATCTGGCCTTAACCACAGATATATTCTTACATAGTCCTCCTCCTGACCGAATTTCAGCCATGGCGGCCTATCTCATTGGAGACTAGCCAACACGGGATATATTATAGTGCACATGCGTGTGCGCAGACACAGGTGCAGTGGAATATACCACAGTATCGACCAGGCATCACCCCCTTGCACCCTCTACAGGAACAGCTTGACGAAGGACGCACGGAATCGTGAAGACGGGCAGAAAATAAAAGTGGCCTATACCCAGCAATGGGTGATTAAGGACTTGTAGTCAAGTGAAAGCTGACTTGTCACATTCTCAGTTATGAAAGACTGGCCTCCTTCTTAAAACATCTGGATTTGATTGATTCCGGTCTGATGGAAGCAAATTACGATAAAAACGAAAATCCTTCCTTCCTGATTCAACTCCTTCAGCTACTAACGTCCGTAACTTTCCAGCAGCCGCCGCAGAAGAGTCGCTCCCTAGTGGTGTCCCTGACCCCGCCCCGGGAGAGGGAGACATGGGCCAAGAAGGCGGAGTTCCTGCTGGCTGTGGTGGGGTTCGCGGTGGACCTGGGCAATGTGTGGCGGTTCCCTTACATCTGCTATCAAAATGGCGGCGGTACGTACAACTAAAGTTATAGATATCGAACATTCATCTAAGAATTTGAGTTGCCTTTTCCAGAACTAGTACTACTGAATAAAATTTCAGGTGTATAATGTAGGTAAATTTATACACCAATGAATAAACGTGTATTTGTCAACTCGACGACCGTGTGACCGTCACTGCAGGGATCCAGCAGAAAACCAGGGTCAAACGGTGTTCACATCATCTGCCAAGAGGAGACATCCTTGTTAAAAACCTTACTGGAGAATAAATGTAAGACTTAAAATCATAATGCTCTTAGATGTAACATCCTGTGTTCCTGTTAAACAGATGAATTAATGTATACAGCTCCTGACTTGGTCTCAGTATTTGAACCTGCAGACAGCAACCCTCATTGAGGGGAGCTATATAATAACAGCCGCACAGGTCGATCGATTAGGTTAAGCTACGCTTGCCGCGGTTGGTCTGTGGATTTGTGACCATATCTTTACATAACGTGACCCCTCCGTGCCTCGGAAAGCACGTTAAGCCGTTGGTCCCGGCTGTCACTCGTGGATCTTTTACAGTCAAAGTCAAAGTCAAAGTCAAATCATTTATTTCAAATAGGCACATTAAAGGCACTTTTGAACGTCAAAAAAAAAAACTAAATAGAAATGATTCTAGTCGCCCATTCGAAAAGGTAGTTTTCGTATGGAGAAGAATGGGCAAGAAACTCCACCGTTACTCTTTTAAAAATGTTTTACAAGGTCTTGTATACATAATAAAAATTATATGTGAACACGATGCACCCATAATAAAATTAGTCTACCACAAAAGGTAAAAATAATTAAAAATTAAGCAATGACAGGTAAATCAAATAAGTGATAGATACATGGTGCTCACATATTTACAAGTTATTTAAAAAAAAAAAAAATGCAAAAGTAGTTGAACTTTAACAAGTGTGTGAGCCACTGTAGTCGCAGATTGTAAAAATGAATTAGAATAAGATGTCATAAAAAATATATATATAAATTAAATTAGGAACAAGTTTGATTTTGTCTAGACTTTTAGATTGTCCTATGGAGCAGGACCAGCATGTTTCCAAACATTCTTATCTTGGATATAATCCTCTAATTTGTAATATCCTTGTTTACAAAGTGTACTTTTAATATGAGTTTTAAATTTTCTTTCATTTAATTGCAATATGTCACAAGGTATTTTGTTGTAGCATTTAACACAGTACCCCATAAAAGATGTATGTACTTTAGACAATCTAAAAAAAGGTTGATCTAATTTATCTTTATTTCTAGTATTAAAATTATGCCTATCACTTATTTTATTAAAAAGATGTTGATTTTTTCTTACATACATAATATTTTCATAAATGAATTGGCAAGGTACCGTCATGATATTAACCTTTTTAAATAGTTCCCTAAGAGATTCGCGACGACGTAGATTGTAAATGGCTCTGACAGCTCTCTTTTGTAAAATAAAAATGGATTCAATGTCAGCAGCCCGACCCCATAGTAAAATGCCATATGACATAATACTGTGGAAGTAACTGAAGTAGACCAAACGCGCGGTTTCTACATCTGTTAACTGTCTTATCTTTCTAACAGCATAAGCGGCGGAGCTTAGCCGCCCCGCAATAGATGTTATATGAGGTCCCCATTGTAATTTCTCGTCTAGCGTGATTCCTAGGAAAACTGTCTGATCAATAAATTCTAGTTTTTGGCCATTCAATATGATTTCACATTCGCTACTTCTAACATTCGGTAATTTAAATCTAATGCATTTGGTTTTTTTTTCATTAAGTACTAAATTATTTACCGTAAACCAATCTTGGACCTGAATAATAGAGTTATTCACGTCGTCAAGATTTTGTGACCGTCGGTCTATTTTAAAGATTAACGATGTGTCATCTGCAAATAACACCATCTTCGGTTGATTTTGAAGTAATTGGGGTAAATCATTAATGTAAACTAAAAAGAGGAATGGACCCAATATCGAACCTTGAGGAACACCCATTGTCATTTCAGACCCTAATGAGTTTACGCCGTTTACTTGAACTTTAACCTTTCTATCTTTCAGGTATGATCTTAGCAAGTCAAGTGCTGCTTTTCTAATTCCATAGTGCTCCAGTTTCATCAGAAGTGTCTCGTGGTTTACGCAATCGAACGCCTTAGAGAGGTCGCAAAAGATTCCAATGGCATCTTGTGCTTCTTCCCAGGCGTTAAAAATGTTCTTTATTAGGGTAACACCGGCGTCAGTAGTGCAACGCCCTTTGGTGAAACCGTACTGGTGTTCATGAAAGATGGAATTTTTATTAAAGTGACGTAACATTTGATTGAGCATCAACTTTTCAAACACCTTACTGAGAACTGGTAGAATTGACACAGGTCTATAATTGTTAGGATCTTTACTATCACCGGATTTGAACAATGGTACTACTTTACTATGTTTCATAAGATCCGGAAAGACTCCTTGGTCAACACTGGTGTTAAATATGAAAGCTAAATAGGGCGCAATAGTTTCGATAAAAGATCTACATACTTTTACAGACATTCCCCAGAGATCTTCTGTTGATTTAATGTTAAGATCTCTAAAAGCTTTTATAACAGCCTGGGGGCTTGTATGCTGAAACCTAAACTCCAAAGGGCATGCCTTTACATTCTTTTTAAGTAAGGCAGCAGAAAGCGTGGGGGATGAATTTAAAGCTTCAGTAGTTTTAAGGGGAATATTAGAAAAAAAGTTTTCAAATTCCTGAGCTATTTCTACATCTGAGTTGATGGGGCCATGTGCAGTCTCTAAATTAAATTCAGTGTTAGGCTGTTTTTTCCTACCTGTTTCATTATTTATTATTTGCCAGGTAGTTTTTATTTTATCATCAGCTGATTTTATTTTATTGCTAATATAAAGAGCTTTAGCTTTTTGGCACACACTTTTAAAAGTTTTTGAATATTTTGCAACATACTGATGAAAGTTTGTATTATTCATATGTTGCTTTAAGCCATAGAGTTCAAAAAGTTTTTCCCTGCTTTTACGAATACCTGGAGTCGCCCAGTCACTAAATAAAAACTTTGTGTGAATATTTTTAGTTTTTAGTGGAAAAGTGTCATTAAACTGCGCGTTTAATATTGAAAAGAACTCGGCGTAGAATTCATTTGGGTCACCTATATTATTAAAATTCTGATCACATAACTTACTGGCCAAAGAATTATTTAATTTCTCTAACTTTTTACATGTAATTGTCCTAAACCTTATTTGAATTTTTTGTAAAGGCATGTAGGAGCTAAATGTTATTTTTTGTCCGCTGTGATCAGATGGCAACTTATTTACAATTTCTTTGTGTAAGTAATCACAATTACAAAAAACATTATCAATACAAGTGGCAGAAGAAGCTGTCACTCGGGTTGGTTCAATAAAAACATTTGACAAATCAAATGACCTAAAAAGACTTAACAATCTGACAGTATTCGAGTTATTTTCCAATAAATTAATATTAAAATCTCCACATACTATTATTGATTTACTACTAGTACTAAGTTTCTTTAACACATCTTCCATTACAGAATCAAACACCGATAGATTCTGGTTACTTGGAGGTCTGTATACACATACTATAACATGCTTATCAAGCTCAACACAGGACAATTCAATGGTGTGTTCAACAGACAGTCCGATTATGTCTTTTCGTTCTTTTGATTTAATAGAATTTTTAATTAATATTAATGATCCGCCATGTATCATACGTTTTCGGCTGAAATGGCTAACTACACAATAATTTTCATAATTAATTGACTTTACTTGATGATCTTTCAACCAATGCTCTGTTAAACAAATGACATCAAACTTGGTGTTTTCCAAAAACAATTCTATTTCCAATAATTTGGAAGCGCAACCTTGGATATTCTGATTAAATAATTTTAAAATATGTTGCACTCCCTTTGGTTTTTTATTATTATTAATTATATTGCCAGAAGATACCTTTTTATTATTCTGTAATAATAATTTGGTATTTGAAGGGGTAACTTCTGTTGTCTCACTGACTAGTTTAAATAGTTATCCGGAGTGACCTCCACAACTACAACTGGAGAGTCTGGATTGCCCGAGTACGTTCCAGCGGGAGGAGAATATCCTATCTGACTGGTAGTAGTCTCCAAGGATGTTGGTATTATAGGTGGTGGTGGTGGTGGTGGTGGTGGAGGTGGATCCTCCTTCGTACAACATGACGATCCATAATTAATCACCATGTTGTTAGTATAACTAGGCAACACGGACTCGTCACTAATACTAGAACTCGTTATATTAGCTATAACCTCGTTAATATTATATGCTATCAACATAGCAATCATATGTCTACATTCCCCAGACAGAGATATAGTTCTCTGAGTTAACTTAATACCACTAACAAACTTGTTAGTGTCAAAAAACAATAATTTGTCTCTATGACAACATGTCAGATTGTGAATAGTATTATTCAACTTATAAATATAATTATTTTCATTGTATGATAAAGTATCTGAGTAAGGAAAAGCACACAACATTAGCTTACCTATGTTTAACTTTAATAAGGTGTTTACACCATCCACTATGTCCTTTCTGGTAATACCAGTGCTATTACCTAATAGCAAAACCATAGTACAATAATTATCAAGGTTTGCATTGGCAATTCTTTTTATCATTTGTTTAAAACTTATGTTATGGTAACTATGATTGGTAAAACTATGGCTTAGGTAATTGAGTAGAATTTTTCCAAAGCCAGAACCTAACTCGTCACAAAAAAATATTGATTTGTTTATCTGTGTGGTCTCTGCTGGAAGAGCTAACACCGGAAGGGGTAAGTCAGACTGAGGTTGAAGAGGTGGTGGTTGGTTGGCACCGCTGCATGAAAGATCATTTGTCAGAGACTCATACCTCTCAGCATTGTACTTCACCAAATCCAGGAGTTCTCCAGCCTCAAACAAGCGGTCACTTAGTTGTCGTTGTGAACTTTCATATTTTTCAAAAATATCCTTCAGCAAATGCTCCTTGTGTAGTATATCATTATAGAGGAGCTGGATATCAGTGTCATACTTTTCCCTACATTTATCTAACTCAATAGTACAAGTATTTAAACTTTTCGATAAGACAACACGTTCCTTTCTAAGCGAAAGATTTAATTTTAAGAGTTTTTGTTTTTTTATTACTCTCTGTGACCGTTTAATTAATTTCTTGATTTTAATATATTTCTTTAATTTGTTGTGACTCATAACAATAGGACACAATGGTATGGTATCATCACCAGTCAAATCTATAGTTTCAGCTGGCTCACACACTGATTTTGGTTTACTACCTACCAACTCATCAAAAAGATTACTAGTGCGAACAACCTGGTTATTGACCTTGATACACTCGGAGATGGATAGTGCTTCTTGGGCTTCAGACAATCTCTGTTCAAGCTCTGTGATACGATTCAGTGCCAATTCGTGGGTATCACTGCACTCTTGAAATGTTGACACTGCGTGTTGTAATTGACTGTGCTGGTCAGTTAAGTCCATGTGTTGGATGTGTAGCTGAGACAGTTCATTCTTGAGGGAGGTGTTCTTTAAAATAATGTTTTCCACTTCTACTTCGCTGTCTTCCCTTTCGCGGAGCAGTTGTTTACACATCGCTTCAGAATTCTGTAGCTCCTTCAAGGTGGCTCTTAGTTTAGCTTCCATCTCCTTGATTGTGGCACTGCGGGTCATCATTTTCTTTGAAGTATCAGTCACCTGGAATGTGTGAAGTTATGCAGCTAAATAACAGTGTGATAAAAAAGATGTTCCAATATTTAGATTAGTAGGAGGTAGAAGGGAAAAATAAAATAAAATTAAGTTAAAAATAAGTAATTAAATGTTAACAAATAGATTTTAAAGTTAGGTCAAGTTATTAAGAAATTAGATGGGAATGTTAAATAGAAGTGAAGTTACAAGGAATACTGCTATTATTGTAAAAAACAAAAAGAAACTTGATTGACAATAACAAGTTTATAACACATGACAGGTTTTATATTAAGTATGAATCATTTAATCAATAGGGTACATAAAAAGAGCCTATTTTTGTGTAGTAAATTATGTAGTGTTTATTGTCTGGGCGAATGTTTTCGTCGTCGATTTTGCTTCCACTAGTTGTCAAGCAAAAGGAGACATAAACCGTGCCAGTGTGTGATGGACGTAGCTCAGAGACCTGAGCAGTACTCTGTGATGTTCTGTGTTCTGTAAATATTAACTACAAGCACATAAATAAAACAAAATACTCCCCGGGATCGATGATAATTTGAAATCCGTCACCGTTGGTACGTTGAGTTGACAGCCGGTTTTGAATCCTTTGTTTTTACGAAGTTTTCGCGACAAAAAACACTTTGTAATCACTGTTTAGAATACTTAATATCTAGGTTTGACTATATTACACTAATTTAATACATTTAAAACACTTTTATTAATTTATTTAAAATAATTAACCTAGAGATCAGTTTTTGACGACCGGCTACCAGTGTTGCCAGCGCAAAAAAAAAAGACTCTACTCTAATATAGTCGTTCCGGGTAGTCAGAAGCCCGAAAGTCTGACAACCAGTCTTACCAAGGGGTATCGTATTACCCAGTAACTGGGTTGTGGAGGTCAGATAGGCAGTCGCTCCATGTAAAATACTGGTATTCAACTGCATCCGGTTAGACTGGAAGCCAACCCCAACATAGTTGGAAAAAGGCTAGGCAGATGATGATGAGACAGCAACCCTCATTGTGTTGCAATTGTAAGAATTTTCTGTCTGTTTTGACTTGTACCAACTTTCCAAAAATTTGAAAGTCGTCTTTGCCTCCAGGTGCGTTCCTGATCCCGTACTGCGTGATGCTGCTATTCGGCGGGATGCCGCTCTTCTTCATGGAGCTGGCTCTGGGGCAGTACCATCGCTGTGGCTGTCTGACGCTATGGAAAAGGATCTGCCCAGCGCTCAAGGGTGAGTAGAAATATAGTTGCCATCACAAGGGATGTTAAATACATTATTTGTCAATTCAACTGAAGGAGAGTGTAACTGTTCTTGTTTTTTACGACACTGTGTTTTCGTAAAGTTTATATTACCTACTAAACTACTACCTGCCTATAAATGGATCTACGTTTCGTGTATCGTTGAACCTATTCCCATTTTCCATATGTTTTTCAAGATCATACTTTACACGCTATGGTCCTTCGAAGCCTGAAAATAAAAAGTTTGGCTCTAAGCCAAACTTTTTATTTTAAAAACAGCGTTTTGTAAAAACGCTGTTTTTTTTTTCACAGTGTAAAAATAAAAATGAAATTGTGTACAAAATCTTGTTATTTTTTCATAATAAGCAGGGCTAGTTACAAGTATTTTATGTAGGTATCAAATGGTGCTTAGTTATTCATTGGTAAACTTAATTCGTAAAATACCACAACTGATGACACTCCCTACCTTTCATTCTTAAAAAATCCATAAAACATCTCCCTATTGGCGAAAAAACCAAAGAAAATAGACGCCGCGTTAATCACAGATATTACCACTGAACAATACTCTTCAGGAGCTTTCATGAGGTACAGAGAGTTGTCGCAATGTCCCCAGGGGGCAGCACCGCTCAACAATCAGTATTGAGAGCTTAAAGTGTTGTTTACAGCTTGTTTGGAATTGAAAACCGCTTTGACCAGCTTTTAATATCGCGGAAAATTATTTGGATTTACTATCAGTTGGTGACGAAAGAGCTCGAGTAAAGTTTTCCTTCCTAGAATAAAATTGTTGTTTCTTTTAGACATTTTGACAGGACGTCATTGGCAAGACAGTATTAATCGTAAAATTGTACCTGTAAAAGGTGTCTACGTGAAACCAATTGCAAGTAACTTAGCTTATGCCTTTTTAGTATATTATTCATGTCATGTTTTTGTTCATGTGTTTTGTGTTAATTAATAAATCTTTAAAAATAAAACTCACGTGCTTGTTACAGTATGCACATTTTTCTAAAACTAAATATTTAAAACATAATTCTACATTTATGTTACTAGGTATAAGCCAGATCGGTACTTAACTTAACCCGTTGCTAATCTATGTATGTATACCACACCATAAAAGCCTATAAACCCGGCACTTACCCATATTGTTTCCCAAACTCAATATAAAACGAAAATCTGGCATTCGTGTGTGAACGTGGAGTGTCCGAGTGTCCGGGTGTGTCCGGTCACTACCCGACATTGCTTGTGGCTTATAAATATACAGGAGGCAATGCTTTTAACACCGGACAAATGGTCAGGCCGAGTGGTTGGCTGGTTAAAATGTATGAAACGGATCCAATGAGGCCACTGTTTGTAGGATTGACTGCTGATTGAGTGGCTGCTGGTGGTTTATCAGTTTAGGAGTGGGAGAGAAATTATGATAATTATGTAACTTTACAATAGGTAGATAAGAATCTGGTACGCCATAAAACAAGGAAGTTTTAAGTTTTCAGAGGGACAACCTTGAGTGCTTGTAGTAAACATAACATAAATGCGAACGATTTTAACATTTAAAATACTCGTTTCGTATATAATACTTACTGAGTTTTAAGACTATTATGCATATTATTTAAACATGCCTTTGAGATACTAATTGTGCTTGTCAAACGCAACCGACCAATATGCTATAGGATAGCTGTATATTCTATTCAAAAACGGGCCTCAGAGCTCCTTAGTTCATCAACACACAGACTATTTTTTATGAATTAAGTACCAAGATTTGTCATGCCAGTACTTTTTTTTACAGCAGTACTCATTTTTACAAACTTATAATCATCATGTCACTCCAAAAGACTTTTATAATAAAAAAATAGTACTTAAGCCAAGTCTTAATAAAGTAACAAAACAAAAAAAAACTTCCAACAATGCCAAAAAAATATAATATCGTAACCTTCACAGAACTTAGATAACATATCGGTGCATACAGGTTAGAGATTTCGCCACTGACATTGGTAAAAGTTGGAACGAGTCGATGAAGGGCACAGCAAATGTTTGCCGAGCGGATCACGCAGCATTCAGATTCGAGTCTAGCCGGCCTAGGTAGTAGTCTAGATAGATACTAATAGTCTAGGCAGAAGCTACGTCAAAAGTATAGACTCCTTTTCAGAATGAATATTCCAGAATGTTCTTCTATATTTTGGATGTCTCTGTGATCACAGATACTTACAAATAATGCTTCATGCGTTCTACGGCTACGAAAATCTTGCTATGCGTCTACGAGGCTACGCTCGTAGCATAGTACTACGAAACGTCAAGGCAAAAAGACAAATTATTTTCAGGAACATATATTATTTTGAATGTCTCTTGATAGACATTTCCACGTCAGTTTTAAATACTTCTTTGTGTACGTCTACAAAAATCTTGCTATGGTGCTACGCACATTTCATGGTGCTACGAAACATCAAGGCAGAGCAATTTTTTAAATTAATATTATGTTGTATATTTTGAGTGTCTCTGCAATCACAGACACCTGCAAACAGTTTTAGATAAGTCTCTATGTTCGGTTACGTAAACCTTGCTATGATGCTACGCGCGTAGCAAAGTGCTACGAAACGTATATGCAAAATAAAATGTTTTAAAAATGAACTTTTTACAATATTTTGAGTGTCTCTGCAATTTTATAACCACTTGTGAATAATGTTTGATGCGTTTCTGTCTACGGCTACGAAAATCTTGCTACGATGCTACGCGCGTAGCACAGCGCTACGAAACAATGGAGGACTCAACGTAGGGATTACTATGATAGCTTCTCTTAGGCTTTCGTCTAAGTACGTGGCATCCAATCTAGATTGTGATCTTAATACCTTGGACTTTACCGGTAGCCCTTGGACCATAGTATATGAATATATCGACAACCCTAAAAGCTGGAAGTGGACACTACGATAAGAGCGAAATATTGCATTTAGATTGAAACTGATCATTCACGAACACCTACAATGTAGGTAAAAAATACATTTAGACATTTTGCTTCCGAAGTATTGATAAAACAATAGTACGAGTAGATATCTTCTTTGAAGGAACTAGACGTTTTAAAAGTTTGAAATATAATCTTTTGCATTTCCAAACTCAACTATATAAAATCCACGATCTGAAACAATTTTCTTGTCCTATAAGAATATTCCGAAGTATTTTTCCGTCCGTGCTATATTGGCCGCATCAAGTTCGAGTCCCGGTAGATGCTTAGTAGTGATGATTTGACCAATCACTACACTTGTTCAGACTAAGAATTCACCGAAGACGTGAAAGAACTTTTTGCAATTATAATATCTTTGGGCAGTTTAAAACTTTGAATTTTCGACTCGTTCTTTTAGGCTGGATATCTTTTAGATGGTTCAGTTATAGAAGCAGTGGGTTTTGAAAGTCGTTTTTAGGGTTCCGTACCCAAAGGGTAAAAACGGAACCCTATTACTGTTTAATCGGACAAATTCTATGAACAATTAACACAAATGGAACGTTCTAATTAAGTCTTAGTTGATGTAATAATGACGGCGCAACGCCTGAAATTGATACGTTCTTGTTAAGGACACCACTTTAAATATAATCAATCATGTTTACTTAAGACCACGATATTTAAACGTATTATGCAGTCAGGCAGTGCAGGGGTCTTTCATTCCGGTAAATTAATAAAAATAGAGATCGCAGGAACCTATAAAGCCGCACATTGTATGTTTTGTAGTGTTTAATTTATTTTTTGATATGTATTTTTCTGGTGTACAAAAAAAATATAAATAAATAAACTTATGAGTTAGAGGTCGTAGGTTCGAGCCCAGCCAGGCACTTTACTTTTTGTAAATTATTTCATCACCACTGCTCTCAAAACAGTGAAGGAAAACATCGTGAAGAAACCGACATGTCCTAGAAGCGAAAATTCGAAGACATGATATCCACCAACCCGCACGGGGCCCGCGTTGTGGATTACGGCCCACTCTTTCTCACAGAGAGGAGGCCTGTGTCCCAGCAGCGGGAACGTTAAAGGCTGGTTATGAAATAAACTACCTACCTACTTTTGGCCACAACTAAGTAAAGCTAGAAGAGCTCTCTACCTATCAAAACTTCCTATTGAAATCTCAACAAAAGTGACCTAATATTTAAAAGATTCACACATCATGCGAGTTTACGACTCAGTTTTATGACATGCGGCCGTAGATCACTGTTATCAGCAAGAGGGACGTCCCTCCGAAGTTCCGATAACAGAGGGATGCCCTCCGCCCTCCCGACGACGTTTATAGCAATATTCCGTCTATTGATTGCGTGTCAAAATATGGTGCAACATGGTTCGCGAGTTGGGGAATGAGGATTGTTATTTTTTTTAGGAAGTCGTTACAATGAGAAATGGTTATGTGTGGGATTTGTGTGATGTTTGGCGGTAGTGTTAAGGAGTACCTATCAGTCTACTTTTATTTGAAAGACCGGGTAAACTAAGAGAAGGTGGCATTTAGATACATGATAAAATAAAAGAGAGACTGCTTACAAGGCATTGACCGTCGGGACTGTTGTGGTCTGTTCTTTTGGTTGTGGTTTCCTCCAAAATCAGCTCTTAGACATAATAAATTTTCAACAGTTAAGTAATCCAGTTAAAGTTCAAGATATTCGTCACATCAGCAGACAGACGAAGACTCAATACTCAAAATTAGATCTCCCATCCCTAGCTAACAATATTGTCCCATTTCTGAGCCGTATAACAAACCGATTCAACAGTTGCAGTAGATTCGAGCTACTATTGAGAATAACACCATCTCGTATCGAGTAAACTAATTAGCGGAGGCGATACGATATCATTTGATTACCCGCGACGACAGATGGCGTTGATTCGATTTCTACAACTTGACTAACTTTGCGTCGCGAAAATTGACGCCCGCTGCACTGATTAATTTGATTTCGAATGTTTGAAGATTTATTATGAGATGATGAATGGATGAATACTGTTTTATTGCCAGTTTGCGAAGTTGCGGGGAAATTGGTTTTGGAGGCATTAAATGATGAAGAAGATGAAGGGTGTAATTTGTTTTTAAACAATGATGGTACGGTAGGGGATTTAGTTGAACAGACTGAACTTTCTATGAAGATATATTGCAGTTATTGCAGGATTATGAGTAGTGATGATGAATCTGACTTGAAGGCTTATTTACTCTTTAAAAGGATACATGCATGTACAAACAACAAAGACAGGCAGATCTTTTCCTATTGTTTTCTCAACTGTTAGCCACTAGCAATTTTCACAAAACTTCATTCGGATTTGAACTTATTCGTGCAATGGAAGTTTTAGTAAACAAAGCAAGTGTAATAAGATCATTAGGTAAGGTTACAGATTTATTTATGTAAACACAGAAAATCCCAGAACCTTTCAATCCCCAGGCGTTGGCTACGCGATCTGCATGATCGACATCTACATGGGCATGTACTACAACACCATCATCGGCTGGGCGGTGTATTACCTGATCGCCTCCATCTCGTCCATCAACTCGGTGCTGCCCTGGACCAGCTGCAACAACGAGTGGAACACCCCGCTGTGCTCCCCAGTCACCGCGCCGCAGACCAATCCCAATGCTTCCACTCCTGCTAAGGAGTTCTTTGAGTAAGACGTTGTTATTTCTTATTAATTTACATTTAGATAGTCTAAATAATTAACGATTGATGTTATAGCATTAATAATTTGCAATCATAAAACGATCATGCTCACCGTGAGGATGCCACATGTTTTGCTCTTGGAAGCCAAATATGAATAGATTGTTTACTTTATAGGATCGTTCCCTACCTATTACATGGGACATAACTGGCGAAATGTGGGTGTACTATTAGCTGCACCTTTGCATCCTGTCAGCCTTAAATAACTAATTTGAAACAAGTGTGTTATCATTAAACAGTCTCTTGTCTAAACATCTACTGAGAACTGTTATATCAATACGAAGCCATAAGTCCTTCATCATCTCAATTTCCCCCCACAAGACGCAATGTGCTGGAGCAGCAGAGGTCCAATGGTCTGGACTACATGGGTCCCATCAAGCCGTCGCTGGCGCTGTGTGTGTTTGGAGTGTTTGTGCTGGTCTACTTCTCGCTGTGGAAGGGAGTCCGGAGTGCGGGCAAGGTGAGTCAATAGATTCTGAAGATGAAGGCTTAAAAAAAGGCGTAAACTTGTAAAAGTAATTAAGTAGATATGTGCTGAACAAGGTGCAGACATTGGTTTTTTTTTAAATAGGACTTGGATAATCTAAAGCGATGAAGTATTCTTCACAAAAATGTTGATGTCAGAGTAGATAAAAAGTGTTGAAGTTGGAAAAGTTTTTTTAAATTGATACTAACACTTTACCAAGTCTGTCGTATCTCATTTATCATAAACGTAATCTTTTCTTTGGAATGCGTAAAAAGATGACGAATTTCCACTGAATGTTGGCGTGCTACGCATGAGTTTTGTGTTCGATGAGCTCAGGCGGGATAAAACTTCCTGTATTTTGCAATAACTGCTTTGCATCTATAAATCTTGAATTATGCTTTCGGTCTTGGAATACAGAACAATGTTCAGCCCCGCTTTCGAAACTTTCCGAATCCGAACTTTAAAAAAAACCATTTCTTTATAATTATTTAGGTAGTGTGGGTAACAGCGTTGGCTCCTTATGCCGTTCTGCTGATCTTACTGGCTCGAGGAGTGACGCTGCCGGGAGCCACCGAGGGCATCCGATACTATCTCACGCCTGAGTGGCATAAGCTACAGAATTCAAAGGTAAGCAATAAGAACTTTTGTTGCTTCTGTTGATGTATGTGATTATTAATATTCTGAACAAACTTGTTATTTTAATTGTTATCCTTGCAGAATTTTCCAATAGAGAAAGTTGAAACTGCGGAATAAACATATACTATATTAGGAAAATCGATTTCACCTACAATCATTATGAAGACGTAGCTTTGTTATTCATTGAAGCTCCTCATCAATTACCAGTTCATCTACTACTACTGGTCCTTTGCCCTTTAGACTCTACCATACTAATTCTTCTACCCCTAGGTGTGGATCGACGCAGCTTCCCAGATCTTCTTCTCCCTGGGCCCTGGGTTTGGCACCCTGCTGGCGCTGTCCAGCTACAACAAGTTCAACAACAACTGCTATCGGGACGCCCTTATCACGTCCTCCATTAACTGCCTCACCAGCTTCCTCGCTGGTTTTGTTATATTCTCCGTTTTGGGGTAAGTTGCAATACGAATATGGAGTGAGAAGATCTAGCGGAAACTTCGTTCAGTTGCCAATTCAAGAAGCACTATTTCTTAATCTTTACATTGGTATTTATGCTTGCTCTTTCAATTGGTATGGTCATATAGATTCTAAGCTATGATCATTCTTAAAAACTAAAGTTTCTGCCACAAAGTTTAACATTATCTACTACTGTTCAAAATATTTTCGGAACTGCATTCATTAATATTATGTTATTTTGAAAACTTTTTGTCTAATCATCTCGTTCCATCAGATACAGATATATATCTAATTCTCTCTTCTAGCTACATGGCGCACGTTCAGAACAAGAGCATCGAGGAGGTGGGTCTGGAAGGTCCGGGGCTGGTCTTCATCGTATACCCTGAAGCTATCGCCACCATGACCGGCTCCGTCTTCTGGGCTATCATCTTCTTCCTCATGCTCATCACGCTGGGACTTGACAGTACCTTTGGAGGTAAGCATCTGTAAGATAAAATAAGTACTAATTTTTGTTTAAAATAACTTATTCTTTGTTATCGGGATCGTTGCTCTATTGTGTGTGATCATGTGCAAAATTCCTGTTATATACTATGATATAAATTCGAAAGTAACTCTTTCTGTATAACCCGTCAAGCACCGCGCCTATCCTATGTAATACGATACAATAGAAAATCAATTGTGCCTCATTAGCGGAGCTTGAGAGGTCACTTGTACCTAAATATAGACACCCAACTCGATAGCAGTCTCAGCGATACGATATGACAATGAGAATAATACCTGAAATGATTCCCAAGGTCTGGAAGCAGTGACTACAGCTCTCTGTGACGAGTACCCGAGAGTGCTGGGTCGACATCGAGAGGCGTTCGTGGCAGGTCTACTGGTGTTTATCTACATCTGTGCCCTACCGACTACTACCTATGTAAGTAGTTCGCAATACAGAACACTAGTACCTGCGTCATAATACAAAACGAATTCTAACTTTAGTCCAAGCTTAAACCTTCGTGCCTGTTGCTTTATTTTGAACTTTAACTTTGTTCCGAGGTCAAAACTGACAACTTAGACTCGGTTTGACGTAAATTTTTGTAATTCGAACTTTAGCTTCGTCGGAATGAAATTCCAAAAATAAAAAAAGGCTCGATGGTTTAAACCTGGGTCTAAACATAAACCTAGTTTTGTAATAAGGCCGATTTGTGACTTTTTAGATTTTAACAAAATCCTGCACAGTCTTTCTATTTGACCGACTTCAAATGTAACGATTCATTGAACAAAACAATAATGCACTCAAGGTTTCTACACCATTGCTTTCCAAGTGTGTATGTATCTGAGAATTTCCTTGAAGCCATTGTACTGGTTTCAATAAATTGAACTTTTAACTGGCTTTCTGTGGCTCAGTCTATAGATACGCCAATGTCGAGTAAAGTAAAATGAGTTTTTACGAAATTGAAATTTTTTTTTTCAAAATCTAAATTGCAGAACAATTACCAGTAATTCACATGACGCTGTCCTGTAAGATATATTACGGTAGAAGTTGGGATCACGCGTCAAAATGTCACTGTGTCATCCGTTAAAAAAAAAGATACAGTATGGAACTGCATCGCCGCATGAACATGGAATTACTTTTTCAAAGAATTATGTGCCCGTGGCAACGAAACCCAGTATTACAGACCAAGATATTGAGAAACTAATAAAGCCTACGTGCTATCACAAACTATGCTGTTCGATAACCATAAAAATCGGTAAAATGATTGGGCAGTTAGGTAAGACAGCGTTTAGCGAGGTAAGTGAAAGATTACGGCCGGCAGGCGAGTCAGCACAAAAAGTTATTGCTTCATCATACGGTGCCCGGTTACCCGTAACTCATGACCGGACCAAACGGATAATGTGGAACCACGTGTACCAGGGTCTTGAGTCCACTAAAATAAATTGTTATTTGTTTGGGTGGTTAATGCTTGTCTTGTTTTGAAGATACCTATTAATAAATATCATAGGTAAAGAGAACGATGGCTAATTTTTTCGCAATCATATTTTGGGACATGTTAACTGTGACATACAAATGCATTGTTGTTATTTTCGAAAACTGAGTTTTAGTTTGTAAATATTTTTTCATAATATTATGATGAATCTTATTAATTACTAGCTGCTGCCCGCGACGTCGTCTGCGTGAAGGCTCTACAGCACCAAAAACACCTAAGATGCCAGTGTCGCTATAGCATTATAAAGTAAACAACTTTTAAAATAGAATTAAAATATAAGTTTTTTTTTGCAAGCGAAGCAAGTGAAAAGAGTTATATGGGAATCCTGCTGAGTTCAGTCATAAGAGGTGACTGAAGGAAATAGAGAAAATAATGCAGGAATACATTCTAGGACACAAAAGAGTAAAAATACGTTCAAAGGTATCATATATACCTTACAACACTTCCCTATAAACTACGTTGGTAGTTATGCTGCCAGGAGCCAAAATGTGTGATGACGCGGGAGCAAGCGACGACGTACGGTTGCCCGTGTGAGAAGCAACTCGTCCTGACGTCGACACCCACTGCCCTCAGTGTCTGCCCCTGCGACTTATTGATGGTCATCGCGAAGCAAACACTCACGGGGAGCTGTACGCGCTTGAACTGGAACGGGAAGTTATGAGGTATGAGGGGAATGCGTGGTATAAATACTGCCTCGCCGACGTCACAACCCGTAAGAATTTCCGCCTCAATGGTGTGTCTGTAGAGCGAGATGACTTTAAGGCGGGTCCCGTTACACAACTTCGGAGGAGATAGGTTCCGAAGAAGCATAACCGGGACACCGCTTCAGCTTGAATGCGCTGGAAGTCCACTTGCTGACAGGGAGTTCAGAAATTCCACGGGATAATGTGTGGCGTCATCTTGCTTGACAACAGTGTTTATTGAGGTGTAGACCACTTCATTCCCTTCAATTTCCGAGAGAATGCATTCGTTAATTGCTGCAGCCTGATCATTTTTGGGCGTCAAAATGGCCCGCTCACACACCCAAGAATTCTGCTGGTGCGGTATACGACTGAATGTCCCCGTACACACAGCGAATGAGTTCTTCTAAGCTGGAAACCACTCTACCGAGAGACTCTGGAAGCACCTCCTGTCTACCTCTCTCTTCTGGTAGAGTGCCTTCGCCAAGACTTAGAAGGACATCGGAGAATTCTTGAGCGCGTGCATTGCCGCCAAGCCGAGCTCTCATATTAATGGTCAAGCGCAGCGTACGAACTCGTGAGCACAACGAAGATCGTTTCAACGAAGCATTTACCTCGTCAGCCCTCGATCCTCGGCCATCGTACACTCATCCCATACGATCAGAGAGCAATCCTTGAGCACGTGTCCCTTATCGCTGTTACGTGACACACCACAAACAGGCGTTTCGGCGCTCTCTAAATCGATGGGAATTTTAAACATGGCATGTGCTGTCTTGCAGTCCCGGAAGCAGTGTGGCAGCGATTCCCGACGACGCTACAGCAATAGCAATTTTGCCTTGCCTCCTGACCTCTGCAAGTATGCCAGTGGTAACAAATGTTTTTCCTGTACCACCAGGAGCATCCAAGAAAAACATTTTACCCTGGTTTTGCCAAACGCTTTCAAGGACGGTGTCATAAATTTGTTTTTGCTCTGAAGAGAACAAAGCGACATGGTCATTTCGTATGGTGGTCATTTCGCCGTCTCCGACTTCGTCTCCAGTAGCACGCCTCAAAGCTCGTAGAAAATCTTTAGACAGATGATGGCGATACTTCTCCCACAAAGCTACCGGGTTCGCGACTCCACAAAACACCAAGATGACGGCAAACAGATGACGCATGCGGCTGGGACTGTCACTGACGCTCGCCTCCGCGAGGGTGTCAGCCCAATTTTGGTCACCGTCGAGAAGGTGACGTGCTACGCAGGCTGCGCGGTAAGTGGGAAACTCCACGCCATCAAATGTCCTCAGAAAGACGAAAGACTTTGCCTCGGACAGTGTGAAGTAACAACCGCAGAAAATCGCATTCGCCATTATTCGGATGCACGGTATAATTTAAGTTTATAATTAGGTATACGACATGAAAATATATTAATTACCAAGCAATAATCACACAGATAAATACCGAACAAAAGTATTAACAGTCAATGTTTATTTTGTACTAACAACATGAAATTGATGAAGAAATGATCATCATCAATGAACATAACTTTTTTGTAATACTTAACACCGCATTTTTTTTAAATTATCTTCCTCAACTCGGCTCAAGATTTTGAGGGTTTTGTTGGAACTTGAATTTGTCAAAACGAACTATACGATACAACTTTTATGAAGAAAATGCACATTACCATCTATGAATTTTAAGAATAACTAACTACTAACCTCACCAACATGATCAAATTTAAATTATTAATTTCCAAAAAGTGTTGACATGTAACTTGATTTGATTTTTATGAAATCTCATAGATGGCGCTGCTTCAAAATTGTCTTATACTACTAACATTAATTAAACTATGTTTCTCTGCCCAAGTTACTTAAATGGCGTAAAAGTTTTTATAGTGTAAAGCTAGATAATAGCATGACTTACTCAAAAACAACATTTAAATATGCGTCGTTAGATTACACGCTGTCACAGAATGCGTAAGAAAAATAAAGATTCACAGCTCCTCCTCGTAGGTGATAGCGTGATAATATGTAGCCTATATGTTGACCCGACCTCTTAATAATATTCATGCAAAATTTGAAGTAAATCCATGCAGTACTTTTTGAGTTTAGCCCGGACATATATACAGACAAACAGACAAAAATTCTAAAAACTATATTTTTGGCTTCGATATCGATTGTAGATCACGCCCCAAGTATTTTTTTTTTATATATTCTATGTACAGTTTTGCCTTTCCTACGATTTTATTATATACGATTTTATTATATATGTTTATATTATTTATTTAAACATTAATTATCATTTTTTTTTTTTAAATAACACAGACATAAGGATCAGAATTATTTCGTCATAAAGGCAAGCCTTTACGACGTGATTAAACACATAATAATGTTTTAAAGATAACAATATGATTTCGTTAGTACTATATCGCGCCAATAGATGTCGTTACATGTTTCCACTTATTGCAATAAAAATTTGTTTTTATCTTTTGATAGACTGAAGCGATTGCGATGAAACAAAGACTAATCACTGCTCCGAGTTTTACACTATATTTGAGTATAAATATGAACCATATTGGTTTGGTACTTTTTACGTTGAGCCTGTTCAAAATCTGTCACATCCAAACAGACAAACAGACAAACAGACAAAAATTCCAAAAATTGAAGAAATGGCATCTGTTGGTTATCCTATAACAGCCCAACTATTTTTTATTTTTTTATTTTCAATGTACAGAAACGCCTCGTCTACAGATTTATTATATGTATAGATATATAGTTAATTATTAATTAATATTAATTATATATACCTAGTGGTAACGCAATTGCTACAATTTTGCCAACACGTGCTCTAATGTCAGTGAGACATTAGAGCATGACATACTCTAAGCCGCCAGGGCATATTCAAGTCAATGAAAGGCGCACCCAGTAAATGATAGCTCTATAGTATGTACTTACTTATTATTCACACATGTGGTAAGCGATTATACAATAGGTAGGTAATAAGAGATTGAATTTATACAATACAAAGCAACATCTTTAGTCGATTCCTGTTCGGAGGCATTTATTCCTATAAAGATCATAATATATGCAACTCTTCATCAACTTCACTACTGTACCCTCCTATTACTTTTAACAGAAAGCCCCAGCAACACAACACAGGTATCACTAATAAATTACGCTTCCGTTATCTCAGCGAATGTATTCCATTGCATAATTCATGATCATCACTCAGCGGGATGACCTGGCACTACATTCGTTCACTGCGGTGCGGTGTAAGGAAGCTTTGTTTTGCTTTTACTTTGCCCCTGTTTTCATTACTGACTTAGGTGTTGAGTGAAAGGAATTGGTTGATAGTTCTCTGGCTATAAAATTCTTGTAGTTGTCCCAGACAACGTAAGATTCCGCGTGAATTTTCGAAGGAGTGGACAGAAGTCAGCTGTCATGTAATAAGCTACGATCTTTTTAGTTGCTACCAGGAATTAATCTAGTCTCAAGTATGACCCGCAAACACTTCAAATAACACTCACTTTCTCTATCCCGGGGATCCCATGTGAATATAGGGTCCTGAGTCTGAACCAAGGGCTCCTAAACTATAGTCGCGCATGTGAAGATCCACTGGATTGTCACGGTTGTTGAAAGAATTAACAGCGAATGAATTTTAGTTGGTGGTGTAAAAGATTTGTTTGTAACTACGAACAAAAAGTTAATTATGATGTGTTTTCCATAAAATGTGATTTAAATCTGCGGTTATCAAATTTTAAGTTTACGATGATTCAAGTTCATTAAGTGGACACCATGATTGACTTGACTGATTATCATACATTCTTGTTAGGGCGGTGTATACCTGGTGGATCTCCTCAACGTGTATGGTCCGGGGCTGGCGATCCTGTTCGTGGTGTTCGCGGAGGCAGCCGGGGTCTGTTGGGTGTACGGCGTGGACCGGTTCTCCGAGGATATTAGGTCCATGCTTGGACACACTCCTGGGTGGTTCTGGAGGGCTTGCTGGTCGTATATTAGGTAAATAAGACTGATCAATAAAGTGTTTACCCACTATGTAGTCTGTTACAGTAAGGCGTACTTTGTTGTGATCTTAACAAACGGATATTTAGCAAGGCATAATTCCACGATTTTTGTGAACAATAATTACCGTATCATCATAATAGACGTTGATGATTGTTAAATCTATATGCCAATGCCGTGATCTAATCTAGAAACGTTAAGATTATTGCTGGTCTTATTTGGATTCGTCCCTTTCATAACTAAATATATATTCAAAGCAATTGTATACATACCACACAAAGCGACCAGCAAGACAAGACATCTACTGAAACCAGTGGCTTATCTCTACTTCTCCACCCACAGTCCAGTATTCCTACTGGTGCTGTTCATCGTGTCACTGCTGGCCCACGAGGAGATGCTGGGCGGTGAGTACACGTACCCACAGTGGTCCATCACGGTGGGCTGGATCATGACCGGCACAACCGTGTCCTGCATCCCGCTATACATCGTGTACAAGTTCGCGATCACGCCTGGCAGCTTTATGCACGTAAGTAGACAGACACTTGCGATTATTCCATAGTCCATAAAGATACGGTACTTATTTATGGCAAAAACTCATTGTTTATTATACATTATTTGGTATATCTACCAAATTGTTGGATTGTAAAAATAATCTAGGAACGACAGGTCGATAAGGGCAGCAAAATTTTAATAGCCTACTGTTGGCATATGTGTAAATCCGCCAATGATCAATCCACTGTTGCATTTGTGGACAGTCCGTGATGAGGATGGAAAATTGCAAAATGAACCACTTTTTGCAGTTGTTTTTATTGTATGAGTACCTATACAGATGACAGGGACATAGACCCACAAGTTACCATGAAGTCAGTACATGATTCAGAGAATCCCCCTGCGTTGTAATTTTTCGTCGGTTATTAAAACAAAAATTAGCTCTGCCATACATTTTAACCGCTTAGGAATATATATCACTTTTCTATGAAACAGCAAACTTTTTTTTATATGTGATCAGCACAACATGGTATATGTGATGTGATCATGTGCTGAATTCGTGGTTTCAGTATGCGCGTGGATGTCCCTGCCACCATGTATTGTATTACGACCATACTTACCATTGTTATGTTCTCCAGCGCATCAAAACGATAAAGGAACCTGAAGTGATCTCGATACCGCCAACGGACGCAACGGTGTGCAGCCTGTGACCTGACCAGACCTACAGCTCAGCAACTCTGCAGACGAAGCCAACCATCGAGTGGCTTGTATAATACTCAACATAAACAAACTCTGCAAAACTGCCTAAACTCCGCAATATTTACCAATATTATGACATATCTTGCCTAACAATATATCGTCAAAATATATAAATCCATATATTGCACATATTAGCGGTTTTGCAGACATCAAGTGTATGAAAGTTGTTTATATTATTGGGATTAAAAGAAACTCCGGTATGTTATGGTAGGTACCTATATTTAGAAAAATATTAAATCAATGTCATGTTGTAGATGATAAGCATAATCTGCTTTTGGTAACTTGTAAGAATTTTGGAGAATATAAATATAAATGTAGTTATAAGCTAGGCACGTAATCGTCTAGTATTGTAATATGTATAAAAGTTTTTTCGGATTTGAGAAGAGACAGTGTTAAACGAATACTTACCAACAGCATTTAATTTAGCTGTAAATTAAAATAATCAATGACCTAAGCCTGCATATTAAACGTCTTAGCATTTTTATTAAAATAAACTTTCGATGTAGTGTTTTTATCGTCGTGTTTAAAAGTACAACGAATATTATTAAGTGTACCTATAATGGACCTATGTAGATATATTAAATTTATTAAGTATTGTGTATATTATCTCAAAAGTGTTGCTGGACAGACTATAAAATATTTGCGGGAATGTAAGAAATATTTATACTGTCTGAAAACTTCGCAAAATATTCACGTATTTGAAAAATACGTGCTTACTTATTTAGTTTCAGATGGTATAATAATTTAATTGTGTATAAATGCTTGATTATCTTTTAAATACGTTTTTAAATAGTATTAAGCAAACCCCATTGTAAATATGCTTTTACATAGAGATATAAAAATATATATATATTTCTGTATTCCTGGGCAATGAGTGCAGAAGTTTATATATTTACTACTAGATATATTAATATAACGTGTGTATATAATATTAGAAATGAAAAATGAAGTTAATGGGATCATATGCATAGGCTTTCAATCTAGTTAACGTTTGTGAAACAATACCTTTTAATATCGTACTTACCTCGAAGATATATTCCATTAAAAACGTAGATACATATAATCTTTATAAATTGTTGTAGTGAAGATATTTCTAATGATTATCTTCCATTCGGGTCTTCTTGTAATAAACTCAAATCAACTAGTCGTAAATTAGCGCCAAGTTGTTGCTTGAGAAGTAGGTTTGTATTTAATCAATAAAAACAATATATTAGTAGATATTTTTGAAATATAACAAAAAGGAGTTTAGTATATAATAGATTAATACGTAGGGGATCTTAAAATCAGTTTTGCAAAGCAATTTCCGAGCTTGTGTCCCAGCATTTCCTAGCTTAAAAAATGAAGATATAGGTAAATATTTCAATGATTCTCATATTAATGAATAAATACAACATAAAAAAAATAAGTTAGGGGTGTTTATATTCGCCCACGTTACCATTGTTATGACATTTTACTATAATCAACAAAAAATCTTAAATCAGTAGTTGATCTAGTAGAAAGATCATATAAAATAATCTCCTTCCAGTTTAAACTAGTCTATGTAATATACCAATAAATGTTAAGTGTTTTTATAAAAAAAATATATTTAAAAAGTAGTTCATATACCCACAGAGGTTTGTTTACGTGACTTTACAGTTCGTTGATTAATTTTTATACGTTTGTCCTTGGTAGTTTTTTTTTTTTAATTGGAAATTATTTATTTAAAGTATTTACATAATTTTAAAAGCTAACAGTCTTACTTACTTCTTAGTTGTTTGAAGATGTACTCAAGTTGATGTGTAGTGGGTGTTGATATGTATCGTAGCTATGTAATTGTCGGTTGTACGTGTTAGAATAAACGACAGATGTGTAGACTGGGCCTGTACCAGCCATTACAGGTCCATCTAGACATTTGTTTTACCAATACAACGTTGTTTCTTTTTCCATCCTCTTACACTTTTATCGTTGACTAGCTGCGCCCCGCGGTTTCTGGTTTCAGGTAGCTGACACCCTGGATTAACATATAGGCTACTTTTTATCCCAATATTCCCACGGGATCGACACTTATGCGGGTGAAACCGCGGGGCGCAGCAGTATTATCATAAAACGTTACTTAGAACCTTGAGGAGTACTCGTACCGTTCGTTGATAGATTATAACACGTTGGATGTTGATGAGTAGTAGGTACCCACATTATGGAGATCCAATAAAATATCTGAGCCGTAAGAATGCTCTTCAGCAGCTTCACAAGTAGGAACTCCATTAAAAACTTTACCTTCATTAAAAGTAAGATCTATGGATTAGTCATTAAACCTTTTTTTATGGAATATGTGAGTAGTGTCTCTGGTGCATGCCATCTGGAATTTGACATATTTTGAATCCGTCAAAGAGTCGGATCAGTAAATCCAACCAAAAAAATTTTTGGAATAGATATAAAATCTAAAGTATGTTAAAATCTATTTATGAAATCGCAAAGTGAAGATGTCCAGTAAAGGGCGAATTTGTAGCACAAACCACCCTACTCTTGTATGGCTGCCAAAACTGTAAACTTTAATACACATTGCGTAAGTACCTACTACTTAATATGAGATGCTCTTTATCCTATCACCCAGCCGCTGCCGTTAACCTAAATTATTTAAGGTCAGAGCAGCACCTCTTCTTCCACCATTCTACATATCGTCATGTCTATATTTCCTATAGGTATAGATATCGCAATCCACGAAGACGCGCCCCTCTTCTTCCTAATCACTTACAGTACAAGCACAAAATACAGAGAGTATTTATTGTATTATGTAAATTGTACACCACAGACTACCTACAGTATTTGTCTGTCCTTCCCCTTTTTAATCCATCCAAAGGTTGTCTTTAAAAGATCGCTCTTAGCGATAAGACCGCCCATTGTGTGCCCTTTGTACAGTTTCTATTGTCTGTAATTTATATGGTGTACATAATAAAGAGTCATCTGCCTAGCCTTTTCCCAACTATGTTTGGGTCGGCTTCCAGTCTAACCGGATGCAGCTGAATACCAGTATTTTACATGGAGCGACTGCTTATCTGACCTCCATAACCTAGTTACTGGGTAATATCTACGATACCCCTTGGTAAGACTGGTTGTCAGACTTTCTGGCTTCTGACTACCCGTAACGACTGTCAAAGGTCCATGAATGACAGCCGGGACCAACGGCTTAACGTGCTTTCCGAGGCACGGAGGGGTCACGGTATGTAAAGATGGTCACCCATCCACAGACCAACCGCGGCAAGCATAGCTTAACCTGATCGATCGGCCTGTGGGGCTGTTATTATTTAGCCACGGAGTATTCTATTCTATTCTTATTAGTGTGTATAAAAAAACTAAAACACTAGCGGAACTAACTAGCGACAACTACTACCTAGCGATTAGTAAGAAGAGTGGGGCGCGTCTTCGTGGATTGCGCTATCTGTAGGTATCCAACTTTAACATCAAATCAATCATAGATAGGTACTACTGTGGATACCAAACAAGTTTCATTCGAGAACTCGAGTTGTAGATATTATACTGACGTAGATTGTTGGAACCTTAAAAACTTAAATTTCAGAATCTGAAAATATGTAAGCCAATTGAAATTCCAAAACAAAATGAAAGGCATAAAAGTGAAGATTTAAATGGATTCAAAGGGCATCAGCGCAATATTGGTAATTTAAAGTTCTGCTTTCAATCGCTTGGGATAAAGTGCAATTTCGGCATCCCAAAGGGAACATTTCTATGCATTATACCTATTTAAGTCTCGTTTCTCACTAACTACTTTGCAAGCATTACAATCACCTTTCGTCTTTACGATATGACCAGTTTGAGTTCCCACAAACTGATCCAACCAATACTTGCGCAGAATCTCAGCGACTCTCACTTGGAGACAGTAGCGAAGTGGTTGAGCTGCAACGGCGAGATATGGGGCGTGGGGCCTACGCTGGTATTCGCCAGTGCGGCCGCACTCTTCCTGTACAACGAGCTGAAGGCCACCGTTTTCGTCGGGAGCCATGGCCAAGTCTACATGCTGGAGAAATCCTTGATTGTGAGTTTTGTGTTGCTATAAAGTAGAGAAAATATAAAGGGGCACTCTCAGCTGTACCTTCAGATCCTTCTCTTCTAAACAAAATCCTGACTGTGTGGCTTTTGATTCTATCAGATCGATCGCTTATGACGGCCTACAATCAGAAGCGAATCGATAAAATTTTACAGTCTGACCATTTCGAGTAGATATGTGCACAGTCAAGCGGATCAGATACTTCTTTTTGGTCTTACCTCTCCATATAATTATTTACCCAACCTAGTACTCTTACCTACCTTTACATACTACTATTTTAAATATAACCTTGTTACATTGTTGATTTTCATGGCAGTATGAGGAGGAGAACAGCGTCAATAATGGGAGGGTTGCGCGGAAGCTCCAACAGCATCCTAACAGCTTTATTAGATTTTATAAGGCACTGGGTACGGAGGCACGTGGTAACGTGTGTTGGTCCACGTCATTTGGTTGTTTTACTTTGTAAAAGTTTATTAACAATGCAACGAAGGATCAGACAGCCTCAGATAGAGAGTGATGTTTAATGCGTTTTAAATAACACGAAGTTTTTGAATTCCACAGTCTACAATGGTTGTCGGCATGCTGGCCCTGATGATTCACCTGTGGGTGTGCTCCATGCGCTTCTTCCAATACTACCTTGATACGCTTATTAGAGAGGTAAGTACACAACCAAAACCTTTTCTAATCATAAGTACATTTACCTACTTCATTCTTACAGCGGAAGACAATTTTATATTTTGGTATAGCTACTCCGTTCCAAGATTGCCACATGGCCTGTCTTGCTTAAGAAAAGACCATCTTCAACTGGGTCGATTACGCTTATTAGAAAAAGCGAGAAAATCTTTGTCACTGACCTACTTAATAGATAGCAGGAATACATAGATACATTTATTAATTAGGTAGTTACTCTGCCAAGTTTCGCGCCATTCAGTACAATGATCCTTTTGCGTGACAAGGATAGAAGAATAACTTCAAAAGCTTCTCCATTTGTGCACTGATTTTATATTTAAACATTTATTTTTTAGTTGCATCCCTAAAATAAGTATTAATTCATAGTATTAGGTACTTCAACTACCGGATAGTAGTCAAACACCCTATTTCTCGGCAGAGTCCAAACATGCTACTAGAGATGACGACGGCTGGTCTCCTGGGGGGGAAGGCGGAGCTGGTAGCGCTGGGTCCCCTGACGAGGTTCCTCCGGCAGCAGCAGCCGCAAATCCACATCACGGTGTGCTGGTTCCTGTCGCTGTGCTACGCAGACTACATCCGCAAGAACTACTGCCAGAGATTCAACCTGCCGTATTTGGAACAGTGGTTGGTATGGTTAATGGCTGTAACATTTTGTCCTTTTAATGCATATGCAGATTATTTGAGAATGGATTTTGAATGATCTTTTTTCAGTCGCGGCTCGGTCGTAGAATTGACCTCATGTATATAATGATCAATCTAAAATTGCTTGAACATAATTTATATTACTTACTATCTAAGCTTCTCGTATGTTGTTTATAGTTTTATTCACGTGGTGAATCTGGTTCACAGTGCTCGATTTAGGCGGTGAGATTTAGCCCATAAACGTCGTTCATTTAAGTCGGAAAAAGTCGGCTCAAACTTATTTCGAAACGTGCACGTGAATAAAACTGATCACTAGTTCTAGTGATTTAGAAGATTCATTTTCTGTAGTAGATATGTGGTAGGTTATTAATTACCTCTTTCGTATTTACTTAATAGGTTCCAATACCAAATATATAAAGTGCCTATTTCAAAACTTTCTGGTATAGTTCATGCCATGTTGTCTCTCCATTACCCTTCGTTGACTGGTTGAGAATGTTTTAGGTTGTATAAGTTATATAACACCGTGTTCTTCTTTATCGTAATCCATAAACTTTGGCAAACGCTTCTATAGCTTTTACAAATTAAATCTAACAAAGGAAGTATTACTTAAAAAGGCTTCGTTACAAAGATATTTGTAATTTTATTTAGGCCTGATTTTTCAATCATCTTATAACTTTATTCGAGGAATTATTTTGAAATTTTGACAGTTAGGTATGTCATACAAAAACTGTCAAACGTCAATTTTATTCCTCTAATAAAAGTTATCTGGCGATGGAAAAATCAGCCCCTAATGAAATTTAATGGAGCTATGCAGTAAGAAAGGGTCTTCAACTTAGTTTTGACAAGTTTCAGCCCGCCAAATCTTATGAATGATAATAAGTCGCGCGTCGTTGCCAATTCGGATAAAGAGGCATGCATATCGGGTGATTTACGTCAAGGTATTTAGTTTGTATGAAAATTAACAAAAAATAAGAATTCATTAATGTGTCCATAATGAAAAATGCTTATTAATTCCATGGGCTGAACGTCTGGTCGAAGTTTATTCATTCATTCATTTATTAAGTTTGTGTATATCTTCCGGAACACGGTGTATATACCTATAAGTACCTACCTGAATCCCTTTGTACGAAAGTTAATTTATGTAATTCTTTTTTATTTGTGTCTCCCCGTGGAAGCAGGCAATCAGAGTTGCACGAACGCGCAGTGCAGTCAGTCAACCGCACCATGCAGAGCGTCCACAGTTTCGTGGGCTCTGTGCACCAGCGCCTGAGGGGGTTCGCACCAGATCAAGAGGGTCGCCCGTTCCCAGGGCGGGACGAACAGCATACTACGTAATGATTTTAGTTCAACATGTTTATCATCAGGTTACGCTTCACCGCTACCACTTCATGCACATACCGTACACACACATACTTTTGGTAGGCCAAAGAGAACTAATAGGACGTCGTATCCGACACTACGTCGATCATTTCAACGACACGAAGCCCTCAAGTTACGGCTTCTTAGAAGTGCGGTGACCGCCACATGCGGCCGTAACGTCCAAATATAGAGCGTTTTTTGACGCCTTAGGCTACGGTCACGAAGTCAGCGGGCGCGTGGCGGCAGCGGCGGCGGCGCGGGGAGCGGCGCGTTTGAATGCATCGATTTATATGGAACTAGCCTCGAAGGTAGCGACTCGGGGAACGGCGTACGAGCGATGCGCACCAGTCTAGCGGTGCCCGCGCGTCGGCATTGACGTAGTGTTGTGCATTTTATTTTTTAACGACTGACGTTTCAAAATGTTGTATCAAAAAGATGTTGTCGTCGCTGCTTAGACGTCGTCCGCGAACAAAGACACTAATTTCTCATCAACACTATGCCGCTCTGCCCGCTGGCTTCGAGACCGGGTCTGCGTTGCAGCGCCGCTCCCCGCACCGCCACCACCGCCGCCCCGCGCCCGCTGACTTCGTGTCCGTAACCTTAATGTCAAATACTGGTGAAAATGACAGATTTTCATGACGTCTATTATAAATATGACAGAGACGCTCTTCTAGAAAACCGTAACTTTACGGTACACAGAGTATCGTCGCGTGACACGTCGCCATCTCATGGCCGGGCCCTTAGACATCAAAAAGATATTTTAGCACATAGTAGAGACGCAAGCACATCAAGCTACTACAATCCGTCAAATTTCTTTAATAGATTTTCAACTTTATCGCTGAAGCATAAGGTTCAAAGTTGATTGGGAAAATTTGACAGTTTCGGGTAGTTTGGTGTGCTGGCGTCTGTACATTCTATCACAAAGTTCTCTTTCTGCAGGCAAACTTAACTCAACATAAAAAAAAATGTTATAAAGCATAAAAAACTAACTACCTATCTTAGACGCCTTTCACCCCATCTCCAGAGAAGGGTATAAAGAATGTTGCCTCCTGTTTTATATTTCACCGTTTTTGCAGAACAAGCTTATTCTGAAGAGACGCCCAAACCTATATCGAATAGATTATACTTAAGATAACATTTATTTAGACATAGCGTTGTTCACTAGAGTGAGACCGCCGTTTCTAAGGGGTCGTCGGTCATGGTCGGTGCCACCTGCAGCGGAATTGCCAGTACCGCTGGCAGTACAACGCGCATGTTGGACTTATGTGAGGCGGCAAGCCTCAGTAAGTCGGCGAAGGAGCTCAACATGCTGCTTGCTGACAAAGCGAGCGAGACCACGGCGCAAGCCATCGAGAAACTCAGAAATGACATTAACGTAAGTGATCTGATAGGATGGATAAAGAGTGGCACTTATACAACATCCCGATATCCCCGTTGAGATCGAACAGAGCCTAGTGCAGACTCTTGATAAGCTAGGCGAGGTTTCAGACTTTGACAGAAACAAAATCTTTTGCCCAACAGTGAAAGCATCACCCTAAGGTTGACTGGTAGAAAATGCCTCAGGCATTAAGTCCACCTTTGTAGAGGACTTTTTAGTGTTCCGTACCCAAAGGGTAAAAACGGAACCCTCTATTACTAAGACTTCGCTGTCTGTCCGTCTGTCTGTCACTAGGCTGTATCTCAAGAACCGCGATAGCTAGACAGTTGAAATTTTCACAAATTGTGTATTTTTGTTGCCGCTATAACAACAAAAATACTAAAAACAAAATAAAATAAATATTTAAGGGGGGCTCCCATACAACAAACGCGATTTTTTTGCCCTTTTTTGCTCGATATCAATAATGGCAACAGGTAGGCACTTGAAATATTCACAAAATACTCAGTTGTATTTTTACTTTAATAATAAATAATAAAATTAAAATAAAATAAATATTTAAGGGGGGCTCCATACAACAAACGTGTTTTTATCGGCGTTTTTGCCTTGTGGTACGGAACCCTTCGTGTGCGAGTCCTACTCGCACTTGGCCAGTTTTTTCTTTACTTGTGCATAAAGTTTTAATAAATAAATAACTACAAAATGCCCAAAACATAGGTATAATATAGCAGTCGCAATGACACTATAATCTGGGGGTCTAAAAAGGCCACTTTAGCAGAATCATAAAAGGATAACAATACGAATCATAATATGGCGAAGACATTCCGTGTTTTTCTTTTTTTCACTGCACTACGTACGTATAATCAAAGAGATAGAGATTGGATTTGGATTGGATTGATTGGTATTTTAGCACAGACAAAAAAATTACTGAAAGTCCTTCACCATTGGGATTTGATACGATTAACTTAACAGTCCATTATGATTCATAATGTTCTCAATAAAGAGTATTTCTATTCTATTCTATTCTATTCCTTTTATGATTCTGCCAAAGTGGCCTTTTTAGGCCCCCTGATCTACGACCAAATCTGCCGAAACAAAAGAAATACGCTGTCAAATAAATGTGATGTCTCCTCGTACACGTTTACCTGATTACCTACTCTTAGTCAAAGACCAGCTTTATGAGCCCCAAAAAATGTGACCATGGGTCGTATAATAGGACGTAAAACGGGCTCCATCAGTAAGACTGACACCTACGACCTTCGTCATTTTATTATCGGCCTAGGACAAATAACACACACACTCGAGTTGCGCGTTGCGTTACAGATGGTGAAATGCAATCAATTCTGTATGAATTGTCAAAAGAAATCTAACCTCTTCAAGGCGGATTGCTAAAAACTTTTGTAGAACCTGTAATACAGTCCTACCACAGGACCCTTCCACCACCCTTTAGTAGAATTTTCTACAGGCCGCGCGCTGACTTAATCAGGCATTGACCTACCCTCCTGATGCTTTACTAAAGTGTTTTTTTTTCTGCAGTCGATCAGATGTACCTGTTCAAGTGCACCGAACTGCGGCGTCCTTAGCCCTATGCCAAAGGAAAGCCAGGAAACTAAGCCTTGAAGATTGTCCCTGGAGGCACATCGCAAAGCTTCCGTACGACTCATGTCTTTTTCAATGACATAACAATTATCTTGGCTCTTTTATATTATTAAATTTGGTCATATTCATGGTGGTTTTATTTGTATTTCAAAATAGGTCACTAGGGATATCAAGTGCGAGATAGACTCGCGCATTAGACTGTTCCTTTCGAGCGTACTATTCTAGTTTACTTTCTTATTTTTCATGATACAGGTCATAGGTAAAACACGTAGATGCCTTTACCTTTACCTTTTCTTCTGTGAACGTTTCGGTTTAAAATTATCTATACTAATATTATAAAGCTGCAGAGTTTGTTTGTTTGTTTGTTTGAACGCGCTAATCTCTGGAACTACCGGTCCGATTTGAATGATTCTTTTAGTGTTGGGTAGTCCATTTATCGAGAAAGGCTATAGGCTATTTAATAGTACGCTATGACCCTTAGGAGCCGAGCAAAAAGAAAAAAGTCGGAATGAAATTTTAAAAAGAAAAAAAAAGAAAAGAACGCTATGCGAATACGAAGTGTTGCGACGGGGTGGGGGTACAAGAAATTTCACGCGGACGAAGTCGCGGGCAGAAGCTAGTATAATATAAGTACTGTCCTGTGAGTCCTGTCATCTTGTCACAGTTAGACTGACGCTGACGGGCTTAGTAACAGAGTTCCGTTGGCACACTTTGGATTCGGCACTCACAAGGAATGTTCTGTATACAATGATAGGAACTGCAGAGTCTGCAGAAGTTCTGAAGGAAGCTCGCTAGCAAGATGTGATCAAATATCACCTTAATAACAATGTTAATTTAATTCATTCACTGACAAACAACGCATAGCCTAAACCGCTGGGCATGAAATTTTGCCCAATACAAGAGTTTCCCAAGAGTTGCATACATAACGAAGATGAGCACTGCGAAGTGGCGTAACTATAGGGATGCATTGGGGCAAAATGCCACGGTCCCCCAGTCCAGAGAGGGCCCCCGAACCGAGACGGCCATGAGCACAGGAGGATCCTAACATAAGGACAGAAGCAGTCAGGTGTTAAATTTTGTAGGGGAAAATATGAAATGTACGCGGAAGAAGTCGCGGGACAAGTGCTAATAAAAAAAAACTATAACGTTGGTCGAAGTGGAGGTGCTTGGGGGAGGCCTATGTCCAGCAATGGACGTCTTTCGGCTGAAACGATGATGATGATGATAACGTTGGTTGAGCTTCTTTACATTGAGGGAGGGCCCCATCCCTTGAATTTGCCACGGGCTTCAAACGGTATAGTTACGCCACTGGCACTACGGAAGGATTTTTGAAAATTCATCTTACGGTGCCACTATTCGATATTTTTTCCATACTGTCGGGAGAATATTACTCCACTGTTTGACATTGTGCATCCAAAGTTAAGTTAAGTTTTAAGTTTTTCTGTTTTAATACAATAGTTCTTATAGTAACGAAACGGCCAAGCCACATATTTTGAATAACGTGTAGAGTTTGTGAAGTTAGCTTGTAGAAGTAGGGCGTGTAGAGTTAGTTTTACCTGATAACTTTTTTGACAGTGCGATCCATATATGGTCTCGTTTTGGTAACATTTTACATGAAATTTTTTGACGTGACAACGTCTTAAATTAGGTTGCGGCTGGGAGTCACTTATGAAAAAGTGTAACGCTCGGTAACGTTACGATGAGTCACCGAACGAGAGAGAGGCCCGCCGAATGCCTTGCGTCTCTCTCCCACTCAACTATTCTACCGAGAAAAAGACGTTGTCACGTAAAATCTTCGCCCGTAAAACCGACTTTACAGGCAACCATTTTTTTTGGTGGGATTTCACTTCTCTTTGCGAGTTGCCTAAGAAAACAAAAATTCTTCCATCCCCTAGTTTAAGGGGTTGGTGGGTTAAAATTCCAAGTTTTCGATTTTTTTTGTTGTTTGCTTACATACCACATTTCAGCTTTCTAGGACTTTAGGAAATACCCTAAAATTTTGATGATCATTAGTGTGTCAGTGACGAAATCGGGGTTTTTTAGATATCAATAAAATCTAAAGTACTTAATATGAACTATGCAATTGAAACTTTATATGTTTAATAAGTCCACTATTGACATCATATCCCGAGAATTTTGTTTATCTGGTAAATCTAATCCAAACCCAATTAGGTTATGAGGGTTCAAAAAAGCGACGAAGCGCTTCGAGAAAAGGTAGGAAGTGCCCTAGCGGTTCGCTTGGCTCTTCTAGGCGGGTATACGAAGTCTTAAAATAATTGTGAGGTAAAGGCGATCCTTCACAAACTCAGTCAGTGCGGTTACTGTAGCCCAAACAAAAATGATGTTAAAAAAATACATTGTCAAATCATTTTGACTGACGCAAATTATGAGTGGTACAATGTCAAAGTGATCATGGTGACATAGAAGTTAATATCTTTGTGTAAATCAACAAGAAAGTATAATAAATCATAAGCCCAATGTTAAATTTCGTAGTCAATTATTTGGATTTAAAAAATTGTAATGTGGGAAACCTCTTTATGGAGTTACATGCAAAATGAAGGAAATGAGGTAGGCAGAGGCGAAAGCCGAAGCTATGCTTCGCTTGCATTGTTTTTTCATTGTTTTTTTCTTTTCGTTCCCACTTTGTACGCTTTTAACGTGCATGTCTTTCAACATCGTTGTTACATGTTTATAAATTCAACATGAATGCCATATGCATGTACGGGCAAGAAACTCCATGGACACTATTTTACATTATATTGTTATATAATAAATATAATGTTATATAATAAATATAATGTAAAATAGTATCCATGGAGTTTCTTCTCCGTATGAACCTACTACGCTTTGGATGAGAAACTATGTTCATCTTTCTGAATGACCAACTCCTTTGACAATTTAAAAGTACCTGCAGATGGTTTAATTGTAACCAAGTAAACAGGCGCATCGGTGGCGTGTCATCTAGATGGAGGACGCAAACATAACAAGATCACCAGCTCCTAGCAAGTGGCACTACACAGTTCGAGCTTCGCTACTCGCCAAGCGTGGCACTAGCGAAGCTCCTAGCTGTGTTTCTCTGTGAAGCTGCGTGTGGCTTCAACCTTGCGGATATTTGGCATATTTAATATAGAACTACGCATCATATCTACTGCATCGCACAAGCAAAGTTATCCGCGCGATGTATAGGTACAAGTCAACATCCCGACTGTTGCTGTTGTGTCTGGTGGCCCAATGATAGATCATTGGGCCACCAGACACAACAGCCGTCTGGTCGGAGGATCCTCCCTTTTCTATTGGGGATGAAGAACTTTAGCTTCTATTCCTCACAACTCTATAAGAGAAATGATAAGGTTCACCACACATATTGCAGCTATTCGAGTGGGCAAAGTGCGGAGAGGACGCGGTATCGGTGGTGCCAACAGTGTTGTGGGCAGTGGGCGCGGGGGCGCTCGCGCAGAGGTTGCTTTCCGCGCTCTTCAGACGGTTCGTGTTCCGGCGGGTGCCGCTCTGGGAACTCATTCTACAGGTATTCTTGGACGTCTACTCGTTTTTGTTATTTTGGCATTCTTAAAAAAAAATTTAAAGCTTTGAAAATGAGAGATCAGAACGTGCTACGAAAGACATTTTTCTCGTAGCACGTCTACACATAGACTACGCCGTTGCTACGCCAACGAGATCACACCGGATTTAGGGTTTGGCCTGTAGCAGATGTAGAAGAAACAGACTACCTTATGTCCTCGAAACTCCAAATCCCATCAACGAAAACTTCTCTAGCTGCTTTTTGGAGCTATCTAAAACCAAATTTAATATCTAATTGTTGAAATTTTAGTTTAGAAACGGAATAGATCAATTCCGTTTCTAAACTAAAATTCTATTTCTTTCCTTGCAGCACCTGCTGTTCATATGGATGGTGATATACAGCCTACACTTCTGGATCATGGTGGTCCAAGTCATAAAAACCGTCGTAGAATATTGTTTTGATGTAAGTGGAATATTTGATAACACTTCTAGCAGTTCAGACAGTTTCTTGAAAGCTACCTCTTGACGTAAAGTTCGTCAAGGACGTCCCTTAAGACTTTGTTCCAACAGCACTATTATTTTGCACGATGTCTTATGATATTTCGTAATCAGCCTCTATTTTTCCCACTGCTGGGATACTGGCCAGAGCTCCGTGAGAGGGAGTAAGCCATAATCCACCACGCGGGCCCAGTTGGCGGATGTCACATATCTTCGAATTTTTGGTTTTAGGACATACCGGTTTCCTCACTATGTTTTCCTTCACCGTTTTGAGAGCAATGGTGATAAAATAATTTACTCAAAATAAAGTGCCTGACCTGAGACCTACATGTACCTAACTACCTTACCTACTCGTAAGTCGCGGCCGTAACCACTGGACAACCAAGCTCTCAATGATATTGGCTCAGCCTCAACCAAGTATAAACCCTTACTCAAAAGGTGCCAACGTGACTGTACCGAACTGTTCATTGTATTCAAAAGTCCTAAATAACATTACAACAGCATAACTCCGCAAGAAAGGTCACACTGTTTCAGGATGGTATGATGGTAATGACAGAAGATGAGGTAGAGAGCCGCAAGTTGGTGCAGCAGTGGATGATATGGGTGTGCGGGACGGCGCCGCTGGCCATGTACATCAAAACGAGGCCGCGACCAGAAATGCCGCCGCTTATGATATGGTAGGACTGTAGTTTAAAACTCTCAACTCTATGAATGCCCAGATAGATCAGGCCCGTCAACATGCTATTTTGTTAATGTAGATCCTATTCTAAGTATGACTTTATAACTTTCATTGTGAAGAAGCTGCAGCTCAATAATTTAACACATGAGTGGTAATGGAGCTATGGTCAGAGAAATTGAGAGAAAGTAGTTTCTAAGTCACAGCCAGGGAAGTGATCTACGTCGAACGGGTATCTGATCTTGCATATTTAGAACGAATAATCAAGTGTATAATGAGGTAGAAACAGGCCACGCTTGGTAGGGCATTCGTGAAAAATTACAAATGTATGTCATGCGGGTCATGCCGCATGACATACATTTGTAATACATTTCAGACTGATATCATGGGCATGACTCATGCCCATGATATCAGTCTGTGCTCAATCTTGCTGACCACTTTCCTGATAAACATTTATAAATACCTCACCCCGAACCTTGCTAAATTATATCTTCATGATTGTAAGTATCCATTTATATTCCACAGGATCACAACCAGCCCGTGGCAACGTCGCGAGATGGGTCCCTACGGTTACTATCTAAACAGACCGCTGACCTCCTCCCTACATTCTACAACCAGCGTGTCCTTGCGACAACAGACCCTCACGCTCCGGAGAGCCTTCAGCGACTCCAGGATCATCATCAAAGAACCGCCCAAGAAAAAGAGATATTCCAAATCTGTATAATGTATAATTTTTACAAATTAGTCTAGTCTGAAAATCTTAGTAGTAGGTACCTAGTCCAGAATGTCTAATGCAAGTAATAAAATGTTATAATATCGTCTATGAGATGTTTCTTTATTTTCGAATACCTAGCAGTCACTGAAGAATGGATGTTTTATTAAAATTCTTGGGTATGAGCTAAAAATAAATCAACTCGGCCTATCGCAGTCCACTACTGGTCTCTCCCAGGCTGCGCCACAACACCCTGTCCTGCGCTTTCCGCATCCGGTTTGTCCCAGTCACCTCCTTCAGATCGTCGGTCCATCTAGCTGGGGCTAGTCCCACACTACGCTTGCCGATACGCGGTGTCCAGGACTCGTCTGCTATAAACAAGAATAATGTACCCAGGATTTTGTAATATCTTGATTTAAAAGAGTGTCCATAGAGTTTCTTGCCCGTTCTTCTCCATAGAGATCTACGTTTTGGATTGGGCATCTAGCTTCAACTTTCTGACTAACTGACAGACTAATTTTGACAATTCAAAAGTGCCTGTACAAGGTTTAATTGAAATAAATGCTTTGAGTTTGAGTTTATACCGGCCATCAGTCCTTCGACAAACATGGCCAGACCACTGCCACTTCAGTTTGCATTCTCTGCAAGCTATGTCGGTAACTCCAGTTCTTTCCCGAAGAATTTCATTCCTGATTTTATCCTTCCAGACTCCGAGCATAGCTCGCTCCATAGCGCACTGAGCGACCTAATTTGTATCATCATTATTATTACACAACTTTAAATTACGTATTTATTAAGGAGTTTGCTTATTAAGGAGTTTGACTTATTTAAAACAACAATACACTTGACAGGACCATTCTAAATTCCCGCGATGCAACATGCAACATTTATGCCAGATGGTGCCATGAATAAAAAATGAATAAATTATCAGGCTATCAATAGAATAAAATATATACCAAGACAACACAGGCCTGAAATCAATTTAAATACCTACAAATTATTTTCGTAAAAACAAAAAATATGAAATCTATCAATTACTAATTTTCACAACGGGTAATCCAGAATTGATTCTATAAAATGATAACAGATGTCACTATGCCTAGTAATAATTAAAAGTCGGTGTTAAGATTCTCCGGCGCGCGTATAAAAGCGGGTGCAAGGCTGTCAGAGTCATACTAACCTTGCGTAGGGTGTACCGTGATCATGCAGGCGGTTGCCCCGGGCGGACTCCGGCCATTGCACTGCGGCCGGAAGTAGTCCGTCTGTGACTATCCCAAATAGGGGTACGTCGTACGTGTAATTTTTGGTAGTTGGACTAGCGTTCTGCGCGGTCCTTTATATAAATTAAAGTAGATTAGGTTATGTATGGAATAATGACAATTGCAATAAAGATGTTGATTGCAGAAGCAATAAATAACCGAATGAATTAAATTAATTTCGGAACAAATCGATTATAGGTACACAATGAGAATGAAGAAATAGTAATGATGTAGTGATGAGATGACCCAAATATAATTAAGAGACCCCTAAAAAGCAAGAACCAACCAATTTTTGGGCAAAATGTTAGGCAGGCAAACCAAAACACAAACAACAAGCAAGCAACAATTAAAATGAACTAGTCTACTAACATCTATTTGCTGATCTTAATAAATAGCACATGATTTTGCAACTACATTTGCTAACGTTATGAAGACACCGAAAAACGAAAGACCTAATTCGAATGCAGGTGTAAATTTCACCGTGACTAAAATAAGGGAGAAAAAGTTAGACTGGACCTTGGGTCCAAGACAAAGTCTTTTAGTACTTTGAACACCGATTCCTCTGGCAATAAATAGTAAGGTATTAAATATGCATCTAGGGACCACTCGTGCAAACAAAAAGTAAAATAGCACCTAGTTACAGGTAATATTGCAATTCTATAATATAATTATTTTATTGCTGTTTAGGTAACTAAGTACTCAAGGAGGAAACACATACTATTGCCCTCTTATCAAACTATGTATGTGGTTACGCAGTAGCATGTTTAGATACCTACTGTACTCTGGAGATAAGTAGGAAGTAGTATAACTAGGACAGCACTAGTTAGGAATAAATGGTGTGGAAAAATCAGTGGTGTGACAATCTAGGAAAAAATTCCTGTTAGTCACACTGGTGTTACAATCTGGTGTGCTACGAGTCAGTAATGGGATTTAGTCACTAGTGGCTGGTGTTAGCTTATTTTTTTATTTAGCCTTTCTACCTTTAGGACTATTACTGTAAGCTGTTTTGTTACGATCAGATAACTTAGTAGTCTACAGAATTTGAAATGATTAGAGTCGGCACTCATTTATAGATCTTAAAGCGAACATACATAAATCGCAGAGCAGTTGGTTAGTTACGGAGTTTTTGGTTAGGTATGAGATATCCCTGGTTTTGTGAATTAAACATTTCTAAAGGGGTGTGACAATTCCTTATTCAGGAGGTCACTTGGTAGGATATGATTGTATAACATGTCTATGGATAAGACCGCCTCATGAGCTTATGCTCACGACTCGATTATGACCAATGGCACAGTGCATGCTGAGGTGGCCAGCTTTGACCACAACCTGAACTGAAGATAGGATGCCATTATTGCCCACCGACCGTTCTTTTCGCAGGTCGACGCGCATAGCATAATGTTCCCACTACTGGGACACAGGCCTGCTCATTTCGAGAGGGAGTAGGCTGTAAACAAGCGAGTCCAGTGCGGGTTGGTAGATGTCACATGTCTTTGAATTTTTGGTTTTAGGATATACCGGTTTTCTCACGCTGTTTTCTTTCACCGTTTTGAGAGAGCAGCGGTGATGAAATGATTACAAAGTAAAGCGAATGCCTAATAGGCTCGACCCACGACTTTACAACTCGTAAGTCGGGACCGTTACAACAGGGGACTACAACTGCCAGGGCCGTCTTTAACCTATTGGAGGCGTATTGTAATAGTAGTCTATGTTGGAGGCCCTGGACATATAAGGATCATAGGGCCCCTGTGTAATAAGAGAGAAACATACTAATATTTCATAACTGAGGGGCTTGAAACTTGCTGGAAATCGCACTGCAAATAACTTATTTTGTCATTAAATCGGGTACTAATAATGCCATGAATGGAACGGTGGTTGCAATTTTTTTTTTTATGAGAGCAGGCCGAGGCCTCCGAAGATGGCGGGGCCCTGGGAACTTGCCGAGAGTGCCCAATGGAAAAGAGGGGCCTGCCTGACTGCTCCCACGCTGTTGACACGCTGCTACAAGATATTTGACCAGCGGCAGCGACCGTTGAGTGTAGTCGCATTGAAGGCTTTTACAAGGATATTTACAAGTTATGATCTGCACTAGAGCACTATCTCTAGGTAGGTAGCCGTTATTGTAAAGAGTGTTCACAAACAAGTAGTGCTTTGCGAGTCAAATAAAATATCCCATTACCATCTATGATCTAAAACTTCAACTATCCGCAAAGATAATAGATGAGTGCCAACCCTTATTTTTGGAGCTACCACAAGACGACGGCAACACTCATTATTACGCAACACAAAGGTACCTCCACACTGACTGAACTGCAGTGTGAATACACTTTTATTATTTTCATCCCGTAGAACCCTTTAAAAAATAAAGAAAATAACCACATTTGAAAATTAATCATAGTTTATTTTCATGAATGCTACGCTGTAACATTGACAGTACTAACCGAACCGATGTTAACACTAAATATCTCGTGAAGATCACCAACGCGAACTGTGTGAAAGAAAAACACGACATGAGACATGCTTTATTTGTACATGCTGGGTACAACTGTTGCATAGGCTGGAACTACGTTTTGTTGGGAAATAATCGTTTCTACAACTGAGTTCAACCCGATCAGCGACGATAAATAATTAATAAGGGTCAAAGGAAGTCATTTAAATTATAAATAATTATATTCATTTTAAATTTAATCATTTCGCGCATGAAATGCTTGTATGAAGAGTTGCTTATAGGTCAGCGACGATAAATAGTTAATAACGGTCAAAGGAAGTCAATTAAATTATAAATAATTATATTCATTTTAAATTTAATCATTTAGCGCATGAAATGCTTGTATGCAGAGTTGCTTATAGGAGCAAATGGCGTATTATATTAGTTTTTTTCTGGACAACTCCGTCCACCCGAATAATCCTTATCTTGGAGCAGATACCAGACAAAATCTTTCCCAAGGCGAAAGCTACATTAAAAATAAAATAACTGATATTACAATTAAACGCTTAGATGTAATTTATCGACGTTATTTACTTCATAGTTCCAGCCTTAACACGATTATGTATAAAATCATTGTATAAAAACATGTATTGCTTAATTCATTGTCATTATATAAAGATCTATCCGTTCGGATACTAACAAGGTGTTTGCTGCTACGTGTCGCCGGTACTCGCGGCCTTCGTCTTCACGTCCAAACTCTTCAGGGGATCGTTTTGACGAGCCTGGGACACACAAATTAAACAAAGATTAGTATTTACATTAATATAAACAAAGGTCATACAAAAAAAAAATTGTTGTACATATTTTAAAGTTATTCATAAGATACAGATAAGTAACGAAGTTGAAAACACCAAGAGAGAAACATTCAGCAATTCCAAAATTATTTAATAGTATCGCGAAAAAGAGCGACAAAACTGGCTGAATTCCAAGCTAGAAAACAGTGTCTTGTTTCTTTTTAGGGTTTCGTACCCAAAGGGTAAAAACGGGACCCTATTACTAAGACTTCGCTGTCTGTCTGTCCGTCCGTCCGTCTGTCTGTCACCAGGCTGTATCTCAAGAACCGCGATAGCTACACAGTTGAAATTTTCACAAATTATGTATTTCTGTTGCCGCTTTAGCAACAAATACTAAAAACAAAATAAATATTTAATAAATATCCCATAAAACGTGTTTTTTTTTCGGTGTTTTTGCCTTGTGGTACGGAACCCTTCGTGTGCGAGTCCGACTCGCACTTAGCCAGTTTTTTAGGTAACATTTCTTTTGTCCCCTTTAAAATAAAAATCTCCCCTTTTTAAGTCCGAAGTTGTAACTTGACAGCCCTTATTACATGGGAGATGGGACTTATTACTGGCGAAAAGTGAAAAACTACACTACACTTCTGCCTAAATCGAGGAAATACAGGCGTATTATTTTTACCCGACTACGAAAGAGCCAAAAGGAAGGGTTATTATTTATAATCTTAGAACATCTTACCTGGTACTTGTGTCTTTTCGTGCTGCCATACTGTCCATGCTGTTTCCTCTTCTTTTGGGGCGCCGGCGCCGGTGCCGCCGCGCCATCCTGCTCATCTTCCACAGACTCTTCACTCCTCAACGCAGCAGGTAGCAAGTATTCTGGTACATGAGCTAAGTGGTGTTGTACTTTCACTGTGTGCAGGGCTTTATCTCTTCGAAGAGCTGCTAAGTCTGTTGGGTTTTCTTCGAAGTAGCCCTAGAGAATAGCTTGGATTTATCTCAGAGGACTTTTTGGGGGAGAGTATGATGAGTAAGGGTATAGTCAGAGAGAAGATTAGTCATTCATCAAAGTGATATGTCAGAGTTGTTCATCATGTGGAAATTATAGTGAAAATTAATTTCTTAAATAAGCATTTGATGGATGCAACAACCTGCTAAACAGAGGTTTTTGCGTCCATCGAACGCTTTTTCTGTGTAAACGCCTACATAAGATTCTAATGTTTATTAACTATTATGAGAAAAAGTAATTGTGTCTCATAAGTGACAGTCAACTGTCACATAAGAGACACAATTACTTTTTCTCACTATTGTTACCGATCTTTAGGAGATTTCACGACATCGGAGCGATTCAGTAAATTAACAAGTTATGTAGTATTATTTACTAGCACATCTGCCTGAATTTGCGATTATTGATTTAAGGGCTAGGTACACTTGAATTTCAATTTCAAAAAGATTTCAAAGGAAGCCAATCTGATGAAATCCATACCTGTAACTTCTTACAGTTGAGCAGTTCCTGCTTGATCTCCTTGAGGCGAGCCTCCCTGACCGCTATCCTGGTGACAGCGCGCCACGCGTCTCGCGACCGATAGCGGAAACCTTCCACCTCCTCCAGGGCGAACTCATACTTCCTGGGGGAGTAAATGGACATTAACTTCTCGGGCACAAAATTATAAAAAAAAATACCTTTTAATCAAAATCTGCTCAACATCTACACTGCTGATCCTGGCCCCTCATCCTCCTGCTAATATGTCGAAAAATAAATTACAGCATAGTGACCTAACTTCTCGTAGAGTTGCTATCCTTAAAATAAATTACGACTAGAAACTATGGTATGAAACTTGCCTATGGCGTTAAGTTCGCCTCTGTACATTTATGTCCGTGAGGTATTAAATAGATAAATAAATAAACTTACTGTAAAACTTTCTGTGTCTTGAAACCTTTTGATAAATGTACTTCTACTGCATCCATCAATGGTTTTTCTCTTATTGATACAAATGATAACACTGATCCCTGTAATCAAGAAAAATGATTATAAACTGCTTGATAATAATGCCAAGAATACAATCCGCTTAGCAAATTAATTAATTCTGATGATTTAACAGTACAAAGATACAATTCTCACTTTGAGACCATGTTCCTCACGAAAAGTAACAACCTATTCAGCATTCATATGACTGAATAACCCTTATAATTTATTATACCTACTATTGTTATTTTTTTTTAATATAAATTACCTGATTCTTCCCCCTTGCTGTCCTTCCTGCTCTATGCACATAGGAATTCACGTCCAATGGAAAGTCAAAGTTTATCACATTAGAAACATGCTGAAAATCTATTCCTCGAGAAACTCCTGATTCCTTATCCTTTCTACGTTTTGAAGTTTGTTTCTTTTTCTTTCGTTCTTCTATAGGCACTATGCCACCGTCAGGTTCCTCTAGAGACTTCTCGTCTGATGCTACGATGATCTGGTACCTTCCTCGGTTAAACTGGTCTACGGACAAACATCTGACTGCTGCGGGAAGCTCTGAGTTTAGAACACATGAGCTTATTTTGAACTGTTCTAGGTAAAGTTTTAATCTGAAAGAAGTGTAAGAGGTATTTATTTATGTGTCACATAACTGTGTACCGCTTGGCAAACGAGTTTTTGCAAACAAACAAGAAACAAACTGGAGAGGTCCAGTGCAGTGCAGGTCTATAAAATAAGTAAGCATTGGCAACAAAGATTTTCTAGAGTTGTAGAGATTATTTTCCTATAGAGTAGCAATTCAGCCCACAGCAGCACATGTGTTTTTATTAGCACATAGCAGTCTAAGTGCTAATAAAAACATACTGATTTCACTATCAAGGTGATGCATGATCATTATACTACTTGTACAATATTAAAAAGATTCAGTCTCTTTTACTGAGGTACATAATTTACTGGTAGACTGGTAGAAAATGCCCAAGGCATTAAGTCCACCTTTGTACAGTTTTTACTTGTGCATAAAGTTTAATAATTAATTAATTAATAATTTAATGCATAGTAACAAGTCTACTTACTTATAACACCTATCCACAGTCCTCACAAAGATGATACTCTTTCCTCTGATAAGGTTCAACTTCAGCAGGGCATACAAAATGGCTGCCTTATCATCCTCCTCTGCAAACAGATGGTAGTGCTGCAGCTGTGTTGACGGTGCCAGTTCTGGTTCCTCCAGTTTTAGAGTGACTGGGTTACGTAGGACAATCTTCTTGAGGCTCAGGACATCATCTGACAGTGTAGCTGAGGCTAGCACTGCTTGGTAGATTTTTGGCAAATGCCTGTGAAATTAAAGGGGTTCATATTTTTATTATTGGGTAGGACCTGCTGTGGTGATGGTGAAACAGCAGGAAAGCTGCTTACAATCTTATTTATAAAAAAAATCGAAACCACTCAAACCTATGATTATGACTATGATTTAGAAAATTTTCAAAAAAAGATTTGCCATATAAAACCTTAACTAAGAACTAGTAGTCTCTAATTGTGTGGTATGATGACTGTGATTATGCGTTTAGTGTTTATCAATTATTATGTTATTAACTTACCCCAACAATTCTTTAATTTCATCTTCATAACCAAACGAAAACACCAAATCAGCTTCATCAACAACCAGCACTGCTAGATCTTCCTTCAACCTCATATTACTAGCCTTCAAATGTGCCAATGCTCTTGACGGTGTTGCCACAACAATGTCTGGCTTATCTGATAGTAGAGCCTTCTGTGTTGGTGTGTCTCCGCTAGAGGATATGTCTATGCATTTTACTTCTCTCGCACATTTTGTTGTTAGGTCACCTATTACGGAGGTTATCTGAAATGTTGGACTAGAAAATAATATTGTACTGATAAGTATAAATAATATTATTTTAATTAGAATTTTCAAAAAATACTGTAGTTTCATAATTATCCCGGTAAATTACATTTAAGGTCTTAGCATTTGGTGGGAGTCTAAAACACAAAAGGGGCATTGGATTACAGATTATCTTGGTGTAAAAATTGTGCTGAACTCACCTGTCCACACAGCTCCTTACTTGGAGACAATATTAGAGCTCTGATACACTGATGTGTACTTGTGTTCTTCAAGTGCAATAGCTTCTGAATTACAGGTATTGTGAAAGCTGCAGTTTTACCCGACCCAGTCCTAGCCCTCATTAACACATCTTTGCCTTCTAGTAAGAGTGGTATTGCTGTTTCTTGGATCAACGTGGGCTCTGGCCATGCTAGCTGTGATATCGCCTGCAAAAATAATGCGGTTAGCGGACAAACAAACGCAATTTAAAAAAAACCATGTGTAGCTTTTTTTAATTTTTTTTGCTTCAAATTGTTTGGCAGAATATTAATAGTCAAAGAAATTATCGATATAGCTTTAGACCACATATTTACGTGTAATTTACCTTCAAAATCCGATCATCGAGTTCCATTTCATGGAACATAACCTTTTTTTCTTCGCCCATTTTGATTTGAGACGTAGAACAACACCTTCTTTCACTTTTTTCACTACAGCAAGTAGTATTTTAATTTATCTCATGTATTGAGATGCATTGGGTTTGGAAAACAAGGCACGTCGGTTTTAGGAATTATAAGCTGTACAAGAAAAACAAGACAAATATAATTCACGTGTAAATGACATGTGCCGCCATTTGCAAATGTTTTTATTTAGAATTGCCAGCTTAAATATTTTTTAGTTTGTAAAATTAAATATGACACAGTCCGCTGATATTCTCATTTCTAATACTGACATACTTAACTACCTAATCCAAAACCGCCTGTCCCAGAGTCCTAGCGATCCTAGCTGTCCCACAGACGAAAACAAAAATGAATCGCATGAATTAATCATAAGGCGCTTTACACACGTCCCGGCAACCGGGTAGCCGGTGCCGGGTACCCGGCGGCGAAGTGTATAGCCATGATACGTTAGCTTTCACACGTACCGGCGTAGTAGGCAAACTACGCCGGTACGTGTGAAAGCTAAGCAATGTTACCGGATAGTCGGCACCTGCTACCCGTTTGCCGGAACGTGTGAAAAGGCACTAAGTGCGAGCAAAACTTCAAGGATCGAAACATTTCGATATAAGGCCGGCCGCAAAAGTCCGGCACGGTTTCCTGATTCGGTTTCCTGATCAATAATTTAGATTCGGAGACCCTGAATGCACGCATTTCATACAAAATTGTCTCTAAGCGCATACGTTCTTCTATTTTCCGTCAGGGTTTCCGAACGGAAAATATAAGAAGGTTAGAGCAGTGCGTGGTGGCCCAGTGGTATCGGCCGCGACTTACGAGTTGTAGGTCGTAGGTTCGAACCCAGACAGGCGCTTTACTTTGTGTAAATTATTTCATCACCACTGCTCTCAAAACGATGAAGGAAAACATCGTGAGGCTGAGGAAACCGGCATGTCCCAGAACCAAAAATTCAAAGACATTGTGACATCTACCAACCCGCACTGGGCCCGTGTGGTGGATTACGGCCCACTCCCTCTCACAGAGAGGAGGCCTGTGTCCCAGCAGTGGGAACATTATAGGCTGATTATGATGTGAGCAAAAAGCCGTCAGTGGTCATTGTGGTCAATGCGTCCGCTTACAAAATCTTGCTAAATATGACATGGCCTGATCAAGGGCGAGGCCACAACACTGCGTTGCGGCGTCGTGTCGCAAAAACGACGTCCCAGTACAATGCGTCACACATACAATGCGTCGTAGATTTTTACGATGCGATGCCGCAACGCAGTGTTGTGGCCTCGCCCCAAGGGCTTGATTGGAGACATAAAAAAATAAAACTACGTGGTTAAACAAATTGCAAGGAGTAAAAGTTTTTACGAAAGAAATTAATGTTAGTTTCAGATGTTATTCATAAAGTCTAATTATTCTATTCTATTTTTATCTATGGCAATGGTGCCGATGTCGACAATTCTGCCAATGTCAGAAGTCTAATTATTAATTCACTGGAGTAAACTGACAGATGCTAAGGCATATTTATTGTCCCAAAGTCAATAGAAACATAACATTCACAAAGTCAATAGAAACATAACATTGACTTTGTGTGAATGAACTGAATCACAACGAACGGAACTCATCACTATTACAATAAATATGGCTTAGCGTTTGTCAGTTTACTCCAGTGAATTAATAATTACACTTTAGCTTCTTCACTTTTTTATTTTTTGTAGAACTTAGTACTTGTAACAGTTGTAACAGTACTTACTATGTAAAAAAAGTAATTTAAAAAAATTAAACCGACTTCAAAAAGAAATTAACTCAAAATTATGAAATAACTTTAATTTCGGAAGTCGGTGTCTTGGGATCTGTATTTTAGTTTTATGCCACCGACTTCCGAAATTAAAGTTATTTCATAATTTTGAGTTAATTTCTTTTTGAAGTCGGTTTAATTTTTACCGACTTCAAAAAAAAGGAGGTTATCAATTCGATACGTATGTATGTAATATTATTGGAATTGCATTATATTCACATATGATGATCTATTAGGGCTTCCAAACAAATATACAAAATTTCATAGACGTATGTATGTATGTATGTATGTATGTATGCATGTATGTATGTATGTATGTATGTATGTATGTTTGTCCACGCATATCTCCGGAACTATTAATCGGAACGTGACCATTTTTTTTTTATTGGCTTACATTTTCTTCAACTTAGGGAACAGTGCAAGTTTCATCAAGATCGATTCAGTAATTTTCAAGATATGGACTAATACGTGTAAGTGTGACGGCCTGGCTTATTGATAAGAGCTACGGGTGTAGTGTCAAAGGGAAAACATCTCAAAACCTTGGTCAAATACTAGTGCAAAAACTAAAAATTACGAAATAAAAAGTAATTTAAAAAAATTAAACCGACTTCAAAAAGAAATTAACTCAAAATTATGAAATAACTTTAATTTCGGAAGTCGGTGGCAAAAAACTAAAATACAGATCCCAAGACACCGACTTCCGAAATTAAAGTTATTTCATAATTTTGAGTTAATTTCTTTTTGAAGTCGGTTTAATTTTTTTAAATTACTTTTTTTTAAATTACTTTTTATTTCGTAATTTTTAGTTTTTGCACTAGTATTTGACCAAGGTTTTGAGATGTTTTCCCTTTGACACTACACCCGTAGCTCTTATCAATAAGCCAGGCCGTCACACTTACACGTATTAGTCCATATCTTGAAAATTACTGAATCGATCTTGATGAAACTTGCACTGTTCCCTAAGTTGAAGAAAATGTAAGCCAATAAAAAAAAAATGGTCACGATCCGATTAATAGTTCCGGAGATATGCGTGGACAAACATACATACATACATACATACGTCTATGAAATTTTGTATATTTGTTTGGAAGCCCTAATAGATCATCATATGTGAATATAATGCAAATCCAATAATATTACATACATACGTATCGAATTGATAACCTCCTTTTTTTGAAGTCGGTAAAAATATACTATACGTTTGCGCCAGAAAACAATCAACATGTAGATGTTTCGAAACTTATCACATGAAATGCACGAAACATGAATGAGTTTTAAAAGACAGATCTGAAGATTTGTTGTTAGCTGTGTTCGCACTGTCTAGAAATATAGATATTTTGTGTAATTTTTTGTGATAATGTGTTTTATATGCTGCAACCTTCATAAAAAGTACTCTGTGTCAAGTACTAAAGAAATGGGTTTTGATCATAGAGTAAAGTAAGTTTTGATCCTGGATACTTATCTCTTTTGTTGACTGTACTTACATTTTTCGTTATTATTATTTTGTAAAGAGAGAGAGAAGCAGACGAAAAATATTGGTAATTTTATTGAGGTACCTATGTGTTTGGATATCAATACTTATTGATAATAATCTATTTTTACAAATTAGAAGGTTTTATTTTTTGCTCTGGCAAACAAACTTCGAGCATGACACAGAAATAAAAGAAAATTTTTCGTTGAGAACACTAAACGAATGGCCGAGTTGTTTCTGCATTGCATATTTTCAATAAAACGGTGTTATTTTTATCTATTTTCAATATTTGGTGATTGTTTCAACTCCAACATTTTCGCGTTAGTGTAATTTCTGCCAAAATTGTGTTCGTGGCTTACAAACATGTTATACCCCAACGTCGTTACGGACCGCAGTTCATTGCCTTATGTAAAACTTGAAATAGTGTTTCTTCCGTGAGTGACCGAAATATACGGTGACTTATGTGTTTAGTGTAATTGTTTAGATTTTGTGGTGATCAAAGTGTCAAAATGTCGAATTCTACTGCTCAAGTGCTTATGAAGAAGGGTAAAAGGGGTGCAGCCGCATACATACACGCGGACTGTGAGAATGGTTCCCCACAGCATTTGGGTCCTCTGCTGGACGTCCTGCTGAACCCTAGCAAGGCCATTGATGAGTGGGAGACCATAGATTGGTGCAGGTGGCTGTTGGCCGGCGGGAGAACGCCGGACGAGTTCGCAACGATAGGTGGGTTCTAGCATCTAACTGTACTCTTCAAAATACGTCTATGATAGTTTGTAGGTTATGAACAAAGTTATAACAGTTTTATTGCACCAATTGCGTAGTTTTTATGAGTATTAAAGCGATGTAGCGCCGCATGACCTTCCATTGTTTGTTGTATCAACTCTTGACTATTTGTTGATGGTTGCTGCCAATTTAACAAATAAAGGAATTTCTTGCCCTTATTTTAATAATTATGTACACAGTTACAGAATGAAAACAATGAAATTAGCGTCTCTTGGATACGGAACATTACTTTTGGCAAAAATATAATTGAATGTATGTAAATATGGGCTGACATTGACATAATTACATTATGTATGCATGTTGGACAACTGCTAATTAATTAGGGCTCTATTTAAAGTTTCAAGCATTGTAAACAACAACTATTGTGCTGTTTGCAGTACCAACCATGAGAATTGTTTGGTAACAATAATTTGGTAAATAATCTGAGTACCCTGAATATCTAGTAATTTTCATTAATTCTTTTCCTCTATGAAGATAATTTGCCAAATACGGTTTGTTGTGCAAAGTAAATGTTTTGCATGCTTGAAAGCATGCAAAACATTTACTACAACATTCCAAAAATAGTAATTATAAATTGACACAATAAATAATAGATCTTTTGTGTAAGCAACAAAATAATAAATAAATAAATCGACAAATTGCAAATGAAGAAGGACTTGTTTTGCAAACAAAATAGTAAGAGAAATTCTCCATTGTAACACTGTTCTCACACAAAAAAATTGTCAGTATAGTGTGCCCATTTTAACAGAAACACACCTAAAATGTATGATTTGCTGTACAAATTAGGGTTCCATATATAGAAAAATGATCAATAATCATGCAACATTATAGCGAGAAACCGTTGATGTTGCAGCATGTTCTTTTGTTTATGGAACACTAGCAGCCCAACAGCTTTTCACAGGTGCTATATTTTTTTTTTTAATTTCCAAAATTTTCTTTCAATACAAAGTTTGTATGAAAGAAAATTTTAGAGAAGGTTTGTATTACAAACCTTGTCCTGGCAATACCGAATACAACAAAAAAAGAATTATCCAATTTGGTGCAGTAATTCAGAAGTTCTGCGACAGCGTGTACAGACATTTCGGCGACTTTGTCTTATACTATGTAACGATAAGCAAATAACCAGCAACATTCCATTCTGCTAGCAAAAACATTTTTCGCACAACCAAAAAACATGTTGCTGAAACAATGTTGCACGACTTTGTTTCCCGGTGAATTTGCAGCTTTATTCTTTTGAGCTGCATAGCTAGAATTAGTAGGCAAAGAATGTGTGGTTGATTTGTTTACTTAGTACCTGCACAAGTGTAAGTTGATAGATAGCACACTCACATCTGTTAATCAACAGTTCACAATTGTTTTCTGTCTCTCTATGATATTGTGTTTTAAGTCTGAACACAACACCCCACAGCAGTCTGGAGTTACTTAGACCCTTTAGTGACACTGTATTTGGAATGCAAACCAATTACAACATTTCTGCAAGTTCAAGTAACTGCAGACTGCACAATTGGTTGGCACAATGCTATCAATTGCACAAAAACCATATCCATACTGCAATTTTGCGTCTAGATTGCAGTCCAAATGCAGAACACTTCCATAAGCCCTGAAGTTCCTCATAACAACTTCCTTACAAAGAGATATCAATCAGATATAAATAGTCGTACAAAGTGACATAAAAGGAAGACCATATGATGTCAATATGTAACCTCATTACCTCAGTAAACAGGTATGTATGTTTACCTGCACCAGTCGCCATCTTTACCATTTTGGTGTTTCCAATGTCATGCAGATGTTGTAAAACCTTGTCAGTATATGATTCATAATTACCTACAAATGGAGGTATATCAGTTATTGTCAACAACCTTGAGACAATATTATTAAAAGGTTAATACATAGTTTGGTACCCTTGATACTAAATTATAATAGAAATAATTATGTTTCTAAATGGGTACAATATGGGGAATCCCCCTCTTGGCATAAAATTTTTTGGCATAATATTTATTCATCTAATAATCATGAGCCATAAATATAAAAAGGGTGTCCTGTCATTTGACAAAAAACGGGATCCTGCCGTTTTGCCGAAAAGATTTTGCCAAAATTTCACTACCCAAACAAATTTTAGTAACCTCTTTTTTATTCCAATGCAATGTTTGGAATTATTTTAGTACACACATTTACATTTGGTAAAATTTTTACTTGACAGAATATTATCAAGGATAATATCATTTAGGCATTTGGTCTATAATCAAAATTTGACTAAAGACAAATAAATAATTTAATGATTTATTACAGCAAATAATCTCTAAACAATAAACATTTAGTCAAATGATTCGTTATGAAAAAATGTATTGACAAAAATATTTTTTTTGGGAAATTACATGGTTTTACTTACATAATTGCTTTTTTAATTACATTGCATGATTGCGGTTGGTCGATAGGCGACGTAGGATGCAAGAGCGAGCGAAGGGCACCCCGAGGTTCGGTTTTGTTAAGTTTCTATGTATAAACCCTGAAGACAGAAATAGGTGCCCTCCGTCGACTACGTCTTATTATTACATTACATTCGGCATTACATTGGACCAATCTATCTATACTAATAATATTATAAAGCTGCAGAGTTTGTTTGTTTGTTTGTTTGAACGCGCTAATCTCTGGAACTACTGGTCCGATTTGAATGATTCTTTTAGTGTTGGATAGTCCATTTATCGAGGAAGGCTATAGGATATATAACATCACGCTACGACCCTTAGGAGCCGCGCAGCGTGTGACACCGCGGGGAACAGCTAGTAATCAATAATGCGAAATAGTGTCTACAACCGTTGGGAGTTATTTATTAGGGTTTATTATGTTTATTCCATATCCGGTTAGACTGGAAGCCGACCCCAACATAGTTGAGAAAAGGCTAGGCAGATGATGATTATGTTTATTCCAAAGAACATTATAGGTACCTACGCTTTTGAATGGGCAACTAGCTTCACATTTTTCTGACTGACCTACTTCTTGACAATTCAAAAGTGCCTGTAAAATGGTTTAATTGAAATAAATGCTTTGAGTTTGTAAATATCATTATGTGTTTATAATATTATGCTTCATTATTATTATGCCAACAGTATTTATGGCAATAAACATTATGGCAAATCATTTATGCTTATTAATATTATGCGTAGTGATAAATATGCTGAATTTCGTTATGCCAATGTAAATTACGACAATATATTTTATGCTTATCATTAGTAAACCTACAATATGAGGTAATGGATCTATGTTATGAAGTCAGGCTACACTTATGATTTTATTTTTGCCTGGTTTATTTTATGTTACAAGTACATAGAGTAAGATGCCACTTAGAAGATGGTCTTCCCTTAATAATAGATTTCTTTGCTGAAGGATCTTCGCCAATGACGTCGCTGCAGAGCCACCGATTTCCCGACATAATTCACTGAGGTGTTGGCGTCGGTTTTATGTCGAGTGCGATATGCTCTTGATCGTATTCGGTCAATAGGATCCTAAAACAACCTTCACCGAAAAAATTATCGATCGCCTAACTAACTAAAATCAGTACTTATTTATAATCGGTGGAATTATCGAATATATTCTACTAGTTGGTTAATGGAGGTCAGATAACAGTCGCGCGCGTGTAAAATTTATAATATATTCAGATGCATCTGGGGGCGCAGCTTGAGGTCGGTCTTCATGTATGTAGTTGGATCAAAAACCTCCTCTCGAAGCACACGAACTATTTAAGAACAATACCTCATGTAATGGTAAAAATATTAGCCAGTCAGCAGAGGCGATATTTTATATTAGTAATACATCGAAGGCCGGATACCTACCTGCTTTACTATGTTATTAGGAACAGATTCGTCTTGAGGTTGTGTGATCAGGAAGGATCTTTTCTGCTCAACTGAACCGTGTACGTTAGCCTCAAGGCATTTTAGAGGCACCAATATAATGCTGTTCTTAGAAAAAACCTAATTTGTTGTAACATTTCATTATGATCTCTTAATTATTTCCATGCGGATGCTAAGACGTTTTTGATATTTTGAACTCTATGTCATGCGCCAGAAGGTGCACAAATTAAAAATAAAGGCACGTAGCTTCATTTAGCCTCTGTTTAGAACAGAAAACTGACGCGGCCATATCCTGCTTTGTTCTTAAATAAATCTTCGAAAAGCCGTTGAATGCACAACCAAGCGCATGTGTCTAATTACGTCATGAATTCATGATAATAATTTGCTAAAGCTAAAGGCTAAAGCATTTGTATTACGCAGAACCTGCTGTTTAGTAGGTATGATCTGCAGCCGCTGGAAGACTAGTTTTGTACAATGACATCACTCAAGATAGACCTGCTATCTCAATGATTGCTAAAACGAAGAGTGAGAGAGATAAAGTAAGATCCTATGCCCCGAGGGGTTTCCGTCTCAACTCTCGCCTCTTGATACCTTCTGACATTGATTGGTATCATCATCTGACAGATGTGACTTTCTGCTTGTCTGCTTGAATTCGCATAGATACCCAGGTCGGCGTCGAGCTGTTCATGCCCAAATTGTAAAGGATAAAGCATCTCATCGTACGTAGCCGTAACTAATCACCGTGGCAAACAATATCTCCAATATATTACTTTTCATCGAGTAAATAAACAACTGATACATGCAGTTAATTTTGTTTTTATTTGCACATCGTAATGTCAACGGTAAAACCCGATGAATTCGCATATAAATGAAGAGAAATAGACTTGAGTGCATTGGGGACTTACCTACAACACGGTAGGCTAGGCTCACTATTATTTACGTACCTACGACAGGCAGGTGCCTTAGGTCCTTGATACTCCGACTCTTGGGTTTTTTTGTCTAGCGTGAAAGCATTTGGTTTTCAGAAACCTTTCCCATCTGTTTTGTTTCCCCATGTTGCATCCTAGTAAATGTTTTGGTTTTTATTCAACTCTTGGATTTCCACATGACGCAGCTCTTTCACGATAAAATAATATTTGTTAGGCGTATTATTTTTCGTATGTACCTATAGTTTTTTGGATGACGTCCATGAATTGACAGATTTAAAGACACTTCCCTTAAACATCTTGCGATGAAAGTTGTTTGGCACTTTTCCTGGTTAATTAAGTAGGTACCGATAATGGTGCGTAAGCTATAATTTATACTTACGTGATACTTTAATTCCTATACCAGGCATAGTTTCAGATCCCCTGATCTATATATCTATCTCACACAGATGCTCCAAAACAGCATAAAACCCATTGTCCATGACCATAACACAAAGCTGACCTTCTAAATCTAAGGAAATCTAGACATAAATAAAAAATTCAAGCAAGTATAGCAAAAAAGACGTTTTCGGGAACTAGTTAGCATAATCTTGGACGCGGGAACCTTGACCTTGGCTGGGACCTCGGCCGGGTCAAGCCTCAGGTCCGTGAAGGCCGGAGTCGGCCGGCGGTCCTCATAGCAATTGTAAGGCGGACTTAAATATTGAACTCGGAGGCTCGGACCTTCTTTAATAATACTGCAATTAAATTGTTTAATGTATCCGCAGGTTTATTGAACAGTTTCAATTGTGTCATGGGTTGCTGACTGGTCTTTAGTGTCAGGAGTTTCCACAATAATGTCGAGAACGTTTGCCTATCGGAGTAAATCGATAATATCTAAGTCTACCAGGAAATGAGAAAACTCACAATACCTTTAGACTCCCTTTGTTTTCCGCGTGTTTGCCATGCTTACAAGCTACAACTTTCTTGATAAAAAAAAATGTATAAGTATATTTCGTTTTATATACAGGATACTATCGTAGATAACAAAAAAACGCGTCCACCTTTTATAGACCGTAAGGAAAGACGCGGTCAGGTGCCACTGTGGTCAAAAGCAAATTTAAACTTGAACAACAAAAAAAAAATGCCAAATCTAACCACTCGTTTGTTGAACGAGGCCAAGATTATTAAATTTTTATTTATTTTATTTTATTCTGTTCGGGGAACTTACAGCTAATTTAAACAGTGCTCTTAAACAATATGCATATTTATCATAATTATTTAAAATCTTGAATCTAACCGAGCCAGCGATATATTCATATATATCATCATATCAAGTTATTACTAGATATAACGAGGGCGCCACTAAACTGTGTTTTTGCCACCTGTCTCAATGTCATCGCACCTGACTTGCTTGACCTAAATGCCAGCCTAACATAAACGATTATAATCATTGTAAGGCGCTCTCTTCGCTCACTGGCGAAAGAATAACAGATAAAGCCTGAATTTTATTATGCTGTGACACAGAAAAACAAAGACGGACAAAATAATGTGTTTGGTGTTCGGAATTGGTGTGTTTTTAAAACTACGACTATTTTTAGAATTTTGTATTTGATCAGCAGTTTAAAGAAAGCCAGAAATACGTGTAATTTGTAGGACTTTGCAACTCTTAAGTAACAGTACCTACTTAATAAATAAATTCACTTTTAACAACATAGCAAGGTGATCAAACCATTCTCCATAGTAGTTTATTAGGACCACCAAATCATATTTTATGATCAACTAATGCTAAATAAGATGACGTCAAGCGTGACTGACAAAAAAACGTAGCGTCATCATCATCATTGTTAGAGATGATCAAGCCAAAAATAAAAGAGGATTAAACCTGACAGGACAGACTATGTAAAGTTTAATATGGTGCAACAGCCAAGGAACCGGAAAAATTTAAAACAAGCTTTTAAAAAGTTTGCTTCAGTTTTATGGATCGAATCCACCTTGAGTTAATAACCCTTTAAGAATTTGTCTTTCAGATCTAGTATTGCATTCTTAAGTCCTGGCAGGGTGGATACGAGCTATCTGCAGTCGCTGTCAGTCATAGGCATGTTTACTTGTGTTAAACACATTTGCCGTAGTTGTATATTGCAGTAAAACAATGTGGCTGAAATAAAAGATAAAGGTCTTCAACCAGAATCTTGGAAATATTTATTCAAGCAGCCTGAAACATTTTCTTGCTAAAGTTAATTCGAAGTCTTCAAAATTTTCTGCAGTACGTCAACGGAATCAGACAAAAGAACATAAATTTAGCTTTCAACGGCCCGGAGGCAAAAGTTTTTTTTTGTTTATACGCGTAGAGCCAACTTACATCGCCTTCGGAGCATTAAATTCAATCACCGACTCCCACGCATGTGATTAAGTGATCACTGATCGGACGATTCCTAAATAACTTATACTTCGAAAATATCGTATCAAACGTGAGTAATCGCTACAGCTTCTTGTTTTTCCTTAGCTCCATGATTCAGCATCTTTATGACAAAGATCTTTAGGCATTTGATTATGTTTTTAATAACTCGATCGAAGGTTCTAAGAACGCATACGTGGGCTTGACCATGACCACATGTGTATCACGTGGCATTCAAACAAAATCGTATCGTATCGCCTATAGAATTAATAAAAACAAAATGGAATATGAAAAACTTGATATTTTATTTCCAGACCAAAACAAACTTCGCTTATTTCATTGTCAATACACAAGTACTCAAACTATATTAAAATTCCCCTTGCTAAGACCAAATTAGGAGTGAGTACGAAGTTGGACACACGGTCAAAATTTTGTTCCACGGTGTCACATGTGACTATGAATTATGAAACGCAAATATGGCATTGTGTGTAACTCTGTCTCAAAACTTTGTGTCATCATAAGCGAATCAAGGACCCCGAGCGTCACGGTTACTTTTTACGTAACCCCCCGGAAGATTTTTAGCCAAGACCTCACCGAATATTACCTACATAAATTATCAGTCCAAACATTATTTTAAACTACTTATACATAGTACATATTACTTAGTCAAGTAGATACAGAGCTATTGTTTTCATTCAACTAACGAATGAATAATCAAGCGTCCTTATGAACAGCAGAATAGCCCATAATCATGGTTTACGACCTGACTCATGAATATGGCTCAGATCCACTTTACTGATGCACTGTCTGTACCTAAACTTCTACTACTATCATTTATTGAAAGTATGATTATGTATTCTAATTTCTAAGACAAGATTGTTACTTACAACAATCATTATGACGATTTGTCTGGTAGCACTGTGATTGCTTGCATCCATTACTAACATAGGATAAGTGTTTTTACTAACAAGTGAGTCATGATACTTGATAATAAATTGAATTGAAATTGAAATTACATATCGAGACGCCTCCGTGTCTCGGAAGCACGTTAAGCCGTTGGTCCCAGCTGTCATTTGTACCTTTAGCATTCGTTACTGGCAGGCAGAAGCCCAAAAGTCTGACAATTCTTACCAAGGGGTATCGTGTTACCCAGTAACTGTGTTGTGGAGGTCAGATAGGCAGTCGCTCCATGTAAAAACTGGTATTCAGCTGCACCCGTTACTAAAAGGCTAAGTAGATATGACTGATTGCTTCGAAAATGCTATCTATTCAATATAGTAGGACATCATACTCGGCGAAACCCCAATAGGATCTTATGTAATGTACCAGTTCTGGGTTATTTTCCATGCAATCGTCCGGTACTGTCCTCCATTTATTTAGTACATGAGGAAAATTGTCAAGTTCTTACTTCACTTTATTGCACCTCGCTGGTATTATCTCAGTCACGAATAACATGATTACCTGGCCAGAGATCTCATATCTGCTCGTACGCATGCTTTTTATTTTTATATTCGCAAATGGTCCTCTGGTTCACACGACGGAGGAAGGAGATGAATTCCTGTATAAAAAGTACGAGTTGTTACATTTTTGTTCCAACTAAGCTATGAGAACAAGTTTCTTTGAAAGTGTGGTTGATATCAAGCGGTTTTCCTTGTTATGCCCTCAGAAATTGTGTTGTGGGATTGCGGCAAAGATGAAAAGATCTATTTCTACAAGGCAAATGAGGTTTCCGCTTGATAAAAGCCTTTTAGACATATATTTGATGGTGAAACAAATCATCAGCTGCCTAGCCTTTTCCCAACTAATTGTTGGGGTCGGCTTCCAGTCGTAACTGGATGCAACTGAATACCAGTATTTTACATGGAATGACTGCCCATCTAATCTCCACAACCCAGTTACTGGGTAATATGATACCCCTTAGTAAGACTGGTTGTCAGACTTTCGGGCTTCTGACTACCCGTAATGACTGTCAAAGATCCACGAATGACAGCCGGGACCAACGTCTTAACGTGCTTTCCGAAGCACGGAGGGGTCTCGGTATGTAAAGATGGACCCATGAACCCATCCACAGACCGACCGCGGCAGGCGTGCTTAACCTGATCGATCGACCTGTGCGGCTGTTATTATTTAGCCACGGGCCCCTCAATAAGTATGGAATTTAATTTAACGTTAACCTGGCAGAGGTATTTGCTGAGTAAACTCATACGATTCGCAAGTCAAACAAGAATATTAAAAAATGCCATAAGTTTTAGTGTATAAATTTCGCATTTGTTCGCAAATTGTCAGGCGGACGTGATGAAAGGTAAATACATATTAGCAAAATAATAATTTTCCCTTTATTTTATACTTACCCAAGAAGTGCAAACGCCGCTCAGAAATTTTATGATCATAATTGAAACAATTACTCGATCCCCCAGTATTTCAATTTCGTTTGATACTAAAGTTTAATACGTAAAAAAAAAGAAACTACGTTGGTACTTCATCGTAATGCGTTCATGCACGCCATCGAGTGACTCACGAAGCAATTTGACAACCATTTTGGTACTCGCATCTCGTATGCAAGTTTGATTTACCCGCACATTTTGAGACGACCCCAGTTTTCTTAGCCAGTGCATTGACACCGGTGCGTTTCGTATCGGACGGTGTTATTCACCGGCCGTGGCGGGCGTCGACCCCGTCTAACAGCTGATCGCGGTCCAACAGCCACGTGCCGTGTTTCTCCCTGCTACTCTGAGATAAGCACCCGCTTTGTTTCTGTTATATGCGAGACATGAATCTCTAGGAAACGATGCCTGGATTAAATCCTTCTTTTCAGGATTAAACAGTCATTTTGCTGAGTAACTCTAGTTAAATGCTGCTAAACTATTGATAAAAAAAATTTTACTCTTGCAAACAGTTTGCAAGTTCACTTTAACTGTCAGTTAGCTAGAGATTTAGTACTACTTTTAACGACACAGGAAGTGCCAATCTTATCGTAAAATGTTTTATAATTAGTCCAGCTTGAATGCTGTGTTTGAGGCATGATACACTAATATAGGTTTAAAATTCCGCATTTGCGACGAAGTCATTGTGAAACACAGTTGGACAGTTGGATTTCCCCAAGAGCGATGCCTCTTTTTTTTTCTATTATTTTATCAATAAACAATTAATTATTGTTGCATTAAGTTAGGTCGAGTGCCTACGGTTTTGGGATTTCCCCTATACTATGTAGATTCTTGTTATTTCAAGAACAAGATTCAACCTCGAGATTTTCCACAACGCATTTTTTTCTCACTAAGCCAAAAATTTGCTTTACCAATTTCTTTTCTCTTCTTTAAGTCAAAAACAAGAATGAAAAATTCCACTTTACACCTAAGACCTCTCCAATATTTAATACTTAGATGTAAAGATGTCAACCCATCACTGGTTGCCCAAAGCGTCAGCACCGTCACGGTCAGGGCAATAACCACCTATACGTGTACAACGAACGTTGATACGAACGCCTGTCCGTTCGGCGCGCGCGCATGCTGTTCGTAATTATCGATGCGACGCCTTGTTGCAGGCAGCTAATGTCGCGTAATGTTTCATATTGGCGCACTAATTGGTTTTATGTGTTTACTATGTTTGTTCTTTTTTTCTATTTTGTAAAATGGCTGTTTCACGGTTGGTAATGTAGTCCTTAAAGGGTTTAAAGTGCTTGTCTCGTTATCGATGTTTAAATGCTACCGGTAAAGTATAAATGTTCACCCGTTTGAATAGCTTTTGCATTATTTACCTACTTCGAAATTTTGCTTACATCTCGTAAACAGTGAAAAACAGGATGAAATTGGATTAGTATGTTTCATTCCAATAAAGTGTTTTTCTTGTGTCGAAAATATCATTCACTGTTCACATCAGGCAACATGTCGCTGGTATCAAATTAATGTTTACACATTCCTTGCAAAACTTTCTGATATTTTTGGTACCAAAAACAATCGTTGAACCATCGAAAATGTTCAATCAATGCCCCAAAAAAAAGCAATGGAGAACAATGAACAATTTAAACTAACAAGGTACGACACCTTTGTCTCTTTCACCTGACATTCATTAAAAATGCAAACACCTTGAGATAGGCAGCCGGCAACCTTCCTATCCTATGTTGCCGGAAAATTGGCAACGTTTAAAACTGGGTCCGCAGATTGAGGTTACCTAAATGTTAGGTACGATAAATATTTATCTAGTAGACCAGTAGAAACGAAACATACCCTTTTGTGCGGTGCATATTAATCGCTTAATCACCGCTAATGAGACACAATTGATTTTCTATTGTAATGGGCCGCTAGCGGCCCGCGCCGGGACCGAGATCAGATGCAAGGAATTAAAACAGAGATAAAAACTTAGTTAAGCAGCTGAATGATAAAGGCCTTATTTATATTGAGTAATTTAGAATCGTTCCACGAACGTTGGGATTCTTCTGAACTACTTGTTCTAAGAAGAAACCGCCATAGATGAGTTATATCGCAGCAGATACGTAATAGATTATAACTGATGAGTGTGTTTATTGTACTCAGCCTCTTTAAATAGACTGGGTTCATATACCCATTAAACCTAGTAATCATTGGAGTAATTTCTTTTTGATCTTTTGCCAAACGTTCAGAATAGTCATCCGCGTCTCCTGCATTTCTCAATTGAATGATAAGTTGGTGATTATTTCTGCTACCGCGGCGTCGATGCTAACGCACTGTGTTGACCTTCGGACATTAGGGCCATTAGCTGGAGCTCAAAGAGCCATTCAGTCGGGAAGTTGACCCTGAAGATGAGCGGAACAACTCATCTATTATTTGGAAGTACAAGAGACCCATCTGAGTCGTTTAGAACCTTATAAAATACCATTATGCTACCTAATGGGTTTAATTCATGTTTAGAAGATGTGTCATGTTTTATGGTCCGTTTATTGGAATTGCTGCATTCCTTTTGAACAAAACAAGGCAGTTAAGATCGTGTTATTTTTATAATAGGTTTACTATAACAAGAATTTTGAACTATTGTCACCGATGAATGAATAAACATTTAGAAATAATCGTGACATATTCGATTCACCGTGAAAATGGGATCCGTTAGATGCTCGCTCTCAGTCAACTCCCTTACCAGTGTCTATTTTGGAGATATCGTTACTCGCAGTAGGAAACTCCAAATCCAACTACACACACCAAACTCAGGATTCCATTAGATATGGTCTCAAAAACATTAATGACTATTGTAATTACGTGAGATGAGTTGGCTGTTTCTATGCCATGGTGGGACCAGCCATTGTTATTTGATGTTTTTCTGGCAGATGTTAATAAAACAATTATATGAGATCGTTTTGGAAATATGAGCCGCGAGTGATTGATTAATGTTGTAGACGTTTAGTCATTTTGACCGTGGATATACCAGTGCTTTTGGTCATGGGAGTTCGGAAATGTAGAATTTGGAAGTTGGAACCATCTGCATCGAGCTTAAACCGCACTGCAGCATTTCTAAGTTTATTGCCTAGACCAGACTACTGCGGACTTCGAATGCAGCGTTTGAAAAGATCTTACATGACCTAAAAAGTCTTTTAGGTCAAGCAGTAGGTCTGATGTGACTGAAGACTTGGTCTATACTTAGAGAGACCAAACCACGACCCTCGATTTACCAGTTCGTGGTACAGCCACGAGATGAATTCCTTGAAATGGAGTTTCTAAGAAATTGTATCAGCCGTTGCTAATTATTTGCCCATACGTAGGCAACCCAAAAGACGACTTAGTTTGTCTGTTAACTACTGTGTACACTTGAATGAGGTTATGAGGCACCGACCTTCCGAAACTCTTCCACACGTTTGTGGGTATCTGGATTTTGATTAGGTAAGCGGTGATTTGCAGTAATTGTAGTATAATTTAAATGCAGAATTACATGTCATGGTTATTATTGTTTATTAATGTGTATACGTTTAAATTCATATTACCTCATGGCCATTGGCCTGTAGTTTCCTAGTATTATCAAAGCTATCATATAAAATTAAGGGGCTTACATCACCGAAAGCGCGGTCACTGTCGGACTGCATAAAAAAGAAAGAGAAACACGATGACACAACGCTGTAATTTATTGCAAAATATGAAGCACTTATCTAGTTACTAAAAATCTATTATTTGGACTAAAAAATTTAAACAATAGTGCTTTAGTATGTTGCTTGTAGAATAACAAAAAATCTGCATGTTTTTTATATTGTATGGTTATATTGTAAAAAGAAAGTTTTTAGAGGTATCTTCATGATTTTTTTTCTTTCGTATCATATTAGTTGTTAATCCTAACTAATATTATAAAATGCGAAAGTAAGTTTGTTTGTTACCTTTTCACGCCTAAACCACTGAACCGCACCCTAATTGCGTAACACACTATCAATCGGAATTTGAATCATTTTGAAACAAATTACTAATCCATTGCTTCATAAATTCTAAAAATTTGTCTGCCAACACGTAAATAACGCAATGAATGTTGCTGAACTGTCAAAATGAAACCGATTCCGATTGATAATGTGTTACGCAATTCACGCCCCGCTGATCATCCTGAAATTTTGCATATACGTTGTCAGGTGTACAGAAACGGACATAGGGTACCTTTCATCCCGAAAAAAAGTGCTGTTCCCGAGGAAAACAACAATAACGTTATTGTGATAATAGATCGCCACGTGTCTTTCGAACGGGATCGACACCTATGCGGGTGAAACCGCGGGGCGCTGCTAGTATTATTTATTTTTCTGATTTTGTTTTACTGTAGTCGATCATATACCTTTATTGCTTGTAAAACTTGCGTTTTTTTGCGTTTAGGTCCTGTAAGCCCCTTATTATTGATCCTACCGATACCGTAGGGACTGGCGCCGCACTCGCAAAAGACAGAATTGTGTGAAAAAGGGAGAGGGTGGCCTTTGCTATGCAGTGGCAATACGGGCTAGTTAGATTAGATACAGCTTGTCAACAGGATATTTATTGAACGTACCTACAATGAATCTGCCTTTATTAATTTGGTTGGTTGGTCAAATATCAACAGATTTTCCGTATCCTAACTGATATTATAAATGCGAAAGTCAGTTTGTTTTGTTACCTTTTCACGCCTAAACCACTGAACCGATCATCCTGAAATTTTTCAACGTTGTCAGGTGTACAGAAACAGACATAGCGTACCTTTCATCCCAAAAAAAAAGTGCTGTTCCCGAGGAAAACAACAATAACGTTATTGTGATAATAGATCGCCACGTGTCTTTCGAAGCATGATTGAATTATATTAGAAAACTAGCTTCTGCCCGCGACTTCGTACGCGGATCCTGTTGCTTATGCCAGCGACAACGGGGTCGTCAAAATCGAAGATCTGAATCGTCTGATGTCGAATTCTAAGAGCCCGGGGACTGGAAAACAACGGGATGCGCGAGACGATTCGAGACGTAATTTTCAGGCAATAATGAACCAATAAGGTGGTAAACTTGGATTTCACGCGGTCGAAGTCGCGGGTAGCAGCTAGTCTAAACTTCTAATTATGTAATGTAATCAACTTCGTTACGGATACACGTGTAGTTATACTAATTTACATAATGTTTCATATTCACAAGGTCACGCTACTAAATATTGATTGAAGTACACTGAAACTGTAATACCTCTGTGCAACAGAATACAGGGGGCCTAAAAAGGCCACTTTTCAATTATTATTTTTGTCTGTGCTAAAATACCAAGTTTTTCCAAGTTTAGAATTTTTTTGTTTGTGTACAGACGCCAGCACATCAAGTTACTACAATCTGTCAGATTTCTTTAATAGATTTTCGACTTTATTGCTAAAGCATAAGGTTCAAGGTTGATTGGGAAAATCTGACAGTTTCGGGTAGGTTGACCTGCTGGCGTCTGTACATAAACTAGCTTAGGTACATACCAAACTAGGACTTCAGGAAGTACCCTATGAATTTTGATGATCATCAGTGAGATTCATAACTTTAACATTAAAATTAATATTAGATGAAATACTTCAGACGAGAAGATTTAGACTGTTAACCCCTTCTGAATCTGTCATCAATATTGATGGTATACTAACAGTTGTAACCTTTTGTCCACAGTCCGGAGTTACGACAAACACGACAAATGCGGGCTAGTCTGGATCCCGCGCGTTGTTGCGTACAGATGTCGCACGTGCGGCATTTCGCCGTGCATGTCGATATGTCGTGAGTGCTTCCACCGCGGCGACCACTCCACCCACGACTTCAATATGTTCCTGTCGCAGGCAGGCGGCGCTTGCGACTGTGGCGACAAGTCCGTCATGAAGGAGGATGGGTAAGGATCTAGATAGTATTTAAGATAGCTTATAATTAAGTTTGTATAGTGTAAAGAGACGGAAAGACGCATACTCTTGCTTAAATGAGGAAGCCGGCTGTGGAATTCTGCCCTGCGATAAGTTTAGTAGTTTATTGCTATCACAAATTCACAATTTAGATTCGCAGCATAATATAAAGTCTACTATATTTTGTTAGGTTAGGTTAGGAGCAAGAAGTTGATTCTTGAATCTTACCGTATCATAAACGAAGTTCATATGTTAATTGACACAATAATCGTATAAAGGTAGCTATAGGATATTATTTTGTTCACGTTTTAAGACTGCTTTTTGGGATGTGAACCGAGAACCCATCAGGGTCAAGGCTGTCTTGTCTCACTTGAGACTTGGGTTGTATAAATGGCGTTTTGGCGTCCTCCTGGCGCTAAATATCTACAGACTGTAAAACATTTCCTTTCCAATGTCCATTTTATTGGTGTCTACAAAATAAATAACATACTCTCTTAATGAATATGCTCATGTTAGGGTAGGACGCTCCATTTTCATAGCCCCGGTCCTTAACTTGTGGATATCCAATAAGCAATATGGATGTAATTATAATAAAGTGGTCCTAACTGCTTATGTTAAGTATTAGATGGTAAAACGTATCTAGTCTCCTGTCAAAAGCGGAGGCGGCTTTCTGTATGACGTCAGGGCCTTTAACGATCTGTGTTGTACAAAGCTGGGCCGTGTTTCAACGGCTATCTAGAAGTAAATGGAACAAAGTATTGGTGATTATCGTCTCACGTAACTTGGATAAGTTGGCAGAGAAAGGGACATAGAGATATAGAAATGCGATGGACTGCAACGTGCAATTCGTTATCAATTTTATTGGTGTTATACAATAGCATGCAATCCTATTCTGCCGCCGTAAGTAAAAGGGGCGCATCTAGGGAAAGGGAATAGAGAAAAATGAGCCTTAATGGATGGCGCCTTTTTTGTTTAGTAAGGTTTATTTTTCTTTAAATTTTTGGCCGATATTCGTCCTTTTCGCTTACTGCGGCAGTATTGCTACACGTGGTTTAATCAGATAAAGCATTTCTCAGGTAATGCTTGACTTGCTTCTTCTTACCCTCCGGGTTCTTACCTTAGAATGGTTTTTATTGCGTCCCAAAAACATCTTATTTATGTGTGCATTAAAATATAATTATTGTGGTTATTTTGAAAGCAGCACAATGTTTGTCACCCAAAAATATGAAAACAAGTTTCGATACCGTACTCAAAATGTAGATACAATACAAAATAAAGTCAACAAGCAGTCGTGGTACATTATACATATGTAAGAGAGGACGGTGGGTGACCATGGATAAACAGCAAATGGAGTACTCATACGCGTTATGAGAGAAAAGGGTCACCCAACCCCTGATGCGCTTGACGTTTGTCACACTCAGCAATGCTTGTAAAAGACGATTGGCAGAGATCTACTTCGCATATTTGCTGCCAAGTTATCACTCAGTAAGCTTACTCCTCTGTTTGTAATGTAGATGTGGTGTTTATTAAACAGGTTTATTTTCTATCTATGATATTAGTGAAATTATGCGCCGCCATGTCCCATGTTTGCTCGCTAGTCGTGAGCGCGAATCTGCTAAGTGGTGATTTTATTTATGCCGTAAACCGTCCGGCTTGTTTATGTTCATGATTATTTTTATTTTTAGTCGTTTTCTTTAAATTACGACGGTGTAAATGCGGTTGTTGGTTCTTTTATTGATTGTTTGTAGCTCCTTTTTGCTCCTGTCTGTATTTTCTATTTTTGTAGTGTTCATTCAGAAACATTAGATTGTGGTCTTGTTTAGGAATGGTATGCACATGGAAAATGTTATGTTAGTATGCGGAATCAAGATACTCCCACAAGGAAATCCCGGCGCCGCATCGTCGCTCTGTAGGTGCAATACTGCAACACCAGTTTCAGTGCAGTGACTTTGCAGTCAATGCGCCATATTACATATACTTACTGCGGGATAATTGCGTAACTTAGCAGCAATGGCTTTCATTTTGATAGTTCAACGACATTCATTGCGTTATTTACGTTGTTGAGCAGACAAATGTTTCGAACATATGAAGCAATGGAATAGCAATATCCTTCAAAATTTCAGATTGTGATTGAAAGTGTTACGCAATTAGGTGGTTGGCTTGCAGTCGATCTGTGATATTCTTGAAACGATTTCCAAAAAGATTCAATGGTATTGTTTATTATGTTTAGGTGAAAAGTTAATCGGTAAAGTCGTTTAGATAACGAGTGTGGCTTATAATTTTACTCTACATAATTAAAGCAATCTAGTTCAAACTTGATTATGTCATAAAGTCTTAGTGTTACTTAATTAAATGAACAAAGTTTCCATTAGGTAATTAACATGCATTCAACCGAGTACCATTGTGATGTGGTTTATTACTTACAGGGTGTTTATTTCTGCTTGTTGTTACAGGTGTGAATTTCAGCCTGTATAACTTGTACTATTATGTATTCTGTGCCTGTATGATCAATTAACTAACAGTTGAACCTCGCATGGTTTTGAACTTGAACACCGATAAGCCCTTTTTAGGGTACCGTACCCAAAGGGTAAAAACGGGACCCTATTACTAAGACTCCACTGTCCGTCTGTCTGTCTGTCACCAGGCCTGTCAGGTCTTTTCACAGATGATGTACCTATTTCTGTTGCCGCTATAACAACAAATAATAAAAATAAAATAAAGTTAAAATTTAAATTGGTATTTAAAATCACATTTTTTTCGGCGTTTTATGCCTTGTGGTACGGAGGCCTTCGTGTGCGAGTTCGACTCGCACTTGGCCGGTTTTTTGGTTTTACCAAATATAATCTATACATAATATTATAAATTAAAGTCGCTTTTCGTGTTTGACCGCGTTGTTATTCTAAACTGCTCAACGGATTTTGATGCGGTTTTTGCCATCATTTAGAGAATGTAATTCCGGAAGTTTTTGTGTATAATACATTTATATTAGACTTACATTGAATAAAAAAATCTCGATGTCTTGTCAAGTCATAAAGAACCGTGCAAAGCAGGGGCGGGTCGCCAGTTGTAAAATTCCATCACGTTCCGACCCCGCCACAAGTTCAAGATAAAGATAGAATCGTTCTAAATCGCAAGGGTAAAATGTAGGGCAGTCGATCAAAGTCAGAATTAAATCAGAAACAAGTAGGCAACAGAACCATTATGAGTTGTCTAGCGTATTGAACGCGTACAGTCATTCAATTTGATTGTTATCGCAAACACGTGCTTCTTACGATGTTTTCCTTGCAGTGCGACGCTAGCACATTATTATAAATTGTGTACATTTGTTATGGAGTTATGACAAACACGCGAGCTGATATGCGGTGCCGGCTGAGAGTGCCACATCAAGGCTATCGATTTAATTAAATTGATAACTGAAACATGATAGTCAAGTCAACCGAAATTGAAGGACACACGCACGTTCGTTAACTGTTTTAATAGTCCTGAAAGTATTGTGGGTAGGGTGGGGCTCCTGGCTACATAATAACAACAGCACTATTACTGATTGTAACCGAAGACTACAATATAATGTAACTAAAACGCGCTGGTAGGTTACCACAGTTTATTTTCACATACAATCGCAAAATCCAAAAGTGAAATCAATCAGATGTCAAACCTGACAGCCTACTAGAATTTAGAATACAATTAATGTTCCGAAAGAAGGTGATATGCTGCACTGTAACGAGTTCGATTCGCAACAAGCACTATCCATTACTTATCGAGACCCTTCCGTGCCTCGGAAAGCACGGAAAACGTTGGTCCCGCCTTTCATTCGTAGATCTTTGACAGTCGTTAAGTATCTTGTTACCCAGTAACTGGTTGGTTGAGTTGAGGTCACATAGGCAGTCGGTCCATGTAAAATACTGGTATTCAGCTGCATCCGGAAGCCGACCCCAACATAGTTGGGAAAATGCTAGGCGGATGATGAAAGGATATCTGAATTTGTGGGAAAGGCTATTCGTGATCCCGACGTAGGTCGAGGTTCGAACCAAGACAGGCCCTATAATTTGTGTAAATTATTTTATCACTACTGCTCTCAAAACGGTGAAGGAAAACGTGAGGAAACCGGCATGGCCTAGTACAAAAAATCGAAGACACGTGACATCCACCAACCTCGGCACTGAACCCACGCCGCGCCTGGGTTTACGGCCCACTCCCTCTCACAGAGAGGAGGCCTGTTTCCCAGCAGTGGGAGCATTATAAGCTGAATATGCTTATGCTTATTTATGGCTAACTTGCCATTTTTCTTTCTATCTCCATCAAAATAAAACACAGCACGCAAATATTAATCACACCGATACCCCAGGCTTGTTTATCAAGCTGATAAGTAATCTGTCTAAACACACGTGCGTCTGATAAGAAAGACTACATGAAAACATACTGGCAGTGTTGAACTTGACCGGGAATAGACCTTCGGCGCAAGGTGACCAGGTCATCCTAATGTAATGACGTCGATAACGGAGTCTACAGTTTGTGGGACTTAGGTTTAACTTTTATCAATGGATTGATGGTTGCGTAGGTGTATGGATGAAAGTCTGTCGCATCTTAACTCCTAAACGAATAGACCGATTTCAATCTGGTTTTATTAATTCTTCGTCGTCTTAACCGCCTTCAATGCGATCTTTTAATGTGAATGCTGGTCCTTCTCTTTCTTATCTGATACTAGCTTCTGGCCGCGACGTCGTCCGCGTGATGTTTCTTGTTTCCCCGACCAACCCCGTCGCATCGCATCGCCTGCCCGCGTGAATTTTTTTTTGTTTTTGCTCTACACTCTTAGCGTGTGGAGACACGCTAGGAGAGTTGGAGAGATCTCAAGAATTGGCCTACCAAATGCAAAAAGATTCGTTCTAATCCGACTGGTAGTTCCAGAGATTAGAGAGCGTTGAAACAAACAAACTCTTCAGCTTTATTATTAGGAAGATAGATAAGATTAATAATAATTAATTATTATTACTACCTAATTATTTTTAGCTCAGCCGCTAAAAGATCATTAGGTAGCCCTTTTCCTCGTTGTGTAGAAATGTTATTTAGTCATATAAACTAGCCTAAAAAAAACTAAAGTGAGGTAAATAAATTATCGGCAAAAAATGATCGTGCGATGATGGTGTACCTTCTAAGTACAATGAACTCCTGTAGGCAGTGTTTTTTTTAACGCAGAAAAAAGTTGAATGTTGTAATTTTATAAGAAAGCTCAAGCAAGCATAGCAGAAATGACAGGCCTGTACTAAGCATTAGGTGGAACCGTGGAACACGACCTCCAATAATTGATCTTAATGATACTCATTTTTTGGGCACCACCATAGTTATTTTTCTCTCCTATGAATGATAAATTATATTTATTTCTGTCCACTGGTTAAAAAAATCACTTCTCGTCAAAATAACTTATGTTTTATAACCAGACGAGTTCGGTGTTTCCCTGAAGTGTGACTACACTGAGGAGAAAGACCCAAGCTCAGAAATCACAGTCTTCCAGACATAATCTTGGTCAGATCATGAGAACCATGCATATTAATCTCTGAAATGGTCTTTTGAGGAAAGAATCACACACATTTGAGTGGACCTGTCCAGTCAGTGCACGCATTTGTCAGTTATCGTGTAGCTCAAGTCAGAACTTACTATACGCCCGAAGAATTCGTGGCTTGGGAAAGATAATGAGGCAGCAAGGTGGCGGATGGGTTGACTGACCAAGTCTGCGCCGGATCTACAGACCACCTCGTAATTGCTTTATCACCCTAAGGTTGAATGTCACTTGCACTTCTTAAAACAACATGGTCTCTTTGCCTATGTCACAGTTGAAGACCAAGGTGAAGTTTCAATTTACAGGGAATTGTTGTCAAAAGAGGTAAAGACTAATAGAGAAGTCATGGAAAAAAATTTAGTCGTCGCGAGAGGCCTGGCAGATGTGAAAAAAATATTTTGCATAGAAAATAAGTATCAATGCATGAAAGGGTGGTTTATTTTATTAAAGGAAATCCTACTAATGTTTTAAATGTTAAAGTTTGTGAAGATGTTTGGATGTTTGTTACTTAATCACGCGTAAACCGTTGAAACAGATTTGGATGAAAATTGGCACATAGATAGACCATTTCCTGGATTAACACATAAGATACTTTTATCCCGATATTCCCACGGGATCGAAACTTAAGCGGGTGAAACCGGGGCGCTGCTAGTAAATAACAAAATGATAATCCAAAACAAAATATTCATATTAAAAAAAACTATCTAAATTTCGTTTGGATGTTGGCTGTTGGCCGCGTCGCCACACCAACAGCCTGTGTATTAGATTTTTCACATAATAAAGGCATGTTGCGGCGACCCCAAATAAATTGGGATAAGAGCAAGAGAATGATAATAAAACGGTGTCAAAAATGGTAAAACAATTACGAGGTCGACTACACATTATAGTATCGCCAATTCCGTTAAAGTAAAGTATGTAATACCACAGTATAAAGATCATATTTATACTGTGGTAATACTATCAAACGGGTTACCAGGATATCATATCATATCGTATCTCGATAACATAACACATTTCTAGTCGATTGTTATTCGCCTCGGTCGATAAGCAGATGGTGAGCTGGCACATTGTTTTGTTGACATTTCGAATAGGTAGATAGAATTAGAATACATTGCATGCTTTACATACGTGGAATGTTTTAAGAATGGGGTAGCCAGTAGACACTTTATAACACCTGTCTTTACTTAGATCAGTGAGAGTGCTATATAAAATAACATAACATTATGCCTATATTCTCTGAATGGTTAGGCAGGGGTGTTCGATATGATAAAAAAACAGGTTATCCTGAGGGATTACTTGATATTTTTTTTATGAAAAGACATAGGTTGAATCACACTAATATTATAAAGTCAAAAGCTTGTGTGTGTATGTGTTTATATATTTGTTACTTCTTCACGCTCAAACGGCTAAACCAATTTTGATAAAAGTTTGTATGGAGGTAGCTGACATCCTGGATTAACATATAGGCTACTTTTATCCCGATATTCCCCAGGGGATCGACACTTATGCGGGTGAAACCGTGTGGCGCAGATAGTTAGTCAATAAAAAAAGGGGTAAAGTGTACAGTTCAAACATTTAGAACTAGAATTTAAACCAACAAAGTGATCAAGATAAAACGATAAACAAACTACTTAACAGCTATATCGCAATGATTACATTTTGTTGATAAGCCATGATTTATATCAGCTGATAACGAAGTTGATAGCAGGGTTGCAGGGAGATTGCCACTTTAAATACAGACGTGCAATTCTTCTTATAAGTTATATTGTTGCCATTAATATTGACATAGATCTTATCAGAGAAATGGGTTTCTGTCTTTGGGACAATGGAAAGTAATTTATCACAATTTCTGACTGAGTGACATTTAAATTAAATCTGGCATAAATAATAATGAATAAACGAATGAAGAAAATCGATTGAAACATCATGTTTTTAAATGTTAATAAGAATAAAGCTGGAATTTTTGTTGTGAAACACTGCTGACTTTGAATTGTAGATTAATTAAGAGGCTAAAACATTTAGAAAATTAAGCTGTAAGATGATCTTTCATATTTATAGCTTCAATTCTATCAAATGACAATGCTTTAAAAAAACACCCACTTCTTCCTTATTTTACATTCTCATACGGCACAATACCCAAACCAGAACACCCATCCAGAGCGAACAAACAAAACAAATGAATATTACATCCAGACTGCAAACAAAACTACAATAGAGGCCAGCAGAGACACTGAAAAAACGGGTATCCTTTACTCTCAAACAAAGCATTATAGGACTTCCTCGAAGATAGAAAGAGATGGCAGATCCTGGCGACCTTTCCGTGACTCAGACGTCCGTTTGAACTTGCCCCTGGACCTTCGCAATGACCTTGGGGAGACGTGATGACGTCATTTTTGTGTTACGTCACACATCTTGATCAAATGCTTACGTTTATAGTGGAATGATGTAGGTACTACGGATATACAGCAGATGCTTGATTAATAAATAATGTTAATAACATGGGTTTAAAAACTGTGATTTTGAAACAATGGACTTGGAATTTGTATAATCTGCTTGTATAAGCAAGTATGCACATTTGTCATGAATTTTGTAATAAAATGTTAACAACCGGATGAACTAAGTGCTCTGTGGTCGGGTCCCATCCGCAGTTCCGCATTGCGGTATCATAATACTTATACTTATGTAGGAAAGTCACCTTTCATCTGTCTGATACAAAACGATTGGCACATATCATGTTTATAATAAAAAACTGGTCAAGTGCGAGTCGGACTCGCACACGAAGGGTTCCGTACCACAAGGCAAAAACGCTGAAAAAAACACCCTTGTTGTATGGGAGCCCCCCTTAAATATTTATTTTATTTTGTTTTTAGTATGTATTGTTATAGCGGCAACAGAAATACAACATCTGTAAAAATTTCAACTGTCTAGCTATCACGGTTCTTGAGATACAGTCTGGTGACAGACGGACAGTGGAGTCTTAGTAATAGGGTTCCGTTTTTACCCTTTGGGTACGGAACCCTAAAAATAACCCTGACTATTTGAGCATGAGATCCTGGGTTCAATACACAGGTCGAGCAGGGTTATTGGGTTTTTCCTGCAAAAATGTCTCAGTACAGCAGCTGACCTGAATTGTGTTCGGTCAGTGGTACTGGGCTCGCCTCCTATTACATGGGACCTAATAAATGACTATCATAAATCTCTGTAATCTTTTGAGCAATAAAGTTTTTTTTTATTATTTTATTATCTAGGATGTCTATCGGGTACAGTTGTAAATAAACAAATAAAACGGTTTGTTTATATACGACTATAGTGACGGGTGGTCTGTTGAACGATTTGATGTTGATTTTTTATTGTTAAATTAATTTAAATACCTATTGCATTTTTTTTTTAATATTAGGAGTCGTTTTAGTTTTGTTTTATGTATTTTTTAATTTTATCCTTTTGCTGTGCTCTTACAGGGTCCATATTTAACCTAGCTTTAAGACTTTTTTATCATCTTCTTTACAATATGGAATGCAATGAATGAATATGAACGACTTAAGCTATCGCAGTCCAGTGCTGGAAAGTAGTGTCTATCACACTTAGTCACTTTTATATACTTATCCAGATCATTTCTCGTTACAGATTTTGCAGTAACCACGGGAACAAATGCCCCCGCCCGGGGGACGTGCCCGCGGCTCTCATGTGCGTCGCGGAGGCTATGATGCCGCGCCTCATACTGCGTCTGCTGCAACACTTCAGAGAGAACAGGTAAACACTGCAGTAGTAGCCTCATATCATCTGCCTAGCCTTTTCCCAACTATGTTGGGGTCGGCTTCCAGTCTAACCGGATGCAGCTGACCAGTATTTTACATTGAGCGACTGCGTATCTGACCTCCACAACCCAGTTACTGGGTAATACGATACCCCTTGGTAAGACTGGTGGTCAGGGGCTTCCGTCGACCCGTAACGACTGCCCAAGATCCACGAATAACAGCCGGGACCAACGGCTTAACGTGCTTTCCGAGACACGGAGGGGTCTTGGTATGTAAAGATTGTCACCCATCCACGGACCAACCGCGGCAAGATTAGCTTGACCTGATCGATCGACCCGAGCGGCTGATATTACTTACATACGGCCACAAGTGCAACAGTAGCCTATAACAGGCTATTATTAGAAGCTGCACCTTAATTGCATAACACACTTTTAATCAATCAAATCAAGATTTGATTCCCTAACCAGTAAACACTTTTGGAAACTACTAGATTTTGAAACCATAAGTTGGTTTCGTAGTTTAAATAATCCAATGGAAGCGATTCCTATAATCTGCTCAGCTGACACGAATTTAACCGTTCTAGTGATTTGCGAAGCCACACGTGTGCTCCTAAGGTTTCTCACGGCAACCGTGTCAAGTATTTTTAGTTCGTTACGTTCAGCGCATTCAGATGTCACCTAGAACTGGATGTATGACGTTAAATAGGTCAGGCCTTAAGCAGTTAGGTCGAGTCAATTACTCGTATGCACGGCTACAAACCAAGCTATACATAACCAGTATAAGCTGAGTTCAGATGGTACGAAAAAGCTATACAATGAGAGGTCAGCTAAAACTGGAAATGTGTAGCTTGATGTGCAGCCGTGTGTACTTACATGGCTAAAGTAAGCATAGTGAGCATTCCGCCATTAGTCATAATGCATAAAAAAAGAAAATGGTCCACTGTCCTTGGAGGGATTAGTAAGCAGTAAAGAAATTCCCAATTTTTTGGGTTTTTTGAAGCTCTTAGGGATATATAATATGTTGCGTTGTTCAGTTGTTTTATATAGCGGAGTTGTTTTGTAAAACAGTGAATTTTACAATCCATCTTCGACATATAATTGTGGTGTTCACTATGATCTCTTATTAGGGGCTTAGGGTTTAGAGTAAAACCACCGAATTATCAGTAAGTACACAACAACTCAAGATGTATTATCTCGTATGTTACTGATAAGAACTCTTGTGCAAATCATGCTTCTAGAACAAGCGGTCTAGAAGCTAATGTCGCATATAATATCATAAATTGAAATCTGTCTGATGAGTAGTATGTACTCCTACTGCGTTAATGAGCAGTGGTCGGATCGTTAGATGATTTCGAAGTTGTTAGATCTCGATAACTGCCGTCGAAACACATTCAGTTTAATGTGCCATTTATCTATACAAATAAATAAAATTGAAGTGTCTGTTTGTAATGTCAAAATAACGGCTTTTTACTAATAACATATTATTATGAAAGTATATACGGTACTTATACCAAAAACACAATTTTTTAAACTGTTCCGGCTAATCCCCGAAACAACTAGACAGATTTTGACGAGACTCACTGACAGATAGTTGATGTTATAACTTATTTAAAAAAAATACTACTTTTAATTTAGAAAAATAAAACCAATGAAATACAATTGTTTTCCGACATGCACGCGAACGAAGTCGAGGTCACAGCTAGTCTTTATATTATGTGTTAAAGCCACAAAAGACATTGCCTGCTCTATATTCGGCTCCGACACACATTTTCACGATTGTTTCCGTCCGAGCCTACATTCAACGACTCCCCGCGACCTTCACACGTCGAGCACATGAACTATATTTCCAGGCGACAGTCCTAACTCCCATACTTCACATACTAGCTAGTAGCTGACAGTAGATACTCAGCCAATCCTAATTACTTTGTCCAACAAGGGGCGCGAGGCTTTAAGATACTCGAGCATTCTACAGCCCTCTCGACTTGCCAGATAGTTGCTGGAACATAAAGGGCTAAGGAAGGAACACGGGTGGGTTTTAGTCAGTAAGAGACTGAGACTTCCTTCCGCTCCACACAGAGCGGGAGGGGTCATTTGATGATTTCCCATCCACAAAAAAAAAAAAGGGGGGGGCTCCCATACAACAAACGTGTTTTTTTTTTCGGCGTTTTTGCCTTGTGGTACGGAACCCTTCGTGTGCGAGTCCGACTCGCACTTGGGGTCAGTGGGTCGTCTTAGGGGCGGTTGGCCAGTTTTATTAACCAAACATTCTCTGTCTCCTCAGTTGCGGCACACAGACAACATCGGACAGCTATCGGATTACTGTCCAGGAGTGCGAGGGCTACGTCAAGATGCTGATGGAGTTCAACAACATGGGTGACCTGATGCGCTCCGCCATGACCAAGGCCCTCATCAACCCACAGGTGAGCTAGTCCACAAGACTTTATAACTTAAGCATAATCAGCCTACAATGTTCCCAGCTGCGTGGACATAGGCCTCCTTTTTGTGAAATGGATTTGTTGATCAATATAAACTATATTTTACCTCAGACCCAGTCCTCAAGCCTTCATAACTTCTTCAGCAGAAGGCTTGTCCTGTAGTAATTGCCTCAAGTCGAATTTTAAAACAAAGGCTGCTGAAAAACGCGACGGCAAGCTTGGTTCCAGTGGGTATCTTCTTAAAGTCAAAAACAGGATCCATTACAAAAAGGAAGAAGATGATGATGGTTGATTCAGCCTTATAATTATTACTGATGAATATTTAAATAAGAAACTAGCGATTTAGACACAGAAAATGTATTTTTTACCGACTTCAAAAAAAAGGAGGTTATCAATTCGATACGTATGTATGTAATATTATTGGAATTGCATTATATTCACATATGATGATCTATTAGGGCTTCCAAACAAATATACAAAATTTCATAGACGTATGTATGTATGTATGTATGTATGTATGTATGTTTGTCCACGCATATCTCCGGAACTATTAATCGGATCGTGACCATTTTTTTTTATTGGCTTACATTTTCTTCAACTTAGGGAACAGTGCAAGTTTTATCAAGATCGATTCAGTAATTTTCAAGATATGGACTAATACGTGTAAGTGTGACGGCCTGGCTTATTGATAAGAGCTACGGGTGTAGTGTCAAAGGGAAAACATCTCAAAACCTTGGTCAAATACTAGTGCAAAAACTAAAAATTACGAAATAAAAAGTAATTTAAAAAAATTAAACCGACTTCAAAAAGAAATTAACTCAAAATTATGAAATAACTTTAATTTCGGAAGTCGGTGGCATAAAACTAAAATACAGATCCCAAGACACCGACTTCCGAAATTAAAGTTATTTCATAATTTTGAGTTAATTTCTTTTTGAAGTCGGTTTAATTTTTTTAAATTACTTTTTATTGAGAAACTATTCTCTTACACACAGGTTACACAGGGCAAGTACGGACTCCATGATACTTCTGTATAGTGTTGCCAACTTTTTAAACAAAATACTATAACATAGAGTATTAAATTACTTTTACGTCTTACAACAATTTGTAACTGAACCTTGTATTTCCTTGCTCCAGATGTACCGCAACCTGGTGGAGCCTCCGTTCCCGGATACAGAGTACGGCTGCTACATGGCAGAGTCCAACAAGATGTACGAGAAAGCGCTCGAGATGTTCCCGGCGCCCGAACCGCCTGACGAGTAAGAAACTTTAATATTTCGGAAATTGTACCTGTCCCCAAAAGCTTTAAATCATTACATTTGCTCGATTCGACTTTTAGTGCGAGAGAGCGAGACAATACTATAAAAATGTCATTGTCAATGAAACAGAACGTGACCATTTTTTGTCGTAATTGGACGAATCTAGCGATTTAAATATTTGCCTATCCCAGTAGTCACTGACATCTTGCCGTCATTCGCTCCACGACTCAATAGCGGAGTTCGGAGACCTGTGAAGGATTCCTGGCTACAATTTGGGTTGCACAGCAACTAATGTTAGTTGCTGTTTAATACTACTCGTTATAGAATTAGGTTCACGCCTGGGACATCTTCTATCTTCTATCTATATATATAAAATGGTAAACTGACTGACTGACTGATTGTTGATATATCAACACACAGCCCAAACCGCTGGTCCTAGAGACATGAAACTTGGAGGGTGTGTTCTTTGTGAAGAGTAGGTAACCACTAAGAAAGGGTTTTTCGAAATTCCACCCCTAAGAGGGTGAATGAGGGGAGGGTGAAATTTCACGCGGACGAAGTCGCGGGCAGAAGCTAGTATTGCAATAGGGCTTGGGTTGGTACTCACTATTGCTGCTAACATACCATTATCAGCAGTTTAATGCACAGCTGTGCTATTCTGTAAAAATCTCAGCAAAAAACTTAGGTGAAGTGAGCGTGGAGTGAGCTGTCAATAGTGTCAATTCCTAGCAAAAACAAACTCACTTCACCTAAGTTTTCACAGTGAGATTTTTACAGAATCGACCGGCTGGTCTTCTCTTTGTGAAAAGTGGACTAATATAAACAATTTTGCTTCAGGTACCGCCACCTGCCCGCCCTGGCACCTCGTCTGCAACACAACACTTTACTGGACGAGTTCATATTCTGGACGTTCAAGTACGAGTTCCCGCAGAACGTGGTCTGCTTCCTGCTCAATATGCTGCCAGACCAGGACTATAAGGTAACTAAACACTTTCTTAATGAACGAGAGGGGCCCGTGGCTAAATAATAACAGCCGCACAGGTCGATAGATCAGGTTAAGCTACGCTTGCCGCGGTTGGTCTGTGGATGGGTGACCATCTTTACATACCGTGACCCTCCGTGCCTCGGAAAGCACGTTAAGCCGTTGGTCCCGGCTGTCAGTCGTTACGGGTAGTCAGAAGCCCGAAAGTCTGACAACCAGTCTTATCAAGGGGTATCGTATTACCCAGTAATTGGGTTGTGGAGGTCAGATAGGCAGTCGCTCCATGTAATATACTGGTATTCAGCTGCATCCGGTTAGACTGGAAGCTGACCCCAACATGGTTGGTAAAAGGCTAGGAGAAATAAAAAAGATACAATAAATTATTGGCACTACAACATAATATTTGACAGCAGATATGCTAATCAGAGGCATGATCTGACTAGTGCAAAATAATCATAAAAATACTACCAAGAAGTGACACCTCAGCTAAATATTAACCTAAACTACGTCCTTCTTGTTACAGGAACACCTAACCCGTACATTCGTGATGCACTACGCTCGCATTCCCCTCGTCCTAGAAGACGCCGCCGACCCCGACACACTATCCAACCGAGTCGTCCACATGTCTGTACAACTATTCTCCAACGAGGCCCTAGCATTACGCTGTGTACAGCAACTCCACCTCCTACACGTAATGGTGTTATCTCTACGTCTGATGATGGGGAAGATTCTCGTACAAAACACACTACATGATCCCGATCAGAATTTTCATTACGTCATAGATTGTACACGGCGCGTGATGAAGGAGCATTGCTATTGGCCGTTGGTGTCGGACTTCAATAATGTGTTGTCACATAAGAGCGTCGCGTTGCTGTTTCTGCAAGATGATGCGCTTGTGGACATGTGGTTCGAGTTTTTGTCTATGTTGCAAGGTTGGTTGTTTTTTTTTTAATTTAAATTACAGCATTTTTGCCCGATTGTAAAACATTTCTTTTGGAAACAACGACTTTGTCCTTAAAAATGGGATTTATTTATAAACGTTGCTCATAGTTAACTGTCACTAATTTATATAATTTAACTGTAAGAGATTAAAAAAAGATAAAAAGGGAAGGGGTTGTAAGAGAATAAAGGGGAAAACGTCTAAGAAACCTTTACCATCATATTTCCCGCAAATAGGCTTATATAATGTTAGAATGTAGTCTAAAAATACTCAACAATGTAAATTTTCAGGCATGAACGTAAATATCCGTGAGGTCGGCGGCCATATTGAATTCGAGCCGTCTTCCTACTACGCAGCGTTTTCCTGCGAGTTAGAAGCGGCCGCGTATCCCATGTGGTCGGTACTGTCGCACCTGACGGACGCGTCCCACGCGCCGCTCGCGCGACGGATCATCGCGGCCGCGCTCACTTACCTGCAGGAGTGGCTCGACGCGGTACACTTCGCTACGCCGCACATGGAGAGGGTGAGTACATCTATTGTCGCACCTGAGTGACGCGTCTCACGTCACAGTGGCGTGCATTGGTTTTCAGAATAGGTAGGCAAGCACTAGGCCTGGTCTAGTCTAGGCCGACGCGTTCACTAATCAGAAACATAAAACAAAAGTATCTATTAAGAAAAAAAAGTTTTACAGCCGCCATCTTGGATTTTCATTTTGACTTTATTTTCGGCTCCAGTTACCTCGAAAACCATGAAAACGACACCCATGATGAAAAATAAAAATAAAATACAGCCGCCATCTTGAATTTTCATTTTGACCTCACTATCGGCTTTAGCGCCATTAAATGATAAATGATTTTATTTCTGTAAGTAGGTTTTTACAAACACTTTTACACGTCAATCTTTTTTTTTTTTTTAAACTAGATGAGGTTGGCGTTTCCTAACTGACTATTCTGAGAAGAAAGGCCGAAACAAACTCAGAAGTCACAGTCTCTTTTAAAGTCCAGACAAAATCTTGGTAAGATCGTGTAAAGATCATGTAGGTGTGACCATTGGTGTCTGAAATGGTCTTTTGAGGAAAGAACCACACAGATTGAGCGGACCTGTCCAATCAGTGCACGCATTTGTCAAAAATCGTGCAGCTCAACTCAGAACATTGAAAACCATAAAAACGACACTGAAAATGTTCGCAGCCGCCATCTTGGGTTTTCATTTTGACCTCACTATCGGCTTTAGCGCCCTTGAAAACCATAAAAACGACACCCATGAAAAAATAAAAAAATACAGCCGCCATCTTGGATTTTAATTTTTTCCTCACTATCGGCGACCTCAATATCCATCCCTTTCTTTCTTCGCACGGCCAAATTACGAACGAATTACAAAATATTACGATTTTAACATTTATACTCGGTTTGTTAATTGAGTAGGCATGTCCCCCTACTTTAGGGTAATAAATTGCGAAGGTCGAAGGTCATGGTATTGCGCGAGAGACGTACGTATTTTTAATTTTGTCGTATTAACTTGAACGAGTAAAGACCAATGACAATGGGCGAATAATACGGGAGCCGAGTAAGGCCGACTGTCGACTGCCTACTGCCGCGCGTGTTTGTATGAAGATTTTGTTTTTGTCAAGTATTTAGTGAGTTTCTTAACTGTGGGGCGCACACACACTAAAATGTAATTGACAGGCTTATGGTGATTTATCGAGGTAGGCATTGCTTATTTGCCTTTATGCAATGGACGCCACTGCGCACGTCTAAACTGTATCTAAGAGTATGTAAGTCGGGATAAGTTGTGGTTTCTAGAAGGTAGACAGAGTCCTGAACCCCAGAACTATGAGCTAGTCGTGATTGAAGCTCGATCCTTTGCTGTGAAGTGAAATGGTGAAATCTAGAGTGAATTCCGCACTCGACAATTCGGAGGAAGGAAAGCCTTGCTTAGAATCTGGGTATCTATGACAATTTTACGAAAGAAACAAAACGAACTGCGGCAGTCTCGGTAATATCTCGCAGTTGAAAGATATACAAGCTTCCTCCAGCAAGGTTCAACTTGTATCACTTCCTAATATAAGTCGTTCTCCCCAGTCGGAGGTGATGCACGCATCGTTCCACTTCCCGCTGCACCGCTACCTGGGCGCCTTTCTGTGCGCCGGCGTGCGCGCCATGGGGCTGCGCGCGGCCGACGTACTGCCGCCGCCCGAGCTGCTGGCGCTGCTGGCCGTGCATCCGCTGCGAGTGCAGGTATGTAGCTACCTGGGCGCCTTCCTGTGCGCCGGCGTGCGCGCCATGGGGCTGCGCGCGGCCGACGTACTGCCGCCGCCCGAGCTGCTGGCGCTGCTGGCCGTGCATCCGCTGCGAGTGCAGGTATGTAGCTACCTGGGCGCCTTCCTGTGCGCCGGCGTGCGCGCCATGGGGCTGCGCGCGGCCGACGTACTGCCGCCGCCCGAGCTGCTGGCGCTGCTGGCCGTGCATCCGCTGCGAGTGCAGGTATGTAGCTACCTGGGCGCCTTCCTGTGCGCCGGCGTGCGCGCCATGGGGCTGCGCGCGGCCGACGTACTGCCGCCGCCCGAGCTGCTGGCGCTGCTGGCCGTGCATCCGCTGCGAGTGCAGGTATGTAGCTACCTGGGCGCCTTCCTGTGCGCCGGCGTGCGCGCCATGGGGCTGCGCGCGGCCGACGTACTGCCGCCGCCCGAGCTGCTGGCGCTGCTGGCCGTGCATCCGCTGCGAGTGCAGGTATGTAGCTACCTGGGCGCCTTCCTGTGCGCCGGCGTGCGCGCCATGGGGCTGCGCGCGGCCGACGTACTGCCGCCGCCCGAGCTGCTGGCGCTGCTGGCCGTGCATCCGCTGCGAGTGCAGGTATGTAGCTACCTGGGCGCCTTCCTGTGCGCCGGCGTGCGCGCCATGGGGCTGCGCGCGGCCGACGTACTGCCGCCGCCCGAGCTGCTGGCGCTGCTGGCCGTGCATCCGCTGCGAGTGCAGGTATGTAGCTACCTGGGCGCCTTCCTGTGCGCCGGCGTGCGCGCCATGGGGCTGCGCGCGGCCGACGTACTGCCGCCGCCCGAGCTGCTGGCGCTGCTGGCCGTGCATCCGCTGCGAGTGCAGGTATGTAGCTACCTGGGCGCCTTCCTGTGCGCCGGCGTGCGCGCCATGGGGCTGCGCGCGGCCGACGTACTGCCGCCGCCCGAGCTGCTGGCGCTGCTGGCCGTGCATCCGCTGCGAGTGCAGGTATGTAGCTACCTGGGCGCCTTCCTGTGCGCCGGCGTGCGCGCCATGGGGCTGCGCGCGGCCGCCGTGCTGCCGCCGCCCGAGCTGCTGGCGCTGCTGGCCGTGCATCCGCTGCGAGTGCAGGTATGTAGCTACCTGGGCGCCTTCCTGTGCGCCGGCGTGCGCGCCATGGGGCTGCGCGCGGCCGCCGTGCTGCCGCCGCCCGAGCTGCTGGCGCTGCTGGCCGTGCATCCGCTGCGAGTGCAGGTATGTAGCTACCTGGGCGCCTTCCTGTGCGCCGGCGTGCGCGCCATGGGGCTGCGCGCGGCCGCCGTGCTGCCGCCGCCCGAGCTGCTGGCGCTGCTGGCCGTGCATCCGCTGCGAGTGCAGGTATGTAGCTACCTGGGCGCCTTCCTGTGCGCCGGCGTGCGCGCCATGGGGCTGCGCGCGGCCGCCGTGCTGCCGCCGCCCGAGCTGCTGGCGCTGCTGGCCGTGCATCCGCTGCGAGTGCAGGTATGTAGCACATTCTTAAGGTGCGACAGAGGGCTAACGGGTATGGATTATTGCCTATCTGTTCCAAAAGTATCCAATGAAAATGTCAACAAATCACGCTAATATTATAAAGGCGAAAATTTGTACGTGTGTCTGTGTTTATATGTTTGTTACTTCTTCACGCTCAAACGGCTGGACCAATTTTGATAAAATTTTGTATGGACGTAGCTGACACCCTGGATTAACATATAGGCTACTTTTTATCCCGATATTCCCACGGGATCGACATTTGCGCGGATGATACTCGAAATTCAGGTAACATATTTGTTATGTACGTTTGTGTATCCTCACTAAAATGCGTGACGTCATTTACACTTCCTATAACAATACACTTGCCGAGTTCAAGTCCTGCGGAGTAATTGCGTAACACACTAACAGTAGCAATAGCTTTCATTTTGACAGTTCAACAACATTCATTGCGTTATTTACGTTGTTGAACAGATACATTTTTCGAACATATGAAGCAATGGATTAGCAATATCCTTCAAAATGATTCAGATTGTGATTGATAATGTGTTACGCAATTAGGGCGCTGACTCCTGAATCTCCGCTAAAACGTTGAGTATTATATTATCTGTGGCCAAACCTATTCTCGTATTTTTAGGAAAATTCAGTTTGATCTCAGTCTCAATCTGTCCAAAGATACCTCTATACCTCTCTCCTCTCTATTTCTGGCAAGTTTTTGGCATTTGTTTGTCGCCGAGATGAGACTGCGACTAGACTTTGAACGTTTTAAATTACGAGAATTGTCCTTTGGTAAAGGTGACCATATTTCTTTAAAATTGTTTGGTTATTAAACTGTCTGGCGAAATAAAAGCTGGCGACTATAACTTTTAGGAAAGCTGGACATTCTAAGCTTTCACTTTAATATCAAAAGGTAAGTTTATTATTAGAACATTTCTTATATTCTTCTCGTTTTATATTCACACCTTTTAAATTATTATTACACACAAGCAACGATAAAATATTTGTCATATTTCAATTAATAAATAAATTGCATTCTAAATAATAAATGCAACTAAAATGAGATGATGCCAATCCATGCGAAAATGCATGTCTGTTACTTCTTCACGTTTAAACCGCTGAACCGATTTAGATGAAATTTGGTATATATTTGAATAAATAAATTGCATTCTAAAAAATAAATTCAACTAAAATGAGATGATGCCAATCCATGAGAAAGCGTGTCTGTCTGTTTGTCTATTACTTCTTCACGCTTAAACCACTGAACCGATATAGATGAAATATGGTATAGAGATAGTTGGAGTTCAGGGAAAGGACATAGGATAGTTTTTATCCCGATATTACCACGGGATCGAAACTTACGCGGGTGAAACCGTGGGGCGCTGCTAGTACTTTATAAAGCGTACATTTCAAAGTAATCTGGTTATTCCCAATTTTGTTAGCTAAGTACTGCAAGTTTTACAAGGCAGATTCAAATTCACATCTCGTCTACAATCCTTTTAGTTTCATTTCATTGTGAAGTAGCTTAGAAATGCACCTTGCTTTTTACTTAGGTACTTATTATTACTTTTACCATCGCTGTTTTGCGTAGAGGCTTTCATAGGACATATTATTATAACAACATAATCAGCCCGTTCCCATTGCTGGGACGCAGGCCTCCTCTCTGTAAGATAGTGGGCCATAATCCACTACGCGGGCCCAGTGCGGTTTGGTTTATCTTTTATATAATGTGCACTAGTTTTAACGGAATTCACACGGAGGGGTCCGTGGCTAAATAATAACAGCCGCACAGGTCGATCGATCAGGTTAAGCTACGCTTGCCGCGGTTGGTCTGTGGATGGGTGACCATCTTTACATACCGTGACCCCTCCGTGCCGCGGAAAGCACGTTAAGCCGTTGGTCCCGGCTGTCATTCGTGGATCTTTGACAGTCGTTACGGGTAGTCAGAAACCCGAAAGTCTGACAACCAGTCTTACCAAGGGGTATCGTATTACCCAGTAACTGGGTTGTGGAGGTCAGATAGGCAGTCGCTCCATGTAAAATAGGTACTGGTATTCAGCTGCATCCGGTTAGACTGGAAGCCGACCCCAATATAGCAAAGTAACTCTAATATTTCGACAAATACGCCAAGAGATACCAGCATAATATTTAGAACACCGATCAAAAAAATGAGACAAGGCAAAGCCGCCGACTATCCACAATTTACATTTGATCTGTCTTAGCGATGATCTCAGAATGTGTGGAGTAATAACAAAAACGAACCTGTACCATATTAATCTTTATTGTTCATATTTGGAGCTGTATGTAGACTAGAAAGTTAGAGTCATCTAATTTCTACAGGGATGATACAAGAAACAAGATCACATTTTAAAATACATATATTGTTTTTCTTTCCTAAAAATGTTGTTATTATGAATTTAAATTACTTCAAAATGTCCTATTGAATGAGTACAAATACCGTCATTATGACAACTTCCATTGGTCAATTTATAATGTAGTCCAGTAGGTTTCGAACAATGAATCTGAAAGATCGCTGTGGTCCATTCACTGGAATGTTTACTTATAACATGATTGTATAACATTCATGTTTGTACTCATCTGCCACATATTTGTAAATATTCATGTAAACAGACAACGCAACACAATAATATAATGTTATCTTGTTTGTTATTAACATCCCTTTTGTAGATGTCCTACCAACACCATTGTACGCCACATTATATCCCGAAATAAAACAAAGTACAAGACTTAAAAAATACGTATTATCAAAAGTCACAATTACGCTACATTACAAAATAAAATGAGTATATGAAATTAAACTGTATTCTAATTGACGATGGGTACGAATTCGGTTGTTTCCGCCTCGTCGACGAACTCTGATGGGGGTGGTTCTGCCTTCACGTGTTTGGAGTAGTCGTAGGTGATGACCTTGACGGCGATGAAGCCTCCGGAGCCCTTAGCTCCTCTGTGGAACAACCCCGCTCCGCTGAGCAAAGTCGCTCCTTTGGTGTTTAGGGCTGTAGGCGAAAATTAGTTATTTCAGTTATGTTTCATCAGTATCGTAAAAATAATCGTAACAAGTTAAAAACATTGTACAAATTCCAGCCATTTATTGTCCCCATGGAGCAAAGGTTCCTTCTAATACGGAGAAATTGCTCATGGCTAATTTAAACCACCTACAGTAAAATTCTACAAAACGTCGCAATTTTCTAGATCTTGTGTGTATTTTTGGACGACTAATAATGCGAATCATTAAAGAGTTTTTACGATCGAAATTATATTTTTTTTTTGCCTCCTTTCTGCAACTGTTTCTATTGTTGTACTCCTGCTAGTACACAGAACCTAGTAATTTGTATACCATTGAAAAGATAATTTAATAGAGATGAATTCTGTACTTTTCAAAAATTGATTTAATGTAGTAGAAACGAACGTATAAAAACTTAAAAATATTTCTAAAAATTTTCCCGTCAATCAAGTGTGAAACCTGAAAACATTGTGGCTTGCGAAAAAATCTATTAATACAGTAATTTTTTTTTTCATAGATTAGTTTCGCCCGTAAAAGGAACCCTATTGAAAATGGCTCTTTTATTCAAAGTAGTTTAATTATAATTAATAAAAAACTAACTAATATAATAATTTATCTATGGTTTTTTATACGATAAAATGAGCATTATGAGTCGTGCACTTTTTATAATCTATCGTCTACAAAGAATTATCTCTAAAAACAATAAATAGTAAAACTCCATGCATACCTTTGGAAGGCACGACGGGTTGTATATCAATAAACGGCACCGTGCTTTGCGCTGCGTCGGCGTCGAAGTCCGAATGCGTGAACTCTATAAACTGGTCGTGCTGGGAGTCTATGCGCAGTGCAGTGTTCGCGCGCGTTGGAATGTCCGGCTTGTATAGATCTAGACGTGATCTGGAAAGAAATTGGAAAGCCTAGGTTTAGAAGAATCCCTTAAAAGGTTTCAAACACAAATTCTGCCAAAAAATTAGTCTCGTTTAAAGATTAAGTTGTGTTAGAAAAGGATTCCTGTGAAGTCGTCAAGCTGGTTTTTGCCGACTTCGTCTATATTCTATAACCCACTTGCCTAGATTGTTTTATATAGACAGACAGTTCCTTTTACCCAATCACGTAGGAAGCAGAAGCTGTATTTACCTAGGTGTGTGTGATCCTTCTGTGTTGTCGTTGCTGATCCATTGACTCTTTTCTGGTGAAAGTTTTCCTGTCGTGTAGTTGAATGGTGTAGCGCGGATCTCGAAGTGTAGATGGGCACCGATCATTCGCAACCTGTGAAAGAACATTTTGTTAGTGTTTAACTAATTAATCGAAAGAGGATTTAGAATTTTTGGTTGTCTTTTTTTTATTGTGTATGTATGTTTTCTCACCTGGCTCCAGTCAAAACATGTCCCGAAGGTGAATCCAACTCGTCCAAGTCGATGGCTCGCCTCTCGTACGTCAGCGTGTGGTAGTCCAAACCATCCACGATTCCTGCTTGCGTCGTCGGGTCGAAGGCCTGTGCCAGTACCTCCTCCGAAGACTCCACGAACCCTCGCTCCACCAGCTTACCCTGGTATATTTGAATGTGGAACACTTTACCGTGTTTCACTAGTCGCATACCTGTTACTACCCTGGAAAATTGAGCTAATGTTAGTATCGAACTAAAAATAGCAAAGAAAAAGACCACCCGCACACCCAACCCATGCTGTTAACACAATAGGGATGACAGAAGATGGCATTAGATCCGAATCGCTACGCTGAAGATTTAGTTGATAGATACAGTTTTCTACTATCCCTGAAAGCGGTATGTACAACGAAAGCCAATTAGGTCGAAAAGACACGTAGATAAGTCCCTCCATTTTTCCAAGTATGTACTGACTTGTTGTTTTCTATATCTGCCAATGCTTCTCGTAAGCTGAAGAAACGTTCAGCCATGCTGACATCGTCCTCGCACAGACAAAAGCAATACGAGCAGTGAGTAAGTGTCCATCTCCACCAGGAGTCGACCTTAGAAGGAAAAACTTTCATTATAATCTTCGTTTTAGTTCGGATTTCTTGGGGCAAGTTTAGGAATGTCCCTAAAAGTGTGCGGGTGACCCGAACATTTAAGGGACTAACTTGTTGTTGTTGATGTCTGATACTGCTTCCCGGAGACTGAAGTAGCGGTCGGAGTTGGTCCTGTCATCGCAGAGGCACATGCAGTAGGAGCAGTGCCAGAACAACCAGCGCCACCACGAGTCCACCTGGACATAGCCACTGAATTGGAACACTAGGCTTGAGATTAACAGGAGTTGAATTGATTACGTGCGGAATTTTCTCAAGGTCAGGTAGCGGTCGCTTCGTGTAAAATACTATATCTATTTTACAACTGGTTAGGTTTCACTTAAAGAAAAAAAAAACAGAGATGATATTATGTTGTTGACGTGCTGCAAAAACACCAAGATCTTGGCTGAAAGTGTAAATTAAGAGTTACATGAAAATATGTACGGTATGCATTGATGTTCGAGAAATCAATCTAAATGAAACAGAATCACGTAAAACGTCTTGCTATCGTATTTGCGTTCCGATTTGTTTCCTTAATCATGACCTCATTAGCTACTCTCCACGTCTGGCAGATAAGCCAAGCAATATTTAACGATTGCTCTGCAAACGATACGTTTGACGCTAATATACAAACATTGGAGGCCAAAGGTATTTGTGGGTTATTGAGATGTTGGGGCCAATGTTGGTGTAGTCAAATTGCTCTAACCTTGGTTGTACCCAGTCTGCAGCTGCCGACCCTTCCCAGCGTGCGTCCGTTTTCATACTCGATCCATTCATACCGCCGGGAACTGCCGTAGCTCTGTAAAGTTCAACGTATACAATTACTCGTATATCTTCGCAATATTTATTTGCTCGTGATGAATTATCGTGATTTGTTCGTTACTAAGGAGGTCACGGCTACTACTTTAGTTCAGTACTATTTTTAATAACAAAACTAAGAAATATTTGCTCGTTATTTTCCTTTTGTTGTTCATGTTCCAGTTTGTTTTTGAAACTTTAATTAATATTCTCTGAAGTATTTATTTCCTCTTTGTCTTAGTTCTGCTCGTCATGTGGCATGTTTAGCTTTAATTATAACAACAGTATAATCAGACTGGACAATAAAGATATGACTCCACAATTCCACATCAATTAAAGCAATTTAGCTTCTTGTGAAACCGTTATAATGTATCATCTCGAGCTGCTTTGTTTATTTACTGAAATGTTTATTTCATCCATGTCTGCTTAGAAAAACTGTGGTGAAATCTTTAACGATAGAGTGGTTGATCAAATTAATAACAACAGATCATGTAATCTGACATCAGATTTCACAGAGCAAATTCAATAGACCAAAGAAGCTTTCGTAGTAAAAGATAAACATTTTCCTTACCGAAGGACACACCCACATGTCAGAATCCACATACTGGCAGTCAATGATCCTGCCCTTGCACGTGGTCTGCTTTTCACAGAACTGCTCCTTGAAGCAGCCCTTGTTCTCTGTCAGTGTGTAGAAGGCACAGTTTTCTTTACACGTGCCGTCGCTGTTCAGGTCCACTTCGTTCTCCACGTAGCCTTGCAGCAGGCGCGTCACTTCCGCGTACGTCGCTGGAAAATGGAATTTATCGACTGTAGGTGGAAAGTTCGAGAAATATTTTGAGGTGTAAAGTTTGTTTGTGTGAATAAATAAGGTGGAGTTTCCGTTTAGGTGTCGCAGATTTGTTATTGTTTTTGCTGCTATTTTTATCTTTTGTTGTAACGTTGTTTTATCACTATTGGGTGACCTATGAACCGTTTCAAATAATACGATGATTTTATGGGAGTTCCCGCTTACTTCTTGTGCTTTGTTTTTGTCAAAAATTATTAGTTAGTATTTTTGTGAGCATCGTTTAGACTAAATACATTGGTATAAATATCGCTATAATATTTGGTAAAAATAACAATCTCTTTTGTACCGTCCACCCCGCTTGTCTGATAACATGTGTGAACCATCGCTTGGTACTAAATATAAGTAAGAAGTCTTACCACTGGTATGTAGAGGTGGGTCACACCGGTACAGGTCTCGTTTAGCCGATGCTAAAGCTGATCTTGCAGCTGTGGCTGTCTGTCCTGTCCTCTCAGAGTACCTTTGTCGCGTTAGACTCGCTTCCTGTGTGAAGTTGCCTGAAACAAACCGTAAATGACCACATTAACACGAAAATATAGGCCGTAAAAAAGGTTAATCAAATTTTTAAAAGCTAAATACAAATACAGCTCTGTAGCGTTTTCATGTTTTTATAGTATTTTTTCGCTCTCAATCATAATAGCTTTTCAAATATAATCCATTGATCATCAAGTTATTTGGAAATAGATTGTTTAACATACTGTGCATTGAAAATTGTTGACCTGCCATAGTGTAAGATACTGCTGACCTTACAATAGTTTATATTTTACATAAGTAGACATTTCAATAATAAAGGTATTAATGCTACATGTTTCATTAGTATTAAAACATTACAAAACAGCTAATAATTATATTGACCAGGAAAACAATGTATATGCCTATATTGTTATTATTTATTTAATAGTTGTGTCATTAGCCACAATTTACTAGATCAACTTACCTAGTTTCAGATAAAAATAATTGCAAACAATATTATTTATTGTGGTTGCAATATGACGTAGATTCTTTATAACTGTGTTACTCTACACAGATGAATTGTTATCAAAAGCTCACTAGAGTTTATCCGTATGTTATATGGGTTTAGTCGGCAAAATGATTAAAAAAAAAATACCGGTTACCTATGTTTTTATCAGTAGATTAAAATTTTTAAAGTGTTTTTAATGGAAATACTGTCAAAAAATGTAAATGAATTCTTAGGACAAGCCTCGATAATGTATAATTTTAACTCTTTCAAAATCAAAGGGTTTTCATGAATGCGTTGTTTAATGAATTACTCTGTTGCGTTACAATTTCACAAATTAAACTGTCGTTGATGCTTAAAGCGACCTGGTTTATAATAAATCAATTGTTTACATAACACACGGACAAATACTTGGTGGTAATGAAGATCAACTGATCAATATTCATTATTTTAACTTCCTACTGCTTTGTTCTTGTTTTCTTTGCTACACATAATAATAATATTATTCAACAACATGAATTTTGCTTGTTATAAATAACGGAGTAGCGCGATTAAATGTAAGCGCAATCATTTGTTTCTTGAATAATTAATGACCAATTTCAGTAACTCTCGGTAACACTAAATGAACGCCTAAATATTATTGCATTGTTGGATTTTCAACTCTAGGCACTTAGCTGAGTGTCGAAAATTCAACAGTACGCTTTTATTTAGGCATTAATTGGGTGTCACCTAGTGTCAGTAAAAAAACAATATCATTTCAGATATTTCATTTTGACCCGTATTCCTTATATTCATATGCAATACAAGTACACGTAGCATTTGCCGTTTGATGGTCCTGTCTATCCCCTTGTGTAAAAGACATTGTAAATATACTTGTCTTAATTTAATTATATCGTTGTAATTCTTTTGTTTTTAACCGTTTGTAAACTACATGAGGCATTGACAGTTATTCAGAATGGACATGATAGCTTATTTAATTAAATGTTTTGCATATCATTTTGTTGATAGCGTACATGTAAATATACTCGCATTGACACAAACACTTGCGACCGCCAATGACAAGACAAACTGAATCATTATTAAAACTGGATTTTTAGTCATTGGTGAGCTTTTTATGGAAATAAAAAACTTGTGCTAATTTTGATTTTCAGATCACTTACGGTCACCATCTGATTAAAAAAACAAAGAACCTTACCTGTTTCAATGTCAATAGACTCTTCCTTTATTACATAGGACCTATAACAAAACTGGGGAAATGTGTGTCTCAGCCTACCCCATCTTACTAAACACACATGGTATTAAGCTCACCTCTTCCGTATATCCTGAGCAGCATCCAAGAGAACTGCATCATAGCGTAACCCTTGATCTCAGTCAGGGCTATGGTGTTGTACATGTCATATATCAGCTGGTGAGGCGACATCTGAAGGTCGCACACGTCAGAATCCTCCTCCTGAAAATAGAAGACGGTAGTTTTTTGTTATATAGGTAAAATTGTGGTTTGTTTTGAACAAGAAAAGATAGGGTATGTTTCTTCTTTGAGTGTTTATGGCAATCTAAATTGAGTCTGCCCGGAATTTAGCTACGAGTGTGGCGCGCCCTAAGTATCGTTCATTCGTATTATTTGGTATTAGGGATCTTTCAATTACAAAATTATTGATATTATGGAAGAAAAAATATACTTCGCCTTGCCAAAATACAAAATGGCTATTAGACTTTTGACTCGTGATTATCAACTGATTATGCAAGCGATTATGCGTCTAATGACATCACTAGGGGTATTGTAAACGTTACATCTATTGTATTTAACGAATTTATTGTTTACTTTGGTCAGTCGTCTTAGGGGCGTTTATTTTGACCTAAGTTTTTCTCAAATAATACATCCCATTGTCGACTTAAAAGACTAAAGCCTGAGGATGTAAATAAATTGTTTTCAGTCAGACAGTCATATTACTCAAAGTTACGTATGAAGTCATCTTTGCGAACATATAGGCTGTTATCAAATACTTGTGGGAATAGGCAACTTTGGATTGATAAAGATTAGTAATGTTTATTGTATGATACCGTTATTTTCATGGACGGACAGTTTCTGGGAAAACCGGGTGCGTTATGTATGTTGCTAACACTGGTTTTTTTCCTTCAAGTTATGTTATTCAAAGATTGGAATGTTAGCGAAATATTTAATAAAGAAACTCCTTTCTCTCAAATCTATGTATATGAGTCAAAACGGTAAAGGAAAACATCGTGAGACAACTGGCATTTCCTAATACCAAACATTCTAAGACATGTGACATTTGCCAACCCGCACTGGACCCGCGTGGTGGATTACAACCCACCCCTCTCAAAAGAGAAAATGCCTGTGTCCCAGCAGTGGGAATGATTATGTTATGTGTATGTGCAGATATAAGGGTTTTTTGCTCCAAAATAAATTATCAAATCATAACCGTCCTTCTGCTGCAGTCGGGTAAAAATACTTAATGCGTGCTGGTCACACATTGCCCTCATAAAACTAATCATGTTTAATTAATGTAATTGGCTACAGTCGTTATAATTAAACTGAAATAAACAACGTATTTATTATCTAACTCGCAAGGAAGTTTTAGTGATGTAAACGTTATTAAAAACGGTTTTCTGAAATGAAAAATCAGATATTTCGTAATACAGATGAATCAGTGTAAATAATTCGCGAGGTTGTAATTTTTTCTTGCCGCAATCTCGACCTACTTGTTTCACTCTCACATGCGGGCATAGCTTAGATAATAAATTATGTTTTAATAACCATAAAGTACAGGAGCTGTGTAGCCGTAGACTCAGTGTTGACAAGTCATACGACACCTTTGCATATAATATGTACAATGCATAGGTATGTAACGTCTAATTACTCGACAAATACGGGATAATTAACGGAATGCATTCTTTTCCTCATCAAGACCTTCCGGTGTTTTGCAAATTTTTGCTAATTGTAAAGTAACCTACTACCCCCACCAATACCTACATCTGTTGATATATTGATTGAATGCATAAATAGTTATTATGAGATTTTACGTTTTTAGATAGGTACTTGTAAAAAACAAAATAACTTTTTTTTTTGTTTTTTTTTTAATCATTAACGATCCCTTCAGGCAATTATTGTTTTTTTTTTACTAATGATTGGTAGTTGTCTAGTTTTCTCGGCGTACGACATTTTTGCTATTAGTATACTATAACCTACCTACTACTGTATAGTTTATTTACAAAGTTGTGATAATCTCAGTCTCTAATCTGAATCTAAAACCTCGGCTCCTTAGTAACTACTTTAAGTACTTCTAAAATATAATTATACAGTTTTAACTTTCACAATTTGCCACCTATACATTACGAGTATCGGTGACATTCCCGAGTGCCTTACCGAATATTAAAATGGAGAAAATGTGAAAATATAAAATCTAGGTTTTCATTTGTGGCATTTACTTATTACGATTTCAACATTCCGGCCTATTGATTACCTACATGTTTACTACACAAATTATAATAGCGGTATTTGTAAAACATTTTATATTTCTAGGTAAAACGAACACGCGCCATATTAAAATAACCTGCTTTTTGATATCCAAAATGTTTGCCGTAGTCGAAGCCGTCACCTGAGTAACGAGGGCATTGCTTCGAAGAACGCGAACAAAATACGATTACTCAATATGCTTTATACAAACAAGACTCCTAAATGCGACGTTCTCCAAAAATAATCACGCTATTATAGGGAAACTATAAACATTCCGATTGTTTTAAGTTAAACATCAGGTCACTGACATGTTGCCAAACATCTTCAGTTACTCAACTTTCCATTGTTGTTGTCGTTCTACCCCAAACTCGGCTATTATTAGTCACTAACTTTACCTGGAGGGCTGAGCGGAAAATATCTCCGTGCTCCAAGAAACCGTGAATCTTCCTCACAGCCTGGGCCACAGACGTCTTCGGGTCCATCAGAACCGACTCTGCCATGTCCAGCCACTCTCTGACCGGGGCTGGCACTATACCAGGCGATGCCTGGTGCCTCACAAACTCCATGAAGTTGTTGTAGAATCCGTCTACCACCTGCAGCTTTTCCGACACTTTGCCCCATAACCACGAGTTAAGCGTCAGTCTCTTAGGCCTTGGAATTAACTCGATCTGCTCGTTCAGCGCGTAGAACGCCTTTGTCAGTTCAACATCCCCACCAAGGCCGGAGTCCCTCCACATAGGGTCCGTCACGTTCCTCCATAGCTCCTCTTCTAGATCGTAAAACTTCTGTCGAACTAAGTCCGTCGGAGTAAGCTCGGTGGCTAACCCGATCGCGAACAGCGCAGAAAGCGCTGCGATTCTCATTGTGGCACTGGAAGTGAAACGTTTTGTGACGCGGCACGAGTTACACTGACTGACGCGAAGTGAGGGGGCCGACGGAACGCAGTGAGTGGGGTCGCTCTAGTGATGTGCCGTGCAATGCGTAAGGTCGATAATCACTATCGATGTTTTGTTTGAAATATAATATAATATAATATAATATAATATTCCACAACTATCACACAACGTATCAAATAAGTATTAACATTACATAAAATACGTTTTATCCGAATGTCGTGTCAATCCAAAATGAAATGCCAAACGCGCTCTTCAGATATTTGGTTGTATCCTTGTGTTTGTCCTTTAAAGCGTATAAATATAATTTACATTGTTTCTTATCGGAGTTACCATGAGTTAAAGGAAACCTTCATTGTTTATCGCATCATTGTTTTGTTCTCTTTTAATTGGATTTAATTTGAAGACATTGAACGACGAAACCACTTTGATAATTATTTAAGGACAATTATAATAGTGTAAGGACGTATTTATTGACTTTTATTTTTAGAAATAAATTGTCTCAGAATATCGCAGCCCTCTGCTGGACATAGACTTCTCTCAAATTCCGCCAAAACATAAAAAAATGCAAAATTTTAGTCAAGCAAATTAACAATAAAATGCATCATAATATGTAAAAGTTTTTATAGCTATGAAACATTTCGGTACAGCTGACCATACATACTTCTCATCAAACTGCTGCATCGATATCGATTAGCTACACTTTCGCTTACCCCATCCTTGCGCACCCGCATGTTAATACAGTTAACTGTGCTATAATAAATCTCGTCTTCTTTTGACCCTTAATGCCGCGGAATAAGATAGAAAATTGTTCATATTGTCTTTTATACTTATGTTGGTAACAGTAGCATTGTTATTATTATTTGCTCATTACATGTGCGGTGTCAGCTGGCAACTCCCGCGCAATATGTCGCAGGCGCTGCTATATTTTTTACACATACAAGGAATACGAGACTTATGTTTTCTTTGTTGAGTTCTCAGAATTCAATCTATATAGAAATAGGTTGTCTTGGAAATCTGTACGTGAAATCCGTGCTTCCGGACTGACTCATGGCGACCGAAGCACTTGATGATGCGATTTTTTTTTTATGACTAGCTATACACCGGGTGTGGCCTGTTTGTTAATCACATCACAGCAAAAATATAAGTTAGCAGTTTCCGTTATACATTTTTGTTTTTTTGTTTTGAAGTAATTTCTTTTCATTCCATCAGCAAGTTCCAAGTTTTTTATTAATGGCCGTAAAGAAGAAACGTGTAACATCTTTCATGGGCATTTAGTAATGAAAGTGTGATAAAATCTCTGACATAAATCGCCATGCGGTCCATAAAATGCGATTGAAACTTAATTAAAATTTAATATTTATTTAATATTGAATGGATCAATGTGCTAAACATAGTAAATTGTCTATAAAAATTATTGCCAATAGTGATGATTTTATCAAAGTCATTTTTCGTGTCTGTGCATTTTTAGGGTTCCGTAGCCAAAGGGTAAAAACGGGACCCTATTACTAAGACTTCGCTGTCTGTCGGTCCGTCTGTCTGTAACCAGGCTGTATCTCAAGAACCGCGATAGCTAGACAGTTGAAATTTTCACAAATTAAGTATGTATTTCTGTTGCCGCTGTAACAACAAATACTAAAAACAAAATAATATAAATATTTAATGGGGGCTCGCATACAACAAACATGTTTTTTTCCCCGATGTTTTTGCCTTGTGGTACGGAACCCTTTGTGTGCGAGTCCGACTCGCACTTGGCCAGTTTTTGTTATCGATAACATTTTAATTTTAAATTTCTTCAACGCCTATTACGAGGTTAATGTAACTTAATATTATTTTCTAGCAGAGCAAATGAATCAGCATGAAGTAAAGTATGCATACCTAACTGCATTAGTTAATGGTCCACCTATTATTTACATTATTACATGGTATTTAATGTATTCTAAGCACTTCCGCGTGATGACAACTAGACACAATAAATATTTATTTTATTGCGATGCAGTACTTACCTATCGACAACTGAACTAAATACTTATACTGAACTGTTACTGATACTGAATTTAATTGTTATGTAGATTGTTTTATTACTAGTAAAAGTTTCTAATTTATAATCAAGCACCCATAAGCGTCAACATAAAAACAAATCTACTTCTGGACATAATGCTCTTCTGAAAACCGATTTATGGTGACTACAAAGCCATCAGCAAGAAACGTTGCAAGAAATTATTTCAATAAACCATTAACAAAAAATCGATCGATAAAATTCAGTGCGGCCCATCCCTACGGCCCGTGCCATAAAACAATATTTTCATTGATACGACACCGGTGTAGTGTTGTGCGTTATGAGGAAGCGCCAATTACCGTGTTACCTACTGGTCGACAGGCAGGGAGTGGTCTGCGTTACCGTGAGGCGTTGAATCAAGTGATGACGTCAGAATAGACTGCATTACTTAGTACATCTGTTGTTTATCTTTTGGAAGATGAAGCGAACCCACATGCCACTGTTCCTAACTGTAGGCTGATCAAATTTAGAGTTTTTCCCTTATTAGGTTGTGTTCTCCAGGAAAACAATAGAAATAAAATTTTGTTTTTTTTTTTAATTTGGTTCGATTATTATAAAAGAGATAATGTGAAACTAAATAGCTTGTGGAAAATTAAAGCACTGAAACAATCGCTCGCATTCGGAAGGTCGGTTAAAATCTTAGCTCATTAGGTAATTACATACCCTTCATTATGCTGTGAAAGTTTAATTCGAGTACTTAGTTAATATGCTATTATCTTTGTTACAAGTCAAAGAATTCAGTAAATATGTATTACTTAACAGGGGGCTTACCATCACCTCATAAAGCAGGGCAGAAGTTGAACTGCACTACTTTTTTGTACTAAGACGTCAGTCGTACAAAAAAGTAGTGCAGTTCAACTTCTGCCCTGCTTCCTGCTGCTTGAGAGGGTAATTCCCCCAGTTTTTGCTCCATTTTACAAGTGTCATAGATAGCATAAACAAAGCAATTGTATCACTTTAGATTTCTGCTAATAGGTACCTTTTTATTGCACGAACGTGCCTAACAACCAATTTAGAATCGCTTTATCTTAGCACTGTGAGTTGTGACGTCGGTTTTCTAGCTCTTTGTCAGTCTGACTGCGAATTTTAATTTATTCTTATTGGAAGATCTTATACATAGGCAAGTCACATTTTCAAAAAAACTAAATATACAGGCAGACTTTAGATACATAGGCAATATTTCTTGGGATTATATTTTTAAATATCCACAGAACTTTTACTACGGAACTCACTTGAAATAGCTATTCAAAGCATTTGTTTCATACGAGTATTTTCATTTTTGTGTGAAACAGAAGATATAGTTACAATACATTATATGATTCTTCAGAATCTTAAATATCATGTACTTACTGTAAGTATATCTTCTGTTAAAATTTTTCGCCGGTTATAAAAAAATATTGCTGTTCCATACATTTTGACCGCCAAGAAACAGCAGATTTTTTTTTGAGAATCGACTTAAAATATCTAGACATATTCTAGATTCTAGACCAATGAATCAAGTGCTGGTTTGCGCGTCGATGTCCAAATAACGTTATTTATTATTCCACCATAAAATATTATATTCACGAGAAAAATAACTAACAAAGAATTTTAATTTGCAAGGCTTTTATTCAATATCTCAATATTTATTGTAAGCAATGATTCATCAGGACACTCCTTTTAAAGCAAATTATGAGTCAAATACCTATCTCCAAGGACTCCAAGTATGGCGTCCCGTACTAAAACAGGTTTGTCAACAAGAAGAAATTTTATATAATTATGTTTTAAATGCGAAATCTTCTCGATGTATCAAACCTGCTTTTGTTAAAGTTGAATTACTTTACCCATGTTATGTCATCCATGTGTAAGTTTTACATTTTGTTTTTTATTTGTAAAATTTTAATCTGAATAGTAGGAACCTATTTCTAAAACAGCATTGTTAATAATCTATTTTCGCCTTTTATGGTTCATTCATGTATCATTTACCTAATGAAAGCAATTCTAAGGAAAAATAACAAATTCCTTTCAAATAAAGATTTTGCTGGATCACCAAATAACTTTAATACCATTAAACAACAGGACATTTTAAACGCAAATTGGTTTTAGTCGGAATTCATTTATTTTTACATTTATTTTTTGGTTCATGTTTTGTAGTATTGTGCCTACTCTTTGTTTGTGTTTCGCTTCATCATACACTATAATTCTTGTGACAGCCGCTGATCTTCGATAATAATTTTCTAAACTAATATAATAAAGAGTAAAGATTTGATTTTTTGTATGTTTGTATGTTACGCTAAAACGGCTGAACGGATTTGGATGATTTTTAGCACATGGTTAGACAATGACCTGTATTAGGACATAGGATACTTTTTATCCCGATTTTCCTACGGGATAGAGACTTAAGGCTCCAACAAACAGGCGCGACACGCGTTATAATCGCGCGCGACACAAAGGCACCGCTCGTTGCGCGACTTGCGGTGCCTTTGTGTCGCGCGCGATTTTATCGGCGCGACTTTATGCGGGTGAAACCACGAGGCGCAGCTAGTTACTGACATGCGTAATGTAACTTTACAGCGTCATCACCCAAATTATCAGCTGTAAGTCGTCCATTGCCACTTGCCAGGTACTTGGCCTTCTCCACAGCCTTCCACTTCAAACGTACAATATAATGTCATTGTATGACATTTTGTTTTGTCGTTGTTTGACATACGCCAGGTCAATGCCAGCCCTGCTAAAGGAAGTATCGCAGGATACGATACGACCTTTATCACATCCTCCAACACTCCATATCATGTACTTACAAACTCCATTGTTTATTTCTAAATCAATGAGTGACGTTTATTTACTTTTTGAAGTGAAAACTTCTTAAGGCGCGTTGGGCATTTTTTGAAATGGGAAAAACCATTGAACAATTAAGAAAATTTCCTAAATGTCTACTGGGCGAAGTGGGACAACTAAACTGTATTTCCGAATTCTCGATTTTATTCTCAGATGATTTCGTAGAATTTTATTTAAAATACCTATTATTTTATGAAACTTGTAACGGTACTAACTAGAAATAAAGGATTACGTTAGTTAACTTTTCCCTATATTGCAATGTTGTAAAACAATTTCCCACCACAGCTAACACACAGGATGGAAACGACTGACAGACACCTACCATACTTTTTTTAATTCCTCAAAAGACAATATTCTCACAAGTTATATAACTTATTGTTCAATACATTTCTCACGGTAAAATAGAGTTTTAATTTGTAACACAGAAAACTCATTACTTATGACACTTAGTACTTAGATTATTTTTGCTTGTGAGTGACACATATTCTCATTAGCTTTTGCAAGTACTTATTAATAAAGATTTTAAGCTGCATAATTACTGACTTTTCATTTTATAATACAGGGAAATATTTCCCAGGAATGTCATACCTTATCAATACTTTTAATTAACCATAGATAACAAATTAAAAAAAAAAAGGTAATCACTGTCAAAAACTTGTTTCGGTTTGCTGTGTTTACCAGTTTTCTCCATTGCTATCATATGAATCATTGACACTTCATACCAAACAGAAATAGCTACTAGGTACTTGCGCATGATTAGAACGTGCATTGGTTTTTAATAATTTCAGTTGTGACTGACCTAAACAGCCTAGCAGGCAACCTGCGTTTGCGCATATTATGAAAATTAGCACAACAAATCTTATTGAAAACAATGCTATCAAGCAATAATGATTAAGAAGAGTTATTGTAAAAATAAAATGTGTCAAAATCATCATCATCTGTCTAGCCTTTTCCCAACTATGTTAGGATCGGCTTCCAGTCTAACCTGATGCAGCTGAATACCAGTATTTTACTTGGAGCGACTGCCTAACTGACCTCCACAACCCAGTTACTGGGTAATACGATACCAGCGTAAATATTAACAATAAACAACAAAATCCATATCTCCATCGGATTTGATTCCCACATCATTTAAAGGGGTGTAAAGTTCAAATAAATGTGACCGCGGAGTTCAAATTACACTGGTTATAACTGGTGACAAATAAAGCGGGCGTCAATTGTTTATCAAGGATACAGTATATTGGGACCAGCTAAGTGGAGCTGTGCGGCCCAGACAGAGTTGCTTGACCCTTATATGATATGACTCATCCTTTACTGTTAGCTAATCATCTCTTGAGGGACAGATGCTCGATTTTTGTTGTCTACTAAATGTTGAAGAATATTCGAAGCGTTGGTTAGGTCATTTGCAGGTGTTTCGAAATAAAAATCAGCAAATATTCACGTCGAACTAAGAACCACACCTATAATTTTTGGGGGTAGATTAATAATGTACTCTTTTAAATTGAATACTTACTGTTCATTTAGTCTGTTATGTAAATCAGATATTATTGTAAGTAGGCAATACACCCGGCCGAGTGCGAGTCGGACTCGCACACGAAGGGTTGCGTACCACAAGGCATAAAACGCCGAATAAAACGTTTCAAAATCAAAATCAAAATATTTTATTTCACATAAGCCTACATGGGCACTTATAAAACGTCAGAAGCTAGGTGCACGGTTCCAATTGGTCGTTTCCTATTGAGAAGAACCGGCAAGAAACTCCACGGTTACTCTTTTTAAAAATTATTGGCTTTTACAATATTTTCAAATTACAGTAGGTATGGGAGGATAGCGTAGGCCTGTCAACAAGTATCAGGTACTTGATAAGATAAAAAATGGTCTACAGATCTAAAGTCTACAAGGCCTACAAAGTCAAGTTTCTTTTATACCCTTTTAAATTGTAACTTTATTTTATTTTTATTATGTGTTGTTATAACGGCAAGAGAAATACATAACTGTTTAGCTATCACGGTTCATGAGGTACAGCCTGATGACAGACAGACAGACTGATGGACATTGGAGTCTTAGGGTACTTACATAAAGAAGCAGGTTTCCGGTACGGGTAGATCGGTGTAGGTATTAATTTCTATGTTATCTTGCCGATCACTTATAAAGAAACAGGTAAAACATGTAACCATTTCCTTCCGAAGATCAACCCGCAGAGACCTGTACCGGGAGTCGGGACCGAAAACCCGCTTCTTTCTTCGCACCCGAAGTAATAGGGACCCGTTTTTACCCTTTGGGTACGGAACTCTAAAAACCAACCGACCGGTTTCTTGTGTGTCTTGCTAAAGACATTACACCAAACCAACAATGCCTACTTAACAACATGAGTAATTCTAACAACAAAGATTTCGTCTGAAACCCGTTACACGCCATGCGTCACCAAGATACATTATGATAATTTTTAAAGCAAAGTTATTAAAAACTGTTATTTCTATGAACTGAACAATTGAACTATAGGATAGTTGATTGATTCAACAGGATACTAAACTCAATCGACCGTTTGTCTTGAGTGAAAGTAGGTACTAAAGACCTTGTGCAGCCATTCCACCACTACAAGATTCTAATGCCCTGCCTAATAATCAGATCTTATAAAGTTTGTTCATAATAAAATGTTCGGTAACTTAGTGCAGTATGATATGGACGCTGCGTATGAGTCACGCAACAGTTGACATTGAAAACCAAGCCTCTCTTTAATTTGTGTAACATCTATTATGTGTACCCGCATCATGACTAATGTTAGAGCTAAAAATTATACGAATCGACAATTCATTACTGTTAAGAGCCGGACGCAACAATACCAACGTTCTATAAAAAAACACTGAATGGAAGAGTATCTAATGTTATTTGTAACTTAGCTTTACTGTGCTTACAAACCTGTAAGTCATCCATAAGCAGCTGCAATAAACCTCGTCCCAACAAGTTCTTGTGGGGAGGCACAACGAGCCCGTGCACTCTCTCCAGCAGGCCTGGCAGCGCGCCAGGGTCGTGAGAGACACACCACTCCGCGAAGTCCTGCAACGTACTCCGCTCCAGCTCCTCCTGCAGACCTACGTACTCGCGCATCTGCCTATTCGACCACGCGACCCGATTCAACAGGTCCGACATCTCGTGCAACCGCAGCTCTAACCTAGTCGGCTTATTTCCCTTCCTAGCTAAAACCAGCGCGATCGCGCCAACTCTCTGCACACCGAGTTCAAGTTTTTCGATCGATCGCGAAACCACCGCGAGTCGCGCCAATATTTCCCGCTCTCGTCTCCTGACCACGGGGAGGTCCACGCCGCCTGTCGCATTGAACGGCTTTCCGAACACATCCCAGGAGTTCAGCACCTCTTCACCTACTTCCTTGCCTAGTTTGATAACGTCGATGACCTCGTCGACGAAAGCACGCGAAGTGTTCGCGAATACGAGTAGAACAAGAAGCGCACGAAAAGTGCGCAAGCGTCGAACGGACATGGCGGCTGACGCGCACCCACTGATGTAGCGCGCTCGAGGTCGTGGGGTTGCCAAGGCACAGCACAAAATTACCGCAAACACAATAAAGCTATATTCACTATTTTTGAGATTTAATTTCTAAAACAGTAATTTTTAAAACGGCTTTTGTCAGCCCCTATGCGAGTAACGCGTTAATTCAATAACGCGCTTAAGCACTGACTCAGACGTGTGATGCCTTAGAACTGACGGAGCAAGTTTTATTTATTTTTACCGTTGCTTTAACTTCACGCGCTCTCATTGGTGGGATCTTGTTTTGCTAGGTATCAGTGAAAGTTATTTCTAAACTATACATTACATTACTTATTCTTATCTTCAGTTTTTGTACTTGATTGTTTTGACTTTGTAACTAATTAAAACAAAAACAATAGAAATCGTGGGTCAATAAAAAAGATCTGTGAAATAGTAATTTGTGCCCATTTGATTGTTTATGACAAATTGTAAAGCTTTTTCATACAGATACTATGCTTTACGAAATGTATGTACCACAAACGTAAGAAAGTCCCCTAATATGGTAAATGGTTCGTAAAGCTAGCAACACTGCGCGGTTGTCAAGTAAACAGTCTGTTGCCGCCTCTCCTTTAAAGTCAACACAACAAACAATTTTTGAAACACTTTCCATTTCGATGTTAGAACAGCCCCATTCTTTTTTTCAAACGCTTGAATGATAAAGGACTGACTTTTGTGTGTCGGAATTTTTATTAGTACCCACATATTTTGAAAGGGATACTATGGTAATGAGAATATATTTGGGTTATGGGTTCCTCTTTAGCAGGTAACAAGTAACCAAAGGATATGATTTTTTTGTTTTTAACTTAATTGTTTTGAAATGAAAGGATTTATTTTTACGTAAATTAATTTTGAATAGTTCGTGTAACACGAAGGTATCATAATTATATAGGTACCTACCCATGATAGATATTATCATTATAGGTGCAAAAAATACCTAGCCAACGAACAAATAATATTTACATAGGACGTGCAAATATCACATAACATAGCAGTCATCATTACAAAAAGCAGTTATGAGAAATGGTGTCATATTCAACTGCTAATCAGAACTTGTATTTCGGCCTAATCATGAGAAAATGAAACGTGAAACTTATTATGGGCTGTTTCAAAGTATTGTGACTTCTAATAGGCACTTTGTCTACCAGATAAATGACTCGGTACCTTTAAAAAAATATTTGTCAGATGAAGTAACCGGTAGTACTTATCCGGAGGTCGTGAGGAGCAAAGAAGTTTAACAGTCTTGTTGATCCTTACTCTTTTTACTTAAGGGGACTACATGACCTAAATAAAGCGTGGTTACTGTCTGACTGCATAGAAAAGAAAGAGAAGCGCGATGACACAACGTGGGTAATTTCTTGCAAAATATGAAGCAATTATCTATTTACAATTTTTTTTTATTTATTTAACCAAAAAAAAAACAGCTGTTCTCTACATTTTGACGAGTTATACGAACATAAATGTAGGGTACAGCTGATTTTTTTTTCGCGATTTCATTTTTGGTCCCATAGTAAAAGTTGTTCATAATGATGAGTACAATGACCTCTTAAGAGGTTGCTGGTGTTTTACCAATAACTCTGTATAAACAGACAAGAAAAAAACAGAACAGAAAAATAGGTACAAAGGTGATGCTTATTTCATAAGAAATCTCTTCCAGCATACCTGCGATAGGACAATAAATAGAGAATCTGTAGACAGCGTCTATTGTTTGGACTAAAAAATTAAAACACTAGTGCTTTAGTATGTTCGAATAATCTGACAAGAATCAGAATGATTGTATGTATATTAGTATGGTTTTTATTGTGAAAAGTAAGTTTTTGGAGGTATCTTCATATTTTTTTTTATCGTATATCAAATTAATTGTATTATGTTTTCAACACACTATCTAATTAGCATATATCCTGAAGAATTTTAGCATTTATATTTTTCTGATTTTGTTTCCTGAAGTCGATCATATACTTTTACCCGACTACAGCGAAGCAAAAAGGAGGGTTATGATTTTGACCGGTATGTATAAATAAAATAATAATTTGACAAATGAAGTATTGTTAGAAGCCTCTTGACCGTCCGCTGGTTATAGACAAAGCCTAGTCAATCCAACCCAGGACCTCATGCACCTCATGATCTTGTAGTTTTATGCGCTTGCGACTACTAGACCAACGAAGCAGTCTAAATACTTTTTATCCGGATAAATAAAGTAGTTTTTCCAGGATGCGAGTGAAACCGCGCGCAACAAATATTTTTTTAAAGTAATTTTATGTACAGACGCCAGCACATCAACCTACTACAATCTGTCAAATTTCTTTAATAGATTTTCAACTTTGTCGCTAAAGTATAAGGTTCAATGTTGATTGGAAAAATTTGATTTCGGGTAGCTTGATGTGCTGGCGTCTGTACAATTTTGTGTTGTCGAAACTGAATGTCTTTCAAGGCATTTTGACGAAAGACAAACAAAAAGTGTGCAGCAGCATACTTTGTCGTTGTTTACATCCTGGCCCGGTGAAGAATGCCATTTGTTTACCCTCGTGCTGTAATTTACGGTTATTAGTATCTTTGGGTTTGCTACTACGTACAACGAAATTAAAACTTATCTAATTTTGTAGAAATCAAAGTGGTAGTTTGATACACAGAATTATGTATATGTAATAAAAGTAAAGGAATAATTCAATATTAAAATATTAAATTTCATACCATCATCTGCCAAGCCTTCTTCCAAAAAGTTGCGTTCGTCTTCCAGTCTAACTGGATACAGCTGAATGCCAGTATTTTACATAGAGCGGCTGTCTGACCGCCACCCTCCACAACCCAGTTACTGGGTTGCACGAAAGTATAATATTAATTATTTTTATTAAATCGATGCTACTCAAGGCCTCCACTTTTGTTTCCAAGCTCACCCCACAAGGTTTATGTTTTGTCCAAATTACGAAAAACTTTACTTTTTGTTTTTCATACATATTGGGTGACTTAGACTAGCTCAGTTTTTAGGGTTTCGTACCTACCTCAAAAGGAAAAAACTGAACCCTTATAGTATCACTTTGTTGTCCGTCTGTATGTCTGTCAAGACCCTTTATCTCAGGAACGCGTGGAGGTATGGACTTGAAATTAAAACCATGTACTTAGGTCTACAGTCCCTTGAAGCTGCGAAAAAATAAAATTTCTAAATTAACGTAAAATAAGATATGGCCGTGTATGCCGCAAAAAACGTATATTTCGACACTCTCAAGGGAATCAAAATTTATAGGGTACTTCTCGATGACTTATAGAATCATGAAATTTGGCAAGAAGCAATGTCATGTAGCACAAGTAAAGGTAAAAATCCGAAAACCGTAAATTTGTAGTTACATACTTACAAATTTGTACGGAATCCTCGGTGCGTGAGTCCGACTCGCACTTGACCGGTTTTTTTAATTAATTTAGACGAAATTTAATTCAGTTACTTTAGTGTAATTTAGATACCTACTGATATTTGACCGCCGTTAACAGCAAAACATCCATCCATCCATATTTTATTTAAAACACCCCGTTTTATACCCACCTATATTTTACAAATAAAAACTTTGACTATGACGTTTATAAGAAACAATGGTCACTCTTAACTGTTTCTAAACACCTACATTCTTCGTGTTATCTCTGTCACTCTAGGTGTAACTGATGACGAGATCATAACGTCATGCAAAATAGCCGGCGCGTGCACTGTCATTAGCAGCTAACTACCTGCCTACGTTGGCTATGAAAACAAGACCTTGTGCAGACACGCTTAACAGTGTTTATGCCACTCACTTCTGAACAGCCGGTGTCATCATCTGCCTAACTAAATGTAAACCAATATGAGTGTATCAGCGGGATTGTCCGAAACAGCGGGATTGTCCGAAAGGGTTACCGCTGGCCCGGAACATAAAGGGCTAAGGAAGGAACACGGGTGGGTTTTAGTCAGTAAGAGTCTGACACTCCCTTCCGCTCCACCCAGAGCGGGAGGGGTCATTTGATGACTTCCCATCCGAAAAAAAAAAAAAAAAAAAAAAAAAAAAATGAGTGTATGGATATAATATACAGGGTTATTTGTAAAACACCAGCAACCTCTTAAGAGGTCATTGTACTCATCATTATGAACAACTTTTACTATGGGACCAAACCTGAAATCGCGAAAAAAAAATCAGCTGTTCCCTACATTTATGTTCGTTTATCTCGTCAAAATCTAGGGAACAGCTGATTTTTTTTTCGCGATTTCAGGTTTGGTCCCGTAGTAAAAGTTGTTCATAATGATGAGTACAATGACCCCTTAAGAGGTTGCTGGTGTTTTACAAATAACCCTGTATAACGTTAATTCCTACACAGTAAAGTTCAGTTTACGCTACAACTTCAAACAGTTTTATAATTTTTTAGTCACTCTGAAATAAACTTAATGACCATTAGAATAAACTTGATATTTGTTTGACTTGAAATAACATCAATATGTAACATTCGTTGGAATAGACGATTATTTTGTATATCTAAATAATAGTCAGGCATGAAAAAAATTTGCGTTCTGTACCAGTTGATATGAACTGGTACAGAACCCTAATTTTTCATGCCTGACTTACTCTTGGCCAGATTATTTAAGTTACATATAGAGGGCAAGAGGGACGGGTTATTGCGCCTATTCCTTGCCGAGCACCGAGCAGAAATCGAAACTTCCTGGCTGCTAGTGTAAACTGGAAAAAATCTCAAACCCTGCCTAACTCGTCGCATGAACCCTAGACACCACGCATCGCAACGCTTGTAACTCCTTGAAAGTAATCACTTTCTTGTTTATTCCATACTTAATATTATATCTACACGCCTTAGGGCCTGTGCACACCACATTTTTTAAACGCGCCATTGACATGCGTTTGTAGCGATACAGACGCGATACGCACGCGAGTCAGATACTAGCAGGCACTGCTCTGTAGGATAAAAGCGCGCCGTCGACGCACGTTTCTAAAACGCGCGTCAACGGCGCGTTTAAAAAACGTGGTGTGCACAGACCCTAACTGCTGATCGGATTTCGATTAAATTCGGCACACAGATAGACCATGACCTGCGTTAGACTAGAACATACAGGACATGGATAGGAGTATTATTACTTCGGTACGTGCCCGTGGAATCATTTCCGGCCTTCAGTCGAGCGAAGCCGCGGGCGAAAGCAAGTGAATTAATAAATAAAACATACCATAAAATCAAAAACCAGTTGCAGCACCCCTTGGCTAGTAAACAGCGGTCTGACGAGCTTCCTCATCTCTTCCATCAGTCCCATCACCGCTGTATGGTCATGCGACACTACCCATAGCGCGTAGTCCAGCAGCAGCTCAGGTTCAGGCTGTTCCGCCTGCCTCACGTACTGGCTGAGCTGCCGGTCGATCAGAGCCACCTGGCCGACGACATCTGCCCATTGTAGTAGCCTCATTTGTAGCAGGCCTTTAGCTGGAAAATAGTTTCGTTTTTTTTTTACCATGTTTGGAGGATGATTCAGGTATATTTTGCCACATAAAGGTAAATATTAAGTCGTGTCTGAACATTATTCCCCTTTATTCATAAACGTTGCTTGAAGTTATATAGGGTGACTGGTAATTAGTGACCGATACTTAAACACGGGATTTTACTCATCATTATGAACAACTTTTACTATGGGACCAAACCTGAAATCGTGAAAACAAAACAGCTGTTCTCTACATTTTGATGAGTTAGACGAACATAAATGTAGGGAACAGCTGATTTTTTTTCGCGATTTCAGGTTTGGTCCCATAGTAAAAGTTGTTCATAATGATGAGTAAAATCACGTGTTTAAGTATCGGTCACTAATTACCAGTCACCCTATATAGGAGGTGATTTCATCAAAAAGTCCGAAAGTCTGACAACCAGTCTTACCAAGGGGTATCCTATTACCTAGTAATTGGGTTGTGGAGGTCAGATAGGCAGTCGCTCCATGTAAAATACTGGTATTCAGCTGCATCCGGTTACACTGGAAGCCGACCCCCACATAGTTGAGAAAAGGCTAGGCAGATGATGATGATGAGGAGGTGATTTCATCAATGAAGCCCGCGAAATACAAACTTCTACTTCTCCAAAAATCTTCAACCAACAAATTCAAAAACCGGGTGAAAGTCAACTTCCTTGAAACAAAGCAGCCTGAAGGACAATTCTCGTAATTTAAAACGTTCAAAATCTAGTCGCTGTCCCATCTCGGCAACAAACAAATGTCAAAAGCTTGCCATAAATGTAATTAGAGGAATTTTTGTCAGATTGAGACTGAGATCAGACTAAACGTTCTTCAAATTACGAGAATTGCCCCTCTAGTAGGTACCTAGTGGCATTTGAGGATAACCACAAAACTATTTAATCAGTACAATGAGGATACTTAACACAGGTTTCATATCGACACAGAAGGAAAAGGGCTATTTATTCTGCACAATGAGTCCATTAGCATTACACGAAAAAATCCTACAAGCACTTTAAATTAAAAACAAAAATAATTAAAAATAGTTAACTCACCTTGCACCATTAATTTCCCTAAAGCAGGATTCTTCAGGATCAGATCCTCCAGATTACTCTCCGTGTTCTTCATATAATGTTCGTGATATTTTGCAAGAGGCAATGTAGGCATGGGGGATTCTGTATATGGCGACCATAAGTCTATGACCTCCCTCTCCATGTACCCCTGGACGCCATATCTTGCTGCCATTGTGACAGCACACATTAAAAAGGAGATCATTTTTATGCGTCCAGCCATCCTGACGCCTGTAAGGAGGACTGATGCAAAATATTAGTTCTGTTCATTTAAAGGGAATGAACCGCTATCGCTTTGTTAGATGACCCTTGTACCCTTTCTATCTTATTGTTCCTTTGTTGTTTGTTGCACACTTGCGATTTGTCGTTTTTTTTTTTTTCATAGAAATTTTTAGGACTGCGTGGTAGGATACCATACCAATAAAAAAAGAAACCAGAAACCTTAAGAATCAGTTTCATCGGTTTTTTTTTTATTTGCTTGAAACAACCATAAGTTTTTCGTTACTTAAGTGCACCATGTGACCATGGTCAGTACACCCATCTTTATGGCTAGCTAATATTTATAGCCATTCTTATGTTATGTATAGTTCGTACGAAAACCTCACTAGGTCAGTCAGTACAACACAGATGACTATCATATGCTGATAGATGTGCTGCTGGGGAGTTTGTTGCGCCATTTCTTCTTTCCAAGTAAAGCACTAGGAAGTGGGCGTTTTGGGGAACTGTCTTATGTAATTTTGACGTCCAAACGGCGCTGATTCTCACCCTAATTTGAATAAATGTTTTACGAGTATACATATTTATTTTTAACACGCTTTTATTAGGTCGACCTGTATGTAACTATGTAATGGAATCTAAAGTAACTAATTTAACCATTATCCAAGGGTCGTAGCGTAATGAAAATTGGCAGCTGTATGTAGTTCTGATGACAATACAATAATATGGTAGGTACTGTCGAACTGATCTGATGATGGAGCCGGAAGATATGATTTTTTTGTTTTTACGTGCATTTTTAAAAGCGTGTTTATCTAGTGTATTTTAAACTATTAATTCTTCAACAACCCTACAATTGTCTTTTTCTTCCACAGAGCCTGTTCTACGAGATTCTAGCAGGCGTATGGGTGCGCAACGGCCTACAGATAAAAGGCCAGGCCATGACATACATCCAGGCCAACTTCTGCAACTCCATGGTCGACATGGACATCTACTGGCTGCAGGTGTGCGCGGCGCATCTGCCCGCCGACCAGTTCCTTGACATGTGTATTGATATGTGAGTATGACTGACCGTTTAATGTTATGTAGAAGTCCTATTTTTATAGAGGTGGAAGCTCTGTGACACGCTTTATCAGCACTAGGTAACTCACAAAATAAGACCTTAAACCTTTTTCAACCATGTATACTACCTAATAAGTTAATCTTACTCAGCTGACCGCTGACTTACGGTGAAGAAAAGAATCATGATGAAGTTGCTCTAAAATCGACAATCGAAAGCCGGATCAATATTTTTTTTTCTATGTTTTTTAAGGGGACTCTTGTTACTCTCAACACAAATACAGTCTCATAATATTCACCACGTTCTATTGTCGACCGTGTGTGCAGCCCCTAAGCATATCTAGCGAAAGATGACAGAGCAAAATGTATGAGAAAGGATCTGGTTTCGTCGAAGTGTTTCGCAAAACGAAATCGCATTTGTCAGCGCTAGTGTACAAGGGTCCTAGCACGCCGTATAATATGCAGTGTTGCCCTATTTCATATGTCCAGTGTTGCCCTATTTCATATGTCCAGAATTGTTCCATTAATGTCCATATAATTATGCCGCGAATATTAAGTGTAATTTATTAAATACGATTTTATGCCAAACTCATACACCAACACTATAAAGTTATAATTCACTCACTTGTCTGTAACAATTAATCCAAATAAAACACCAATGTTCGTGTCTCACAATTTAACTCCTTTCCGTTAATGACACAACTAAGAGGAAATTATACAAAGAGATTGTTTAATTTTTTTAAAGTAACGATATTATTTTTACAACAAAGCTTTGTTCTTCACCCTAATTGTTTCCTTGAAATAAACAAAACATGTTCCAATCATTAATTGAATCAGTTTTCGCGATGTGCAAAGAGGATTGAAGATTTTTAAATGGAGCCTCGCATACCTGTATCATTTTCATGTGTCATATATGTCATTTTGATTCTTTTTTCAAAATGGCGGCCACGCATGGAGCCTATGTATATATCGTCTTCTTCTTCTTTTCGTGTCGATGGTACTCTCGTTGTTTTCTTTTTTTTTTATATAGTTTTAGCCCCGTAGGTGGCCACGTCGATTGCGGCAGTAGTAATCACCCACTTCGACAAATTTCAACGAAGTCGGAAGGTGGTGGATGCTTCTCTTCCCACAATTAGCTTCTCTCTCAGGGGGTGGTTTGTCCTGGATAGTCTGCGTAGAGCGTAAGAAGCTCATACGAGTTTTAAGCCTACCCGGGGTCGTTGTGTAATTGAATCAGTTAAGAGTCATACTTTTGGGGGACCCTTCGCATTCATAATTTATTTTATTAACGTTCGACCAGAGCAGGATGTGCTTGTAAGTTTAATGTCATCCCGCATTATTTGTCCAGCATTATTGTAATTTGTAACACGCTGCAACGAACTTAGGTTCGTCACCGTCGGTCTTGGCTGACCAAACAGTTTGACATAATCGTCACATGCCAATAAAAATTATATTTCAGAAAACGTTTTAGTCCACTCAACGAATGACCCAAAAGGAGGTGTAGATGTAGAGTGCGTGAGCTAGGCCCTAAGCGATTTCAGGGTGCTTAGGGAGTAAACATACTAAAAGTCCCCGCGTCTAGGAGGTGAGCCGGAGTTGGGGGGGATAAAAGTTCCCACTTTTGAGTTTTTCGCTAATATCTTTAAAACGGTGCGTCGTAGAGAAAAAATATCTTCTACGTAATGAAAGCTAATACAATTTTCTACAACTTTTATCTTACACACTTTTTCGAATTCCTACCCATTTTCGAACTACCTACACGTTCCGAGAAAGTGAACATTTTCGAAAAAACGACTTTTATCAAACACTAGCTGTTGCCTGCTACTTCGGCGTTATTTCGAAACAAAAAGTAGCCTATATGTTAATCCAGGTCCTAATCTATCTACCTACCAAATTTCATCCAATTTAGAACAAGTGTATAGGACAATGCTGTTTAGCTGCGGTCTCAGTTTGTGGGAGGGAGCTGAAAAAATCAAAAGTGGGAACCCCGCCTCTCCGGCCCTAGACGCGGGGACTTAGTATGTTTACTCTCTAAGCACCCTGAACAACTTTCTGAAGAAATCGCTTAGGGCCTAGCTCACGCACTCTACAACTGCTTTGTTAACTGTACTATTTGGGCAGTATCAATACTTATCGAGCCAATAGGTATAAGGTAAAAAAACAATGCAAAAAAAACCTACAATTTTATTGCTATGTAACATTAATGGCAACACTGCTAAAGCCTTTTATAGGGTCACTCCCGATGTTATTAAATAAGGCTACGTGACTATATGTATAGACTAATTATAATAAAAAGCTGTTATTGTTATTATTAGCGCTTATCAATATGTGCGCATAAAGATAATTAAGAGGAAATGGGGGTGGTCGTTTCTCCATAGAAACGCTCTCGCCTGTTTTCTTTCTGGTTAATGACCATAAAGCAATGATTTTTTACAAAATAATAAATATTACCTACTTATATGTCCCTAAGTTTTCCTTTTTGATGATACATTATTTTTGTAAGCACTAGAACCGTCAAAAAATACCGATTGTCAAAGATCCACGAATGACAACCGGGACCAACGGATTAACGTGCTTTCCGAGACACGGAGGGGTCTCGGTATGTCAAGTAAAAATGGTCACCCATCCACGATCGATCGACCTGTGCGGCTGTTATTACTTAGCCACGGGCCCCTCTCGGTAAAATAGAAGGGTATGTCTACAATACTGCGTTCCTTCTCCCACAGGTTTGGTTGCCGCGAGTGGCTTAGCATGATGCCGATGTCACCAGCCCAGGCTGCAGAACAGGACGCCATGGTTGAGGGCCTGCTCACCTTCCTCGCCATACTGGTGTCTTCGAGAACTAACCTTGGTAAGATCTTTAGGTTATCACTTGATTCAGTCACGAGCTCTAAAATTACTACAGTTAGTAATATTCAAACGTATTTTCCTCGTGGAATAACAACTTTGATATAATACCTATTTCAAAGTAGTATGGATTCTAAAATACTACGTTCATAACAGCTTAAAATTGCAATAAGTAAATACAGTAACAGAAAATCACTTTGAAAACTTGCTAAGCATATACATGTTAGTGCTCGTGACTGTACCATTAATTCTGTGAACTCCTGTTGTGTACAGACCGGTGCATTAATTCGTTGCCACCTTTTTCTAAGCGTGAAGGATACACCTTATGCCGGCGTCGCACAGTGTGGGAATCTCGCAATCTAGGGGATTTCAATCAAAATATAACATTTAATAATTGATACTAATAGTTATAACCTATTTATACCTAAAAGAGATGCCACGCGCCTCAAAGAGATGTCAGCATTAAATTGAAGGGGTCCGTTAGGGCCGAAACCTGCCGAGTCAGCGGGATTGTTCGAAAGGGTTAGCGGTAACCCTTTCGGACCATCCCGCTGACCCGGAACAGGAACACGGGTGGGTCAGTAAGAGTCTGACGCTCCACCCAGAGCGGGAGGGGTCATTTGATGATTTCCCATCCTGAAAAAAAAGACCCTATTTATCACAGCTACATAATAGAAATTCTTGTAGGTAGGTTAAAAAATAAATAAAAAATTTTGAAATGGGTAAATAATAATCGTTGTACCCTTACAATACGAACAACAACATTAAAGTGTCATCTGCACTTGAGATTACTAATCAAATTAACGTATAGTCTTGTTTATTGTTTATTATTGTATTGTGTATATCTTTCAAGGTAAGTTAGAGTGTATTTTATTTATTTAAATTAAGCATTTTTAAGAGATGATTTGCAAAACAAAAGGTGTATAAAAAAAATTACCTGAATATCCCGGTGTTTTTATTGTTTTAATTTATAGTTTAGAGTCTTAACTTTTGAGAACAATTGATAAACCTTGCGATTTTATGCGACCGTCATACATTTTTTTTCGGTTTTTAAAATGCCCGCCGAAATTACAATAAAACAATTTTTTGATATTTGGACCTCAAATGCGAAAAAGGAGCGAATTTATGCTATTTTTGCTTTTATTTACCCACCGTAAATGAGGCCGAAAGTGGAATTAGTGACTAAAATAACAAAGTTTATTCATATTTCATTTTAATACAACATTATTTTCTATCACTATTTAAGTATTTTTATTTATTTGAATACCAATCAATATTATTTTTAACTTGTATGTTTTATTTAATTCAATTTGGAATTAAATTCTCCTAGATTGCGAGATTCCCACACTCTGCGTCGCTTGCTTACTTAACAATAAATATGCAGCTGAATCCACATTTCACTCCATTGTCACGACGACAGTCTAGAGAAAATCGAACAAAAGATTATCTTTTTTTATATAGAAATCATTCATTTGCTTATGTATTTTCTGGGATAAATTTTGTTATAAAAAAAACAGACTTCACGTCACGAAGTATTATTTTCCAGTAAGTCAATTAGTACAAATGCAGAGATCCTACCCTATTTTCTTATCGGACCGGATATCGGACAAAAACAAAACCAAATAGGTGTACTCTTTATCTAGTACCTTCCAAGATCTTGGTCAAACAATGAAAATTTTGCCTTAAACAGGTAACGACGAGCTAACACAATCGCGCCTGGAAGTGAGCACACTGCTGGCTGCCGGCGACAAGACGCACTCGCAACTACTGGAACTGATGCCTGAGAGATCTGGCAACGCACATACCAGGAACTTTGAAACTGTGCTGAAAGAGGTAACACATTACTTTACTTCACACTTTTGTCTGAATGAAAAACCCACTTATTTTTTTTTTTTTCTTTAAAAAAAACGTTGCCAAGGAATTTCTCCTGTATTGTGGGTGCGTTTCCAAACATTTAAACTCACTTACACAAACAGCCAGACCCGGAACACCTACTTGTAGGTCATACAAATATTTGTTCCGTGCGGGAATCGGACCCGCGACACACAGCGCAGCAGTCAATCGCTTAACCACTGCGCCAACCGTGCCGTCAACTTGCGGGTGATCAGGTGGACCTGAAATAATTATTGCTACCATAAAAAAAAATATAAAGTTGTTTGTGTTATTTTTATGCATACAGGCTGACTGAATTCATTAGCACACTCTCAGGGTGTCAAAGTATTTTGAAAATTTGAAATTATTTGATTGTATTTATCCCGTATAAGTACTTAGCTTTTACACAAATGCAGGTTCATAAAGTTACGTTTTTACTCGGTACCCGCCCCTGTTTAGAACGGGTGTAAAGTACTGATGTGGCGAAATGTCAAAACATCGGGATTTCTGTGATATATTAAGTTAAATATTAATGTGTTACACAAATAAAACTTTCGGAATAAATTGTCTAAATGACGGCGAAAACTGCATCAAAATCTATTGTAAAGTTGAGAAGAAGTAAGCTGTCACATAGCAATGAGAAGTAATATTTTATTCTTTGTTTGGTAGCTATCAACATACCGTCCGCCACCCAAGGGCTCTGAGAACCTAGAACAAGGTCTGTTTGTGCCAAAACCCATAGTGTGGGAGCAGTATTACGACCCGCTGCATGTACTGCGACGTGCAGTGCATAGAAGAGACTTCCACGCTTCGATGGAGCGGTTTTCAACATAGTAAGTACTACGTTTTGTAGTTGTTATTGCTTACTTGTGAGAACTTAAAAGTTATTTTTTTATAATTTGTGTAATTTTAGGACATTTTTTATAATTTGTGTAATTTTAGGACAGCCGATTTATTTGGTAAAAAATTCACTGTGAAGACATAGGTCAAGTGAGCTTTCAATAGTGTCAATCCTTAAAGCATCAGTTGGAATCATAGTTCACTTCACCTAAGTTGTCACAGTGAGATTTTTACAGAACAGATTGGTTGGTCCTTATGTATGTGTGACACCACGGGTCGTTCTATTAATCGTAAGGATTGTATAAACGTTTGTTATTTTGCCATTCGTATCTATTCTGTTCCTTTTGCGCGCTTGCTATATATACCCTTTCTCGATATAATGTCATCTAAAATTTCTTTCATTTTCACAGCGTCCGCGAGAAACAAAAGGCGGGCAGCGCGGCGGACGGCCCCTCCCGCACGGCGGGCGGGGCCGGCGGCGCGCTGTGGCCCCCGCTGCGCACGGCCCCGCCGCCGCCCCCGGGCGCGGGCGACCCGCGCGCGCTGTGCGCGTCGGGCGTGCTGCACGGCGCGCTGCTGGGCGTGCTGCACCGCGGCGTGCACCGGCGCACGCCCGACTCGCCCGCGCCGCACGCGCCGCCCGACCACGTGCTGGCGCTGGCCACCTACCTGCTGCACGTCGCCGCCGACCTGCACGCCGAGAGGCAGCAGCAGCACCACGTAAGTTAGCATAAGCCAAACTTGACAACTAAAAAAAGCAAACTGAAAACTATATCAGATTTACAGGATATTTAATACGCCTACATGCCATTGTGGCGTAGTAATAGACACAATTTCTCTAGCAGATGCAATAACTAACACTAGTGTCGTGTGTTTACTAACTAAATGGACTTTTTAATTTTATCCGTAAAAAAAAAATTAAACACTGTTCACTGATATGAACAGTGGCCTGCATTTGTTTTCAAAATAGGTAGGCATTAGGCCGGGCCGGCTGTAAAACTTTTAAAATGACAAAATCTTACAATTTTCTTAGCCGCTATCTTGGATTTTCATTTTGACTTCACTATCGGCTTCAGCACCCTTGAAAGCCATAAAAACGATACGCATAATAATTAATAAAAAAAAATTGAGTCGCCATCTTTGATTTTCATTTTGACCTCACAATCGGCTTTAGCACCCTTGAAAACCATATATTGAGGTAGGCACTGCTTATGCCTATATGCAACGCACGCCACTGTTAGTGAACCTATATGAATAAAAGATACATAATATTACTTACATAAACTTACAAGTTTTTTTTTGAAGTGAAAACTTCTTTAGGCGCGTTGGGCATTTTTTGAGATGGGAAAAAACCATTGAACTCGCGACACTGTTACCGTAACCTCTGTTTTAAGTTTTGGCCATTATAAAGATATCAACGCGCGACATTTTCTTTGGGAAAAATTACCTTCAAACATATTTATAAAATTAATATGCTCTTTCAAGTTTTAACTTCTGTCGGCACTCCTGGAGTGCCACTGTTTTTTTGTTTCAAGAACAAAAATAATGTTCAGTATCATATGTTTCTACTCATTATAGATGAACCTTCGTTTCTAGGACTGTTAAAAGTGAATCGTGTTCTGTCGTGTTCCATAAGCACGTATGTACGTATGTCCTCACCCGCCTCCCTCCGCAGCGCGACGTGATGGTAGCGGGCGGCGGCGCGGGGCGCAGCAGTGTGGGCGGCGTGCCACTGCTGGGCGCCTTCGCGGGCTCCGCCGTGTGCGACAACGCGCGCACCGTCGTGGCCGGCGTGCCGGCGCGCAGGCCCGCGCAGCCCGAGCACTCCTACCCCGCGCACTACACGCACCAGCACCACTCGGATAGTACGTTCATGAATACACATCGTTATTGCATAAGGACGCACAAATCCTGCCTCGTAGGTCTGCTGGTCGCAATAGCTGAGCATGAAATCATGGATTCCCGGGTCAGGCAAAGTATTGAGTTCTCCATTGGGAATTTCTCAGCGATTATGTTGAGTGTGACACAAAAATCACAGGAGTAAGTGGAAAAAATATAAAAAATACAGAAAAGGTACATACCAATCATACTGCACTTAGCTTGGCCATACAGAACGAGTTAAATGTCTCCTAGTCAGTGAACGGGGCTGTTTACGCAGAATAACAGCGCAGGATTTCAGTCAGGAGAGGTTAACTGGTTTACTGATACTAATGTCTCGGACGGTACCGAGAGCTCGTGCGCTCACAAACATATTCACAGCGTGTTGTTACACTTAGTAACTACAAGTAAAGCACGCGCCGGTTCGTGAGATAAAAATACTATAAGTACTAAGGTATAGATCTATAGTGGTATGAGAAACAGGGTGTAAAGTTTACTCAACCTCCATAGAAAAGGCAGGATCCTCCGACCAGACGGGAGTTGTGTCTGGCGGGCAACTGCCCGATGATTCATGTCGGGCCGTTGTATCTATGCTAGTTGCGCGGTAAACTCTGCTTGCGCGATGCAGGATTTGCGTGAAGTAGTATGACGCGTTGTTCGCATGTGGCGTTGTAGATACCGCTACAGATCTAAATTGTGTGTCAAAATAGCGGACACGAATTAATCATCAGAGTTATGATTTTCTTGTTATTCAAGCGGTTGATATCGAAAGTGAGATGATGCCGGCCATTTTAAAATCCAATCTGTTTCTTTACAATGATACTTCTGTCCTAGGTGACACAGAATGGGAGCCTTCAGAAAACGAGACGACGCGAATACCTCTGCTCACCACGTCCACGTCGCTACCCGCCACCAGCACGGCATTAGCAGTACCCACAGCTTTACAGGTAACTAACTTTTTACTCTACTGTAACTCCACCAGTCAAATACCCTATGATGAAGTAAGACTAATATCTTAATGAGAACTAGGTTCTGTCGAATTAAATAAGAACATGTTTTTATTGTGTTTTATTTTTGTTTAAAATTAGTTGAATGTCATGCCCTAGGTGGCGCGGGGAGACTCTATGACTGACGACCAGTCCGACGGCGGAGGGGACGCTCCGCATATACGGGCGTTAGAGGTGCGTCAGGAAAATTATTAATATAGCTTGTTCATTTCATTTCATGTTGCACGATTTCATTATAATGGATCATGGACCAATTTTTATCTAGATTATGCTCTGATTTTATATTTTACATGCACACAAAAAATATAAGTTAACTAGAATAATAAAAAAAAAAACAAAACATCAATAATCCCGAGCACAGAACAGAAACGTTAATCAGCTTATAATGTTCCCACTGCTGGGACACAGGCCTCCTCTCTGTTAGAGGACGTGGGCCTTAATCCACTACGCGGGCCCAGTGCGGGTTTGTAGATGTCACATGTCTTCGATTTTTTTGGGCTTCGATCAACAATAGTATTCTAGGACCTGCTGGTTTCCTCATCCGTTATAATATTATGTTCTATTTTAGCCGAGTTTTGTCAGACTGATCATTCTCGTTCGTTCGCGTTACCTCTATTTCAGCATTAGATTTCATTGTAAATGGTTATATGATGCAAACATTAATCAACATTGTTATTGTATACAGGATGTAACAGACGACAGTCAAGCGTTAGCACTGCAGACCTTTGACGATGAGATGAGCCTTGCCATCGCGACTTCATCAGACTTGGACACGCCACCAGTACCTATAGAATATGGTAAGTTCATTCTAGATATTAAATGTTATAGTTTGACCGTAACCGCTGTATCGCGCCTTAGGAAGGCGCGACGAGGCGGGGGACGGGAGGGATTTTTCCGCCATGAACTCCGAAAACAATTTATTTAATAACGATAGTCTCGCCGTGCCATCAAATTTTCGCCGTGAGGAGACACGTTCTATGAGAGTGTATAGAAATACGTGTCACGGCGATAATATCGCCGCGATTCTCTCGCTCGTGGAGACGGCCCCTAAGGCAGCCTATATTGTAGTGTCTTTAAAATGATACATGTTTGTAGACATGGATGGCGAGGACTGGAGTATCAGCGTACGCGGCACCACACCCGCGCTACCCGCGCCGCACAACCCGCCCGCCATACAAGACGTGCCCAGACCTATCGAACCACTCGCGGAACCCTCCACCAGCAACCAGGTTAGATAAATATAAAGAACAAGCGACCCGCCCCGGCTTCACTCGGTTTTTCGTTTTTATTGCTGAATGAGCCTGCTCTTGACCTCGATCACGCCTGATGGAAAGCGATTGATGAGGTCTATGATGGAACGAGCGTGCCCAGAAGATGCTTCACTCTTGCTTTGTAGGCGAGATTTTTATTAATTAATATAAGTTTAATATTAACGTATTATACATATAAACCGTCTGGAATAAATTGTTTAAATTATGGTGAAAACCGCATCAAAATCCGTTGCCTAATTTAGAAGAAGAACTCGGCCACGCTAAAGAGACGAAGAGCAACTATATTTTATTTATTTATTTTATAATTTACTAGATTTTGCCCACAGAATATTTATATAATCTTTGAATTTTCAGGTTCAACTACATACGCAGGCTGAGGACTCGATTCCCGTGAATGAGTCGATAATATCGTTACTACTAAAACTGCACTCGCAGCTGTCTGGCAGACTGGACTCGTTCTCACTGGACGAGCCCGCTCCCGACACTCAGGAACCTATCGGTAAGTGGTCTAGAATGTACAGTTTTTGTAAAAGACTTTATGGACTGAAGCACAGTAAAGATATGAACAGTACAGAAACTACGTACAAACGTTCGAAACGGCACACTCACACAGACGCGCGCATCTACGATACCCCTAAGCGATAGTCGCGGTGCTCTCAGTCACGGGTGCCGTGAACTGCCGTGTTGGAACGAGTACTCGCGTAATACTTTTTATTAGCTGTAAGTCCTCCATGTACTAAAGAAAAAAAAAAATACATTTATTACTTGCGCCACGGACCGTCCATCTTTTTAAAAATGCCTCAAGCATATTGTGTATACAGCTGTTTGAACTCGGCTTCTTCAAAACCGGAGCTTTCGTTTTTTAAACTCCCTGCTGATCTTGAAAGGTAAGAATGATTTTTTATTATAATCGATATCGAATAATGGTCCGTATGATCGGACCACGATTGAATTTAAGAAATTCGTGAATTTATTTGTAAAACCAAAATTTGTCATGGGTGTCGTTTTCATAGTTTTCGTGGGTGCCAAAACCGATAGTGAGATCAAAATATAAATCCAAGATGGCGGCTGTGACATTTTTATTTTTTTTGTCATGGGTGTCGTTTTCACAGTTTTCGAGGGTATTAAAGCCTATTGTGAGGTCAAAATGTAAATCCAAGAAGGCGACTGCAAAAAATTTCTAATTTTCCGTCATGGGTGTCGTTTTCATAGTTTTCGTGGGTGTTAAAGCCGATAGTAGGGTCAACATGTAAATCCAAGATAGACGGTGCGAAATTAAAAAAAAATTGTCAGGGAATCGTTTTTCAGTAAATAATTTATAATTACGAAGAGTGAAGATATTTTTTAAAAATATTGTTTTCTTTAATTACTATTACACCCACCCATTCTCGAGTTGAAACGGTAAGGTTAACTAGGTATCGGTCGAGCGACGCGCATTTTGACTTCACTATCGGCTTTACCACTCTTGAAAACTATGAAAATTATATTCACGATGAAAAATTCGAATTTTTTCACAGCCGCCATCTTGGATTTACGTTTTGACTAGAAGGAGGGAAAAATAACCAGCCAACTCTTAATCGCAAACCGCGTCAAAATACTTCGTTACAATAAAACACATCAATTTTACAGACATTAACAGTGACAACCCTAACGCTCCAATGGAGCGTAGGTAATTATTTCAACAAATAGGCTAGTTTCCATATTGTCCATATTTATATAATTATACTGTGACTGAAGTTAGTACAGTAAACAGGAAGGTGGGAAAATGACGAGCATTTTAGATTGAGTTTTTCCAAAACGATAACTTGTTTCTTTATGTGCGTGCGCGTTTAATAACGATTATGTGAGCAGGTTTATTAAGGGGGCGCATACACCGTAAACAAAGTTGCGCAACATGTTTTTGTGTTGCGGGTTACACAATGTTGCTGGCAACACATATGTTCCGTATTCATTGGAAACAAAAGAACATCTGGACTGTTTTTTTGCACGATTGTTTTTCAGCAATGTTCCCGGTGTATACGAGGCTTAAAAGTTCCAAGTCTATATTGTACTTGCAATCGTAACTGGTATACGAGTGTTTTAATAACTATAGTTGATGTGTTTGTCTCCAGGCGACGGTCCATACTTCATTGGGCGCGTGCTGCGCAAGCTGGCGGCACTGGACGCGCGCTGTGCGGCGTCTATCGCGCACGTGCGACACACGCTGTGGCCGCACCAGCGCGAGCGCCAGGCGGAGCAGCGCGCGCGGTGAGCACACACTAACACTTACCTCAGGCGACGGCCCATACCTATCGCGCACGTGCGACACACGCTGTGGCCGCACCAGCGCGAGCGCCAGGCGGAGCAGCGCGCGCGGTGAGCACACACTAACACTTACCTCAGGCGACGGCCCATACCTATCGCGCACGTGCGACACACGCTGTGGCCGCACCAGCGCGAGCGCCAGGCGGAGCAGCGCGCGCGGTGAGCACACACTAACACTTACCTCAGGCGACGGCCCATACCTATCGCGCACGTGCGACACACGCTGTGGCCGCACCAGCGCGAGCGCCAGGCGGAGCAGCGCGCGCGGTGAGCACACACTAACACTTACCTCAGGCGACGGCCCATACCTATCGCGCACGTGCGACACACGCTGTGGCCGCACCAGCGCGAGCGCCAGGCGGAGCAGCGCGCGCGGTGAGCACACACTAACACTTACCTCAGGCGACGGCCCATACCTATCGCGCACGTGCGACACACGCTGTGGCCGCACCAGCGCGAGCGCCAGGCGGAGCAGCGCGCGCGGTGAGCACACACGAAGGCCGCGTTTCCACTGCGCAGAGCGGAGCGGAGACGTGCAGGAATCGACCAATCACAATGGTTGAAATCCTCATCGCGTCACTCGTCTCGTCTGTTCTCGTCTGTGATTGGACGATTCCTGCACGTCTCCGTTCCGCTCCGCCCAGCTCCGCGTCAGTGGAAACGCGGCCTAACACTTACCTCAGGCGCCTGAGCGGGGCCGTGCTATGAGCTTGCGCGCACTGCAGCACACAACAGTCGCCATTTTTCATGTGAAACACCGTCGCCATCGTCATCATGTTTCTCCCTTACTACTCTACTTTGGACAAGACGGCATGTGTTTTCGCGCGGCGGACGCTGCTCGTGTTTATCTATGGCGCCTTGCACTCCTACGCGACCACTGTGGTCGCGCTGTGTTCACGTTTGGTTTCGCGTTATTGACGCTCCCGCTTCGCGTTCTGCGTACTTGACGCACAGGTTTGGGCGAAGCTTTAATGCGATTTGTTACATTAGAGACGGCTACAAATTCATTCGACAGACGGTCCTTACCACGACCTTCCGCTGCACACAGCTGACGGACTTAAAGAACAAAATTAACTTACATTTGTCTTTTATTCCCCTAACAGAGAACGGCGCGAAAAAGAAGAACGTTCCCGCCGCGCTCGCGAACGTCAACAACAACTAATGCGCGAGTTCGCACGTCGACAACAACAGTTCATGTCGGCCATGCAGAGCTTAGAAGGCGCGGAAGCAGGTGCCATGGAGTGGGAGGAGGAGGAAGCTGTCGAGAGGGACTACGACTGCGTCATCTGCAACACTACCACGCCCACCACTGTCGCCGACCCTATAGGATTAGTGGTCTTACTGCAGGTATTTATATTTACAACAGTGTCACATGGAGAGCCTAGATAGATTTTATACATAAATCAAGAATGAAGAAGTTTCATGATGTTGTTATTACTATATTTAACGAAATGGTAAGTATTAAAATATAGAACAAAACGAAAAATTCACTGGATTTTTTTTTTAATCCAGCACTATATGACTTGGAAATAGATTTTATTGAAGTTTGCGCATTTTAGCACGGAACGTCTGTGGTCTCTGATTCGCCTGTGACGTCATTTGACCTATCCGAGATCGTCGCACCACAAATCGTTCAAGTATAAGAGCCTGTCCAGATGAGGCGTTTTACGCGCGAGTCGACTCGCGCGTAGACACTTGCGCGTTCCCGAAATAATAGAGCTACAAAGGAACGCGCGTAAAGCGTGCTATCTGGACGCAATATAAATTGAAACGCGCGAGTCCGCTCGCGCGTAAAACGCCGCATCTGGACAGGCTCTTAGTTTCGTAGTCGCGCCAAGCCTCGCGCGCCGTTTATCGTTATTTACGTACAGTTGTATGTTTTTGACGTGAAAACGTCTTTAAAATTGCTTCCGTAATGGGAGGCAAGTCAAAAAAACCAATGATAACAAAATCGGGGGATACAGTTTGGTGTTGCCGCTTCATATCTATCATCTCCATCCTAAATTAAATTGCACCATTGCTAAAGCACCGATGGCTAAAAGATCAAAGAATTAATTACGCCAAGTGAGGACTGTGACGCATCGCACGTGATGGATGGGGAAGCGCCGCCATTTTGAGGTAATTTTGCTGCGTATCGAGAATTCCACTTAGTATAACTTTTGACTCGGAAAAACTACGACGTTCATGTCAAAATCTATCGAGTGTATACAAAACATTAGTGTAAAATAGGAACAATGAATATAATGTGTTGAAATAAAAAGAAAAATAATATCAAAAAAATATAAATGTCGGCCTATACGCGTCAAAAAGCCATTACAAAGATCGTATACGGTTGGAAAGGGCTTCTCCAGAGCATTCGAATGGTACCAAAAAACACCACATGAGCGAGTCAAGCAGTGCCGGGAACGTAAAAGAATGAATGTGGCCGAGCGGATCAACCCCGTTACGTAAACGTATTCACGTACAACACACGGCCGTTTCCATGGCACAGCCACAGTCCACAGTATTAGTACATTATGATACATGTGTGTAATGATCAATGCACACGCGTTTCATACGACGTTTTTCAACACACTCGCGAGGAAAAAAAACAGACTTTTATTGTTAGTAACTTTATGGAAAACGGCGCGCTGGTTTTTTTTTTCCGCGCGCCGCGCTAGCGTTGCGCGCGCAGGTGTAAATAAAGGCACTGGCAAAACCGCTAAACAAAACTATATAAAAAATATTATCATCATCATCATTTCAGCCGAAAGACGTCCACTGCTGGACATAGGCCTCCCCTAAGCACCTCCACTTCGACCGGTTCTGTGCTTCTCGCATCCAATGGGCTCCTGCAGCCTTCACAAAGTCGTCGATCCACCTTGTGGGAGGCCTTCCAACGCTACGTCTTTCGGTACGCGGTCGTCACTCCAGAACCTTTCGGCCCCATCGGCCATCTGTTCTGCGAGCAATGTACCCTGCCCACTGCCACTTACGTTCGGCAATTCTTCGAGCTATGTCGGTTACCTTGGTTCTCACAAAATAATGTTTAGACTGATCGTAGTGTTGTCGTATATCAAATTGTAGTTTAGTTAGTATGGAATTAGAAAGTACTATTGGCATACATTAGTTCATTGAGAATCCGCAATAGTAGAACGCCAGTCAGATACGTTTCCGTTTGGTTCCGGGAGAGACCACGGACAATTAAAGGTAAATAAATTTTAGTTTATTTTGGGACTATGGACAATTCAGACTATTAAAAAAAAAATGCAATATGGCCCACGGATTCCTTTTGGTATGAAGTCTCTTTGATAAGATTAAGAAAATCGCACATCTCCGACTAGTAAATAGTTATTTATGGCGCTATCGCACTAGTACAGTAACATAAAGTAAAAAGCACGCGTATTTAATACACTGCAGTATGGACCTAAAAGCGGTTCATTAAGAGCCACTTTACGAGTCTGTGTGTTGAAAATTAAATTAAAGTAGCTCTTGTCCGCGATTTCGATTGCAATTCAGGATGACAAGTAGCCTATGTCCTTACCTTTTTTTTTTAAGTGTAAATTTCTTTTGGCACGTTGGGCATTTTTTGAGATGGGAAAAAACCATTGAACTCACGCCACTGTTACCGTAAGAGACAACGCGCGAGTTTTGTTTATAAAACGATTAAAAAAATACCCGTTTTCAATTGTTTTTACTTCTGTCGGCACTCCCGGAGTGCCACTGTATTTTTTTCGGTGGGAAACCTTCATAAGGCAGGTCGTCGTCCGGGGAGTGATTTTACCTCATTAAAACCCTCCCCGGTGATCATCATCAGCACACAGGGGTGGTTCCGGTTCTTCTTAGAAGACCGATTCGGAAACCCCCCCTGTGCAATGCCTGTAAGTCATGTGCCTTACAGGCGTTGCAGGGATGTCCTTGGGGAGACTGTAAAGGGGCCTCCCTTGAGCCTCGCTATATACGGCAGCACCGTCTTCTCTGGGGTCACTTGGTGGGCGGACAGCCCTACTCTGTGCGTCTGTGTCCTTACCTAGGTAATGGTCTATCACTGTGTCAAATTTGATGCAAATCTGTCCAGCCGTTTTAGCGTGAAACCGTAACAAACATACTTTCGCATTTATAGTATTAGTTAGGATTATGTTCGCATTTACTTACCGTAGTGAGATTTGGAGCAGAAGTAGTAGGTGATGGTATTAGATAATATTAACAGGGTTTCCCCCCGCAGTCCACGTCGGTGCTGGGCCACCGGCGGCGCGCGGGCGGCGGCGGCGCGCGCCTGGCGCTGTCCGAGGCGGAGCGCGCGGGGCTGCAGCATCAGCACGACACTACGGCTGCCGCGCATCACTACCGCCTGCACGACGAGCTGCACCAGCACTTCGACCAGGTAAGCCGACGTCGGTGCTGGGCCACGGAGGCGGAGCGCGCGGGGCTGCAGCATCAGCACGACACCACGGCCGCCGCGCATCACTACCGCCTGCACGACGAGCTGCACCAGCACTTCGACCAGGTACCTCAAAAGGAAAAACGGAACCCTTATAAGATTACCTCGTTGTTCGCCTGTCTGTCCGTCGGTCAAGATCCTTTTTCTCAGGAAGTTATCAAGTTGAAATTAATATCAAATACTCAGGGCTGCAATTCCTTGAAGCATTGAAAAAATCAAACTTCTAAGTCAACGCAATTAAAAGATACGGGAGGTTTATGTCCCGGAACCAAAACCCATATCGTATAGGGTACTTCCCGTTGACGTAGAATCATGAAATTTGGCAAGAACTAATGTCATGTAGCACAAGTAAAGGAAAAAATATTCTGAAATCCGTAAATTTGTAGTTACAGTACAAAAAAAAAAATCCGTGATAAACTATTTCCATACCTACACATTTGTACGGAATCCTTGGTGCGCGAGTCCGACTCGCACTTGACCGGTTTTTTTTTGTGTTTAGCCGCTATCGTGGATTGTGATTTCAGTAACAGCACCCTCAGAATAAATGGAAACTTTACTGCCACCATCTTTTGTAAACCAACCTTTGTCGTTAAAACTATTTCAATGGTAGGTATTCAAATTCAGAAAGCCATAGCCTATTCAATTATGTTTCGAACTACTAAGTAACTCATGGTGTGTGCGCGCGCAGGAGTCGTGGCTGACGAGCGTGTCGGTGGGCTGGGAGGGCGGCGTGCACGTGGCCACGTGCGGCCACCACCTGCACCTGCGCTGCCTGCACGCCTACCTGCGCGCGCTGCAGGCCCCGCAGCGCCCGCACAACCTGCACGTGGAGCGCGGCGAGTTCCTGTGCCCCGTGTGCCGCCAGCTCGCCAACTGCGTGCTGCCGCTGGCGCCGCGCGCGCCCGTGCCGCGCGCGGCTCGGCCCAGCGCCGCGCTCATCCACGACATGCTGGAGCGGGACCATCCGCCGCCCGTGAGTCTACCATAATGTGCTCCTCCAGACCGAACCTGTTTCCAAAACTGATAAAAGTGCCCACCATTTTGTTTTTTTTTTAATTTCTGGAGAATCTGCCAAGCCGACTTTCTAAATCCATAATGATCACACCATATACCATTTTTTATCGCTAGTGCTACAATGCTAAAACAGTAACTCAATATTTCTATTTGCTACACAACATGATTTTAAAATTGATTCTCTTACTTGAAAGAGTGATGTCTGCAATCGACATGCGAATAAAACAAAAAAACCTATATCTTTCCACAGGCACCAAGTCGACTCTCGGAAGCGATGGGCAAAGCAATGGAAGACATGACGGCCACAGCGGGCGGCAAGCTCAAACAGCGCTATGGCTCATCTCCAGCGGCCATCTTTACGTTCGTTGCGTCACTCGTCAGGACGAACCTTGAATGTGAACTAGTGCAGAGAGGGGGCACGTTGCAGACGTGTGTCGCGCCGCGGTACAAGTTGAGGAATGAATGTATAGGTATGAAAACAAAAATGATTATATTAACTGAATATCCATTATTGCATGTAATTGACGTTATTTTTATTGTTATGTTTATTATGGTGATTTTAGAATGATAAGTGAGTACTATTGTATTTTTATAAAGCTGATCCCAACATAGTTGGGAAAGGCTAGGCTAAATGATGATGACATATTATGACTCATTATCAGCGTAGTATTTAACCGGATGTAGCTGAATACCAGTATTTTATATGGAGCGATCCATGTAAAATACTGGTATTTAACTGCATCTGGTTAGACTGGAAGCCGATCCCAACATACTTAGGAAAAGGTTAGGTAGATGATTAATGTTGAAGCGGAAACTAATAAAAACAAAAAAAAACGTAAATTAGGGAGCAACAAGTGTTGAAGTTAAAATTGTTAAATTAAAAAGTAAATAGAGAACGCACCTTAATAGAGCGTTCCCTCCGCAGTGCCCCTGCTGGTGGTGGCGGGCGCGCACTCGCGCGTGCTGAGCAGCGCGGGCGGAGGGTTCGGCGCCGCCGACGCCTGGCGCGCGCTGGCGCCCGGCCCGCCCGCGCCGCCCGCGCCGCCCGGCCAGCCGGGCGCGGCGCCGGAGCCGAGCGCGGCGCAGACGCCGGTGCCGAGCACCGCGCCCGCGTCCCGCGCCGTGCCGCTGCTGCTGCGCGACCCGCTGGCGCTGCTCATGCAGTTCCTGCTGCTAGCGCCGCCCACGCCGCCCTATTTGGATATGCGTGAGTATGATGACTTAGGTTATATAATTTTTGTTCTTCTCGGCAAGTTAATAAAAAAAAAAATTGTATAAACTTGAATTTAAGGCCTGTTCCAAAATTCTCAGATGAAATTGTAAACAAACCCTGTTCAGATTAAATTCTCACGAAATCACTCACTAAAAGTAAAACATTAATCTGTATTTGGAAAGTTTCAACTTTATATCTCACAATAATATTTACTTGAATAACACTTAAATTGTAATTGAAAAATCATCAACAAAAATTGAAGTCATAAAATAAATTATTAAGGCACATTTAAAAATTTAATTAATCAAATCAATGCTCCGAATTTGTAAGTGTCGCTATAAATTGGCACCCACAAGTACGTTTTCAGCTCCATTTGTTTACATTTTCATCAAATATTTTTGGACCAGACCATATACAAAACACAGCACCCAAGTCTTTTGACTCATCGAGTTTTAAAAAGAAACACCGGGATGAATCACAAGAAATTTTCTAAAACTGCATACGTCAATTTAACGCTCAATAAAACAAAACGAGTATAATCCAGCGTTATTTACCTTTTGCTAATTTTACACTAATGTAAACCCGCGACCTTAAAACCTTGCCACTTAATAATAGCCGTATTTATATTCAACAATCAACTGAATTGTCAACAACACTTTAACGCTAACATTTCTGCTATTTCGTTACCCACAGAGGAATTCACCTGCATAGTCCGGGCCCTATACGCTCTCAGCTACTACCAAGTGGTCTGCCAGTTCATCGCAAGTGGCAGCGCAGAAGGCCGGGCCGCACTAGCCGGTCCGGCCCGGCCCGGCGAGCCCGCAGGCCTGAGAGCAGCCGCCAAGCTTATGTTAGGGGCATTGGCTGGGTCGGACCTGTTTACCGAGGATGGGCCACCTGCACCAGGAGAGCATAAAGTGCCGGATCTTGCTAATATGGAGAAAGAGGTATGTGGCACTATACGAGTTCTTGTTAGTGATGAGATTTTTTGATTTACTGATGTACAACAATGATCGAAAAAGTAAAATGGTTACCTCAAATTTTCATTTTTACTCAAAAGACAATTTTTTTGATTTTTCTTTTAATACCCTGTTTTTCTACAGTTACAAGAGCTGCTGCTACCATTCCTGCGCATAGCCGCTCTCTTGCGTCACCACCTCTACGGCATCGAACTGCCCGAGGTGGCCACTCCTCGCCAGGAGTTCGTGCGCCTCGCGTACTACCTGGAGCTGGTGACGGACGGCATGGAGTGGTCGGAGTGGTCAGCCGGCCGCGCGCTGCCGCCCGACTGCGCAGGCGCAGCTCGCGCCTGGGCCCGCCAGCTGGGAGGGGCCGCCGCTAGAGGACAACTAGCTGTGAGTTCAATTGGCATCATCTATCTTACTTTTTCCCAACTTTGTTTAGGTTGGTTTTCAGTCTGATCGGATGAAGTTGAATGCCAGTATTTTATATGGGACGACTCCTTATTTGAAGTCGATAACTTCAAAGTTCAGTAACTGGGTAACACGACATCTCTTGGTAAGACTGGTTGTTAGATTTTCGGGCTTTGGACTACCCGTAACTACTGTCAAATATCTATGAATGACAGCCGGGAACGACGATTTAAATTTTTAAATGTTTTTCGAAACTTGCAGAGCAGTATTGTTCAGAAATTTACTCTGTGTAGATAGTTCGGTTATGGAAGAAAAACTAATTGAGGCGGACCACACATTGATGCTACGCACATCGTCATGTGGGAGATGCGAAAAAACGCGCACTTGTCTCTTGTGGCCGCCTGGAGGTCGCGGTTCAGGGTGTCGCCGCACTACAGTTACCTTCCCTCTCCCAGGTGCGACGCCTGCTGCGCTCGATGGCCGTGGAGTGGTGCCAGCCCGCGCTCCTAGCCCTGCCGCGCGACTACGACCGCCTGTTCACGTACTACCACGAGCGCGTGTGCCTGCAGTGCGGCGCCGTGCCCAAGGAGGCCAGCGTGTGCCTGCTGTGCGGCACGCTGGTGTGCCTCAAGCAGCCCTGCTGCCGCCAGCACCAGGTCGCCGAGGCGGTGCAGGTAGGGACTACTTCCTCTGTACACCGTAAGGCGAACGTCCGCGAGGAAGCCAGCGACGGCGGCTTCACCCGTCATACTAATCTGCACAAGGGCCGTTAGTTACGGACGTCAACCTAATGGTAGCTAACCACGACTTCCCGTGGTAAGAGTAAATTAAGAGGCTGTGGAAAACTAGACTCTTGCAGCAAATAGCCTACAGGCTTCAAACATAAGTCGAGAGTGGTATGTCTATGGTTTGACTATCAGAAGACCTGACCTCAGGTGCATATTTAATAAAAACCGACAGGCGACAATCTGACCATTTTACATATTTCTGCTTTATTGTGAAAATGTGACCAAAAATAGGTGTCATATTTGACAAATATGTTGCATTGTTACAAATATGTCACAGTTGGATTAAATAGGGCCAAAATCCAAAACCCCCTTGTGCAAGGACTTTAAGGACAGATCCCGAGTAAGCCAATAATAGAACCTAGTGCTTTCCTCACCAATATTCTCCGCTCGCTTTGAATATGACGGCTCCATAACGCTCGCTCCGCAGCACGCGATGGAGTGCGGCGGCGGCACGGGCATCTTCCTGGTGGTGACGTCGACGTACATCATCGTGATCCGCGGCCGGCGCGCCTGTCTGTGGGGCTCGCTGTACCTGGACGACTACGACGAGGAGGACCGCGACCTCAAGTGAGTACGCGTACAGCGTGTACATGAATATATTCGCTGCTTGGTTTACGGCATACCGTAACAAAACAGAGCTGTCTAATACACCCACATTTTGCCAGTTGTGCTCCAAATTACATGTGTAGAAAACGAGCCTATTGTGACAATTTTTTTTTTGTGGAAATTTGAAAAACGTCTGCAATACGCTCCAAGATTTGCAATAACATTGCAATGTTGTACTGCTCTCAAGAGTATAAGAATTTAATCAATGATACTGAATATGGTCTGCCATTTAATAAGTTTAATTTTTCTAATTTTCTGGTTTTTACCAAAAATTCAAGATAATGCATAATACATTCATTCAATAAATTTACAAATTGTGTTCTATTTATTTAAACAAAAGTTTCCCTCTACAGACGCGGCAAACCCCTCTACCTTAGCCAGGACCGCCTGGAGTTACTCCAAGCTCAGTGGCTCGCTCACCGGTTCGACCACACGAAGCGCACGTGGGTGTGGCACCGCGACTCGCTCTGAAACGTGCTGCCCAGTCCCGCGCCCTACCGCGCCTGACGCAGCGCGGCCAGGGAGGCCATCTATGTAGGGTACAATGCTACAGGGATATTAAGGCGTCTCAATAACATTGACAAGCGGGCGTTGTTGGCAAACATTTGTCAAATTGTGTTGACAAGACAAGATGGCGACGACGTTAGTTCCGATTTTGGCCATGCGCCACAATAACCTTGTAGCGTTGTAGTGATGGATAGAAATTAAACTAGGGTTGGTATAATGTACTTTATACAGTGGTTCGGTTAAGATGTTGAAAAAACTTGCAGTGTAAAACGATCTCAAGTCAGGTGACTCCGAGTTTCGTCCCAAATGGGGTAATAACTGTCGTTGAGCTACTGTATGGAGTTCGATATAAGAAGTCAGATATGTGTTGCTGTGAATCGGAAACATTTGGACATTGTATCAACTAGGTCCTATTATAGAAGGCCACTGCTGGGGACATACAACCCCCACCTACATTATTTGCCAACTTACTCTGGCTACGAATATAAATAGAATCTAAGTCATCTAAATCATTCAAGTTGAATTTAGCTGATTTTTATTGTATTGTTTTAATCGGATTTATTTGATGTGTGTCAAATAAAGTCGATTGCTGAACACAGAGTTCGGTGAACGTCTGATTCGCAGGTCAACAGTCGCATATAGCTTTGAAATTATGCCTAAAAATTACTTATCAATTACTTATATTTGCTTACCATGATGAGAGAATTGCTTATTTCATAAGTAAAAAGAATTAAAACAATTAAGGTTGACCAGCCATTCTGATATCAGAATGGATGGTCAATCTCTGTAGAGTAGTAACTATGAGGAATTACTGAAATTTTCATGGGCGAAAGATTGCTTATCAATTGCTTATTTCACAATTTATAAGCCTAGACCCTGTTTATCCTCTCTTTATGCTAGCCACGAGTTAAAAAGCCTCTGCGCCTGTTAAAATATGTGAGCAAACTGACGTATGTTCGTACTTGTTGCTTTATTTTCTTTATTAACCAAACTGTGCCTAGTTCTAGATTGTTTGTAATCATAATGATAATCTTCCTGCCCTTGTCAAATGTTACTTGGGGTCGGCGCAACACGCTTTTTCCTTCCATTCTCCCCTGTCAGTCGTCACGCTATCATTTACTCCTTTTTCCTTCATAATATCATTCCTCACATAATCCATCCATTGTTTCCTTGGTCTTCCTCTCCCTCTCCATCCATTAACATTTATAATCATCATATATTTTATTATTTTCACCAGACTCGGTAATTAGAAAAATGTGAGCTATATAGGGTGACCGGTATTAGTGACCGATACTTATACACGTGATTATACTCATGTAAACAAACAACTTTCCTAAAGAATCCTTTTTGTTATACTTTTAATTTAGCAACAATCTAACTAAACATTGCCATACGGCTGCTGCGTTATTGTGATGAAAGTGAATGAGTATTTAAAAAAGACGTTTCTTTGGGAAAGTTCCAAGTTTGATACCATGAGTAAAATCACATGTATAAGTATCGGTCCCTAATTACTAGTCACCCTATATATACAATATATATATCTCTCTAATATATAAAATTGCCGTGCCGTGGTGTTTGTTACCAAACTCCTCCGAAACGGCTGAACCGATTTGTAAGAAATTTTGTGTGCATATCGGGTAGGTCTGAGAATAGGCCAACATCTATTTTTCATACCCCTAAATGATAAGGATGACCCTAAATATTTTTTTTTATTTTATTAGTAGGTAGGTCAATAATTCGAATTCAATATTCATAGTTGACGGGACAACGTCTGTTCGGTCAGCTATTATATAGATAAAAATTAAAGACACGGGTTTTTGAAAATTGAAAAACGTATAATAATTATTCATATTTGTAGTAAGTAAGTCGTTGTACAAATAAATAACATGACCTCTATTTCCTAACATAAATAATACAATGTGGAATCACTTTTCAGTTGGTACTTCGTATGATTCAATAGAAAAGCTTTACACGTAACTACATAAATATTAGCACAAGTTAAAAACGAAGACAATAAGTTATAAAAAAATATGTAGGGTAGATTCATTTCATCGGAAACGTATGGCAATGCTACGACGATCTAAGTGCGAGAATCATACGAAGTACCAACCGAAAGGCGATTCCACATTGTATTGTTTATGTTAGGAAATCTCATGTTATTTATTTGTACAACTACATAATTATATAGGTAACAATAATTATTATACGTTTTTCAAAAAAAACCCGTCTTTAATTTTCATCTATATATAAAGTCAAAAGGATGTATGTGAGGATGTTATTTTTTAACCGACTTCCAAAAAGGAGGTGGTTATATGTTCGACTTTATGTTTTATTTTTTTTTTATGTACTATGTTCACCGATTACTCGAAGACGGCTTTACCGATTCCAAAAAATATTTTTTTGTTTGAAAGGGTATACTCTCTAGGTGGTCCCATTATCATCAAGTTGGAATCTGATGAGAGGATCCCATGGAAATCTAGGGAAACCCTCAAATATTATAGGCAAACCTATAGCGATTTGGGTATTTTTTGAAGTAATTTGAGCATTTGCTCTCGGAAATCATCATTTGGTAAAGTGGAGCTGACGATGAAGACCACAGATGGCCATCGGAACTACTCAATGACAAATATTTCACGGATTGCGATTCCATTACTTTAATATAGTTGCTAAGCAATTTATGCTCGTCACAATGCGTATGGTGAGTGGTGGTTGAGGAGTTCTCCTGGTAAGAACCAGGAGAACTCCTCAACAATTAACGCCCTAGCATCGGGAAAAGCAATATTTTGTAACATGTGATGAGCAGTTGCCAGTAGGCTATTGTAACTTAGATAAATTACAAACTGACCCACTAAAAAGTGAAAAATAAAAACTTTTTACAAAAAAAATAACCGACTTCCAAAAAAAAAACTATACAAATTGAAAAATAACTTTAATTTCGGAAGTCGGTGTCTTTGGTTCCGCATTTTCGTTTATTGACACCGACTTCTTCGAATGCAGATTTGTTTGCTTTCTAATTTTTAATAAAAAGAAACAAATCTGCATTCACAGATTTAAAAAAATGCTGTGAATGCAGATTTGTTTCTTTTTAAAAATAAAGGAATGTTTCCTCTGAGTAAAATTTGCTATCTCCAGTACTTAGAGTACTTTCCCTCCAGATGACATGGAAAAATTCCACCCTGTATATCTATATACAGGGTTATTTGTAAAACACCAGCAACCTCTTAAGAGGTCATTGTACTCATCATTATGAACAACTTTTACTATGGGACCAAACCTGAAATCGCGAAAAAAAAAACCAGCTGTTCCCTACATTTATGTTCGTATAACTCGTCAAAATGTAGGGAACAGCTGATTTTTTTTTCGCGATTTCAGGTTTGGTCCCATAGTAAAAGTTGTTCATAATGATGAGTACAATGACCTCTTTAGAGGTTGCTGGTGTTTTACAAATAACCCTGTATAGCTCATATTTTTTCAATTACCGAGTCTGGTGAGAATATGAATATAAATTTTGATGGATGGAGAAGGCGAGGAAGACCAAGGAAACGATGGATGGCTTGTGTGAGGAATGAAATGAAGGAAAAACGGAGTAAATGATAACTTGACGACTGACACGGGAGAATGGAAGAAAAAAGCGTGTTGTGCTGACCCCAAGTAACATTTCACAAGGGCAGGAAGATGATATGATTACAAACAATCCAGAACTAGGCACCGTTTGGTTATTACAGAAAATAAAGCAACAAGTACGAACATACGTCAGTTTGCTCACATATTTTAACAGGCGCAGAGGCTTTTTAACTCGTGACTAGCATAAAGAGAGGATAAACAGGGTCTAGGCTTATAAATTGTGAAATAAGCAATTGATAAGCAATCTTTCACCCATGAAAATTTCAGTAATTCCTCATAATTGCTACTCTACAGAGATTGACCATCCATTCTGATATCAGAATGGCTGGTCAACCTTAATTGTTTTAATTCTTTTTACTTATGAAATAAGCAATTCTCTCATCATGGTAAGCAAATATAAGTAATTGATAAGTAATTTTTAGGCATAATTTCAAAGCTAAATGCGACTGTTGACCTGGGAATCAGACGTTCACAGAGTTCGGTTAGGTCGCAGTATTAGAGCCACTTTCGAGAAAATCTCGATTGTAAGCAGTCGAATAACTAGATAAAACACGACTGCATGTGATAGGATCTGTCGGTCCTACTTGTTCGAGTCGAAAAAAACTTGCCTTGAGTCATCGCCAATAGACATTCACTAAATTGTCTGTTAGCCCGCATAGATCAATATTACAGTTTATTTATAATACTGAACATCCAACTTATCAGATTGGTTAATGTTAATTAAACAGTTCAGTTTTAAATATTAAAATAATAACAAATGTAACGTACTATATTAAAAAATTATAATTGTTGCGTCAATTGAGCCTTACTCTAACACCAATAGCTGTCGTATTAACAGATTTTAATAGTTATTTACAAATTGTATTTTTATCTCTATTTAATATACATGTTCGATAATAGTAATATTATGAATTCCCGATTCACCGTTAGAACGCGTATTTTAAACGGTACAATATGAAATAAAGTATAAAATTTTGCCTCGTACAATCTGTTAGTGTCTTACATTGTATCCAAATATTTATGAATACATAGTGCAGTAGTTAGAAAGATATTTGCAGCCACATAATTATATTTTCATATTAGAAGTTATTATTTTTCTGCTAACCCGTGTAGGCGCTAGTTTGTCCCTTAGGAATATTTAACCCAACATGAATTAACGAATAGGTCGTGGTTTAGGCTTGCATGGACTTTCATAGTGAAAAGTTTAGTCATTTCGTTTAGAAGTATTTTTTGTTTAGTGTTTTTTATTATTATTTATAACTAAAGTTCTAATGTTGTATCGTGTAACAGCGAAATTAGAATTGATTATTCATCTGACATGCGGCTCATTGAATTTTATGTAACAACGAGAAACAAACATGTTATTTACTTAGGATATTAATATTATTATATCGACAAGATTACATACAAAACAAGCAAAAAATTTATCCTCAATACAATCACCCAAATAAACTTTCATGATTTTCATATTCACGGGACTGCCTACATAATTGTCTAATTATAGCCTCATCACAATAGGCTTCATTCAGCCATTAGTATCAATTATACTACAAAATTCTATCTTCTCATTAAACTAAGCAATAACTAGTTGGTAATGAATATAAAATTCTACACAGAGTTATATTATTTGCTATACTATCAAATTGTTGAATTTATAAACATATATATTTACATACGTTCATAGTGATTCCGTGATGATATGAGTACTCGCAAACGTAATGTATCGAAATATGCCTTAACAGAATTTTAACAGTTATTTACATAATGTACAACAAACATAAATGCAGTACATATTATTATATTAAAATTATTAATGTGTTATAGAAGTAAATTTTATCTAGTGTTTTATCTGTGCATTATTGTTTAGGAGTGTGGCCAGAGAATGTTGGAAATGAATTGTCAACAACAATAAATTAATGGTATTCATTCATCAGATCATTTTATTGTAACGTCCTTCTAGTACACGTTATGAGGTACTCAATCGTACAATTCGTTCAAATGAAATGCTCATTACACCAGTCGAATGAAATGCTCAGTACACCAGTCGAATGAACGTGTTCATTAATTGCGGACTATAACGACGAATTTCCTTCAAAAACGGCGATCAAGCTAATCACACTGTTCCCTGGCCACCCTCTAAGTAAGAAAATTTGTTGGAATATAAGGTCTTAAAATTATTTGTCTAATGTTTGATCAAACTCAACCCAGTGACACAAACAATAACATAACGACTTCATTTTAATGAACTTAGCGCACCGCTAAACTTGTGAATTCTAATATTTTACAGCCCAAATGTTTGGTCAAACATTTGAAATATGTTGCCAAGAATGTCATGAAATTAATTGTCTTGTTTACGACTCAAACGATAATTACCTCAGCGAAAGACTAAATAACATCGTCTTTTCCTATTCAATATATCTGTTATATCCAGAGAATACAGCTTGAAGGAGGAAACAGAATTAAATAATGTACGGTTGACGTAAACAAGACAAAATGTAGAACATTGTAAATATAACCTTCGACTTCATTAGGGATGTCCAATGGGTGTTGTTAGGGCTGTGAATACGTATATTTTAAATTTTACTCGCTCCTCTGTTGACACGGTTGACGAATCACTTTAGATTTTAAAGACGATTAAATTATTATTTTATTTTTTCATATTTTTATATAGGAATAAACTGAGTACGATATTAGTGAGTAGCCGCTTGCGGACTTTCCATACCTAATAAAGATTTTAAACTGTACTTCTCAAACTTTCTTCCAGAGATATGAAAGCAATACTTGTTAGAAAATAGGTGTATTCTGAGTAAGTTAGTATACATTTCGGAACCAGTGCACTGCAAGGCTTACGAGGTCTGACAGTTGACAGAAAACTTTCGTTTGCTTGAACATTACTACGACAATAATACACGGTATACAATATTCAATCGAATTTTCATTATTGAGGTATGGTGCTTAAATCTATCGTTTTATTTCTCGTGTGCAATTTGGATGCTTTTGTTTTTTTTCTTTGTATATTATTTTCTAAGTCCTCAAAAGTACATTTTTCTGTTTTATAAAATTAGTGTTTGTATCTAGTTTTAGTGTTAACTAAATTGTAATTTTTATTATTAAGCTATTATCATTTAAAATTTTGTAATCACAACGAATTGATTCTGTAATGGAAATTACGAAGTGCTAGAAGTTCAAAATTATTAGAAGTTTGAGATGTCAATATTTACAATGAGTTTTACTGTTTAGAATTTAAATATTTTTGTCACGTGAATGCGACAGCTAGCGAAACCGAAAAGTAGTTTGTCGACAAGTCGTCATGACGTCTAAAAATATACTATAATTATATTTTTTTGTTATTATCATAATCCCTTTGCTACCGTATTTACTGCTCATGTATACAACAATAGCTGTGACGAGTATTGGTTGATTCCGCGTCCAGAGCCCGCACCGCTCCAGACAATATTGTTAAACTTGTGTATGTATATTGTTCTTGTATATATTCAATCATTAAAGTTGTTGATATTTCTATTGTTGTTTCAATTCCATACCAACCTTTGTTTTATAACATTGTATCCACCGGAGAAGTACAAAACAGAGTATATAATTTATTTTACCAAAACAAAAGTAAACATTTTTTTTTTTTTTATCACTAAATGGGCCCGCTCTTGACCCCGATCACGCCTGATGGTAAGCGATAGATGAGGTCTATGATGGAACGAGGGTGCCCAGAAGATGCCTGTTCACTCTTGCTTTGAAGGCAGACGGGTTAAATGTGGGCGGGAACACACATTTGGTCCCAACAAAACATCTATACACCCTATGCCTAAAACAATGTACAGTGATCATTCCAGAACAAGGTAAACAAGATCAGTCTTGTTTATAAGTTTGATAAAAGTCGCATGATGTTGCTGATAACATCATGCGACTTTTATCAAACTTATATCGAATTAGAACAATAATTTAATTTTGTCCTCTTCATTTCATGCATGACGTCACTGACGTGTCATTTGTTTTTAGATTTGAAATACAAATAGGTATACGCTATGGGTATTTTGAGAGATATAAATGTGGTGTCACTGACTCTGGCAGAGCCACCATCAGGGATTTTAATTTTGATAGCACAAAAAATTAGTCGCTAATTACCTAGTCGAAATTTGTCGCCAAATATCGGAATTTGTCGGTTACTGGTTCAGAAGTTATAAGGGTTTATAGGTGGCCGATCTGGAGAGTTTCCCCAGCAGGGCCACATTTATATCTCAAAAACTAGGGCACCTAGCGAAGATCTGTTTTCTCCCATATTTAGTCGCCAATTAGTCGGAATCAGTCGCCAAATATCAGAATTTGTCGGTCACTGGTTCAAAAGATATTAGGGTTTATATGTGTATAGGTATAGTTCAAGAGCTGGATCGAATAGGTCACGAAAAAACTTCGACTAGCTCTTGGACTATACCTTACTAATTGAACTCATTATATCTCCTAAACTAAGACCCGATTAAATCTGTGACTTAGCGACTGATCCCGACTAATTGGCGACTAAATATGGGAGAAAACAGATCTTCGCTAAGTGCCCTAGTTTTTGAGATATAAATGTGGCCCTGTCGGGGAAACTCTCCAGATCGGCCACCTATAAACCCTTATAACTTTTGAACCAGTAACCGACAAATTCTGATATTTGGCGACAAATTTCGACTAATTTTTTGTGCTATCAAAATTAAAATCCCTGATGGTGGCTCTGCCAGAGTCAGTGACACATAACTGTGACCCTGCTGGGGAGACTCAAGATCGGCTATCCTTATATCTTTTGAACCAGTGACCGACAAATTCTGATATTTGGCGACAAATTTTTTGTTATCAAAATTAAAATCCCTGATGGTGGCCCTGCCAGAGCCAGTGACACGTGAGACTTAAGTAGATTAGTATTGGTCATAGGGTATATAGATGTGTATACTGTTTCGTACCTGGACAGTGCGTACAATGGTTATCACACTCAATATTATAAAGGCGAAAGTTTGTGTTTATATGTTTGTTACTTCTACACGCTCAAACGGCTGGGCCAATTTTGATAAAATTTTGTATGGAGGTAGCTGACACCCTGGATTAACTTAGAGGCTACTTTTTATCCCGATATTCCCACGGGACCGACATTTAGGCGGGTGAAACCGCGGTGCGTAGCTAGTAGACAATAAAATGGTTCCTTGTCTGTGTATAGGTACATCTTTTCGGTACCATGGTACAAAAGCGTGGTTTTACGCAACCGGTGCCTCAAATTGAACACTGAAGGGAGGATTCAGGTGTAAACAAATAAAAAAACAAATTCTGTTAAAAGTTTATAATATTGTACATCAACTATGATTTGTTTAGAGGTAGAACATCCTACTCTTAAATTAACGGCTAACGTGATTACAATAAAATAGTTAATTTCCCATATGCCGCGTTAATATCATTTATAGGCGGAGTGAGTAACCGAAATAACGTAAAATACTTCATTATGAGCGGGTGCAGTCCCGACTCTGATAATGTTCTTGACTGACATTCAATCTGATATCAAAACTACGGAGCTGCTCGCAATTTATTTCATAGAAACTAATGATTGATTGGTTTCTTAAAAAACCGCGTATTCATATAAAACAAATTTGAGAAACCAGTCAGATGTGATAACAAATTGGACAAATATTGTTGCCTGTAACATCAAAGGTTGCTGGCAACAATATGCGGAACAATAGCATGTTGCCAGCAACTTGTTAGCCGCAACACAATATGTTGCGCAACTTTGTTTCTCTATGAACACAAGGCTTTTACACTTATCTAAGCTTTCAACATCAGTCGTTATCAAAGTAAACAACAATGTTTGTCAATCATGCACCAGCTCTAAGTTATTATAAAATTAATGTTGTTAATCAATATAAAAAAGTATAATTACAATAGTTGCTTCAAATGTATCGTTTACCTTACACTTACGTACATACAACATTGCAAATCAACTATCTGTATTTTAACCTTTATACATATACTTACTATTTGCGACGACACATTTGAAGGATCTATATTAAATAAAAAAAATAATACAAAGTACGTCATTTTGTCATCTTCGAAAAATAAAAGGTTTTTTTCTTTTTTTATCACAGAAAACAATAAATACTATCAAACAATATAAGATGGCAACTAATGGCAAATAAATCTATGCACCTCATTATGAATGTTACGATTATTATGTCGGTATTACAAATTATGCATTTCAAAAAATAAAACTTTAAAAAACTCTGTACAAATGTCAGAGAGAAAGTGTCCTAAATATATGTAACTATAAATTGTTCAAAATGTACTTCTGTGTGATATAATAAGGCCTCTAACGAACGAGATAGTTTTCATTGTAAGACTAAAAAATACAACATACATTTACCTACGTACTGTACTGTAAAACAACATATTCTATTGAATTCAAATCCATAAACAAAATAAGAACACAAGAACAACAAAAGGACACTTTCCGAATAACATGCGTTCTACTTCTACTCCGGGACACATTACACATCATTAATCATCATTCTTTTTTTATAAGCATTTAGAGTAATGTACAGACGCCAGCACATCAAGCTACCCAAAACTGTAAAATTTCCCCAATCAACCTTGAACCTTATGTTGTAGCGATAAAGTTGAAAATCTATTGAAGAAATTTGACAGATTGTAGTAGCTTGATGTGCTGGCGTCTGTACCTGAATATCATTGGAGGACACGTTAAATAACAAAATACTATGACTGTCAATTAGCAGTTTTAAGCCTCGTCCCCACTTGGAACATTTGTCGAGCGACATGTATCCCCGGTGACATCGGGCGATGTCGGGCGACGTCAGACGATGTCTCTGGGGACACATGTCGCTCGACAAATGTTCCTAGTGGGGACGAGGCGCTTTAGACGACACATATAGAAAGTTAGCGAAAAGAAATTATTCCGACATTTTATATATTGTGTCCTGGAGTAGAGCTATTTGATCTTAGTTATAAGTGTCAACACTGTCAAGGAAATCTAACTGCTAAAAGTACAATGCTCTTTTATAATAAAAATAATAAAGTACATTAAAAAAAAAGATTCCATTGACAGTCAGTCATGTCTGAAATACTGTCGGCCTCGCTACATGCTCGGCGTTAAAAATAAAAACTAAACATAAATTCATATATCTAAATAAATATAATGCAAGTAGCGAAACCACTGATAAACACTAGTCGTATAATATTGTTTAGCAAAAATACACAAAAAATGATAACATTCTATTTAATTAAAATACATGGTGATGGCAAAGGAATGTTTACCCAATGTTACACAATATTTTTTGTAAAGGAATCTAACTGAATTTATAATCTAAAGATTTAACATTGACCACAATGACAATGAATCATACTAGGTGCGACCACAATCATAGTTTATTGCAGAAAATAAAACAACAACGAAGTAGGTAATTGCATGGGAAGAAACTTTTCAGACATAAATTATTGATTTACTTTAAAAGCAGCTAAGGCTAAGCCTTACTCAACGTCAGCACAATAAATACAACATATCGTACCGAAGTGTGCTTGTCCGTCGCATCAGCCACTATGATTGCGGCGCGCCACATCATTGACCCACACAGATACATAATGCTCACATATTTACCACATACCAAAGCTTCAATATAAATGAACAACTCACTAAAAATCTACAAATATGTGAGCACTTACATATAAAAATTCGTGGCTCTCGCACTATCAATATAAACGGGTAAAAATGTTACAATACATAACATCCCAAGTGTTTCAGTTAATATTAAAATAATTACTACTATATACACATACTAATGTTACTCGTGTATGTAGGTACAACTTCTAAAAAACTTTTTTTGAACACATTTTTCAATAAGATATGGGACAGTTTTTATTTTCTTTTTTTATTATAATTCTAAGTGTTCAATGCCATCCTTCAACCCACGCTATTATGGCACAAAAATACGTATTTGCACCTTAAACATAAACTAGAAAATTATCGTTAAAATTTAGGCAAGCGGAACCTAACAGCGCGTACGTTTGGGTACCTTTTGTTATAAAACTATTTATAACAATTCATAACGTTTTTCTTAATACAATTAAGTAAAATATATATTAAATTATGTACTTTAAGATAAAATATGCCAACTGGCAAGCTTTTACATAAAAGTTACCAGAAATGATATTGATCTCTCAAGTAGTTTTACAACAAAGAGTGCCCCAGCATGCACTATAACTTAAGTAATTATCAATAGGCCGATATACGATTTCCTAAAAAGCAATATTTACGTATATAAGTGTGACTTCATATTAAATACATTAATAGTTACATACTTTATATTTAAATTATAAATTCGTACAGACTAACTCATATTTATTTTTATGTTATAACTAAACGTAACTAATATTACATTATGCACAGTTAAAATTATAAAATATTAGCACACTATAATAATATTATATATTTTTAATTATAATAATATATTATACTGGTCATTCTGAGATCTGTTCGTCACCACTCTGGCTCCAATACTGTCATATTTTTATTACATCTTTCGTTTATATTAAATATGCTACCTTCAGGAATACAGGTGCCGTGACACTTGGGTTACCAGGGTAATCTTAATTCCCCTTATTTATAAACATTCCTTGAAGTTAAGAGACGTTAAAACGTCAAAAAGTGTATGGTTAAGCAGACTCTAATCATTACTTAACTTTTATAAATAAGTGGGTAAATGTTTGATTTAAGGTTTTAAACTATACATAAAGTTTTTAGGTAGTAGTGTCACGGAAGGATTAGCAGCAGCCACAAGAGTAGACCGTAGGCTGATGCGTATCCTATCGCTATCGTCTGCAGTTAGCCTCAAGATTTTGCATTATTTTTCTATATAATAAAAAATGATTGGCGAAACTTGGGGCTGACATTTACCGGACTGAGTTTTGAATCAATAGAATCGGATTTGCACAACTTATTTGTATCGATTTTATGCAGACTACACTAGGGTAAATCCGTTTCACTCGATTCAGAACTGAAACGATTCAAATGGGGGTTTATAGAAAGTAGCATATTCAATGATCCTTCTGTACATCAAGCCAACCATAACGCATGCACCATGGTCCATGGAATCCGTCACGTAACGCTATACAACGCTTACATAACAATACAACAAACTTCCTCGCCTAAGGTAACTACGCCTACTCTATATAATCGTAATTCGACAGATATGTTGGTGATCTGATAATATTCTCTGTAATCAGTTTGTGGTATAAAACTTTCAATATACTTACGTATTTTTTTTACGTGTTTTTTAGGATATAATATATTACATTTTTCGACGTGGCAACGACGGAAACTATGGGGCATTTTTTTTTTTTTGTATATTTTTTTATAGTATTAATGTTGCCAGTTTCGAGACTTGAAGTCGTTGAGTGTATTATTTGGCTGATTGGGCGTTCATTTAAGTTTGTATAAACTTGTGGTTGTACAAAAAGTGTAAAACTGTTGGGAAGTATTAGTATTAGTAGATATCTGGGTAACTCCCATACCTACTACTAACAAAAGTTGACATCGCTTACCTTCGTTTTCCATTTCCTTTTGAATTTCGCGCCCTTCTCCCTCCTCCGTCCATCTCCACAGTCAAGTATATAAACTTCAAAACGTGTCAAAAATGGCAAGCTTCATTCGAACACATATCCTAATCCCTAGCTATTTACTTCAAGCTAACTTTTCAATACAAACAAGCAAAATGTATCCTGACCAAGTTTTTAGAGCAAGTCATTTTATATAGGGATTACAATAATTAATTAAGATATTAGTATTTAACATATCTTTCAAACTTGATCAAAACTTTTGCGTACAATCCATAACCTCTAACCTCGCATACTTTTATATTTGCTCTTAAACTAAGTCAAGTTTCATCAAGTATACTCGAACGCAACGTCAACACTGGACGTTTTAGAATCTAGAAATAGAGTGAGGAAAACAATTGACATGGAAAGAAACAGTGATATGAAGGGTCAGCCAAACGTGTGGGACCGAGAGTCAGACGGTCAGTGGGTGTGGGTGCGCGAGCTCGGATGTTATAAAATCTCGGAGTGCCAGTAGGGCAGCGCGGCGTAGCCGGGCGTGGTGGGCGTGAGCGGCGTGGCGGGCGTGGGCGGCGTGGCCGGCGCCGGCTCGGGGTCGGCCGGGCAGTCGCAGTCGTACGAGCGCACCACGAAGTTGCCGTAGTCGTCCGTCAGCGAGCTGTGGCGCAGGAAGCCGCACACGTGGCGCCGCCCGCCGTCGCACCACGAGCGCTCTGGGGACCAGGACATGTTCTCTGTGGCGGATCGGACGTACATCAGCGCTCCAAAATAAATTACAATAGGCTGCCAGAGCGTATATCGTACGCGTTATTATCGCACTCGCAACTTTGTCACCGCAGACAGTTCTTTATGTACAGTCAGCCCCAAAAAGATGTAAGTATACACGGACAGGAAACCATTTGCCAAACCAACCATTTTTTTTTTCTTTGTTTTCTGTTTTTATACTTTTAAGGTGTATTTATTTTGATGTAATGCCAATAAACGCATTTTTCTTTCTTTCTTTTCATTTTATTTTCAAACAGTTTTGTTCTATAACATAGTATCCAGCGTATATGTACAAAACATAGTATACAATTTAATATTTCAAAACAAAGTAAACATTTGATCGGAAAACATCTATACACCCGATGACCAAAACCATGTACAGTCAACAAAGGAGTTAAGTATACAGGAGCGTCGGATATTGTTGAAGTTTACTAAGAAACCGATGGATATTCTCGAATAAAATTTTAGTTTATTAATAGAAAACAAACAGCTCATTTATTAAATCAAATTTCAGTCCAGAACATCCATCGGTTTCTTAGTAAACTTCAACTATATCCGACGCTCCTGTATACTTAACTCCTTTGTTGACTGTACACAGTGATAATTCCAGAAAAACATAAAGACTGACAACGACACAGGACATAATATCAAATGACTTATTTAACTTCGTTTATTAGAAGAACGAGAATATTATTTCTGTCCTCTTCATTTCATGTATAACGCCATTGACGTATTATTTGTTTTTGGGTTTTTGATTTGAAATACAAATTAGGTAAAACCTGAATGTTCATATAGAATGTGATCGATGTCATGACAATAATAATATGTAAGTCGGACGCGTTAAAGTAAATGGCACTTGTTTATTGCCATATACAATGGTTGTAGACAATAAAATGGTTTCTTGTCCGTGTATACATATTTTGGGGGTTAAACAACATGTGTAGTAAAGTTTTTTGGTAACAAACTGCCTTACCTATTTTTAAATCTACAAGCCTGATTTTAGCAGGTTTCCAGCAGTAATGGCATATAAATGCGTATTTCCATAGTCGTCTTTTACATCTCTAACCGAAAAGAAGTTGGCATTTCTCCAAAATGACAACTTCTCGCCTTCGACAATGTTTGGATACAAGACTACTCTTATAAAAATACGCATAATACTAATTACATACAACGTTATTTTTAGTATATGCAAAACCTGAATACAGTTTGTTCAGAATAAGTAACTGAATCGATTCCCATAATTTTTACCACATGTTATATTTTGCCCCAAAAATATTTAAAAAAGCTTAAAAGTTGGACACCGAGCGACACTAAATAGGTTATCCAATCTCCGCGCCGAACGGTTAGGTACCTAGGTATCAATGAGCGCAAGAAGGCGCGGGTGAGCATGTTTTTGTACGGACAAACAGGTAACAAGCTTATAACTTTGTGATTTTTCATGATACAGTTTTGAAATTTGTACATAGATTCTTTACATATAAATACGAGATACGTGTTTCGGGTTTCGCATATACTAAAAATAATTTTGTATATTTATACTCACCGCTGCTGATGTCGACGTCCGTCATAAGTTCCTCATTCATAAGGGCTGACAGTGCATCATCTGTGTGCTTTGAATCTGCAAAGGATAAATTACATGTTATACCTTTTTAATTTTTACTTAAATGTGAATCTTGTGGCATGTTTCATGGAGTGATTTGTAAAGATTTTTGACAAAATTGGAAATTATTATTATCAAGCATCGTATCGCATAAATAGCTGCATCTTTAACAATGGAAGTCATGAATGGATCATCCACTCAGCCCAAGAAATTATAAATTATTTTTAAGACCAAGATTCACGTTGTACGTTGTGACTTTAAACCAAAAGTCTATATGGGCGGGGTTCCAGCAGCGTTATATCGTTGTTGCAATTTTGCTTACATGGCAGGTGATTTTATTTTATTTTTGTAAATGAATAGACGTAGTGACTTATAACATCGCCTTGGATGATTCTGTAAAGGTGTTATAATTGTGTTTTAAATAAATAAATAACAAATTAAAATAATAATATTACCTGGTTCCTCCTTGATAATGATTTCCTCTTTAATAGCTCCGGGCACAGTGGGCGAGGTGGGCGTGGTGGGCGTGGCGGGCGGCGTGGGGGCGGCGTCTGCGCCCGCCGCCGCCGCGCCGCCCGCCTCGCCGCTGCTGTTGGAGCTGCACTCCGGGCTGTATGGTGCCATCTGAGGGGATGGAAATAAAGTTTGATGAATGGACTAGTTGCTGCCCGCGGCTGTGCCCGCGTGGATGTTGGAAATTATCCCACGGGAACGCGCTATCGAGACAAGTAGCCTATGTTACTCCTTATAACATCAACTATCTGCCAATGAATATCAGCGAAATCGGTCCAGCCGTTTCGGAGACTAGTCGGAACAAACAGACACAAAAAATTTTGTTTTGTTATAAATACCGTACTTACTTATATACTTTTATATGCATTTAGTAAAAAGCTGTTATTTTGACATTACAACTTAAATTTTATGTACAAGAGTTTTAGTGTCACCCTTTCTTATCTATCTAGAGCCTAGTGCCAGTCTAACTACATATGACTTGTACAACCGTTAACAGGCAAGAGTTACACGCGCCAACAACAGCATATCAGCGTCAGCACCAATTAACACAACAAATCTTATTGAAAATAATGCTAACAAGCAATAATGATGAAGTAGAGTTATTGTAAAAATAAAATGTATCAAAATCAACATAAATCATCATCTGCCTAGCCTTTTCCCAACTATGTTGGGGTCGGCTTTCAGTCTAACCGGATGCAGCTGAATACCAGTATTTTACATGAAGCGACTGCCTATCTGACATCCACAACCCAATTACTGGGTAATACGATACCCCTTGATAAGACTGGTTGTCAGACTTTCGGGCTTCTGACTATCCGTAATGACTGTCAAGGTATTATGAGGTCTTGCGTAAAAAAACAGCGCCCAATTCCGATCATAAATGAAAAAAATGGCCTTTATCTACATGATCAGGAGCAACGCTTACCCTAAGACTCCTACGTCTTCTGGGCGCGACCTCTGCCATTTTGTAGCTGGTGTCCATCGCCCAGTACGAGCCCTTGCCGGGGTCGTCTTTACTGCGCGCCACCTTCATGAAGCATTTGTTCAGCGATAAGTTATGCCTTATTGAGTTCTGAAAATAAAAGATGTTTCATTAAAGTGGGTTCCGTGAATTCTTTCACTATTGGGAAGCTTTAATATTGCCGAATGTCATAGAATATATTTTATGTTAAAACAAGAAATTTCATGAGGACAAAGTCGCGGGCAGAAGCTAGTTAAAAATAAACAAACGTATTCAAAGTCAAAGCATTTATTTCAAATAGGCACATAAAAGGTACTTTTGAACGTCAAAAATTACGATAAAATAGAATTAATTCTAGTCGCCCATTCCAAAGGGTAGTTTTCGTATGGAGAAGAACGGGCAACAAACTCCACCGTTACTCTTTTAAAAAGTTTAACAATATTTTTCATACATTCATTATATAATAATAATATGTGAAGACGATGCACCTAAAATAAAATTACTATACCACAATAGGTAAAAGAATTAAAAATGAGACCATGACATATAAATTAATTAATTATCTGATAGATACATGGTGCTCACACATTTTTTTTTTTATTAATAAAAAAAATATATATATATTAATTATATTATTAATAATTCAATTTATATTTTTTAATAATATATCTTGCATAAATCTCTCAATAAATTAGATACATGGTGCTCACATATTTACAAACATGGTAAAAGTAAACGATTTTCATTTAAAATAATAAACAAAACAAAAATTCAAGTTGTCAGGGTCAATGTCAGGGTGTGAGTTAAAGAAAAATAATTACAGAATGTAATGAATGTCAAAAAGAATAAATTTTACAATTAAATTAGCAATCAGTTTGATTTTGTCTAGACTCTAGATTGTCCTATGGAGCTGGACCAGCATGTTTCCAAGCATTCTTATCTTGGATATAATCTTCTAATTTATAGTATGCTTGTTTACAAAGTGTACGTTTAATGTGAGTTTTAAATTTTCTTTCATTTAATTGCAATATATCACAAGGTATTTTATTGTAACATTTAACACAGTACCCCATAAAAGATGTATGTACTTTGGCTAATTTGAAAAATGGTTGATGTATTTTATCTTTATTTCTAGTGTTAAAATTATGTCTATCGCTTATTTTATTAAAAAGATATTGATATTTATTTGTCGCCTCCTACAATAGCACGAGAAATCCCTCAAAAAGCAGGCCTTTGTCTGGCTTTCCATGATATGATTGTCGAAAGACTTTCTCAAACAAGGGTTACATTAGTTCGTTATACAAGTCCTGCGGGGTAATTGCGTAACACACTAACAGTAGGAAACGGCTTTCATTCTGACAGTTCAACAACATTCATTGCGTTATTTACATCGTTGAGCAGACAATTTTTTCGAAAATATGAAGCAATGGATTAGCAATATCCTTCAAAATTATTCAGATTGATATTGTGTTACGCAATTAGGGTATTGGTCCTGCTGTTAAAAGTAGTCAGTTTACAGTATAAACTGCAATGTGAGTAGCTAGGTTCATGAAAGTATCTTGTATCTAACTCACCATCCATCCTTTGCCAGCCTCCTTATAATATGGGAAAGCGTTGCATATGTACGTGTATATTTCGTTCAGCGTCATCTTGCCGTTCGGCGAACTGTTGATCGCTAGCCTGATCATGCTGGCATAACTGAAAGAAAAGAAAAAAGGTTTTTTTATTATATTTAGGCTTTGGTAAACATTTTCTGGGATTAAGCTTGTCTTTTCGGCCTTTTCTACACGGGACGGTTTCTTTACGCTACGCTAAAACTTGTCTGCCAACAAGCTTCCATAGTGATCCATACTACACTGACGACGTGCCTCATACGCACGGCGAACAAACCGTAATTTCTCACGGTTAGGTAGTTTTTCAAGAAAAATGTGTGCGGAGAGCGGAGTGATGACGGCGCGGCCAAAAAGCATTGCTTTGAGGGTGAACTGTGGTATGGCGACAGACGTAGTGTAGTGAGCATTTTGCGTCTTCATTTTTTTCTTGCATGTCACTTTGCTTCAAGCGAAATTTTTTATAGTTTGTGGAAGAGGTTTTCAGATTTCTTGTAGTCACTGAAATACTTGAAAGTTCAGTGTTGAAAGAAGCTGAATTTGAGGGAGAAGTCCTTTAGAGTAGTTCTTTTTGTTGGCTTTTAATCTAAAGACGCGCCTCTATTGGTTGTGATACCTACTAAATATCCGTTACTGCATTTCACGTAACACCTGTAGAGGCAGGACCCACATTTCACCAGTTATGTTTAAGTCCCTTGTAATAGGGAGTGAGTCTATTACTCTATTACCGGTCTGGTTAATTCCTACATACCAATTTTATCAATAATAAAAATTAAGCATAGCCAATTTATTTGCCAGAACATTCCTAACCCATCTACAGCACAATAAACCCATCATATCAGATACATTGTCTTTTAATCTGATGGATAACACACTACGTGATTAGTGTATAATCTAATGCTTGATATAAAGACTTATCTGTCAGTAAGCTTTACAAATGTTGATAAAAAAATATGTTAAGACCATACTTTGGTGAATTCAATTGTTTTATTAGTCTAGCAGTTTATACTGGCCATTTCCTTGATTATAGGATCCGTTCAAGGTGTTTTTGGTGTAGTTCTGATGGCTTCATAGTTGCCTAAGATTTTTTATGTTACTACCATAGCCCATAAAAAAAAACATCAACTCCGTAGGATACAAGTGGTTCAGATTCAGCTTGCAAGAACTAACTGGGCAAGTTAAATTAACGCTTGTAAAAAACAATATGCCATGACCAATGACAAATTAATTCAGGACTTCAGGAGCTATTGGTCAAGAAATCCTAACACACAAATGGTCTAAATCAATAGTGTGGCCTCTTCGTTTTCCCATTCCATATAAAATGTATAGCATTTATAATTCCATTTATGACATCAACTAGGTATGACGGTTTAATACCTTCGAGAGCCAAACCGTAAGCCCTATGTGAGCCCCCTGTATCTACCTAGAGTACTTACTTACTAAGAGGAACATTATTACTATTTTCCTTAGTCTAATATTACAGTTTACAGCGGGCAAGTTGACTGAATTATGAATCACTGTTCAAGAATCATGTGCCATAAGAAAAAAAAACCTACTAATATTATAAACCTGAGTGTTCTTATTATTTATTGTGCATCATCATCATCTGCCTATCCTTTTCCAAACTATGTTGGTGTCAGCTTCCAGTTTAACCGGATTCATGTGAAAACCAGTATTTTACATGAAGCAATTGCCTATTATATAGGACCTCCACAACCCAGTTACTGGGTAATACAATACACCTTGATAAGACTGGTTACATTTTAATGGCTAAACAGATTTTTCGATAAAATTTGGCACACTGATAGACCAAGACCTGAGTCACAGGATACTTTTTATCCTGGTAGTATATTCCCACACACACACACATCTGGGCACATCTGCTGCATGTCAGACAATCAGTGGGCCAAACTTATGACTCAGTGGGTCCCACTTAATGGCACACAACATCAAGGCAGGCCCAGACGGAGATGGCGGGATGGGCTGGACTCCGTTGATAAAGATTGGCCCTTGGCAGCTCTGTACTGGGAGAGGTGGAAAGAGAGTAGGGAGGTCTTTGCCCAGAAGTGGGACATTAACAGTCAAAAAAAAAAGTGGGATAATTTCAGCAAACACACAGGCTAAAGGTAGTAAACCGTAAAGGCTTGTTTAAGAAACAAGATCTAAAGGAAAAGTAATTGCAGTGTAGTAATTGCAGTAGATTTTATAATGCAACTTCTAAGACCATTGACCTCTTATTCCTAGTAAATATTAATGTATTTTTCCTTAAACCAGATAAAAAATAACCAGAGTACCTAAATATCTTATTACAAGTACCTATGACAGTTTAAAAAGTGTCATGTGTGCCTACCATAGCCATCAGCCATATACCTAGATATAGGGAAGAGATAAGCATAAATTATAAGAGGATTAATTTAGAATATCATGTGTTCTTTATTAAGCTTATCTAAGTATATAATTGTTCCTTGTCAGAAGAAAAGGACAAAGTTTGACGGCCCACCTCGCTGTATTGCCCATGTGGTGAGGGCAATACGCTGGCAGAATAGTCGACAACCGCTCAGTTGCAAATACGGAAAAAAAAAACTTGTCCATTTTATAATAAAGACAGTTGGTACCCAAAATAAACGTTTTGACATGGAGAGACAGGTGGACATCAGCCCATATTGACTACCTAATAAAGACAGTTTATAAAACCTGATAGGAGTCTCGGATCTGTTGCTGTGAATTCTTATCTTATTTGTTGTAGAGGGTCTATTGAATTAACAACAAGCAATTGCATTTGTTGACAAGATATTTAATTGCACATGAATTTCATAAATCTGGAAACAAGGTGCTGAATGAAGAAAGGTGGTAGTGAATGAAGAAAGAACAAGCAACCCGTAGATACCGTGCCGTAGATAACTTGATTATAGTCGAAATGACATTCAAATCAACACTTTGTAGCCTTTTCAAAAATCTGAAACAAGGTTCAAAGCTCCAAATAATAGATTGTGTAGAAAAGTTTCTTCATTACCCGTCAACTGCATACAAAAGTTATGGTGTTGATTGGCTATAACTTTTTTGTCAAACACTCAATGAAAAACTCGTAGCTATTCTGATATCTAGATTTGATTTGGACAGAAAGTATTGCTTGCTTTCTGTGACAGAAAGCAAGAAATTTTTTTTATTTACACTTTTATTTAGTAGAAAATTATTTGTCAACTTTAAAATGTATTTAATTGGACTACAAGTAAGACTTTGATATCAAATCGGACACTAGGTAACTAATATGATAAGGTTCTTCGTGGAATTTCATGATTACTCAAACATTTGCGTTTCAACAACTATAAGACCTGATTGAGTAATCCGTGTGTCAGCATTTCCAATTATATTGCCTACCTCATGAAATCCTCCATTTGCATACATTTCATTACTCATCAATTTAAGGGTCACTTACAAATGACTCATTCACATGTATTAGGAAGTCTTTGAGCTTTTAACATTGGAAAAACCCTTTACCTGTACGCGGGCTTCGCGTGTTTGATTTTATTCGTGTTTTCTTTCTGATCGGCCTCTTTGTTATTGTTCTCCTGCTGCAGGCCGAGCGGTTGCACATCTTCGTACAGGAACCGCGGGATGGGGCCTAGCGGGCTGTGGCGTGGCGGGCCAGGGCTGAACGCAGGGAGCCACTCCACGCCTGGGGAATCGCTCATTGTCCCATCAATATACGCGCACTTTCACCACTCTTCGCGTTCTCATCACCATATGAACACAAAAACATAGGTTTTATCTTCACACTGTGGGCGTAACGCTCTTGCTACCTTTTATGAAGATGATCCTCATTGTAGGACATTGAGAATCCTTGAAATGACGACTAACTTGAACTATTGTCACGAGACTAATGGACACGAACGAACCCAGTATAAGAACTTATAAATACATTAATACGTTGCAAAACACTTAAATTAAACTATCGAAGAACTTAAAAAATGAAAGAAAATCCTATTTTACATGAAAATTGAAATTATTATGACATTTGAGGCACCTACAACAAGGAAAATGGCGGCGTTTTGGGTGTGCTCAGTTCAGAAACGCATTTTGTTGGAATGTACAATCGCGAATTTTATCGTCTGAATTAGAGTATCAATATTATTTCATCTTTCTTTGAGATATATTTATAATGATAATTAAACAACATAGAAACATGCAATAATGCCATTTATAATACTGAAGCTGTAATTTTTATGTTTTTTCCATTTTATTATTCATGGCAACATCAAAACAGGGTGACAGCATGAATAAATTTAAAAAAAACTGACAGTTTGAACAAAGTGGTCGGAAGGAGGACTTGTGTTTTCTGTTCTTTTACTTTTAACGGTTTGTTGACAATAATTTTTAAACGTATAAATTATTTAAGTTAATTTGTGTGTGAACTTTTACTCTATTATTGTGGTGGATTGCTAAGTGTAAGCTTCAACGATGGCGGTGCAGCCAGAAGTCGGTGTGCCCGACTTCGTCCTACTGGACAATTTGACCACCGATACCTTTATTGAAAATTTGCATTTGAGGTGAGTTATTTCTAATGTTATCGTCATCATACTTGCTACTATTTACTGTTTGTTTATTATTGACTCGAAAACTTTAATAAGATTCCCACTTTTATTTATGTTTTTCTAAAAGTATGTTTATGAAAAATAGGATGTTGCTAAATTCTGTACCACTGTGTTATGTGTACCATATTATTATGGCCGAACGCAACAGACTATAAATAAAATCACCCTCAAGTTTTATTTAGGGCTTTGTGGGAGGTAAATAGTGGAAAATGAACTTTATTTTGAACAAAACTGTAACTCACTGGCATGGTATGCAGTTATCATACCGGTTGACCTTGTATTTTTACACCTGTTTCAATAATTAATGTACTGATATTATCTTCATAAAACACAAAGACTACTTAATATTTACTAATGTTTAAGAACTGTAACTTAAGTTTTATTTTGTGGTAACTTTGGAAAGGTTTTGGATATTTTCTATAATTTATGGAAGTTTAATAAAAAATATATCCTAGAAATATTACTTATTAATATTTATTCTATTTTACAATTTGAGTTTAGCCACACAACGAAAACCTCTCTGGGTTTATCTGTGTGATGGGGAGCCGTTCATTGATCTTTTACAAAAATGTTAATTACTACAATGATAGGTACATTAAATACTTTTAAATATTGAAAATAATAATTTGTAGGTACACAACTACATTAGGAGAACATTGAGACATTGCAGATGTTAACAACACTCAGCACTGTTGCTAACATGTGCCTAGTAACACTCAAAACATGCAAAATATTTTATACTAGCTGTTGCCTGCAACTTTGTCTGCAATCCAGGATGAATAGTAGCCTATGTCCTTCTTCAGGTCATGTTCTACCCATGTGCCAAATACTTAAATAAATACATAAATTAATTTAAGAAAAACAATTAAATAACTTAATAATAATGTTATTGACTTGATAACTCTAAATGACATCATTTGTGACTCACTATTGACACACAACATAACAAAATTAGCATAGACAATAATTATTTATCTACAGCTGTTTCTTTTATTAGGAATGTTGACCGAGATGACAACTAAAAAAAAAGTATGGAAAAAAAGACATGTTGTGCCGACCCCAAATAAATTGGGATAAGGGAAGGAGAATCATGTTTAAAAAACAATTCATTCTTCCCATCCACATTAATTCTTTAAATTTTCCTAAGAAATTTCTTTTCAAAGTCCTAAGGCAACATTCCTGATTTAAAATATGAGTTTTTTTTTAATTAGTTTGTTAGTAATTAGGTACTATGCACTAAGAAATAGTGATACTTTTTAAGACACACATGTCATAATATATAGCCAGTGCTGATAGAAAAATAGATGTCATAGAAAAATCTGTTTAAAAACAAAGCATAATAGGTATTATGTAAAGAAACTCTTCAATTACCTGATCTTATAATAAGATAAGCACAACTTAGAATGTAAGATACCAGAGAGGCACCAACCTAATATGGCCCTCCGTCTAATTACCTAACACTAAACAGTCAGTTAAGTAAGAAGTAATTATCATAAGCAGTCAATGGTTAAGAGTTTTTTGTGTTGTTGTTCCCATAGAATATTTTAAAAGTTGAATGCAAATATTTTGTTGTATCATCGTTATTTTTATTGCTGACTGCACTGGTTTTTTACATAAATCTTTGCGTACGTAAGTACTGGATTGTCTGTTCCACAATTAGTTTGTGTCCAGTGCAAGATTGATTGTTGTCATGTCATATTACATCTATTAGATCAATTGGTCCAGTCCAACTAGGATTGTCTTTCGTCTTATTTCTTGACCAATGATTTTTCAGAATCTGATTTAGATCTCTGGCAAATATGCGACGTACTCTTGGACCCTATTAAATATAAATATTGCTTTTGTAAATATTGCTCTAAGTATGGCTGAAAACATTGGGGATTACCCAAGGTTAATGGTCAATTTTACAAATGGCAATGCCGCTTTTTTTTTTTTTTTTTGAGGATAGGAAATCATCAAATGACCCCTCTCACTCTGGGTGGAGTGGAAGGGAGTGTCAGACTCTTACTGACTAAAACCCACCCGTGTTCCTTCCTTAGCCCTTTATGTTCTGGGCCAGCGGTAACCCTTTCGGACAATCCCGTTGGCTTCGGTCCTAACGGGCCCCTTCAGTTGATGCTGACATCTCTTTGAGGCGCGCGTGGAACCCCCTTAGCTTAGCGCTAATAATAGAGTGACATAATATAATTGTAAGCCAAAGCAAGTTAAATTATGCAGGAAGATAAGGAAGACTGTTCCCCACCCGCACCACAATATCATGCCATGCGGGATTCAGGGTTGCCCGGCCATGAGTATCTGATCAAAATAAGTTTTTAATGTTCCGTACAAACTAGATTGTGGCGACATCTATACTGCCGCAAACGAACCATCCAAGACATCCAAACTTCAAAAAGCCTACATCGCGCAAGCAATGTTTACCGCGAACTCTGCAACAACCATCGGCCAGTATACACCTGTCTGGTCGGAGGTTCGCCACTTTTCAATAAAGGATGGGGGAACTATACCTACACCCTGTTGCTCCATACCCTCAAAGGATCGTAGGCCAATCCCAACTTCCATGACTAAGAAATACTAATAATACTAATGATTAGCAAATTAATTTCTTCTTAGCTCAACAACAAATGACAAAATCAGTCCACATGATCTAATCGCTACAAAAATAAATGCATCATGTAATATTTAAATAAACAATGTTTGTTTATGTAATACTAGTCATCTTCCTCGAAAAGGAGGTGCGATTCGGATGCTCACAGCGAAAATAAACAATGAAATAATAAGTAAGTACGTAAATACGTAAAGCAATCTGTGTCACAGCTATTTCTGTAACAACTTCATGAAAGCAGTGCGTTTGAAATAAGTCAGAAAATCTCCTTGGGGTGCTTATTTTAGGCGCACAGATTCAGTAAGAGTCCGTTGACATCCTCTGACGCAACTGCGGTCGAGATGTGGGTTGATTGGTACCTTAGATATAATATCTATGGTCTATAGAGTGGTTTTCGCGGTATGAATATAGCTTGCTGGTCTATTAGTCGCTAGCGCTACTCATCATCATCATCATCTGCCTAGCTTTTTCCCAAGTAAGTTGGGGTCGGCTTCCAGTCTAACCGGATGCAGCTGAATACCAGTATTTTACATGGAGCGACTGCCTATCTGATCTCCACAACCCAATTACTAGGTAATACGATACCCCTTGGTAAGACTGGTTGAAATAGGTATTAATTAATTGTTTTCTAGCGCTACTGCTGAGCAAAAAACTCAATAACAATAATGAGTTCGATTTCCAGCACCCTAATTCCGTTTGTCTACTCATGTGCCCTAATTGTGTAACACTATCAATCGGAATATGAATCATTTTGAAGCAAATTGCTAATTCATTACTTCGTAAGTTCGAAAAATTTGTCTGCTCAATACGTAAATAACGCAATGAATGTTGTTGAACTGTCAAAATGAAACCGATTCCGGGCAAAATGTTATTGAGTTTTTCTATCAGGAATTTATCAGTAGTAGACCGGAGTCTAGATTTGTGCTCGGTGGATAGACTCGCCCCCTATTACATGGTATTTAAACGCAACTGTCGAAATATGACCGCACCTCTGACCTCTACCTAACTCTTTGGAGAAAAGGCGTGATGTCGTGTTATGAATATAGCTGCCGCCTTTGTACAAAGCAATAATTGTTAATTTCCTGCTGACCCATGCTTTTCTTGGACTTGACAATGAAGGATCGCGCGCTGCGAACTTGCGACATATCACCAGGAAATTACATTTCGTTTCGAATCATCTTGTCGTAGTGCGGACATTCTTGTTCCGTCTCGGTTGGAGGTTGTAGTCTTGTCTTGTATTGACGTAGATGATCACACTTATATTATAAAGCCGAAAGTTTGTATGGATAATGGATATAGGTATGTCGGATACTTTGTATAGGTACATGCGGGTAAAACCGCGGGGCGCTACTAGTAAATTATACATATTTAATACTTAAAGGACAATGTATAATTATCTTTCACATACGTCCATATTATTATTACAAAGAGAGCGTTAGTAGGGTTTTTAGTGTAGTACACATTGCATACAAATAAAATTAAAAGGTGTTAGTAAGTAAACAATACAAGTTACACAATAATTACTTAACGCAGGCATTTCCTACCACTCAACCTTTAGGTGAAGCAGAAACAAAATTACTTAGGTAAATTCATAGATATCCGAGGTAAATTACTTTGTTGTGCTAGACGGAACTTTCGCAAATTAGCAGTTTCGCTCCCAAATTCCGTCTGATTGGAATGATTAGGTTGGTCCTAATCATTCTAATCAGACGGGATTTGGCAACATCCCCTACGGATACCATACAGGATAATTCAACTCCCCGAAAATTACCTTCGAGATTCTTTCGTTTGATTAAATAGTGCAAACCATAGATATAAGAATGAAGATTTATATATTGCAAAATAACTTGCTTGTACTTTGAAAGCTAGACTAAGCGAGTCGTGTCTTGGTCAGAACAGCTATTTCGACATCACCTTCTTTTCGGCCGGTCTCATAAATATTCTCATCGCGTTGCATCCAAGTGCCTTAACACCTTTATTTACACTCATTACGATAGCCAGTGTCCTAAGATGACACACAACTCTGATGTCATCGCCCAAGGTGCCGACTGAGTGGCCTTTCATCGTGTTTTCCTTGTATTATTGTTTGTTTAATGTTATAAAAGAACTGAGTACACCTTGTTCTATTGAAAAAATATCGTAAGGAAGTATAATGCGGTCTTTATTATGAATTGATAATGCGATTATCATTACCACCTTCGTCGTTGAGCTAGGCTATAAGTACACGCTTCAATATTTCTTGCAAAAACGAAACGACCGCGAGTTACGAGTGTAGGTCGTAGGTTCGAACCCTGACAGGCGCTTTATTTTATGCAAATAATTTCATCACAACTGCTCTCAAAACGGTAAATGAAAACATCGGGAGGAAACCGGCATGTCCTAGAACCAAAGATTCGAAGACATGTGACATCTACCAACCCGTACTGGGCCCGCGTGGTGGACAACGGCCCACTCCCTCTCACAGAGAGAAGGCCTGTGGTCCAGCACTGTCCAGCAGTGGGAACATTATAGGCTGAATATGCTTAAATAAATATTCAAAACAAACTTGATCTGACGGTGGTTCCAAAATCCCATTATCTTGAAATAGAATAGACTGAACAGAAGGCACCGCAAATACCAGACATTTCTCGCAACCGCGCAAAATTATATCAACAGAACCACAGTATAAAGATCATACAGTATTGTAACTCGGCCGTAACCTTGAAATAAATGCCTACAGCCGCGCGGTACGTAAACATGCGATAGGGCTGCCCGCCTCCAGCATTTTAATTACATTTGCCTACTTTGTGTTTCCATTTAGTTTTGTTATTGTATTTTACTGTGTGTACATAAATATTAATAATAAAAACCACTTCTTTACTTTGAATTTTACAAACTAACAAAACAAAACACACATGCCCCGAGGTTTTAACACAAGCGTACCTACCGTATAATGATTCATGAACCGCCTATAACTACCTATTTCACTCGTGTCTATCAATTTCCTTTACTCTATTCACTTTATTTATTAATCCAGACATCTTTTTTTTCGGGAGATAAAAGGAAATACTTATCCATTAAAAAGACACACATTATGTACCTACCTACTAGTAAGTAAAATTATTTTATAGTCTTACCTTTCAGAGTTTCCAGGTAATCTAAAAAAAGTTATCTCTGGATGCGTTATTGACGAATTCATGCAACCAAAAACAGCACAATATATCCTACTCGTCATATTAAATATGTACTTCAATTTATTTTGCGCGGTTATTGTTAAAAAAAACAACACACCGTCCTTTCGTCACTGCGGCACAGTCGCGACTGTCTGCATGCCAAGCGCATGCCGAGGTCGAGGCGCGTAGGTATAGCTCGCGTTTCGTCCGTTTGTATGAAGTCGAAATACTGTATATCTTTATACTGTGACAGAACCTTACACAATACAGACTTACCACATAAGTTAAATCAGTAGCTATTCTAGTTCACCCTACTGACGTCTCCATCAGTCTCGAGGTAGACCACAAAATGCCTGTGCCTTGGCCGTGAGTAAGCGTTCGATGTTTGAATTTCAAGCTGCATTTTGAAGTCTCCAAGATGGTTGGATTTTATGCCATTCCTTTGAAATACTGCCGGTGAGGCTGACACCTATTTAAATAAAGTGCAGTAAAAGAATTTATGGTTTTCCGCCACTTTGACGACTTCAAAATACTGTTATGTAAATATAAAGGTAATCTGTCGTTAAATTTCTTTTACTTGAAATCTATTAAATTAAAGTTTTCTTACTATGTTAAACGTGTATATCGACGACGAGACGAGTTTAACCTACGATATTGATAGAAAACGTTTAAAACATGAAAAGTATTACCAAATGTTTACCATTATCATAATAACATCACGCCTGTATTCTCCGAAGGGTTCGGCAGTGTACCTATAGTCCTATAGTACACCCATCTTTCGCAAATTATGTTTAAGTCCCATGTAATAGTGGGCGAGTCCCTTGCCATCACCCGGGCACGAATCCAGACTCCGGGCTGCTACTGAGAAAATCTAGATTAAAAAAAAAACCCATAACATTTTGCTCGACCCGGAGATCGAACCCAGGACCTCGTGGTCAGCAGTAGCGTTTGTGACCACTAAACCAACTAGGCAGTAAAATATATCCATACTCATCATCTGCCTAGCCTTTCCCCAACTATGTTGGGGTCGGCTTCCAGTCTAACCGGATGCAGCTGAATACCAGTATTTTACATGGAGCGACTGCCTCCACAACCCAGTTACTGAGTAATACGATACCCCTTGGTAAGACTGGTTGTCAGACTTTCGGGTTTCTGACTACTTGTAACAACTGTCAAACCGTGTCAAAGATCCACGAATGACAGCCGGGACCAACGGCTTAACGTGATTTCCGAGGCACGGAGGGGTCTTCGGTATATCACCCATCCACCGACCAACCGCGGCAAGCGTAGCTTAACCTGATCGATCGACCTTAGTGTGAGTTTTTTCACTCACGTTCGATTGCGAGCGCGTTAGAATTTTATATGGGAAAAGTTATAACGCCACCTGGTGGTCACTAGGAGAAACCTAATTTCCCATACAAAATTCTAACGCGCACGCAATCGAACGTGAGTGAAAAAACCCGCTTATTTTTATTTCTTTCTTAATTGCAAAATAGTTGGGCAAACGTCATCTAAAACTATTCCAAATTTCAAGTTGATAGTTCTTGAGATATCCAGCTGTGACAGACAGACAGACTGACTCTCACTATAAGGGTTCCGTTTTAGTATTTTGGTACGGAACCGTAATAACGGTCACAGTCTCCACCTACCACAAATGATTTATTTTTAACCGCCATCCTAATTGTAAAGTAGCCAGTTAATTTAAATAAAGATCGATCAAAATGGATCTGTTTACTTATCAATATCTAATGCAGCATATGGAACCGGTTGAACTTGGTGTTGCGTGCCAAAATGTTCCGGTTCAGCTCCCAGACAGAATATACTCGCGTTGCAAAAAACAGTTCACGTTTCTGGGAAATTGACCTGGAAATGTTGTCTTTATGACTCTCGTCACTGACTATCTCTGCTTTATTAACGCAACATTCTGCTGTGTGCCTGTTTATTTTTTCGCTAATTCACTATTCTGGATATTTAAACAAGCAATGTGCAAGCCAGCACATTTTTCTGTGCATTTCGGAAAAAGGAGCCTAATTACAAATACATGGTGTTTGTAGTGAAACATTCCAAATTCACAATGGCATAACGCCTCTAGTGGTATTTCCTCATCATATTCAGCCTATAATGATCCCAATGCTGAGACAAGCCTCCTCTATGAGAGGGAGTGGGCCATAATCCACCATGCGGGCGCAGTGCGAGTTGGTGGATGTCACATGTCTTCGAATTGTCGGTTCTAAGACATGCCAGTTTTCTCATGATGTTTTCCTTCACCGTTTTGAGAGCAGTGGTGATGAAATTAAATACACAAAGTTAAGCCTGCCTGGGTTCGAACTCCCGACCTAAAACTCAGTAAGTCGGAGCCGATACCACTGGGCCACCACTGCTCATAATTATATTATCGAATTTATATTATCTTTCTATATTTTACTTGAATATCATGGTGTTTTCCGTTTCTCAGGCTTGAATTCTCCTCATTGATGTCGGCTTCCCGTGGGAGCTTCAAAATTTCCCAGCCACTATTGGCACAAAAAGTGTACCTTCACAGCGCATGTCTGGTTATATTTTATAGCTGGTTGAATGTGGTTGCAGACCGATTTGTAATTATGTGTGCAATCTTAGCTACGATTGTTTGCTTATCTAGTTTTTTTTTTATTTTAGCTTGCGAATTGCAGTGCCCCTGAATTACTAAAAGCCTAGACAACAAAACTGAAATCTTTCGCGCCAACTTGCTTCCTCAACAGATGATTGCAACATTTTCGGGAGACGTCCAACTCCAGCAATGGACAACGACAGACTGTTAAAGTCAAACTATCTTTCGCAGTGTGATCTACCTTCCCTTCAACACATTTCAAATTAGGAACACATTAAAAACATATTTAACCCATTGTAAAATCTAGGCCACCATCACAACTCATAAGAAGTCACATTAACAAAACAGTACTTGTCAAATACTTTCACGGCATGCGCACACGCACATTAACGAAATAGGTCGCATCAGTTTAATGGTTTATTAATAACGTATTTGTTGCGTATGGTATGAGAGAATGCAGTCAGTATTGCAGTATGAGTAGCCCGTTCGTTTATTGACATGTCGTAAAGCCAGTGGGGTATTAAATAGGCGTTCCAGCATTCCTTTCTGAATGGTGCTGGTGGTGCTGGTCTAACCATAGCATAAAGGGTATTATTCTAAAATTGAGTCTGCGGAGTAATTGCGTAACATACTATCAGTAGCAATAGCTTCATTTTGACAGTTCAATAACATTCATTGAGTTATTTACGTTGTTGAGCAGACAAATTATTCAAACATATGAAGCAATGGATTAGCAATATCCTTCAAAATGTTTCAGATTGAGATTGATAGTGGTTGATGGCAGTCTTAAAACTTAAAATTACTGAGGAGAGGTGATCATTCTTAAGTGAATCACTGACCGAAATGACCATAACTCCAGAGGAGTTGAAAACTAAACAATTTTTAAAGGAGTTATAAAGGTTTATGGCGACAGAGAGCTGCCGCCATAAACCTTTATTCAAAAACAAACCGTTACATGTGATGTTGAAATGACGAACATGACGGAGCTGTTTCATCTTACTGTACTGGAGAAATACTTAAATTCTAGGAATAATCTAATAAACAGTGGTCCGAATGGTTTCCGTAGTGGTCCAAACCGTTGCATTAGTACACAAATGAAGCAAACCTTGCTGACTGGCTAATATTTTCTCCTGTGATAGCTAAAAAGAAAAGAAAGAAAATACATTTATTGGCTGTAAACATGATGAACTGGTCCTTAGCAGCTTTGAACAGAGGGAAGTGGAAAGAGGGTAGGGAGGCTTTTGCCCTGCAGTGGGACATCACAGGCTAATAATTATAATAAACATGATGCAAAGAAAAAACCACAAAAAAATAACAAGGGGGGGGAATATGCGTCACATCCACGCAAAATACTCAGCATATATACCTAATACTGTAACCCTATGCGAGATTGAACCAAAGTGCTTGTATCCAGCGACAGCTGACGTTTGAGTACAGCCCGTCACAAACTATGCTCCACCTATCCTGCCCTTTGTGCCCCAAAAGATGCAGCCAAAGTGACATCAGGGACATATTAGTATGGGTTGTTGGCCCAAAACTTCGCTACTTCCACGGCGTCATCGGTGGCAGCGCAGACCTCTGCTAATATTATAATGCATACTAATATTATAATTTCGAATGTAACTATCGTCTTTCTGTCTGTCTGTATGTTAACTTTTCACGCCTAAACCACTGAACGGATTTCGATAAAATTTGGCACAGAGATAGATTGCATCCCGGGGAAGGACATAGGATAGTTTTTATCGACATACCTCGCGGGTGAAGCGGCGGGCGGAAGCTAGTATTTAAATAAATGTTGTGCCAGCGACACGATGAAGAAGAAGAAAAAATAGATCGCTCGTAAAAAAAAAAGAAAAAAAAAAAAGACCGATCGTTCGTTCGTCGATAGATAGCTCGTGTCTACAAGCGAGAAGAAAACTGTAAACACTTAGCATATACTTACTTAACCACATCAATAACATTATCCATAAAGCGCGCACATCTTCATACGCAAACTGGATGCCTGGACGCTAATTGACCGGCTACTAATTAAGGACAATGGGGCCAGTTAGCCGACTACCATGTGCTGCATATTTGCATTTAACTGCACATATTATATCCGTTTTACGGTCTTCGGTTGTTTAGGCATGTGAGTAGTCTAATATTACGTTACGGCGCATGTGCTGGTTGAAGAGAGGTTGCGTTGTAACTCGCTGGATAGTAACTGGAGTTATGATCCAAATAACTATTACTTATCAGATTAGAGTTCATTATATCAGCATGTACCTAAACGTCTTGTGCTGAATTTTGTCCTAAATAAACTCTGCTCATTTCTAAGAATAAGATTTTTAAGAACAATTATCTCGGGAACTTAATGCTTTTTGTCTGGATTCCTATGGAAGTATTGGGTTTCCCCAATCAACACAATCATACTTTCTCAATATAAATAAGTGTTGTTATTCATGAGCATTCATCCACTGTTGGAGCATAGCTGTGGCATAGCAAAAACAAATCGATCCTACCATCATCAACTATCATCTTTCTCATCCAAACTAATAACTTTACCACTTGACTGAAATCCTTACTTTCAGTCGTACAGTGACTGCACTATTCTTTTAGCCTTGTGTCCCAGGACTCACGTAATATTAGTATAACACACCTTCCAATATATAAATAAAAGGATAATAAACGTATTATTGCAATCCTTAGAACGGCCTTTCCTTTTGGTGTCCCCTTTGACCTTATCATCCACATTATCACATTTTCGACAACAATGGAAACATGGCCAGCCTACACACCTATTGGCAACATTAGAAACATCTCAAGTACTTCTGACAATCTTTCAATGCCCTCATCACACAGGCACGACTGCACGAGTCACGACCGCACCTCTCTAGTAAAACTAAAAGTATTTAGATAAAACAAACGTAGTCACGTTTCTAACACCACTAAGCTAGCCAACTAATTATCTCTACACAATGGTATTAGCACGTGTCTTAGCTGATGATGTCACTAAATATTGCTACTTTAACTCAAGAGTTATATCTTCTGGCCGAGTTTAAAGCCTCCTCTTCACGTCGACAGATTCATCAGCAGATGGTTATCTGCAAATGCGTCCGCCGACGTGTAGACGGGGTAATTTGCAAGTCTGTGGTAGGTATTTGACGTCTGCAGATGCATCTGTCACCAATCCATTTGTTGTCGATTTTTGTGGCACGGATCCACGGAATAGAAAAAACAAGCACGGATCAAAGGTTTTCAGCGCGAGCGGCCGACGTGTCCACACGTCAGACGATGCATCAGTATTATCGTAGTCGTGAATGAGAGTGCACGCGTGCGTCTTGCAGTTTCTTTTTCTCGTTTACCTATTAATCTCGTTCGCTGAAATGTCTAATATGAGCACAGACGAAACATTTAAATTTCTTGAGTTATATCAAGGAGAAAACTGCCTGTGGAATTCGAAAAATAAGTTCTATAAAAATAAAAATGCCAGCATCCACCACCTTCTTCTTTTCCATTTCTTTTTAATAACTTTACGTGCTCCAAAAAAAAAAAACGGCCATAGTGAGCTCTGCGCTGCCCCCGCCGTGGAAGTGGCGAAGTTTTAGGCCAACAAAATTTTATACAATCGCTACTTCGTCGTATCGCGCCATCGACACGGAGAAGCAGAATGAAAGGGACAGAAAATCTATCTTGATTAATCTTACATTGTCAGTTGCAAAGAGATTCAAGGTTAATTGTTCGTGACTTGTAATTGAGACATGATGTCTCGATCTTTTTGCTGCATACTTTTTCTGGATTCGTGACTAAACCCAACAGCCATTATATTGATACATGTTCTGCTACAGCGACGTTTATTTATTGCTTTTGTCATCACGATTATTTTCTTTGTCTGGACGATAGCATTCAATAGAAAAAAATAAGTTAACAAAAACTTTTGAAACTCATCCAATGAAATGAAATTGTTTATTCTGTAAATAGGATCCCACCAAAAACATTTTCATGTAAAATGTTGCCAAGACGAGACCACATATGGCTCGCACTGCCAAAAAGTTATCAGATCTCATGTAGAGCCAAGCTTCTAACTCTACACGCCCTAACTTCACAAACTCTACACCTTAATCAAAATATGAGGCTTGGCCGTTTCGTTGAGTGGATCAGTGCAAGCATTTGTCAATAATCGTGTAGCTCAACTCAGAACTTGAGGAGCTCAACGACTCGACGAAAGCACCTTCCTTCGATTCTATAGCAGCATCTATCTATAGTTGAATATGACACGGTGCGGAATTTAATAAACCTTTTTCTTCTTGCCCTTTCTATTTGTGCTTCCAACAGTACAATGAACTATACCCGTGACATTTACACCACACTATATCATAGTACAGCCACTAACACAAGTGTTCACGTGATCTTTTTCGTACACAACAGTGTTTTTATGCTCTGATTCACTGTGAAAGGTCGTCGCGGTCGTAGTGTGGGCGACGGCGACGACGGCGACGTGATTCGTGACGAACCTTTTTAGAAGTAATTACCTAAGTACATACATACATCATTAATTCATTATTCTTCATCATACGAATCTCTTAAGGACCTACGCATATTTTTATTTTAGTCTAGGTGAAAAAAAGCTTGGTGTAAAAAAATTCATCACTCATTTCATTTCCCACGTCTTTCTGTCCAGTGCCGTAAGTCTGATTTACTGACTGTTGATTTTGGCCCTCTTTCTCCATGCTATTATTAAGCCTCGTATTCGTGGTAAACAAAAGTTTCGCAACATATTTTTGTATTTCTTTGCTCCTGGCAATAGGGAGTGTTGTACACTTTTAGGTGTGGAAAGGTTGTGAAAGTATCTAGCAACATTTGAAGTTTAAAGACAAGTTATTTTGCTCAACTTTATGCTTGTTTGCATTGTAATTTATAAGTTTATAACAGAATTAGAGACACGCCAACTTGTTATTTTTCCGATTATATGTGAGTTAGTTATTTACGGAGACTCTGCTCCTTCCATGTCAACTGTTAAAAAGCGGGCAGCTGAATTTAAAAGTGGTCGCACGGCCCTCGAAGATGACCCACGTGAAGGATGGCAAAAAGCTGAAGCCACACCGGAAACCATCGAAAAAGTGCATGAAATCGTGTTGAACTATAGGTGAGTGATGGTGAGGGAGATAGCTGAGGCTGTACGGATATCAAAAGAAAGGGAGGGAAACGTCTTGTACACAGAATTAGGGATGAGAAAACTCTGCGCAAGATGAGTGCCGCATTTGCTGAATGTCTTTCACCAGGACAACAACCCACCCTTGGCGCGTTGACAATGAGAAAACTGCGGGATTTGGGGTACGATTTGCTCAGCCACCCCCTATTCTTTTGTTTTGTCACCCTAAGACTTCCAACTGTCCCCAAACTTGAAAAAAAAATGTTTCTGGGAAGCCCTTCGCATTCAATGAAGAAGTTGAGCGGGCCGTAGATATATAATTTCACAGCCTTCCAGATTCTCATTTCCGGGAAGGAATACTGCTGTTGGACAAGCGCTACACCAAGTGCGTTGAAGTCAAGGGAGATTATGTAGAAAAATAAAATATTTTTTTAACTGAAAATCACAGTCTTTCATTATCAGGCCGAGAACTTTTTACCTTACCCTCGTACGACTATCGAGTATGTATAGAAAGATATAGATATTCAGAAGAAAATATTTCTGGATTTTTCTACTACATAGATATTGTCATATTCATTCAGGTCGATATCACCTGTAAAGCAGACGGTAGTCTGACATCTGTAGATACAATGTTATTAGTATAGGTAAACTGGTGATGATATGGTATTTTAACTGAGGAAAATCGCTACGTGAATAAAATATTTAAAAAAGATATACACTTATATAATATTTTATTTCACATAAACCTGAGAGAAGTTAGGTGCACGGTTCCAATTGGTTGTTTCCATAGAAGAGCCGACAAGAAACTCCACGGTTACTCTTTTAAAAATAATTGGCTTTTACAATGTTTTCAAATTACAGTTTCAACAGGTATGGGAAGACAGTGTAGTTCAAGAAGCACCAATACCTGGCTCTCACTCGTGGCATTAATGTTTCAAGTTTTTAGTCATAATATTATCTACATACGCCATTCAAAGTTACGTGCTGGTATTCAGTTATACATGGGTGACGGAAAATATGTTTCAGGGAAAAATACCTTCCTTACAATAATATTATGTTACATTTATTCAATTCACCGTCACAGTTCGCCATTAACGTCATCAAAATAACATGTAATGTTTCCCTATATTTCATAACGAAACATGACTATGATTTGTTATTTGTCAACACCTATATGTATACCCTGGTAACTAATTAGTCAATTATATTTAATTGAACTATGATGAATAATAATAGATAGTGGGCAATTTGCATGCACCTGTTCATTCATATTGGACTTATTGTAAATCACACATCTTAAAATTGATTGTACTATAAGAAGTCCATATTTGTTTTAGTTGTTGCTGGACTTTTCAGATCGCACGAATTCAAGATAATATTCGGAAGATTCCCAATAGAATGCATGATGCACTCTCGCTCTACTATTTATTTCTGAGGTGGCTTTCTCACTTGCTGAAATACCTGGAAATGGTAATACCCTCCATCCCCAACCCTTCTGCCTCCCAGTTTTGCTCATTAATTTCTGTTGTTAGAATGAACAGCTCGTGGCTAAATTATAACAACCGCACGCACGGGTCGATCGAAGTTTAACTACGCTCGCTGCGGTCGGTTCATTGATGGGTGACCACCCATCACATACCGAGACCGCTCCGTGCTTGGTTCCGGCTGTCATTCGTAGATCTTTGACAATCGTTACGGGTAGTCAGAAACCCAAAAGTCTAACAACAAGTCCTACCAAAGGGTATCGTGTTACCTAGGTATTGGGTTGTGGAGGTCAGATAGGCAGTTGCTCTATGTAAAGTACTGGTATTTAGCTGCATCCGGTTAGACTGGAATCCAACCCGAAGATAGGTAGTTGGAAAAAGGCTAGGCACATTGATTGATAGACTGATCGGGAAATGACAGGACTACAGATTTTCCCCTGCATTATTAAGTACAAGAAATAAGATAGGTATTATGGAAACAATTTATTGTTATGTGCTTCAATGTCAGTCTGCTATATTGCTGCAGTGGTATCGTTATCTCCAGATACCGATCGATTAAGTATCGATGGGTTTCGAAAAATTGATTGTACATTGTTATCACTGTTATCAGATACTGTGAATGCCACTTCTGACAGGAAAATTTTGTATAAGTAGGTTTTTTGTTGTGACAAACATTTGAAATCGCCTTGGTTTATGTATGACCATACGGTCAGAATGAGCATAAAAGGCTGTTGGTAACGTATGTTTAAGACCTTCAACGACGCACCTGTGCAGTTAAATGCTCCTATTAATTAGCTTGATGAACGGAAATGTAATACTTACCTAGAGAGTTGAAGACTTTTATTTCTTCGTCTGAACCATCTGCTCTAAAGGCTTTAAATCTGCTTCTTATTGCACAAAACGCAAAAATCAAAGGAGACAGGTCCTAGAGTAGAAAGAAGTATTCAAAGGGCTCATTTTTCCAACGCCAGATAATCATATCCGAGGAATAATTTTGAATTTTTGACAGTTCTTCCATACAAAGTCTGTCAGACGTCAATTTTATTCCACGAATAAAAATTATCTGTCGATTGAAAACTCAGCCCTAAGAGTGCTGCAGGGTTCTTTTGGCGCCTGAATGACCTTGACAGGGGGGCGTTGTGGGAGAACATTTTTTTACGTAGACCTTTGCGAAATTGTCACAGAAATTGTATCGACAAATCAAGATGGCGACGTAAATTCCGATTTTGGCCACGCGCCAGAAGAACCTAGAGTTGTATCTTTATCCTTCATTCATCCATCACCCTCACCACACGACCCTCCTTTTCCTGTACCTCCCGGCAAATAACAAGGACATCCGCACACGATCGTTCTGTAGCCACAAATCTTTTGGCTGTCGCGAATTGTCTCTGGTCCCGCGTCCGCTCCGCTCACATGGTCTAATGAACAATAAGTGCTCGAGACATTAGCGAGGTCGCTGACCGGGTCCTATGGTGAGGTGGGTTTAATGACGGAGCGAGGAGTGGAGCGAATCGCAAACAGTGAGCGGAATCAAGTATATGAAGAAAGAAAGACATCGGTTCAGCTGCTGCAAAAGGGATTAACATCCATAGAATTGAAAAACTTGACATAGAAAACAGATTGTATGATTTACGGCTGCATCAAATACGTTCTGGGGTTTAGACCAGCATAACACCAGCCGAGGTACGCACTAGTCTATCTGATTTTGTTCATGACTGTTTCCTCTTCTGGCCCGGTGTTAATAAATCTTTCCAATATGTGTATTTAGCATTTATAGATATTTTGCCTATCAACAAAGTCACATAAACCCGGGGTTGGAGATCTTATCAAGTTTACGGTGATGTTGGGTACTTAATTAAAATTTTAATGAGGACCTAAGCTTATCAGATCATTAATGAATGATATACTTACGTAAAGGTTTTCCTCTTCATCTTTAAGGTGGGTTGAGAGTTCTTTATAATTTACGGCTATTCCTTGTGAAAAGCTCACCTTTACATGCCGAGGATACAAAGACAAAAGTGCATTGGATACAAGCATACATATACATACAAGGTACTTGGGCGTTAATTTGGCACATGGAGATTTAGAAAGAGACTGTCACTTATGTACGTACATTCGTGTGACAGACTTGATGCCTCAACAAAGCCGACATTTTTCTTAAAGTCCATAATATGCCGACTATTCTGTAAAAATCTCATCGTGAAAACTTAGGTGAAGAAAGCTGTCAATCTCTAGCTAGGTGGGATACCAGTTCAGTTCAAGTTCACTTCACCTAAGTTTTCATAGTAAGATTTTACAGCATTATACCGATAGTACTTAGTTTACCTGCGTTGTCCGCTCAGCTAGTGGTGGCACCTCGCTTATAAACAGTCTCGTCTATGATTGCGCGAATGTTCACGCCGATTACGTTGACAAGGGTTGTTGCAAACACGGAAGCTTTCAGAGAACATACTTACGTTCTTATGTCAGTTAGGTTTGCTTATTTTATTTCTTGTGGAGGTTGAAATGAGGCTTTGAGTTGTGTTTTTTTGGCTTGGTCTGGGTTAGGTTTACGACTTAGCGATAAGTAATATAATTTGTATTTATTAGTCCGCTGACATACTTCGGCAGATAATAAAAGAGTACTTAGATAAAAATTACTTATTTACCTAATAGGTTTAGTAGTGCTGCTGATTTGAATTTATACATGCAAATGATAACTGTCATACTCATTAATATAGTGCGGCCGACGACGAGAGAATCCGTTCTTGACACCTGTCAGTTTCATACAAACGAATACGCGTTTAGCGAATTTGATCTTTATTAGCTGCTAAATGATTGAGCTGGATGGTGCTGATCCACGCGTCATGTTCGTGAACTGGGGCCGTCGTTGAGACTGGTCATCTCATAACTGCCAAGACTTATTTTTCATCTTTTATTTTGAATTGTTTCTTCATTTGTTTTTTTTTACATTGTTCTCAAATATATATATAATTTTGTAGAAGCAACAAGAATAATGTACCCAGGATTTTGTAATATCTTGATCTAAAAGAGTGTCCAAGGAGTTTCTTGCCCGTTCTTCTCCATAGAGATCTACGTTTTGGAATGGGCAACTATCTTCAACTTTCTGACTAACTGACCGACTATTTAATTTTGACAATTCAAAAGTGCCCGTAAGTACATGGTTTAATTGAAATAAATGGTTTGAGTTTGCTAGAAATGTCGCACTGCCAGGTGTCAGGAACATAACAAAAAAATATGATAGCTTAAAAATAAACCTACCTATACCTACATTATGAATTCATAGGGATCCATAACTTTATCTCACTTAACTCGCACTCTCTCGAAGGATACGATCCCTCTAGAAATATTCAATCTCGTTAAAAACATAAAAGATTACTACTTACCAAAGTTTATAGTTCTGAGCCTTGGGTAAAGTAAAACATATACTTACATCAGAAACTTTATGTTCAACAGACTTTTACATATTGAATATTGTGTACTTTACAACTGCAAGCAACTAGGCACACGTCATGTAATTCATAATATAATGATCACTTTTCGAAGTTACTACTTTTAGAAATATAGGTACTAAATTGTTTTAAGGTAAGTAAAATATTTACTTTGTGCAAAGCAATTTCTAAGAAATTGCTTAGCCAATATCCTCTTGAAATTCTTCCAGATTTATGAACATGAAGGAATCTTAATAGATAAAAGTTACTGTACAAACTGCCTTTTTTAATTATTTATAATCAAAAACATTGTTCACTCTTGCATTTTGACTCTCGGTCTATAGCGGAACGAGTGGGAAATAAAAAGTTGCAATTGCCACCACTGGGGAGGAACGAAACTTTTTTTTCCCACTCGTGCCCAGTGGGAACGACGGGGCGGGGACGCCCGGGAATAAACGCCGTTCCCGTCATAATTAAAGTACAAGGAAAAATATATAAAATTATTTAAATTACAATCTACAGTAGGCAACCGATTTGCAGATATGAACGACTAAAATACAATAAAGTATCACGCAATTGATTGGAATTACCATACGTTAACTATTCCTAAATATAATCATAGCATACCTAATCAGCATATAACGTTCTCACTGCTCGGACACAGGCCTCCTCTCTATCTATGATAGGGAGTTGGCCGTAATCCACCACGCGAGCCTATTGCGGATTGGTAAATATCACAAGTCTTTGAATTTTTGGTCCTAGGACATGCCGGTTTCCTCGCGATGTTTTCCTGCACCGTTTTGAGAGCAATGGTGATGAAATAAATTACACAAAGTAAAGGGCCTGTCTGGGTTCGAACTTACGACCTACAACTCGTAAGTCATTTACGAATAATGGTCCCAGTAAAACAGCCATAACCATAGAGACGTATAAACCAGATTACATCGGGCAAATAGACACGAGCCTGGGATGTATCTAGATAACCATAATTATTAACCATGCATCAGAATAGTAAAGAAAGCATAATACAGAACTAGAGAAGCGCATCTATCTCATTATAAGTGTATAGTCTATGATACAGAAATTAAAATAAAGATATAGGTACTTACCTAGCAAGAACTGATTATGTCTTTACAAAATGATATGAGGTAATAAAACACAATATTTACTTGTTTTCTGCAAGTCTGTCTGTGGCAAGCTATAGAGGTCATACAACACTGACCGCAAGATGACGAAGCTATGAGGGCCACGGAATGTTATGTCAATGTACGCCTTTATGTTTGTTTCACTATACCTTCTCTACGCTATAGCAGGTAGGTGCGAGGTATTTGTGGTACGTAAGAATTCCGTTATGCAATGTCTTGGTGAACTTTCATGGTAATGTTAGTTGCCATCAATACCTCAATGACTCGGCAATCTTCGGCTCCGAATTTTGTATCATCCATGCTTGCGTTTGCGATTATCGTGCTCTCACGGGTACCTACTCTCAAATTACAACCAAACTAATAAGTGGGTGATAAAATTTTCAGTGTCTGCAGAATAAATTAAAAATTCTATGAAGTAGGATCAAGGATGGCATAATTATACAGCTTTTCTGATAACGCAATTTCCGAAACCAAATGTAGGTAACAAAATAACTGAATCTAAAAGCAAAATAAATAATTCAAATAAATCCCATAATCCTTGAGAGCAGCTATAAGAGAGAAAAGGACGAGTATATTAATAAACATTATGACATTCAAATACCGATGGGTTCCACAAGCAAAACGCCTGGAATAGTAGCGGGATGAGACGACACTCCAGAAATAGACGCAGGGCTTTTGACATAACGTTGGATAACTGAATTGGATTCTTGGTAAAGATTTTAGAAATGTTTCTACTATTTAAACGAATAGTATTATTGATACTCTGAAGCTGGTAAGTGGGTATAAGAGCCATAGTTCAACGATGATATGATTGAAACTTGCCTGATGTAATTTTTGTACTGATTTAAGAATTCATTCGGATCGCACCTTATTATATGCTGTCGAAATTGGGTGTACTACAAAGTATAAGTACACCTCTGCCTTACCCTCTGTGGATTACAGGCGTGATGTTATGTTGAGAATTCATGGAATATCGGACAAAGAAAGAATAACTATTTAAGATTTTGTTGATTATAACACTGTTGAAGACAATACAGCCGAGGCCTGACGCCGAACTCTAGGATAATAAATTAACAAACACGAGGTAAACCGAAAGCGAGCCGCTTTACCTCAATCACTACCGTAGAATAACAACTGACCTGACCATTCAACTACAAAGGATGATTAACGTATGACTCACGCTAGGAAAACAAGCTATCTACTAGAGACGCCATGTTTGAGCCAAGAATATCGTGAACCCTACTTCCTTACATTTTTCGCGGCAAGGACGCTTGAAGCGCAGCGTAACTCAGCGGAAGCGCTTTATACATCCACACACACGAAGAAACGACGCATCTATGGCCTCGGCCTGGGTCAAGAGCTTGCGCGAGTGGTAAGGCGGGCGCGACAAATCAAACAGATGAAACCGTCGTTTGCGTCCATATTGAAGTGACTATGAAAGGTGCCTTGTGCGACGGCACTGAGCTGGCCCACTACTCGTATTTTTCAAACGATGAACGTTTGCCTACCGTCCCGTTGCTGCCATACTGACAGACCTGGCTAGCCAGCGACTGCCTATTGTTTTATCCTGTGGAAATACGTCTAGCCTCTACTGCCACGCTACAACAACTCGCTATACGCTGCGGTCATCTAACCGCGCCCGCCACCGCACCCGCTACCGCCATAGTCAGCGCTAGTACACACTGGACGAGGCCTATTACTGCCTCAAGGAAAGTGATCTCTTAATTGCATTAGTGTGAGTTTCTTTGAACGTGATTTGCATCTGTGCCGGTGACCTGCTAAATTTGAATTCGTGCATTCTGTTCACGTTACTGTCATAATGTTCTGATTTGTTTTTATGCTTTCATTGCCAGTTGCCAATGACATGTTGAATGGTTTTGAAAGGAATGCTAGCAATGTGTGTTACCTTATTGATCTTAGTTAACTCCTGTTTGAACGAGTTCACTGTAGTTTTTGGATGGTTTCCTAATTAAATTGTTGAAAGGAAAGTGTAATTCAGACTTGATGATTATAGGGACGTAGTCGGGAATAACAGCAAATCATTACTTTCCTGTACCTAATCTAATATCCATATTTGATGATAACCAGTTAATTTACAGCGTAATACCTAAATTCCTATAAACGCAGTCATTTCGATTCATTACAACAGTAATTCCGCTTCATGTGTAATAAAAAGTTATTCGTCCTTCATTTGCATCTGCTAAAGTAGTTTTGCCTTTACATTTATTCTCTTTGAAATCAAATAAATTCTCAATTGTTTTGAAGCGATAATACTGCAAGTCTGCAACATTTATCAAGTTCGTCTGCTACTTGATGTATATAATTATGATCGTGAATCGTGTCTCAATCTATGTTTTATCGATCCATGTCTGCCGTTTAGTTAGATTGATGAGCCGATTTTGCTGGAGCGTCGCTGATGTAATATTTATGTTATGAGTTTTTGCATTTTCTTTAGTAGTGTGATTTTATTTGTCTAGTGTCTTGGATATAACTGATGCAACAGTAGGAGTCTTATCTAATTTCTCGTTAGTTGCTGGAACAGTTTTTTTTAGTATTGAATAAGTGTTTTTATATAAATCCTTAACCTGCTTTATAACTTACTCCTTAAAAACATCTCTAAGTACAATTTATTCCGAAAATTATATGCATGTCCTTCAAAGAACAGTATTTCCACTCACAACCATACAAAAAGCCAGATGTTCAACAGCTCAGTCATCAAACAAGACATATTATAGTCGTAATAAGTAAAATTAACAACACACAGACATAGTTATTGTAATAAGTAAATGCCTTAGTGAATCATGTTAAAGAGTGTGACGTCATTCTACATAATAGCTATGATAAAAGTCTTCCTAGATGACCAACTATTTATCATATTTATGAACTTCCGAATTTGCTATTATAATTTTTGCTCTATGACTAATACGGCCTAATAACGTACAATCGGTACAAAATGTTTATTTATAAACATGTTATCATGTTTTTTCCTCCATGTGGATAAAACATATAAGAGGTAAATAGATATTTTATCAATACATCCACAGGTGCTATTTTTATCTTAGGCACAATCACCTGTAGAAGGATATGTATCACACAACTAAATTGAAAACGACGAAATTAACTTTATTTACTGTTTAGTTGACCTATCTCTTCATGTTGTACCAAAGCCTTTATACAGGACTGAAAAGGACCAAGAGGACAGCGAAGTATCTTTATCATCTAACCGTCAACTGAGCTTTTTCAATCCTCTAACTAGTCTTGCCAGATAACTTGCACTTATGAATTACTAGCTTCTGCCCGCGACTTCGTCCGCGTGGAATTTCACCCTCTCCATTCACCCCCTTAGGGGTTGAATTTCGAAAAATCCTTCCTTATTCCTTGTCTACATAATAAAGGGAACCTCTGCAAAATTTCAGCTTTCTAGGTCCAAGGGTTTGGGCTGGGCGTTGATGAGTCAGTCAATCAGTCAGTCAGGACTTTTCTTTTTATTTAGATATATATAGATGAATCTGCACCCTAATTGCGTACAATTGTAACACACTGACAATCATAATTTGAATAATTTTGAAGGATATTGCTAATACATTGCTTCATATGTTCGCAAAATTTGTCTGCTCACCAACGTAAATAACGCAATGAATGTTGTTGAACGGTCCAAATGAGAACCATTCCTACTGTTAGTCTGTTACTCAATTACCCCACTGAATCCATTCCTGTTAAATGGCAAAAAACATTCTTAGCTCTTCTCCCTTACGACCTTACCTTGAACCAGTGAGTCACACGAGAACCAGTGTGATGGCAGGACCAGGCACGCTGACACGCTTTCTCCCTTCGGTATTAAATGCACATTTTTGTATGCGCGTCCCGTGCCAACGTTGCTCAACCATCGTCTAGCAAGACTGGTCGTCGCCGCACTCTATTTGCCGTGGTTGTGGGTTGCTGGTGGTGGTATGATGATGGGTGATGGAGTTAAGAAAATGGATACGACAGCTGGAGTTGTTTTGGCCCTACTAAAAAGACCTTGTAACTGCTGACAAACAAAATTGCGGGGGTTGTGTTTGGGATTGCTAGTTTTGGTCAAAGGTTTGTGCTTTACTAGGTGCTAGTTCATACAGCTTTTTGAGGTATAAAAAACCGCTTGCTCGAGGAGGATAAAAACACACATATAGTTTTTTAATCCTCCTCAAGCAAGCGGTTTTTTCTCTTCTGAAACACATATTATAGTTTTTTATCCGTTTCAATACTTTATCTCGAGTCAGTCGTTACCTCCCAGACTCCCAGTATATGATCAGTTGATTACTTCGAGCGTAACTCCTGGAAGGCATCCAAGTTATTGATGTGGTTTAATACTGTGTTAAGGCAGATCTATGTTATTTTACAGGCGGATGCTGCTGCACATCCACCCGTTCTAAACTACATCACGCTTAGTTCCGTCTTACAAGTTACGACATCCATGGGATGTGGGGTGGACTATTCTTAGATTAGATCGCACACTAAGACAGTCATACGTTTTCGTTGATCCTATGAATAAAAAACTGTATCTTGATCGGTGAACGTTTTAAAGTGAAGTGTGTAGGATTGTGCGTCCAATTCTCCGAATAGGATTAAACCAGAAATATTACTAGCCAACTATGTCAGACTTCTGCCAATGCCGATCGTATCCACCTACATAATTATTATATCACTACTTAAATTAATTTGATTATCGATATCTACTAGTCTAATTTCGATATCGCGTTTATCAATTCGATACCTTATCAGTGCCGGATTAAGACTACTTGATGCCCTAAGCAATCCACGCCTGTAGGCCCCCCTATCCACTAGTCGCCTCGTATTTTTTCAAAACAACGACGAGCGATTTGTAAAGATTGGCGCACATCTTTAACTAGAGTGACTTTTGGGTGTTATAATATCTTGCTGATAAACAGCCTTGCCTTTCATGTGCTAGCAAATACTGTTTCGGTGCTGTTTCTGCCTTATGGTGCTCTCCGAGACGTGATGCCCTAAGCAATTGATTAAATTTGCTTATGGGCTAATCCGGCACTGTACCTTATGCCTAGATGTTGCACTCATTCTGTGAAGCCAGCTCAATTTATGCCTTTAGCAGCCTTTCAATGCTGCAGCGTCAGTTAGGTTAGGCGGAATTTTCCTAACACAAGTAAAATTCTTATTTAAATTCCTTAAAGAATATGTAAACGTATTGTAAGTTATTGAAATAAACATTTTATTTTTATTATTATTGTTGGATATAAAACATAATGACACTCAACAATCCTAGGTATTACCGGCTTCGACTGAAGCGTTTTATTTATCGTCTGATAACTCAACAGTTGATAAACAGCGATAATTCGCGATAGCAAACCCGATAGTTTAACTAGACATGAGTCATTTTAGGCAATAATGCACAGCCGAATAATATGTTACGTAAGCGTTTGTGTATAAATATGGATATGTTAGTCCTTGGCCTTGCAGGTGTAAACACACGGAATTGGACAGCTGGTCCCGATGGTATTAATATTAATCCTATCGTGTACAGTCACGAGCAAAAGTATGTAGGTATACACTTGGCTTTATTCAAAGACGATTTTCTCCTTTATTTTTGAATGAAATTTTATATTAGTAGGAACATAGTATTTTCGAACCCATAGGTTCATGTAAAGTGTCGTATTTCAACGTTGTATTCGTGAAAAAATCGCAATTTAAAGTTGCCAAGTGTTGACATATTGGTGCTAGTGACTGTACACTGTGCATACGCATACATGTATAAGGCAAACTCGTGCGGGGCAACTCCTGTAATTTTACGGTCGAAACGTTCTGATCTCAGTCTTAATCTGTCAAAAATACCTCTAATTTCCCTATTTTGACATTGATTGTCGCCGAGATGAAATTTGCGATCGTTTTTGGGAATTGTCCTTCTGGTATTAGACCAAAACATGGTAGAATACTGCCTGCATGTTTCCATATCATACTTGGAAAGTTTCATTAAACATTCTGAAACTTTTTTAAAAAGCTATCGAGGAAATGGGTCAGCGCTAATGTAACGTTACTAGGCCATGTCACCCGTGCCAGTTTTTATACCTGTGCCTTTGGGATTTGTTTTAAAACATTGTACTGTTTACTTTGTATGGTTAAAGCTTAGATATTTACGCTTTTTTACATATGTACCAATAAGATAAATATGATAAGTCTGTGATTATTTAATCAATTAATGTTACCTCCAATCGCCAGAAACAGGATTACCTAGTTCAGGCACAAATCATGGGTGATCTCGACATAGATTACCTAGTTCAGGCACAAATCATGGGTGATCTCGACATAGATTGAAGAAAAACTGTATTTAACGTGAGTCTTTATATTTTTGAATAAATTTTATTACCTATTATTATTTCCTTAAATTTCACTAAACACATTAAATTATATTTTTAAATATTAGTATAAAAAAATATAAAACGTATTAGCCCACCGGTATCGAACATTTATTATTATTATTATTCACTGTGCCTGTTGCTAATGATAATGAAGGATTTAGTAAAAATATTTTTAGGAAAATTAACAACATTAAAATTACACACGATGCATGCTTACTTGGCTTGGTGCTCTCCGTGTTTATTTTGTAAGCTGTTCACTGATAATCCCTTTACAAAAAACAATTACTTAATTCCCACCCGAAACAAATAGATATCTGCTATGTACACAGCACAGCAGCCAGCACATCAAGCTACTACAATCTGTCAGATTTCTTTAATAGATTTTCAACTTTATCACTACAGTATAAGGTTCAAAGTTGATTGGGAAAATTTGACGTGTGTTACACAATGAGGGTGCAGCAGGGTCACACTGTCAGTAGCAATGGGTTTCATTTTGACAGTTCAACAACATTCATTTACGTTATTGAGCAGACACATTTTTCGAACTTATGGAGCAATGGATTAGCAATATGTAGTAATAGTATGTTACGCGATTAGGGTGCAGGTGTCTGTAGGAAAATAAATACCGGACAAACCTCTCTAATATTTTAATAAATACCGGACAAACCTCTCTAATATTTTACTAAATCTATTAGTTTACAAGACTAATTTAATTGTCAATTTTTTTCAGTAGCAGAGAAAATGGTATTCAAAGAAAATCTTGAGATAGGTATCATTTCCAACGGTTTAGTCAAGTGTTAAGCGTTAAATTATTAATTCCTCAACATAATTATGGCCCTCCTAAGAAACGAAGGTTGAGTGCCACTTCACTGCAATGGCGCACTGAATATGAAACTCCTTGATGTTGTTATCTAGTCGTTAATGGAAGTAATTATCAAGTACTTAATATATTAGCAGTTGAAGATGCGGAAGGGAAATATTCCAGATGTTTTCTATGCAACTTCAAGGCTCCTGCAGATAGGCGCGGCGCGGTAACGCGACACTATTCGAACAATTTCTATGAAAACTTCATGGAAATTGTTCTACCAAAATCGCGTTGCACCGTCGTGTCACGCACGCCTGTCTACAGGAGCCTTTAAGGCCCGTCGTCCACGATGCTACTCAAAAGTAATTAGTTACAGACTGAAATCATCATGGGTAAAATATCTAGCTAGAATGTCCAGCACTAGACCTAGTATTACACAAAGGCGGTTCCTACACGACGCGAACATAGGATAAACTAGCCTTGCAACTGATGATTTGGGATTCAAATCGCAAGTATAGATTTGATAAACATGTTTGTAGATGTTACCAATATGGAAATCGTAATCTTGAGTGTAGTATTAGACGCTTCCAAAAAATAATTGAAAATGTGAAGAAGTAACAAACATAGAACCACACCCACAGACTTTCGCCTTTATAATATTAGAATACATAAATGAATATAAGGGATTCGCTATCCAGCGAATGTATGAGTCATCGGGGGAAATCCTGCCCTTATACTAAGTAGGACAAGTAATCCCACATTGCTCGTAAGGATGAAGTCATTCAACCTCAACTAATGATTCAGTTTCTATTATTTTATGTCTTCTATGTACCCACTGTGTCATAGGTTTTGTTGGTGACCAATCCTAACTAATATTATAAATGCGAAAGTAACTTTGTTTGTGCACGTGTCTTTCGAATCAAAAACAGGATAACGTCTGTCGGGTCAGCTAGTAAAATATAAACGTCACCAGGATTTCCATCCAAGTGTAATAAAAACGCCGTTTCCTGATTTAGGAATCGAAAGCTCATTCTTAATTTCACATTCTATATAGCACAGAGAAGTGTATATGCTTTGGAGCAAAGAGAATATAAACGTTACCAGGATTTCCATCCAAGTGTAATAAAAACGACGTTTCCTGATTTAGGAATCGAAAGCTCATTCTTAATTTCACATTCTATAAAGCACAGAGAAGTGTATATGGTTTGGAGCAAAGAGAATATAAACGTTACCAGGATTTCCATCCAAAAGTAATATTTATTAATAGTATTGCTTCCTTCAGTGACTGGGCCACCATTGGTATACATAAAAGTAGAAAACGACTTTATGAATTATATGAAGAACGGATTTGTATAAACACTTCTGAATTTAATTTATATGTTAAGAATTATTCTAAAATATTTAAAAAAGTTTGTAGCATTGCCAAGTCACGTTATTTGAGTTCAAAAATTAAAAATAGTAGTAACATTATTAAAACGACTTGGAATGTCATTAATAGCGAAACGGGAAGGTCATGCACCCGAAGTAGTGACTACAGCCTTGTTATTGATGACAATATAATTAAATCAGATTGTCAAGTCGCCGTGGCCTTTGAAAATTTCTTTGCAGAGATTCCCGTATCAACTACTAAATCTCTTAACTCATCACCCATTGCTGCAGAGTCTTTACTTAAAGAAAACGTTCCAGTTTGCGATTCTGAATTTCACTTCCAATATGTAACCTGTAAAGATATAATTAAAACTTTTCACACGTTAAATGTTAAAAAGACCGCAGATCTATGGGGTAATTCTGTGGATGTTGCTAAGTCGATTATAGACATTGTAGCACCTACTTTAGCTGTTATATTTAATAATTGTATTGACCGTGGTGAGTTTCCTGATCTTATGAAAAACAGTAAAATAATACCGTTGTTTAAATCGGGTAGTACATCAGACCCTACTAATTATAGACCTATTTCAGTACTACCTACCTTTAGTAAAATTTTTGAAAAACTTATTTTAAATCAATTGCAAAGATTTTTTAATAATAATAAATTACTACATAACAAACAGTTCGGATTTACAAGGGGTCGTTCGACTACCGATGCAGGAGTTGAACTTTTAGGACATATTTATAATGCATGGGAGGACAAATGCGATGCTTTGGGCATCTTTTGCGATTTGTCCAAGGCATTCGATTGTGTTCTTCATGAAACATTAATCAGGAAACTGCACCACTACGGAATCCGGAACGCCTCTCTGGATCTTCTTACTTCTTACTTGAGTGATAGGATTCAGAGAGTTGATGTTAACGGAAAAAGGTCACCCGGATCTGTAGTAAGAATGGGGGTCCCCCAGGGCTCAATTCTCGGCCCATTTTTATTTATTATTTATATAAATGACTTGCCTTACCTCATAAGGGATGAACATGATATAGTGTTGTTTGCAGATGACACTTCACTTTTATTTAAACTCAAACGTCAGCAGCTGGTTACTGACAATGTAAATAACGCCCTTGCAAAAGTAGTTAACTGGTTTAATGTCAATAACCTACTTCTTAACGGAAAAAAAACTAAATGTATTAAGTTTACCATACCCCACGTTAGACAAGTAGAAACTAGTGTTCTCATTAAGGATGAAGAGTTGAAACCTGAAGATACCACAGTATTCCTAGGCATAACGTTGGATGCCAAGCTTCAATGGGGCCCCCATATAGATAAATTGTCAAAAAAGCTTAGCTCTGCAGCATACGCCGTTAGGAAAATTCGTGATTTAACTGATTTAGAGACAGCCCGTTTAGTATACTTTAGTTATTTTCATAGTGTGATGTCGTACGGTATTCTGTTGTGGGGAAATGCCGCCGATATTCAGACAATTTTTATTTTACAAAAAAGGGCAATTCGTTCCATTTATAAATTAAGTCCCAGACACTCCCTCAGAGACAAATTTAAAGAGATTAATATAATGACTGTGCCTTCTCAGTACATTTATGATAATCTTTTGTATGCACATAAAAATATTAATCTGTTTAAAAAATACAGTGATATCCATAACATAAATACTAGGAACAAACACAAATTTGTTGTTCCTACAACAAGGCTCAAAAAAATAGGTGGCTCGTTTAGATGCCAATGTATACGTTTTTATAATAAACTTCCTAGCCACATTCAAGAACTAAGCCTTAATAAATTCAAATCTTTTATAAAGCGAAAACTATGTCAGAAAGCCTATTATACTGTAAAAGACTATATTGAGGACAAAAAGGCTTGGGATTGAGCTGCTCCAATAGGTTTAGATTGTTGTTTTTATTTTTGCTATTTTACACTTTAATAATTTTTTTTTTTTTTTTTTAAGTATCTTTTTACTTAAATAATGACATGTACATTTACTGTATAAAGTATTATATGTTTTTAATTATTGTGAATGTGAGGACTATGTGGGTAATTTTTTGTTTTTTCTCTCTTCGTTTTAATCATGATCTGGCAGTTTGAGTAGTTTATGCGGCCTACCCAAATGTCCTGTCTTTGGTATTGTTCGTCGAATCGTTGAGCTCCTTAAGTTCTGAGTTGAGCTGCACGGTTACTGACAAATGCGTGCACTGACTGGACAGGTCCGCTCAATCTGTGTGGTTCTTTCCTCAAAAGACCATTTCAGACACTAATCTACATGGTCCTCAAAGATTATGTCCGGATTTTTTATATACACATTGACATTGATGAATTTTATTTAGACATTGACATGAATATTTACTTTGTAAGTAATTTTTATTATTTTTTTTTATTTAATTATTGTGAATGTGAGGACTATGTGGGTCATTTCTTTTTTCCTTCTTAGTTTTTAATTATGATCTGGCAGTTTGAGTAGTTTATGCGGCCTACCCAAATGTCCTGTCTTTGGTATTGTTCGTCGAATCGTTGAGCTCCTCAAGTTCTGAGTTGAGCTGCACGATTTTTGACAAATGCGTGCACTGATTGGACAGGTCCGCTCAATCTGTGTGGTTCTTTCCTCAAAAGACCATTTCAGACACCAATCTACATGGTCTTCACACGATCTGACCAAGATTTTGTCTGGACTTTAAAAGAGACTGTGACTTCTGAGTTTGTTTCGGCCTTTCTTCTCAGAATAGTCAGTTAGGAAACGCCGACCTCATCTAGTTTAAAAAAAAATATGATTGACGTGTAAAAGTGTTTGTACAAACCTACTTACAGAAATAAAATCATTTATCATTTATCATTTATCAATAAAAACGACGTTTCCTGATTCAGGAATCGAATCTCGAAAGCTCATTCTTAATTTCACATTCTATATATCACAGAGAAGTGTATATGGTTTGGAGACTATCTGGCCTGCAAAACTGCTGTCTTTGTCCTAACAAGTTGGCAGGATTCATCTGTATTTGGTTCAAACTTCATCAGACTTGTTCCATCTCAAGACGCTTCTGCGTGCTCAGAATGCAAATAACAGCTAATCATGGGAACCATTTTGAATACCTTAAATGTACTCGTACAATTAAGAATACCATGCTGACATAATTGCGATGCCAATTACAGTGTTTACACTCAAGCTCACGGTACTTACTCATAGTATTATATCGCCAGTGATGCATGGAGGAGTAGCCGCAGCGATGAGTCAACTAATAGGCAATAAAAATCTTCATAGCCTGTAATGCCTTGTAATTTATTTGCTTTGACACGTATAGATTATCTTTGTCAAGCCTCCAAGTCCTTTTGGTCTACGTTCTGAGTAACATTAGCATACAATGCAGGGTCTAAATGTGGTTAGTGAGTTCGGTCAGCCTTTAGGGAAGTTCAAGGTGCCAGGCAGGTGTCATGACACTACCAAACTGCAAGTAATTAATTTTTAATGGTGTAACGAATTGGAGCCAAGGTTTCAGATAGCTTCCTTATAAATGGTTTTGTAATGATGGTCCATCATTTAGATGTAGGCTCATATCGTTCAGTCTTCTTCTTCCTTTTCTTAGCCTACTCTAGAAAGGCTGAATGAATGAATGAATATTTGGCCCCGATATGTTCTGTAGCTCTATTCTCCAAGAGCTTCAGAACATTATCGGGGCTTGACTTGCGGTGTCTGAAACCTTGATGAAGATACCACGGACGTTATTCTTAGTTTTGTAACATACTTATCAGTTTCATTCTAGAGTACCGGTTGACTACAACTGGTTTAAGAATCCAATTTTAATATTTATAGCTCCAGCATCTAATATCTACCAAGTAGGGCACAAGTTTACTTTATAAGTCACTCCTTAAAATACATTACACAGATTAATACGGGGTTTAATTGTATCATTGGTTTGCACGATTGTCGGGAATGTAGTGTATGTGCTAAGATCATGGCACAGCTGACCTCGGGGTCTGCTCTTGAACCAAAACCGGCCTGCGAGGCTCTCGGGCGGCGTGCGCGCTTCATGACGTCATCAGCGCGTGCGCCGGCTTCACACTTGGATATGTTTTGGTTGTGTGCTGTGCTTTCGTAAGTTAGCGGATTTATACATTATTCGCGTGTCGGAGTTGGGGAATATAAATTGTTAAATTTATTTAATTTTTTTCATGTAGAAAGTTTACCTACCTACATGAAAAAAAGATTTTTTTACAGTCGTCTAATTAGAAATTCTGCTGTAAAGGCCTAATAAGCCTCAGGGACTAAGGTCCCTCAGGGAACGGCTGAAGATTACCCGCATCCCCTTGATCCCCTAAATCCATAGTTGGCTGGTTCGGGAACAGCTCTAATACAAGTATAAAAATTGGCGTACTAATTGATGACCGCATACGAGTTTAGGGACTTCTGATGAATCAGTTAATCATATATGAATCTTGACTCCTCCTCATGACCATATAAGAAGTCTAGACTACAGAAGATTTCGTCGAGTTAAAAATATGATCATGTTTGAAGGCTAAACCCATATTTATTGTGAATGGATGTGCAAATGATCTCGCTCGTGAATTTATAAGCCCACTTACTCATAACATCAAATATTCTTGTATTATATCGATCGATATCTTGTTCTGTATATGACTCACCAATGATCTTATTATACCAGTTTTTAGCGCCTGTGTTGTTTATTTATTTAAAGTAGTTATGTTTGATATCCGATTTTGAGGATCGTCATAACTAGTAATTATTTTAGCTTGTTTGTATGAACTTTTCGTGTAGCGTGCAAGCATTTGTGCTAGTAATTGATTGAGGCTTCCAAGTTTTGGGACCGGGCCAGCTACAAATATTTTAGTTAACTGCAGTGCTGCAGAGCTGAACATGTTAACCCAAATATGTTCTTAATAATTCAAATCCAACAGTAGATTTTGTAACAACGATGGATTTGGGATCTTTCACTTGCCTATACATCACTGGACTATACATTATATGGATGACTTTATAGTCTTAGTGAAAAGCATTCTGGCTTTGTAATCTCAGATCTATTCTCCAGATGTTACACAATTATATCACTCGTTTATTACTACAGTAGTACCTACATAAAGTTACATATTTAGCGTAATGTCGACAGTTATTATGGTTCGCATCTGGCTGAGTCCGCCATTGTCGCGTGCATCAGGTCGATGGCCTAATAACCCCGGAGGTTATGAATTTCGGCACGACAGGCTTTTTGTATTCAAATTGCTGAAAGCTATATTGAGGATGGTTTTTGGGGTACCATTTTTTCATTAAGTAACTAAATTGTAGTAAATTCTAGTTGCAATTTCATTACTTTAAGTGAGTATATTATTGGTTTTAGTAGGAGTTTCAGACTTAAGTGCTAATATTGGCTACTATTTTTGCTGTATTACCTACTATTTTCTTACTATGACGGCCATATTTAACATTAGTTTGAGTAGCCACAGTCTCCGTCATCTATAGATTGATCTCATGTATCGAAAACCTGTTTCGGCTCCCGGTATTGAATTTCAAGTAAAAAATATCTGTCGACTTTCGCGTTTGGCAAATACTATCAAAAAGGAATGGATTCTTAACATATTATTATGGTGGTGTGTGTATTAAATAATGATTATTTTATTTCACAAATTAGTAATACGAGGAACCAACTCTTCCTTTTGTGTTGATCTGTTACATTATGTTCCTTGGGCCTTGCCTTCTGCATTTATTTGTAGTCACTCTACTATTGTATACCATCAATCAAAATCCCACTTCCTTGGAACGAATAATGGTTTCCTCTTCGGAATATTCCGATACATCCCATCATTCACACTCGGTTCCATCAGAAATGGCAAAAGAAATAGATGAACAGCGCACAACATTCTGTTCAACGAGCCGTGTTAAAATCGTAATGGAGCTAACGAGCCGGGACTAAAGTGCTATTAAGAGATTTTACACTTCATTTGTTGTTACTATTAATTGATTTATAAGTGGTTTTTCATGTTATCTGCTGTTTGCTGAGTTTTTAGGTTACCTATTATGATGTCATTGTTTTTCTGTATGAAGATGGTGTTTCTCGCATATCTTGGGTCAGCTTAGTTAGCGCCATGTTGGTTGCTGTTATTTGCTGTATGGTCGGATTTTTCTTTTACTCATTATGTACCTATTTAAGTATTTTATTTCACATTTACATCCATCCATCTTTATAGTACACTCTCATTTCGTCCGTTAGGTATGTTTAAGTCCCATGTAATAGGGGGTGAACCTATCGCCATCAACCGGACACAAATCCAAACTCCTTGCTCCGTGGATGTACTATAGGTACACCTTTTTAGGGTTCCGTACCTCAAAAGGAAAAACGGAACCCTTATAAGATCACTTCGTTGTCCGTCAGTCAAGGCCCTTTTTCTCAGGAACGCGTGGAGTTTGTTGAAATTAAAACCATATATACATATTGTAGCGATATATTAAGGAAACACTTCATCGCCACTTAAAAACGTATAATTTGATATATTAAAAATAACCGAACTTACAAAAATTACAAAAAACTTAAAGAGAAAAAAATTTAATACTTGAGGTTTTTTTGTTGTTCATTGAATTATGTTTCAAAATTTAGCTAGATTACCTACGCGTCGAGTTAAACTGCAGTTGCAACCGTAATTTTGGCTACGATCGCGTAGCACCAATCGTGAACGAACGATATAAAAACCTGTTGTATTCTGCAATTAAAGTTACACGAACCAATTATTTATAAACGACAGTAATATCAGTAAAAAATCAATAATAAAAAATATCTGTAAAATCCTGGATTATTTCTCTCTGGATAATATCTTGTATTCCATTTCACGTCTGGTCGGTATGGTTTTGAAACTGCTCCCTCGAATAGATCTCCACTCCTCAACTCGTTCAAAATCCGGGAACGGATTAGTGCATAGGGGTAGGGTAAGACCGAAAACTCGGCTTGTTACGTCTTATATTTTCAGGCGTATCCTAGACAAAATAACGCACATTAAGAATGCTGTAACAAGCTGAACCACTTTTACCAAAAAAATAGGTAACGAGTAGAAATACACATACCTGATAAGATCAAAAGATCAACATATAACTATATGTCGAAGACTTCACATAAATCCAATTTAGATGATTAAGGACGTATTTTTCATAATAACTTTACGATTATAAGTAAAGAAAAAAATAATTGCAACCTTCAGCAATGAACACCAAAAAACCTCTGCCAAACTTCAAGAGAAAATTTCACTTGACAGCATCAGTTCAAAATTCAAAAGTTTGATTTTTTTAATCAGAAAAATGACCAAAAAAAGGTTGTCTAAAATCTTAAAGAAGGATTGAATGTTGAAAACATAATATGCAGTAATTAGTAATACTGCAGTACCCCCTTTCCAAGAAAAAAAAAAAGAAAAAACCCTGTAAGAATTAATCTAACCTAACATAAACAACAAGTAAATAAGATAATCGAAATTAAACCTAAATAAACAAAATCGAAGTGCAGCAGAAACTGAATAAAAACAAAAACGGGACTTTAATTTAAACGTTAACGTTAACTCCCGACGTGTCGAATAAATCTAGAAAGAAAGTAAGAAAACTAATAAGACTAGCCTAACTTAAAAGCTAAAGACCTAAGTAAAGAAAGGATCCCAATGAAATAAAAATTCAAAGGCAAAAGTAACGACAAAAATTAAATTAACGACTAAGTCGGTGAAAGAAACGACTAAAGTCAAACAAAAGACATAAGTAAAAAAGGAACATTATATCTAATAGAGAACTAAAGCCAAACGAAGGACTGTTAGTCAAAGAAAGAACTCGGTGAAATAAGAAGCTAATGCTTGCTTTATCGACAAAGAAAAACAGGTAATCAATAATTGTAATGATGAACAGAAAGGATAAAAAAATTAAAATTAAAACCTTATATCATTGTGATCAATAGATAAGAGTATGTCGACTATGTCTCGTCCCTAAACTAAATTATCGATACGTGTTAATCATCCGTTTCCCAACACTAGAAGCTGTCATTATGTCATTGACAGTCATAACGACATCTGTGGGTGAAAGCCAGAACTATAAGCATTGATAGTTAAGAAAAAAATTTAAACAAATTGTTTCAATTAGGCACAACTAGATGTCGCAATTAATGTTTTTACTATTTTAATTATCGAATTAGATATTAATTATGAATGAGATTATTTATTTAAATAATTATTAAGGGGATTTCAATTAAAAGGGATGAAATAAAATCTAAAAATAACATTCCGAATGGAAAATGTTAATGAGATTACGGGTTAAGAAACTACACACATTATTTAAGAATATCTTTGATATGATATCTTCCAGAATGGGAGGAATCAAAGTCATCAAGTTCATAAGTGGTCCTGGAAATAACTCTAGTCACACGGCATTTAATAAAACGAGGAGCTAACTTCCCGGAAAAATAATCATCACCAGAAGATCTGGAAAAATTCTTTCTCCATACAATGTCACCAACATTCAACGTGACGGCTGAACGATGCGAATTATAAGCTCGCGAATTACGGAGAAAAGCCATAGAAAGATTATCGGCGACTTTCGCATAAACTTCTGCTAAGGATGATAAGTTCGACGCGTACTGAGTCCGACTTTCAGCTAAATTTACGCCTTGAGTCTGACTATTAGTACGAGTAGGAACCATGAGAACTTCTCTACCAAACATCAGGAAGTTTGGTGTGAAACCCGTTGCTAAATTAATACAAGAGTTAAGATAAAGTTTAACTTTGTGCAACATTCTTGACCAATTTCTTTGATTCTCACCAACCAAAATACCTAAACATGTAACCACGCTTTGATTATAACGCTCGACAGTATTTGCCTGAGGCGTATAATAAGGGGTATAGGTCGGAGACTCAATGTGAAATGATCTTAGAAAGTATAAAAACTGATTACTGCGAAAAACAGTTGCGTTATCACAGAGGATACTTCGCGGTACTCCGAAATTGAAAAATATTTCTGACTCGAGGGCTTTAATAACAGAACAAGCGTTAACTTTCTTAAGAGGTATAAGCCAAACGTACTTCGAAAAAACGTCTACCATAGATAAAATATACTTATAACCATAGTAAGCAACGGGCAATGGACCAATGACATCGATAGAGATTGACTGTAGCGGCATGGAAACATCCTTCGGATAACACATCTGACCACGAGGTTGAGTATTTGCTATTTTATAAGCTTTACAAACCTCACATTGCCTCAAGGTCTCGGCAACGTCACGAAACATGTTCGGCCAGTAGAAGGTTTCTTTTAACTTAAGATAAGCCTTAGTAACGCCAGGATGTATAGATGGGAAGCTATTGTGTACCTCCCAAATAGCGAATGGAATCTTCTCCACCGGTAATACTACACGCCATGGATCCGAAGATAAAGGACTGGTGATAGGCATGCGTCTTAAAAGTACGCCGTTCTGTATGGCGTAAGCAGGAAACATTTGTGGTGAATCGCGTGCCCCTAAATAAACCTTTTTATACCATCTATCAGTGGTATGCTCGGGACCTTGATCGAAAGAAATAGGACTTGCATGAATCCTAGATAAAGCATCTGGAACGACGTGTTGCGATCCTTTGCGGTGAACGATGTCAAAGGTATATTGAGATATAACAGTAGCCCACCTAGCTAAACGGCCAGAGGGATTATTTAAAGTAAGAAGCCATTTTAAAGCCATATGATCTGTTATAACAGTAAACTTGATTCCATCTAAATAACATCGAAAATGCTTTATAGAATCAAGAACAGCCAAAAGTTCACGTTCTGTAGTACTATAATTGCGTTCTGCTTTGGAGAAAAGCCGTGAGTAATAAGCAATAGGATGCTCAATATTATCAATATTTTGTGAAAGAACCGAACCAAGACCAACTGCTGAAGCATCACACTGTAAAATGAATGGCTTTGAAAAGTCAGGACAAGCCATCACAGGTGTGTTCATAAGCGCCTCCTTTAGTTTAACAAATGCACGTTCGGCGTCATCATCCCAACTGATGGGATCACGACCCTTCCTTTTTCCTATAAGGGAAGTGAGAGGAGCAATTATAGAAGAAAAACCTTCAACGAAACGTCTATAATAGGAACACATTCCGATGAAGCCGCGCAGGGACTTTGCGGTGGTCGGAGTAGGATAATCCTTAATAGCATCGAGTTTACTAGAATCAGTCTGTAAACCCTTTTCGTTTACAATGTACCCCAAATACTTTAATTCACTCTTACAGAACTCGCATTTATTTAAGTTAATTGACAAACCAGCTTCCTTGAGACGGTTTCGTACCTTTCTGAGGAGAGCGAGATGACTATTAAAGTCTTTAGAAATCAAAATTAAATCGTCAACATATCCAAAGACGCAGTCATCGCTAGTTGAGGTAAATTCGAAATTAACAATCATATCTGTAAGACGTTGCATCTCTGAAGCTGCATTTGTGAGTCCAAATGGCATCCTAACAAATTCAAATAAACCTCGTTGAGGAACTATGAAAGCAGTCTTCTCACAACTTTCCTTATCTGCAAGAGGAATCTGCCAAAAAGCACTCCTAAAATCGAGGGAACTAATGTATCTAGCTCCACGAAGATTATCAAGTATATCCTGTATGCGTGGGAGAGGATAAGAATCCCTGATAGTAACGCTGTTTAATTTCCTGCTATCAACGCAGAAGCGAACTGAACCATCTTTCTTGGTGACCATTACCACCGGACTAGCCCACGGAGAACGAGAGGGACGAATTACTCCGACTTCTAGCATCTTATCAATTTCTTCGTTAAGAATCTTCAATTTAACAGGAGAGAGAGGGTAAAACCTCTGTCTAATTGGTTGTCCAGTTGTATTAATTTTATGAGAGAGCCAAGTAGTCTTACCAAGACCAATCTTGTCTGACGAGATTCCCTCAAACTCATCAATCACAAGCTGTAAACCTTGTTCTTGGTCAGGCGTTAGTACATTGCGAGGATGTATATAACGTACCTCACTTAAACAGGAAGGTTGAGAATGAGAATGATTTACAGAAGAAAGATACATGTTACCTTTAATATTTTTATTAAAAGCACTACTAAAAACTGATGTTAAACCAAATTTGTTCCAAAATTCAATACCTAAAATAACTGTAGAAGACATACATCGAGCTACTAAAAACTCATGGTCAATGGTCGTTCCATTAAACTTAACCGGAAGATAAACAGTTCCTAGGATATCAATTGGCGAGTTATCAGCAGAAATAACACAAGGATGTGAATCATTTGACTTCAATGGGACACCAAAATCCTGAATCAGACTTTCACTAATAAGAGACATTTGAGCGCCTGAGTCAAGAAGAGCCTTAACCAAACGATCACGCAATATTATTTCAATAAATGGTCGATTATCTGTCGAATTAGATTTAATCACCGGTGACACTGTACGGAGAGAGACGTGCCGCCGGCAAGTTATACATTTTTTGGATTACATTTAGGGCAATCGCGAGTAATAAAACCAGGAGTACGGCATTTAAAACACACTATGCCAGGAAAATCCGGGCAAAAGCGATGAGAATGTCCTGATTTATTGCATTTCCAACATTGTTGGGATTGTTCGCAATTTAGACAAAGTTGGGTTCCGTTGTGACTAGTGCTTTGTTGGGATGATTTATGTATGCTGGAAACTGATTTTACAGATTTTTGTAAGTAACTTTCAAAATGAGTTACTGTTTCAATTAAAGTATTGAAATCAGTAAATCTGTGAATCGACAAACAAGGGAAATAGCGTTGATGCATATTATGCGTTACGATTTCCAGTAAATTTGATTCTTCAATAGGCTTACATAAGGTTTGATTCAGATAAGTAACTTGTATAATAAACTCTCTAACTGATTGGTCAGGTTTTTGTTTTAAATTTCTGACCTCTTGTTCGGTCTTAAATTCGAAATCCACGGAACCAAATGTACCAAGAAACGCCTGTTTAACTTCATGATAAGTCAATTCAGGTCGCCGAATTGACCTAAAGTATTGTAATGCAATTCCTGATAGCACCTCATGAAAACGTTTTAAAAGGTAACTATCAGAAATATCATCAGCTTCTTTCAGTTCTTCCAGGCTTGTAAAAAATTCCCGTACACACGAATCGCCAGAATAACTAAGCCTCCATTTTAAAAGGGAGAATTGTTTTTTAAACGTTTGATGTCCATCATCGGATCTTTTCGGGGAAGGGATTATTGACGGAGAAGAAGAACAAGATGGTCTAGGAGGTATAGGAGGAGGTATCAAAGGAGGTCTAGAGATAATGGGACTCATACGTCGCGGAGTCTCGCGAATAGAATAATCTTCTTCTGCCATGGTAATACACCACTAGATCAAATCAAATTGGAATACGCAAATTTGCTAATATGATAATTGAATTTAATTACAAATAATCAGACAACCTCAAAAAATAACCCTCAACTGCATCAATAAAGACAAAACCAACAAATATACGGGGTTCCACGTAGCACGAAAGTGTTAGGTAACCAGCAATATATGACTGGTAGAGGAATGGTAAAAACGACGTGACATCACAGGAACGGTTGGGCTAAGAATTCAAAGAGAAACAAATAGAAACTAGTAAACCATCTGCACCAAAAAAACAAACAACGTACAGGTGGACTAGAATCACAAAAAAAAAATCAAATAGAATCTAGCAGACAACCGTGCAAAATCAACGCTTACCTTAGCCACGAAGTCTAAATCATTCGCACACCAATCATACACTACAGGATGCTAACTACTTCTAACTAAGGAGTGGAATAAAACCCAGGATAAAGATGTATTTAACGGGAAGAAATAAAAGCGTTTTATATGTTTTAAGGTTCTACAAAGTTATCATTTATATTGCATCATAACATAGCACATTATAATAACGAACACCATCAGCAATAGAAGGGTTAACAGAAGTTGTCAATCACAACCACAGAGTACCTTTTGATAGATCACAGCATAACTCTGGTAACCATAGCAACGATCTTGTTTGACAGAATGAGAAATAAATTTCTGAATTCCTGAAACATATAGAAATAAAACATTAAAATTTGCTCGGATGAGCAACCATCCTCACAGAAACAGAAAAAAAAATATTTCAGTAATCAGAATCAATAAAATTACTTACTTTTACTTCGGGCGCCATTTTGTAGCGATATATTAAGGAAACACTTCATCGCCACTTAAAAACGTATAATTTGATATATTAAAAATAACCGAACTTACAAAAATTACAAAAAACTTAAAGAGAAAAAAATTTAATACTTGAGGTTTTTTTGTTGTTCATTGAATTATGTTTCAAAATTTAGCTAGATTACCTACGCGTCGAGTTAAACTGCAGTTGCAACCGTAATTTTGGCTACGATCGCGTAGCACCAATCGTGAACGAACGATATAAAAACCTGTTGTATTCTGCAATTAAAGTTACACGAACCAATTATTTATAAACGACAGTAATATCAGTAAAAAATCAATAATAAAAAATATCTGTAAAATCCTGGATTATTTCTCTCTGGATTATATCTTGTATTCCATTTCACGTCTGGTCGGTATGGTTTTGAAACTGCTCCCTCGAATAGATCTCCACTCCTCAACTCGTTCAAAATCCGGGAACGGATTAGTGCATAGGGGTAGGGTAAGACCGAAAACTCGGCTTGTTACGTCTTATATTTTCAGGCGTATCCTAGACAAAATAACGCACATTAAGAATGCTGTAACAAGCTGAACCACTTTTACCAAAAAAATAGGTAACGAGTAGAAATACACATACCTGATAAGATCAAAAGATCAACATATAACTATATGTCGAAGACTTCACATAAATCCAATTTAGATGATTAAGGACGTATTTTTCATAATAACTTTACGATTATAAGTAAAGAAAAAAATAATTGCAACCTTCAGCAATGAACACCAAAAAACCTCTGCCAAACTTCAAGAGAAAATTTCACTTGACAGCATCAGTTCAAAATTCAAAAGTTTGATTTTTTTAATCAGAAAAATGACCAAAAAAAGGTTGTCTAAAATCTTAAAGAAGGATTGAATGTTGAAAACATAATATGCAGTAATTAGTAATACTGCAATATGTATATACTCAGGGCTGCAATCCCTTGAAGCGGTGAAAAAATCAAACTTCTAAGTCAACGCAATCAAAAGATACGGGTGTTTATGTTCCGTTTATGCGGTATATTTTGACACTCGCAAGTCGCAAGGGAGTCAAAACCTACTGCCCGTTGACCTAGAATCATGAAATTTGGCAAGAAGCAATGTCATGTAGCACAAGTAAAGGATAAAATCCGAAAACCGTAAACTTGTAGTAACATAGGTTACATTCTACGGAACCCTCGGTGCGCGAGTCCGACTCGCACTTGACCGGTTTTTTTTTATTGTCGGGGTGGAAATTCTCATGGATGCCCTCCGCGGCCTCCGCCCTCTGTACATACATATATTGTGCAGAGGGCTCTGTCAGACTCTTACTAACTAAAACTACTGTGGTGTTCCTCGTACACTTGTGTCGGGATTGCAGGTGCGAATGCGACTACCGCTGCCGGACTGGTGTTGGGCTGCACTATGCGAGCCATACCAAGGCGTTTTTTTTTTTTTTTTGCTTGGGAAATCATCAATTGACCCCCTCCCGCTCTGGACGGAGTGGAAGAGAGTGTCAGACTCTTACTGACTAAAACCCACCCGTGTTCCTTCCTTAGCCCTTTGTGTTCCGGGCCAGCGGTAACCCTTTCGGACAATCCCGCTGACCCGGCAGGCATCCCACAGCCTCGAGGACACATTGAAGGCCTCTAACCTAACCTTTCGGGGAAAACGCGTTGTGTTAAGTTATCTTTCTTTGTACGTTGTATCCTGACGTGATACGTAATCTAACTTAATACGTACAAGATATTAATATGGTTACACACTACCCAGTTAAACAATTAAAATTATTTCTAAAACATCACATTCCATGAGTGGGGTATAATTTATGTAATACTAGCTGAGCCCCGCGGCTTCACCCGCGTAAGTGTCGATCCCGTGGAAATGTCGGGATAAAAACTATCCTATGTCTTTCCCCGGGATGCAATCTATCTTTCTTCCAAATTTTATCGAAATCCGTTCATTGGTTTAGGCGTGAAAAGGTAACTTACAGACAGACAGAGTTACTTTCGAATTTATAATATTAGTATGGATATATAGATTATCAACCAATGTTAGGCCATGTTCATTAGGGTCTATTTAAAATTATACATTTTAATACACGTGTTCCGGTTATATTACTGTCAATGAAACAATTTCTTGCACAGTAAGCATGATTAACTTACATAAATGAAGTATAAAAATCGCGGCAGGATTTTATCACGCACTGGATTTTCAACTTTTGAGTGTTGAAGCAAGAAGTGGAGCATTGAAAATCCAACAGAGCGCATCCCAAAACGTCAAAAAACACACAGTTTGATTTTCAACTCTCTGCGCTAAGCAGTGCGTTGAAAAGCCAGGGCGCGATAAAAAGTTGCTGCGGGAATAATGCGTCCGTGCGAACCTGGACTTTATTTACAGCTGACCACGCCTGCTCATGACATGATGTAGGTAGATATTTAAGTATCTTCGCGCCATTTATGTGTTTGGCAATGTCTGCTTGCTTCCCACGCCTTCAGTTCAAGTTAAGGTTAAGTTCAAATGACGTAAATCAGACGTTGCTAGTGACGACTTAGTGTGCATACACACGAGTGACACGCTTCGACGACAGAGGCAACTACAACCGGCGACGCGTCGGCGGCTGCCGCCAACAACATGCTAGTAATTCAGCCTTTACATAGACAGCCCATCAAGTTGATAAGTGTGCATACACACGCGAAGCACGCGTCGACGGTTGCAGTTGCTTTGTCGTCGACGCGTGTCGCTCGTGTGAATGCACAGTTATTAACTTGATGGACTATCTACTCGTATTTAAGAGCTATATTTCCTTGATCTTGAGAAGTGCCTCAAATAACATAGGTTAGGCTGCTTACTCTAAAGATAATTATCCATTTCTGTCCTAAAACTATGTGACTCAGATGCTTCATATCGCACACCTAGATCTAAAGAGAGCTAACTCTAAAAACACAATTTTTGAGGTATGCATACCATCCAATTCCCTAACTCACTACCTAGCGACCAACAAAACAGATTAAAAAATAGTTCCATTACTCAACTTAAAAAGTATTGATCAATACAGCAAACTCCTGCAGTGCATATGGACATAGTAATCAGTTTTGCAACTTTCCTGAAAAAAGTGTTTTTTTGAGTTAATCGCTGTTTAGATCTAGGTGTGCGATATCTGAAATCAAAAAAGCCAAAAAATCATTTTCGTTTCTGTTACCACCAATACAAAAATATTGAAGGATTGGATAATGCCTTTGCCCAGGAGTTAGACAGCGCAGGCTAGAAAAAGCTGTCTTATCGCATCTTCAATTTTGTTTTCCAAACCAGCTCGCAAATCAGTCTATAATCTTGCCACTGCTCAAACACAGGCCTCCTCTCAGTGAGAGGAACCACGCGGGCCCAATGTGACTTAATTTATCAACTCTTCAATCATCCTTTAATCTAACATATCGTCTCTTGCCCTCAGGTTTCAACACAACAAAATCTACACATACATCGGCGAGGTGCTGGTGTCAATGAATCCGTACAAAAACCTGGACATCTACAGCATGCAGCACATGGCACAGTACAGGGGGAGAGAGATGTTCGAAGTCTCGCCACACGTTTACGCTGTTGCAGACGCCTGTCAAAGAGTGCTTAGACAACAGGTGAGAGGTCTTACCAAGGAATATTTATTAGGGATACCAGAAAAGGCAGGCTGAGATCTTTCTTTAAAATATTGACTTTTGGACCAAACCACGAATGAACTTCCATATTCATTTTGGATGGTTTTGGGAAGTTGGCTCACTCCCTCTCACAAAGCCAAGGCCTGTCTGTGTGAGTGTCCCAGCAAAGGTATTCTTAGACAGTTTTAATCTTCCTACAAAAAATATTTGTTTGCACTTTTCTGCATACAAATGAAGTTATTTATTTCATAACAATATACATTGTGTTGAAAATATTACAATGATGATAAATAAAATAATAAAAAAAGAAAAAAAACACAACCTTAGTGCTTACGATGATGTTAGTTTTATTTCTCTGGGCTATTTGATGTCCAATTTTATATGGCGCCTGCATACTACCCGAGTATTTTCGTAATTTGACGGAGACTGTAACCCTAGGCACTATCTGCAGAACTCCTCAATTTAGCCATCAAAGCCAGCTGTAAAGTCGCAAATGACATTCCGTAGAATTTGAATTTTACTAGGATACCATAAACAGCAAAATGGTCATTCAACACCTTCGGAATGTAGCCTTTACTTCTCCATACCTAGCTTTGATGGTGGGACCATAAGGGGCAGTCTTAAATATTGTTAGTGATCATAAAAAGGTTTTACTGCACTTTGTGAGACCACCCAGTGTTAAGGCAAGCTGGTAATTTTGCTACGGCTCTTAACATAGGTATAAAGTCCAGGGAGCACTATAGTTGCGTTGTTAAAAAAAAATACTCCAGGACAACGGTTTTGTCATAAATATCCAGGAATGGTAAACGAATTTAGATGGAGTCGCGTTATGTGCGATACGTGTAACGTCCGTTTATGTTTATGGCCCTTTTGTATTCTTGAAGGTGACTTTTTCTTGGATCAGTCGCGTTACAGCCGTTCTACCTCAATACATTCTTTTTTTTTTTATACAATCTCTTGCGTACCTACGAGGGAACAGCAACAGAATCTGAAGATCTCAAGACCCTAAGTTAGCGAAAGAAACCGCTGAATTACTTAGGTCTTGTAGCCTTATTTACGTCTGTACTCTGAAAACTAGAGCCAAAGGAGTCGCGATTAAATAAATAAACCTGATCATGTAATGGCAAAGGAAACATTTCATGTGATAAATAAATAAATAATCACATTAATATTATAAAAGCGAAAGTTTGTGAGTGTGTGTGTTTGTTACTTCTTCACACTCAAACGGCTGGACCAATTTTGATAAAATGTTGTATGGAGGTAGCTGACACCCAGGATTAACATATAGGCTACTTTCTACGCGGGTGTTACCGCGGGGCACAGCTAATATAAGAATTGCAATGTGTTTACGACGATTGCGTTCAGAGCGTAACAGAGAATATTGCAAGAAGGGAGACCTGCGGGGTAATTGCGTAAAACACTATCAGGTATCAGTAGTAATGGCTTTAATTTTGACAGTTCAACAATATTCATTGCGTTATTTACGTTGTTGAGCGGACAAATTTTTCGAACATATGAAGCAATGGACTAGCTATCTTTCAAAATGATTCAGATTGAGATTGATAGTGTGTTACGCAATTAGGATGCAGGCTTATACAGTACTAGCAGCGCCCCGCGGTTTCACCCGCCTAAGTGTCGATCCCGTGGGTATATCGGGATAAAAATTATCCTATGTCCTTTCCCGGGACTCAAACTATATCAATACCAAATTTCATCTAAATCGGTTCAGCGGTTTAAGCGTGAAGAGGTAACAGACAGACTCACTTTCGCATTTATAATAATAGTATGGATTCCCAGCTATGGTCTGATGTGGGTTGATGATGATTCTAATATTATAATGGTGAATATATTCTGTTTCAGGGCAAAGACACATGTGTGTTAATATCTGGCGAGTCAGGGTCAGGCAAGACAGAGGCGTCCAAGTTCATAATGAAGTACATAGCAGCAAACACAACACAAGTCCACAGGGATTATATTGATAGGTGAGTTATTAACTAGTCAGGTGGTACGGAGATTTACTTGGTCAAACGGAAACGCTGAACCAGGTTTGGGGACCAAAAACCTATCAAAGTGACTATCATCGTTTTCTGCCTAGCCTTTTCCCAACTATGTTGGGGTCGGCTCGCGGCTTTCAGTCTAACCGGACGCAGCCGAATACCAGTATTTTACATGAAGCGATTGCCTGTCTGACCTCCACAACCCAGTGACTGGGTAATAAGATACCCCTTGGTAAGACTGGTTGTCAGATTTTCGGGCTTCTGACTACCCCTAACAACTGTCATAGACCACGTATGACAGCCGGGACCAACGGCTTTACGTGCTTTCCGAGGCACGGAGGGGTCTCGTCACCCATCCACAGACCAACCGCGGCGAGCGTAGCTTAACCTGATCGATCGACCTGTGCGGCTGTTTTTATTTAGCCACGGGCCCCTCTATTAAAGTGAATCTATCAAAGCTATACAATTATGTGCTTACCATTGTTGGTCCGTCCGTTGGAGGACAGGAGAAAAATCGTTTGCCTTGCATTGAAATTCAATGTGAGCGATCTTTGAGGACGTCGATATGTCCAGCAGTATACAGCTTTTGGCAGATAATATCACTTCTAGGACTACTGTGTGTGTGACCTCTGTCAATTCATTTAAAGTTTTAATAATTTTCACACTGGCTGCACCATAAAAGAATTAACCCGAACTATTTCTTCCAGGGTAAAAAACGTGCTAATCCAGTCAAATTCGATATTAGAAACGTTCGGCAACGCGAAAACGAATCGCAACGGCAATTCGTCCCGGTTCGGCAAGTACATGGACATACACTTCGACTACAAAGGAGACCCTGTGGGGGGTCACATCAGCAACTATCTGCTGGAGAAAAGCAGAGTTGTATCCTTGCAGCCGGGGGAGAGGAACTTCCACGCGTTTTATCAGGTAAAAAAACTGTCTAATATTGATTCTTCTTTATGTGTTAATAGGGTGGCTAAACATAAGTGGCAGGGCCTTTATATTTGTTTTCCAAACTAATTTAAATGTTTAATGCAGCTCTTTATGTCATGTGTATGACTCACAGACCGCACTGTGACTTTTCCTAGCTAAGTAAGCGTCACTTACAAATATGCACATTATTCGTATTATGTTAACGTTCATATTCGTTAGTGGTATCGGCCCCGACTTACGAGTTGTTTGACTTATAGGTCGTGAGTTCGAACCGAGTCAGGTACTTTACTTTGTGTATTTAATTTCATTACCACTGCTCTCAAAACGGCGAAAGAAAACATCGTGAGAAAACCGGCCTGTCCTAGAACCAAAAATTCGAAGACATGTGACATCAACCAACCGGCACTGGGTCCGCGTGGTAGATTACGACACGCTCCCTCTCACCAAGAGGAGGCCTGTGTTTCAGCAGTGAGAACACTTATTTATATCTTCTTCTTCTTGGCCGTGTCCCTGAAAGGCCTTCGTGGCTTTATGCACGATATTCTTCCACTTCGTTCGGTTCTCAGCTTCTCTCAGGGCGGTCGTAACAGAGAGACCAGTGAGGGCGGTTAGTTGGTCCTGACCAGCGGTTAGGTGACCGTCCGCGAGGTTTGTTACCATCTACCTTGCCCATCAACGCTACTTTTCTAGATTATCTGCTTCCCGACGGGCAATGTGACCAAAGTAACCGAGAATCCTTCGGTAAAAGACCGTGTTTATATTAGCTGATTATAATTATGAAAGGTTTAATTCGTATGGAACGCTTACATTACTTGGCAAAGTAAAGCAAAAAAAAAAAGTTAAATATAGGTCTGTGAATTTTGCACTTGTTAAATGTGCGACAATGTTAGGAATAAAGCTCAGCCAAATCACGTATTAACTAAGGTAAGAGACGTCAGAACAGATACAGGGGGATAGAATAGAGTACTCTTTCTTATGTACACCATATAAATTACAAACATAAATATATATACTGTACAAAGGGTGACACAATGGGCGGTCTTATCGCTAAGAGCGATCTTTTAAAGACAACCTTTGGAGGGATCCATTTATTGGTTATGTAATAGCCTTTTCGGAGATACTTTGTATCCGTGAAGGTTTTGACAATAGACGAGTGCACTATTACAGATAGTATTTGTAAATAAGAAGTATTATATCATCGGTTTACAAGTGACTGTTCGATGAAGTCATCCGTTATGACTATTGTCTAGCGATCGTATAGATGATGCGTTATTAATTATAATCTTTATACAGGAATTCTTCCAGTATATGTTTCATTTGAATCATAGAATGAATAATATAAATAAGAATATAATTACAGTTTTTTTTTTATTCTGTGAATTTAATAGACCTTATGGTATTGAAATAAAAGGAATGTGGCAACATTATTTCTATGTCTGTGTATGTGTTATTATTATGTCCTAGCAATTTGCCTTCGAGTTCGTCAGATGTTGTTAACTTGTTAGGGTAGGAAATTCCAAAAATACTGAAACACGTGTTTCATATTTTTTTACAAAGAGCTCAAATACCAATTACTTACCTAATATTTTCATATGTTACTTAAAAAATTACGGAAACCTTATCCTATCAGTACAAACTACATACAATATTAAACTGTGCGCTTATCCCGAATCTAATAGAATGTACTCATGCAAAATGTGCGTAAAAGGTACAGACGCCAGCACATCAAGCTACTCGAAACTGTCAAATTTTCCCAATCAACTTTGAACCTTATGCTTTAGCGATAAAGTTGAAAATCTATTAAAGAAATTTGACAGATTGGAGTAGCTTGATGTGCTGGCAGTCTGTAGTTGTAATTCAATTACGTTCTACACCTAACTGTAGGTATAGTTATACAATGAGAGTCTCCGTTCTATTATTTAGTAAATAAAATGTTAGTACACTAATCTATTGTGTAACCGTCAATATTATGACTATAGTGATGATCGTAGCTTGTTTGGTTTACTTTGACAAATCTGATAATATGCGTGTTTTGTCCTAAACATGTCTATTGACAATGGCAAGTCTGTCACACTTGCCATTTTCAAGAATATTATAAACTTAGGTACTAAAATAAAGTTCTCCAGACCGTATTTCGGCCACGGCGGCCATTCTCAACGGAGACTGGCCTTCGGCGCGAGAGATATTATAGTGCACAAGTGTGTGCTATAATATCTCTGAGTAAAAAAAGGTTTATTTAAAAGTCTAATCTTATTTCAAATGCAGTATAAGCAAATCGACATCGGGCTACTACTGAGAAATTCCTAATAGAATGGTCAGCAGTCGCACTTGGGGCCATCAGGTAGACCAAGACAGTCAACTCAAGAAGTACCAACCTAATATTCCATTAAAATTCCAGGTGCTAAGTACAAACAATTCAACGACGAAGAAGTTCGGGCTCGCATCGAGCGCCGTGTACAAGATCCTGGGCAGTGAGCGCGCCACCGCGTCAGATTCCAAGCTGTTCTCCCAGACAAACAGCGCGTTTGATGCACTAGGCTTCTCGCAGTCGGTGGTCGAAGATATATGGAGCATCGTGGCTGGAGTTATTCTGTTGGTAAGTCCCTTAAAACGAGTATTTATATAAAGTGTATTTTATAACTAAACTGTCAAGGGAGAATTGAAGAGAAAACAAACCAGTGACGTAACAGTTGGGCTCGCTCATCTTTTAAACATTCCGACCTTATTTTATCGCAAGTGATTTCTTTCCGATGACAGCCGTCATGCTATTCCACTCAGCAAAAAATCGGGGCATGGATTGGTATCGAGGTTGAACTGCAACATTGTCTCTAGGACGAAATATCAGCATCGTCATGTCGAGCTTTGGCAGCATCTTTATCGCCAACTGCGAGCTACGCATCATACTGACGTCACGCAAAATCCTGTATCGCGCAAACATAGTTTACCGCGCAACTAACATGAATACAACACCCGTCTGGTCGGTGGCTCCTCCCTTTTCTATGGAGGACTAGCTTCTGCATGTGACTTCGTCCGTGTGATATTTCGCCCTCCCCCATTCACCCTCTTCAGGGTGGAATTTCGAAAAACCCTTTCTTAGTGGATACTCTTCACAAAGAAAACACCCTCCAAATTTCATGTCTCTGGGACCAGCGGTTTAGGCTGTGCGTTGATATATCAGTCAGTTAGGACTTTGACTGTTATATAAATAGATGAGTGAACTTTACACCCTTTTCTTTATACCCCTGTAGAGCCATAAATAATGCTGAAGTTTGCAAGGCAATGAACCCCAACTTCCATGGGCTCCTATTAAAACATTATTTATTTGTCTTTACCATATCATAAAAAAATCTCAACGAAATTCTCTCTTTCAGGGCGAGCTAACCTTCACAGAAACACAAGACGGCCAACTAGCCATCGGAGGTCCCCTCAAACAGTGCACAGCCGCGCTCGGAGTGTCCGAGCAGGCGCTCCGGGGGGCCATGGCGGGGAGGGTGCTGTCCGCGGGGGGGGACCTGGTCAACAAGGAGCACTCCTTGAGCGAGGCCAATTATACCAGGCTGGCCTTGGCTAAGGCGGCCTATGATAGGCTGTTCACGTGGATAGTTGAACAGGTAAGGTTATTAAAGACCTTTCATTTATAATTTAATCGATTTCCATACTCGTTCAAAGGGATCCACTCGTCATGGCGAAAACTTTTACCGTGGAGTACAAGATACGAGGCACCCAAGCCTTAAATATAAGTTCCGTTTTTTCTTAAAATCCGCTGTTTCCTTCACGTGTTAGTTATTATTTTACTAGCAGCGCCCCTCGGTTTCAAACTCAAACTCAAATCATTTACCTCAACCTTGTACAGGCACTTTTGAATTGTCAAAATTGAATAGTCTGTCAGTTAGTCAGAAAGTTGAAGCTAGTTGCCCACATAAGTTTCGATTCCGTGGGAATATAGGGATAAAAGCTATCCTATGTCCTGTTCCGGGACTCAAACTATCTCTATACCAAATTTCATCTAAATCGGTTTAACGGTTTAAGCGTGAAGAGGTAACAGACAGACAGACAGACACACTTTCGCATTTATGGATTACTTATGATCAAATTGGTGATTTTTTAGGCTCAGTCAGGTATTTATTGTAATTAATAAAAAATTCCTGCTTTGTCGGTAACACGCTGTTGGTGTTTCAAATTCAAATACCTAAATGAATATGTTGAAGCTTGTACTAAAATACTTGGATGTATGGAATTAAAGGGTTTTTTATATAAACAGCTGCAAATCAACGTAATTAATATTTTTTGTATTAACAGCCTTTCTCGTCGTCGTCGTTAGTCAGAAAAGCTCAGTTTATTTGTTCAGAAAATAATTTATTACAAACAGGACTTGTAACTTTGGCTACATAAAGCATTTCGAATCCAATTCCATTCAAATTAGGCTTCAAATTTAAATGTATGCTAAGTACTTGAAATATACAAGTACATTCCAAATTGTACCGTATTCTTAAGAAAATAAAAGTAAATTTCCCTTTTCAGATAAACAAAGCCATAGATGTACCCAGTGGAACGTATAAGAATACTCTAATAGGAGTGTTGGATATCTACGGGTTCGAAATCTTCGAGACGAACAGCTTCGAACAGTTCTGTATTAATTACTGCAATGAGAAGCTGCAGCAACTCTTTATTGGTAAGTCGGTTCATTTCTATGAGATTTAATCTATACTTGTACATATTATTATTATTATTTTAAGTCTGTAGCGGTCACGCAAAACCCTGCATCGCGCAAGCAGAGTTTACCGCGCAACTAGCATAGATACAACGGCTGGTTGGAGGATCCTCCCTTTTCTATGGAGGTTGAGTGAACTTTGCACCCTGTTCCTCATACCTCTATAATAAGACTGTTAGCTTTTAAAATTATGTTAACACTTTAAATAAATAATTAGCAAAATCGTCCTCCATTTTTTTATGGTTTTCACGGGACAGGGAATGGGCTAGTAACCATCACCATGACCTCTTCCAGAACTGGTGCTAAAACAGGAACAAGAAGAATACGCTCGCGAGGGCATCCAGTGGACGCCCATCAAATACTTCAACAACCGCGTCATTTGCGAGCTGGTGGACGCGCCACATCAAGGAATCATCGCTATCATGGACGAAGCTTGTCTTAATCCCACCAAGGTAATTTTATTATCCTTATGTAAATGTCTCTAAAGTTGAGATTCAATTGTTATTTCATCACCACAGCTCCCAAAACGGTGTTCTAGAACCAAAAATTCGAAGACGTGACACCCGAGTGCAAACCGACACTGGACCCGCGTGATGAATTACGGCCTACTCCGTCTCACAGAGAGGAGGCCCGTGTCCCAGCAGTGGGAACATTAGGCTGATCATGCTACTTATTATAGAGTATTATATTCTATCGACTAAGGGAGGGGCCCGTTGCTAAATAATAACAGCCGCATAGGTCGATCGATCAGGTTAAGCTACGCTTGCCGCGGTTGGTCTGTGGATGGGTGACCATCTTTACATACCGTGACCCCTCCGTGCCTCGGAAAGCACGTAAAGCCGTTGGTCTCGGTTGTCATTCGTGGATCTTTGACAGTCGTTACGGGTTGTCAGAAGCCCGAAAATCTGACAACCAGTCTTACCAAGGGATATCGTATTACCCAGTAACTGGGTTGTGGAGGTCTCAGACAGGCAGTCGCTCCATGTAAAATACTGATATTCAGCTGCATCCGGTTAGACTGGAAACCGACCCCAACATAGTTGGGAAAAGGCTAGGCTGATGATATTCTATCGGCTAAACTTTCAAATATAGTTAATTATTTGTTATGTTCTTCTTACAGATATCAGATAAGCAACTACTAGAGGCCATGGACAGGAGACTAAAAGGACACAGACACTACACGTCAAGACAACTGGCGCCCACGGATAAGAAACTCAAACATGGCGTCGACTTCAGAATTACGTAAGCATTTTTTGCTAACTAGCAGATCCATTATAAATGATAGATTTGAACTCATTTCTACATTAGGTTTGTTGTTGGATTTCAACAAATCCATTGTTATTTGCCACCTTTGAGCAGTGGTGTCCCAGTGGTAACGGCCCCGACGACGTACGACTTGTAGGTCGTGAGTTCAAACCCAGACAGGTGCTTTACTTCGTGTAAATAATTTCATCACCACTGCTCTCAAAACCGTGAAGGAAAACATCGTGAGGAAACCGGCATGTCTTAGAACCAAAAAATCGAAGACATGTGACATCTACCAACCCGTACTGGGCCTGGGTGGTAGATTACAGCCCACTCCCCCTCGAAGAAGGGGGCCTCTGTCCCGGCCGCGGCAGTGGGAACATTATAGGCTGATTATACTAAACTCAACCTTATCGGCCTATATTTTTAGTACCCACTTTTTTAGTTTAACTGCGAGTTAAATACACGCAGTACCGTACTTCCTTGAAGATTCAAGGAAGTCCTATATCTGGGGAAGATGGCAAGGGCAACAAAGGCGAGCATTATCATTAACTCGGTGTTCTTTGGGCACGGATCAACGTTTCACTACAGCGAAACTCGACCTTAAAAAATAATTGTCCACAGTCACTACGCGGGCGACGTTACATACGACGTGACCGGCTTCATGGACAAGAACAAGGACTCGCTGTGGCAGGACCTGAAGAGACTGTTGCACTCCTCCAGCAACCGCTCGCTGGCTGAGATGTGGCCCGAGGGCGGCACTAACATACAGAAGGTACTTATTACATTGTCACAGTTTACTGTTGGACATTATCACGTGTTCTCTGTTAGTCAGTGGCAGGTTGAAATAATAGACTGGTTAAAGATGTATACTTATGATGAAATACTAATATACTACTCATGAAACGGGATGAGCTGGAGTCTTTTAATAAAGATTGGTCCTTGGCAGCTCTGGACAGAGAGAAATGGGAAGAGAGTAGGGAGGCCTTTGTCCAGCAGTGGGACATTAATGGCTAATAATCACAATGATATTATAAAGGCGAAAATTTGTGAGTGTGTGTTATGTTTGTTACTTCTTCACGCTCAAACGGCTGGACCAATTTTGATAAAATTTTGTATGGCGGTAGCTGACACCCTGGATTAACATATAGGCTACTTTTTATCCCGATATTACCACGGGATCGACACTTATGCGGGTGAAACCGCGGGGTGCAGCTAGTTGATTATATATTGACTATTTTTATATTATCCATAAGTACTAATATTATAGTGTCATAGATAGAATAAACTTTGAAAACTATGAATTAATTAAAGCCTCGAAGTGGGGATCATACAAATCTCTAGTATCTGCTATGATGCAACTTGTTGTGTCCGCAGACATCGAAGCGCCCCCCCTCAGCCGCGACGCTGTTCCGCAACTCCATGGCGGCGCTGGTGTCGGGGCTGCAGAGCAAGGAGCCCTTCTACGTGCGCTGCGTCAAGCCCAACCCTTACCAGACCCCTACCAACTGGGACGACCAGCTCGTAAGTACTCTACATACTATTGATTAATAAAACATAAGACGTTACATACAACTCTATTTTAGGTATTTAGAATTGGTTCGAAGCGGGAATTTCGCTTTCATAATTTCTTTAATTTGTGGCACCTGTCGGGTTTTGTATGATATACCTAACTGTATGCGAGTTTTGTTTTACGCTTTAGTCGCTCCGGCGAGTTTCGTATCGACATTCTCGCGTTTTGACGGCCTATAAAATGTACACGCTTCAAGGTTTCCACCCACTATCCCGCTCCGTAACCAGATCGTATTGGTTTGGCACATGAAATAAAATGTTTATTATTATTTGAGCCTACTATTTCCTCAAAAGTCCATCTTCATTCATTTCCATTATATCTTTTATATTCATTATAATTATATTTATTTGTTTCTAATAAAAAAATAGTTCATGCATTCAACAATAGTATTAATAAAATATAGTTTGCATAAATAACTATGGCATCTACCTACTACACCGTCGCGTGTGTGTACTGGCAGGCGGCGCCACGCGGCGTGCCGGTGGGCGGCGCGCGGCTGACACACTTTTATGACCCCATGTACTCAGACGGCAACTTTATTGACTCTCAGAACAGGATAGAGGGTGGAGACTTTAAGTGAGCCTTAACTCACTAGCTAGATAATCATACATTCAAATCTTCCTCAGGTCCGTCACCAGGTAGCATACCTCGGCCTGGTGGAGAACGTGCGCGTGCGTCGCGCCGGCTTCGCGTCCCGCCAGCGCTACGACCGCTTCCTGAAGCGCTACAAGATGCTGTCGCAGTACACGTGGCCCAACTTCCGCGGCACCGCAGACAAGGACGCCGTCATGGTGCTGCTGCGCGATCTGCACATCAGCGACGTGCAGTTCGGACACACCAAGCTGTTCATTAGGTATGTACAGGTCACAGTGACACTACAGACACTCAAATATCCCATAGAAATCAAGGCGTTTATCCGGGAAAAATGAAACAAATTAAATCACGAATAATTGCCATACTAATTATAATATAACTTATGAGGTAGATACTAACGTATCACGTGATCATAGGTTAAATGGACAGACACCCACGTGAGTACCTGACCCAAGTAGACCACAGTCAAGCTATATGATATAGACCTTAGCACCTGAGGGGCAATTCTCGTAATTTTAAAAACGTTCTCAGTCTGATCTGTCTCAATCTGTCAAAAATACCTCTAATTTCCCTACATTTTTGACATTTTTGTTTGTCGTCGAGACGAAACTGCAACTAGATTTCGAACGTTTTGTAAATTACGAGAATTGGACTTTTGGTCACAAGACCTGTTAAAAAATCATGTCAACATAAACACCCCAAGAACGAGAACAAATACCTTACCAAGTTAAAATAGAAACAACTGACTAATATGTTTGCATTAATTACCCCAGGAGTGCCAAAACCCTGCACGGCTTAGAAGCGGCCCGCGCTGAGCTGATACCTTCCATCGTGATCTTGCTACAGAAGCTGTGGAGAGGAACTGTCGCGCGCATGCGCTATAAGAAGATGAAGGCCGCTATGACTATCTTTAATGCTTGGAAGTAAGTATTTCATAGAAAGTTGAAATATCTAGCAGCTAGATATAATGAATGTGAACTGAAAAGCAGCTTTTCAGCTCACGATATCTTTATTCAATCAAAAAATCACCCAGTATTAAAAACTTCAGAACATAATCTATTAACATACATTATATTTATAGATTTTTGTGAAAGCGTCTAATTAAGAGAGGCATCAAGTTCAATAGAAAATGAGAAAATTTCATGAGAGAATTACTTGAATTGTACCGAGTAGTGTGCTGATGAGGCAAAAATAATGTTATTCCTCGGAAAGCACGTTAAGCCGTTGGTCTCGGCTGTCATTCGTGAATCTTTGACAGTCGTGACGGGTAAGCCAGAAGCCCGAAAGTCTGACAACCAGTCTTACCAAGGGGTATCGGTGTACTCGCATTACCCAGTAACTGGGTTGTGAAGGTCAGATAGGCAGTTGTTCCATGTAAAATACTGGTATTCAGCTGCATCCGGTTAAACTGGAAGCCGACCCTAACATAGTTGGGACAAGGCTAGGCAGATGATGATTAATTAATTATAATACTTTATGAAATATTGCTCTATAGTGCGATAAAATATTGATAAAATATTGACAGTTTTAGGTTAAAAAATTCGGAAAGTTTTGAAATATAATTTTGTAAACAGCGCCCTAATATCGTAGCAGTAAGGCTTTCATCGATTAACTGTGTCCACTGACATCCGGATGCCCGTACGAGTACCTATCATTACTATAACCCGACATTCTCTGCCCAGACGCTACCGCCTGCGCCGCTACATCGGTGAACTCCAAATGGAACTAAAGCGCAACCGCAACACCATCCGCACATGGCCGCCCGCCCCGCGCCGCCTGCCCGCGCCGCTGCTGCAGGCCGCGTACCGTCGCTGGCGCGCCTACCTCACGCTGAAGCCCATCCCGCGCGAGCAGTGGCCGCAGCTCAAGATGAAGATCTGTGCCGCCAGCGCGCTGCGGGGCAGGCGGCCGGAGTGGGGACAGAACCGCCAGTGGTTGGGGGACTATTTGGCCGATAACAAGTATAATCCCAAGGCTGGTTAGTATTAGACACATATTTTATACTCGTATAACAACATAGACCAGATGGCCAGTTCCCGTAATTAAAAACGCTCAAAATGTAGTTGCAATCTCATCTCAGCGACAATCAATGTCAAAATTATAGAAAAATTAAAATGTCTTAGACAGATTGAGAATGAGATCAGACTGTAAACGTTCTTAAAATTACGGGAATTGCCCCTCTGATTTTCAAGGCCGCTAAAGCCGATAGTGATGTAAAATGAAAATCCCAGATGGCGGCTGTAACTTTTTTTTTATTTTTCATTATGGGTGTCTTTCATGGTTTTCGAGGGTGCTGGAGCTAATAGTAAAGTCAAAATGAAAATCCAAAATGGCGGCTGCGAAAACTTTTAAACTTTTCATCATGGGTGTCGTTTTCATGGTTTTTAAGGGTGCTGAAGCCAAAAGTAAGGTCAAAATGAAAATCCAAGATGGCGGCTGTAATTTTTTTTAAACTTTATCATGGGTGTCGTTTTTATGGTTTTCAAGGGTGCTAAAGCCGATAGTGATGTCAAAATGAAAATCCAAGATGGCGGCTGTATTTTTTTTTTCAATCATGGTCGTCGTTTTTATGATTTTCAAGGCCGCTAAAGCCGATAGTGATGTAAAATGAAAATCCAAGATGGCGGCTGTAATTTTTTTTTCATCATGGGTGTCGTTTTCGTGGTTTTCTAGGGTGATGTAGCCAATAGTAAAGTCAAAATGAAAATTCAAAATTGCGGCTGCGAAAACTTTTAAACTGAAAATCCAAGATGGCGGCTGTAATTTTTTTTTTAAACTTTTCATCATGGGTGTCGTTTTTATGGTTTTCAAGGGTGATAAAGCCGATAGTGATGTCAAAATGAAAATCCAAGATGGCGGCTGTATTTTTTTTTATTTTTCATCATGGTAGTCGTTTTTATGATTTTCAAGGCCGCTAAAGCCGATAGTGATGTAAAATGAAAATCCAAGATGGCGGCTGTAATTTATTTTATCATGGGTGTCGTTTTCATGGTTTTCTAGGGTGATGGAGCCAAAAGTAAGGTCAAAATGAAAATCTAAGATGGCGGCTGTAAAACTTTTTGTTTTTGGTAATAGATACATACTTTAGTTTTGTTTCTGATTAGTGACCGCGTCAGCCTAGATTAGACCCGGCCTAGTGCCTGCCTACCTATTCTGAAAACCAATGCACGCCACTGAAACTGTTCAGACAATTTTAATGTACAGCATCGTACCGTACGCAAAATACGCGCATTGACGTGGAGTTGCGGAAACCCGTATCACCTATTACCTATGTACAGCATCACTAACCTCGTAATTTTCTTCCAGCGGTGTACCAGTCCCAGGTCGCCTCGCTACAGAAGACGCAACAGATCGGCCGGCCACTATTCTCGTGCCGCATCCACAAATTCAACCGCTACAACAAGTTAGCTGAGCGCTGTCTGCTTATCACCGAGTCGGCGATATACAAACTCGATGCCAACTCCTTCAAGCCACTCAAGAAACCTACTGCTCTCACTGAGGTGAGGATATACGGATTTTAACTACCTTCATTTTATTTTATTTTTTGCTTTGAAAATGCTCTTGCTTTCGCCAGGTGTTTCGGTCGACTTAATATTGTTCGGACGAAAAATCCTACATTCGAGCGCAATTTTATGTGAGAGCAAAATAGTACATTTATTGCCAGATGTAGTGATGTGCAGTGCTCTTATCGATAATTTTAGTCATAGCTTTTTATCTTTATTGGTATTTTAGTTTTTTTTTAGTTTTTGTCCAAATTATACTTGATTACTTACTGAACTGGAGCAACTTATATTCATCACTAAATAAAGGTTACTCCAGTTTAGTAAGTTTGATCAATATTTCTTTATGATACTCATAAATATATTCGTTCCCAGGTCGGCGCCATCCGCATAATGAGTACGGACGTCCAACTGGTCGTTATCAGCATCCCTTCAGCCAAGAATGACCTGGTCGTAGGCTTGGACGCGCCCGTAGTCAGCCAGACCGGCGTGCCCGGTGATCTGGTCGGGGAGCTCCTGGGAGTGCTGGCTAATAGATATAACATGTGAGTATAAAATATTACCTCATAATAGCTGCTTTTGCATTGTTCTCTGATACTAGCTTCAGATTCAATATTCTCATTTAGCTGAGATACTCAACCCCCACAGGGGTTTGAAGGTCCGTGGCATACTTGTCCGCCATTTGGTTATTTTTTTCAAAATGGCGGCCATGCATGACTCCTTTATGAATCGATAGCTGACATCAATGCAAACAGAAAACATAGTAAGACCAAACCCCGTGTCATGTTTCCGAGATATGAACGCTCAAAGTTGATCACGTGACATCCATATTTTTTAACTTGCTTAGATCTTTTTGCATAGATGTTTGATTACTTTAAAGTAATAGGACATGCATGCATTGATGTCAGCTAACAATTTATATAGGATTCATGCGTGGCCGCCATTAAAAAAAAACAAAATGGCGCGCCATTTGGTGTGACCGGCTCCATATAAAAAACTTCAATCCCGTTTCTATTCGTCTGTTTCTGAAGTAATAGGTCTTCTGGAAAATGATTACTTACCACCAATTTCTTCTCAGGATGACCGGCCAAGAACTAACAGTAGAGGTAGAGTCCGGCGCCACGACGCGCTGCACACTGGGCGGCAAGACGCGCGCGCTACAGCTGCCCGCGCCGGCCGCGCATGCGCACAGCGCCGCGCCCTTCACGCACGCGCATGACGTCATCACCTACCACCCCGCGTCCGCGCGCGCGTAGTGCGGGGGGGGGGCTTCGTCCGAGGTACACGAATAAAAACAGCGGAAGGCCAATTCTCGTACTTAAAAAACTTTCAAATTGAAACCACATCATCTCAGCGACAGTCAATGTCAAAAACTTGTCAAAAATGTTGGTAAATTAAAGATTTTTTTATAGATTGCTGCCGACATTAGAATGTGCACGTTCTTAAAAATACGGGAATTGCCCCCCTCCGATTGTTTAGTTCCATATTAATAAAGCATTTTCAATAGAGATCTCTAAATTGTCTTCAGAGAATTTTCCCAAAACAATGTCAAAACAAAAAAAAACATCAGACAGTTTTATTTTGACGGCCCTGTAAAGAAAATCCTACGGATAAACTCAAACAAAACTGTAAAAAAGCAGCCATATCCTGTTTTAGTGATGGGCAAGCACTTATCGAAAACTTAGTTGTAGCTATTTATCGATAACGGTGCAGCGAGTTACTATTATGATTGTGCAGACTGCTAGTTTGACACATAAGACGGTGTTCTTTTTAAATAAACATCACCAAAAATGAACAAATAAATGAAAGTGAACTATTGATTCTTATTCGAGATTACTCTAGCTTTCACTGCAGTCTTTTGAATTCTATCCAACCTCTATTGTTCTATCGTGGACGAAGTGCTTTTTTAGGTGACAACACCTAATGGAGGAGTCAGGAAAAAGAAAACTTAATAAAAGTTACGAAAATATTGTTAATATTATGTTGTGGACAACAGCAGAAAATTTATAAAAGTGCTTAACAAATTATGGTAAAGAGTGGGGATAGTGTTATAGAGAATATGTTGCATATTATAACGACATTGTGGTCGTGCTAAACATGAACTTACCCTGTAATAAAATAGATTAAAAAAAGAAAGTGGACAAAAGAATGACAGCAATTTAGCTAAATATCCATAACAACACCACTTTAATCATTTTATTATTGTAAAGAAGTGTTGTGGAAAATGGTAGTGACTTATTACTTGTTAAAGTGAGAAAAGCTTATTTGTAGTTATTATTCTATTTAATAGTTAAATAGTATACAAATAATATTTGCAGTATCTGTGTTATACATTATAATTTACAAATACAGATAAGATTCGTAAAGTTTGATAAACAAATTATCCGATCCAAATGAATTTACAAACGTTCATTTTTGAAATTTGTGATTTCATTCATTCGTGGGTTTTTTATTGTCAGCCCAGAGTCCTTAGAAAATATTTGTAATTTTACAGGAAATTCACTTGGTAAACATACAGAACATTTACAAATACGTTATATTTGACTGATATGTGGCATTTGAATAGCAAACTAGCGGCCTTGTGTATTTTAGAAATAAGATTAAGTACCTTATTAACTTATTCGAGAATTAATGTTAACAATAGTTTTTTTTTATTTAGAATAGTAAAATAGTCTGTTATATTTTTTTGTTCTCTATTTTGTGTGATAATGGCAACACTATAAGCTATTGAGAAATTAATCATCTATTTTTAAAGTCGTGAATTGTTTTTTTTTTAAATGAAATTAGGTATTCTAATAATAATGGAAGGCTAAGTCGTCATACTTTTTACATTTTAATAAAGGTACGAGGTTAAATATTGCGGTGCATCTTGAAACCCAATGTGATAAACTGATAACGAAGCCTTATTGTAATTTACGATAATTTTGACCACACGGTAGAAATGAAAACTTACGACTGGAGCTGAGTTTATTCGGTTCAGTATCACGAGCCGAGCGTGGGCCCTTTGTTTACACCGCATTATTTTTTAAGGCACGGCGTTAAAAAACGTGCTGTCAACAAGCTTTCATAGAGATCCAAACAACACTGACAGTACCATTGAGAAAACTTACATCTACACACCGTAAGGGCTATTCTTGCTTGCAGCGCTCGGTCGCTATAGTAACGCTTGCGAACAGAAGTGGTCATCGTGTGCACGGGGTTTTGTTTTCCAATTGGGCAGATGTAAGTTTCCTCGATGGTAACTACACACGGCGAATAAACCGTAGTTTTTCACGGCAAGAAAAACGTGTTTGTACAAAGTGCCTAACAGTTTAGTTTCGTTCATTGTTCAGAAAGAGCGCAAAGTGCGCCTAAAGAATCACTTCAATGATAAAATCAAATAGCGCTAAATAATAAACATTGCTAATAACTTTTGTTAGCATTTTCGATTGGCACCAGCGAGTGGGGCAATCGCGTAACACTATCAGTAGCAATGGGTTTCATTTTGATAGTTCAACAACATTCATTGCGTTATTTACGTTGTTGACCAGACACATTTTGCGAACATATGAAGCAATGGATTAGCAATATCCTTCAAAATGATTCAGATTGAGATCAATAGTGTAACGTGTTACGCAGTTGAGGTGCTGGCTAGATGGAGTATTGTTTATACACGTAAATGTTTAGTTACATATGCATAGCTCATATTGTTGTTATTATTAAATAAAGTATATAATATGTGCCTTAAATATTATGTTAATATTATTTTTTGAAGATTTTTTTTATTAGTGTAAAGACATCACATTACGGTAAACATAAATTGTAAATAGATTTTTAATTATTATAATAATTCAACACACTTTTTACATAATAAAAATGTACAGTCAGTAAAATAATAATGTTGAAAAATTAAATGTGGTACTAAAATAATAAATTGTTACTTATAGTTCACCGCTAGAATTTTGCATATTCTGTATAAAAACGGGGGTGATGTTAAAGATTTTGTTAAAAAGTGTCGCTAATACAGTGAAATAATGTTGTTCATAATAAGTAAATTATAACAAGGCGCACAAACAAATAATTCATTGATTTCTATGATTTTTGTAATGTAATTAATGCCTGTCGTTTCTAAGCGTAGAAAACGTAGGATAATAATAATGAATTGGCACGAGTGTCTGAAAGTTAGTCAGCTTATTAAAGCACTTTTACCACTATCTACGTAATGGTTCGAGTCATTAGCCACTGCCTGAGCGAGTTACTGGCAACACTGCGTCGCGACTATTCCGTAATGAAACAAATCCATGCTAATAGAAATGCTGAGCCTACTCAACCCAAAGACTTGCGGCATCTGCGGTCACAAAACGTGCAAGTAGGACAATATTTAAGAACGGAATTACTAAAAACTCTTTACAGGTTCTTGTGTCGTCTCACTCTCACGCTTTACATGAACGCTTGAAATGTAACGTTGCCAGGTCGCTGTAGTTCAGTTAGTTCTTGGTTATTTAGATGTCGTTAGTCGATCTCTTTCATAATACGCGTTTAGATAACGTGTATTGACAGAATAGGTCGAATTCGCACTTTAGTTTAAAGTTTTTATCTTGCTTTAGACGACTATGGCAATAGTAGGAATATAATTTGTCTATACAATTTAAATATTACGATTTAAGTGGCTGAATCAGTTGTAATTTTTTGGTCAGGTGGTTGTCGGCTGCCGGTCGGAGCTCCGCGGTCGTGTAGGAAGGTGTTCAAGTCATCATTGTTCTAATGCGAGAAAGAGATGAAGCTATATATGACGACTTGCGCCATCCTTCTTTAGTAACTGGTTCTGAGATATCTATTGTCATAGTTGTCTACAACTAGATATTTTTACAATGTGATGAATAACGCACAGTAATGTATTTTATTTATTAATTTAATTCAGTATTACATGTAGCATAGAAATAAATGAGGTTTACAGGTTAATTGTGACAGGATTTTAACAATGTTATTATGAAGCAGGACATCCTAAATTTTAATTCAATCAAATATAAAAAAAATGTTAAATGAAATTATGTTGTGAACGTTTTTGTTTCATGTTTGTTAAAATTTTATTTATTCGTAGATCTTTGATAGTAATTACAGATGGTCAGAAGGCTAAAAGTCTAACAACTAGTCTTACCAAGGGCCGTAGTGCCACCCAATATCTGCGTTGTGGAGGTCAGTTGCATCCAGTAAGACTGGAAGCTGAACCTAAAATAGTTTGTAAAAAGCTGGCAGATGGATATTGTTAAAGTATCCCCGGTGTCCTAAAACATAATCTGGAAGAAAAAACTCCACCAACAGTTTTAAAAATAGTTACAAGTTCTGTCAAAATTAACTTCAAGAAACGCCTTACAATGTTAACAGCGAGTTATTCTAGTTATATGTATATAGATGTTATTATTTGTAACGAGTGATCGTACGTGCCTTGATGTGGTGCCATGAGATTCGCAATGTGTTGATTAAAACAATTTTACACTTTAAACATGACTTTTTCATTGGTTCTTACCCTAAAACCTTTAGTGATATAGTCAAACTCAAAACTCAAACATTTATTTCAATTAAACCATTTACTTGCATAGGAGTCAGTCAGTTATACAGACAGTTGAAGCTAGTTGCCCATTCCAAAACGTAGATTTGTATGGAGAAGAACGGGCAAAAAACTCCAAGGACATTCTTTAAACTAAGATGTCACAACATCCTGGGTACACTGGGTACCATACTTTATTACCCTGAGGTAGAATGTCACTTGTGATAAAACGAAAAGGTCTATTTTTACCCGACTGCGGCGAAGCCCAAAAGGAGGTTTATGTGTTTTTACCCGACTGCGGCGAAGCCCAAAAGGAGGGTTATGTGTTTGACCTGTGTGTATGTATGTATGCCCGTTTCTTTGTTCCCTCGTAACTTCTAAACGAATAAACGGATTTGAATAAATTATACGTCTTTAGAATTGTCTTGGTACAGACAGGACTAAACTAATATTTATCTTCTGTCCTTGTCTTAATGAAATATAAAGAAAAAGAAGCCTGAACTCAAATTTAGTTTAGTTTGTGAACAACAGAATCGGGGGCAATGATGATGTCGACTAGACCTAAAACTATGCTCTGATACCTGCATCTGCAGCTGAAATTTAAATATGCCAATATAATCCAAAGACTATATCTGTATCTAAGTAAGACGGAAACCGGACCAATGACCGCAAATAAACCAAAACAAGAGGATTCCACATTTAACCCGTCTGCCTTCAAAGCAAGAGTGAACAGGCATCTTCTGGGCACGCTCGTTCGATCATAGACCTCATCTATCTCTTTCCATTAGGCGTGATCGAGGTCAAAAAAAACAAGGACATATTTATACAGCATGTATCAGAAGGGTGTAGTCATATTAAAAAAGGAGGATGTGGAACAGACCCTCAAACTGAACAACTTTCTCCATGGGACCAACATCGTAATCGCAAAAAAATCTCTCTTTGTTTACTGTCCCTTACAAAACTTCGATACGTGATGACGATCTGTCGATCCCGTAGAGAAAGTTGGTTTGTACTAAACCCTCGGGCCGTGGGGTCCGAGTGCTCATGGTCTTTTTAAGGAAGTTTCGAAACGGCTGGTTGACACTTCCCGTGACCAACCAACCAATGGCTGGCTTTTACCTTGGCCATACAACGTGGTAATGCCGCCTGTCTCTTGGGTACTTTAATTACCAGTCAACAGCAATGCGGAATGCGAGCCGCTATATTTTAGTTTCTGTATAGATATTCTGTTAACGATTCCAATGACATAACTCATAGAGAGCTAGCTATCGCAACTTCAGAGATATATCGTCGTTATAATCAGACGCGGCGTAATCGCGCGAGTTCTACCACATCTGCGCGTACCTAATCGCGATGAAAGGCCGCAACAATTCAAGGGTTAATTTACAAATATAAAACTTATTACATCGAATTGAACTTAATAACTCCCTATGACCACACATTTCTGATAGGTACAGCTGTATCATTTAAACCGATTTGAGCCGAAATAGGTAAGCGCATCAGCGCATGTAGCTAATTAATATGCACGTGTCGTGGGTGGGCGCAACATACCTACAAACCAAAATCTGGATTAATTAGCTCGCACTTACATAATCGAAATGCGTGCACGTGAGTCAGCGTATGAGCACAATATGAGCTCGCTCGAAATACGCAGATACGGTAAGTTTGCATTTTCAGTTTTCAAAATTAACCCACTGCTGGGAAAAGGGGTCCTCTCTGTAAGAGCGTAATCCACCACGCGGGCTTTTTGTATACCCACTTAGGTAAGGCCTAAATAATAAAAAATGTGGTTGGCCTATGGTCATCACCTGCCTAGCCTTTTTTGGGATTATTATGCGACGCATGGAGGGCAGTGCTTACCTATTTCCATTTTGAGAGTCAAACTTACAAACCGCATTAGAAATACAATGCTGCGTTACTCGACGCTTCGACGTGGGGAAAAAATAAGCCAAACTATAAATAGGATTGGGCAGGCCATTTATGTAATCGCTGTATACGGTGGGTACTTTTAGCAAAAACAATTTTGTCTGTTTGTTCCGACTAATCTCCGAAACAGCTGGACCAATTTTGATTAAATTTGGGTATTTTGGTATGGTGATATTTTGAACCCTGGGAAAGGACATGACTTTCTCATAGACTTAATATGCTGTCGAATATAGTAATAATAAAATTGTAAATTATGGTTGATAACGCTCCGCGCTCTTACGTGAATCGTAAGTGCCTACTAAAAACTTCATAAAACAATATGAATTAAAAAAAACAAACCAACCAACATAAATCTCCAACTTCGCTCTCTGCTTAGCTATAATTTTCCCTAAAATAAAATCCAGTCGGCATAAAAATGCAATAAGCAACAATTTAATAAAGTCCAATAAACAACTACGCCGTAGCTTCGTAGTTCGTAGCTTACAGCTCGTAGCGCGTAGGGCGGAATATAAGCTAGGGCGGGCGGGCGCCGCCGTCAGTCTCCGATAACGCATCGCGCCATCGACGTCCACCTCATAGCTGCCTGCCTACCCCAGGGATTGTTGAAGGTATGAATATATTTTTGTTACTTTTGATTTTAGAGATGCTGGCTTCAATTGGGGATAGTTTTAAAGTTAAATAAAAGATGATAAAAGTGGTCCCTGTTATTTATTGCGTCTGAATGAATGTTTCATTTTGTGTATTTCATTAGGGTTCCGTACCAGAATGGTAAAAAGGAACCCTTACGGTGCGACTCAGTCTGTCTGTCCGTCTGTCACAGCTGGATATCTAAAGAACTACTAATGCTATCTACTTGAAATTTGGAATAGTTTTAGATGACGTTTGCCCAACTATTTTGCAAATAAGAAAGTTTAAAAAAAAATTTGAGTTGTACTAGTGCGTACCAGCTAGGCTTGGGTTTAAAAAATAACGATATGATGTCGATTCTTTCAAAGTGATAGTTGATCTTGTCATAATTTTCATTCTTCTTGTTTGCAAACTATGATTGTAAACAAATTAGCCAAAAAAATGCCTAAATTGACGATTACAGGTACCAGAATTCTCAGGTTTTCTCTGATCGTGGTTTTACCAAAACCTTGCGCACCGCGAAAGTACATACCTATATAAAAACATTTTTTTTTTACTTATTTGAAATTAAATTGGAGGTCTATCAAGGCTACTACTAAGCTATACTCCCCAAATAAAGATGGAATCAATTCTACCTCTTAGTTTTCTACAAAACAAAAGGACTCGGGTACCTACTTATCAACTTGAACTAATTAACAAACACAACAAATGATCTAAATCGGTATCCGCCCACGAGTCCCACAACACCCACTCGTCTTAAAGTTCAACATCTAGGGTGTACAAGCTATTTATGAAACACTAAAACGCTTGTAAATAAGTAGGTAGGTATGCTTAGTTCCTTCACAACTTAGAAGCACTGTGGTTAGTTTAACGTAAGCTTCGCGACCTTTTTTTTTTTTTTGTCTGGGGGAAACCTTCAAAAGGAGGCAGTTCGAGGAGTGTGGGATTTTTACCTCACTAAAACCAACCCGGTGATCACCATCAGCACATACTAGGTACCAATTTCCACCATGTCATGTGTTCATGACGATTAGTGAACTGTGTTGCCCAATTATTTTTAACAATATCGTTCACGAAAACTGATAATTCCGTGATATGACCAGCTCCATTTGCAAAAAGCCGGGGTGATAATCTGTCGGCATGACTTAGTGAAGACATTCACTATGATCATCAATCTATCTGCTGAACCTTCGAGGCCTTTGCTCGGCAGTTCAGCTGTGTTAAAGGCCAATGATGATGATCTGATAAGCAACTCAAACTCATGTTATCACAGCCCACTGCTGCACACAGACCCATAAGACAAGTAGCGTTTAGCTAAGTAATATTATAGGTACTTATAAATATACATAACTTAGCTTTTTTTTTGCGGATGGGAAATCATCAAATGACCCCTCCCGCTATGGGTGGAGCGGAAGGGAGTGTCAGACTCTTACCGACTAACTACTGCCGCCAAATGGGAATTAGATGGAGAACATAAACTTTTCGCAAAAATGTCTTGTCTGATTGATAATATTTGATACCTACGTAGTTCGTTATCAGCAGATATTTTACTTGACTCTTCACTCCACAAAGTTTCTGAGACTGCAAATTACTGTCGAGTACCTACTTTGTTCAATTACCATTCATTGGAAATACTACCTATTTTGTTTCGTAAACTTGTAACAATTAGCCTATACCTAATGTTTTATTGCAGTAGGTATTCTATGAATTGTATGATTCGTCTTTTGCATAAGCATAGCATTATAATCAGCCTATAATCCACTGCTGGGACCTCTATGAGAGGGAGTGGCCATCCACCACGCGGGCCCAGTGCGGGTTGGCTAGATGTCACATGTCTTCGAATTTTTAGTTCTAGGACATGCCGGTTTCCTCACGATGTTTTCCTTCACAGTTTTTGAGAGCAGTGGTTATTAAATCATTTACACAAAGCCTGTCTGGGTTCGAACCTACGACCTACAACTCGTAAAGTAGCAGCCGTTACCACAGGGTCACCATATGCAGTGCTCTCTGATTCTTCTTTTGACCGACATGTATATTATGAATAGCCACCAAGATCCACACCACCAAGAAGCCAAATTAATTAGGCTCATTTCGTGGATCTTTGATAATCATTACGGGTAGTCAGAAGCCCGAAAGTCTGACAACCCGTTTTACCAAGGCATATCGTATTACCCAGTAACTGGGTTGTGGAGGTCAGATAGGCAGTTGCTCCATGTAAAATACTGGTACTCAGCTGCATCTGGTTAGACTGGAAGCTGACCCCAACATAGTTGGGAAAGGCTAGGCCTGATGACATAATATAATAATAATAATGAGTCATAACTCATTATCAGCGTTGGTCCTAAACCACCATCATCATGTTACAAAATTATATGACTGTTCTATTTGGTCCTCCACTACTCAGCCATCCATATTCATACTAAAACAATTCAACTTCAAATTCATCACAGCATCAACAGACAAACTACTACATAAAACACACGCTAAGCTATAGATATAATTATAGTTCCACAAAACTCACGGATTTGATTTGTCAAACACAGTACACAGATATTGATAATGACCTTGAAGCTTCAATCAATACATTGCATACACACTAATACACAGGTATGAGTTACACAGAGGCTGTATGAACACAGATGCATCCCGGGAATCTGGGCGGGGTAGTGGGTGGTTGTTAAGGCGAGGCTGCAGTTAGCCGTGTATCTTTTCTCTAGTATTGTTAGGGTAATAACTTTCTAAGCTTTCTAAAAATGGTCTTATGACAACCCTATTCGTTCTATATCATCATCATTCAGTCATTCTCCTGCCCTTATCCCAAATTTATTTGAGGTCGGTGCAACATGTCTCTTTCTTCCATACTTCTCTATTACCTACTCGTCATCTCGGTAGTCACCCCCTTTCTAACCATATCATCATTCACACAGTCCATACATCGTTTCGTCTTCTCCTACTCATAGAGCCATCGATATACATAATCAAACCTTTCCTCACGTCATTTTCCTCATTTCTCCGTATCACATAATATGTATCATAACAACCGATTTCTACACAACTTTTCTGTTAACCGGTGCCACTCCTACCAAGATATGCCAAAACTCCACAAGACCTAGTTTTTATGTATATTTTGGCATACTTAATTCTTTTGTATTTTCATTACCAATGTGGCTATCATACAACAATAGGTACCTACTTAATATTCATTAATTTCACTAACCGCGCTTCCAAGATTTCACTCAGGTGGTTGATCACTGTGGATAGGTACCTAGGTAGTCGAGAAGTCAGAATTCAATTTTGTTTCATCTGCAGGCCGAGATCAACTCGGGAATCCTGATTTGATATTTTAAAAGCTCGTCTAAGTTAAGTTTGTGTCAAGAATCTGCGCATATTGGTTTTGCAAGAAAGATTCAATTCTGTTGCGAGATGCGATGGTTCCCTATGTGCATACCTATTTATTTCGAGTGAAACTGCGATACTGCTTAGTGCGATGGAAAAATATTGTGAATAGGTAGGTACCTTCCCTTAACAGGCTTCAATATACTTCCGCTATAAATAGAAATACGTGGAAACCTATGTGCGCAATGAATTCTACGTAGAAATGAAATGAAATGCTTTTTATTTTTTAGTTTGTTTGTATTTTATTTGAAACGAGATTGAACAGTAGGTATGCTTGCTGTTATTCGTTTATTTTTATTTCATACCAGGCTGTAGATGAAAAAATAAAACAACTTATTTCTTCCATTGTGGTTGATATACCTATTGATTGAAGAAGATCGCAGTTTGTTGCAGGTACCTATAATTGGCAGGCAGGATTACGATTGTCGTCTTGCCTTAGCAATAGCTTCTACCCGCGACTTTGTCCGCGTAAAATTTCAGGTCCCGATCGCATCGCATCGCCCGTCTGCGCTAAGGCCCAGTATCTACCAAAGCGGAGAGGAGAGGAGACGAGAGGAGATGTGTTTTGAATAACCAATCAGAATTCGTTATTTCCAGATCTCCTCTCCGCTTAGCTTCGGTGGAAATGGATCAAGCGGAGAGGAGAGGAGATGTCTCATTTTTCTACAGAATTTTGTGCCGCGAGCGAGCAAGCGGCGCGGCGCGGCACGGGCGGCGAGCGGAGATGTGTGTAGGTCAGGTGGGAAGCGCGCGGCCGCGGCGGCGCGGCGGGCGGCGCGCAGCGGCGGCGTCGGGCGGCGACGCCCGCGCTTGCGCGCCCCTTTCCCCATTGCCTTCTCCCCGCGCCTCGCAAACCAAAGAGTCATTCCCACACCACAGAGTACACTATACAGGGTTATTGGTAAAACACCAGCAACCTCATTCATTCATCATTATGAACAACTTTTACTATGGGACCAAAACTGAAATCGCGAAAAAAAAATCAGCTGTTCCCTACATTTTGACGAGTTATACGAACATAAATGTAGGGAACAGCTGATTTTTTTTTCGCGATTTCAGTTGGTCTCATAGTAAAAGTTGTTCATAATGATGAGTACAATGACCTCTTAGAGGTTGCTGGTGTTTTACCAATAACCCTGTATACTGCAATTCCCACACACATAATCTCCGCTACGCATCTCCTCACCGCTTTGCTGGAAACAACCTGCCAGCTTCGCAGCACATCTCCTCTCGTCTCCTCTCCTCTCCGCTTTGGTGGATACCGGGCCTAAGTATTACATCGTTTTCGCTTAGCGTTCTTTCTGACTTTTTTCGTTTTGCTCGGTTACTACGGGTCGTAGCGTAATGTTTAATAACCCTCCTCAAAATTAGGCAAAAATATTTTTCAAAGCCGTTCAGCCTTATTATTAGGAGTATCTTCTATAGATTAGTAGGTATAGATACAACACCCAAGGGAGGAAGGGCGCTATCCTGAGCTACTCTTGAACCTGAAACCTAATCAACCAGTACCTACATAAACCTAAACCCTAATTATTTATGTTGTGATTTTCTAGAAACCGATTTTGAAGCCAAAATAATGAAGAAACTCGTATTCTGTATTCTGCTGGTCGCCTTCGGTGCGGCCTTTGAGATGTACGATGAGAACCGCGCTTTCGGGATGGACCGGAGTGGAGATGAGAACTATAACGTAATATTTTTGAATTTAACAATAAGTAGGTACTTTTGTAGTACGTATTTTTGAAAAAACGATTTTTTTAGGTCAGCTAAAGAACATAACCGTGGCTAAATTGACCATTAGTCATTGCGATAACCAGTGCCGTAATTAGCCTTTTAAGCGCCCGGTGCGAGCTGTGAGCGGTTCTGACAATAAAATGGATTGTCTATAAAAATAAATCTATCATCCAAAAACTAAGTTTTTGTAAACTTAATTTTAAGTACGTACTTGGTAAAGTTTTGAGAAGTTCAAATAAATTGCGTTTATAAATTAGGTGAAAAAACGTTTATTAGAAAATATTTGTCAAAATTCACAATTAGACAATACACAACACCAAATACTGATCAGGACAGATAGATAGTAAAGATTCAAGGCTACTGGGTAATGTGTTCTACTGTCAAAAAATCAAAGAACTGCAATGTGGCCCTGGTCTGGTCATTTCTGCGCCCCTCCAGGGTCTGCGCCCTGTGCCTGGGCACCGCTGGCACCGCCCTATTTACGGCACTGGCGATAACCACACTTGCCAAAATCAAAATAATTATGTGTGTCGCTTGACGGAAGTCGCGTCGCAACCACAAGTCGCATCGCTCTGGCTCGCGGCGTTGCCCACCGCCACGGCAACGTCACGTCACGCTCAGTTCGAATAATTTCGTTTCTCGTTGACGTCCCGTTGCTGATGGCGGGTAGGGTGTTAGCGTGGTGTGGAACCTACGATAGAAACACGCGTGTACGATACGACTACATACAGAAAGCAAAGCTCATAGAAATCTCTACTCCTAGACAGCACGTTTCGCCGAAAACTTTGTTGATAGAAAACATTGTTTGTAGGATGTCTCGGTTCATAGGAAGCACTGTTGACAGAGATCTCTGTTCATAGATAGCACTTCCCGCCGTAAACTTTTTTCATAGAAACCATTATTTTCAGATAGGTAGGTACACTAAGTACCTTGGTTCGTGTTTCTATCTTAGGTTCCACACCGGTATAACAATTTAATTTTACAAATTTTAACTTAATGCCGTTATCACATAACCGAAACGAATCTAATATCATTTTCGAATTCACCAGGAAGAGAACTACGACTACCAATCCCTAGGCCCGCACCGGCCGGACATCCGTGACGATGCCGCGCAGAAGCTGATACTGTACCAGCTCTTCAACTCGCTGCAAAACAGAGACGAAGCCCGTCTTCATATGCGTTATAGGTATTTTTTTAATTGTCAAGCAAGTCAATTAATTGACCACCTTAAATTGTCCGTATATAATCACAATTAACTTTCATTCTTTGACGACCGTCAAGATGTTTCGGAAATTGACGGAGGTACTGTCAAAAACACCAAAAAAAACAACACATGCCATGCTTTTAAAAGCAGCATGGCTACCTAGTTATAGCGGAACTGTCTGCCCAAGGAATAAAGTCCTCCAGACCGTATTTCGGCCACGGCGGCCAATCTCAACGGAGACTAGCCTTCGGCGCGGGAGATATTACGGGGCGCACAAGTGTGCGCGCAGACACAGTTGCACTCCCTCTTCCCTCACTCTCATTGTCCGATGGGACGGCAATCCGACACGACCGGAGAGAGATCAGGCGCAGGACCAACGGCTTAACGTGCTTTCCGAGGCACGGGGGTATCACACCGCCAACTTCCAAACTCCGGGCTGCTACTAAGAAATTCCTAATGGAAAAACTCAATAACACTCCCAAGGAATAAGGGACGCTTGGAGGCTTACCTAGAACTGGAAATTTTCCTGGGACCACGTGACAGTTAGAATGTTAAATAGCTCCTCTACGCTGACCAAGACAATTAGAGAACTGCGGGGTAATTGCGTGTAACATTGACAGTTGCAATGCCTTTCATTTTGACAATTCGACATCATTCATTGCGTTATTTACGCTGTCGAGTAGACGAATTTTTCAGACTTATGAAGCAATGGATTAGAAATTTCCTGATCATTGATCATGAAATACTTCGGATTGCGAAAGAAAACTTGTTACGCGATTGGGTTGTTGGATTACGTTCTCTCTTGCTTGATATCTGAGGGGCCTACGATTTTGAAGAAAGAAAATTAAAGATAGAAACATTGTTTATATTCTGCACCTGCACAAATACCTAAAGGCGGATACAGACATTGCGAGGTATGCGTAGGCGTAGCGCACGGCGCTCATCACATGATTCGCAATTTGTGGACGTTCATATTCTTGGAGAGGCATATGCATGTGCTTCCGCATGCCTCTTGACGCACCCACCTTTAGCATCACATAATACAACTTTGTAGGTAGGTACAATAATTATAAGGACATGTTGAGGTCATTCGCGAATTCGGTTAGGAACCATCCTATCCCAATCATTTGCGGTGGCGAGATGACTAACAGTTGTCTAACTAACTTGCTCGTCAAAGGAAGAATTTTCCGGGTATTGACCCCGAAAATTCTTCCTTTTTCTGTTTTCTCATTTTTTTTTATTTTTTTTTATGGTACCTTATACGGTTCTTCTACTCTTTCTTACAACGCTTTTCTTTCAGGCCCAAGTACAGCATAATGGAGAACCCTCTCGCCGGCTACGGTCATGTGCCATACTCGGAGCTGATGGATTTTCAAGGTGCAGTCGCTAAGAGGCATGCCGGAAATACTTACCATAAGGTGAAGCCAACAACCCCGAAGCCGGCTAAAGAGGACACCAAGATAATTCGAAAAGGTTACTAACCACGAACCAAATCTTCTAATTTTGGGAAACCTGAGCTCTACTGTCTACAGTCAAAATTCTTCTTGTAATAGGTACCTCCCTACAGTCAACCTCAAAAAGAACAAGAATTCATTTTATTGTCTACAATTTGTATGTTCCATCACTGTATCAATTCGTAGCTACAACAGACAACAACAAGCTATTACAATCTGTCAAATTTCTTTAATAGATTTTCAACTTTATCTCTAAATCATAAGTTTCAAAGTTGATTGGGAAAATTTTACAGTTTCGAGTAGTTTGATGTGCTGGCGTCATGGACGTAATATATGTTATATTACGTCCATGGCTGGCGTCTGTAACTACCAATTGTGTAATACCTATCAATAATATTATGTTTTGTGGCACAATGTTATTACCTAAACATTGATACAATAATGGAACAAAGTATATTGAAGACAATTAAATGGATTCTTGTCGAATTATAGGTACCTACATGTTTTTGAGGCTGTCTGTTCCTTGAAAATGTATACTTATGCCAATGTCTTGGTAATTTTTGCAGGTCCGTTTTCGATATGCTACCTGAAGCTGTGCTCCATCCCTGACATACTTTAATACTTATTAAGAAGAATAATTATTGTATCTACTAAGATAATAATCTTTAATATAATTTTTAACACACTTTTATTAGCTTACGCTTGTTTCATGAGAAACAATAGGTATTCTCGCATGTTTTTTTCTAGTTATTATCTCATCCAAAGGTACACCTAGTGATTTTGTCAGTTTTATGAATAGGTACCTACTTATACTACGTATGTAGAATGCAGATATTTTGTGTAATACAGAATTTTATTGAAAATCAAAAATGTAGTTTTTTATTAGAAGTAGCTGGTACCTACCTAGTTATAGGTATTTACATCAAAACAAGTACTAAGTTATAGCTTACTTAATTTTTTTTTAAAGGTTTTATTTCTTTTTATATATTGGTCTTTAGCGTATTTAAAGGTTTTATTTCTTTTTATATATTGGTCTTTAGGGTACCTAAGGTAGATAAATATTAATTTGAGAATCAGAGTTAAAGATGAAAGGGGTTTGGCACAAACTTTGAAGAAACATCTTAAACTTCAAAGCAAGAGTGAACAGGCATCTTCTGGGCACGCTCGTTCCATCATAGACCTCATCTATCGCTTACCATCAGGCGTGATCCGGGTCAAGAGCGGGCCCATTTAGTAATAAAAAAAAAAAAAAAAAAAACTTATATTTATAGGTACCTACATAAATTTATTTATTTATAGGAGAACCAACAGCTCTAACAGAAGCATAACAATAGTTTATGAGAAATATGAGACATAAAGCCAATTACAGGTTCTCACGGGTAAAAACAGAAAATGTAGTAGAAATCTTAGGATCACTAACAAGCACTATAAAAGGAATACAAATATAAGGTTTAAAAGCACTATGCATTTTTTTTAAAGTCAGCGTTCAGCCGAGTGCGAGCAGAATAGGTCTTGGTGGTAAATGGGTCAAATGAGAACTCTTTGCAAAGAATATTAAAGTCTTTACTCGCTCGCACCATGTATGAATTTTGCCTGTAGTTAGAAGAGGAAAAAGGAATGGAAATCGGCGGATTAAATCTAACTGATCTCTGGGGGACATTGAACCGCAGTCTATGCAGGAGATCAGGACAGTCAATCTCGTTAGATATACTTTTTAAAAGAAAAGTGCAATCTGCTAGTCGACGACGATTTATAAGTGGCTGCAGGTGAAATTTCTTGCAAAGATTTATGTAGTCATCAGAATGGTATGGTATACGTAGCCTAAAACATAGAAACCGAATAAATCTTTTTTGTATTCTCAATACGATCAATGTATTTGCCATAGCACGGGTTCCAAATTTGTGACGCATATTCAAGATGGCTTCTCACAAAAGAGCAATAAAGGGTTTTGGCTTTCTTGAAACACCCTGCGAGTCTCATAACAAAACCCAATGACTTCGAAGCTTTGGCCACTATTTGTTCAATGTGCACGTCAAATAAGAGTTTGGAGTCATGAAAAACGCCTAGGTCACGTACACCGTCACATCTCTGTAATAGCTGCCCTTTAAGTTTATATGTATTAGGGACAGGGACACGTTTCCTACTAAAGGAGATTACTGAACATTTAGCAGGGTTCAAATCAAGTTTGTTAATTAAGCAATAGTCATCCAATCGCAACAGGTCAGATTGGAGAGCATCCATATCATCATCCGATGATATTGCAGAAAATATCTTAATATCATCAGCAAAACAGACTAATTTTGACTTGTGGAAACACGAGTCGATGTCGCCCACATGAATGATAAAAAGTAATGGACCCAATAAGGAGCCTTGAGGAACACCACTAGGAGCTGAAACCCAGCATGTAGTTACTGATAATGACAGCTTGAGATCTGTTTTCAAGGTATGAAGTATTGAAGTAAACCAACGAAGTAGGTCTCCTCTGATGCCATTGTTAAAAAGCTTTGTTATTAGGATATTGTGGTCAATTCTATCAAAAGCCTTACTGTAATCCGTGAAAACGAAATCGACCTGTGCCCCATTGTCCATTCTGTCCGTTAGAAAGTCATTGAGCAGAGCCAGGTTAGAGACAGTTGAACGGCCCTTAAGAAATCCGTGCTGAGAAGGGCTAAAAGACTGACTCAGCGCTGCGTAAACTGTGTTGTAGACAACCCTCCATAGAACTTTTGCTAATATGCACAGTTTGGAAATAGGTCTGAAATTAACCTTCGTTTTTGTGCCCTTTTTTGTGCACCGGAGTTATAAAAGTAGACTTCCAGATTTAAAACCAAAGCTTAGGTAACTACTTATAATTTTAATATCTTTGAAATAAACTAAAATCACGGCACGTCACGGTCTAAATACCTATTGATGAAAGTGTAAATGATTCTTGTGGTGTGTTTGATTAAATAAATTATTTTTAGTTTATACATATAAACAGCTAATTGAACACATAAGAGCAAAAGGACTCATAGGGCACACATTCACCCAAAAGGATGAAAAGGGCATGAGAATTGTCATTAAACACCTGCACTTCAGCACTCCCAAAGACGCCATAGTGGAAGCGATAGAAAAAACTGGCAATAAAGTAAAAGGTGAAATAGTGACAGCACGTGCCAATGGGACAAAGGAGCCACTAAACACATTCTTTGTTAACCTATTTCCTCACGAAAACAACCGAAAGGTTAAAGAGATCAAATATATATATCATCAAAAAATCACAATAGAAGATCCAAAAAGAAAAAATACAGTGGTACAGTGCACGCGATGTCAGCAGTATGGGCATACTAAGAACAATTGCATGCGACCCTACAGGTGTGTTAAGTGTGCTGGTGAACACAAAACAACTGCATGTACCGTGGACAGGAATACCCCTGCAGTATGTACTCTGTGCTCAGGAAGCCACCCCGCTAGCTATAAAGGATGTCAAGTCTATAAAGAAATTGCTGCAAGAAAATGGGGAAACAAACAAAAACCAACACAAACAAAAGTCACATCAAACATGGTAACACGGCAAGAGACACAACCTGAAAACCAGAACACCAAACTGAATCCAGATAATGTATTACCTAAGGAACTTCAAAATAACGATGGGGACCTCAAATTATACAGCGAAGCTGTTAAACGAGCCCAAACCTCAGGAGATTACACTCAAAAGAGTATGTATAACAGTGACCACAATGAGTCACAGAGATCAATTTCCAATAAAAAGGAAAAAGAAAACAACCATATAGAACAAAACTATAGCTTGATTAACCTCATAATTAAACAGACCGAAAGGATAGACCAACTGATATCTCAAATGAGCACAATGATGAACTTGATAATAACACTCATAAGTAAACAACAACCATGACCTCAATACGTATAGCCATCTGGAACATAAACGGCTTAGCGCCAAACAAGACAGAACTAGAGATGCTCTTAAAAATAAATAAAGTGGACATTGCCCTAATATCTGAAACTCATCTCAATGATCGCAAACTATTTATGATGACTAACTATTGTGTATACTGCACCAACCACCCTGACAACACCTCTCATGGTGGAACTGCTGTTATTATAAAAAATAACATAAAACACCACCTACATAGCGAGTTCAAAGAAAATTTGCTACAAGCTACTACAATCACCATAGATGAGAGAATTGGTCCCCTCAACATAAGTGCGGTGTACTGTCCACCAAACCAGAAGGTCAAGAATGATATGTTTGACGTATATTTTAACTCATTGGGCCGCAGGTATATAAGTGGCGGAGACTGGAATTGCAAACACACCTGCTGGGGGTCTAGACTCATCACAACCAGAGGACGTGAGCTGAAGAAGAGTGTTGAAACCCACAGACAAACCCTGCTGTCGACTGGCGAACCAACTTACTGGCCAACTGATACCAATAGAACACCTGACCTTCTGGACTTCTTTATTGTCAAGGGACTATCTGATATCAACTGTAGCGTGGAGTCGTCATTTGATACACTATCTGACCACTCCCCAGTTATTGCTACATTTAGTGTTACAGCAATCCAGAGAGAGCCTAAACTAACCCTATGTAATCGAAAAACTGACTGGGACTCATTTGCGGATTATCTAGAAGAAGAAGTTAATCTTAAAATTAAACTGAAAACAGAAGAAGACATAGATTCTGCCACATTCTACATTACTAATGTCATACAAATAGCAGCATGGCGCGCTACCCCGACGCTTGACACTTCAGTCTGTCAAAATAATATACCCTTACAGATAAGGCAGAAACTCGAGGCTAAACGAAGATTGCGAAGGCAGCTCCATTTGAGTAGATCGGAAGAGGACAGAAGGGAATTCAATAAAGCTGCAAGAGAACTGAAGGAACTCATTAATGATAACGAAAATACCATGTTCCAAGAAAAACTCTCAACATTGTCAGCTCGAAAACAGGATAACTATTCATTGTGGAAGATAACCAAAAATTTTAAACGACCACAAAATTTTGTACCCCCGCTTAGGCAACCTAATACTGGATCTTGGGCCAGAAAAGCAAGTGAAAAGGCGGAGCTTTTTGCACAACACCTTTCTGCGGTTTTCACTCCGAATAGGTCGGCGATGACCGATTTTGAAGAGGAAGTCGATAATTATCTTAATACCGATCAACAACTATCACCTTTACTCAAACTGGTCACGCCCAGAGAACTGACAAGGACCATAAGAAATCTGGAGAACAATAAAAGTCCTGGGTACGATCTCATCACAGGTAACATACTCAAGCACCTACCTCGAAAAGTTATCGTCTTTCTAACAATGCTGATCAATGCTGTCTTTAGATTACAATACTACCCAAAAATGTGGAAAATATCACTGATATGTATGATAGCGAAGCCGGGAAAACCACCAACCGAACCAAGCTCATACAGACCCATAAGCCTCCTTCCAATCATATCGAAGGTTTTTGAGAAGATATTTCTACGTAGATTAAAACCAGTCCTTGATGAGAATGTGATAATACCAGACCATCAATTTGGATTCCGTGAAAAGCACGCAACTGTAGAACAAGTGCATAGAGTGGTCCATAAAATCAGACAGTCGTTGGAAAATAAGGAATATTGTTCTGCGGTGTTCCTAGATATCCAACAGGCATTCGACAGGGTCTGGCACAAGGGACTACTATATAAAATGAAATCTCTTCTACCTAACTCTTTTTATATGCTCTTAAAATCTTATTTAGACCAAAGAAAATTCCAAGTTAAGTACGAGGATGAAATGTCTAATGTTTATGAAATGAAAGCTTCAATCCCACAAGGCTCTGTGCTCGGGCCCGTACTCTACTCGATCTTTACTGCAGATTTGCCTAATACTGATGACGTGGTAACGGCGACTTATGCAGACGACACTGCATGCCTTGCGAGTGACAAGGACCCAACGCAGGCATCGCAGAAATTACAAGTCCAGTTGAATAAAATTGATCTTTGGCTGAAAAAAATGGAGAATTCAACCTAGTATAACTAAGTCAGTTCAAGTGACTTTCACTCTCCGGAAAGGCGATTGTGCCCCAGTGTACATGGAAAGTAAACCACTGCCAAACAGTAACACAGTAAAATACCTGGGGCTACATCTAGACAGAAGGCTTACCTGGGCCAATCACATTAAGGCCAAGAAAAAGGCAGCTTCCATAGAGATGAAAAGTCTTTCCTGGCTTTTAGGAAAACAATCAAAGTTATCTCTTAGTAACAAAATACTTGTTTACAAAGTTATAGTAAAACCAATCTGGACTTACGGGATTGAACTCTGGGGATCGGCTAGCAACTCAAATATTGAAATTTTACAAAGGTTCCAAAATTTAGCTCTAAGAACAATCTCAAGCGCAGGGTGCGCTTGAGATTGTTCTTAGAGCTAAATTTGGCAGGACTAAACTAATATTTATCTTCCGTCCTTTTCTTAATTAAATAGAAAGAAAAAGATGCATGAACTTAAATTTAGTTTAGTTTGTGAACAACAGAATCGGCGCCAATAAAGGACATTGAATTCAAGTAGAATTCAGACAGACATGAGAAGGGTAAGCTTTTTATTGTGATTGACGCCGTTTAGACATTAGATTAGTTTTCTGTGAACGCACCCATAGATGATGCAATATTTGACGTTTTGGCATCGGATTCGTGTAGTAGTGACGCCCAGGTTCAATAATTATCGACTCAAGTTGATTACCATGGTTGATTTTAATATGACATTATAATAATTATGGCAAGATGAAACTATTAAACATTGATCGCGTTTAGCGTATTTGGTAGGAAAATAGGGGAATTTATGGGTTCTCGTCACCGACATGCTAATAAATGTTAACAGTATATCTATATAGCTACGCAGTTATAAGTTTTCACTTCTGCCGGCGGCGGTCCCCATGCATGACTGTCTGCTTTTTTTTATGCGTTCCTCTCGTTGACTTATTATAGTTAATATACAGTTCGCGTCAAATAACTTTGCCGCTCTGAAGTAGGCAACAAATTACTGCGCAGTAGTTAATCCTATGAATACAACAGCAGCGCGCATGGCGCGGATTGGCGCGGCTAGGAAAGAGCCTAGCTACAGAATGGCAACGTTATTTATGACGCGAACTGTAAATAACTTCTATCGACACCTCTCCGTGATCACATCCCTATTTTAAAACGTCAGTCAGCCTGCGAACCTTCCGCAGCCCGCTGTCAAAGTCAATGTCAGTTTCACGTTTCAATATTGGTTTCACGGCGGCTATGGCTTTCGAAAGTAAATTTTAATTAATAGACCCCATTGACGAACTTATTTCAGTGGTTATAATAGTCTGCAATAATATAACGTAATTGTATGATAACTTTTACACATTCGCATGGTATGTAGGCAAGTTATATACGAATAGGTTAGGTTTTCTTATTGGTTTCCGAAAATGTCTTTTCCGGGTGATCATTTAATGGAAAACTATGAACCTGTGCGTGGCCGTGATGACCAGAGCCTCACAGTGCAACAAGCATATGACGAAGGTAAGTTTTACTACTTAATTTTACCTTATAATTTAATCAAAATCATGGGGACTTCTACTCTTCAAAGTGAGTTTAGAATTTTAGATGTTTGATTTGCCATGGGTTTGTGACTATAGAGATTTCAGGGATATTGTATGAGGTATGTAGGTCCATTTTTCATTAACATTAAGTACCTATTTAAAAAAACGTGGTACTTATCATTATTAATTTTTAAATATTTTCTAGGAAATTGAACAGCCACTGGATTTTATGCATATTTTTGCATAAATACGCACGTTTTCATATCATGCAATGTAATCAGAACGCCACCCTTAAGACGACCCATTGTCCGAAATACCTGATAAGCATAATTTTGCAATGCATTATTTTCAATGTTACTTTTTTATCTTGTGATAATTTTATCAAATTGTCTTAATTTGTTTTTAAACCGAAAATTGCGTCCGGTTCAAGTGATATACTTACCATACCATAACCATAATCAGCCTCTAATGTTCCCACTGCTGGGACACAGGCCTCCTCTCAGTGAGAGGGAGTGGGCCGTAATCCACCACGCGGGCCCAGTGCGGATTGGCAGATGTCTTCGAATTTTTCATTCTAGGATATGCCGGTTTCCTCACAATGTTTTCCTTCACCGTTTTGAGAGCAGTGAGCCGTTTTGAGTGGTGTGTGTACTTAATTTTAAGTAAAGTCCAACAGTAGTAGGTTACATTAAACAGTTAACTTTTAACAGCAGTTAGTTTTATATTAAAGTATTGCCAAACTTAACTTCCTACGTCGCCTATTGCGTTTGTTGAGTTATTTTTATTTGATGTTTTTTTGTTGATGTTGAGTTGATACTTTGTTTATGTTGTCGCCATATAGTAGTGAATAACAAGTGTTTTACCATACATTTTGTTGTTTGAATGTCACTTAACATTAATCTCCGTTTATAAATAACCCCAAAATGACATTGTTAGTTACGATTGAAGGTAGGTAATAAAATAAAAGCATGTTAATAATACGAAGAAAACCATTAATAAGACATAAGGCTCAGTTCCAAACAATGGGCTGCTAAAGTCAAAGTCATTTATTTGGTGCATGAATAATTTATTTATTTATTAATAATTCTATAAGTAAATAATAATTATATTAAAATTATATCTACAGCTTTACATCACACCTAAGTACAAGTTATTGGGTAATTCAAATAGGTAAACATAAAAAGTTCAAAATAAAGTTTAATTTATTTAAAAATAGACAAAATAATAATTACATGAGATACTATCTGCATTGCGGTTTGTCAGTGTTCACTGAACTAATATTAACCAGTACAAAAAGCAATGAAGAATGTTTACTTCCTAACTGTAAGTTAAAGAATTTTGCTGATATCACATATCACTAAATTGACATAATCTGTCTAAGTATTTATCATTAAATTGTATGGGTAATCAGTAATTAGAACAAATATACATCTTAAAATCATCTAAAAACACAGGTGCACTCTCTGTTCCTTTACTCTCATAGTCCGATGGGACGACAATCCAACATGACCGGGGAGAGATCGGGAGCAGGACCAATAGCTTAAGTGCTATCCGAGGCACAGGGATATTAAATCGCCAACTTCCAAATCCGGACTGTTACTAAGAAATTCCTAATGGAAAACACAAAAACACACTTTGTCCAACCCGGGATCAAACCCAGGACCCCACTGCTGAAGCTGAGCTGAAGCGCAGCAGTTGCAAACACGAGAGCAACAGGGCAGTTAAAGACATCTTATAATACAGCTCATGTATCACCCCAAAGTATTCATTTGATTGCTGACTAGCTTCTGCCCGCGACTTCGTCCGCGTGAAATTTCTTGTACCCCCACCCCCCGTCGCAACACTTCGTATTCGCTTAGCGTTCATTCTGACTTTTTTTTCTTTTTGCTCGGCTCCTAAGGGTCATAGCGTGATATTAAATAGCCTATAGCCTTCCTCAAGAATTGGGCTATCAAATGCAAAAAGATTTTTTCAAATCTGACCGGTAGTTCCAGAGATTATCGCGTTCAAACAAACAAACTCTTCAGCTTTATTATTAGTATAGATTTGTTAATCAAAGAAGCTTTTTGTTTTCTGAAGAAACAAGTCTGTCCTTCTTCTTGTATGAATAAAGATAATTTGCACCTGTAATATTTAATTTATTGTATGATTTGTATGTATACCTGATGAAAACAATATAGGGTGTAATCAAACTGGCTTGGCATAGATTTTGGATACCTGATTCTAAAAAGTAATTAAAAAAAAATAAACTTAATTATTATTTTATTTATTTACTTAATTAAAATTATTTTTTAAAAATTACTTACTTTTTTATTTCGTTATTTTTAGTTTTAAATAAAAACTGGAATATTTGTTTTTTGTAATAAGTAGGTAATAGTTTTGTTGTAAATATTGCACTAGAATTTGACCAAGGTTTTGAGATGTTTTCCCTTTGACACTATACCCGTAGCTCGTATCAATAACCCAGGCCGTCGCACTTACACGTAACTTGAAAATTACTTAATCGATTTTGATGAAATTTGCACTGTTCCCTAAGTTGAAGTAAATGTAAGCCAATAAAAAAAAAATGGTCACGATCCGATTAATAGTCGCGGAGAAATGCGCGGAATAAAATATTGTATATTTGTTTGGAAGCCCTAATAGATTTTCATAACCTCCTTTTTTTGAAGTCGGTAAAAACTAACTGTAAGGAATAAGGCAACTGCTTGCTAAACAAACGCAATAATACTTAATATTTATACTACATTAATAAAAATGAACAATTTATAAGCTAGTAAAGAAATAAGCAATATTAAATATAATTAAATAAATAAATAGATAGACCTACATATAAAATAATAGAATAAGTGAATTAATGAAAATATAAATACATAAGATTAAAAACAATTCTAACATAATAGCAAGGAAAATGAAGAAAGCGCTCTTCCTCTCTCTACCTATTTAAAAACTTGCTGTGCCCGACAGTTCCATTAAAAAAATTCAATTGAAAGTATTAAAACATTTCTTACTAGATTGGACACTTTACAAGTTCATTATAGAGCTATCAAAATGAAGTTCGCCAGTAAACCTAACTCTACTCCAATGCCTAAAGATCTATTAATTGCAATTACTCTCAGAAACTATATGCACACCTTGCCGACTTTGCCCAGCTCCAGACTTGCAGCCGAGCGGCAAAATATACATTCGATTTTATCGCCCAGCTGGGTCGAATCATGCCGACCCAAACCACTGTGTAGTACCCCATACACATCTACATTTGAACATTGGACACAATAATTGATTGTCAATTTAAAAACCAAAAGAAAAATCCAAATGTAACTGGAGCATCTAATGAATACACCCTATACACCAGTCTGGTCAGAGGTCAACTGAGCAGTATTAAAGAAGGCCCATATTCTGTATCAATTGGTGGGCCAAGTATTGATAATATTATCTTAATGTCTGTGCGATCAATTGAACAGTCAATTCTGCCTGAACAACAGCAGTCTTGTTCATCGGTGGCTGGGTTTTAGTTGTCAAAAATGTGGGTTTTGTTGATGTTGCTATGTAAGTTTGTTTTAATTATTATTATTTGGGTGGAATTTATTCCTTTGAAGTCTTCTTCTTGTGATCGAGTCTCAAAAATGGTCATAATTTGGCTTTGTATGATAATTTTTCTAAGCCTGCCGCGTAGTCGTTTCCTGCTATTTGGGGATCCAATGAATGGTGTTTTTTTAAAAAGATATGGGATGAGCTAGACTCCTTATCGGATTGGCCCACAGTTGCAGTAGACCGGGAAAAGTGGAAAGAGGGAAGGGAGGCCTTTGTCCTACAGTGGGACAACACATGCTTATCCACTAATATTATAAATTCGAAAGTAACTCTGTCTGTCTGTCTGTATGTTACCTTTTCACGCCTAAACCACTGAACGGATTTCGATAAAATTTGTCAGAGAGATAGATTGCATCCTGGGGAAGGAGATACGATAGTTTTATCCCGATATTCCCACGGGATCGACACTTATGCGGGTGAAACCTCGGGGCGCTGCTAGTAATAAATAATAACAATAACGATAGTTTTTAGTTCTGGTTGGATTAAGATTATTAATAGTATACTATGTAGTTTACCGCTCAGCACAGACCTCTTCAATTACACGTCACTGACACATCTCGATTTTCCATCAGTCTTAGCAAACCTAATACCTAATGTGACCATTTATTTTTTGACTCAAAACGGGACATTGGCGCCGATTCTGTTGTTCACAAACTAAACTAAATTTAAGTTTAGTGCACCTTTTTCTTTTTATTTAATTAAGAAAAGGACAGAAGATAAATATTAGTTTAGTCCTGTCAAATTAGTCAGCGCATGGCGTAAATTGACGTATTTTTAGTAGCCAACTTTTTAATCTCGTCTAAATTGTCTATGGAGTATCTTAATTTGACAGGACTAAACTAATATTTATCTTCTGTCCTTTTCTTAATGAAATAGAAAGAAAAAGATGCATGAACTTAAATTTAGTTTAGTTTGTGAACAACAGAATTGGCGCCATTGTTTTATTTAGGTCAATCAACAGGTTCGTCAATGAAAAAATAGAACACTTTTTTAAAATTATTTACTCAGAAAAAGTTATTAGTTTAAAAGTTACGAATTAAAAATATATCTAAAATGTTTATCAGAGGAACAAATTTGTTTCATTATAGCAGGTGATGAATGAAACTCGTGCCACGTTTTTTTATATTCACCTTAGTTAACAACATCGCCTTTAGAACCGGAATATGTAATTGAGTTTTCTCAGATGTCCACAATTTGATCATCATAGAAAAAACTCTTTCTACTGGAGCATTTGTAGCATGCCGATGACGAGACCGATGATGATGATGATAATGAGACCGATAACGCTGTCTCGCTCTCGCACACCGCTCTCGTCCGGCGGGGTCCGGCCGGCTCCACTCCTCAAATTTTCGCGCGGTTTCCGAAAACGGGACAATTTTCCCAGAGTCCATTTCGGGGACACCGGGACACGTAATTATAAAAAGGGACAGCCCCGTTCAAAACGGGACGTCTGGTCACGTTACTAATACCACATCATCGAAACTAATTGTTGCTCCATCTGGCTGCGTCTGCGCGGCCTTCCCTAGGTTTGCTAATTCGCGGTCTACACTCAAGATTACTAAAACCGTTAGTCATTGGTTCTAAGGGCAATGCCGCCCAAGTTAGATTTTTTACGAAAGTACTGCTGTTGGTCAGTTGGTTTCCAGTTCTGATGTAGGGATGAAAAGGATCGGCCTAATCCTAAGAATCCTAGCTAATATTATAAATGCGAAAGTAAGTTTATTTGTTACCTTTTCACGCCTAAACCACTGAACCGATCATCCTAAAATTTTGCATATACGTTGTCAGGTGTACAGAAACGGACATAGGGTACCTTTCATCCCGAAAAATAGTGCTGTTCCCGAGGAAAACAACAATAACGTTATTATGATAATAAATGGCGCCACGTGTCTTTCAAACGGGACCGACACTTATGCGAGTGAAACCGCGGGGCGCGGCTAGTATTTAACTAAGTAGGACACGCAGTATACCTACAGCAGCAGTATGCTTTAACCATGAATTCACATGTAGAAATTTTTCGTCGGTTATCATAGAAAAGTACAGTACCTACCTATACCTACCCTCTCAAAATGTATGGAACAGCAATTTTTTTTTTAATAACCCTCCTAAAAATTTCAATGGGGCAGGGGCTTCAGAATCACATACTGATGATAACAGGTTGTGCCCCGATTTCCCTGTCAGTCCTGTCACCCTGTAGGTATACAAATGTCTTTTGTAATAAATAAATAGGTACCTACTGACCTAGAGTTGCGTCATTCGTATCCAATACAAATAGATTCGCAAAATTAAAAATGCGAAAATGACGTTTTCTGAAAATGTGCTACTTTGACGAAGCTAATTGGTACAGTCGCTGTCAAAACGTAATGTGAGTAACTTTTTGCAATGCAATGCCCCAAGCTACCTCAATTCCCATCGATGCTCCGATACTAATTCAATCTCAAAGAACTCAAAAACCAAGATACTTTAGATTCATCTCTTTTAGAAGGGTTTCTGAGTTGATGCATTACATGCCGTTTGTCGGGACAGTTCTACTCAAAGCTGCAATGGCTCTTGTTTCAAAATACCCTTCCAGACGTAGCCCTGCATTCAAAGACTGTATATAATATATAAGACTGTATATAGAGAATATATTATATTCTCTATGCCTGCATTGTTAGACTCAAATAATATTTGAATAATAATAAAAAAAACTGCCCAAGTGCGAGTCGGACTCGCATACGAAGGGTTCCGTACCACAAGGCAAAATCGCCGAAAAAAACACGTTTGTTGTATGGGAAAAATATACAGAATATGGCCCTTAAATATTTATTTTATTTTGTTTTTAGTATTTGTTGTTATAGCGGCAACAGAAATACATAATTTGTAAACATTTCAACTGTCTAGGTATCGCGGTTCTTGAGATACAGCCTGGTGACAAACAGACGGCCGGACGGACGGACAGACAGCGAAGTCTTAGTAATAGGCTTCCGTTTTTACCCTTTGGGAACCCTAAAAATGGACTTTAAAAAAGACAACAACCTCTGAGTTTATTTCGGCATTTCCTCTCTGGGATCAGTCAGCTAGGAAATTCCGGCGTCATCTAGTTTTAATATAAATATTCACAAAAAAAAATCTACTTAGGTACAGAAATAATAGAATAGAATAGAATAGAATATATTTATTTGCTTTAAAACATGGTACATTAAGGTCTTATAAATAAAGTTATGATCTTACATGTTTCGCCATGGACTGGCATACAAATATTTAAGAATGTTAAATGTAACAAATTTAACACATTAATTTGTTAAAATTAAAACATATTTAATGACATTGATACGAAATCCTAATGGGTTTCGTATCTATTTGAGCACTTAAGAATAATAGTTTAAATAAAGTAATATACCTAATTAAATCTCAGCATCATATCTTGTATTTATCTGTATAAACATGATTATACCAATTCATTCATTATTCAATTCGTGAGGAAAGCGGCATGTCCTAGAACCAAAAATTGGAAGACATGTGAAATCTACCAATCTGCACTGGGCCCGCATGGTGGATCACGGCCCATTCCCTCTTACCGAGAGGAGGCCCGTGTCCCAGCAATGGAAAACTGGAAGCTAATGCTTCCAGTTTTCCACAAAATAATCAGCCTATAATTAGGCTGATTATGCTTATGCTACCAATTCAACAACCAACTCGACAATCCGGAATATCCACGGGCCACCGTAATAGGCTCTTTTGCACACCGATAGCAAAAAAACGTCGCTATTCTTACTAAATCTCTTATTGAGAGAAACTTAAATAGTCAATTACAGTTTTATATTGCAATAATTTTCAACGAAAGCGTTTTGTGCGCGATTGTATCATCAGCAGTAGACCCACTGTGCACTTTGTCGGTTTGTCCCGTGTTTCCGCTAGACTCAGCCGTTTTGCTGACTGTATTCTGTCGTCAAGGCGATTTAACGCAATACAAGTGTGTGGACTAAATAAACAAATAGACGATTTGTTCTACTTACATAGTTACTAGATTTGTTTGAGTTTAAATAATGTTTCCTACGGCTTAATGGTGAATACTAGGGCAAGTGTCAAAAGTGTAGGTATTGAAAAGGAAATTGTTTTTTTTTTAATGTATTCTTGAGAACAAATATTTTATAGACAAAAGAAAGTTAGTGTTTGGTGGTAGGCAATTTGGTATCGTGAGCCTTAAAAATGTGGCTACCTAGTTCTACGGAATCGCCTAAAGTTAGGCCCTCAAGTGATTATAAAAAAAACTAAATACTTTTTATCTTCACAATAATTAGAAATATTCTAGACCTATCACAAGAATTAATTAAATAATAGAAATACGGTAAGGCGAATTTAGCGGTCTCTTTAACTTATCATCTTCACAACAATTAGAAACATTCTAGACTTGATTGTCGGCTGTTCTTTGAACTATAGGTACAGGAAGATTTTTTTATCACCATCCAAATTTTTACAGGACGTTCTACCCATGAATATGAACAACTTTCACTATGGGACCAACTCTGAAATCACGAAAAAAAAATCTGCTGTTTCATACAAAAGTTCAATAGGTACCTACTTGACCAAAAAGTATGAAACAGCAGATTGTCCCGTAGTGAAAGTTGTTCATATTCATGGGTAGAACATCCTGTAAAAATTTGGTTGGTGATAAAAAATCTTCCTGTATAGTCCCCAATCCGTATGTCCTAAGTAAGTGGTCAGAACAATTGATAGTAGTTTTTACCACTGTCATCCAGTGTTACTCGCGGCGTGCTAAATGAATGACCTCTCCAATGGCTAGCATCGTTTTATTATCCATCGGTACGTATCGTGTTAATATTCTTTCATTTATTTTATAGATGTTTAATGTATTTCAAGAATAGACTAGATTTTACTAGCAGACTCTATAGTGGGTTGGGGTAAGTTCGGCTCTGGGCTAAGACCGTACGAATCTAATTCCCGGCTTATTTGGCAATATTTTGTAATGCGATTAACATTCTACGCCATTTTATTCTGCCCGGAGGACGATCCGGACAATTTTTTTTTTATAAAGTGGCACAGAATTTGATTCATACGGTCTTATCCCAGCGACGAACTTACCCCAACATACCTTAATGGTTAAATGATTGTTTGTTAAAGGTTATTGCTTATTGTTTAATAAATGTTCTTCACTCTTCAGGCCGTTGGTCTACCCTGGGGCTGTAACTAGAAGAATCTGAAATATGATGATTGGTCTACTTATTTGTTTGTTTTTTTTACATACAAATAAATAAAATTTAAGTGTTTGTTTGTATAATGTCAAATTAACAGCGTTTTCACCAAACGCAAACGGCTGTACCGATTTTGACGAGACTTTAAATTTTGATATTGTAACGAGTTCCATCTAGTTCCATCTTTACATCGCCAAATAATAGGTGACAGCTACATCACAAACCCAGGACGGTCTACCCAAACTCGCTTTGGTTGCATTTCAACTTTGATTGTATCAACCATTACCTATTGACCTAGTTATTTTAAGTTAGTCGTACCTAAAGCTGATGTCAGACGCTTCACTTTTTGTTCATGTTTGTCTTTCATTCGACATCTTTCACTCGGCGTGAAACATCGGAACACAAAAGGATCAAAAGTGAAAAATCCAATGATCCAACGATGTTAGATTTCGGCAATCGACATCTTTCACTCGCCTACCGAATGATCGAAAAATAAAATGAAGGGAGCAGATAAACGTTCGTTCCCAAAAGGGGACACCAAAGGAAAGGCCGTTTTAAGATTTTCAATGATACGTTTATTATCCTTCTATTTATAAATTGGAAGGCGAACGTGGTATGAATAAAACATGTACTTTTCTCCGAGTGAACCATTCACTCGAGCGTCTGACATCGGTATAAATAATAATCCTAGAATGATGCAATAAGAAACAAAATGTAAGTACCTAATGACTAATTAAATCTCTGTTCTATCCGCAGGTGGCCTGAAAGCCGGTGCGACCCGCGTAGCCCGGATAGCATACGGCGTCCTCTCCCGGCGTAAAGTCGCAGAGGAAGGCGTCGCTCGCCTAGCCCGAGTACTCTCAGCCCTAGACCTCACGGCGCTAGGCGTAGGCAGTACGCTAGGCGTAGGAGTCTACGTGTTAGCTGGTGACGTCGCGAAGAACTATGCGGGCCCTGCAGTGATATTATCGTTCCTATTGGCGGCAGTTGCTAGCGTTTTTGCAGGTGAGTTGAGAGAGTGACTGTTTTTTTTTTCTTTTCTTAATCTGGCCAGATGGAAAGCGATGAATGAGGTCTAAGATGGAACAAGTGCTCACTCTTACGCCTGCCGAAGTCGGTGCGTGGATGGGTGAACATCCATTAGATATCCAGACTACTCCATGCTTCGGAAAGCACGTTAAACCAATGGTCCCGGCTGAAATTCTTAGATCTTTGGCAGTCATTACGGGTAATCAGGAGCCCGAATGTCTGACAGTCTTACTAAGGAGTATCGGGTCACCCAGTAACTGGGTTGTAGACGTTAGACGTTAGATAGGCAGTCGCTCGCTCTATGTAAAATACTAATATTTAGCTGCACCCAGTTAGACTCGACCGATCGATCTCAGAAGATTCTTAGTTAATCTTACAGTGAAGTTTGACGAATTGTAGTTATTCAGGAACATAGTCCACTATTTGGCTGTGCTTGTGCGCATAGTGAACATTTGGATAGAAAACACTGAATTAATATAATTGTTAATTAAAAGTACGTAGGTAACGATCGGCAGATTTATCGCTTCGCAAGGAAACCATTAAGTGCATCGAACTTGGAAATGATGAAGTGTTTTTCAGTCGATATAGTAGGTATGTTATGTCAGTATTGGCAGTTGGTTTCAGTCATCTAAGGACGTGGTTTATATTCTGTGATTTGATCGGTTTTATTGCGGTGTGATGATCAGTTAAATCCGTTTAAAAAGTAAACGTGTTGAAAAGTTAAAAGGTACTTGCGCAGACTAAAAGGCACACAATATAATATACGTCACATAAAAAAAACAATAAAAAGTGCGATGTAAGAAATGCGATTTAAGATGAAATGATATTCCGAAAACTGTGGCCAAATTAGGCTTGTATTACAAAATTAATACCGTGACAAAAAACTTATTTCTTAGAACAACTTCGATAACACGTCCACTTTTATGTTAATCTTTACAGTTACACCACCTACCTCAGAAATATAAACAGGATAAGGGTTGCAAAGCGTATTTCTGTCATGGGAATAAATGGTTGTAAGGTCCATTGAAGCTAAAGTTCCTTACTTACCATCCTGGGCTACTAAGATGATAATCAAGCTAAAAAGCGGTCGCGCGGTTATCGCTGGCCTTCGATTGGGTTCTAGGGCCTTCTTCTCAGCCCTCTACCTGACCTGGGTGGGGGTGGGCAGTTGTCTAGGTACCGGAGTCTATATGCTGCCTGCTGATGTGTCTAAGAACTATGCTGGACCTGCGGTTATAGTCTCCTTCTTGTTGGCTGCAATTGCTAGTTCTTTTGCTGGTAAGACTTTGCTCTGTTTTATTATTTAACTAGCTTTTGGCCGCGTGTTCGCCCGCGTGGTTTTCGGGTTACCGGGATGAAATGTATCATATGTGTTAATCCAGGTAATAATCTATAATCGTTCAGCCGTTTTTTGCGTGGTTGAGTAACAAACATCTAACATTTATAATATTAGTTTGGCCCATGAGCGGGAAAGCAGATGATTGCTTTTTCCTGGTGACCCAGTTTTGACCGATTTTTTTTGGCGTTTTTTGTGGGACGTCTGCGTTGGAGTATTGAGTGACATAAATGTTAAATTGAGGGGCCCGTGGCTAAATAATAACAGCCGGACAGCACAGGTCGATCGATCAGGTTAAGCTACGCTTGCCGCGGCTGGTCTGTGGATGGGTGACCATCTTTACATACTTACCGTGTCTCGGAAAGCACGTTAAGCCGTTGGTCCCGGCTGTCATTCGTGGATCTTTGACAGTCGTTACGGGTAGTCAGAAGACCGAAAGTCTGACAACCAGTCTTACCAAGGGGTATCGTATTACTCAGTAACTGGGTTGTGGAGGTCAGATAGGCAGTCGCTCCATGTAAAATACTGGTATTCAGCTGCATCCGGTTAGACTGGAAGCCGAACCCAACATAGTTGGGAAAAGGCTAGGCAGATGATGATGAAATGTTATATTCTCACCGACTTTTGATGATGGATTGCGGTTTCCAGAACAGATCAAAAGAATGACCGTCGCTTTCTGGTCACACCAGAAAGTTTTGGCTGTAGTGGTTTCGATTCAGGCTGTACATTATTTCACTACACATTAAAACGTAGGAGCTGGCTTGATAAACTAATGGTTTAAGCCATGCACTGTATCAGTAAGATATCATTACGCGTGTCGATTATAATCAGCATGCGACGTCTCAATCAATTGACATGGAGTTAATGTGGATTGTCGGAATTGAGCATGATTGTTAAGAACCTATACTACCTCAGCTAAAATTCACTCCTTATCTCGCTCACACGATACTGCTCGCGGACTGTGTGAAAGCGAGACAGAGTGCGGTGCTGGGCGGGAAGCAGCGCCAATAGTTTAGGTATTTGCTTTTTACGGTGAAAATAAAGGTAATTCAAAAAAACTAACTAACATAAGACCTGCTTTATAGTTAGTTCAGTTAGTATGCAAAGTTTCATGATCTAATTTGAAGTATTTTTTGAATACCAGCGGTTTATTGTTCGGTTTGGAGGTAACTTTGGAATTTTTTTCTATCGAGAAAATTTTATGGAATCGTGTTTTCGTCTAACATAAGACCTTACATTAATCCTCAACTTTAGCATATATTTATTTCAAAATTAATGCTGCAGTATTTTCGACATAACGGAGGATCATGCTAAGCCATTTGAGGTAGTATAGGCTCTTAATCGAAAATTTATGGACTTATAGACGTCATCATTCTGGTAGTGGGAAGTGCAGGGTCTTGGTTTCGATGCCAGATCTGGAAGTTTTCAGAAGTAACCTTGGGTCTAGACTAGACTAAAACAGCACACCCACTTTTCACCAGTTATGTTTACGTACCATGTAAGTAGTAGGTGACGACCAGTAGAGCAACCAGGAAGTTATCCTACTAATATTATAAATGTGCATAAGTTTCGATCCCGTGGGAATATCGGGATAAAAAGTTGTATATATTATATTAATCCAGGGTGTCAGCTACTTCTGTACCAAATTTTATCAAAATTAGTCCAGCCGTTTGAGCGTGAAGAAGTAACAAACATATAAACACACACACTCACAAACTTTCGCCTTTATAATATTAGTGTGATGTTAAAAGTTATACTACAATTATATTTTGTTGGATGTCTATTATCCAGCAAGGACATTTTTGATGAAAAAGATAAAATACTAATGGGTTGTGACATTGATACGCAATGGCATAATAAAAGGTTTAGTTAAAGGCTTCCTAATATGATAAAAACCAGGTAATCAGTTATGTATATTTTTATTGTTATATGTATGCTACACTTTTCTAGAACAGTTGTTTGGAATTTGAGGATACATAAGTTAATAATTGTCGAAGAAAAACTACATGTAAAATAAAGTGCAACAGGTTGCAAAATTTCTATCTTTTGATTAGCAGATTTGCCATTAGGGTCTCGACTAAATTCAATTTTATGTAAGAAAGAATATAGCTAACTTATGCACTGAAAATATCGATGGGTCCTATGTATAAGGGCCAATGTGCAAATTGACAACTTTTCAATAGAGGCTCTCAAAGTTTCAATTTGATATATTTTTTATATGCTTGAAATGATGTTTGTGAAACTTTGCACAGTTATTATGACACATAATTAGGTTCGTGGCCTTTATACGTTTAAAAATTGTGCCACATAAGCCCTTTTACTGCAGCAAAAAATTTGTATTTTCACCTATAAAATGTGTATATTTTTTTGTGCAACTAGAGTAAAAGGAAGCATTTAACAAAAAAAAGTGAAAATGCTCAAAATGTTGCATTGGCCCATAAACGTAATGAAATGAAATGATTTTATTTTTTGTAAGTAGGTTTGTACAGACGCCAGCAGGTCAACCTACCCGAAACTGTCAGATTTTCCCAATCAACCTTGAACCTTATGCTTTAGCAATAAAAAAATCTGACAGATTGTAGTAGCTTGATGTGCTGACGTCTGTACAAACACTTTTACACGTCAATCATGTTTTTTTAAAACTAGATGAAGTCGACGTTTCCTATCTGACTACTCTGAGAAAAAAGGCCGAAACAAACTCAGAGGTCACAGTCTCTTTTAATGTCCAGACATAATCTTGGTCAGGTTATATGAAGACCATGTAGATCGATGTCTGAGGTGGTCTTTTGAGGAAAGAACCACACAGATTGAGAGGACCTGTCCAGTCAGTGCACGCATTTGTCAAAAATCGTGCAGCTCAACCGTAGGACCCATCGATATACCTAACGCCGAAGATATTCACTAAACGCAAGCATTCTCTTGTTTCAGGCTTATGTTACGCCGAGTTCGGCGCCCGCGTGCCTAAAGCAGGCTCTGCCTATGTCTACAGTTACGTGTGCGTCGGCGAGTTTATCGCCTTCATTATAGGATGGAATCTTATACTTGAGTATATTATTGGTAAGTCATTTACCAAGATTGATTGTTTTGTATTCATCTTAAGGGGATTACTGGACCTAAACTCAAAAAACGCATGTTTTAGAAGCAATAAAAGTTAAATTTTTCTAAAATCAGAAAAATATATGATATTCTTCAGGATATATGCTAGGTAGATAGTGTGCTGAAAACATAATACAACTAATTGGATATGATAGAAAAACATCATGAAGATACCTCTAAAAACTTTATTTTTAGCTGTAGCAAGGTCACAGCAAATAATGGCAAGGATTACGCCGAATAGAATATTATGTAAGGCCGAATGTCACCAATCAAATTGAACGTGATTAGCACATCTAAATCGCGTTCTAGAGCTGTCACTGTCATTATTGTTATGGAATATTGACACTGACAGCTCTTGAACGTGGTTTAGATGTGCTGGTAGCGTTCAGTTTCATTCATGAAATTAGTGCTAAGAAATTTGTACAGCTGCACCTATCAAGGTGTATTTCACACCTACATTTCGCCAGTTATGTTTAAGTCACATGTAATAGGGGGCAAGATTCTTCCAGATGATGTAGTAATTTAAATAAATATTTCAGGTGCAGCATCCGTAGTGAAGGCCCTCAGTGAGTACCTGGACTCGCTACTGAACAAGGCTATATCTACGCACCTAGAAGCGGCCATGCCACTCGACACGCCTCATCTAGCGCGGTACCCTGATCTCTTCGCCTTCTCGGTTATAATGGCGTTCTCAGGTGACGTTTATTAGCCGAGTGATGTTGATGGAAAAAAAAATCTCCATACATCTTTTTCCAAGTACTTAACTACCTGTCTGCCAGATTTAGGGCTAATTCTAATCTGAAGAATAAATCTGACAGTTTGACATAAGTATTCTCTATACAAAGGCTGTCAAGCCGTAATATTTATTCCTCAGATAAAAGTTATTTGACTATTGACAAATAAGCCTTTAATCAAATTTATTGTTTGATACATACTAACCCATTGATTAACATTTTTATATTTACAGTGGCGCTCGCTTTCGGCGTGAAAGAGTCGACGAAGTTCAACAACTTCTGCACGGGTGTCAACTTATGTGTTGTGCTGTTTGTGATCATATCTGGGTCCTTCAAAGGTATTCTATTCTATTTCGCCTGTAATGTCCCATTGCTGGGCCAAGGGAAAAGACTAAGGGCCGGTTGTCTCAAACGGTTGGTTAACGTAACATACGTACGTCGAATAATAACGAGTACGTAATCGTAATTATTTGACGTAAGTCAAGGCCATAATTTTGTAATTGTAATTTGAAACAACGCTTTTTTGGTTTGACGATAGTTAGCGCCATTTTTTACGTATACACGTGCGTTAAGTGGACGTGAAACATCCCGCCCTAAATCTACCTAATGGAGAAGAAAAGGCAAGAAATTTCTACTTTCGCATCTAAAATGTTACTATAACATCATGAGTACGAGTATTTAAATAAAATATCTATATATTTGTCATATCAATATTATTTTTCTCTTACAGCGGACACAAAGAACTGGCGAATCCCAGCGGAAGACGTCCCGAAGACGCCGCACAAAGACTTCGGGACGGGTGGGTTCGCGCCCTACGGCCTCGCTGGCATCATCAAGGGTGCCGCCGTCTGCTTCTACGGGTTTATTGGTGAGATATTACTTTGTTATGATAGATCTAGTTCTTTTGTCTCGTTTTTACGTTATCTGCGACGAAAGGACGGGAATAGTAAGTAACAGGGGAAGACGTCCCGAAGGGTACTCATAAAGGCTTCGGCACGGGTTGGTTTCGCCCTACGGCCTCGCCGGCATAACTTAGGGAGCCGCCTGCATAACTTAGGGAGCCGCCTGCATAACTTAGGGAGCCGCCTGCATCTTCGGGTTTATCGATGAGGACAAAGGTCTCAGGTGAGGTCTTTGTCCAAATCTGACAGATTGTAGTAGCTTGATGTGCTGGTGGCGTCTGTACAACAATAATACACGTTATATTTCATTGGTCAGACCAATGAAATATAACGTGTATTATTGTATTCTTTAATAGATTTTCAACTTTATCGCCAAAGCATAAGGTTCAAAGTTGATTGGGAAAAATTGACAGTTTCGGGTAGCTTGATATGCCGTCTGTACGTCGAGAAAAGTAGTCGGGCTCAAATCACCTTAGTTTTTCAGTCTTCCATTTTTTAAGCAAACTTGCATAACATGTTAAATGTTAATAAATTACTAGCATTATTGTGAACAAGTAGGTAATACAGCTTAAAGCGTTAATACAGCTTTCAAATTAAGGGTAGTGAGTCTGGGCCCAAGACTTGTTGTATACTACCTTTTGACCGCTTGTCTCGCATTTATGCGACACCTATATTTCCGTGCCCCTACCGCTCATGTCGTATTTCTGCGACAGAGAACATGCATGATTTTTTTAGTTCTATTCAACGATTGCTCCTACATATTTATTGTAGGTATTATTTTATCGATTTGTAGCCGCGTGCTAGGCAATTACTATTTAGCCAAGGCAATTGATATTTAGCCAAGGTAATTGATATTTAGCCAAGCGCTTAAAAGGTTAAACAAACTTTTGTTTAATTTCAACTGTTTTCAACCAAACCATCATACGTTTTATAAGTTTTTAAGTTGACAAGTTTTTTTATTATTGATAGGCTTGCATTTGACCACTATCTCAACAATTGGTAAGCGATGATGAGGTCGGCGATTTTGTGCTATTAAAGGTACAGACGCCAGCACATCAAGCTACCTGAAACTGTAAAAAATTCCCAATAAACTTTGAACCTTATTCTTTGGCAATAAAGTTGAAAATCTATTAAAGAAATTTGACAGATTGTAGTAACTTGATGTGCTGGTTGGTGTCTGTACATACTGAGGATTTTTATTATGTACTTGACGCCGGTTGTTGCTGAAAACCAGCGGGCTGGGGCTCTGTCTCGTATAGGGTTTTAGCATTATGCTGAGCGATGTCCGTTTTGCGTAGATGTGACGCATGTTTTCTCCCAAATTGTTTTTTTTTTGTTTTTTATGCGTCATGTTTGCCGCAAATAGATGTATTTTCTCTCTTTCTTTCTTTTCTTCTTTCTATGTACCATTTTTTCCTGTAGGTTTCGACTGCGTAGCCACAGCGGGCGAGGAAGCGAGACGCCCTCAGAAGACGATCCCCTTCGCCGTGGTAGCGTCTCTACTCGTAGTGTTCCTAGCTTACTGCGGAGTTTCATCTGTGCTTACATTGATGGTGCCTTATTATATGCAGGTAAGCATTCAAGTCATCATATGCCTAGCCTTTTCCCAACCATGTTGGGGTCGGCTTCCAGTCTAACCGGATGCATCTGAATACCAGTGTTTTACATGGAGCGACTGCCTATCTGACCTCCACAACCCAGTTACTGGGTAATACGATACCCCTTGGTAAGACTGGTTGTCAGACTTTCGGGCTACTGACTACCCGTAACGACTGTCAAAGATCCACGAATGACAGCCGGGACCAACGGCTTAACGTGCGTGTTCTTTATTGCGTCATGTTTACCGCAAATAAACGTACCTATTTTCTTTCTTTCTTTCTATCCATCTTGACATTTTTCCAAGTTGTCACCAAATAACCAACAACGTTTTCACACAAAATAAAACGTCTTTTAAATTGGCAATATTAATGTCATCTTTTGCTTTGCAGGACGAGAAAGCCCCGTTCCCGTTCGTGTACGACCAGCTGGGCTGGCCGTGGGCCAAGTACGCCGTCAGCGTCGGGGCCATCTGTGCGCTCTGCTCCAGGTAATCGATGCACAGTATACTTCTTCGGAAAATTACCTCGTTAGGACATGCCTATACAAACATTAGAATAGCGCTCGTGGTTTTGGCACACTTATCAAAATGAATTCTGCTAAATTAATGTCATTTATATAGGGCACTTAATATAGAAACTTTGATATTACCTTAAAACATTTTGTATCACATGTGAATATAACCAGCCTTGAAATGATGCAGCTCGCTTAAAACTAAACGCAGTAATTTTTTTCTTTGAGGTCATAGATGTCATCTTGCTACATCATCATCATCAAAAAACAGAGAGAGAGAGAGAGACGGAGACAGTTAGAGAGACGGAGAGAGTTAGAGAGAGATAGAGTTAGAGAGACGGAGAGAGTTAGAGAGAGATAGAGTTAGAGAGAGATAGAGTGAGAGAGAGATAGAGTTAGAGAGAGATAGAGTTAGAGAGAGATAGAGTTAGAGAGAGATAGAGTTAGAGAGAGATAGAGTTAGAGAGATATAGAGTTAGAGATATATAGAGTTAGAGAGATATAGAGTTAGAGAGAGATAGAGTTAGAGAGAGAGATAGAGTTAGAGAGAGATAGAGTTAGAGAGAGATAGAGTTAGAGAGATATAGAGTTAGAGAGAGATAGAGTTAGAAAGAGATAGAGTTAGAGAGAGATAGAGTTAGAGAGAGATCAGAGATAGAGAGAGGAAGAGAGAGAAAGAGCGAGTAGAACTGTTTTTTTGTCTAATTTTATCTTTAGCTAATGTAATTAGTAGATTGCCGCTTTATGTTAAAGTAAAAGTAAATAATAGTCCACATATATTTCAACCATAATATTTTGTGTCCCTACAGTCTACTGGGCGCCGTGTTCCCGCTGCCGCGCATCATCTACGCGATGTCGTCTGACGGGCTGCTGTTCCGGTTCATGGGACAGGTCAGCGAGAAGTACCAGACGCCGCTTATTGGGACCATGATCGCGGGGCTGTTTACTGGTAATGCCTGTTTTACATGTAGATTTTTTTGTCTTTAAATATGGTTGTAAATGCTGAATCTATGTAGACGAATATTCATTTCAAAAGTAGCTTTTAATCTACGAATAATAAAAAGTCAGGAACGAAACTATGAACAAAAACAAAGAGAAATTCGACTCCAAACTGCTGTTCGAATGCATTCGAACGAAAGAACACACGTGCAAATAAGCCAATCAGCTGCGCTCGCGTAAAGCGTTGTATTCCGGCAAGCGCCGTGATTGGTTATGGTGCTCGGTGGCCTTTTCGGCAACGCCCATCGCGGTAGACATTTGCGTAGTGGCATTTTTGAGCTTGAGTTACATTTGTGTTTGATAAAGTTTTGTTTGCAGGCACATTGGCGATGATCTTCCGGCTTGAGCAGTTAATCCACATGATGTCTATCGGCACTTTGTTAGCTTATTCCATGGTCGCGTCCTGTGTACTATTACTCAGGTAAAAAACCAGATGATTATCCATACTAATATTATAAATTCGAGAATAAATCTGTCTGTCTGTTTGTTACCTTTTCACACCTAAACCACTGAACGGATTTCAATAAAATTTGGCAGAGCAATAGATTGCATCCCGGGGAAGGACATAGGATAGTTTTTATAGACATACCTCGCGGGCGAAGCCGCGGGCGGAAGCTAGTTTCAAAATAAAACATATCCAATGTCAATGTCAATTTTCGTAATCTGATCAGTATTTCTAGATATTGCTTTATACAAACAACGATATTTTACTGTATAATGTAGGGATCATGCGGCAGTTTCATACTGCGTTTGAGTTTAACTGTATGAACAGTGGGATGTTGACGTGTGATCCTAAAATTTACCGTAAAATATTGTACAACTAATTGCCCCGCGGTTTCACCCGCGTGAATGTCGATCCCGTGGGAATATCGGGATAAAAAGTAGCCTATATGTTAATTCAGGGTGTCGGCTACCTCCATACAACATTTCTTCAAAATTGGTCGAGCCGTTTGAGCGTGAAGAAGTAACAAACATATAAACAAACACACACACACCCTCGCACTCACAAAATTTCGCCTTTATAATATTAGTGTGATGGGCCTTCTATAAAGCATTATTTATTTCTGTTAGAACAGTTATGGAAGAATAGATAATTACTACATTTTCTACACTTTTCTCCCTGCAGGTACGAATACAGCCAACCCGCTCACCGGACACAAGAGCCCCTAAACTTCTCGTACCGCAACGCGTTGCGACAGATCGTCAACGCGGACAGACACGCCTTGCCGACCAAGCTCAGTTCCATGACCGTGTCCGTACTCGTCACGTTGTATGGTAAGTGACTAAATCCATACTAATATTATAAATTCGAAAGTAACTCTGTCTTTTTTTCTGTGTGTCTGTCTTTCTGTCTGTCTGTCTTTCTGTCTGTTGGTCTGTCTTTCCTTCTGTCTGTCTTTCTTTCTGTCTGTCTATCTTTCTGTCTTTCTGTCTTTCTTTCTGTCTGTCTGTCTGTATGTTACCTTTTCACGCCTAAACAAATGAACGGATTTCGCTAAAATTTGGCAGAGAGGTAGATTGCATCCCGGGGAAGGACATAGGATAGTTTTTATCGACATACCTCGCCGCGGGCTAAGCCTCGGACGGAAGCTAGTACATAATATGTTTGTTTAATATAAGCTTCTTGTACCGCAACGCGTTGGCACAGATCGTGTACGCAGACGGACACACATTCCCCACCAAGCTTAGGTACTTGTCACGTTGTATGGAAAGTATTGAGAAATTATCGTCATAAAATCACTTCGGAAGGAAAGTGTGAAAGTCAATTTATGCCTTATGAAATAGAAGTTAAGGTTCAATTTTAATTGTTAGTGGTATAAATAGTTTTTTGGCTGCTGGAATCAAAGTAGTCTGTGATCGTCACACAGCACTGCCAGACAATGAAATGAAAACGTAATTGCTTTGACAGTTCAGTATTATGCAATATGTATATGATATGGTACTGATGTATTTAACAAAATATCATTTCAAACACCTTCACATGACCAAGATTATGTCTGGACTTTAAAAGAGACTGTGACCTCTGAGTTTGTTTCGGCCTTTCTTCTCAGAGTAGTCAGATAGAAACGCCGACTTCATCTAGTTTAAAAAAAAAACATGATTGACGTGTAAAAGTGTTTGTACAAACCTACTTACAAAAATAAAATCATTTCATTTCATTTCATCATTTCATTTCAACAATCTTATTTTCCAAGTACCTATCTCACATATCTATACTAATATTATAAATGCAAAAGTGTGTCTGTCTGTTACCTATTCACGTTTAAAGTATAGAGATAGTTTCAGTCCCGGGAAAGGACATAGGATAGTTTTTATCCCGATATTCCTACGGGATCGAAACTTATGCGGGTGAAACCGCGGGGCGTAGCTAATTTTTATAATATATTTTCTATTGTCCAGGTGTATGGTGCTTCATAATGATGGCAAGCATAAACCAGTACGGCGACTTGATCCTGAGCGGCCACTCGGGCGCAGTGGCCATGCTGACCGTAGGCTCCGTGCTCGTAGTGTCTACACTCATCGCCTTATCCCGGCAACCCGTCTCTGACAAGAAGCTAGCATTCTCTGTAAGTATTCTACCAAATGTATATTACGTTGACTTATATTCTAACTATGTAATCTAATGCTTTTATCTGACATTTCCTGCTATTTTAATTGTAATCGTGATTATTTATTGACATTATTATTTTATTATTATTTGTACACCACCAAGTGCTAGGACATAGAGATCATAATACACTTGACTGTATCACCTATTGTAACCTATGTTCACAAATAAATGAATTGAATTGAATTGAAATGTAGCCCTATTTGCTACCAACATTCTGACTGATTTCTTCACCTGGCAAGAGCGATTCTCGAATAGAGCAGATCAGCAGAGTCTAAAGATGTCAAAACCTAATTGGTATCCAAGAGATACAAGAATGAAAGAATATGAGGTGGAGAACCCTTTTGCTAATCTACCTAAAGAAAAGCAAAGTTGTCTTTAGCCAAAAGTTTTTGTAAGCCATATCATATTATATTTATTTCTTACGATGTAGAATTTAATACGCAGAAACTGTTTGCTGTTTACACATCACCAACTCCCGATTTAATAGATTTGAACCTCACTGAGAGAGACCCACTTATATTTTATTGAAGACTTCTGACATTTCATAAGTGTCTATGTAGGTGTACGTGAAATATAATTGAGGCCATAATATCTTAGTCCACTATAGGGTTTTTTTTTTCCGGATGGGAAATCATCAAATAACCCCTCCCGCTCTGTGTGGAGCGGAAGGTAGTGTCAGACTCTTACTGACTAAAACCCACCCGTGTTCCTTCCTTAGCCCTTTATGTTCCGGGCCAGCGGTAACCCTTTCGAACAATCCCGCTGACCCAGCGGGCTTCGGCCCTATGGGGCCCCTCCTCGATGCACCATAGGGTCTAGTACAAAATTAAAGAAGATATTATTTCCCTCGTGCCAGGTGCCGCTAGTGCCGTGGCTGCCCGGCATCAGCATCCTGATCAACGTGTACCTGATGCTGAACTTGGACTACATGACGTGGCTGAGGTTCGCTGTGTGGATCGCTGCTGGTAAGTTAATTTGAACCTTATTTTTTAGGGATCGTCGTGCGTGGAATACCACACTAATATTATATGTTTGTTACCTCTTCACGCAAAAACTACTGAACGGATTTGGATGAAATTTGGCACACAGATAGTTTATAACCAGAATTAAAGATTATCTTGTACTAAGAACTAATCTGTATAAATGAAACAAAGTCGGATTAGTTCCACCATGTAGAACTCAAGAACGGCTGGACCGCTTTTATGATCTTTGATTTGTTGGGTTTGTCTCCACCCCCAAAAAGCAGAATAACTATTAAAACATAAGGAAACTTCACAATTTTTTTAAGATAATTAATTTTTAGGGTTCCGTACCCAAAGGGTAAAAACGGGACCCTATTACTAAGGCTCCACTGTCCGTCTGTCTGTCTGTCATCAGGCTGTATCTCAAGAACCGTGATAGCTAGACTGTTAAAATCTTTACACAGATGATGTATTTCTGTTGCCACGACAAATAAAAAAAAAAAATAAAGTTAAAATTTAAAGGGGTATAAAAGAAACGTTTTTTCGGCGTTTTATGCCTTGTGGTACGGAACCCTTCGTGTGCGAGTCCGACTCGCACTTGGCCGGTTTTTTTCATACATTTTGTATGAAACGGATTTTTTTATTCTGAGGCGGTATGAAGTTCGCCAAGTCAGCTAGTAACGTCATGAAACGATTAATTAACATCGTTCTACCGAACATTCGTTATTGTTAACTTATCTAAGAAATTGTACGTTTCACTTTTCATTAAAGATCAACAGTAAAACTATAAATAATAATCATTGCCTATCCTGTTTTAACACGGAACTCACAATTGTACGGAAACATAAGTAATTACATTATAATTTAATTACACGATGATATTAAAACATTTACACAAAGATATCGTGAGTAAAGTTTTATTTATCATCAACTAGCAGCGCCCTGCGGTTTCACCCGCATAAGTGTCGATCTCGTGGGAATATCGGGATAAAAACTACCCTATATCCTTTTCTAAAACTATCTGTATACCAAATTTCATCTTAATAAACTCAGCGGTTTAAGCGTGAAGAGGTAACAGACAGACACACTTTCACATTTATAATATTAAGTATGGTTTGATTTAACATTCTCGCTGACAGACAAACTGACCTCCAAGAATTATTTTTAACAAAACGTAATTGATCATTGTGTTTATGTATTAAAATTAAAACAAGTTAAGGTACGAAAATAGAACAGTGTTGTGGACATAACCATGTCCAGACTAGTTTGGAAGATAATGTATTTTGTCTTATTAAGAGTTACCACGTTCGGCCCTGATTTTTCAATGGTCAGATATTTTTTATCTGCTGAATTATTTTGCGGTTTGACAGTTTTTGTAAATATAGAAATTATGTCAAACTGTCATATTTATGCTTCAGATATAAGTTAACTGACAATTGAAAAATTAGCCCTCAGTCAATTTATATAAATAAATACCTAATATATTAATGAAAAAAAGTACCACACGTGCTTGTCGTGTCCGACACGTCGTCTTAACACAAATAATTTCAACACATAATTAATTATACTTACACTATTTTTGTAAAAAATACCTTTTTTCAACTGTCACACTAGATTTTTCTTTAAACAACAACACAACAAAATCAAAAGTAATTTATTAAAATTAGGCTGAGAATCAGCAGTTTTCGAACCTCAAAATAATATGACAGTCCCCAAAAACGCCCGCCCTTCACCAATTCCTAGTGCTTTCGCACACATTTCGGTCTTTCTCAGTTTTGGTTATCTAGCATCCACTGCCACCAACAATGATTTCAAGTTCATCAAACTCCGCACTTGTTTCGGATTTCCACCACTTTGTTAACAATTCAACGTAAGTATTTATTTTCCCAAAATATACCATTTTCCTTAAACTAGACCGTTCATCTATTATACTTATTCAAAATCCTAAATATATGCGGAAACAATGTCTTGTGGGTAGACTTTCCCCAAACATAATCAACATGATTGAAAGCACTATTCTTCATCACCTTGTAATCGACCACGTTGGGTAGTCGCTTCCTTAGCAGCTCGACATCTTTGATGGTAGATATCTGATCATTCTTCGCGACAATCAGCGCTACTTTCATCGTCACTTTACTCAAGTCATATTCCGGCGGGGTCGGCGTTTTGTATTTTGCCATATTTTGTACTACCCCATAATCGTAATTGGAAAATTTCTTTCTCTGACTTATCTGTATTAAATGATTCAAATTCTTTCTGGAAGTCCCGGCAGGAAAGTGTCCTAGTATGATAGGAAGGAACTCCGGTTCAATTTCGTCGGCGTGTGCACCTGTCATAAGGAACAGGCCATTTATAAGGCATGTTTGATAGCCTGAGTATTTTGGGCTACACACTTCGTCTATTACTGCTTTGGTTGTTGAGTTGTGGCCGACAAATTCATCACTATTTATGGCTTCGAGGCCAATGTTGAAAATCGGCGCCATTTTAAAAATAAGGGACGTGAACAGTCCTGTGTTTTGTAAGAAACATATTGGCGCCAAAGATATTAAAATCTTAATTTTTTCATTGTATTCTGGTCTCGTTGCTCCTAGGACGTACATTGACATTGTCCCTTCCGAATATCCGATGACACTCAATCTTTGTTCTCCTGTTTTGCTCAGAACGAAATCTATGCTAGCGGGGACATCGTAGTATCCTATTTCGTGGGCGCTAAAATTCCAAAATTCTTGGTCCGAATCTGGGTCCATTTTGGTGTGTCGTCGAGAATATTTGTTGCCTCGGTAGTTCATTGCCCAGACATCGTAGTTGTCTCTGGCTAGCGCGACAGCGAATGACGTATTTCCCCTCACGATGAAGCTGTCTGCGGAATCTATGGCGCCGTGTACGAAGAGTACCGGTTTTGTCCTGTCTCCAGGAATATGAAACACTTTCAGGATATATCCTTTTTCTGACATGACGTCATATTCTTCTGTTTTCTGACCATATTTGTTTGCAATTTCGCTGAAGGTCATTCTGGCTTCTTCTGGCATTTCCATATGTGTGGGAATCTGGCTTAAAACTCCACTGGCAAAGATCACAAGTCCTAAATATACGCGGTTCATTTTGAAGTCAAGTTTATGTTATTTTTACCGAGCGAGTTTCTTCACGTTCGCTTAGTCCGTATTAAAAAAGGCAACCGTACGCGTTCCTCGTCTTATATACTGTGCGACCTATTTCTATGCAAAACATAAAAAACCTAGGTATGGATTTTTAAGCGCTTCGTCACTTTTTACAATTTGAATTCTACCTCGTCTCGATACATCAGGGGGCCTAAAAAGGCCACTTTGGCAGAATCATAAAAGGATAACATAATAGACAGTTAACCGTTAAGTTAATCCTATTGGTGAAGCATTTTTCAGTTATTTTTTTTGTCTGTTCTAAAATACCAATCAATCCAATCCAAATCCAATCCCAATCACTTTGATTGTACCTACGTAGTGCAGCAAAAAGCCAAACCATCTTTCTGTCGATTCTGAAAGGGCTACATCTATATTTACATGTTAATAACTGTATGATTCAAGGTCACAATTTATGTTGATGCAAGGTCACATTTCATCCAAAGCGTTTGTTTACATGAAATACTGAAATGTATTTTATATATTTTATATAAAATACATTTTTATATATATATTTTATGCGGCAATAGCCCATCGGTTGAGATGCGGAATGGGGACGGATAGGTCAAGAGTTCAATTTCCTTTCGTTGCACTATGATAAGATCCCACGTTTAGTACAAGGAATACTAGCTATTTATATCTTACACTGATAGTAATTTTATAATGACATTAAATGTATGCACCCATTGTGTCCAAAATTACAGGTCCATCTTACGTGCAACTCAATAAAAATATTGAGAATTTTAAATTTGAACCAATATTCCGCCTCTCATGCAGACAATATACAAAAGCAAACTGCACCTTTTCTAACCGACCTCTTTATTCCCAGGTCTCATAATCTACGCGACGTACGGCGCGTGGCACAGTTCGGAACGCAAGCGCAAAATCGACACTGTCCAGATGGCTGACTTACACAACGATAGTCAGACTGCCTTGCTGAACAACGGTCTGACGCATGCCCTCGGCTGACAAATACCTAAACCGGGATCCAAACCTGACGCCTGCGAAGAAGAACGGATCGTCAGTCCGACAAGTACTGTTGTATCTTTTATTTCCAGCATTTAGTTTTTTATAGAAATATGTTTTTGCCCAGTATTGATGCTTATAATGTTAAGTGTATTGTAGTGTGTAGGTGTAACAAGATTTTATACAAACATAAAATCTACCAATTAGATATAACTTCACTTGTTCTTCCCATCATTGTAATTTTTTTTTGTACTAGACCATATTTTCTTGTTACGGAGATTTTGAAGGTCAAACCAAATTTTTTTTCAAACCAAAAACAAGTTGTTTCTCAGCAATTATTTTTGTACAATGTAACTTAGTTTGAATGTACAGATTCTGTACATTCAAACACACACAACACACATGTACACATTCTGTACATTGTACAAAAATAATTAACATAATTAATTAACATAAAATTTAAATAACTGTACTACAGAATGCGTAGATGATGTCTTTATGATGGATCTTTTTATACCCTGTATTGTACTCGTACTTCTTGTTATTTATAGGTGAATGGTGAATTACTTAATATTATTTGGGAGAGGTATTCTCAGCCACTTTAATATCGCGCAAGCCCTGAGGCTGCATTTAGTGTTGGCCGACCCTGATATCGAAGGTCAAGGTCATATATCAACGTTCGGGTTAAACGTTTATAATATTCATTTAGATTTAGGTTTACATAGGTTGACTAATTGCGAAAACTTAAGGCTTATTTATATTAATCTATGCATTGAATCGTCATTATCAACTTTAATTGAATATACTTGAATTGCTTGTTATTTCCGGATTAAAATCCGTCACATTTTCGCGTAAGCTTGTCTTTGAATATTTAAATAAACTTTTCTCTTAAAACGTGTTCACATTTGATATTAATATGACGTTTAAAATCGTTAACTTAATTCGGTAGTTTTTAGTAACTTTTGCATTTTAATATAAACCGGTTTTGTGTGATATTGCACCGTTTGCTTCAAGTGGCTATAAGGAAATTAAAAAGCTTGTGTGTTATGCTTTAGTGTCAAAACAGTCAATTAAAATATGTGTAGTGCTACAAAGGATGTTTCGGCGCCTGAATGCCTTCGACAGGGGGCCGTTTTTGGTAAACATTTTTGTTATTGCCACAGAAATAGTATAGAGAAACAAGATTAGTAGTTAGTTCCTATTTTGACCACGCGACAAAATATCCTTAAGTATATTATTGTAAGTACAAAAAAGTCCTTTATACTTTATCAAAGTTACTACTCACATTCTTATTTATTTATAAAGATTTTTTTAAATTATAGCATTTATTATTAAAAAATAAATATGATGTTGCGTTTGCAAATACTTTTGTTGAAGGTCAAGGTCAAGTATTAAACCACGTGTAACATAACCAACACATTTTTAAAGAGCGATTTATAAATAATTCATTAATGTACGATTCGACTGCGTGTTGTCAGTCAAAATAAAGAGAAATACCGCCTTTGTCTCCAATCCAAACTATAATTGAAATAACTTAAACCTCTTAAGGGGTCATTGTACTTATCATTATAAACAACTTTTACTATGGGACTAACCCTGAAATTGCGAGAACAAATCAGCTGTTCTCTACATTTTGTTGAGTTATACGAACATAAATGCAAGCAGCTGATGTTGTTTTCGCAGTAGAGGTTTTTAGTTAATTACATTACACCTTGTATAGAACCAGCATTGAATATACTAATTTAATTTAACATAATGTAATTCTCATATATGGAAAATATGATTATGAAATCATTTAACTGTCTTAAAATTATATTAATATTAATAATACTCTCTTTGTACGTGACAAAGAGAGTGGGGAAAACAATCACAAGGCATCAAAAAATTCCGTCCGCATCACTGTCAACAGGAAAAGTGCCCAAAAGGCTGGCAGCATTGCCACGTTGTATGGCGATGCGGATTCTTTGGCCAAAAAATAGGCCAGCCCTCTGGTCACGTGAAGAGTCGACCAACCGCTTGGCGATATCTCGAAAAATGGTGTGTTCTCGAAAAAAGTATGTTCAAGCAGTTTGGGGTTGAACCCCAAACTGCTTGAACATATTTTATTGCATTGAATGAATACTAATTAAACGCAGGAAAGTATGCGTGTATCAATACTTCTTAAAAGAATGGCCATTCTTAAACGTAATTCAATATTGCGTCAAGAATAACGCTTTAAGTATTTCAGCTTTCCAATCTATGACTTATATACAATCGAATAATGAAATAATATTGTGTGATAAGTATTTAATTAAAATATGTATTTATTGTGTATTTTAGATTAGTGCCTAAGGTGAGGTACATTGTACAGTAGGCCCCAAGTCAGCGGTAACAAAACCAGTATAAGCTGGCCTTTTATTATATTGAAACTCCGTACTACGCGAGGCAAGGTCAAGGTCAAAGTGTTAGCACTGACGTGTGGCCTATTGTACAAGTGTGCTACTAAGTATTAACTATAGATTTGGTGATAACTTAATTATAGCAAGTTATAGCTTGATAAGCGGTCCTACGCACTTAAGCATCCTTATATTTACCAGTCAAGTGGTAACGGACCGTTCGCGAAAAAAATTATAGTCCTTGGCTTATATAAACACAAGATTGGGAATTGTCATACAAACCTAGATTTTCACGTAGATACGTAGGTTACCCTTGGCTTCATAGGATTATGATTAGTATGTTGTTTACTTAACATGTCTGGACAATAAGAGTGATACTGTTTGTTGTGAAAATGTGACTAAATGGTTTGATAAATATTACTTAATATGTAATTTTATGTAATAATAGTGGCTAATAACTATATCATGCTTTGTAATCCCTGGTTGTTCTCAGTTAATTATGTGTTTAAGAGCCTGTGTTAATTACCCTTATATGCTTCTGTACTTGCCTGGCACAGGTTGATTTTTGAAAGTATTTTTGACAGCTCACAGCAAGTCTACTTAAATGAAGTCTACTTGCTAAGGATGTTTACACTGTGTAAGTTTACTTGCCTCGAATGTTTACATTGTGCAAGTCTATTTGCTGCGAATATTTACACTGCAAGTCTACTGGCAGTGAATGTCACTCTGAACAAGTCTACTTGCTGTGAATGTTTACACTGTGCAAGTAAGTTGCAGGCTTCAACTTCCGCAAGATAATATTATGCACACACATGGTGCATAATATATTGTGTAGATGTTTAGCGAAGTTTTTTTTTTAAATAATAGAATCTCGATGTTAACTAGGTTCCTATAACGTATTGCGCCAAAGTATTTTATATTATTTTCGTTATTAGTATTTTTATTTGGTACTTAGTACAGTAGCTGTGTTTAAATTATGTTAGTAATATTATTTTGCTATCTCCTGGCGTATATTCGTAAAAATATTGTCATAAGAATTGTATTGGAATTCCTATCATTTAAGGCTTGCTTTTGCTTTAATTTAATATTTTGATTATCATAACAGTAGTGAAACAAGTTATTCCCAAATATTTATGGGACGAAGTTACTTTCTGCACACTTAGCGAATGAGAGCTAGATCGAAAAAAAAAGAAACATTTTGACCGTCCCGACAGTTGCTATAGTAATATTTTACAAGCGTATGTCTTACTATAGAATTGACGTGCGGGATGGGCATCAGGGGGCCTAAAAAGGCCACTTTAGCAGAATCATAAAATGATAACATTATGAATCACAATGGACAGTTAACTGTTAAGTTAATCGTATCAAATTCCATTGGTGAAGGATTTTACAGTAATTTTTTTTTGTCTTCTTAAATACCAATCAATCCAAATCCAATCTCTTTGATTAGGTATACCTACGTACTTACTGCAGCGAAAAAAAGAAAAAACACGGACTGTCTTTGCCATATTATGATTCTGCCAAAGTGGCCTTTTTAGGCCCCCAGTTGTACTTTATTAACATAAAAAAAATTAAGGAAACTTTTTTTCACTTAGTTATTAGTTTATTTCATTGTGTCTCTTATTTAATCTATACTAATATTATAAAGCTGCAGAGTTTGTTTGTTTGTTTGTTTGAACGCGCTAATCTCTGGAACTACTGGTCCGATTTGAATGATTCTTTTAGTGTTGGGTAGTCCATTTATCGAGGAAGGCTATAGGCCGTTCAAAATTAGGGATCCGTAATAAAATTGCTATTTTGTAACACAAGGTGTAAAATCGAAAACCTATTTTTGCGTGCGCTGCAAAAACTATTGACAATAGAACAAAATGATGTACTACGGGTTTGTAGAGCCCATTAAGACCTACAAAAAAGTCCGCGAGAACATATATCTAGCTATCATGGTTTAATCACAATAACCGATTTTGTGTTCAAAATAATTATTAAATCGTCTGAAGAAAAAAAAACTACGTTAAATATGTATCGTAATATTAATCTTTATTGAAATTAAGCATTATGTTATCAAGAGTATTTATGAAGAAGTAAAATACTTTTTGTTTCATCTCAATCGGATATTTCGTTTAAAAGTTATCACGTGTGTAAGATGTTAAGAGTTGGTACCTATTAAAAGGAGTTATGGGCCATAGTTTTTTATCAACATAAAATCCTGTAATAATCTTTTTCGAAATATATTTGTTGATGATTGTAAGTATAAGATCTTTGAAGAGTATCTATATACTAATAATAAAGCTGAAGAGTTTGTTTGTTTAAACGCGATAATCTCTGGAACTACCGGTCAGATTTGAAAAAATATTTTTGCATTTTATAGCCCAATTCTTGAGGAAGGCTATAGGCTATTTAATATCACGCTATGACCCCCTTAGGAGCCGAGCAAAAAGAAAAAAAGTCAGAATGAACGCTAAGCGAATACGTACTGTTGCGACGGGGTGGGGGTACAAGAAATTTCACGCGGACGAAGTCGCGGGCAGAAGCTAGTACACAATATACACCGAAAGGAACTTCGTGCCAACCGGGTGTCCCACGGCACCTCTCGACTTTTTTTATTGGTTTCTTACTTCCAAAGTCAAGGTCATTTGAATATTAATTTCGCTTAATCAAATTACGAGTATATTTGTAAAAAGTTTACTTCTGGAGATAGTTTTAGGTACTTAAAGGCTTATTGGCTGTGAAACAGCGAGTTGGATAAATGTATTAGTAAAATTTATATAATAAAATATGCATTAATATAATCATTTTGTTTTTTTTTCTAATTTTACCTCTTTATAGAGGAAAATTTTGTGAATTTGGTTTTGGTATGTAGGGGATACAAACTCACAAGCAACCAAATAACAGACTCACAAATTTTAATCTTCGGTAATCTTCGGAACTTCTAATCAAATTCTGCAAGAATAAATATGACTGACTAAAATAATGTACCAATGCAGTTTGACATATTTTTCATACAAAGGCTGTCAAACCGCAATATTTATTCCTCTGCTATAAGTTATTCGACTTTTTGAAAATTAGCCAGTAAATTTTCAATAAAGCATAGAGCTTAACGGTTTTTTTTTAAACAATAAATTGATATATTTTGTGCTTCATTTTTTACATTTTGTTATTTTATTTTATTAAGATAGTTCGTAAAACGCACACAGAATACACACATTAAGTTTAGGAATAAAAATAAATATATTATATTTTATGGTGACTGTTAATGAGAAATTCCGTGTGTATACAATCTACTGTTATAAATTATTTTAGTGATAGCTGTTCGTCAGGAATAATCTGTAAGAGAGCATCAGTCAGTGTATCAGTGTTGTGCTATTAGGTAGTATACACAGGAACGTATCGTATTACCCAGTAACTGGGTTGTGGAGGTCAGATATTCAGTCGCTCCATCTAAAATACTGGTATTCAGCTGCATCCGGTTAGACTGGAAGCCGACCCCAACATAGTTGGGAAAAAGCTAGGCAGATGATCGCCCCGTTTGGTCTCGTGGTCGCAAGAGCGACTGCTGAGCGTGGGGTCCTGGGTTCGATTTCCGGGTCGGGCAAAGTGTTATTGGGTTTTTCCATTGGGAATTTCTTAGTAGCAGCCCGGAGTTTGGAAGTTGGTGGTGTGATACCCCCGTGTCTCCGAAAGCACGTGTAAGGCCGTTGGTCCTAAGCCTGATCTCTTCCTGGTCGTGTCGGATAGCCGTCCCATCGGACTGTGTGAGTAAAGGAACAGTGCACCTGTGCTTACGCACACACTTGTGGACTGTAATACCTCCTGCGTACCTGGCTAATTTCATTTGAGACTGGCCACCGTGATCGAAATCGGTTGGGAGGCTTTTATTTATTTTTAATACAGGAACGCAGGCGTTCATTAATTAATTAAAATTGAAAATGTACGCAAGCAATGGGAAATTACTAAGTACTGAAAACTGCGGGTGTCGACCTCAGGAAGAGCTGCTTCTCACACGGAAACTGTACGTCGCTTGCTCCCGCGTCACCAGTCCTCACTCTCTTCATACTTTGGCTGCCGAGACCAAAACTACAAACGTAGTATAAAGGGAAGGTTTATAAAATGTAGCTGTTATTTTAGTAAATTATGGTGTCTTAAGACTTCTACGCGAACGAAGTCGCGGGCAGAAGCTAGTAATAAAAAAAACCCAATTATGAAAATTAAACAAATAACAAAACCAAGTAGGCAAGTTGGAATCATTTAATCGTTCTCTGAAATAATAATTAAGTCGACTCATTCAATAAATCACAGTTTGTTAATGCTTAAAACCTACATATTTTATTAATTATAGCTAATAAGTTAAATTTATACGTTGGTCACATATAAACATTGTAATATTTGCTAATAATAAATATAAATAATATGACAGCTTAAAGATATCGTGGAAGATGAAGAAAAGTGGCGTCGTCTCCAAATAAATTGGGATACGATGGACAAGAGAATGATGAAAGGAATCCGATCCTGCCTGTCCCTTGCTGCCTTCCGCCAGCGTCACCCGCAGAGGCGACACCCTAGGCTGAGGTCCGTAAACCACAGAGGAAGCCCTTAGCGTGTAGTCGCTTAGTTTTTAAAAGTTTTAGCCCTGGCGGGAAGGCTTTACCTAATTTATTGAGGCACCCACAGGCAAGGCCGGTTAAACAGCCCAGCGAGATGACAAATAAAAAAAAAAAGAAAATGGTGAATGATGATTATACCTATAATTAAAAAAATGTGTTTTCAACTAGGATTGTGACATTACCGAACCATTCAGCAATATAAACTCTTGCACAAAAACAATGCTTATCAATGACCAAGTTCCTATTAATCTAACGCTTGTCGATCACACATCTATCACAACAAAGTTCATCTACTTAGTGTCTCTAGTACATAATATCATAAACAACAACATCGTTTTGAACTTTTTTTTATATCCTTAGATTTTTTTTCTAACATTTCTACTTTTTAAGCTCTACATGGCAACTACCTATTTTACACAGTATTTTTTTTAAATCTAGCCATCCATAATTTGTATCACGTTATGGGATAGGGAGGGGATCATCAAAGTGTGATAAGGGGGAGGAGTCAACAGTGTGACATTGTGACGTCACATGTATAAATAGTTTATCTGTAATGAAAAACTACAAAATAATTGCCACGTGAGGGGTCACACAAATTTGACCAAAATGTGACGATAACGGGGGAAAGGTCCAGAAATCATGAAATCCGTGTGATGTAATTTATGGATGGCCCAATGACGATGTTGCTACAGCTAATTAAAACAAATACATATTGTACAGTAAAAGTAAAATAAATGGAATGTCAAATTATTTTAAAGTCAAAATGGTTCTCTGGCCCTCTCGAATTTAGTCAAATAAATGGAATGTCAAATTATTTTAAAGTCAAAATGGTTCCCTGGCCCTCTTGGATTTGGGTATCGGAACCCAATTTGGTATTTTATTGGTAAATGCAGCTTACTATCATTTATATTCTTATAATAATTATTCTTGAATAACTACTATACTGAAGTCAAATACACCAAAATGTGTTTATTTTAAATGTAAACACAGTAAAATATTTCTTCTGTACTTATCTTTTTAAATTGTAACTGGATGTCTTTCTTCTGTCTAAAATAACTATGTTTTACAATGAAGCCTGCCAAAATCTTATAAGTACTTACTTATTTATGAAATAAGTAACAGTTGCCTTTCAAAAATCACTTCATTTTAACTTGTACGCCTACATCTTCATCTTGTCTGAATTCAAATTTTTATTTGTGTTTAGTCAATCCTAACATTAATATATTCTGTCCTACAAAACCCTGTAATAAGCACTCTCAATCCCTGTCAAATAAACTCAAATCTTAATCTGCCCAGTCTTTTAAAGGTGCTTACAGATTAGCTTGACTTGGACGATCGGTTAAATCTGATTTAGTACAACTTAGGTTATAGTTGGAAGAGCAGTCATCGATTGAAAAAAATGAGCAATCTGCATGCACCTTTACATGTGCTTTCCAGGATTTTTCAAATGTCTCATAGGTACTTTAAATTTCTACAAAACATTATTGTGTAAAGGTAATTCATGACCCTGTCACGTTTTATAGGACTATTACAACAAAAAAATTAACAAGCTACCACCATCTTTTCGCTTTTTTTTTCACTCTCATATCTGCAGAACGGGAACTCCGATTTGCTACTATTGGCTATCTGGCTGCTGGTATAATACAATCTTTGCTATTAAAAATTTTGAATGTACACATTTTATACATCTATCGATATAGCCACAGTAAACCCTTAAACATCAGAAGCAAATTGGTATAGCTCACTTTCTATCATTATGGATCAGAAAATCATATCTAGCAAATCAGAAATATCCCCTGCATTACCGATTCAAATGACCACAAAGTCTTAGATTTTACACTAACATGGCTAAACAATACGTATGTCAGTCAGCGTTAGAACTTGGTGGTGACCACTTGTCGCTTCTCTTCAATGAGTCCGTTGGTGGTCGCCGGTTCGCTCTTCTCGCAAAGTGAGCTGTTCCTGATGCCGTAGAAGAAGTAGATTAGGTAGCCTGGAATAGACGGATGAAAAGATGTTAAAAGTGGCATTATAAATTACTACACTTAGTTGAAATATGGCTCATAATATGTATAACAAATGGACGTTATGGAAACGGCAATGTCTTCATAAACCAGCTGCTGATTTTCCTCGGGATAAGCTAGTAAGGTTTTGAACGATGTTCTTTTTGTCAGTCGAAGACAAACTCCAATCGTATATTTCAATTAGATTATTTAAAGGCACTTTTGTGAGATTAAATTACAAGAAAAAAGAAGCATTGATTCTAGCTGTGTCTGTCGATCCAGTAAACATTATACTGTTAAATAAGATCAACAAAACTCTCTCGATCTTTAGCCATCGCTATTTATGTAACTTCAAACTTAGACACAACAGAAATTTCGCGTCTAACATTGATTGATTCGTCTTTTTCGTGTCGCTGTCACGCCAGTATTTCTAATCTTGTTGGCCCAAAACTTCGCCACTTCCACGGCGTCGTCGGCGGCAACGCAGAGGTCACTTTAACTACATGTTGTGATAAACAGAGAGCAGGATAGGAGGTGCAGCAATGATTAATTGAATACTAGGATTCAATGCAATAGAATGATTAAATACATCTGGTTAACTTACCAATGACAAGCCAGATGGTGAACCGCACCCAGGTCTGATAGTCCAGCTGCACCATGAGGTACACGTTCATGCACACGCTCAGGTATGGCACTAGGGGTACTAGCGGCACCTGCAGTAATAATATTTAGATGTTAGAAAACATTTATAGCAATTGACGTGATATTATATGACCTAGAAGTCCAGAACTTCATCAAGGTTGGGTTCTCAGCTTCCAGAGCATCTTTGTTCTGATGGTTAGGTGTTGCATGAGTATCCTGAAGCAGGATTTTATGTAGAGGGCGCCACAATCGACAGGCCCTTTTTGTCAGATGAAATAATTAAAAAGACTTCAGACTGCACCTTGCTTTCTGCTATGCCAAGTTTATTAATGAATGGGAAATAGGGGGATAGCCTATCTGAACTTAGGTAAGGTCCCATAATTTAAAACGCTCTAAAACTAAAACGCAATTGGGTCAAGAACCCTATACTGTTTTTGACGGATTGACGTTGGAATGCTGTTCTTTAAAAACCGGGATTTGCTCCTACTAGCAACCACAAAAGCCCGTCGCATCTCCATACATACGTACCGTAAAGGAGAGGTTCTCGACGTTGTTGCGCGGCTGGCGGTACAGCACCACCAGCAGCAGCAGCAGCACGGCGCCCAGCGCGCCCAGCGCCGGCGCCGCCAGCTCCCAGCGCAGCAGCGAGCACGTCGCCAGCGCCACCACGACTAATAGGTAACACAGGGAACTTTTATTAGTTTACCAAAATAAAACTAATAAAAATCTTAAATTCATTCACTGACAGTCAATTCATAGCCTAACCATCACGTCTAAAAAAAAGCATGAAATTTTGCACAAGAGGTCCTCTTCCTTTGTAACGAACGTGAGCACGCCGCTAGCGCCACTAGCGAGGCGCGACCGACAATGAATGGTTCACTTGAGTGAATGTTCATTTTTATTTCATTCTATGTTTACACGACACCACACGACACCGACAAAATTAAGTAGGAATGAACATTCATCTTCTACTTTCATTTCATTTTTAGATCATTCGGTAGGCGAGTGGCCGAAATCCAACATGTTTGGATCGGTTCATTTTAAATTCATTGATTCATTTTGTATTCAAACGTTCCACTTCGAGAGAAAGAAAAAAATTTAAGACAAAAAAAAAATCAGTGGCACTCCGAGAGTGCCCACAGAAGTGAAAACAAAACACAAATAGAATACTTTGCCATCACTCACTGACATAGGTATCGGATATACATTAAAACCGAGTACATCCCGAGGACAGTCGAACACATCCGAAGCGGCTATTTTTTTAATCGTCTTATAAACAAAACACGCGCGGTGTCGCTTACGGTAACAGTGGCGCGTGTTCAATGGTTTTTTCCCATGTCAAAAAATGCCCGACGCGCCTAAAGAAGTTTTCATTTCAAAAACGAACTGATATCATTTAACCCTCTCGTGTAGTGTTCGAGACCTTAGCGCTGAAGTAGAACAATAATAGGCTGGTATTATAGAGGCAGGTAAAATAAATACTTACAGAATATAAGGATAGTCCACTTGGCGATGGTGTAGGACAGCTGCGTGGGGTACTTCAGTCCCAGTAGGTTGAACAGTTGCTTGAACACGCTGAAGGGCGTCTCCGGAGCAGGCTTGGTGGCGTGCAGCTGGATCGTTGACTCTTCTTCGTATCTGGAAGAGGAGATAATGGGGTTTTAGTTTCGTCTACAATTTTTATTTAGGACTCTAGTGGAGGATGTACCTATCAAGATTGGCAGCAGTTCTTTTTCTAAACAGATAAAAAAAAAAAGCCTTTTATTTCATGCAGAAAGGATTTTTAACATTTTTACATGTAAGTATTGTGTATTTTAATATTTATTTTTTATTTTAAAACAGCTAAAGGTCTGATGTCTCTGAAGTCCATCGAAAAGCTGCCACGACTTCGACCATGTGAGTGGCTAACATTGATAGATCCATCAAATATACTTACAAATAAATATAAAGTTAGCATGCAGACAGTGTTTTATTGATATTTCGCAGTCGCAATGACAGCTTTAAAGGGTTCCCAAATACCCTGGAAGTATGGTTCACATTTACCTGAGAATAAGCACACTGGTAGCTACGATGGTGTAAGCTAGGAGTGTTCCGATGGACATCATATCAATCAGCTGGTTCAGGTTGAACAGCGCCGCCATGATAGCTGGAAAACAAATGAAATTGTTAAAATATATTAATTTATTTGTTGGTAGGTATGTTTAATATTGGAGGGACCCGTGGCTAAAAAATAACGGTTGCACAGGTCGATCAGGTTAAGCTACGCTTGCCGCGGTTGGTCTGTGACCATCTTTACATGCCGAGACCCCTCCGTGCCTCGGAAAGCATGAGTACCTACAAGCAAATACTGGTACTCAGCAGCAGCCGGTTAGACTGGAAGCCGACCCCAAAATAGTTGGGAAAAGGCCATGCAGATGATGATTTGTTATGTCTAACCATGACTAATTATTGTGGTAGGTACCAATTATACCTATGTAAGAACACGTTTAGAGTAAAAATATCTATTAGATAGGTAACAACGTGTCTTGAAGTGGATGTTTTTATTGTATTCTGAGATAAGCGTTAAATAAACTGATAGCTTAGTTACTTTTGTGGTATTATACAAGAAATGACTAGACAATGACAATGTGTTGAAGGTAAATATATCTAAATATAAACTTATATTCTGTGTATTTAAACGTATCATAATATCTTTGCAACATTGTAAGTTTGTGTTGTCAAGAAGCTATGTCGGTACGGTAAGTAATAATTCGTAAACTCTTAATTGGATCCAGTGCATGGCAGCCGGATCACGTTCATCGATGAGGCGATCAATATAGGCTGGTCGTCACCAGTGGCGTGCCTAGGGGTCAAAATTAGGGCAAGCCCACAGATTTTCAAGGTATAAAAAAAACGCCCAACTGAGGGATTGGCTGATTTTCTTGTTGTTAATGGTTGTTAGTAGTACTAACATCATTATTATAATTTTGGTAAGAAAAACTTATTTCAAGCATCAGTACGTAATTGTCATAAGCGCCATCTATACTAATGAATGCGTAAAATAAATGAACCACAACGCTTAGCCGGACCTTTTTTCATTTTGCTTGTCACTTGCAAAATTTGTTCAATCAAAATGCACTAGATGGCCTCCAAATATTATCGATTTATTGTTATTTTCTCGTACGCATTATTTTATGAATTAGGTACTTACATTTTTAAAGTCAATTGATAATTTTAACATGAGCCACTACAAAGGTTTGTCATATCATATTCATACCTAATAAACGATCGAATGAGTAGGTACCTATTTTATTTATCCGGTCTTCTTGACTGACAAAAATACTTGTTTTTATTTCCGAGAAGTACCGACAGTCCGACAGTAATTTAAGATTGGCTACGGTGAAGTAAAGAGTTATTTATTGGCAGAAAATTGCAGAAAACTCAATGTATTTACGTACCTTTTCGATGACAGATTCCGAACACATAATGATAAAAGAACACTATATTCATTAACCATTTACAAAATCATAGGGAATGACATCACCAATCACCACAATCAATATTTTTTTCAAATAATAAAACTAATTCTCAAAGTAAGTATTCAAAACTTCAAAACAATAACAATTTGTTTGAGTCGCGTCGTGTCATCGACTTATCGCGCCCGCCACACGTGCTTTCGCAACTAACTTTACGCGGGTCAACGCAACGCGCGGATAGTGCATTTGCGCGAACTTCATGCCTCTCAAAAGCCTGGCTTTTCATTTCATAGAACTCTGTGTATAAGTACTTACCAATATATCAACAAATGTAAACGTTTCTATAGCAATTTGTATGCGAAAACTGCGAGACAGAGAAAGGAAAGGCAAGCCAGGTAAAAAGCCAGACTAAGTGTGAGCGAGATGGCGCATTTGAACGCATTGTATAGCGTTTAGAGCCGAATTCCGAATTTGGCGCGAACCTATCCCAAAGTTAGCGCTAGTTCGGATTTCGAAATTGTATTATATGTCATGAATGTTTGAGTTCGAGTTAATTGACTGGAATTTTTTGAATATATTTTTTATTGATTTTGTTGTTGTGAATTATGATTTTATTAGGGCAAGCCGGGCTTTTCTGCTTCTATGAAGGTACCGCCACTGGTCGTCACCCACCGACTGCAATACAGTTCCATATTTAGGCCGTCCGCTGCGTTAAGCGGGTGCACGGAGCGGGCGCCTGCGCGGCGTGCTGTTTTCTATTATCATCCTTAGAGCAGCGCTGCGTGAGGCGGGTCTCCCGTCGCACTCGGATAATAGATCATCTGCCTACCCTTTTCCCAACTATGTTGGGGTCAGTTTCAGTCCCACCGGATGCAGCTGAATACCAGGTTTTTACATGGAGCGACTGCATGTCTGATCTACACAACCAAGTTAATGGGTAACACCATACCCCTTGGTAAGACTGGTTGTCAGACTTTCAGGCTTCTGCCGATCAGTAACTACTGTCTAAGATCCACGAATGACAGCTGGGTCTAAAAGCTTAACGTGCTTCCCGAAACACGGAGGGTCCCGGTGTATATCTAAAGGTGCCATCCACGGACTGGCCTTGGCAACCGTAGCTTAACCTGATCAATCGACCCGTGCGGCTGTTATTACTTAGGTACGAGTTTACCAAACAAACAAGAATACTAACCAGCCAACAGTCCACTCAACATGGTCGCGATCACCGGCGTCTGAGTCCTCTTGTTAATAGCTGCCAATGGTCTGAACAGCACACCATCACTGCCCATAGCATACAGCACCCTGGGCAAGGGGAACATGGCGCCGAGGAGACTGGTGCACAGCGCGAAGATGGCGCCGATGGTCACGATCCACTTGATGACCGGCAGGTTGGCTTCCGAGAACACGTGGGGGAACGGCGCGTCGGCGTCCTGGGAGAGGAGACGGAATTTGTTAAATAGGTCATCAATCAAAAATATGCATATCCCGAAGCTCCGAAGACTAGATTTCGCTAGTTGTGTTTAACTCGAACAACTAGGCATATATCCAGACACCGCGAGCTGCTATTATGACATTCCTGGAATAACCCAGTAGCTGACTTGGGGATCGAACCTAAGACCTTGAGCTGAGCAGTCGTGCATGCGTGCGACTTCTAGAACAATGAGCCTCTGCCACTCATTCATTTCATCTGTGTCGTGTTGGCACGAACTGACACTGGTGCCAACCAGAACTTCTATTGAAGCAAAAATATCACGAATGTATAAGCAACTAACCTGCAAATAATACGGTAGCATCATAGTCAGTACAGTCGCAATACTGAAGTAGGACACGAAGATGATGACTAAAGACAGCACGATGGACAATGGGATGTCTCTCTTGGGGTTCTTGGCTTCCTCCCCAGTGGTGGCCACACAGTCGAAGCCCACAAAACCGAAGAAACACTTGGCTGCGCCGGCCATGATGCCTGCTACCCCCCAGGGCGCGAACCCACCAGCTCCTGCCTGGCTTTTGTACTCCTCTGGGACGTCTTCGATGGCTATTCTCCAGTTAGCTGGGTTGCCTGGAAAAGAAAACAAAGAAGTCAGAAAAATAGTAAAGCAACAACATAAATGTGAGTGTACTGCAGGTACACGAATGCCCATCATGCCTATTCTCCCCAAAGGGTCAGCCTTTGGGGAGAATAGGCATGATGGGTTGTGTTTGTTGTTTTAGAAAGACTGAAAGATTTTGAGTAAGCAGTTTTTAGTTAATTCATCATCAGGCGAAATACGGCTACTGGACATAGGTCTCCCCCAAGTACTGCCACTTCGACCAGTGCCTCTCGTATCCAGCGGACTCCTGCGGCCTTCACAAGATCGGCCCACCTTGTGTGATCTGTTCCGAGTTCTATTGAGTTCTACTTATTGATAGGGAAGGTGGCCTACAAACGTTCACTTGGTCAACGACAGCCCTGTAGAATTACTTAGTTAACTAGTATCTATTAGTGAAAGTAACTAGCAAGGTACAAGGCGAAAGCCTGTTTGTAATATGACTATGTTAGGAATATTTGTGCTGGTTGACATAGTGTGTTAATCTAGGCATTTAACAAATAGGATTCGTAAATAACGCAATAAATGTTGTTGAACTGTCAAAATGAAAGCCATTGCTACTGTTTGTGTGTTACGCAATTACCCCGCAGTCTAACTCAATCCATAAGTACTAATATTATAAATGCGAAAGTGTGTCTGTCCGTCTGTTACCTTTTCACGCCTAAACCACTGAACGGATTTCGATAAAATTTGGTAGAGTGATAGATTGCATCCCAGGGAAGGACATAGGATAGATTTTATCCCGATATTCCCACGGGATCGACACTTATGCGGGTGAAACCGCGTGGCGCAGCTACTAAATAATAAAATAGATTTAATAAATGTTTGTTGTATGTTGTGTTTTTATATGTCTCTCTCAAATTTTATCTAATCGACCGGCTCTTGGTCTTGAGTTAGATCCAATGCACCAAGAAGTTCTTTGTTCTTTAGTCTGAGTGGTAGACGTGTATTGTTGTACAAGTAGCTGATCCTTATCATAAATCACTGATAACAACTCATTGATATATAGGTAAAGTGCTTAGATCGCCGTACTCTGTCTCTTAGTAATTACGAATCTAAGTAGATCTAATCAGTAGTCCTTTTTGTTTAGACCAATCCTAATGTTTGTAGTGTGTGGCATATTTTCTTTACAATATCGCAAAGCCTCCAAAATTTATATTAAAAAAAAAACATTCAGGTAAATCAATTATTATTACAGAATGGATTGGAATGAAATGAAATGTCAATGCAATTGAAAGGAACGAATAAGGAGGTACCTACGACCAAATTAAATGTTAAAATCAAAGTAAAATTAGAATGGCTTAAAATGACCATGAACATTGAATAGGTATGCTGCGAAAATAATGGGTTTTTTTTTGTTGTCAGTATTCTGCCCGGTCCCTATTTACCCTATAAATCATTACAACACGGACAGTGATCCACACAGAGCATAGAAGTCAAAGTCAAATCATTTATTTCAAATAGGCACATTACAGGCACTTTTGAACGTCAAAAATTACAACAAAATAGAATTGATTCTAGTCGCCCATTTCAAAAGGTAGTTTTCGTATGGAGAAGAATGGGCAAGCAACTCCACCGTTACTCTTTTAAAATGTTTTACAAGGTTTTGTATCAAGGTTTTGTAGAATCGCTGTGTGACTACAGACGCCAGTTCTAATAAAATCCATGGCGCCAAAATGCGTTGATTGCACAACTTCTGCCACGGACCTTACAACGGATTAATTAACCTTTTCGGACGGGAAAAACCACGTCAGCAGTAAAGAAAACTCTCAAATAGTGTTGTTATTCATTCTTAGATCAGCCCCAAACTAATTTTACGTCCGTAGAGGATATGGAGTGATCGCCCATAACTTCGGCGGAACTACGGATTACGTGTATAGGGACTAGACCTCCAGTTTCGATACGTCATTTGTGAGTGCGAGTAAAAGGTAACAAGCTTGGTTTTATATGGAAAGTGTTGACAATGCCCGCCTCTAGCAGCATTCGCGAGGTGTCTCCAAGCTCTGTGGTGATCCATTTTTCTCAATTGACTCTCATCCGTGGGAGACGTTATAAATAGCTGATAGTTAGCAGGATCTCCATCTAGACAGGAATTGTTAAATGGGCACACGTGGATGTCCCGTTTACGATGTTCATATTACCGTACGGTCAACAGCACTTTAACTACGAAAACGAACCTTATATGCGACGGAATAAGAAGCTGCTCAAATTGTTGTCTTTCACGTGCAGTTAACTGTAGCTGCTGCATACTAGGAATGTGTGTATAAATCACACGTAGGTAATTTAATACCTACAGACATATTACTAACTATGTCTGTAGATAAGACCCATCAAAAATGATCTAGTCTGGCGAATCTGGCTCCTGAATTACAGAATCTTCAAACAATTTTCACGTTTCTGTTATGTGGACTGCAGTTACATAATTATAAAAGCACACAGTATAACAAACTCGAACCAAAACAATGCACGGAACAATGCAATCATTTAAAGGCCAAAATAATAAAAACAGTTGCTTGCAATTTCTACCAATTTGTCAAGCCAGTGAACGTAAGTATAGGTAGATGTTGAATGGATCATGGACTGAACATTTTGATTCTTATTGATGATTGATCAAACAGGTACTTTTACTGTCAAGAAGTCAGTAAAGAAGAAAGTTGAAGCTAGTTGTAGAATTAAGAATTTAGAAACAGTAAGAAACTTCACGCCAAGACAATTCATATAATCAGCCTATACTGTTCCCACTGCTGGGACACAGGCCTCCTCTCTGTGAGAGGGAATGGACCGTACGTAACCGACCACACGGGCCCAGTGCGGGTTGCTAGATGTCACATGTCTTCGAATTTTTGGTTCTAGGACAAGCCGGTTTCCTTCACCGTTTTTGAGAGCAATGGTTAAGAAATAAATTAACACAAAGTAAAGCGCCTGTCTGGGCCCGAACCCACGACCTACAACTCGTAAGTCGGGGCCATTACCGCTGGGCCGCCACAGCTCTCCAAGACAAGAGGTGGTCCACAAAACATAAACGGCCTTACCTATTACAAAAAAAATGATTAGGTATCTATAGATCCACGTTTATACCTTTTTGAATTTCTTACTCTTTTCTGGCAATGTTAAAGTTCTAATTACAAAGACTCACGTCAAACACAACACCAAGTTGTCAATTTTGTATTAAGAATCTCGCTGCCCTCTGAATAAACTTTAATAGGCAATAAAGAGCTTGAAGGTCTAGATCCGTTTTGCAATAAGTCGGATAACTTTTCGTTATTATGTTCTGTAATGTGTCTATAGATAAAGAAGATGTACTCACTCTTGACGGCTCCAGCGACGATGACGATGATGACGGTGACCAAGTTCAGTGCTGTGAACACGTTGTTGAGCTTCGTCGACTCCTTCACACCGATGCCCAGGAGCACTGGAATCATACAAACATGATATAGATATAGTTAGTAAACTTTCAAACGATAGATATTGTTATACAGGAAAGTAACCTTCATTATGCATATTATATAGACCTATAATAGGTATACTCATCTAAAATAAATAGCCTAGCCTAGGGACTGCAGAGAGTGTTTTTTTCGGTCTAATAGCCGTGGCTGATAGGTTCAAGAATGTTCGCATGTTAATCATCAATGAATTAGGAAATGATGCTCTTTAGTCGATTAAAATTGACACTTTTAAAGGTCACTCATCCTCACTCATTATAACAGCATCGCTCCGACACAGCAAATAACTTGTCATCTAAACATACGTTGGATTAAAAAAAAAACTGCATTAAAGTTTTTACGATAACAATACAGAATAGAGGCGACTCCCACGTCGCACAACCGCGCGCTTCAAGCGAGCAGCCCACTCCCCTTGATGACCTTTAGTCAGATCAAGATTGAAAAGTAGGGTCAAAGTGTAAAAAACCTTTTGCTTGCTTCCACTTAAATAAAACAAAAAGTTAACTCACCAGTAATAAGCAACACAAGAGCCAACGCAAAGAAATCCGGATAATCCGCCATGAACGGTATATTGATAGGTGCAGCTTCGGACATAGCTCTGGCCATGGAATTGTTGCACAGGCTATCAATATACAAGGCCATGCCTTTGGCCACGCTCGCCGTACCGATGACATACTCCAAGATGAGGTTCCAGCCGATGGTGAAGGCTATGAACTCGCCAACACTGACGTAGCTGTAGACGTAAGCGGAGCCAGCTTTAGGCACGCGGGATGCGAATTCGGCGTAGCAGAGACCTGGAAGTTGGAAGAGATTATTTAGGATGCTGTCGAGAGACAATAAAATAATCCTGGTTCTACATATTATGTAAAAATATCATACACACATCAAAAGTGTCTAGGGATCAAGCATTTTTATGCGGATTTCTTGAGATTGAGATGTGGCTTTGTAATAAATTTATGATTTTATAAATTTATATGGATCCTTTTTGGTGCATTTCATAATTTGAATCAGGAACTGTGAATCAAATTCGAGTAAAAGATGAAAATCAGCTGTCAATATTTTCCCTATAAAAACATACAACGCATTGAAGACATTATTAGTGCTACTGTTTCCCTACTACTGATTAAAACCAACGTTATTATGGAGCGGCGACGTCATTTAAGCAGGGAAGAAATGCTCAGAGCCGTGGGAATGATAGAAGCTGGTTCCCGGCAACGTACTGTGGCTTTAGCTCTGAATACAAGTCAGAGTGTTATCAGTCGACTTTGGACACGTTACCGAAGCACTGGTACCGTGGCTGAGCGCCATGGAGGACGGTATCGCTGCACCACACGGAGACAAGACCGATACATTCAAATCTTAACTCGAAGAGCTCCAACAATAACCGCCATGATGTTAGCCGTGAGGCTTCATCACTCTTCAGGGAACTTAATTAGCGACCAAACAGTCAGAAACCGCTTGCATGAAGTGAACCTTCATTCCCGAAGACCGCTACGGGTACCACCTATAGCAATGCACAATCGTAGGATTCGATATCAATGGGCTCTTGAACACAGAAATTGGGCAGAAGAACAATGGCGTTTCGTGTGCTTTTCTGATGAGTCTCGTTTTGGTATGAGACCGGATACAAGACGTATACGACACTGGAGAACCCCTGGACGCCAACAGCGATTAAAATCCTGCCAGGAAGTCCATCCTTATAGTGGTGGAACCATCATGGTATGGGCGGGTATTTGGATCGGCGGAAGAACTGAGTTGATTTGGATCAGAGGCAACCTCAACGCTCAAATTTATGCTGAGACGATTGTATCAGACGTCATCGTTCCTCTACAAGTGCAAATCGGTCCCTTATTTCAGTTAATGCATGATAATGCACGACCGCACACCGCAAGAGTTGTAAGACAGACTCTCGCCGCAGCTAACATCAATGTCCTGCCCTGGCCTGCTCAGTCGCCAGACTTGAACCCGATTGAGCATGCATGGGATATGCTACAGAGAAGAGCTCTGCCGAATATGGAGGGTATCCAGTCGCAAGAAGACCTTTTTTTGTTGTTGCAACGAACATGGGCGGCCATTCCACAGCGTGATTTGGATGAACTCATTTTGAGTATGCCAAACCGATGTTCTTGTGTTGTTAGTGTTCGCGGTAGAAACACGGATTATTAATTGTTTAAGTTACCCAATAAAATTTTAAAGAAAACTGTTATTTCAGTCTTTTTTTCGAACTTTTGTGTTAGTGGTTCAAATGTCAAAAATCCCTTTATTAGGAAAATGGCAAATTTCTTTATTAATGCAAAGGTGACTTGGTTTATCGTTACTGTGACAAACGAAAACACTTTATTTGATGAATCCTTAAAGAAAATTTTAATTAATATCAATCAGGAGAAAAGTTATTGCAAAAATATATGTTGATCCCTAGACACTTTTGATGTGTGTATTTCGGGAAAAGCAGTCTTGGAACTATCATATTTATATAGTCCTTCACCGTATCTGGCGACAGCGACCCAGAGTAATTTTCATTCCTTTTGTGAGCTCTCTGATGACCAAATTTGGTCTTGAAAACCTGGTCACACCGTGTACAGTAGACGCAAGCACATCAAGCTACCCGAAACTGTCAAATTTTCCCAATCAACTTTGAACCTTATACTTTAGTGATAAAGTTGAAAATCTATTAATGAAAGTTGACAGATTGTAGTAGCTTGATGTGCTGGCGTCTGTACAAAAGAGCTGATCAGCATCATTGTTTGTATATGTATAAGAAGGCTTTGGGCGACTTTTGCGTAATTGGCGCTTCTTGTCTGGGGCTTCAAAAAGCTTTGTTTTAAAGCACTCAGTTGTTTTGTAGTTTTACATCTAACTAATACCTACCTTAAATACAATATGCAATAATTAAGTAAAAATTTGCATAGAAATAAACAACACGTGCAGCTATCGAACATTTTTTAACGAATCTTAGACACGTTTTTGCATCTTAGTAGTTTTTTTAAATACAAAATACCTGTCTTTATCTATTTTAAGCTGCACAAGAGCTACATAAATACAAAACTATACTTAAATGAAACTCGTACGTGAGTTTAAGAGGTACTATAATATTATGTTACACGTATAAACTGATTGTTAAATCCTTCATTGTATCTTGTATCTACGAGTACTTGAGTTTTTAATGATCATAAAATATTGTAAATTATCGACGTCCATTGTTTGTCGAGTACTTTACTATGTATCTAGTAGGTACAGTCAACAGCAAAAGTAGATGATCAAAATCAGAAATTCAATACTAATGAACGGGGTTCGCGTCAGAACTGTGTGGTGTCGAAGTGATTCAAAAGTATGTGATTGTAAATTATACCAAACATTTACTACTAGTACAGCTGCCATATATTCGTGATCAGTTTTGACTCCTATTGAATTTCTGATTTTGATCATCTACTTTTGCTGTTGACTGTACTCGATACTTCTTCAGTATGAATACCTACTTAGAAATGGATGGAAATCGTTGGGATTGTCTACAAGATTACTGTATCAAAGGGTTTATGTACAATTTTTGTTGCTGTCACTACTTATCAATAAGAAACCTCTTTGCAGCAAATGCTGCACATGCTCTTACCTGTACATAATAAACGTGTAGGTACTGGTGGACATAGTAGATATAGGTAGTGTAAGTAGCTAAGATCCACCTTGGCAGACAGAATGGCGAAGAATCCATACTAATATTACACATTCGAAAGTAGGTAACTCTGTCTGTATGTTACCTTTTCACGCCTAAACCACTGAACGGATTTCGATAAAATTTAACAGAGAGATAGATTGCATCCCGGGGAAGGACATAGGATAGTTGTTATCGACATACCTCGCGGGCGAAGCCGCGGGCGGAAGCTCGTAATGAATGATATAATTAAGGCCCGTCATCCACGACGCTACTCAAAAGCAACCGGTTAAAGATTCAAATCAGCAATGCGTAATTGGTAGCGCGTACCTACTTATGCTCGGTTCCTATAAACAAAAACGAATTGTTTTGCTTACCAATGCTAGCATTTTGTTGCCAAACTGGACGTATACAACGTTATTTTTAGTTGAATATACATAGTTGGTTCAGAATACTGAATCGATTCCCATAATTTTTACCCCATGTTATATTTTGTCCCAAAAATATTTAAAAAAGGTTAAAAGTAGGTTATCCAAACTCCGCGCCGAACGGTTAGGTACCTAGGTACTATTATAAATGAGCGCAAGACGGCGCGGGTGAGCATGTTTTTGTACGGACAAACAGATAACTTTGTGATTTTTCATGATACAGTTTTGAAATTTTGTACCTACATAGATTCTTTACATAAAAATACTAGACAAGTGTTTCAGGTTTCGCATATACTAAAAATAATGTTGTAGATAGATTCATAAGCTAACTATACCTGTGATAGCTACTTTCATTGTTTAGGGACCGCCATTGAAATACCTCTAGTGCTGTGACATTCTGGTTACTCTGGTTACCTACTCTGGTGGTTGGTCTGGTGATTTGAGTTTGTAACACGTTAATTTTGAATAGCGTCGTGGACGATGTGCCTAAACTTAGGTTAAAGTCAGCTCTGGTTGCAGTTCCTGGACAATTTCAACATGATATCATGCTAGAGCACTGTTTAGAACTTTTTTGACGCTAGTAACAAAGCTGTGTACCTACATGTAGTCATGTTTTTAGATGACACTATTCAGATTGCCATAGACACGCCAAGAAGAATTTTTAAACACTATTTGCAGCTGCTATAGAATTATAAACCTAAGATACCAGTCCTAATACACAAAATCGTTTTTAAATTACTTGCAAATTGAAACATAATGCCAGCTATGAGGAAGCGAATGATTTCCTCCAAATAAACGTCACGTAACATTCGACCATGTTCACGTGTGTTCAGCCACTGAGTGGTGACAATGGACAACCTTGTAAAGGGACTGTTCTCGGGCCGTTCACTCTTGCGCATGTCAAATTACGAGTTTATAATGATATCTATTAATAGAGTTTGTGAAATACGCATTCATGGGTTGTTTATTATATTCGTAGGTATATTTGGGGAATTCAATTTGATAATAGGTGCAATTTAATTATCTTCCCTACTCCGCATATGGCTATAAGAGTATAGGAAGACCAAAGAGAGATCTTCAAGATCTTTCTGGACTGTGTGGAAGATGATAATATAATGGATAAAAAGGGTAACCCCCTGACGGCTAATAGAGAAATATGGAAGAAGACATCTTACGAAGACCCCAAATAAATCGGGATATGATCAAGAGAATCCATACTAATATTATAAATGCGAAAGTGTGTTTGTCTGTCTGTTACCTCTTCACACTCAAACCGCTGAATCGATTTAGATGGAATTTGGTATAGAGATAGTTTGAGTCCCGGGAAAGGACATAGAATAGTTTTTATCCCGATATTCCCACGGGATCGACACTTATGCGGGTGCGGGGAAACCGCGGGGCGCTGCTAGTTATTAATAGATGCAATTCACGACTATATCATTGTGACAGATGTGAAAAGGGATAAAACGGTTGATGAGATTTGCGCATTGCGGAATCCATTCGTTAATGGATATTGTGTTACTTTGATAGTTGCATTTTCTGTCTTCTTGCCAATCAAAATTGAGTCGCTACGAGTGAATATGGCTACGAGTTTATCGCCTTTAGTAACAATGACTTTTTTGTATTCGCACGTTATAGAATATAAATAGATTCTAGCGGAACTGAAAGCCTCCTTCCAAGCATCAAGTACCGTGACCCTTTTAATGAATCCTCAATTCGCTGGCAATCCGGCATTAACCTAACTACACACTACTACATCATGAGCGACGGATAGGAATAGCATAGTGGATAGTGGAGCAAACCCAGTTCCGTGCTACTACACTAGAAACATTACCACAAACGTCCGTAGTAAAAAAAATATTGAGTTACTGGATTCCCCATTTAGGCATGCCTGTATATAGGGTGTATATAGGGAAATTCAAATATACTTTCTTCAAGAATTTATCTTAATGCTGATGAAGAGTTTCTATCTCCTCCATGTAGAACTTACCAGCAAAAGCAGACGCAATAGCAGCAACCAAAAAGCTGATACAGACGGCAGGACCGGCGACAGTCTTAGCGACCGCTCCCGCCAGCACGTACACCCCCAGGCCGAGGGTGCTGCCGACGCCCAGGGCCGTCAGGTCTACGAGACCGAGGCATCTGTCCAGCTGTGTGGACGTGTCACCGTCTTCCAGCTGCTTGCAGCGACGTAAAGCGTTGAATACCCGACCGCAGCCCATCTGGAAAGAAGAAAATAAATGGTTTGAGATGCTTTATTTCCATTAGAATTCATTCATTCACTAACATGTGAATTATCATCTGTCTAGCCTTTTCCTATATTGGGAGGTCCAGTCTAACCTAGTTTCCAAAACTCAGTTACTGAGCAACACGGTTGTCAGACGTTCGGGCTTCTGACTACCGAGAATAATGAATAATTTCAAATCATTTTGTCCAATATCCCTAACGATGTTTCTAAGTTGTATTGATTGCGTACTTAAGAAGTAGGTAGGTATTAAAACTCCTTAATTATATGACTCAAATAGTAAAATCCAAAAGCAACTGCAAATGCAAGCAACTTCGCACAGGTACGAAAGTACGAATACATACACACAAACTCACAACTTCCCATGGGCTTCCTTACTCCTTTTGCTTCTTTTACGTTCATACATTTGGTCATGCACACACGCCGGTGGCGAGTGACAAATATTCGTCCTTTAAAAACCATGATTCATTCAGTTTGATAAAATTACAATCAGCGTCTAATGGAAGATTTATACGTTTTTTTTTTTTTTTTAAATGGGTTTGCTCTTGACTCTAGTCTAGGTCAGAGTTGACAGGGACTGATATAGAGAAAATGCACGACTTTGATTAATTGAAACTAATTACTTACATAAGTAGTTAGTACTAACTATAGGAACTACATACGCATAATTGAAGTTTTATTTACAATTAGTTATGTGAAGCACAATATATTCCATATTTATCGAGAAGTAAGAGAAAAAACTGAGAAATTCAGCATGTTCATCTTTTATTCATCAGCTAGATCGAAGCAAGTGTTTATTGCTAACTAGTAGCGCCCCGCGGTTTCACCCGCGTAAGTTTCGATCCCGTGGGAATATCGGGATAAAAAGTATCCTATGTGTTAATCCAGGAAATGGTCTATCTATGTGCCAATTTTCATCCAAATCTGTTCAACGGTTTACGCGTGATTGAGTAACAAACATCCAAAACATCTTCACAAACTTTCAAAAAAAAAAACATAATAAACACAACCTATTTTTACAAATACCAGTTTCATCTCAACTGTAAATTGTTTCGTCACGACTAACGTTGTAGCACAACCTTGAAGAGGTTATTTGTCAAAGAAAAGTGGAAAAGGTGTTAAATATGTCATTCTATTGTTTGCAGTCATGCTTGAGTAGTTTACAATGTAAGACTAATTAACCACAAATGTTATGTTAAGTAATTTACTTCTTGTAATTAACACTTGTCATGATCTATGTTTAAAATACAGCAAAAAATTGCGATGTTTTTCATTGTGATGGATGAGAACCGATATTCAATTCGATGTAAAAATGAATTTCCTAATCATTTTTTACAAAAAAAAAAAAACAACCGACTTCCAAAAAAGCACTACAAAGTGAAAAATAACTTTAATTTCGGAAGCCGGTGGCAAAAAACTAAAATACAGATCCAAAGACACCGATCTTTGGATCTGTATTTTAGTTTTTTGCCACCTCCTCCTTTTTGGAAGTCTGTTAAAAAGTTAAATTACTGCGCTGTTCAGAAAGAGAGCAGTGGTGACCCAGGGTAACGGCCGCGACTTACGACACAAGCGCTTTACTTTGCTTAAATTATTTCATCACCACTGCTCTCAAAACAACGAAGGAACATATCATGAGGAAACCGGCATGTCCTAGAACCAAAACAAAAATCCTAGAAACAAAAACGCGATGATGCTGTTCAGACCACATGAGTAGACAAACGTTCAGATAGACGCAATAAACTCATACAATCCATACTTATTATATAAATGCAAAAGTAACTCTGTATTTCTGTCTGTTATCTTTTCACGCCTAAATCACTGAATTGACCGCTATGAAATTCAACGGATAGGTAGCCTGGGAGCTGGAGAAGATATCCTACTTTTCATAGTGGTTAATTGATCAAAATATGATGAAATACGACCTCGCCGGCAACAGCTTGCAATCTACAAAAGCATTAGAACTGTTTTGTGTTACCTGCAACTTTGCACAGACTTCGATTTTGTCACTTCTTATAATTGGCAAATTCACGTCTCCAGCCAAACATGGGCTTATTGGTATGGAGAATAAATGGATATAGGTACTTCTTCTTCTTCTTCGTGTCGCTTACACGACAGTTATTTAGATGTTTTTGGCCGAAAGCTTCGTCACTTCCACGGCGTTATCGTTGGCAGCACTGGCAGCGCAGAGGTCACTTTGGCTGCATTTTTTGGGGCACAGATGGCAGGATAGGAAGTGGAGCATAGTCTGTAAAACAGCTCCACATCCACACCTGCTGCTGTTCCGTCGAGTAACCCTACTTTACAAGGTTCGACTTACATCTTCCCACTTGGGGTCGGAGACGGTCCAGGGTCTTCCAAGTTGACCACGGAAGGTTACACCGGTAGGTACAGATGTATGTACTGTACTTATGATTTAAAGCAACCATAATCTTTAGTTTACAGCTGCCAAAGACACCTGCAGTCTTCAGCTGTACCGTATAAGGTGCACGAATTTTAATTTCCCATCCGGTCATTGCTTCGTCCAGTCCATACGTCATTAGGTCATTAACACGCCCAAGTTGAGAGTACTAACGCAGCTGAATTTTTGAAGGGCATCACCAACGTGACCAGTGTATGTCCTTCCTGAACATAATGATGGATTCGACCATTAATTAAATTAACCGTTTCAAATCCGTATATCCGCTTAGACCGTTCCGATTCATTGCTCTAATATAAACACATATACAATTTATAATGCATTAGCCACACGAGTGACGTCATGCCATTGTGCGACTCGCCCTTGACCGTGACGTAGTGACTTTGTGTATGCTTGCGTCATATTAGAAAACATTCGATATCGTCTCGATCGTGGTATTTAGAGTAACACAGAGTTTGCAATATCATATATGTTTTTAGCAAAACTTTATGGCCACAAAATAGAGTTTAGAACCTGGTTTAAACCATCGAATCATTTTTTAACGTCTAATACAGAAACTGATTGGAAACAAAAAACAAAAGAAACAAAATTAGAGCTACCAAGTACCAACAACAAATATTTGTCAAAAGATAAGAACTTTATATCCGTCGGTATAAGGTTCGAAATAAAAATCCTGGCTGAAAGATTTAAGCTTGGACAAAAGTAAGAATTCGTTTTGGGACATTCGTAACATCAGCCCGTATTTATCATCACTGATGAAAATCATGGGCCTCCTAATGACCGCTAGGTATATCATCATCACAGGATTGCAGGAACAGTTGGTGTGGGTGAAAGATTTGCGCTTAGAGAGTAATGTACATATGTTTGACAGAAATATTTTGCTAATACCATCTCGTTTGACAAACAACAATTTCGATAAGCAACCATATCCTAATAAAGCAGAATTTGATTGAAATGCAGCGTATCACATCAATGCCATGGGCTATGACGCTGTAATGAACCAGCCACAGTAACGAGCTGAACAGTAATAAAGTAATCACGGGCCACATGCGGTCCACAGAGCGTGACGGATCACGGAGATGACAGGGAGGTATGGAGTGACGGATTCGTGCTCATAACATGCTCTTTACTGAATTATGTTGTGACTGTCTCGCACATTTTAGATGTCACTATAATCATGGTGCTAATTATTATGTAGGTATGCTCTTTATCGTAATCTGCCTAGCCTTTTCCCAGCTATGTTGGGGTCGGCTACCAGTCTAAACGGATGTGGCTAAATACCAGTATTTTACATGGAGCAACTGCAGCTCTTGTGACCTCCTATTAATTGTGTAACAGGATACCCCTTTCGGGCTAGTACTTTCGGGCTATGCTTTAGGATATTCGACTTTTTCACATAAATATGGTGTTGCTGCAGAGATTTTGTCACTTCATCTTCATAATAATAATTAGCAATTCTGTTAACCTTTTCAGTGATAGTAATTAGGCAATATTGCGTGATATTGCCGCAGGTGGGGTCTGAACTCGTGACCTCTAAGTCGTTCGTCAGCCCGTTGGAGCCAAGTAGCAGCCAGAAGGGGACGACAGATCAACAGATTCTTACTATATATGGCAGTGAGAATTATTTCTCCTGTCAGCTCATCCACATAGCAATAGCAAAATCGTGTGAATCCAACAAAGGAAGGTATTTCCGACTTGAATCCTGCTTATTTATTCACACATGTGCGTAAGTTACAGATTACTGGTCCATTGTTTTCACATTTTAGATGATATCAGTGTGTTATCATCTCACGGAAGTATGATGTGTGGGAAATATACGTGTCATGGTATGGTAGGCATGTGTCCTGACCAAAGTGATTTTCGCGCAAATACGCGATCATCGGGTTGTTACGTCTTTTTTGTTCGATGCACCAGAACGCGTGGTCGCACCGACAGAGGGAGCCTTGCAGATTTCCGAAAAAACAAGTGACATAAAAACGCGAGGATCGCGTATTCCCGCGACGATTGCTTTTGGTTAGGACGTATCTACGTGTCCTTGGGGTCTTTGAACGTAAATTGATTTGACCATTATTCTTTCAACTGAATTTGTGACAACTGAATGAAAGGCCGTGTTTCATGTATGACGAACGATATAATTTGATGTGATGATGAGTATAGTACGAGGCCATTATGAGGCCCCAATAATGAATAAGTACGATATAAGGATTAACAAACGAGTTGGCTTTTGAAAATGATCTGCATTTGAAGGTGAAAGACATGCTACATTTACCAACCCGCACCGGGCCCGAGTGGTAGCCCACATCCCACAGAGAGGATGCCTGTGTCCCAGCAGTGGGAACATTATAGGCTGATAATGCAATAAAAGAGCCTCGATAGAGAACAATTTAGAAAGTTGCAGCATTATTGACGAAACTGCAAAAAAAAAAACAAATTCCACGTTAATCGCAAACCTAATTGTTTCATACTGATTATTGTATTAAAGTGTGGACTACTAATCGTTTTAGCCGACACGTGTCGTAAATGCATAATAATATTAATATCCGACGCGTATTATGTAAACCACATTATTCATCTGTTTTCTTACCTACTCTACGTTTGTTTTCCTTTCGCGAAATGATTGTATTAGTATTTAAAAGAGTGTCCATGGAGTTTCTTGCCCATTCTTCTCCATAGCTACTTACTACGCTTTGGAATGGGCAACTAGCTTCATCTTTCTGTCTGACCGACCCCTGGACAATACAAAAGTGTCTGTAATTTGGTTTATTTGAAGTAAATGCTTTGATTTTGAGTTTTGAGTTTGAATGATTGTAAAACTGTCATACCGGTATTATTTCAGTGTATGTATACTCTTTACTACTAAATTCTACTACATCGTGTTGTCTCAAAAAATATTGCCAAGAATAATGAGTGACATCATCCATCATACACACTTATATAGAGCAGTGGTGGCCAAGCGGTAACGGCCGCGACTTACGAGTTGTAGGTCGTAGGTTCGAATCCAGACCGGCGCTTTACTTTGTGTAAATTATTTCATCACCACTGCTCTCAAAACGGTGAAGGGAAACATCGTGAGGAAACCGGCATGTCCTAGAACCAAAAATTCGAAGACATGTGACATCTGCCAATCCGCACTGGGCCCGCGTGGTGGATTACGGCCCACTCCCTCTCACCGAGAGGAGGCCAGTGTCCCAGCAGTGAGAACATTATAGGCTGATTATGGAAACAAATAGCAAAGTTTCCGACTTCGTCTGTCTGAGATAAGTTTACAAATAACTTAATTTGAGAAAGAACAACATTTATTTAGTTGACAGAGTTTGGGTATCGCAAAATAAACACTGATTTGTTTTTACCTAAAGTACGCAGTAGGGTAATTGCGTAAGACACGTACGAGTACAATGATAATTGCTCGCAATTCCTATCATTTTGACAGTTCAACGACGTTCATTGCGTTATTTTTCCTTCAAAACCGTTTGTATAAGAAACTGTAAATGAAAGTGTGTTACGCAATAAGGTTGCTGGTTGCTTTATTTACTTCTATAACACCAGTTATTCATACAGTAGGTACTCAGTAAGTTAAAAGGATAAGCCGACTACAATAATTTATACAGGTACTGAATAAAAAAAAACTATGATTAAAAAAATGCAGCATGGTAATAATTGTTATCTTAATAAAATATTGTAAACTAAACAAATATTGTCGTCTGACAAAGCTAAAGTTAAAACTTGGCTTATCATCTAGACAATTAACGTGAGATTAAAGCAATTAGAATTGCTCTTGGGATTATTTAACTGTTTGTTTAAGTTTAGCAAGGCAGTAAATTATTTCCAAGTATCATGAAGTACTTTGATTTATGAGGTACGTGATTTTTGTGGTATTTCAAGTCACCATAAGTGCTTATAGATACGAGCGGCACGTTGCCAACGGCGGAGGCAACGGCGTCGACTCGTCGGCGGCAGTCGCTGACGCGTCGACTGCAATCTGCAACGCGGCGCTCGCTCAAGTATTTTCAATTTATGAATGAAAATGTTGACTAATAAATTGTTCTTACCCTATCCTATATTAAATTATATCATGCATGACAGTTACTTATTTAAATAACAAATGATGGACATCTTTGTAAACATGTCAAAATTGGTATTTTGGTTTAAGTACAGTGGTTTTGTTTATTGTTGTGACACTGTAGCTCTTTAAACTATTTATATTGCTGTGCCCTAGCAGGGTTCATGTATGAAACCTTTATACTTGTAACAACTTGTAAACTACATTAATGCAATAAATGATGATATATGATATGATATGTATATGCACGGTGTAAATGAGTACCTACGTGCTCGTGTAGATACACGAGCAGCACGTTGCCGCCGACGACTGTCGATGGTTGCAGTTGCCTCTACCGCTGGTAACGTATATGAATACTAAGACTTCAAAATGTTACCAATAACATTTTACAAGAAAATTGCAATACAACCCCATCATTTACCAACCTCAATATCCATCAATCGACTTGATTGCTAGACATTATATAAGATGACAAGCAAAAGGATAAGATAATACAGAACTAAATAATTATTAACAATTTGTAGTTCTTTTACTCGCAAATAACAACGTCCGAACATACTGAGGGAAAAAACATATCAGTCAAATATACCTCAAGATTTTCCTTGAGGTAAGAAAAAGAAGAAACAAAAGACATCTTGATAAACAAAAGCCACTCACCATTTTAGAATATTTATTATAACCACAACTAGACTGTAAATCAAAGAATTAATTAATTAAAAATAAAGTTGAATTGAAAGCAGCCAGTCACTCGACACCAAATAATGACGATGTAAAATGAGTGATTACAGCCAGGTTTCCTTCGTATCTCTGTTATCACCAACCACTGGTAATCCGTATGCAAATTGAAGGAGACATATGTCTTAGCTGATGATTTGTGCGTCTGTCTGTGATTTGAAGCAGTATTTATGGAAGGTGAGGACTTAGAAGCAGCATGCTATACAGGGACAGAAAAAAACTCTGCTGTTTCATCCTCCTCCTTAATCGTTCACTCTTGACAGAGTGGTCGTGGTTGATGACTCTGCATTTCCTTTGGCCAAAGCAGCCCTCGCGATGCTCCTCCACTTATTCCGGTCTTCAGCGTCTCGGAAACTCTGGACTATGGAGGTTTGTGTTGACGCTTTGATAAGGTCTGTCCAACGCGTGGGTGAACGACCGCGTGACCGCTTGCCCTCCACTTGTCCCTGGACAACGAGTCGTTCCATGGAGTGTTCGTTACGAACCACGTGGCCGAAATATTTGATAATTCGTGTTTGCACAGTCGACGATAATCTCTGCTTGATTTTTAGCTCCTCCAGGATCGAAATTTCGGTCTAAACGCTGTCCAGGGAATCCGCAGTAGTCGCCGCCAGCACCACATCTCCAGTGCATATGCTGTTTCATTGAAAAGCGCAATACCTACGTGGTCAAAATGTATGGGACAGCTAATTTTAGGGGTGGGTATCATGTGCCGTATTTATGGTTACAGTTTGCGCATCGATGTTCCTGCCCCCCTGTAAAGTTAATAATAAAATTTATGTAGTAAAGTAGGTTCTTCATATGTGTCCGAGGGTAAATCGTAATATTAGGCTCGAAAAATAACAGCATAGTTGAAGACTATACCTACACATTTAAGACGCAGAAAAAAATATGGAAAAGAACATAATCAAGACAATACCAAACGGCCTTTACGTGCAGCGAAAGTTAAATAATCTTTATGAGAGAAACTGAAGGTTGTTTAATGAACAGAACTTTCTTTTCCACAATTCAAGCAAGGATCAAAATAACAATCATCTCTATGTCATAATTAACTGCTTCGTCACTTCAATCATTTGCAATCAAGGACATTACAAAGCGATATAAAAAGAACTGCATCGCGTGACGATTCTATTCAGACTTAAACTAACTAGATCAAACAACAAAAAAAATTACAGGATTTTTTACAACCAATAATAAACTTTTACTGCCCGTATAACTTTCGAAAATGTTCCCTAATAACTTTTGAGACCTTTTTATCCTGCTTATGCGTATGAAGTTTCATTAAAATCGGTTCATTCATTTCGAAAAACAATTGCTTGAAAGTTTGTATGAAATGCCGCACGTCGTAAACGCTCATAAAGAAGATATTATAATTCAACAACCATGATTTAATGAGACGTGCCTAAATATAGAAGCGGTAAGTGTAAGGTTATAGGTGACGCTCTCAGGCTTGGTGGAACGACGATAACAATGATTGATGATCGATTTAAAAAGGCGTGCAATCGAAGAGGCATATGTCCAGCAGTGGACTGCATACCGACAGATGATGATGATAAAATACAGAACGAAAAAGGAAATAGAACCTGAACATAATGAATACAATCTAATTTGAGCAACAGTCTCAGAACGGTCACAGCTTGCGTAAGATGACCAAGTTAAATTTATACAACATTCGCAATGTGAATGTCTCGAGAATGCCCTAAGGGTATTGACATACAAAATATTTGCTGTTGATTTCTTAAGAGCCCATTAAGGAAATCCGGCATGAAAGCGGGATCCACCTAAGTTATTGCGCGTACATTTTGCAACAGAGGTCAAATTTCCGGACCAGGATTCAGTGTTTCCAAGATACAAGAATAAAAAGACGACTAAGGTCTCTTTCGTCAAAGAAAATTTCAAAGCTATTAAGAGGGTACGAGTATGGGCTCCACAAGTAAATGGAGAACATTGTAACGATATGAGCAAAGAACTAATATTTCATAGCAATCTAACTAAGCAAATGGTGAGTTATAGAGTAAACTAGTAGCTGAATTTATAACTAAAGATATCTTCAATAAACCTCCAAAAATTTAGCAAGAAAATCCAGCCTCACCTCCTAGTATCAGCATCATAAAAATGCACATGTCTGCAAACAATGATGGCGATGACAATTATACAAAGAACTGTTTTATCATTGTGTGCAGAGGATTTGGAGGATTCCAGAAACTGTTCATCATTGAGTGATAGTTAAGACCATTGACCTTACTTCATTGGTTCACTAGTTTTTGACAAGGGTGATTAACTGTGTGTGTCTGTTACTGTGCAGTGATGTGATAGTGGAAACTGGGATGTCTGTTCATTTGTTTGATCAGATTCTAGTGCCTATTGATCTTTCGTGACGGGTAAAAGTATCTTTATCGGTGAATTAGTACTTTACCTATTGGTACTGGTGCTGGAGATATCGAAGTGTTTTTTTTATAGGAACCATTCTTTTTTGTGTCAAAATTCTTAAGGATGTCCTCAGCCTTGGGACGGGTGGAAGGGTCTGTCAGACTCTTATTGACTAAAATCACATGGTATTCTTCCAAATTTCTGCCCTGGTGGCTGGAGAACCTACGCATTCTTCTCACTGCCAGGATTTCGCCCATCTGGCCGAATCTGGTTTTCAGGTGGACTCCGTCACCGACACCCATCGTTTGTGGGCTGCTGTCATATAACTTTTTAACTAGATATTTGTTTTGATATTAAACATTCTAGAATAAGGTTCTAATCAATTTGATTTTTTTTCTTTCAAAGTTTACACAAGGCTGCTTACATTTCAATGTACTTGTAATATTGATAAAGGATTAACAAAGACTGTTATGCTACCTACCATTTAAGGTGTTGCCGCATTTGTGTTAAGGATATCAGGTTTAAATGTTATTCCCCAAACAGGTAAATAAAAAAAATAAAAAATTGACCTTACAGCGCTCGCTCGCAACGGTTGTCGACCCACGCGAAAAAAATGTCTTTTATGTGATGGTAATGGCAAACATAAAGGTATATCGTCGTAAATACTGAGGGAGATTATGTTTTTTTTTTACTTTCTAGCAATTTTATTTATATCCCATGTTGCTCAAGACATATCTGCAACATTATAAATCTTGTTTTTTCTTTGGATCCACAAGATTTCATAATGTGTCAATAAAATTCTGAAAGTTGTCCATTTTTTATGGTCCTGTTATCTAGTGTACTTTTCGTGTTATTTATTTATTTATTAAGCAAGGCAGACCAACGACATATTTATATACAAGGATAGTAACAATAACTAATAAAAAATGTTTAATTACTGTGTAAGTGTAAATATTTCACTCATAAACAGAAAACCTTAATATGTTTTTTAACCAGTTAAACACGAATTATTCCGGAGTTTTAATTAAACGAGTAGGTAAGGAGAAAACTTCAATAAATTGCAGTTTATGCTTATTTTTATATACCAATTATTATTTTTTTTACAGCGATTACCATAATATCTTCATAAATGGCCAACAAGTGCCATACGCAAATACAGCCAAATACCTTGGCATAACGCTTGACGCGAAACTGCGCTGGAAAGAGCACGTCAAAAAGAAAAGACAGGAACTAGAAATGCGATTTAAAAACATGTATTGGTTGATTGGACGGGATTCCTGTCTATCGATACATAACAAAATTCTATTATATAAGCATATCCTTATGCCAATATGGACATATGGCATCCAATTATGGGGCTGTACTAAGCCGACCAACATCAAAACTATACAAACATTCCAGAATAAGGTACTCAGGAGTATTGTTAATGCGCCCTGGTATATAAGAAATGACGACCTCCATCGTGACCTACAAATGGAACCCGTCACCAAGATAATCCAAAAATTTGCTGAGGCCCATGAACAACGACTCCACCGACATGTGAACATCGAGGCAATCCAGCTGTTAGACCAAACAAATATAGTGCGAAGACTAAAACGGACAAAACCTTTTGAGTTAGTGTAGTGTAAAAAGTGTAGAATTAATAGTGCTAATGACACACATAATAACACATGAACAAAGTGTTTATATCATCATATCAGACTCTAAGAAAGCGGAACGGACTTGTGTAAAGTACAATAAACACTATTCAAGTTTTAAAATAATTATCACGTAAAAAATTAAGTTAGATTAAAATGGCTTATTAGTCTTATAGGCTAGATTGTAATTAATTATTAAGAACCTAGTTCTTTTTAATAAAGGATTAAAAAAAAAAAATAATATCACCGGAGTCCGGCGTCGCTGTGTTTCGTCGATGCGTGGGAGTTCTAGTGCCTTAGGCATGTTCTGGGCACGCTCGTTACATCATAGACCTCATCCATCGCTTTCCATCAGGCCCATAAAGCAATAAAAAAAATGTACTCTTAAACTGTTTCGTAATGATTGTGATGATAGCCGCACTTTTTAACCACCGTCATCATCATCATTATTTCAGCTGAAAAACGTTCACTGTTGGACATAGGCCTCCCCCAAGCACCGCCACTTCGACCGGTTTTGTGCTTCTCACATCCAAGGGATTCCTGCTCCCTTAACCAGGTCATCGGACCACCTTTTTAACCACCATTTATAACATTATGAGACTAACTGATTTACATGCACTTGACATTCTCGTCACTCCAAAAGGGAGTTAGTTCGTGAGGATATTTTTCGCAAACTTCTGATAAAATCTGTAAAAACACAGCCATGCATAACCTCGTGTGGTTGCCATAATAATTGCCAAATATATCTTTAAAATTCACTGGTCGTACTTTATGGTCGCATTAAATGCCTATAAGTGAAAGTTACGACCAGAATGGTCGCGAATTACTAAGTAACTATGTTTCATGTCATGTTGTTACATAATGTCAGTGATTACAAATCAAATCGGAAATATATCATTAGGTACTGGAATGCTAGGCTGTCAACTATCCTATTAGTAGGTTATTTTACGCCTGTAAAGAACGGAAGTGATACGTATATTATATCACAAACGATCATAAACATAACATCATCACACCTGTACCTATTCAGGAGGGGACAGGCAGAATGTACGGTACACCCACAATCTGACAATTATGTTCCCACCCTTGTAACAAGGGGCGAGCCTATTACCATCAACCGACCACATATTCAGACTTCGGGCTGTTACTAAAACTTTGCCGATAGAAAAACCCAAAATCACGATGCTCAACTTGATGTTTGATCCCAGGACCTCAATCATAAAGGCAGTAATTGAGCTTTTAACTGCCAATATTTCACACACATAAGGCATTGTTTGATAATTGCCCATTTGCTCTCGGAAATATATTCATCGAAACCGTGTGTGTGTTTTTGCACGTATGTTTGTATGTTTTTGTGCATGTGTGTTTGCTTGCGTGCACGAGTACATGTTTGCGTAACCCTGCTAATGATTGATTCGTGTTTTTCTATCGTGTGAAATTAATTATGTTTTTTAATAGATTTTCAACTATATTGCTAAAGAATAAGGTTTAAAGTTGATTGGGAAAATTTGACAGTTTCGGGTAGCTTGATGTGCTGGCGTCTGTACATGGTATTCCAGAATTGATTTTTAATTTGCACGTTTGCGAGTTTAACGTCCTTACGTCTCCTGAACTTTACTAGTCATGTAAAACTTGATTGTGCTTAGACAATATAAAATATGAATTTACCTACCTACTTTTATCTACTTTTACTGCAAGCTAAAAGTAGTTTTTACTTTCTGATGAAATCAAATATTATAATATTCCATACCAAAATAATACAGATACCTGTACCTAATCTGAGACTTGGAGAAGGACCAAGTCTATTTTTATCTTGGATATTTGTATTAAATGATCATACCTAATGTGAACAAGAATCATTAAGGCTACGCCGACCGCGCAGTGGCGCCCTCATCGTTTGTTTGGTTATTTCTTTTATTTTAGAATGAAAATGCAGAAAATAAGCACTTTAAGTTGTGCTCCACAAGATTATACGTTAATATTATTATAAACGGTAGTTTTACATTGTTTAGTTTTATTATAATCACTAAAACGGAAAATAGTGGCCACTGTTATCCGTTTTAGTGATTATAATAAAACTAAACAATGTAAAACTACCGTTTATAATAATATTATATTAAATTAGGTTACCAAACAAACGATGAGGGCGCCACTGCGCGGTCGGCGTAGCCTTAACCTTTCAATTTTCTACATGACGTGTCATTTAAATTTCAATGAATAATTCATATCCTCTTATTGCCAGCTGGTCTTGTTTTATATCGCAGCCTGATGCCGTTCTTTTATTTAACTACAACACCACACATGGACTATGAATTGATTGCCATATCAAAATAATAGAAGCTCGTGAATCTTGGTGGCTAGTTATAACAATGTTAACAATGGATGTCGTAGGTAAGTGCCAATTGTTCTGCCGGATATATTTTTTTCAATATAGTGTTCATACAGTTACATAGGAATTCTTGGTGTTCTTGGTAGGTATGTGATAGATAAGTTGTTCTTGTTAAACGTGGATTTCTTTCAACAACATTCATTCCGACATTTACGTTATAGAGCAAACGATTTTTTCAAACTTAAGAAGCAATGGCCCAGAAATCAATGCAAAAAAAAATGTACTCGTGCAAATGTCAATGGTTCCTTCGAAATCCTTCAGATTGTGACAGAAAATGTGTTACGCAATTGGGATGCTGATTTCCAAAGGAGCTTAATCTGGTGGATAATTGACACATAAGTAAGACACCTATGTGTCAAATAATACATCAAAGTAGGTACCTAGTTTGAAAGTACAACATTATTTAAAAAAGAGAAGTTCTGAGTCCCAGCAGTGGGACAATTCTTAATCGTCTCCAAAGCATGATTAAGTTCGAAACACATCTTTTGAAATTTCCTCGGACTTACAATACAACCGACGTAAATTGGCGGGCCTGAACATAGGCACTAAGAACTTTCGCGCATGTTCTCTCACTCGCACTCGCCTCATGTCACATTTGGCTCCTAAAAAATGTTACTGCGCAGCGTTCTGCGCAAAGTTCAGGCCCGGCAAGTTACGTCTGTCGAATTGTACGTCAGAAGTAAATTCGCACTTCCTTAAGGTAGGTTTAAGGTAAATAATATACCTAATAAAAAACTGAATAAAAAAACCGGTTAAATTATGTTAATATTATCATCGACCGAATTTTGCATACTTATCAGAAATTCACAATACCTTGTGTGTGGTGTTTTAAATATTTAAATTAACAAATATACCGTTTAAAGCTACTAACAGAAAAAAAAATACAGGTTATAGAAGGAAATAACGGTTAAAATGTGGTTTTAAGGAAAGTGGTTTTAAAGTAAACCAACCTCTCCATTAGAAGTGATTTGAGTCCTTATCTCCTTGCAATAAAGCAGAAAATTGCACAAAACAAATGCAACCTTCGTCAGGGGATTAACATTTAGAATTTTCTTTTAAATTGATTGTTCGATTATTGTGTTGCAAAAGTTCGTTAAACATAGAAACAATAGAAAATAGTCTTCCATTTTGTCACGATAATTTGTTATCTGAAAATTAAAATATGATTGCCATGAGGGAAAATCCGTTTTGTTACATTACATTATTAACATGAAAATTTATTTATTACAGGGTTATTGGTAAAACATTAACAACCTATTAATAGGTCATTGTAACATTATGAACAACTTTTACTAAGGGACCAAACCTGAAATCGCGAAAAAGAAAACAGCTGTAGGGAAAAGCTGATTTTTTTTAACAGTGAATAAATTTTTCACATTACGCGCCCATGTGATGGTAGCGAAACGGCCAAGCCTCATATTTTGACTAAGGTGTAGAGTTTGTGAAATTAGGGCGTGTAGAGTTAAAAGCTTGGCTCTACATGAGATCTGATAACTTTTTGGCAGTGCGAGCCGGATATCTATGGTGCGAGCCATATGTGGTCTCGTCTTGGCAACATTTTACATGAATATGTTTTTGGTGGGATGTTTAATTCGAAATCGGATCGGATGTAGTGCAGAACCGCTCTAAGTGTAATACGTAATTATCCCACAGGTTAGGTAACTAGTAACTCAATAAGAAAATCGTAAAATACACATTGGCATTTAGCAGGTTCGAACACATCCTCGTGCTTCAGAAACGAGACTATAATCTTTCAAGTCATCACAAATGTTTTCAGTCAATCAACTCAGCCTATCGCAGTCCACTGCTAGACATAGGCCTCCCCCAGAGTGCGCCACAACACCCTGTCCTCCACCTTCCGCATCCAGTCTACCCCAGCCACATTCTTTAGGTCGTCCGTCCATCTAGCTGGGGGGCGTCCAACGCTACGCTTGACCAACTGGATCCTTCTGTCGGCCTCTTTCTCAAATTTGTGTCTACCGAGCTTTATAGGTTGATGTTTTTAGTATCCAGAGCAATTATTTAATTTAAGGTGTACCTAATTGAAATAACTAAAGCATTAGTAGTCATTGTACCTACTCATAATTATGACTACCGAGAGATGACGACTAATAGAGACTTCCATACTTGGAAGAAAAAAACATATTGCGCCGACCACGAATAAATTGCAGGAGAATGATTATGTACCAATTCATCATCAAACTAATATTATAAAGGCGAAAGTTTGTGAGTGTGTGTGTGTTTATATATTTGTTACTTCTTCACGCTCAAACGGCTAGACCAATTTTGATAAAATTTTGTATGGAGGTAGCTGGCACCTTGGATTAACATATAGGCCTTTTTATCCCGATATTTCCACGGGATCGACATTTACGCGGGTGAAACCGCGGGGCGCAGCTAGTATTTTTATAAATGTGAAAGTTTTTTTTATATGTTTATTTGTTACCACATAGGATACTTTTTATGCCAGTAGTAGGTTCCGTGGGGTAATTTCCGACAAACACGCGGGCGAAGCCGCTAGCAAAAGCTATTATTTTCATAATTCGACAAAATGTAGTGAACAACATAACATATTAACATAACATATAATTACACCATATAATATATAAAGTTACAAATAGTTACAATGAGAACCACAGATTAGAACCTATTGTGTAGGTTCATTTTACATGAACCCGGACTTGTGTTCAAGAGAAAAAATATTATTAACTTGACTTAATTAGTGTTAAAGTAAAAAAAATACTGCAGGTAGGTACTAAGTCGGTACCTAACATTGTTATCATCAATAAAATCACATAATTTAATTCCTGACGGTTGTTTTTATTAAAATATTATGATTACTTATGATTTATTTTTAACTGGCTATTGTCTAAAGTACTTATTGCTTACCTTGTTATAGTTGGTCCATAAGTTAAAGTCCACCAGGTAATTAGTTAGATACCTACCTAATTATAAATTTAACTTTAATGATGCAACTAATATTTTTGTTAAAATATAGAAGAAAATACAATAGAGTACCCATGAAGATTTTTGCCCTACATGTTTTAAATACCTATGTATTTTATTTATATTTGTACACCGTCTACGGCAAAACATAGTGTACCTATAGGTACATATTTTATTTACAACACCTGTTTTTACACCCACCTATGTTTTACAAATAAATACTTTGACTTTGATTATATTTATATTATATATATTTATATTATATTTATATTTTATAGATTTACGGGACAATGTGAGATGTAGTCATTTGGTTTTAATTTTTCACTTTCTCATTAAAATGGCCAATAATATGCTGCCAGCCATTCTGGCACTTTTCCTAATGACAGCGATGTCCTTTGATTATAAAAAAAAAAAAAAAATAAAAAAAAAAAAAATAAAAAAAAAAAATAAAAAAAAAATAAAAATTAAAAAATAAAAATATTTTATTTCTGACAAAAAAGTCCATAGGCAAGGCAAGTTGTTAGTGACAAGAATTTAGCTTAAAACTAATGTTAGTAATTAAAAATAAAAACAAATAAGAAACTGGACACACCGCCTACCCCTGCCCAGTATGCTCATCGGTCTCGCAACACATGGTTATTTCTTTAAAGTATGTTACGAACAACCACAACTGGCAGATTGGAGATTCAAATAACTCAGACAGATCAAGGTTGATTACTAATTCATAAACAAGTATAAACTATTTTTTATGCAATACCGTCATATTAACTTGTAGCAATAATATTATTAGAACGTATATTGTTGTATGGAATTTTATTACGAATGCGAGACATACCTATTAATAAATAACACTGGAAGTGACCGTGCTCCAGTTGGTGGATTGATTAAAAAAACACACTGATATAAAGACGAGATATGAGGAATTTCAAATTTCTATAGAAAACTTATTTTTCTCATAACTCGTCTTTAAATCAGTGTTCATTCAAAATATGTGTATATTTGGGAACCTAGATATTTTGTAATCCAATCGGAATAAATACACACTACTATTCTTAAGAATATGTTTAGGCGCGTACGCACGTACGAACAAAAACATGGTGAACACGAACATCGAACACTTTGTTCGCACGTGCGTACCACTAACGAACATAACCTGTTCGTCAAAAATGTTCGTGGCGATCCATTATGTTCGTGTTCACCATGTTTTGTTCGTACGTGCGTACGCGGCTTTTGATTTACAAATTATTTTGGTAGGTATTATATTTGTATGAACTACGCATGCTCTGCCGTCCCTTAAATAAAATAGCAAAAAAACTGCAACCATCAGCTCTCAAAACGGCGAAGGAAAACATCGTGAGGAAATCGAAATGCCCTGGAACCAAATACCTATTCAAAGAGAAAAACATCCCCAACCCGCACTGGGCTCGCGTGGTGGATTACGACCCACTCTCCCTCACAGAGAGGAGCCCTGTGTCATAGCGGTGGGAACGTTACCTATAGGTTGATTACACTAAGCTAATACTCGTAACTAACTAATGATTGTATCGCGTGCAGCTATTATTAAATAATAATCAATTTATAAACGATCGCAGTATTCGTACTTAGATCGTTAGTTAATTCAATGCGCATGCTCATGCTCACGCGTCGCGTCAAGGTGTTGTCGTATAAGGTCGAGAACGAAAGGTTTTCTTCTAAGAACACGTTTTATTTCTTTAATAAATTAGAGTGAGTAAGATTGTGGTTCATGCCTGTAGGCGGTTGAGATTGAGTAGTCGAACAATTACGATGAATGTCCCTTGCACGTGTGTAATAAACCGTCAAGGTCGTTTTGCCTATGTGACTGTAAGATAGTTTCAACCTTATTGCAGTTTCAATTTACTAAGATTTATTGTCAAAAGTGGTAAGTAAAGCAATTAAGAGGTTGACTATACAATATGCAATTAAATTAACAGTCGAATTTTCTCAGACGTGTGTCTCATCTAATGATGAGAAGCATAAGGTTCAAAGTTGATTGGAGAAATTTGACAGTTTCGGATAGCTTGATGTGCTGGCGTCTGTACATACCTTTTAATGGTTAACCTGCAAAGATTATCGCGTATTGAGGTGATTATATCGGAGATTGTGGCGAAATGTGGGATTTTATGTACACCTCTCTCTGCCCTTTGGAAAAAAGAAGCGCGATGTTATATGCTTTTAGTATGAGCCTCTTGAAGCACTGACAGCTCTTGGAGCACTAACAGCACTTGGAGCACTAACAGCTCTTGGAGCACTAACAGCTCTTGAAGCACTAACAGCTCTGGGAGCACTAACAGTTCTTGGAGCACTAACAGCTCTTGAAGCACTAACAGCTCTTGAAGCACTAACAGCTCTTGAAGCACTAACAGCTCTGGGAGCACTAATAGCTCTGGGAGCACTAACAGCTCTTGAAGCAGTAACAGCTCTTGTAGCACTAACAGCTCTTGGAGCACTAACAGCTCTTGGAGCACTAACAGCTCTGGGAGCACTAACAGTTCTGGGAGCACTAACAGCTCTTGAAGCACTAACAGCTCTTGGAGCACTAACAGCTCTTGAAGAACTAACAGCTCTTGGAGCACTAACAGCTCTTGAAGCACTAACAGCTCTTGGAGCACTAACAGCTCTTGAAGCACTAACAGCTTTTGGAGCACTAATAGCTCTTGGAGCACTAGCAGCTCTTGAAGCACTAACAGCTCTTGGAGCACTAACAGCTCTTGGAGCACTAGCAGCTCTTGAAGCACTAACAGCTCTTGGAGCACTAACAGCTCTTCAAGCACTAACAGCTCTTAAAGGCTAACATTATTAATTGCTAAGGCTTTACTTTGCAATATTGTAAATAGTTATTTGTATATCTATTGGTAACAAGATCCCAACTGAAGCATGTTGCATAATGTGAAGTGACAGGTTGCTAGCTCACTGGTTAACGTGGACACAATTATAAAACAAATATGTTGCATTTATTGAGCGCAACTCTTTATACTCGTATATAGCTTAGATGAAGAGGGGTCAGAACGGAATAATTACTTCCCGCGAGGGATATAAGTCACAACCATCAAAATAAGTCTCCTGTATCGCCATTATATAAGTTTTTTTTTTGTTTGTGGAGAAACCTAATATAAAAACTCGTAGTCCACTTTCTCATCAAAACCAAGAGCTTACTTATATAGTAAATTTAGCCAATTCTAGACAACATTACATTCTCATTTATTTCATTTTCATAAGTTTTTTCCTTTTGCTATAAATAGTTACTTATTGTTTATCATTTTTGACAAGTCTTAAGGCGGAGATTCCTTGAAAACGGTCAAAAAGTTGGTTTTTTAAAGCAGTGTATCTCTTAAACAGTAACTAATTTTAACAAAAAAAAAAAACATGATATTTTCAAGACTTATTTTAATACAGTGATGTAACTCAAATCATAATTAAACATACATTAATGCATGAAAAAAATCTTCAAACACACCTCTAAATTCTCTTTAAAAGCAGTTTATCTCTTCATTCTCAATTATAATTACAATTAAAAATATACCATAAAATTTCTAACGCCAAACTGCATCCAGTGATGTATTGTTTATTTTGAAATAGTTATTATCTAATTTTATACGATTTTATTTACATTTTTACGATATACGCTTGCTCATTTCCTTGCCGCCCGCACCGCGCCAGTGTTCTTCGGAACGTTGTTGAGAACAGACCTGTGTCGCTTTGCTCCGCCGTGAAATTTTTACTTTTTGTACCGTGAAAATAAAAATGGGAAATAAAGATAATACATAGTTGAAAGAGATGGAAAGCTGCTCGCCGAAAGCATTTACTCCATAATGTGCAGAATATGGCACGAAGACGGTAAGAAACTTTATTATAAGTACCTAAATAAAGAATGATAATAATAAATATATTTCTCGTGAATTTAATATTTATAACTTAGTAACAATGGTACACTCTAGTATAGGCATTGTTACTAAGTTGAAATTGATTTACCGAATCATATCATCACCTGAGGCTCACCGAAGGCCACAGAGTAATTAAAGTACCTACAGTAGGATCAGCTGTGCTGCCAATTGTATTTCAATGATTTTATTATTTTAGATTGGCGAACAAGCAAATTACTACTCAAGAACTGGATGATACTGCTTCTCGATTGGATGTCGAGTAAGTACCTACCTACTTATCAAAATCGACTGCCTCCATGGTCTAGTGGTGAGAGCGCTATCTTCTCGATCTGGAGGTCGTGGGTTCGATTCCCTTGGGAAACAGCAGCTTCAGTTGTTGTGGGCTAGGACATTGCAGGCTGATCACCTGATTGTCTGACAAGACAGATGATGAGATGATCCGTACTGTCGGAGGATCACGTAAAATAGTTGGCCCTGCGCCTGATCTCCCGTCGCGCCAGTCGTGTCCGTACCGTCTCATCGGGATACGAAAGTGATGGAATAGTGAGTGCACTTTTGTATTGCGTTTGCGTGCATAGGTACTTGGGCGCTATACAGGGTCAAATTAAATTAGCTAGCGATACTCCGCAGACGTGATGGGTTTCTAAACATGATAAAACAAACGAGAAATTAAGATGATAATGATTTTTTTGGGGTCATCCACTGTCGGTAGTTTCACTTACTTAAAATATCAGTCTAAAAATATTTTTTTTTGTAAATTTCACAGACGTGATGGTATCGATATCTGAACACGATAAAACAGATTTTATCAACTCACACTTCAAGTAACAACAATGCCAGCGGTCATTGACCCCAAAAAATCATTTTTTTTATTATTATTTTATAGTGTTTAGTAGCTATCGGTACCCATCACGTCTGCGGAGTTTCGCTAGCTAATTTAATTTCATCCTGTATTATTATTTATTACTCATCTCAACCAGACTGCTAAATACAGGGTAATAATATTAGGCCGGCCACATACAGTCGGAATTCCGTTACGGAAATCCGTTTCGAAATATCGGTTCGGAATTGATATTTTTTTTTTGACCGACGTGTTCCTTTACGATTACGTTCACGTGGATGGATTCGCGGGCATAAGCTAGTGTTTATTTAATAAATATTGTATTTTTCCAGTTCTACTATTGAAAAGCGATCATCATCCATTGTTCACAAAATTCTACAAGCAAATCAAAAGGCATTTCAAAAAGAAGACAGGTAATTTTGCGAATTCCGTATATTCTTCTAGTCCTGTGGGATTTAGTGATCTATCACAACATCTTGATTTAGACATCTAAAGTATTTAATTAAATATTTAGTGATCTATCTATTGAACAAAATCTGAACTTAGTATCCAACAACAAATGAGGGCGATATTATGTCAATGTTTTCTGAAATAATGAATGATAAAATAATAGTTAAAAACATAAGTACCTATCACAGAATACATTGTATTATTTTCAAAAATTATTGTTGTTTTTTTGCAGTCCTACTACTGAAACGCTGAAATGGCTTAATTTATTATTTTGAAATCAAACTAATATTTATTATATCAATGATTGAGGTAATTGCATTAGAAAACTAAAACCGTAATATAGGTTTCGTATATTGGAAGCTACAATATTAAACTTTTTGTTTTTGTTTATAGGACCATCTACCGGCATGGAGTAAACGATTATTGTCGAGGGTTTTAAGAAAAGCATAGAAATGCATAATTTGTTATATGGCAGAATTATATCAGATGATGACGTCAACACATATTCAGAGCTTTTGCAAGAAAGGTATGAATTTTTGCAATAGAAAAATTTTAATGCCGAAACCACTTGCTGAGGAATTTGTGCAACAAGCTGCAAAGTCTTATAACAGACACGAAACTTCTTATACGGTTCAGAAAACTCCTAACAAAGATAATAATATTAACCTTTCGAAAAGTAGTAGTAACTGCAATTGCAAAATACAAGCATACTGATAATGCAATGCAACTCCATGCTGATATAATGCTTGCTGCAGAACATGCTTTTGGACAACATACTACGTGCAAAGGATACTTTTGTAGCAAACAAGGCGAAGTAGAAGATATTGATAAAGACTTTTACACAAACACTCTTTGCCAAAAAATAAAATTAATATTAGCACAGCTAGCCGCGCACTCGCGCAGCTTGTTGCACGATGTCGATAGCAACTCTGTAAAAAGATATCATAGCATTATTGCTAAATTCGTAGGTGGCAAAAGAATAAACTTTCTCAAAAATATCTATATCAAATGAGATGTAATACTGCGGCTCTATATTTCTACACAAGAAAACCTTTGAGTATCTTGCATAAATCAAAACGCCCATAATTGATGGAAGAGGCGTTTTGATTTTCCAATGTTCTTTTTTTCTTCTTTGCATATTTCTTAGATCTTTTTAGTCGCTTTATTTTGTTCATTTCAAATTTATGTATTTGTCCTCTTGGACTTCCACCTACAATAGATTTATGCAAGATACTCACTCATTTGATATTGATATTTTTGAGAAAAGTTTATTCTTTTGCCACCTACGAATTTAGCAACAATGCTATGATATCCCTCTACAGAGTTGCTATCGACATCGTGCAACAAGCTGCGCGAGTGTGCGGCTAGCTGTGCTAATAATATTATTTTTTTTGCCAAAGTGTGTTTGTGTAAAAGTCTTTATCAATATCTTCTACTTCGCCTAGTTTGTCACAAAAGTATCGTTTGCGGGTGGTATGTTGTCCAAAAGCATGTTCTGCAGCAAGCATTATATCAGCATGGAGTTGCATTGCATTATCAGTATGCTTGTATTTTGCAATTGCAGTTACTACTACTTTTCGAATGGTTGGTGGTTTCTTTTATTTGTTAGGAGTTTTCTGAACCGTATAAGAAATTTTGTGTCTGTTGTAAGACTTTGCAGCTTATTGCAAAAATTCCTCAGCAAGTGGTTTTGGAATTAAATTTTTCTATTGTAAAATTTTCATGTGTGTGTTTTCATATTATAATGTGTTTTTATTTTGCTTTTGTCAATGTTCAAAATAAATCTGACATTCAATACACTTTCTCTCTCACTCTCGCACTCTATATTTCCCTTTTTCTTTTTTTACACAAAAAAAATTGGACCCTATAAATGGGTCCATTTATAGGGTCCAGTTTTTTTTACATACTATAAAGGTTAGTCAAACTTTATAGTATGTCTTGATTAGGCCGGCAAAATCGGAATTCCGTTTCGAAATATCGATTCGGAATTTCGAAGGCAGCAAATCCATACGAAATAAATTCGAAAGCAGAAAATTTCGAACGGAAAACTACTGTAGGTACGTGTGCGATAGATCCTTGATTTTGTATGGATTTGTTGCCTTCGAAAATGCCAAATCAATATTTTGAAACGGAATTCCGCAACGGAATTCCGTCCGTATGTGGCCGGCCTTATTGAACCAAAAAGTTCCGAGCCCACGACCGCTTGTGGCTTCTAGATAAACTTCTGGATAATAAATTGAACTGGGGGTCACGGGTCATACGGGGCCCACAAACCATCATTCGATACCTTGGGGCTCAAAGGGTGTATAGCATTTTGGCCAATTAGAGTTATTTACACCATCTTGAAACACACACCCCACCCACACCTTTAAACTCGAATCTATCGAGTTTTTGGATTTCCTGAAAAGTCGTGTTCATCTTTTGAACCCCGAGGTATCGATATGGGGCGCATTGGGGTTAGGGCTCCATGAACCCCATTTTGAGCTTCGCGCAAACGGTACAGATATGGCCGGTAGATTTGATATTGGTCAGATTTTCCACTCGATTTATTCTGCGTTAAAAAAAAAAGTAGGTAAGTACCTACTAACTCATTCACTTTTATTTGTGAGCGAAATCGCGGGGAAAAGCTAATAATAACTGTCTACATTCCGCCGCCCGGTTACATTGATAATACATAATTAAATTCTATTTTATTAATATTACGAGTTCTTATTTGTAAAAAAAATAATTATACACCACTGCTCTGAAATATGCTACTGGCTACCTATATGCGAGCATCGCGCGTCATGACACTGGCAGCCAGCCCTACAAAATATAAACTTCGTGAGCGCTTCGCGCGTAAGTATGATGAGGGGGTGCGCGGGGCATTCTCAGCGGTAACGCCCATTTGAGCAAGGTCAACGGCATAATACTGGGCCTTAAACTAAATGGTCAGTCTGTTATTTTATCCTCTTGAGAAAAGTGCAGTACCTACATAAAAGAAATGAATCCAGTATTTTCCTTTTGTTCTTCTTTTCACTGTGGAAATACCCACATTAGTATAAAAACTTCGAAGTAATATCGACATCGGCACTAATTACCATAAAGACTATAATTAATTAAATAAATGGCGAAAGATGCGTTGGTTACTTTTTTTTTTTTGCGGATTTTTTTGTAACAAATGATAAGAAGACTCTAGAAGATTTTAAGTTCTTGCATATTTTCGTTTCGTCTCAATGCAAGGTGCAATTTGCTTCCGGACACAAACCTACGAACTGTTCAAGGCAAACAACACCTTTTTTAGAACGCATGTAGTGGCTCACACCACAGATTCAAATCAGGTAATTGATTGGAACGAGATCTCTTATGGGAAATGACATCTTGATAATTTTTTACTGTTACAGCGAAAGACTAAAATTAACCTGGCTGCTATTTGAGATTGAAAATGCCAAAAATAATATTTTTATAACAAGCGTTTTAAAAGCGTAACATAAGAAATACCAACTTTTAATTGAATTTAACATCAACAACTGGTGGCTGGAGGTCATTTCCCAATAAGCAGCAGTGCTTTTTTTTGGCCGGCACTTTAATTTTTGGGTACGAAATGAATGGTGCAGTCTTCGGACATTGAATATTTACGCAGACTTTAGTACCAGAGGAAGCTTTCAACAGAGCGGTTTCGTTAGTGGCTATGAAGCCACTTGCAAACTACACTACGTAGGTAATAACCATTTTATTGCTCTGACTTGCTCAGATGACCCATCACAAATACCCGTCTGAAATGGGGACAAATACCAGATTCCTTGGGCTGGCTCAGCCCCAGCATATCAATAATACTCATGAGCATCCTGAACTTGCTCAAAACCCTTAACAGACACTCACGTCAAATAAATAAGTTTTAATATGCTTTAAACGCTATTAGCATAACAACTTTCTAGCACTCAGTAAGGCCGGCTGCAAACGAGTAAAACCTGTAGATTTTAGCGCTAACGAACGGACACAAGTATGCTATCGTCTCGTTTGCTAATTTCCTTCGAAGGAAATCTTGTTTCTCTTAATATATATTCGTAAAGTTTCTCTGTTCATTGGGCAAGTTATTTTTATCGGGTGATGCAGCCTGCACAATTGGTCCTTTTTTGCTGCTTAAATTTAATTGCACCGGTTTCGAGTCTCCCATAAGGGAGATGTTTTTGTGCGAATGGGCTGTTAAAATATTTTACACGTCATCATTATTTTCTTTGCCAACTGTAGTTGGCCGGTTTACTGTAGCATTTGCGACTAATTAGCAGTATTTTACACGTTACAACTTACGACTACCATCAGACCTCTTCCCCTGACAATCACTAACACTATGGTTTCCGGATGTGTGGAATGCTCGCCCATCCATCTGCGGTGCGTACACCATAAACTCGAATCGACTCAAGGGCCATTCAAAATGAATAATTATTTACGTATTAGGTACTTACTTCATAAATATTCAGACCGGTTAGACTGGCAACTCAAATTGTTTTTATTTATATTTTTTGCGAACAATGCCATCGCGTATTGCATGGGACGTCCCACGCAAGACATTCAAGAAAGGTTACAAAAAGTTTAGCATATTACATTGAAAGATGATGATAATCAATAAGTAATACTGTTAGGTTTGTCTACGGTAACGGAAATATTCTATTGTATTGTATCGGCAGAATGGGTGTAGCCTCCTCCTTCTACTGCTTTTTTCGAGTCGTCGATAAATGTGAATATATTTATTACGTTATATGAGTTTGGCCCAATAAGTGGCCACGTAATCAGTGGCGTTTTTAGGTCCTCAGGAATGCAGGTGCATGGACACTTTGGACACTCATTTAAATGGGAAATAGTTTGGTCATTCGCACTGGGTGTTGGTGGGGTCTATAATCCCCCATTTCGCTGTTTTGCTTTCAGCGGCCTACTTGGACCCGCAGTCGATTGATTGCTTTCCATATAGGCCCCAGGTCACGGCCGGATGGCCGATGCTACTGGGGCTATATAAAGTTGAGTGGTGGCTGGCACTGGCGCAGCCTGGCGATGTTTTTACGGCAAAAGGGCTATTATAAAAGAGTTTGTGAGCTTGTGTAACTAAGAAATATCACAAGTCGTGGATAACAAGACTGTGTCTTTGCAGTGACATTTGGGGCCTGGGGCTCAACACTGAGGATACAGCAAGTACTGAGAAAATAGGTCACTCTTTCAGCAGACAGGTGCGTTAACATGCCCTCGTGTCTCGTGCCCTCCACGAGTAGGGACACAAGGGGGTGGGGGGGGGGGGTAGGGGGTCTATGTAAGACGGGTTCGGTGCACCACAGGCAGCCACCGATACCCCTTTCCAGCTAATATTTGAAATTTTGAACTATCACAGCATATATGATATTGTTATGTAATTCGAACTAAAAAAAGAGCAGAAACATTTGTAGAATATATAGAAAATACTTATACAATAGTTGTCAATATTGTGAAACAAGCTTCGATTAATAAAACAAGTCCACGTGTGTCATGACTTCATGAGACAATGGTTCCCAGAGCTATTGAGTTGTGTGAACTAGAGAAACAGTTAGATGAACTAAACACGATCAGTGTTTGTATGTAGAAATATATATCTAGAGTGATTGTATACATATGTAGTTAAATTAGCTGTGTCTGCGGCCTCGCCCATGTGACTGTATTCTATTGGCATTAAAAGTTACCGGGAACGTGAAGTCATAATTTATTATGTAGACATCTCACAGTTGATTTTGTTAATTTAAATTAAAACTAGCTAATATTATATCTTAGTTCTAGTAAGATTGAAAGTTTCGTGTGTGATTGATGAAACGAAAGCTGAAGATGAAAACAGAACAATATAGAGGCTTTGTAGTAGGTATATGTTTGGAAGGTTAATCGAGTGTGTGTGCGCGATAGATTAAATAAAAAAGGTCTAAGGTGAAAGCATCAGAGTAGAGTAGCCCGCGAAATTAAAATTTTCTTACGTTTTTTGCAATTTGCAGGTCAGTATCAGGTTGTAAGTTGATAAAATGGTTATAGAATTATAATCACAAAAAATATCAATACAAATCATCTCTATAAGTTCTTATATGTTCAATTGAATGACTATTTCATGAAAATATGACACTTGATGCCAATTCTAACTCAAGGACTTGTATTGCTGGTTCTAATGATTCTAAATCTGTAAAGTCATATTTGTTACAATCGCGAATCATATTTTGATTAATTTACAGCCTGACACTGACTTGCAAATTGCAAAAAAACGTGAGAAAATTTGAATTTCGCGGCCCAACTTAACGCACTGCATCGCTGCTGTATCGCTGCATACAGGTAACAAGGTGAGGACAGCTCTTCCGTGGAGATACACTACCTATTGTCATAACGTTGAATTTCGCGGGCTGCCTAAACGCATCCCCCTTAATTGATATTGAATGGATGTAGTTCTGAATTAAACAGCCCGTGCAGTCATCTCAGTTTTAGAAGCCCGACGTTTCGCAGTAGACTTTCGTAAGTTAACTACATTTATGTGATTATGCAAATAGTAAATAATATGATATAACTTTTTGGGCGAAGAATCAGCATCGCCATACAACGTGGCAATGCTGCCAGCTTTCCTGGCACTTTTGCCGCTTAATGCCCCATGATTATTTACCCCTGTTATATGTTATATACATGTACATATTGTTATTTTAAGTCTGTTAGCTTATATATTATGTAAATAATATAATAGTAATGGAATACCCAAGTGGCTCTGTTAGATTCGCTTTAGTTGACCTTATAAACAGCTGATAATACAGTTCGTTTTGATATTAAAATAAGCGTGTAAATATAGTCGTTTCGCCTCTTTAAAATGCTTCATAAATAAAATATAATAATATACTATATCTATCAATGATATTATAAGTAAAACCTTTTTACACTTATAATATCACTGATATCTATGTTATAAATTCGAAAGTAACTCTGTCTTTTAGTTACCTTTTCACGCCTAAACCACTGAACGGATGGCGATAAAATTTGGCAGAGAGATAGATTGCATCCCGGGGAAGGACTTAGGATAGTTTTATCGACATACCTCGCGGGCGAAGCCGCGGGCGGCAGCTAGTATAGGTAATAAAGAACTCAGGAGATTTATAAAATTTCAGCAAGTAAAGCATCTGGAATCCGCTATATGCGAATAGTACAGGACCAGCGAGATAATTGCGTAGGTAACACACTATCAGTAGCAATGGGTTTCATTTTGACAGTCTAACAACATTCATTGCGTTATTTACGTTGTTAAGCAGACACATTTTGCGAACATATGAAGCAATGGATTAGCAATATCCTTCAAAATGATTCAGATTGACATCAATAGTGTGTTACGAAATTTGGGTGCTGGGCTTACGGTTAGGTTTGGCCTATCTCCAGCAGTATTCCCCTTAAAATGTAATGTCATTCCTCATTATATTTGCATTATATTTCGTAGATTTTGCACTAGGAAAGTCAACACGGGTACCTACTGTTTTCTTACAACAATATTAGGCAAATGCTTATCGATTCAAAATGTTGTTCTAGCCGTGAATTGTAGTCGGTCTAGTTTTATAAGCAATCTAAGATAATCACAGTAGACGGAAACAAATGTTTTCTTTTTAATTTTGTTTCTTTTTTCTAGCTCTCGCAACAGAACCCGTTGTTTCAACCAAGTTTTAAAAACAGAAGGACTATTTTTTCGTTGGTATATTGAGTACTAGCTGCGCCCCGCGGTTTCACCCGCATACGTGTCGATCCCGTGGGAATATCGGGATAAAAAGTAGCCTATATGTTAATCCGGGGTGTCAGCTACCTCCATACAAAATTTTATCAGAATTGTTCCAGCCTTGAGCGTGAAGACGTAACAAACATATAAACACACCCCCACACCCCCACTCACAAACTTTCGCCTTTATAATATTAGTGTGATTTTACATACAATCATGAAAATGGGGTGGACTACGGGTCACTTCGTCTACTTATTACAGAGGGGTGGTTCGAGTCCCAGCAGTAGGAAAACTAAAGGTGGAGTAAGATAATCTAACATAAGTGAAAACAACCAGTCTTACCTAGAGGTATCGTATTACCCAGTAACTAGGTTGTGGAGGTCAGATAAGCAGTCGCTCCATATAAAATACTAGTATTTGACTTCTGAAGTTGAAGCTTCATCCGGTTTGACTGGAAGCCGACCTCAACATAGTTGGGAAAAGGCTCGGCAGATGATGATGATGACGAAGTGAAGACTAAAAAAAACTGAAAACTAGGCTGAAATAACGACACAGTGGGTCCCCAAACAGCAGCAAACGGCGACCTGGCAGGTCCAGGAGATGGTGGAACGAAGTGAAAGGAGAGAAGGGAGGCCTTTGCCCTGGAGTGGGACCCAAATGGACAAACGGCTCATAATAATACAGAGTGGCTGGGGCATGGATAGACGCGCAACCAGTTACCATGGATCCAGTACATCATTCTGGATTTATGGCAACACGGTGTTAAAAAAAAAAACAGTGGCACTCCGGGAGTGCCGACAGAAGTGAAAACAAAACACAAAAAGAATACTTTGCCATCACTCACTGACATATCGGATATACCTACATTAAAACCGAGTACATCCCGAGGACAGCCGAACACATCCGAAGCGGGTATTTTTTTAAATCGTCTTATAAACAAAACACGCGTGGTGTCGCTTACGGTAACAGTGGCGCGAGTTAGGCAGGATACAAAAGTCTAAAAAGTTAGTATTTTTAGACCTTTCGATCCTGCTTATGCGTATGAAGTTTCATTAAAATCGGTTCATTCATTTCGAAAAATAAGAGCTTGAAAGTTTGTATAAAATGCCGCACGGCGTAAACGCTCTTAACTAAATATCTATTTAAAATAGTTTGAGTCTAATTATAGAATCTAAAAAAAAGCTTCAAAATGTCAAACGAAATATTTTATTCAAAAAACAGCCATAATCGCTTTTATGCTGGTATGGTGAACTACGCCGTAGCATAGTGTGAGCTACGCCGTAGCACAGTTTGACCTACGCCGTAGCACTCTCCATCCGTCTTACGAATTTTCGATCAGGTCACGTGTCCTGACGCGAGTTTAACATTTTTTACCCATTGCAAAAAAAGTGTACAACGCCGCTAAAGAAGTTTTCACTTCAAAAAAGTGTAGCTGTTCCATACATTTTGACCGCGTAGATATTGCACCTAAGTAGGAAACGGCAGATTTTTTTTTTAAACCGACGATAAATTTTCAACGCATGGGATTCCGGAATCATGAACTGAATGTTAATGGTTACAACTGGTTGTGCGTCGATGTTAGGCTTCCAGCAGAGATGAGCGAGGATGCGTAGCGAAGGATGTGTGTAAAACTAACTAATACCAACGCTAATTTAGTTCAAGCTATAAAAATAAAGCGATGTTATTGGTTGGTTTCACACACATCCCTCGCTACGCATCCTCGCTCATCTCTGGTGGAAAACCAGCCTTACCCTGTATGTAAGATGTTAGTCTAATAAACATTTGTGAATAAACATTATAAAGTCAAAGCATGATCTGAGAGAAAACAATTGACATACGAGTAGATTATCAAGAGTCACGTTTCGGGAAATGTAAAATCTACAGTTTTATGGCATTTTTATTTGTTTTTATACGATTCAACCAAGTAGCTGGGCTATGGGTTCTAAAATATACAATCAAAACGTATTTTCTATGATGATTTTGTTCGTTTTTACAATTACCTACATCATAACAGGGCAGGGTTGGGCAGGGGTGTAGGTAGTACCTTTAGATAGTACCTACACCCACATTTATGCGCAAATTATGTTACAGTAATAGGGGCGAGCGTATGGCCAACAACGGGCACAAATCCAGACCCTGGGCTGTTTCTGAGAAATTTCAGGAACCCAATAACACTTTCCCCAACTAGGGAATCGAACCCAGGACCTCCTACTCAGCAGTATCGCTTACGACCACTAGAGCAACTACGCAGCAATTGCATCAATTAGTTAACTATATAATAGGTTTATGACGTACTGATCCGTGGATAAATGAGTGTTCGTGCGTTAGTTAATAACTAGACGCACGATATATGTCTCAAGTTTCGCTTCCATAACCAATCTAAACAAAGATCAAAACAAATAACTATACGTTACTGTAAACAGAAAAAACATCAACGGTCAGTAAAATACAGGAACCCGAACACGAAACATTACTTAAAACAGCAACGGTTGGTAAGATACATGAACCCGACCACGAAACATTACTTAAAACAGCAACGGTCGGTAAGATACAGGAACACGACCACGAAGCATTACTTAAAACAGAATCGGTCGGTAAGATACAGGAACTCGACCACGAAACATTACTTAAAACAGCAACGGTTGCTAAGATAAATGAACCCGACCACGAAACATTACTTAAAATAGCAACGGTCGGTAAGATACAGGATTCCGAACACGAAACATTACTTAAAACAGCAACGGTCGGTAAGATTGAGGGGGCTCGTGGCTAAGTAATAACAGCCGCACGGGTCGAGAGATAAGGTTAAGCTACACTTGCCGCGGTTGGTCCGTGAATGGGTGAACATCTTTACAGACCATGATTCCTCCATGCCTCGGAAAGCACGTTAAGCCTGTCTAATTGACTGTCAAAGATCCACGAATGACAGCCGGGATCAACTGCCGGCTGTCATTCGTTGATCTTTGACAGTCGTTACGGATCGTCCGAAGCCCGAAAGTCTGAAAACCAGTAGCATACTTATGTAAAATACTGGTATACAGCTGCATCCTGTTTGACTGGAAGCCGACCCCAACATGGTTGGGAAAAGGCTACGCAGATGATGGTCGATAAGATACAGGAAACCGGTAAAGCGAACGTTTCTTTTGGGTACGATATATTCACACTAATCATGACCATTCGGTCAGTGTATAATTAGATATTCTGGCCAATTATCGTTTACAAGTAAATTGCATTGCATTTCAATCAAATTGTATGAATTGTTTCTTTGTAAAGTCGTATCGTTCGTTAGTAGCTATATCATTACCCAACACATGAAACTAGTACTTATGTAAGAACCTATTTTTGTTGTTTTGTTCATAAATAATGGGTATGAGTGGAATTTTAATTAGAAATTCTTCTTAAAGATTGCAATGTTTTTTTTTATCGGAAACAAGAAATAAGCGTATCTTGAGAATAGATACGCTTATTTCTTGTTTCCGATAAAAAAAAACATTCTAAGTCTAATAATGCAAAAGTTACCTATGCCAATAGTATAAGTTATCTATGTCTAATTATACCAGCCTTAAGAGTTAGGGCATACGCATTCTGAGAGCCTTATTGGGGTAATTTTTTGCAAAAATCTACCTAATTGAGGTTGAACGAACGTAGATAAAAGATATGGAAAGATAAAATACAGGCTTTGGAATAAGACAACTTATGAATTATGGGAAGGAAAACATACTTGAGGGTATGACGGATGCTCCTGACATCCATAATGAGCTGATTCGACTTTACACACCGAATAATTATCTCTGTGGCAGAAAACATCGACTGCTAGCCGTGCCTTCGTGTCGGACTGTGGCCCGTGCTGCGTCTCCCGTACCGCGCGTGTTGACCGCACTAAATAAGCTCGTGGAAGCCAACCCGGACTGCGATCTGTTCGCTAATAAATTTGCCAATTTAATGGTTATGTGCCTACACTTTTCTGAGAATAATAGTATTTAATTGTTGTTACTAGTTTATGTTTTATGTTAGTACTTAATATACTTTGATTTATGTAATTGGTTTGTTAAGCCGTGTAAATCAAATAAATAAATAAATAAATCAAATACTTAATCATATTAGGCGGGCCCTAAACGATCAAATTATTATAAAGCTCAATATCACGAACTTCGCTATGTTTTTGACCGTTTAGGGTTAATAATGAAGTTTGCACAATGATTGAACAAAAGTTTGTGCGGGTTTAATTTTTATAGCGCCATTTTTGAATTGTACGCTGTCGGTTAAGTAAGAATTGCGCAGGTCTTGTTCACGCGAAAACATTGAAATTTATGGGTCGTCAATGTTATTACGTGAAATGAAAATAATGCTTCGTTCGAGTGTAAGGACAGACTCAATCATATTGTGTAAAAAAAACAAATGAGAATTCAGGTAAAACAGTCAGACAGACCCAAAATATCCTCCGCACTCTGTAATCAAAAGCATAATTTCAAGGGAGAAACCTTGAAATTATGCTAAACAGCATCATATTATTAATGATAAGGATAAAACCCGTATTTCAAGTTGGACAGTCAGCGAGAAAAGTGGATCAAAACTATAGTTTTTTTAAATCTCAATAATGAGCTAGATATTGAATAAAACCCGGAACAGAAGGAACTTTAAAATAATTTTAACTTTTTTCTATTAATATACAATCGGATCGAATAACTTTGTGTCAATTTATGTGTAAAAGTATAGGAGTGTTAATGTTGGCGTGTGCTAGCTGACATATGGCATTAAAATGTTTAATGCTTTGTAATTCTTTGTTTTGTAATGTTAATTACTATGCATATTATTGTATAGAAGCAAGAGCTGTGCTGCTGGAGATTTGGTGGCGCCACTTGACAGCTACAATACTAGGAAGCAGCGAACGGCTGGCGTTTTTTGAATTTTGACATTTAAAAAGTGCTGCTTCTCCTCCTAATTTGAATTATATTGATTTTTTGAATCGGTTGCGTCCCTGACCGTACCTACGTAGCATTTGGGCTCATCAGTTCACCTTGCTGCGTTGCGTGCGCGCGTCGAAGTTGCTTATATTACCTGTTTTTATGTCAATGTCGCGCAGTACTCAGAGCCAGGCTATTACCGTAATACTGCTGTTATGATGATAAGCCTGCTGCAACTTAACGATGTTTTTGCAGTTGTCGAGGGGTTTTGTTGGAACTGACAACTGTGCAAATAACTGGGAATGTGATATCTTGACCGATAGTGAAATATTTAGGTTCTGGAGAGGCAACACGGAATGGGCTAGGTTGAACATAAGTAGGTAATGGAATTTTAACTTTTTGTTATAGAATATTGAAAATAAGCACACAAATGTACAAAGGTACTAATTAATTATTGCCGCAGGTATTTTGTACCAGTCGACCTTTTATTAGTGTTCAAGGACGAGAAAAATAACATAACAAACATGCAAAGATTGGAGCCAGGTGACAAATAGGAACCTGCAGAAGAGACTGAAATTAAAATGAGAAGAAGGATGGTGATGTACAGTCAACAAAAGAGAGAAATATGCAGGATCATCGGATATAGGTGAAGTTTAGTAAGAAACCGATGGATGTTGTCGATTGCAATTTAATTTAATAAATGAGCTGTTTGTTTTCTATTAATAAATTAAATTTTATTCGAGAACATCAATCGGTTTCTTACTAAACTTCAACTATATCCGACGTTCCTGCATACTCTCTCTTGTTGAATGAACCTAGTTCTCTCTTTTGTTGACTGTACCTAGTTATACAATCCACTATTTGCTGAAAAATCAGTAGACAGACACGACGCGCCTCTAGTACAATAACTTCTATGAAAACTTCAATGAAATTGTTCTACCATAATCCCGTCCCGCCTGTCAACGGGATCCTTAACAAAGTATTACAATTCGGTTCTTGAATAAGCACGAAGTAGAACTAAATGTAGAATTTGATTGCCATAACGATATAACGTCAGTAGTTTTGCGAGTTGCGTTATAAAAAAAGGTGTAAGTAAAAACAAATTATCTGTACCTACACATTGAAATTATTTACATAACTCCCCGTGGACGCTATAAGAACTACTTAGACATTACTAAACAATCACATCACACTAATATTATAAAGGCGAAAGTTTGTGAGTGTGTGTGTGAGTTTGTGTGTATGGGGGTGTGTTTGTTTTAAGTACCATCCGAGGACGTGCGTATGAATACACAAGGCACGACCGAGGACCTTTTCAAAGCGAGGACCTTTTCGAGGGTCCTCGGTTTGACTTGACCAAAGATTCGTATTCTGCAAGCGATTTTGAGTCTTTCTATATACTTAATACGAAAAAGTTGTCTGAACCTCGGTTTGATCAAGATTATTCATAATCTTACACAAACATTGTGTATCCACCAGATGGTGCCACTGTCGCCTCTTACACAGACTTTTTACACTCATTTCACGTTTGTTGTATTATCCGAGGACCTATGTGTTAACTTTAACACAAAAGACCTCGGTTAGGTAGCTTTTCCACACAATGTGTATTTAAGACCTCGGTTTGCTAGATTTTCCGAACAGTGTGTATTCTAGTCCTCGTTTCGACAGTTTTCCTCGTGTGTAGAAGACAAATTATATGCTATAATTTAAATAAAATTATGAAGGAGAAAATCGAAGGTAGACTGAATCCTTAAACAAATTGTTAGTAGCTACTAGGAGCACGAGGAATAATCAGGCTTCTTCTGCAGTATGTGCTAAGTACCTAGGCCCGATTATATTATTCAACATTATGATTAGCACCATAAAATATTTTATTGTCTGGAGGTAGGAGCTGAATACGTGTGCTTTTCATAAATAATCTAATGTAAATGCCTTCCTAGGTGAAATGTCTGCAGCAAGATTTGAAGCAAATATAATGTACAAAGAAATACAGAACATGAACGTACTAAAGAAAACCACGTCATAAACTTACTGAAATAAAAGTAGGTTTATTATAAAATGAAACAAATTATTTAACAAAGTTTTACCAACGATCTACTTATAGAAATAATCATCAAGTTGCAGTAACATCTTTGAGAAGAATGATTAGAAAACTTACATTTAACAGTTAAAAGAAAACGACTCAAACAAAAAGACTCATAGAAACCATAATTAAAAGAAATCGACATAATTTGTGTTAAAAACTTAACATAAAATTACATAACACAATGCTTAGTTAGAAAACAAAAACAAAAAAAAAACATAAAAAGATCAAAATAATTTGGGAAGCATGCAAACTTAATAACTTAATGGCGACGATTCCCTTGTTCACAAACTAAACTAAATTTAAGTTCAGTGCATCTTTTTCTATATTTCATTAAAAAATGACAGAAGATAAATATTAGTTTAGTCCTGTCAAATTAAGATAGTCCATAGCAAGTTTAGACGTGATTAAAAACATGGCTACTAAAAATATTTTATCACCATAGGGGTGTAGTTTTGAAAAATCGTCTGGGATGTTTCTATAGCTTGACTTAAAGATTATTTATACCAATTATTTATCCAATCAAGCCACGTAATAAAATACTTCTCTAAGAAATTGACTATCCCTCTTCACCCCGTTAGGGGTAGATTTTCTTAAAACCCTGATTATACTTTATTATTTATTTTGGTCTTACATACTGAGTTTCGAATTAATTGGACCGCGCGGTAAAATTCTTCCATACAAAATTTTACACCCCCAATATCTCTTTAGTTTCAAGTTTATTAACCAAATGATTATGATTTTTCTTATAAACTGTATTTCACCCCCACAGGGGTGGAATTTGGAAAAATCGTTTGGGATATATTGATTACTTGACTCGAAGATTTATTTATACCAATTTTCGGGTTATTCAACCCACGATTCGAAAACATCCTCGCCTGTATAATTAACTACCTCTTTTCACCCCGTTAGGGGTAGATTTTTGAAAAACCCTGATACACGTTATTCTTTATTTTTTGGTCTTAAGTATAAATACTGAGTTTCGAGTTAATCGGACCGCGAGTTAAACATCTTCCATACAAATTTTTACACCCCACAATCCCCCTTTAGTTTAGAAAAACAAAAAATGCCAAACTTCATAATTTACTTAGTTAAGTATTTGTGCCAAGTTTCAAGTTTATTAACTCAAGGAATAAGACTTTTCATACAAACGAAATCCCCCTTTTCACCCCCTTAAAGGTTGAATTTCCAAAAACCCCTTCTTAGTGCTCCCCTACATTAGAAAAGGAAGCCGTGTGCAAAATTTTCACAATCTAAAACTCAACTCAAACTCAAAGCATTTATTTCAATTAAACCAATTGCAGGCACTTTTGAATTGTCAAGGGGTCAGAAAGATGAAGATACTCATAGTTGCCCATTCCAAAGCATAGGTACCTATGGAGAAGAACGGGCAAGAAACTCCATGGACACTCTTTAAATCAAAATAATATGCTTACAAAGTCTTGTTTACATCATTCATGTAAAAATTATGCATGTGAGAACGATGCAGAACGTTAAAAGCGTCCGTAATGTCTAAAATCACATTTCTAGACCCCGTAGTTTCGGCTGTGCGTTGATATGTCAGTCAGTCAGTCAGTTTTTCCTTATAAATATGTATATAGATACGGCCATTATTTTTAATACCTACTGTTTACGTTAAAAGCAACAGTCACGAGTGTTTAACAAAATAAAGCCGTTACTTTCGGCTCACTTTGATAAATAATCCTTTGAGAACCGCTGACAAACGTAAAGACATTGACTCGTCCTCGCTTGGTACTTCATTCTAGAAAAAGTGTGTAAGAAATAAATCGGAACATTGAATATTATCTTACACGTAAAATGTTTTAGGTAGGTAGTTAGGTATTTTCCAGGTCCTCGGTTTGTACAAGTTCTACGCGAAAAACTGTCCTCGGTTTAGTGATATAAAGTCTAACACAACGTCCGCACTTTGTACAAGCTATAAGAAATATTGTGTAAAAATACGTCCTCGGAAGGACGTCGCAGGGCTTACGTAAGAGGTCCTCGGTTGGCTTACACAAAGTCCTCGTATGTGCATCGCTGGTCACATTTAGCTGTGTATTTCAGGTCCTCAGTATGATAGCCGAAATTCATACAGAAAAATGTTGAGATAGCATTATCCCAGTAGACTCATCACTATAGATTTACTCACCTGTCTCTTTCTATCTTATTCTAAAAGGCCAACGAGGTGTTTAAACCAGTTTTTTGGAGGGTCCTCGGTTCGTTCTAGGAATAACAAGGTCCTCGTAAGGGTGTCTGTACAAACAGGGGTGTGTTTATATGTTTGTTACTTCTTCACGCTCAATCGGCTGGACCAATTTTGATAAAATTTTGTATGGAGGTAGCTGACAACCTGGATTAACATACTACTTACTTACAGCTACTTTTTACCCCGATATTCCCACGGGATCGACATTTGCGCAGGTGAAACCGCGGGGCGCAGCTAGTGACTGATAAAATATAAACAATATACTCGTACCTATCATGTCGTACCAAAGGATTGAACAACCTGCTGATACAACCTGAGGGCTCAGACAAGTGGCAATCGATTTTAAAGCGTGTCAGTTTTTCTAAAATGACTAAAATGACTAAACACAGGTTTTCCATAAACCTAGATCAGGCAGGTCTACATTACAGTTAGAATTAAATTTTTCCTAGATTGTAATTACTGTAAATCCTATTTGTACTTTGTTTTATACTTGAATAAAATTTTATTTTATTTTTATTTTACTTTCACAACCTCTTCAGAACGTTCACAAAAAAATCATTAAAAAACACTATCAGGGATAGCTAAATGATAGTTTTAGCACTAGTGGTTGAAAAAAATTCACCAACATTCTCAGGGTTAAAAAAGTTTGGAAATGACCTTGCCCACGCCCCTATTCGATTTGATCCATACTTCCAGGGACATCATCATCATCCCGTATAGACAGTAGCATTATAATATGTGGCAAACGACAATATACTCTCTGATGTTTCACAATAAGAAGGCACAAAATACAAGTCTGCTCTTCAAAAGATTTGTCAAGGTAAAGGTGACTTATGATGACTCTTATTGTAGATCTCTACAAGAAGTTCTATTATCCTGTTTCCCATTCGAGGTGACGTAAAGGTGACGTCAATCAGCAAGGACTTCCTTCTATGTGATCACCCAACTTAACGTCATTTCTCCTTAAACTGTTTATCGAAGCCGTTAATCCATGTTCGGCACTGGGACGACATGGCGTGTAAGTGATAACTGTTCCGAAAGTGTACCGACTACATTTTACACAACTTTCTACAGTATTTCAGTAAATGCAATCTCCGTATACGACAGTTAAGATAAGGGCAAGTATGTACTTATTTAACTTTGTAATGTTCTCGTGTCACAAATAATGTAACTTGTGGAGCGTGTGGTGATAAAGGATAAGCATAATATTAGGAATTTATAAGATCTCCCTTTTTTATAAAGAAAATTGTGAGTTGGTTTCTTGAAGTTGGCTTATTCCACTACCTGACAGAATCCCCCTCAGGGGGGAAATCGGGACTCTAATGTAAAAAAAAATCAGAAATCCCCCTGTTCATTGTAAATTATTCCACTATTTTCCCTGAGCGAATTCCCTCCACCCCCTTCCCTTAGCTGACACCCTGGATTAACATATAGGCTACTTTTTACCGACTTCAAAAAAAGGAGGTTATCAATTCGATACGTATGTATGTAATATTATCGGATTTGCATTATATTCACATATGATGATCTATTAGGGCTTCCAAACAAATATACAAAATTTCATAGACGTATGTATGTATGTATGTATGTATGTATGTTTGTCCACGCATATCTCCGAAACTATTAATCGGATCGTGACCATTTTTTTTTATTGGCTTACATTTTCTTCAACTTAGGGAACAGTGCAAGTTTCATCAAGATCGATTCAGTAATTTTCAAGATATGGACTAATACGTGTAAGTGTGACGGCCTGGCTTATTGATAAGAGCTACGGGTGTTAAATTATGAAATAACTTTAATTTCGGTAGTCGGTGGCATAAAACTAAAATACAGATCCCAAGACACCGACTTAAGAAATCAAAGTTATTTCATAATTTTGAGTTAATTTCTTTTTGAAGTCGGTTTAATTTTTTTAAATTACTTTTTATTATCCCGATATTCCCACAGGATGAAACCGCGGGGCGCAGCTAGTTATATTATAAATTAATGTAAGCAGTTTTTTGGTAAACACGGCAATTTTCTATCAGGTGGGTTATGGAAAATGATGATGGTGTCAACCTTTCGGATTACCGATGCGTTGCAGACATAGGAGTCGGAGACAAAATCAAGACAAGTTCATCGACCCGGAACAATACAATAGGCTCCGTTACATCAAGTACTTGGTACCTTGGATAAAATCTATACAAATAAATAAAACTGAAGTGTATGTTTGTAATGTCAAAATAACAGCTTTGTAATAAATGCTGATATTTTACTATTTTAGAAGATTTTTTTTTACTTTTATCTGTTCGGCTAATCTTCGAAACGGTTGAAGCGATATTTGATGGGTATGGGGATACTTTGAACCCTGGGGTAGAACATAGGCTGCTTTATATCGACATACCATGCGGGCGAAGCCAAGGGCAGAAGCTAGTTGCCTATAAATATGTCACAAGTGTCTTTCTCCTTCCTATCGCGTTATAGATAATTTGAAACTAGCCATACTACAGGTTGTAACCAATCTAGGCTGCTAGCAGTTTTAGCAACTTTCACTGCACCGCCAGACATAACAGACAATACGTCAGATTCTTCTAAATTGCATCAGATATTCTATGTCCACGGTTGGGCAAAGACAGCTAGTATAAGAAAGAGAAAGAAATAAATTACAAGTATTTATTGTGACTCGCACAGGAAGATTACAAACACAATCATAAAAATATAAAAAGAAAGTAAAAAACAGAAAGTCCTGAAGGAGGCCTGAAGGCTCCTATCTATAAAATAAGTGTCGCAGCGCTGGTATTCTGGTAGGGCCCGCTGTAGAGTCACGGGCAGTTACAGAAATAAATAAATAAATAATCAATCAGGGGATCGAGGAGGAGGGGTGGATGGGGTGTTCAGGTGATCAAACCGGAATAAATCATAAAATAGATGTTATGTAAAAAAAATTGCAAATAAAATAAAAGAGTTGAGTTGTCTATAATTTATTGTTGTAACTCTATATTGTACCGTGGTACATCAGAGTTACAACAACTAAACTAACTAAAGGTTATAGGTTTAATTTAGAGAATGCATGATGATGATCATCTGCCTAGCCTTTTTCCAACTATGTTGGGCGCGACTTCCAGTCTAACCGGATGCAGCTGAATACCAGCATTTTACATGGAGCGACCGCCTATCTGACCCCCTTGCTAAAACTGATTTTCAGAATTTCGGGCTTCTGACTACCCGTAACGACTGTCAAAGATCTACGAATGACAGCCGGGACCAACTGACTTAACTTAACTTAACGTGCTTTTCGAGGCACGGAGGGGTCTTGGTATGTAAAGATGGTCATCCATCCATGGACCAACCGCGGCAAGCGTAGCTTAGCCTGATCGATCGACCCGTGCGGCTGTTATTACTTAGTCACAAGAATGGTATAGAATTAGTATACCTACGCAGGTGAAAAAGTGGTATTAGGTGTTATGTAGGTACTAAAAAAGGAGCTACGTCTGCCAGCAAACTGGTTTGCAGTTTAGCAGAAGTAATAAATATTTATTTATGTCTATATATGTGTTTTTATATGTCTTTTTTGGTGTCTTTATGTAAACACTTTTTTATCTATCAGACCAACACAAAAAGAAGAAAGAAGAAGGTATGTTGTCCTGTATGCGGGAAGCACAGAGCCGGTCGGAGTGGCGTGGCGGTCCTTGGGGGAGGCCTATGTCCAACAGTGGACGTCTCTCGGCTGAAATGATGATGATGATGTTGTCCTGTTTCTATGGTGATAAATTATCAAGCTGTGCATGTTCCTTAAAGATTACAATGTCACTGACCTGCAGTGCGATTCTGTAACCATCTCACCGTGAAAACTTAGGTGAAGTTAGCGTGGAGTGAGCTGTCAATAGTGTTAATTCCTAGCAAAAACAAATTCGCATCACCTAAGTTTTCACGGTGAGATTTAAACAGAATCGACCGGCTGTATTGTTATATGGGTAAACTAAATTTAAGTAATTTACCTCTATCTAAAGCGGTTTAATTTTATTGTACAACTAGCTTCTGCTCGCAACTTTGTCCGCGTAAACGGCCCATCGCGTCGCATCACATCGCGTCGCATTCCATTGCGTCGCATCCCGTTGCGTCGCATCCCATCGCGTCGCATTCCATTGCGTCGCATCCCGTTGCGTCGCAAACCATCGCGTCGCATCCCATCGCGTCGCATCCCATCGCTCGCCCGTGCTACTACTTCGTTTTCGCTTAGTGTTCTTTTTTACTTTTTTCATTTTGCTCGGCGCCTAAGGGTAGTAGCGTGATGTTAAATAGCCTATTACCTTCCTCATTGGGCTATCAAATTCATTATTTTTAAATTTGACTGGTAGTTCCGAAAATTACCCCTTACATACATACAAACAAACAAAATGTTAGTACCTCTATCTAAAGCTGTATAATTTTATTGTACAAAGATCCGATGCGTTTTTTCTGCAATAATTTTCGCCATTGTTTGTTAAAAACAAATATCTTCTAATACCTATATAAAATTCTCGTGTCACAGTGTTTGTAACAAAACTCGTCCGAAACGGCTTGGCCGATTCTTATGAAATTTTTTGTGTATAATCAGTAGGTATGAAAACAGGACGTAAACTATTTTTTTTTTTTTTTTTAGGGTAGGTGTATGTAGGGTGGGTGTCGGGTAGGGGTAGGGTAGGAGTAGGGTAAGGGTAGGGTAGGGTAAAGGGTAGGACACCACGCGAACGAAGTCGCGCCGGGCAGCTAGTATATATAAAAACTGAAAGTTACAGACAAAACCGTCTATAAAAATAATTTAAACCAAATAATATTTTGATAAAACGAAAATATGCTTGGCATGTTTTCGTTATACAATTTTTTATAAATATTTAGTAGAAGTGTTAAATATGATATTATTTTTATTTATGCGAATTCCTTAAGAATTCGGCACAACTTTCATAGCAAATTAACCGATTTAACGTGGTTATGATTGCGCTGTATTTTGCTATAAATTTTAACAAAAAAGGCAGAGCAAAAAATTATTTATTTACAAACACCCACTTTTGAAACTAATCGCGAAATTCTGATATTAGAAAAAAAATCTGTTGAAAATAATTATTATTTTGCCACTTTCCATAATTTAGAAATCAAAGAAATTAAATAAAAATACCGCAAAAAGTAGAAGTAAAGTAAAAACTCACCTTAATGAATAAATTTAAAAAAATATCCAAAAGTTCACTCACAAAGCACAACACTACCACAAAATAAATAAAGTTCTACCGTTCTACAAACAAACTTATCGATGTATTTCGTTCGACTCCTGCGCAACCAATTGTGCGCGCGCTCCTTATAACAACTGCCCGCCAACTGTCGGTTACTTTAGCTCCATGTCCTAGTCTCCTACCTTGTTTTTCACTTCAGTGATAAATCATCATACAAAGTAATGGTAAGTACCTAGTCGTGATTTCATACTTTGTGACGTTGGTCTGAAACTCCAGGGAAAATGTGAGATGGGCTGGTTACCTACGTCATAGGTTTCGGTGCCATCATGTTTTTGGTGAATACATATAAATGGCTATAAATTCTTTTGTTATTTTGCTTTACCTATATAAACAAACTTTTCTTTATTTTTAACCGACTTCAAAACAGGAGGAGGTTCTCAATTCGACGGTTTTTTTTTTTTTGTGTGTTTGTTACGCGATTACTCCGCCAATTGAGGACCGATTTTCAAAATTCTTTTTTTCGTCGAAAGGGTATACTCTCGAGGTGGTCCCATTTTCATCAAGTTGGAATCTGATGAGAGGATCCCATGGAAATCGAGGGAAACCCTCAAAGTTCTTAGGCAAAGCTATAGCGATTTGGGTATTTTTTAAAGTAACTTGAGAATTTGCTCTCGGAAATCATCATTTGGTAAAGTGGAGCTGATGATGGCCATCGGAACTACTCAATGACAAATATTTCACGGGTTGCAATTCGATTACTTTGAGGTTGCTAAACGATTTATCCTCGTCACAATGCGTATGGTGAGTGGTTGTTGAGGAGTTCTCCTGGTTCTTACCAAGAGAACTCCTCAACAATTAACGTCCCTGCATCGGGAAAAGCAGTATTTTGTAAAAGGTGATGAGCAGTTGACATTAGCCTATTGTAACTTAGGTAAATTACAAACTGACCCACTAAAAAGTGAAAAATAAAAACTTTTTTACAAAAAAAACAACCGACTTCCAAAAACCACTACAAACTGAAAAATAACTTTAATTTCGGAAGTCGGTGGCAAAAACTAAAATACTGATCCCTAAGACACCGACTTCCGAAATTAAAGTTATTTTTCAGTTTGTAGTGTTTTTTGGAAGTCGGTTGTTTTTTTCTTCAATCGTTTTTGACAATTCATCTTATTCGGGCCACGTTTCTTGGTTGCTGGCGCAGTAGTAGGATTGTTTTTCTCTATATTTGGTTAACGTGCAAGCAGCGTCACTTTAAATACTAATGCATCTGTGACCACGGGAATGTCATCTGTAATCGGCGGGGTCTACAGGTGATGGACTAACGGGTGTGTCTTTTCGAGAATCTACATCTGCCGAGCTAAAGGCTGTTTTCTCCAAAAGTGGAACATATCGCAGCGAGCTTTCTCAGGTTTTGCAGTCACTGAAATTTTGTCGTCAAATAGACATTATATGAAAGGAGAATTGAAGAGACTGAAGATTTGATAAGATAACTAATGTTTCGGTCAGCGTTGCCAGACGTCCCGATTTTGGCGGGACGACCCGATTTTTAAATCAAAATTAAATTTCCCGCGCGGGACTGAGCCTGCTCAGTCCCGCTTTTCGGGGATCGGATGCTAGAAATAATTGCTCCGTAAGTTCTTAATCTTTATTAAAGAGAAAAAGGAAACTTTAAAAGAAGTTAAATCTTCACAGAAATATCATGTAGGATAAGTAATTCTTATAAAAAAATATTCTCTTATTGTAAGTTGCAATTTGTAACACTCACTCCATAGACTATTTGTTTGAAACGCCATATTTTTCTAATGAATAAAACTTTTTTGGTTTTGATTTCTGTTTTTTTTTTTTTCTGAAGACGAATAAGACTTAACTATTTAACGATAGGGTAAATCTGATTTAAAATATGTTTTTATAAAAATACATTTTCTATGGCTATTTTTGCTATCTATTGTCACGTTAACGTAATTTTAATTCAAATAAAAAGATAAATATTTGAAAACTTCTGATTATATACGTTTTATGACTATGGCCCGCTTTCGACGAAAGAATCCCGCTGTTTTCACTCAAAAAGTTCCAAAATCCCGATTTGGCAAAAAAAAAAACCGGCAACGCTGGTTTCGGTACACCTTGCCGAAAATCGCGCACTATAATATTACTTGTGCACCATTTCTTACATTTGTTCCACATTGTCACATGGTGTAACTTCCTCTGTTACGGACACAGTAGCAACAATACTTTCTTTCTAACCAGATTATTTAAGTGTTGACAGAATGACGAGTTCTTTCCTCAAAAGATACTAGTTAATCTACATGTTCTTCATAATTATGGCCTGACAAAGATTGTCTGGCTGGACTTCAAAGAGATTGTCATATCTAAGCTTGTTTCAGTGTTTCTTATCAGAGTAGTCGGATAGGAAACACCAACCTATTCTAGTTATAAACAATGTTTATTTTTGAAGTGTTGTGAAGTGTTTTTTTGAACCAATTTATAGAAATGAACATCATTTATCATTTCACCGTTACATGCAGAGATAGCGCTTAAACTTAGCAGTACCTGTCGAGGAGTATTTAGAATATGTAAGTATGTCTTGGTCTATGAGGTATGTTGTGGTCAGCGACGCAGAACGACCGTCTAAAGGGGAAATACCGATATCCTGAGGTAAACTCTCTTCGGTAGTCAGATTTTCAAGCTTTCCTGTAATAGATCCAATGATTTTATTCGCTGACGACAGTACAATACTAATCAAAAGTAAAGATGATATGACATTCGAAAAAGAAATAAACGACAATTTAAATGATATAATAACTTGGCTAACTAAAAACAACTTAAAAATAAATCTTGAAAAAACAAATTACATCTCATTTGAACAACAAACAAACATTAAAAAACCGGATATTCGTTACGGTAACAAAATTATCAGTGAAGCAGAACACACTAAATTCTTAGGTATTTGGATAAATAAAAATATGACCTGGAAAACACATGTTGAAAACATATGCAAAAAGCTTAGCCAGTACCTATTCTTATGCTCTCCATAACCTAAGAAAAGTGTCAAATCGTGCAACATTACTAACCGCGTATCACGGGTATGTTGCTTCTACTTTACGATACGGACTCATATTTTGGGGGAACTCGCCAGACAGAGAAATGGCGTTTAAAGCCCAGAAACAATGCATAAGGGCAATGTGTGGCATACAACACACAGAAAGCTGTAAACCACATTTTCAACAGTTCCAGTTATTAACATTCCCGTGTCTTTATATATATGAAGTGGCGATCTTTGTCAAAGCGAATCTACATCTTTATACCCATCCAAGAAGTGCACGACACAAAAATAAAATATGCATAAGACGTCATAAAAAAGCAGTATTTAATAAAAACATTTTGGGCATGGCACCCAAAGTATACAATAAGTTGCCAAAAAGTATCACAGACCTACACAAGATGAACCAATTCAAATTACGTTTGCACGAATTCTTAGTTACAAAATGTTATTATTCAATTAATGATTATTTAAATGAACGATGAGTCGGTTTTATATGTAATATTTATGTAGATGACACCACAAATGTAATGATTATTGAAATTTGATCTGACTTGTGTATAATAATTTGACATTTTTTAATTTTTTTTTTATTTAACATTTCTATTTTTTTATGTAACTCAATTTAAAATTTATTCTGTTTAATTAATGTTGCTATAAGTACCTAACATATTAATTTGCACACCTCAGTAGGTTATAATACAATGTACCTTTTATACCTGTAACACCTTTTTCACATGTATTATGCAAATAAATTATTTGATTTGATTTGATTTGATTTGAGGTATCTACTAATTACCTACGTATTTCTACGGGTACATTTGGTATGGTCTAAAATTATATAATACGAAGAATATTTTACTTTATCTCAAGTAATAACTTCTCTTTATCTTCATAGGACATAGTTGAAGAGCCTCCTTAAGGATTTTCTTGCAGTTACTATGATTTAAGCAGTAGATGTTTCCTTTATCAAAAGCCCATTATGGAGTAGCGGTCCGAGGTACATATAAAATTTGGTTGTGAAAGCATGTTTTGTACTTTTTTGAAGGCAAAATATATCTTTCCGTCTCTTTTTTGTAAATTCAGTGCTGTATGGAAGCGCTGCGTGTTGTTTTAGTACAGTGCTCATTATAAATAACTGTCGAACTGTAAGTAAGTAAATAAATACTGATAAATAAATAAGTGAGCTGGCCGTATGGTAGACCTCTACTACGCTCATAGGATTCTACTAAGATTTGGAATAGAAAATTAACATCATCTTTCTATCTGACCTACTTCTAGACAGTTCAAAAGTGCCTGTTGGTAAGTTGTTTAGTTGAAGTGAATGCTCAAGAGTTTTGAGTTTGATTTTTTTTCCGTGGGGTAATCTTCATGGATCCGGTCTGCCCAAATGGACCCTCCGTTTGGGGAGAACGGAGGAATATGTTGGAGTCCTACCGACTAAATCCCCAATGTATCTTCTACTACCATAAGTCCCCCCGGGAGATACTTGTTCATTCGCCGCACCCACGACTGGCATCAGCCCGCCATGCCTACCGGGCCCCGTCACTGTGCGGCCGGCTCCACGACCGCACGTCCTCCTATAAAGGCGCACATGGAATATTGCGTGCCACTTCTTTGTGGTGTTCATAATCAGCCTATAATGTTCCCACTGCTGGGACACAGGCTTCCTCTCTGTGACAGTGAATGGGCCGTAATCCACCACGCGGACCCAGTGCAGGTTGGTAGATGTCACAATGTCTTCGAGTTATTGGTTCTAGGACATGCTAGTTTCCTTCAACATTTTTGAGAGCAGTGGTGATTAAATAAATTACATAAAGTAAAGCGCCTGCCTGAGTTCGAACCCACGACGTACAGACGCCAGCACATCAAGCTACCCGAAACTGTCAAATTTTCCCAATCAATTTTGAACCTTATGCTTTAGCGGTAAAGTTTAAAATCTATTAAAGAAATTTGACAGATTGTATTAACTTGATGTGCTGGCGTCTGTAAAACTCGTAAGTCTGGGCCGCTACCACTGGCTCCCACTGCTCTCACACAATATGTTAGGCCCTTTATTTCGGTTGCCACAGATTACACCATAACTCAAAGGGTTTCAAGGGTAATGTGTACTATCAAACCCATGCACGTAGCTTCAAGTATCAGCAATACAGTCATAGAGGAAAACCAAAATATTTCCTGTTTTTTAAGTTCGTCACAATGGGATTACGACGACGTATGTATGTAAATGATGACGTGTTTGATAAGTCATAGTTTTCTTTCAAATAGGTGAAAGGTGTGAGCTACGTAACAGGGATTTTGTAAGGATAATCAAAGTAATTAATTCCGTATTACTAATCCATTGACAATGTTAAATGCTTAATTACCTATGAGGAAAGAGGCGCGAGAAATATTTCTTGCTTCCTTTTCTAGCTTCTCTTTCACTTCGTATTTGATTTGGGGTTTTTCAAAATGTTGACGGTCAACAGCACGATCGAAGAGTATAAGAAAAATAAATGGCAGCATATCATGAGGTCACGTTTTGTGACCGACAAGCAAGTACTCTGAACGGACTAAGATTTGGACCTTGGTGTTATAGTAACTTTTGTTCAGCTCAAAAATACCTATTCAACGATGTATTTATTATACATATTGTAGCTATTGGAGGGTGGGACCAGAGTTTATACCATATTCTGGCATAGTCATTGGACCACCCCTGAGGTACCATATCTGCTAAAAATTAAAGAATTTTCGAAATCGATCCACAATTGCCGGAGTTATCGCGTAACAATATATACAAAAAAAAAATTCAGTCGACAATAATTCGACTATATATTTAAAGTCGGATAAAAAGTGAGAATCGGACGAAGATCACGAATTCGTTATGAGCGATAATCACCTGCCAGATATATTGAATTAGGTTACTTATTCTATTTAAAAAATCATCCACTAATGAAATGGTTTCAGTTAAAAACATGAATAACTAGAGAAATTGTGTGTTGATTCCAGGAATTGGCCAAAAACGTGGAGTATGTATTTTAGTAGCAACAAGTGCGTTGTCTGTTCCATGTTCTACGTCTTAATTTTATTAGTCATTTTTATTTCGCCTTTTCAGAATTTACAGCTGAACCCACAATGTCTAAGCCAAGAGACACATGTTTACTTGTGTAATTGAACATTTTTGTAAGTTTAGGTACTTAGGGCTCCTTGACAAAAGCGGATATAGGCATAGACGGCGGAGTTTCTAGTGGGTGTGAGCCCCACATAACCACACCGCTTCCTCGGCCGGTGTGGCATGCTCAAATGCATTTAGTGCGCCCAATTCGATTTTATAATTTGGGAAGCATATAGGTAGGTAAGTTATAAAACTGATCAATACTGAAGCTGTAGCGAGACCATACCCATACCATTTGTTCCACCCGCTGAATATCTTCCACCTGGTTAGAGTTGCCTTGGGTGACCTGGAAGTCTTGTAACAGATGCGGACCCAGGTTAAATTGGCCGAAGCAAGCAGGTGGAGATTCATAGACAAGTCCGCCTTGGAGTGTAAATACGGAACTGTTCCACAAACTATGGAACACTTAATATCGTGTCCTGCGTGTCCTGTCAGCTGCACGTTACAGGAACTGATGGACGCTGGTGATGGCGCCAAACACATAGCCGAATTCTGTACCGAGTCCATTTAGATTACCATCGACAAGTTAAGAAGAAGATGGTTGCTACTTGGGACAGTTTCATGAATATTGCAAAGGGTTTGCCGTACTTTAGACTAATCTTTCATGAGTCAAGTTGAAAACCTATAACCACCAATTAGATTGATATGAGGGCTTACTAAAACAGGTGTTAAAAGACCCTTAAAGAAGCTGAGAGTCACAATGACATGTTCATCAATTAGATTGATATGAGGGCTTACTAAAACAGGTGTTAAAAGACACTTAAAGAAGGTGAGAGTCACATGTTCTTTTCGTCATTGTGATATTTTTTCTGTACTGGAACATTCCTTGGATCCTTTTGATTACGTAGTTATTGAAGGTCCCAACGCCAACTCTAACTTTTATAACGAAAACACAACGAAAACAAGTTATAAATTCCCTAAATTAACTTTAAATATCCCCGCGACTAAGAGGTCGTGTGGTTGCGTGAGCTACCGTAGATAGTGATTTTTCACATCAAAACAAAAAGTTGTTTCTCAACAATAATTTTTGCTCAGTGTTACGTAGTTTTATGACGACGACGGGTATGTGCGTAACTGCAGGTAGCGTTAGCAAGTTCATCGTTATTGAGCAAAATAATACAAGTAGGTAGTTAGATGTAATGAACTTTAATTTATGTAAATAATTAGCTGCGCCTCGCGGTTTCACCCGCATAAGTGTCGATCCCGTAGAATTGTGGGGATAAAAAGTAGCCTATATGTTAACAGGGTGTCAGCTACCTCCATACAAAATTTTATCATAATTGGTCCAGCCGTTTGAGCGTGAAGAAGTCACAAACATATAAACATATACACACAAACTTTCGCCTTTATAATATTAGTGTGATAAATCTAATTTACGTTCGGTAGTGTACCTGATTACCAAATATCATGTGGAAACAAAGGTCGCACTATAGCCTTTGGTCGCGCTCGACAATATTGCCATGATGTCATCTAACGGTAGTTCTTTCTATTTTCCACTCTCTTATAATATACTAGCGACCCGCCCCTGCTTCGCACGGTTTTTACAACTTGAAAAAACTTCAAGATTTCCTTATTATTGTGTACATTTAACATCCCAAATGTAGGACACCGTAAAACGCTCAGCTTTTGTTGTACAATTAGGCGTATTTCTTCACGCTCAAACGGCTGGACCAATTTTGATAAAATTTTAAGTAGCTGACACCCTGGATTAACATATAGGCTATGATGATTAACATATAGGCTATAATGATGATGATGATCATAATAAAACAATCGTAAAACAGAGCTCAAAATTATATTTTTAGTCGCATAATTCTCCTGAGGGCAAACTATATGATAGTTTTGATGTAATGATAATATAGGGAATTCAATCAACTAAAGAAATACCAAAAAAATATTCCACTGGGCCGTGCATGTATAGGTAATAATTGAATGAAAACTCCATTTTTTTTGTTGTCATTCGATTCAACTAACATCAAACGCATCGCTATTTTGAACCTTATTTTTTTCCGCTTTATGCTATTGTCCAGTCCTAAAAAAATCTTCCGGAATAATTCGCTCATGAAGGTGAAAACCTCATCATTTGTTGCAAAGTTTAGAAGAACAACGCGGGCACATAGACACGAAAAGTTTAGAAGAACAACGCGGGCACATAGACACGAAAAGTTTAGAAGAACAACGCGGTCACATAGACACGAAAAGTTTAGAAGAACAACGCGGTCACATAGACACGAAAAGTTTAGAAGAACAACGCGGTCACATAGACACGAAAAGTTTAGAAGAACAACGCGGGCACATAGACACGAAAAGTTTAGAAGAACAACGCGGTCACATAGACACGAAAAGTTTAGAAGAACAACGCGGTCACATAGACACGAAAAGTTTAGAAGAACAACGCGGGCACATAGACACGAAAAGTTTAGAAGAACAACGCGGTCACATAGAAACGAAAAGTTTAGAAGAACAACACGGACACATAGACACGAAAAGTTTAGAAGAACAACGCGGACACATAGACACGAAAAGTTTAGAAGAACAACGCGGTCACATAGACACGAAAAGTTTAGAAGAACAACGCGGTCACATAGACACGAAAAGTTTAGAAGAACAACGCGGTCACATAGACACGAAAAGTTTAGAAGAACAACGCGGGCACATAGACACGAAAAGTTTAGAAGAACAACGCGGACACATAGACACGAAAAGCGACTTTATTTTTGAAGTGAAAACTTCTTTTGGCGCGTTGGGCATTTTATGAGATGGGAAAAAACCATTGAACTCGCGACACTGTTACCGACACCGCGCTACAATCGGACGTGTTCGGCTGTCCTCGGGATGTACTCGGTTTTAAATCCGATATGTCAGTGAGTGATGATGGCAAAGTATTCTGTTTGGGTTTTGTTTTCACTTCTGTCGACACTCCCGGAGTGCCACTGTTTTTATTAGGGTTCCGTACAACAAACGTGTTCTTTTTCGGTGTTTTTGCCTTGTGGTATGGAACCCTTCGTGTGCGAGTCCGACTCGCACTTGGCCAGTTTTTTTTTAATTAAGTAGGTATAGATATTTATAGATACTTCGAATTAATTAAATTTGTTTAACATTATAGCAATGAAGAGAAAAAAGTAAGCAAATATTATGGGCCAATGTTTCAAGGTTGAATAGAACTAAAATTAATAATACAAATACCTACATAATTATTTAAATTATGCAGGATGGAAACTTATGGGGAATAAACAAACGTCATACCAAAATGATTTGTAAATCAAACATATTCTTATTTATTTTATAATTTATGTACACACGGTAAAATACATAGGGATATGACATAATTATAACTTGAGTACAAAGGTAAAGGTCTTAATGTAGTGTGTATTTATTCCGATTGGATTACAGAATGTCTAGGTTCTCAAATATATATATTTTGAAAGGACCCTGATATAAAGACGAGATATGAGGAATTTAAAATTTCTATAGAAAACTTGTTTTTCTCATAACTAGTCTTTAAATCAGTGTCCTTTCAAAATAATTTGGGACCCAGATATTCTGTAATCCAATCTTAATAAATACAGATTACATTAAGAATATGTTTGATTTGCGAATTATGTTGGTATTACGTTTGTATGAACTACGCATGCTCCGCCGACCACTTAACGGTTGGTACCAAACGGTATGTTATTTTGCCAAGAGTAATAGGTATAAAAAAAAAACTTGTTAATGACCCCCTCCGGCCGTTTTCACAACTGCGATTGGCAACCAGTTGCGAATTAAGAATTTTTATTCTTTGTTCGCAACTAATTGCGAATCAAGAAAGCTTTTTCCTTAACCGCCTGAAGATTAACTTTCGCAACCAGTTACGCCAAAATATTTTTTTTTCCTTATTCGCAACCTTCGTGTTGACACTCTATTTTGTTGATTTGCATACAAATAATGAGTTAAAAAGGAAGAAATACGGAATTATTGTTGCTGTGAAAATGAAAAAATAAAAACAAACAATCATATAGAAGGATGGCTTACAAAACTAAATAAATACATAGGTTGCATAAAACCAAATCTAGCTCACTTACTAGATGTTTTAAACACAGAGTCTACGTGCTTTGATTTAAGAAAAGTAAGCAATAAAAAAAAAAGTTACGAAGAAATAGATGCGAAAATCAAAAAAATTACCTGAAATCCGGAAAAATTAGCGTGGAAAAGAAGGATGGAAAAGGCCCTTCGAAAAATAGTTTAATTTTCCCTTCGAAAAATATAGTTTAATTTTGTATAATAATATTTCGTTTTATAAGTTTCATTTTGTTAAGTTTTTATGTTTTTGTTAAGTCTAAATATATATATATATATATTACGTAATTTACATTGCGATTTTTCGTTTTAATTACATTTTTATTCATTATCTTAGCTACTGGTTTCAAACTAAGAAATGCTTTTCTCACATCGCAACTATGTAATTTGGCTAAGTTCTTATTCTTTGTTTGCAACCAAGTTGCGGTTAAGGTAAAAGTTTTCCTGATTCGCCACTGGCTGGGAATTGCAGTTGTGAAAACGGCCGGAGGGGACCGGGGGAGTCATCATCATCATCATCATTTCAGCCGAAAGACGTCCACTGCTGGACATAGGCCTCCCCCAAGCACTCCACTTCGAGTTGAGACACTGCGGTATGTGAGACGAGAAGATATTACGTAGCTTCCCGAACGCTGCCCAGCCGAGTCGGATTCGACGACTGACCTCTTTCTTGAAGTTAGACCTATCTAACTGGACAGTTTGTTTTAGGTAAACATACTCGTTCACGACTTCGAGTGTAGCGTCTCCGATCTTTATGAGAGTGGGTGTTACATGGGCATTTGACATGACCTTCGTTTAGTCCATGTTCATTTTAAGACCCACTCTTTCGGAGGCTCTACTGAGGTCATCGAGCATTGCACTGAGGTTTTCCATAGTCTCAGCCATGACTACGATATCATCGGCAAACCGAAAGTGAGTTATGTAGTCGCCATTGATGTTAATGCCAGCCCCTTTCCAGTCCAGAACCTTGAAGATGTCCTCATTATTACAGTTGAATTATAGAATTCATGGTAACAGTTTGCACACAGCTTATTTTTTTCCCGTATATAATTGATAGGTAAGTGGCCACGGATATCGATAAGTGGCTGATAATGGGTAGTTCTTCGAAATTTGATTCTTTGACTGATCCATATGGCCAAAATTTAATTTCACTTTCAGCTCTGTAACACATGTTCATATGAAAATAGGTATACCAAATAACATATATTTGAATGAGGGACTCGTTTTTATAAAGTAGTTTTCAAGATATTAATTTTGTGCCCAGATGAATCAGAATGTGTTACATATTAATCAGAAACAGAAATAAAAAGTAATAAATACACCGTTAGTTAGGAATGTAAATTCTAAACAATAATTATTAATTCTTAAATAGGACTAAGACATATCAAAATTATCATATTTAGAACAAGATTATACTCCTGTAATTTTTTTATTATTCAAAAGGTTATAGCTAAGTAAATAATAATAAATAAGATTAAAACTACTGACTTGTACACGGTCAAAAATTGGACAAGGAGAATTACGCAACAAAAGCGCTCCTATCGTGCTGGAGAGGGGAAAACTAATTTATTTTATTATTCATATGGGGTTTTGACCATACGAATCAGGCACAGATAAATCAGTATTTTGCCTACAATCATGCATAACTCATCGTACATACAGACTTCATTATTTTCATTTTTCTACACGAATGTATAACCCAAAAGCATCACACGAAACACAGATTGAAGTTTTAAAACAATAAAATACATTTTATAAAGTAGACATTGTAATCAGGATGCCACCTGAACCAAACACAGATGAATCAGGTATTTTCCTTCGTAACACCGGATCTAAGCCAACCAGCCGCACGTCCACCTTCTAGGTCGTCCGTTGCACGACTGGCTTCCCCCCGCGCTGGAAGCCAGACTCTCATTATTATTACCCGACCAAGTACGGTCAAGCGCAGCTTACGCCACATTAATCAGTATTATACGCCGGACACTTCTTTTTTACTTATTTATAAACAGACTAACGTAGTTATAACTAATACACATTTTTTTTGTAAGAGGACAACTCATTTCCTTTCGATATAATTATAATTTATATTGATGTATCAAAGGGAAAATGCGACATCGACCATTTTGTTCCGGAAAATGGCAAACGGACGCGCTATATGAATCAGAAGAACGACCTTCAAATATTTTTATTTTGTACCTAGACAGCAATTATTAAAAAAAAATCATTTGTCCCAGTAAGGGATAAATCTAAACTGTACAAAAAAAAATATTACATGCCGTTTTTTTAGTTGGTTACAGAAATATACCCACAGACATCGAAAATTTTGTCCCTGAAGAATTACCCTAATATTGAATAATAGTGATCATTACGGCCATGATAACTGGCCGCAGTATTAATAAAACATTGGCATTGGTACATAGTTGAAGTATTTCCTGTTCTCGTCACTCATGCCTGCATTTTAATTGAACTAGTATTGATCTAGCCAAGATTTGATCAATTAAAATTGTTGCACTTTATGTAAGACTGCAGTTAAATTGTAACTCACTAAACTGAGTTAAGTAACTTTGTAACTGTAAGTGGGCTTATTTATTTCATTAGGTATTGCTTTATTATTATTTTCCTGGAGATTTTGTAACTCAGTTGAAACGCCAGCATCTTAAAGGCCTATCCATACTAATATTATAAATTCGAACCTTTTCACGCCTAAACCACTAAACGGATTTTGATAAAATTTGGCAGAGAGATAGATTGCATCCTGGGGAAGGACATAGGATAGTTTTTATCGACATACCTCGCGGGCGAAAGCTAGTTCAGATATACCTAAGCGATATCAATATTGTCGAGCTCGGTAGCAATACTTGTCCAAAGTGACTAATCAGAAAGCAGACCAGATGATCTATTCTGTAAAAATCTCACCGTGAAAACTTAGGTGAGGTGAGTTGTCATTCCACTTGATGCTAGGGATTGACACTATTGACAGCTCACTTCACCTGCGCTTTCGCGTTTTAGTGTAAAGTCCGATGTAAGAAATTAGCAGGAAAGGTGTGCCTCACGGCTGCGCCAAAAAAGCCCAGTTCAGTAAAAATGACAGACAACTAGTGCCTGACGCTGGTTTTCAACTGGACCTGATGTGTGAGATGACTGATGTAAATCAGTTTTATACTGCAACGTGACGTGTTTACTGTGAAGACTTAAACAAATAAAAAATTATTATATTACCGAATAGCACTACAGTGTCGCTACCGAGCGAGACATCGATATCGCTTAAATATCTAAAAAGACCATAATGGCGGAAAAAAAGGTTATAATAACAGCTGGTTTTATTTTGCTAAATTGAAAAAAAAAACTTTTTCTTCATCATCGTTTAAATATTGGTGACAACCAAAAAAGCCAACAAAAAGGGATATTTTGAAAATAATTGAAAGGATTGTTGTTATCTAAGTGATTGGTATTGATAAGATTGTAAGCCTAAATTTAAAAAATCTATTAAAAAGTGATTGGTACTACAAATTGCCTATAGAAAATAAAATTAGCAACATGTTTCTTTAATACAGTTGAATTAACCTAATCGGCAAAAATTCGTAGGCACTTAGCGGGCCTAATCAAATGATATTAATTACTTACCTAATCTTTTGTTTTCACAACCTTTGATAAACTTTGATACCCTTGAACAGTTGAGGAATCTAATGCAAACTTTTAAAAGATTATAAAAATTAAACGCCACAGTAAAAACAAATGTGAAGTTTGCGACAAGATCATTAGTGTAAGAATTTCATCAGGCGCTACACAACACCGCTTCTGAACGTTTCCAACTTTCCACTCTATTTACTATGCAATCGACAGTATGATATCTACTGACGGTAATTGATATTTGAAAGTTTTCAGACGAAGGAAGAAAGTTCCTAAAAAGATCTGACAATTAGGAAACCGACCCCAAAATTTGGACGAAAAGATGGACGGATTATAAAACATATCTACACCTTTTTATAGTATTAAATGTTAGTTTTTAAGAAGGAAAGTAGTGTGTGAATAGACCTGAAAATAAACTGAAGTAGCATTCACAATTCTAACTACATTATTGCCATCTATCGAGTCTCACTAACACTACCAAAACAAAACTTGCTTTATCAGCTAATGCAGTGTTATAAACAATGCTAATTAACTTACCTTTATACGGTATCTAGATAACAAATCTACAAGATTATCAGTGATCGTTATCAGTAACGTCACTATATTCTGGCGAATGGTGACACAAAGGTTACGTGACGCGGTTTCCAACTATGCTATCATTATTATGGAGCTTGATTATATAAGACATATGAAAATTAGACCACCTATACCTACACAGAAAGACAGATAACAAGGAACAAAAAGTCCTTTTCAACAGAGCTTTTCGAAACAGGAATGGCCACAGGCCCTGTATTTGTGGACCTGACAGCTGCCTACGATACAGTCAACCTCAAACGGTTGTTGTGGAAGGTAGAGACATTGATCAGCGATTAAAATTTTGTCGGAGTTCTTCGAGAACTTCTCACCGTCGGTTTCAGGTCCAGATTCTCTCGAAAAAAATCGTTGGAGAGCGCAGAAAAACGGCCTACCTCAATTGAGGTAGTGTCCTGGCACCGCTCCATTTTAATATCTACACCAACTGCCAACCAACCAGCCCGAACAAGTTCCGCTTCCTTTATGCAGGCTACCTTGACCCTCACGTCCTAACCCACCACCTTCGAGGAAGTTGAGGTCTACTTGGCAAAAGCTCCTGGTGACTTAGCCACGTATTACTTCGCTAACTCACTCAAGCCCAATCCGAACAAAACCCAGTCTTGCATATTTCTTCTCCGCAATAGAGAGGCCCGCCGCTAACTTACCATTGTTTGGGATGGGGTGTTCATCGAGCACAGCAACTCCCCTAAATATCTTGGTGTTAGTCTGGACAGGTCTTTAACATTCAAAAAAAAACTGCAAGAACATCAAGCAGAAGGTGCACACTCGCAGTCTTCTTCAGCGACTAGTTCCATCGAAGTGGGGTGCTTCGCCTGACGATGTGAGGACTACTGGACTGGAGTTATTCTTTTTGCGGGTTAATTCGCGTGCTCCGTGTGGAGTCGTTCTGTTCATGCAAAGTTAGTAGACAGCTTTGAATGAAACGTATCATCACTGGCTGGACCCCGGTACAAATGCTGTATCCACTAGTAGGAATAGTGCCACCAGTAGTTCTCAGAGTTTAGTGCACTCATACAAGGGATCACCCACTGCAGATTTAATTTGATCAGTCAATCGTATCTCATGGGTGAGCGTCCGCGTGGTCTAGAGCCCTCCACTCTTCCTGCATGACAAGGCGCTCTTTAGAGTCACCCTCACGCCTCGAGACGTGTCCGAAGTATTTCAGGATGCGCGTGTGGACCAGATCAGATGCCTGACGCTTTTTGATGTTGTATGGAGGTGTTGGTGTGAAACTCGATAGTAATGTAGTCTAAGTTAGTCAATCCATATTTTATCCATTAAATATTATTTTTTTCCTTTCTGTTATCTCTAGATCTACAAATACATTTCAACATCTACATCAGTAGATAGCCTATTTTTTCAGTATTATTCAGTCTAATTGATGCTTCTAAACATCAACCTTTATATGACACAAATGCACAAAATTATTCATATAGATGTCATAAATAGATAGTAATTACAATGAAATTAAATTCAAGTCAATGATAATTAGGCATTTATCACCAAAGGACCAAAAACCTAATCAAGCAGGTATAACGAACGATAAAATACCATGTTCTGCTAATTTGCCCGAGTGTACATACTAAAACAAAGATAATAGCAGCTAACTAATCGTCGGCACTATCTGATAACAGCATCAGTATGGCTACACCTTCCGGAGCAAACGCCGACTTTTCAGTTCAAAAAGTACCAGTAATGAGTTAGTTCTGAAGTGGTACCAAAAGTGTAAAATTTTGTGACTCGGTGAATTTTTTTGTGCTTTTTTTCATTGGAAGTTCTTTATAAGGTAACGTTTTGTGAAAGTGTGAACGTGTGTTTAGTCATGTAATGTTGATCAATTATTTTGTGGAATTAGATTATCTAGATGATAGGTTACAGAGGTATGCGTACACAACACATAGCGCTTTACTAGTGATAATGTTTGAGATGCTTGACCTACTATGTCGGCTTATCATAAGAAAAAAGAGTATCAATATGTAATGCTGAGTAAACAAAGCACTGGTCTTAAAAAAACCGGCCAAGTGCGAGTCGTACTCGCACACGAAGTGTTCCGTACCACAAGGCATAAAACCCCTTTAATTAACCCCTTTAACTTTAATTTATTTTTATTCTGTGAAAATTTCAACTCTCTAGGTATCACGGTTCATGAGATAAGGCCTGGTGACAGACAGACAGACGGACAGTGGAGTCTTAGTAATAGGGTCCCGTTTTTACCCTTTGGGTACGGAACTCTAAAAATAAAAACCTATTTTTACAAATATTCTGTAGAAAATGTAAATGCAGATGAACAATTGAATGTCTTGGGAGAAAACTTGGTCTTACCTTAAGGTGTGATTATTTTTTGTTTTTGTTAGCGTGCTCTGTCTCCGCCATTCAGGAAACTACGCGTCCTTTATACATATTCTTGTCATATTTTAAGATTTTTTTTCTACGTAAACATAACCTACCACGTGTCATTTGAAACAGATTTGGCTTGATGGCAGAACTTAAAAATATAATTTAATCAAGCAAGCTAGCTACTTAGCCCAGTGGTAGGTTCGAAAATAAATAAGCGCTCTACTTTGTGTAAATTATTTCATCACCACTGCTCTCAAAATGGTGAAGGAACACACCGTGAGGAAACCGGCATGTCCTAGAACCAAAAATTCGAACACATGTGACATCTACCAACCCGCATTGGCCCACTCCCTCAAACAGTCCTGTGTTGTGTCCCAGCAGTGGAAACATAGGCTGATTATTATTTAAGCAAGGTAACAGAGTTGATTACTCAGTTACATTCACTCTCAACTGGTGCTTAGGCCTATGTCCAGCAGTGGACGTCTTTCGGCTGAAATGATGATGATTCTACTCTACGTACCTTTTACTATTGTCACTCGTGGAGGTCTTTGTCTACCGGTTAACAGCATATCCGTGATGGACCTCTCCGGGCAAAGCCACTTCACAAACAACAGCATGCGTACTCCACAGGCAAATCAACAGAATCTGCGCTACACAGCGTGGTATCCAAAATTGAATGCGCAGTGGATCACAAATGCTCAGCACTGGCAGCCTTCATAGACATCGAGGGCGCCTTTGACAAAACCACTTTCAACAGCATCAGTACGGCCCTAGACAGATACAATATAGACCCGTCTCTGAGCGGCTGGATCACCAACATGCTCAAACGAAGGGCAGTACAAGTGACCGTAAACGACACCACGAGGGCCATAGTGGCGAAGGGCCGCCCGCAAGGGGGCGTCCTGTCGCCGCTTCTATGGAACCTGGTCGTAGACAGTCTAATAAAAATAAAAACTCAACGACAGAGGTTACTACACTGTAGGATACGCCGACGACATAACCATAATAATAAATGGCACCCACGAAAACACCCTGCGCAATCTAATGCGCCAGGCCCTGAAAATAGTGGAAAACTGGTGTGGTAAACACCAACTATCAGTGAACCCCACAAAAACTGAACTGGTTCTCTTCACAAAAAAGAGGAAACTGGCGACACTACAATTACCACGTTTCTTTGGTACAATCCTAAGCCTATCAACTGAAACCAAATACCTGGGCATCTTTTTGGACAAACAGCTGAACTGGGCAAAACACACTAGCTATATTACCACGAAAGCCAGCATATCCCTGTGGCAATGCAAGCGAATGCTTGGCAAGAATTGGGGAATCAGCCCCAGGGTCACTCACTGGCTATACACCACAGTCATCCGACCAATCATTACATACGGCTCACTAGTCTGGTGGCCCAGAACAGACCTGAGCACAGCCCAAAAAGACCTAGAAAAACTGCAGCGGTTCGCGTGTGTGGCGATCACTGGCTGTATGAGAACCACACCCACTGCTGCCCTACAGGCTATGCTTGGACTGCCGCCTCTACACCTCATAGTGAGAGAAGAGGCGACCCTGGCTGCCTTCAGGCTTTCTACATCAGGGACCCTGAGCAAAGACTCTAGGGTCAAACACATACGGTTAAAAGAAGATGCGATCAAACGGCAGCCAATGATGGCATCACCCTGCGACAAAGCCCCGAAACAATACTGCTTTCAAAAGCATTACAACATAGTGCTTGAAGAGGAGCGATGCGACCACTCAGGCCCGAAAGAACTGAGAATTTACACCGATGGCTCAAAGACCGACTGCGGAACTGGAGTCGGAGTCTTCTCACACGACCTCAACATAAAAATATCCAAACCGCTGGGAATGCTCAACACGGTTTACCAAGCTGAGTGTGTGGGCATAATGCAAGCGGCTTACGCTATCGCGGCCAGGAGGGTCACGAACACCCATGTTCGCATACTCTCGGATAGCGCCTCAGTCCTGCAATCCTTAGACAAAAAATGCATTACATCGAATCTAATACTAGAATGTCACAATGCGCTCGAGAGGGTAACAGCATCGAACTGCAATACAGTGACACTACAATGGATAAAAGGACACAGTGGATCGCTAGGCAACGACGCAGCTGACGAGCTGGCCAGACGGGCTTCCAGTATGTCAGTCTGTGGACCGGAACCTATCGTGCCCATCCCCTTCAACCAACTACGCAGGTGGCTACAGGAGCACACCCATACACAAGCAGAAAGCTGGTGGACGTCGTCACCAGGCTGCAGGCAGTCCAAAGAAGCCATGCCGTCATTGAATGGCAGGCTAACCAGGCGCCTACTACGACTGGACAGGAAAGGCTTGCGCCTGGTGACGGGGACCATCACGGGACACTGCTCATTAAATAAACACTTTTACACATTAGGCATAACGGACAGTCCTCTGTGCAGAGCATGCATGGAGGCTGATGAAACCTTTGCGCATGTGCTCTTTGAGTGCACAGGCGTCACCCAGATAAGGTCAGAAACCCTCGGGACACCCAGATCGTACACAGATGTTCTCAACAGACCAGGAGAGTTGATCAGCTTCTGGAGGGAGGTGGGCTGGTTGGAATAACTACCGACGGCCGTCATGGCCCACGCACAATGGTCCACTGAAGGACTAAGTGCGGAAACCAAACCCCTTAACATAGAACATAGAACCGGTTAACAGCTAATTACGAAACGGCGGCGGTTGATGATACTATTTAAATTCTTAACGCCACCGGTTAGAAATTAATACTTGGACCAGTTATGATAATAATATTCTGGAAGCCGAGGTAAAGGATTTGGTATTGTATAGAATCAAGTTCTTCTAACTGAACACACAGCTGTGCTGGTGGGGAGGTTGTTGCGCCACTTCTTCTTCCCAGCTAAAGTTCTAGGAAGTGGTGAATACCAGTGGCGAAGGTTCCATACAACTCGATTCCTACCGGCTTCCCTTTGAAAAATGGCACAATCAGTATTCTATAGACAAATAATATAATCATATTAAAGGTATCTAATCCGGCTTACCTCTTACAAAAATTGACCATTCGCTACTGGGCGTTTTGGGGCGACGGGGTCGTGTAGTTTTGATGTATAAAAAGTGCAGATTCTCAGCCTGTGTTGAACAAATTAGGTACTTGATTTTGCTCATACACCCTGGAAATCATCATCAATCATCATCTAGGTCGCATTGTGCAAAAGTAAGTACCTATTCAGTTATGTTTGTTAGCAGAATGCGTATGCCATTACCTTTTATCTCAATTCTATGACTAAATCTTATCATCACTATAGATAAGAATACTTCGAAACAATATTAGTTGGAATTTCTAAGAGAACATCATTAATTTAATGAAAATCTCGGAAAATGGTTCGTATCAGTTTGTTAAGTTTAAATTGTACAGTCAACAAAAGAGATAAGTGTGCAGGATCGTCGGATATAGTTGAAGTTTAGTAAGAAACCGATGCAACGGATGTTGTCGACTGAAATTTAATTTGATATAAGTATGAGCTGTTTGTTTCCTATTAATAAAAAAAAAATCCTGCAGACGTATCTCTTTCGTTGACTGTACATAAATGATAAATGTTTTATTTTCTGTAAGTAGGTTTGTACAAATGCTTTTACACGTAAATTATATTTTTTAAAACTAGATGAGGTCCGCGTTTCCTATCTGACTATTCTGAGAAGAAAGGCGGAAACAAACTCAGAGGTCACAGTCTCATTTAAAGTCCAGACAAAATCTGGGTCAGATCGTGTGAAGACCATGTAGATTGGTGTCTGAAATGGTTTTTTGAGGAAAGAACCACACAGATTGAGCGGACCTTTCCAATCAGTGCACGCATACATGCATGCTGCAGTAGGTAGCCCCCTTTAACGAAAATTGGGATGGTTTATATCCTTTCCAGTTCAGATTAGATTTTTCCTTACATAGATAATTTACGGACCGTTATAGGTTAAAATTACGACTCTTGTATCTTTATAATAATTAAGCAAAGACCTCTAGCTTTGCATAGTAGACCTTCCCATGTGAGGTAGCTGGTAGGTAGAATTAGCTTGCGATATGCCTAGCTTGGCAATAAAAAATGCTACCATATTGGTAAGAAAAAGATTCGTTTCTTTTTATTCATATCCACAACACAACGACAATGTAGCATGGAGAACCCTTCTAAATAGTAAAGTGCATCAAGTAACAATCACATCACACTAATATTATAAAGGCGAAGGTTTGTGAGTGTGTGTGTTTATATGTTACCTGTTACTTCTTCACGCTCAAACGGCTAAACGGATTTGGATGAAATTTGGCACACAGATAGTTTATAACCAGGATTAACACATAGGATTTATCCCGATATTCCCACTGGATGGATACTTATGCGGGTGAAACCGCGGGGCGCAGCTAGTAATTTTGTAAAGGCGAAAGTTCGTGAGTGTGTTTGTATGTTTGTTACTTCTTCACGTACAAACGGTTGTACCAATTTTGATAAAATTTGGTATGGAGGTAGCTGACACCCTGGATTAACATTAGGTTACTTATTATCCCGATATTCCCACGGGATCGAGACTTATGCGAGTGAAAACGCGGGGCGCTGCTAGTTTTTTTATAAAATAAATAAATAAAAGATAAACGAATCGATTCATTTGTTACACCACACATTAGAGATTACGCTTGTTTATCTTTATCTCAATTTGAAAAGCCATTGGGTTGGGTGCAACTAAGGAAAATATAGTAAACTAGCAGTGCCCCGCGGTTTCACCCGCATAAGTGTCGATCCGTGAGAGTATCCGGATAAAAACTATCCTATGTCCTTCCCCGAGATGCTGAAAATTTTTATCGAAATCCGTTCAGACAGCCAGAGTTACTTTCGAATTTATAATATTAAGATTTTTTTTTTTTTTTTTTAAGTACCTATTCATTATAAGTATGTAATAAGGATGGTCGTGCAGCGTTACCTGGGCAGCAGCCAGTAAGCCGTACTATCAATCGCTGATCAGCGAATCTTTTTACCTAGGCAAGAACTACACGTCCACCAACCCACACTGAGCCCGCGTGGTGGATTACGGCCCACTCCCTCTCACAGAGAGGAGGCCTGTGTCCCAGCAGTGGGAACATTATAGGCTGATTATGCAAGAACTACAGTAGAAGAAGCACAGCGATTATCTTTTAAGTCTAGACCAAAACTCATACTCTCCTTACATCTATAGACAGTTTGTATGACGTCTAAGATAAACAATATTCTTCCTACAGTCAAGTGTCTCGGTGAAACAAGTTAAAAAGATCTTCCGATTATTTTTTTATCTTATCACAGGGACCTTATTTATCTGTTGTTTAGTTACGCGGTGTGCGCGGGCGCAGTGTCACGTTAACATTCTCCTGTTAAGAAAATGTGTGGAGAAGTGTAAAGGATTTTTGGGGTGAGTTTGGGCGGGGGTGAACTAGTAAGAGGGGGTGAAAGGGGTGAGATGTTTCATGATTTTTTTTTGTGAGAGTTAGGAATATGGTTATGTGTAATTCTTAGTGTAACGTTAGCTCAATTGTCAGACCGTTTTAATAAAAATGTACAGGAGTTACCCTGGAAAATGTATAGATTATCCCATGGAATAACGTTTTTTGACTAACAGAGCATTTTTCGGATTTATGTGTAGAAGATTTAGGCCTAATAAACGCATTGGGTAAAGTGGAGATCTTTTCTCTCTCTTCTCTTGTTGAAGTCCAACGGTTTACTCAAAAAAAAAAAATTATACAATCTTACACTATCCTTACAGGTTCACACATGTTCAAAATGTCGACGAAGGCTGGGCTAGTGGTGAACCAACCCCATAATGAGTATTTTACGATTTGTTGTTATAGATAACCACGTACATGTGATATTGAGTCCATGATTATAAATACAGCTGAATGTAGAGTCCCATGAATCTTGACACAAACTTAGTAAAACACTCGAAAAGGGAACTACATATATGTAGGTAGGTACTTATTATAGGTAGACAGTTCATATTTTGTGTGCTTACAAGGGGCATCTTTAAAGTAAGGCCAAATTGTGCTAGATTTTACTTTTCAATACTTTAAAAATGGCTTACGCCGTACGGCATTTCATACAAACTTTCAAGCCCTTGTTTTTTGAAATGTATGAACTGATTTTAATGAAACTTCATACGCATAAGCAGGATAAAGGTCTAAAAAGTTACTTAAGAACATTTTCGAAAAATAGTGTTACAGTCAAATTAGACCGATTTTAAATTTTCCATAGAAACAGAGAATTCCTGTTATCTTTTTAGGGTTCCGTACCCAAAGGGTAAAAACGGGACCCTATTACTAAGACTTCGCTGTCTGTCCGTCCGTCCTTCTGTATGTCACCAGGCTGTATCTCAAGAACCGCGATAGCTAGACAGATGAAATTTTCACAAATTATGTATTTCTGTTGTCGCTATAACAACAAATACTAAAAGCAAAATAAAATAAATATTTAAGGGGGGCTCCCATACAACAATTTTTTGGCGTTGTTGCCTTGTGGTACGGAACCCTTCGTGTGCGAGTCCTACTCGCACTTGGCCAGTTTTTTTTAAATCATTTCATCTCGGAAATGTGTGATTTGTGGAATGTGTGTCTCTGATAGAGATATCTACGAATAGTTTTGAACTAAAGGACGAGATAAATAAAATCCTGCATTGATGCAGTTAAGACATGGTAAATAGATGTTGCAGGGAGCAGTGGTGACACTGGTGACCGAGTGATATCGGCCCCGACTTACGAATTGTAGTTCGCGAGTTCGAACCCAAATCGGCAGGCTTTGTGTATATAATTTAATCACCACTGCTCTCAAAACGGTGGATGAAAACATTATGAGGAAACCGGCATGTCCTAGACCAGAAATTCGAAGGCATGCCACATCTACCAACCCGCACTGGGCACACGTGGTGGATTACGGCCCACTTCCTCTCACACAGAGGAGGCCTGTGTCCTAGCAGTGGGAACATTATGGGCTGATTATGCGAAACAAATGTTGAGTAACATTGTTGCACATCCTGTTCGCTTGCTTGCAACACGGACTGTTGCAGTGTTGCTGTAAGCAGGAGACAATGATGAAAACCAATACATATGGCCCGCTTGAACCAGTTTCACCATTTCTATTACCACCACTACCATTCACCATTGCCGAAAAAAACACGTTTGTTGTGTGGGAGCCCCCCTTAAATATTTATTTTATTCTGTTTATAGTATTTGTTGTTAAAGCGGCAACAGAAATACATCGTCTGTGAAAATTTCAACTGTCTAGCTATCACGGTTCCTGAGATACAGCCTGGTGACAGACGGACAATGGAGTCTTAGTAATAGGGTCCCGTTTTTACCCTTTGGGTGCGGAACCCTAAAAAAAACAACGGTGAAACATTTCACTATAATTAGAGTATCATAGTGCTAAGTACATAACGCCGTTCCACAATTCAATATCCTGATAGCACTTCACATACAACATAACAAATAACTTCAATGTTATGTAGGTAATGCAAAATTCTTGTATGTCTCATTCTGATTGTAACTCTGAAACGGCTGTATCGATTTATTTGTTTTAAATGTAGGTAGTACGAACATATTTATGGGTTATTTATTTCAGTTTTTCATTAATCACAACACAACACACACACAACAATGTCGCAACATTTTATTTGATTTTGTTAATTTATTTTAACGGACACGCATATCTCTATGTGTTTGTTATTCCAGCGTATGGCACTCGTGGGTTGCAGCTGAAAATCAGCGTCAGGTGGTACACCTTGTGTTGTCATCTGACATTATGCTGAGCTGAGGCCCTTTTGGCATTATAATCTTTGTTTTCTGTTTTTATAGTTTTAAGGTGTACTTATTTTGATGTAATGCCAATAAACGCATTTTCTTTCTTTCTTTCTTTTATTTTCATGAGTATTTGGTGCGTAACGAGATAGAGTATAGCCCTAAATTCGACGTTAGATAGATTAATGTGTTTTTGAACGAGCAGGTTCCTGGGTTCATTAGTAAAGTGTCATACATTCAATACCACACTTATTATTACGTGTATTATTGACGTGTAAAAGTGTTTGTACAAACCTACTTACAGAAATAAAAATCATTTAATCATCATTTAATCATTGAAACAAATTGACTTGGTCACAGTATTTGTTTCGTAGTATTTTTTAAGGCTGGTTTTCGTAGCTCAGGCCATGTCCTGATATCTAGTCCTCTTGTATTAGACCATACAAACCAATAGAGCTATTTCATTAAAAACCGGCCAAGTGCGAGTTGGACTCGCACACGAAGGGTTGCGTACCACAAGGTATAAAACGCCGAAAACAACGTTTCTTTTATACCTGTTTAAATTTTAACTTTATTTTATTTTTATTATTTGTTGTTATAGCGGCAACAGAAATACATCATCTGTGAAAATTTCAACTGTCTAGCTATCATGGATTATGAGATACAGCCTGGTGACAGACAGACGGACAGTGGAGTCTTACTAATAGAGTCCCGTTTTTGCCCTTTGGGTACGGAACCCTAAAAAAGCTCTTTTAGATATACAGGTTGGCAAGGCGACGTTCCCGCCACCCTGTGTAGTTTAACGCTGGTGACGAAATCATTTGAGAATGATTGCAAAAATTGCCTTGTGGAGCTAAATTTGAATAATGTTTTGCAAACTGAAATGAAATGGAATATTTAGGTACCATGTAACTGAAAAAGAACGTCTTCTCCTTTAGTGTCTCATGAGCTATACGATATTTTAGCCCAAGGGGTTCATAGCGTGGCTAACTGCCCAGGATACACCGGACACTAAAGTATTGTCATTGTTGAAGGTGCAAAATCCCCAAAAGGTGAACGTGAAAAAGTACTGAAATAAAAACATAAAAAACTAATCCGTCTTTGAAATCTGTACAGTCATTTCCTACCGTTAAGAGATTAGAGTTTTTCTTTCATTGCTGATAATCAGTAACTGGCTATCAGAATTGTGAAACGCTCTGGAACGTAAGGTTACCGCGAGTTAACCGCGAGATAAGATGGCAGATTATATGAACGAAGATTACGCAGTTACACTATCTGTTTGTCTTACACATTGCTGCTTAGTACCTACGGGACTGGGATAGGCAGAGATAGTTGGGAAACTCAGCCAGTGTTGCCTCATGATGGAAAGAATTGATTGAAAAAGCAACACTGGAGTCAGTTTGGACCCTCGGGACATGCAGCTCTACCAGCCTGTATAATTTCTCTATAGTTATAAGTCTTCAGAATGATGAAAGCTTATATCTAAACACACACACCAACTATCTTTTCGAGATGTTGGGCTTCTAGTTGGAGGCGAGGGGAGGCGTGATCAGCTCACGGTAGCCTGTAAGACCTTACAGGGACGTATCGACTGCCCAGAGCTCCATGGTCTTTTCTGCAGACTATTTGTGCCCGAGAAATACATTGGACGCCGTCAGAGCCGTCACAATCTGTTTGCGCTACTGTCACCCAAAACGGAAGCCAGAACCGAATCCCCAGTCTGTCGTAATATAAAAAACCGGCCAAGTGCGAGTCGGACTCGCACACAAAGGGTTACGTACCACAAGGCATAAAATGCCGAAAAAAACGTTATGAAAAATTATGCATATACAGGGTTATTTGTAAAACACCAGCAACCTCTTAAGAGGTCATTGTACTCATCATTATGAACAACTTTTACTATGGGACCAAACCTGAAATCGCGAAAAAAAAATCAGCTGTTCCCTACATTTATGTTCTTATAACTCGTCAAAATGTAGGGAACAGCTGATTTTTTTTTCGCGATTTCAGGTTTGGTCCCATAGTAAAAGTTGTTCATAATGATGAGTACAATGACCTCTTAAGAGGTTGCTGGTGTTTTACAAATAACCCTGTATATGTCTGGTGTTCTGTGAGATAATGTATGCAAGGGAGTCCACTGTTCTGTATTATTTTAAATTAAATTTTAAACAACACAATTATTGTCAATGTAATATTAATAATTTCTATGTTAATTAATTTAATTGGTATTGTAACGTTTTAATCCATGCTAATATTATAAATTCGACAGTAACTCTGTCTTTCTGTATGTTACATTTTCACGTCTAAACCACTGCACGGATTTCGATAAAATTTGGCAGAGAGATAAATTGCATCCCAGGGAAGGACATAGGATAATGGATAACGGGGAAGGATAGGAGTTTTTATCCCGATATTCCCACGGGATCGACACTTATGCGGGAGAAACCGCGGGGCGCTAGTTAACTATAAATAAATGAATACTAACTGTTGGTAATGTTACTGAACCAAGAACGCTGATGAACGGCAGTTGATGTTATATATGACTGGCGACCAGCCTCTGTTCGCCAGGGTGCAGAGGTGACATGTTAAAACTGCGAGATTTTAGTGCTACCTATATCTGTGTGCTATTGGCGTAGGTAACTTTAAAACAAATTATTATCTAAGTTATCTAATATACCTACATAATAATGTAACATACACATAAACCGGAAATGTAAATGCTCTAAATGATGGTGTATAAAAATCCTCTGGTTAGTTTAGAAGATCTAATTATTGTTTCACTTACAGGCACGAAAAGCGACTTTGTTGTATACATGGGTATGTATACTTTGTAAGGACTAATAAACGTTGTATAGCGTCTGTATAGTTACACAACGCTTTGTCTTCTTCTTTCGGAAGTCAAATTACTGACGACTGAAAGAGAGAAATCTGAGTGTTCATCTTATATAATAGATACGTTTATTAGTAAGGGGGCTGCTATTATTTAGATTCAGTAGCCAATACAATTACCAAATAAATAAAAGTAGCTTATGGAAGAGTAAAACCTTCTTTCACACAAGCATGCAAAATGTAGAATCTCATTTTTTCTAAGCTCTTTCCCCGTCAGATTTGTAAAACAGCTGTTTGTAAAGTGTCATACGATTGTTCAAATTATCTCGCAAAAGTCTTCATATGTGCTCAAATGTCTGCATCGACTGTTCCTTGGTCGTCAGCTGATCGTGGTTCTGTTCCAGGTGTTCGGCGTGAGTCCAGATGTGGCAGAGGAGGTACACCCTGATCAATGGCTGAGGGGAAGTGGCGGAACATCTGCAAGATCGTTTGGAGGAAACGAGTGTTTGAACCTGAACGGTCAGACCCCGGGAATCTTAAGAGGTGAGGAGGATGTGCAGTGTTCCGCTTGAATATCATTTAGAAGTGGTTAAGTACTTAAAATTTGCATCTATGCAAACAATTATTTTTAGTACCAAGTTTAGTTGGTGGTGGAGTGCAGAAGACGAGTAGGCTGTGGACCCACCACAACCACCAGGATTTTTTTCTAACAACTTTTGGAATCGAAGAAAATAGTTTGTTTTCAATAACCCATAACAAGCTTAGCATTGCCTTGACAATTCCCCTGGGCTTGCAAGAGTGACATGGCTCCTTAGACAACCAGTTTACGGTATGGCCTGTTAGTTTTTGCCCATCCTTATTTTTAAAAGTTAAATAGGTACAGCTAGCTAGCTAGCTTTCATTGCTACTCCAAACCTACAGTACTCTCCTTTTTAACTTCTGAATTAACCACTAGTACTACTACTACTAGTTTTGTTTTTGCTGTAGTTTATTATAAGTCTCTTCAGCATGTATTCACAACTTTGTTTATCTATAACATCGGATCTTGTGTTTAAAATATCCCAATGCCCAATCCCCAGATGTCTGAACTGCTGGGACCTGACGTCGCTGGGCGTGGGCAGCACGCTGGGCATCGGCGTGTACGTGGTGGTGGGGGCGGTGGCGCTGAAGACGGCCGGGCCCTCCATCCTGCTGTCCTTCGTCATCGCTGCCGTCACGTCGCTGTTTGCAGGTAACAGTTAGCTTTACCTGTGGTCTAATTTTTGATAGGGTTTTTGTTGCACCACTTCTGCGGAGATCAAACACTAAGAATGGATGAATGATGGATGTTTCAGGGATTGGCGCCGATTCCCTTGTTCACAAACTAAACTAAATTTAAGTTCAGTGCATCTTTTTCTTTCTATTTCATTAAGAAAAGGACAGAAGATCGCGTTAGGCGGAGGCCTGGGTGTTGAGATTGATATGCAACTTGGTAGAGGGCGCCTATGCATTGGCATATCTAGGGCTTTTTCCAGGGGGGACCTGGCCTATAAACTTTTTTTTCACGTTGGGCAATCCTTACAAAAACCCTCCGGCTGGGATGAACGGAGGGTTATGTCGGACTCCTACCGACTAAAACCCCACTGTTCCTTCTACTACGTCGGGGGCCCGAGAGCCCCGAGAGATACTTGTACATTCGCCGCACCCTCGACTGATATCAGCCCGCCATGCCTAGCGGGCCCCATCCCCAAGTGCGGGCGACTCCACGACCGATCCTTTTCTTTTAGCACGTTTTTCAGTATTAAACATTCTGCTCCTAAAAGAGTTTCGCAATTTTTTTTTTTACTGTAATTACACGAGCGACTCCGTCAACGGCAGAGGAAACTGTACTGTAACTGGACGTGTGTCCCTTGTGTAATTACGGGATAACCTAGCAACTAGGGCACTATTTGAATATTATGGAATCATTGTGTAATCTTATTCGCATTGTAATCACTTCACATGGCTTTATTTGTGCCGCCACACCCAGCATTGATAACGCTTTATATCTTTTACTTAAAATGAAATATTATGCAGAAGATATATACAAGGATATTCTGCCAATTATAGTACTGATCAGTTAACTTTGGGTGTATCTTTATTTCTTTAAAATATTGCGAAGACTTTCTTCATAATTTCATTATTTCTTAAATCTGAACTGTATCTGATGATAGGAGTTTTGTATATTTTCATACAAACATCACTTCGGCTTCGTCATAACTTAGGAATTACTGTTATCAGATAATTATTATTATCGATTTGATTGTTTGAATATCGTAAATACAGATCGAATTCGTAGTATGCAGATATGAAATGTATATCCATTTACGTATAAAATAAATATTGTTGCCGTTGCCAATGCCAATTTACAGCGAGCCTCCAATGCTGATGCAGGATTCTCGTGCAATGTGTCATTAAATTCAAGGAATTTTTCATTAAATCTAAGCCGCTAGGTATATTGATAACAAACATTGTTTTGTTTATATGTTATCAGCTTGCAAACAGGACGATGCGACGCGTCTGTCCGCTGTTTAAAAGATAAAACAATTTTCTGGTACACTCATTCAACATTTTATTTGTTTTCCTATGTGATCATCCTCTAGCCATCAATATTATTAAAGTATGGATTCACCTCTTACTATAACAGTCTACTTATTGCAGGACAAAGACACTTCCTAATTGCATAGTGTTTGGTCCTCTAAGTATATCATTACATGTCACCAGTATCATGCCAGTAGGTTACATTTTTAGCAAGATGCATGTGTTCTAAACACTTATTTCCGTAAAACATGAAGATGGGTTGTCAAATTCAAAAATTTTATGGGCAGTTTTAGGGTCTTCAAAACCTTCGTAAATCAGCTATAATTATGGTTTCAGGACTATGTTACGCAGAACTCGGAGCCAGGGTCCCGCTGGCAGGGTCAGCCTTCATCTACACCTACGTTACCGTCGGTGAAATGGTCGGCTTCATGGTCGGGTGGAACAACATACTTGAGTTTATATTTGGTAAGTTGGATTGACGAGTGAGTTTTATTGGGGTAATAACAAATGCATGAAGAAGAATGTCATTGAAAATGAAGGAGAAGTTTCTTGTGATACTCTGGTGAGAATGAGATGAGAATAGTGTTCATCAGCTCCCCAATGATGACCGAGAATTAAGAGAATGTGGAACCGTACGAATTCCCAGTCTGTAACCTGCAGATATCTCGCTTGCGTTGCGAGGTCATTATACGGACAGTATTAACTTTTTGGGAAAGGACGTCTTCCAGCGGAGGTCTATGAGTGATAATATGAAATACCTATAATAAGTTAATACCAATGACATACATACGTAAATCTATCCTAAAATTCATTTTTCTAAATTTCAGGGTCAGCGAGCGTGGCGCGTGGTCTGAGCTCGTACATTGACGTGGTGGCGGACCACAGCATGTCCCGATGGTTCCAGGCGGCCATGCCCATCCCTGAACACTTCGGCATCTCCGCCTACTTCGACCTCTTCTCGTTTATTTTCGTTTTAGTCATGGGAAGTAAGTATCTGTTACCAAAATCTGTTTCTCTTTTTCCAAGGACAATTAGTTTAAGCCCCAGTAGTCACTTGTGCTTTGGGTTTTCTGGTGGTTAGTCGAAAATATAGAGACCAATGCTTAGCTATTTTAGTTAGTATGATACGAAATCTGGATATATTGGCTTGCTGAATTTTTGTCTGATAAGTCTGTTTTGTTTCTGTTAAACTGTTAAAGGATGCACAGTTACGTTCAACTTTAAATTGAAAACAGGAGCATATATCCTGCTACTACAATTGGCTCATGGTTTGTGTCCACAAAGATGCTCGACGAATTACAGAACCGTTTCAGCAACCGTCAATGTCGTCACCTGTTTATTTAGAATGTGCCTGACAATAGATGTTTATCTTTCGCAGTTATGCTGTCATTCGGCGTGCGTGAGTCTTCCGCAGTCAACAATGTGTTCTCGGCAATCAACGTTATGGTCATCATCTTCATTATCATCGCTGGAGCCTTTAAAGGTTAGTTCAGCTTACATATGTAATACTGCACTGGAACATTTGGTTTTCGTGTGACTTTTGAGACCGAATTTATTGTATTTATTGTTCTTTTATAGAATTAAGCGAAGAGATTTACGATTAGAAAAGGTTCCCGCGACCGTGACCGTTACCATTTGTAACATTTTGGTTTTCTTCTCGTGCTTTAATAGAGAATGATATAAACCAACTATCCTGGTTCGAATATCTCTAATCTGTATTAGATACAGGCATTTTTAACAAAAATTAAAAAGGTTTTTTTACAGTGTTTGGATACATACACTATTTTATAAGTTAGTGGAACTTATCATGTGTAAAATAGCCCCTCAATGTAGTTTAAAACAGCATCACAATAGTTGGATATGTTATTTGTACATTTCCAGTGAACCCCGACAACTGGAGCATACCCCCAGAACAGGTGCCCCCTGGCTATGGAGTCGGGGGGTTCTTCCCGTACGGCGCGTGGGGCATGCTCAAGGGCGCTGCCATCTGCTTCTATGGCTTCGTCGGCTTTGACGTCATCAACGCCTCAGGAGAAGAAGTGAGTTATTACTAAGGAAGTTTTCAATGAAAACTTTTGGAAAGTTGATTGGCTGCCGAAAACTCCAGTTACCATGACAGATTCATGGGGCTATTGCCGTAGAACAAGAGATAGTGTTCAAATATATAATAGGTAGGTACATAATTAGTTATGGAAATTCATAATTAACCCGTCAAACGATCGCCTACTAGAAGCCGTTTGCATGTAAGCGGTCAACGTTTTCACGATTATAATGTATTTATTGTCGTTTCAAGTGTATTTTTCTTATGAACAATCGCTAGTACATGCAACATTTTTCGGATTAATTAAAGAACCTAGAGATTTGAGAACTTTGTCATGAAAGATGGTGTTTATTTAATAATGGTAAAAAATCATGCCACGTTACAGTCGTCAATAATAAATAATAGGTACTTACGTAACTATTCAATTGATATGCTGTTTAATAATTTATCCTATCTGGTTAAAATTTTCTGCCTGCTTGCCTTGGAGGTTGGCCGAGCATCTGCCCCAGGTGTGGTAATGTTGAGAAATGTTTCAATAGTTATAGAACAGTGTTTCCAATATTTCAGGTCAAAAACCCGAGGAAGACGATCCCCATAGCGATCCTGTTGTGTCTGTGCATAGTGTTCGCTGTGTATGCTGGCGTGAGCATCGTCGTCACTATGATGGTCCCGTATTACGAGTTGGTGAGTTATTATTTAATTTTGCTTGAAATACCTGAGAACTGGAGTTGCATTAAAAAGTCCTTCCACCCTGGCTTTCGGCTCTGTATAGCTAGCTTTCACTTTCTTACAACTTACTTACTCCTGGACAATAATTTAAAAGTGTCTGAATGGTTTAATTAAAAATTCATACATGCTTCGACTTTGTTACTTACCTTTGATCCCATTTCTCAAAAAGTAATGCGGATTTATGTGCCCGGCCCGAATTCGTCGATCTGTTTTGTACAAAGAAGAAAACTATGTCTAACTGCGTGGACCACAAAAGGCAGTATTGATAACAATGATTCATTCCAGGTAGCTGTTGCCTCAATGTCAACGGCGTTCAGTCAAGTGGGATGGGAGTGGGCGCGGTGGGTAGTCACCGTTGGAGCCGTGTTCGGTATTTCCACCAGGTAAGCTCAAAGCCATGGCTCAAAAGGGCGGCAGCCAATATCGCCAGCGTTGTAGCTTGCAGCCTCAGCAGTGGGTGGGCCACTGCTGAGGCTGCAAGGCTACAAGGCTGCCAAAGATGACAAATATATAATATAGTTTTTGAATTTTGTGCATTAATTATTTGAAACGCATGAGACACGGTTTACCTACCAATCAACGAAAGTATTATAAATCTCTGAAAGTATTGATCCGATTACAAAATTATTTCACGATGGAAAGCTTCACTATTATATTGCCCAGGATATGTTTAATAGTATAGTTGTCTTCCAAGCGGATTTATGTCGCGGGTAGAAGCTAGTGTGTTATATAGTTAGTTAAATTTTATGCAGTAAAATCTAACATCACCATTTAAATGACCGTGTCTACTATCTCTGGACCAATGAATAAGGTGCCTCAAGGATCTTTTGACGCCTCAATGACATTGACAGGGGGGCGTTGTTGGTAAACATTTTGTAAAATTGTCACAGAAATTGTATTGTAAAAAAAGATGGCGGCATTAGTTCCGATTTTGGTCACGCGTCAAAAGGTTCTTGTACAGCTCTGCCTTATTATTGACACTGTAATTTCTTTTTTCAGTTTATTCGGAGCTCTGTTTCCCTTGCCCCGGTTGCTGTACTCCATGGCGAAAGATGGACTGTTCATACATTGGTTCTCTAAACTCAGCGCCACTAGGCAGTCGCCCATCGTCGCCACTGTTGTACCTACTGCTGTTATTGGTAAGTAGATAGTTCTAAGCAGGTAGGAATATAGTAATCTATATGTGAGTTCGGCCTACTGCCACCGTATTATACAAATACATGAAGTGCCAGAAGATTGACTTTCTGATAAAGTTGCAAATGCAACAATCGACTTTGAGTAAGCTACTTTGTACAGTAGAAAACACTTTCAACTAATTTGCTTATAATAAGAGACCACGGAAGGATCTGACGTCGCGACCGTATACTGGAAGACGTATAGCGTTGCAAGGCCTCCCACAAGGTGAACCGATGATCTGGTGAAGGCCGCAGGAAACCGCTAGATGCGAGAAGCACAGAACCGGTCGAAGTGGCGGTGCTTGGTGGAGGCCTGTGTCCAGCAGTGGATGACATTCGGCTGAAATGATGATGGTGATGATAAAGCAACCGCGCAGACTATGAATTACGATCAACGTTTTGATTGGCTCTTGATGCTGTAAGAGCCAATGCAAATGAAGAATGTGATTGGCATTCATGCAGCCTTGACCGCGCAATTACGAGTATAATTAGTAGCATTAAAACACCATATATTAAAATAAGCTGCAACAGACGAACTGACGCCAATGTCTACATCTGCATATAGGAGTAGACAAGATTGGTCACGTAGTGTTATTTCGGAAAGGATTTATGAAGGGCGTGATTTCTTCTTGTCAAAATATTTTAGAGCAAGTTCAAAAGTAGACAAATTATTGTTGGCTTAAGACCAAAATAATGCCAAAATAAAGTGAAATTATAACTTTATCAATGTCTGTTTATTTTCTGCTACTGTTGGAAAAGGCTACTTTTCTATCACTAGGTAGATGAGTATATTCCATTATCAGCTTGTAGAGCATGGAAAATTGGGTTTCTCGAAAATCATTCCCGACTTCTATGTTATAGTCAATGTCCAGTCATTCTAGAAGCAGATGGATATCTTCTTTTATAGTGAAGCCTTCTAATATCGACAACCTTTTGATCGTGTAACAGCAAAAATATTTATTTACCATGTTTCCAGCACTGCTGGCCGCCTTCCTAGACCTGGAGCAGCTGGTTCTGATGATGTGCATCGGAACACTGTGCTCCTACACTATCGTCGCAACGTGTGTTGTGTTGCTCAGGTAGGTGTTCTCACGCAACAGCGGCGAAACCAAAAGGAGGGTGATGTCTTTAACAAAGACATGATTAGTCTTTTTTTTGGTGTGAACTTTCCTAAATTACCTCTCGACTATCCTTTAAGGTTATAAGTAAAATATTAGTGCTATTAATTGTATATAATTATTTTTTAATTTATAATTAAATTATCCCATGACATAGGGTTTGTAGAGCTATGATGCGTAGGTAATTTCTGAGATATCGTAGTTTTAGTAAACGCGAAGAAATTACACGATTTCGGCCGGGAGCGCCGGGACAGCTGCGCGTATCGGCGCGAAAGAGACGAGAGAAAAGAAAAGAAATAATAGTGGTCATAGTGATGGCATTCTAAGGTCTTACGATATTACTTCCATAGAAGTTTGATCCAGTAAATATTTCACACCTCCACACATTATAAAACAAAGGAATCGCACGTGGCACTATTTTTAGGTGTTAATTTGGCGACTCTCTCGATGTCATGACTCCTATTTTAGTCTAGTTCATCAGAATCATAAAGTATACTTACAATGTTACAATTAACACTTTCATCTTTGAGTGTGTTAATGAACAGCTGGAACTTCAAGACAAAAGAGTTAATTATACTTAGATGACATACCATTTCCCTAAAATAATATTCTTCCACCTCTGTATGTAGCTCATAGAATGTTCGTTCAGAAGATGAGCAGCTGTAACTATTCCCATGCATCACGTTTAAGTCCGGGGTATTTAACCGCGGGGCTTTAAGGGCCATGCCCAAAACCCAGCTGTCGTGCTCTCGATGGGTTATTCCGTTTATCCACCCCAACAAATCCACCCTAAGGTGGATACACGGAATCGCAAATCGTTTACGAATGACCCCAATATTTGTATTTCAGATACTGTTCGGAATACGAGTCAGAAACTTCGCCGAGTATAATGAAACAGCTCATCGGGCGAGGAGACAAAAAGGCTACAAGAACCACCTCTAGAATCGTCAACATAGCCATGTTTCTGTTCAGTACGTAACTATTTGTAACATGCCTCTTGGCCATATAATATCATCTTGGCTATATATATTTCTTTGGAATGCGCTTCCTCTAAACATCAGGATTCCAACCAGTCCAGTCGGTTATCTTTCAAAGTGAAGGCACGTGAACGTAATATCTGTAAAAAGTAGAAATATCCCAGCGCTGGTTTGCTGGATTCGTTATATTCTCTACCTATCGTTATTATTCTCCTGACAAAGTTTATTCTGTTTATAGTTTTAGGTATCTATGTATTAGTATTTATTGTTTTTACCCGACTGCGCCAGAAGGAGGGTTATGTTTTTTCGATTTATCTATCCCCTATGTTGCACCTGCCATGTTTTGTCTCTGCATCACCCTAAGGTTGACTGGTAGAAAATGCCTCAGGCATTAAGTCCACCGGTGTATAGTTTTTTTACTTGTGCATAAAGTTATAATAAATAAATATATTGAGACGGGGCGGTAAGGGTAGGTTCCTTAAGCGTTGTAGCTACAGGAAAACGTGCTTATGAGACTGTATTTAACTTTTGAGTAATTGCTAACTGCTTTCACGATGGGTAGATTTTTTACAGGTAGCTAGAAAAACGGAATTTCTTGAGTTTAATTTTTATGATGCCAATTGATGCAGTTTTTTCAGTTTGTTTGCAGTAAAAGACTCTTCTAGTCTCACTAAAGATGAGCCACAAATAAAAAATAAAAAAAACCGTTCATTTGACATTTTCCCAGTAACTTCCAATTCAAGATCCACCCAGCCTATCTCAGTCCGCTTTTCAACATAGGTACGCACATAGTCTTTATGCAATTATTTTAGGACAAACCTTATGTTCGATGAGAATTTTCATCGGCAAAACTGCCAAACCTCCAATTAGACTTTCCTAGTTTCTTTCTTTTCCATTTCATCTATTCTATTTTTCCTTGTAGAGGTATCTACAATGCCACATGAGAACAACGTGTCATACTGACGTCACGCAAGATCCTGCATTTCGCAAGCAGAGTTACAACTAGCATAGATACAACGGCCCGACATGAATCATCGGGCAGTTGCCCGCCAGACACAACACCGGTTTGGCCGGAGGATCCTCCCTTTTCTATAGAGTATGAGTGAACTTTACACCCTGTTCCTCATACCTCTATATCCTTTTCTTTGCCTTTAGGGGTTGAATTTTCAAAAATTCTTCCTTAATGCTCATTGCTTCATTATAAGAGCAACTCTTGTGCAAACTTCCAGACACAGCGTTTTAAGGCTCCCGCAGGCAGGCGCGACGCGACTCTAGTAGGAGAATTTCTATGAAAACTGAAGTTTTCATAGAAATTGTTCTACTGGAGCCACGTCGCGGTCTCGCGCACAGCCTTTAGTTAGGGTGTGCGTTGTCTAATAATGAATGAATGAATTTAAAGTATTTATATTCTTTTGTTTCAGTCTGCGTCTGTCTAACGATAGCTCTGGTGGTAGTCAACGCGTCTGAGCCTTTGATCCCTGCCCTCATTCTGCATGTGCTCGTTCTACTTATCGTCATTGTCATGGCCTTGCAACCCAGCACCCATGAGAACCTCGCATTTAGAGTAAGTTCTCTTCTTTATTATGTATTTTTTATTTAGCTTATTTTAATACTTGCACTTTTTTCTGTTGATTGTGGTGAAAAATATTAAGGTTAAACGAAAGACATATTCAAACCCACGATACTTCATGCTTATATGAAACTAATAAAGATATACCTACACAAAGAAAAACACTGATAAACAACAGAGAAAAAACTTTTGGGTATCATTTAAGCTATCACCAATTTAATTAGTTTTGTATTTCTTAAATAATAGGGTTTGTCCTCCAAATAGTAGATCTGTCACCAAAATGTAGTCACCAAACAATGCAAAATCAGTTCCACAATAAATCACCTAAAATCCTGAGATATAAGGTCTAGTACCAAATAAATGTTTTTGTATGTATTATAATAGGTGTGTCCTAATAAGTATTTAAGCAAACTAATTTAAAGAGATCACCAATAAATCATATTATGTTACTAGAAAATTGCATTAAGTTCAAATATCCTTTTTCCATATCCTTCAAGTATCCTTTTTCCATATTTTTTTTCTTTAAAATTTAGTCGTTTCTGGCACTCGCCGGCCGCTGCCGCGGCACCGCTCGCTTCGCTCGCTCGGCTCGTGCGTAGGAGGTCACAGTTTTAACCTAACCTAACCTAAGCATTTTTTTTAAAATAATTAACCTCGTAACTAATTCGGTTCTCGATAATGTCCGATCTCTTATTTTACACATATATTAACATTAATTTGATAATTCATACCTGGGAACAATTTTTGTTTATCTGAGAACGAAAATATTTCGTGGCGATAGATCTATTTATTAGGTGATACAACTTGATGACAAATATAAATTTTGGTGATAGAAAATATAGTTCCCAAAACTTTTTACAAAAAAAAACAACCGACTTCCAAAAAAAACACTACAAATTGAAAAATAACTTTAATTTCGGAAGTCGGTGTCAATAAACGAAAATACGGAACCAAAGACACCGACTTCCGAAATTAAAGTTATTTTTTAATTTGTAGTGTTATTTTTTGAAGTCAGTTGTTTTTTTTGTAAAAAGTTTTTATTTTTCACTTTTTAGTGGATCACTTTGTAATTTATCTAAGTTACAATAGCCTAATGGCAACTGCTCATCACTTGTTACAAAATATTGCTTTTCCCGATGCTGGGGCGTTAACTCACCATACGCATTGTGACGACCATAAATTGCTTAGCAACGATTCCAACTTGATGATAATGGGACCACCTCGAGAGTATACCCTTTCAAACAAAAAAAGAATTTTTGGAATCAGTCCAGCCGTCTTCGAGTAATCGGTGAACATACATAAAAAATAACTTCCTCCTTTTTGGAAGTCTGATAAAAACTAAAACTCTCGTAAAAAGTCATTTACGTATGTGAAACCTTTGTAGGTATTAACAGTTTTCGTTTCATAGGTACAGTAAAAGTGCGCAGTGCTGCACACCTATTTCAAGTTAAAAATATCAACTTTTCGTCTACCTAGCCTTTCCCTCACTCTGTTGGGGTCGACCATAGGGTCGCCTACGTATATAAAAATGAAATCACAATGAATAACTTGAATAGAACGCTACGATCAGGTAACCCGACCACTTCGTTCGTGTAGTGGTCGCTGGATTTTTGCCCGGTTGATGGCAAATAGCCGCGCCCACTATTACGTGGGACTTGAACATAACTGGTGAAATGTGGGTGTTCTACCAATAACATCTCTGCTTAACCCTTCGGGGATTATAGGCGTGATGTTATGTTTGCCAACAGCACCCTCTCTTGTCAACGTCATTCGAGCTCCAAAGATCCTTGTAACAGTGTATTTGATCACTGCGTAGGAACTCACGTACCTACTCTCGCCGAGCGGGCGCTCCATCATGTTGGTAAACGAGTTTTCGATGAACACTAGGAGGCACATCGTCCACCACACTCTCTAAAATGTTTTGGAATAAGTAGGTCATGTTTGTTTACTGACACGAACACAACCACGCGGGGTTGTTTTTGCGATACGCGGAAACACTTTACATAATATGCGGAAGCAACTGCGAATTTGCAGTGACTGAGGTTAGCGCGGAGAGTGGATCCTGTCACGCAAAAAGCCAATAATGTGATATGTGAATGTAATTTGGAACCTCAACTAAAAATTCAAAAGAAAATCTTTTCCTGTATCATGTTGGATACTTACCTACCTACCTGCGTCAAAATTATGATATCATTTTTAGTTATTAGTTGGGACGAGAATCGAAAATAATACCCTCCTTCAATATGTCTCGTTTAAATTAACACAGTGTATATAAGTAATAACAAACTAATGTAGACCAATGAATGTTTGTGTTTCCTCGCATGTAAATTTACATATTTATTTTCAGACACCGCTAGTTCCATTCATTCCCTGCATCAGCATATACACTAATCTGCATCTAATGATCCTCATCAATTTTCACACATGGATCAGAGTTATGTTCTGGATTTTAATAGGTAAGAGGATCATGCCATGTGAATAGAATTATTCATCGATTAGTCCTCATTGAAAATAATATTATGATTTGTACATTTCAGGAATTCCAATTTATTTTATATGCATATGCTGCTACAAACAAAACGCGGGCAAAGTAATACCAGAAGATTCAAATAAAAAACCGCACGCTAGTAAAAATGGAAAATCACCGATTGTGCAAATCGTAGTGGAATCACCCACGCCTCCGCATACATTAGCTCGGACAGACGAGCATAAGGCACAACATGATGATGCGAAGGAGATACATCAGGAATTAAGAGATAAAGCGATAGATGCGAAAAAAGTTGAAGAAATTATTGTACAACAGATACAAATCGAAAATAATGAAGAAAAAGAAGCAAAAATAATAGACTTATTAGATCAAGTATTACAAGCTGAGGAAGATACTTACGGAGAAGATATTAGTTTAAAAGAGAGCAAAGAAGACGATACTGTAACACATGATACTGGCATCCCTCATAGAAAGTCTTTGAGCGAGCTGTCAGATGCTGGTTCCGATGCGTCATTAGGTAATCAAGGGTTATCTAAATACGACGTGATTGCACAAGTGCACAGGGAGGACTTGCCAAAATTAAGCGAGGAAGAGGAAAGGTTAGACAGCAATGAAGACGTTCATAATTTCGAAGATGAAGAAATAACTGCATTTAATGACAGTGACACAAATTCACGAACAGATGAATCTGGATATTCAGACACAATCGACAGACAAGCACTAAGTGAATCATTAGATGATACACAGGAGTCTACAACACCAGTGCCGCCGCCGCCACCACCACCACCTCCTCTAGATGAAAACTATTTTAAGCCTAATAATAACAATAAGAAATTTTATACAGTAAATTATAGACATACTGAACCAGAACTGCCACGAAAAATAGAAGACAACGAACTCAGTGAGCCTAGAGTAAGCATACAGTCAAGCAATTCACAAGGGGACGGCAATATGAGATTTGGAAGCGATCGACAAATTAAATTCATGTCCAAGTTGAACGATATATTCCAGAAAACAATAGAACCTGGTGAAGAAGAGGAAGAACCTAGGAGAAGATCACATTCAACCGGGAACTTCCCTGATGCAGAATTGTCAGTGAGCCGCGACCGGCCACCTATGTTTGAAGATTTAAAGAAAGAATTGTTGTCTAGAGAGGCAGCACAGAATTTACGACCTGTCAACACAGAAGAAAAGACTCCAGAATCTGACCCATCTGAATCCGAAGAAGATGTGTCGCTGAGTAGAAAAGACTTAAAGCATAAATTAGAAGGTATATTCGCAGTAGGTGGTCCACAGCTTACGAAGCCGCGACTTATGAAGTCAAATTCTGCAACACCAGAAGAGTCAAACCAATCTGGTAATAATTCTAGTTCAGAAAGTATAGCAAAATTACCAAAAGTTGACAAAAACGATACTTTAAAGAGACAAAGAGCGAAATTCGGTTTAGTTTTGAATTCAATCCGGTTAAGTATGAATCAAGACGACCAAGTGTAGTTTGTTTAGAAAGTGATATTAAGTGAAACAGTACAAGTTGTTTGGACATATTGTTCAACGAATTAAGTGGCTTATTGTTATAATTTGTATTGAAGTTTGATCCTAAATTTCATGAAGTTATAGCCAGTTCGGATTTGCTTCTATTGATTGTAAATTATTCAACTACTTTTCCAATATTTTGATACCCCGGTATAACACCTAGTCGTATAATAAGTGCCTTATTTTATACAGTTATTTATGTATGAACGAATTCACGATTTGCATCAAAATCACAGCGGCTGAATGGGAAAGTAGTGTCTTTTTGAAATGTCTTTTATTGTACAGTGACTATTTTGTAGACAATAATACGGATACGAATTTTAGTTTGTAAGTAGTGTGTTTTCGAAGTATAGAGAATCATGATCACTAAGACTGACGGAACCATTGTATACGACTTGTCGATAAATTCAACAGTAATTCAAGAGTGTATGTAGTCGCCAATTTTAATAAAAATACTTATTTAAGTTTAACATTTTGTTTTTTATCACATAATTTGGGGCATCGAGTATAAAAAATAAACTGAGGAATCATTACAGGTAAACAAAATATGTATTAAAATAAAAGTATCAAATCCACACTGGGCAAATAGTTCCGTCTCTTTCTTGCACATACAATTAGAGTCAGCACGTCTCATTCTTGTACAGTTCTTGTATCATTTTCCGGAGTTCCATCTTCGACACGCAGTTCAACAGGACCTCGTCGATTATCTGTTCGGAGACACTGCGGAAGAAATAGACAGTTAATAATTTAGACTATTATCCTCATCATTCTCATGCCCTTATCCCAATTTAATTGTTATCAGCGCAACATGTCTATTCTTCCGTACTTCTCTATTAGTCGTCATCTCGGTAGTTACCCCCTCTTCCAGCCATATTAAAACTCACACGGGAAGAGGAGGCTCTCTACTTTTATTACCAAAAACAGTTATGAATAACTACCACACTTCACGTATTGACAGGCGGTTTTTCTGTTCATCTACACGATGACCACCACCACCACCAGCCCACCACCACCAGGCACCACCAGCGGCAGGATGATTCACCAGGCGTTTATCATAATTATATTTAACGGAAAGCAACAATTTATTCAATCTGACTTCTCTGAGTCCTTCTCACATTATTGAAACCTCGACAATACAATGACTGACCATACCAAGAACATCAGAACATCCACTTTAGTTTTTACACTTTAGCACTTAAATAAATTAACTTCTTAAACTCATGCTTTATACTTATAAGGTTTGGCAGAAACAACAGAACGCCTCCTTTTGCTGCGTTCACATCCAGACATACTTCCATCATCCATCACAACGATAAACGCAGGGTGAATAAATAGGCATCCAAAACAAATCTCAGACGTCTGGGATGTAATATTTTACTACATAACCATAAGGTAGACTTCGAAGGGGGATGGTACAGAAGGGCAGACATCCCGTGACGTCATCTTTCGTCCCCTAACTACTCTCCCCGGTCACGTCCTCTCATTATTTGAATGTTTTATGACTTTGACATGAAGTAATGTGGTAAGTGTTAAGCGGATAACCTCTTGACATTGGATATCCTTTAGTGAATTTCCATTAAGAATTTTTGTAACATCCATAACTGCTGCTTCAAGACGTTTTTAAACCCCCCCCATTTATAATTATAAAGCTTTATAAATTGAAAAGAGGGATCGTGTGATCTCGTCTGAAAGTTTTATAAAAAAAACTGTCTGCTACTAATTGATTTAGAACTATTTGGCCGTTATCTGCAGCAAATTATATAACGTAAAGCATTCATCTGGAGTGTCATTCCGAACGCCTTCTCACTTGTATTGACTAAAACCCACCCGTGTTCCTTCAGTTGGAATGGAAAACTTACTTTCCAATCATCTCCCAAGGTTTCCCGACAGCGCTGTTCGCGTACATCGGACTGGTCAGCATGTGCTGGACGAACTTGGTGCGGTACTGGAACAGCGTATCGGCAGTCTTCTCACCGACGTTGAACTGCAGCCGGTACCGGTCCGGGCCGCGCACCGGCGCCTGATTCTGGAAGAGCGGCTTCGGGATCTTCTTTTTTATTGTTTCTTCTAGTATCTGTTAAAAAAGCAAAGAAAGAAAGAAAATGCATTTATTTAGCACATACTAAATAAAATACACACACACCAGAGACATATATTAGACAAAAACAAATAAAAATCAAGACAAAATAAATGTTGATGTTAGACAATGTGGCGATTATCACATTACTCTTAAGAGATCTTTGTACTCATCATTAAGAACAACTTTTTACTATGGGACCAAACCTAAAATCGCGAAAAAAAAATCCAGCTGTTCCCTACATTTTGACGAGTTATACGAACATAAATGTAGGGAACAGCTGATTTTTTCCGCGGTATGGAAATCAACAATACTCTTGGGGGTTCCGTTTACCTGTATTTATCTAAGTGCAAAAAGACGTACCGGTCAACCGCACGTCATTAAAAGTAACGAGCAAGGGGTTTTACAGCTTCTAAATAAAGGTGCTGTTAAAGTCCAAAATACATGTGCAGTTGACTGTAACTTTAGCTTGCCGTGAATTTATTGTATAGAGAAGACTCTCACCGAGAAACTTAGAGGTGAAGTGATTTATTAATAAACTTAATCCTAACTCTCACTTCAAGCTCATTTCACCTCAGTTTTCACTGTGAGATTTTACAGAATAGACCGGTTGTTCCAACTTACTCTTAGTAGCTGTGGAGTGCTTGGTTGCCGTGGACTGTTTCCGCTCACGTACATCAGCTGAGCATTTTTAGCCCCCGTTATTCGTTCTGTTCTGCTGCAGAAACAAAAAGAAAATCATTGTCTTGGCAAAAACGTACGGTAGTGCAGGAGTGGTCGCTGTGTCGATTCTTTGGGAAGGGCTATGTTCAGCAGTGGATAGGTTATGGCTGAAATGATGATGATAATAATAATAAATGTTTATTTTATCTCCATAAATTGCATCCATAGATAGACTAGGTATAACTATTATATTGACAGGAATGAAGTTCCTTACGCGACATTCGTGCGCCCACACACTCGTATATAATAGAAAGAGACAAAGAGAGACAGATAAAGTGTGATTTTAATAATTGCCGTTAACGGCAATTAATGAAATGAAAAAATGAAAATTCAAGATGACGGCAACTATTAATAGTTGCCGTCATCTTGAATTTTCATTTTGACCTCGCTATCGGCTTTAGCACCCTCTATAACGACACGCATGACGAAAAATTTGAAAGTTTGCAGCCGCCATCTTGGATTTTTATTTTGCCTCACTGTCAGCTTCAGCACCCTCGAAAACCGTAAAAACGACATCCATGATAAAATTATTCATCACAGTTACTGTATTTTGCACTGACAGTAGCATGTACTAGTATACTCTATTATTTGTAGACTTCAAGTGGCGTACAAACAGTAATTTATCGTGTTTACCTCGTTAGCAATAACATCATCAAGGCAATGAAATGATAGCTAGAGTAATGGTTAACTAAATACATAATGATAGAGGTCCTTAAAACCCCATCATGGCACTTTGTAGCTCGTTTCTTTGGCACGTGCGATGTTACCGACAGAGGACTTTTAAATTAACTAAATGAAGATATTATGATAAGCATCAACTATGTGAGTTATTAGATCATACCACACTAGTTTTGTTCTTGGCTTTGTTTGTTGTTATTGTGTCGATGTTATATCGCAAACGTCACATGTAGAACTTAATGTTTAGAACGAAATAATTGAAGGTATATCTGGTACACCCTGTGAGAGCAAGCCCTGAAATGAACCTGCGGGGCAGTTGCGTAGCACATGCAACGCAATTCATTTTGACAATTCATCTATATTCATTGCCTTCTTCTTCTTCTGCCACTGTCGAGCAGATTAATTTTTCAAACATACAAGCAATGGATTAGGAACTTCCTACAAAATTCTTCAGATTATGATGAAAAAGTGTTTTACCAATTTTTATTGGTTTGCTGGATAAACTACTCTAGTATTTGATGTGGCGAAGGGTATAATAAAAGCTTTTTATAAACCTATACAGCAGATAAATGTTTAATGTAATAGTAAATATTTTCAAGTTCGTGTCAAACAGAACTTAGTACTTATTAATCTAATGATTGAAAACCCCATTAGCAGAGGGCACTACAATGTTAATTATAAGGGTGCATCTAGACCATGTTCGATTTGGCAAAATACATGTGGGGTAAAGTCTGTCTGAAAGATATTCAATTTTTTATCGGTAAAGTTACGGTTTCCTAGAAAAGCGGCTAACGACAGTTTCAACCTTTGTGCATATTAGTATGGACATGGATAAGTGAAGGAAAACATCGTGAGGATACCGGCACGTCCTAGAACCAAAAATTCGAAGACATTGACATCTGCCACCCCGCACTGGGTGGCACTGGTCCGCTCCCTCTTACAGAGAGGAGCCCTGTGTCCCAGCAGTGGAGAAATTATAGGCTGATTTTATGCTATATGGATAAATAAAAGTAGGTATAGAGCTAAAATCTGTGTGAGACGATCCGTCCGATGCGTTCGATGGGGAACTGTGGCGCTCACCTTAAGCAGCCGACAACCTCATAAGATGACCTGTGAAATGCAGCACAAGCTACGGATTCTTAAAAGAACGGTGACCGCCTACATAGCGTCGCAATTTACCGGTGAATGACGTCACTGAAATGTTATGGAACTATCGAACTATGAAAGAATAACAACACGATTTGCCAGCTGTCCTTACTCCCGATGTGTTTACCCTCCGAAAAAATAATTAATCGGGAGTAGGGTTCATTTCAAAGTATTGAAGTTCTTTCGCCCGAAGAATTGCCAAACATAGGTGGCATAAGTGATCACTTGATCAGTCCTATGTGACATTTCTCGCAGAACAGAAGGCCGATAAGGGCCGAATGGTTTTGGACTGGCGACCGCGTACCGGAAGACGTAGTGTTGGAAGGCCTCCCACAAGGTGGACCGACGACCATGTGAAGGCCGCAGGAAACCGCTGGATGCGGGAAGCACAAAACCGGTCCAAGTGGAGGTGCTTGGGGAGGCCTATGTCCAGCAGTGGACGTCTTTCGGCTGAAATGATGATGATGATGAAGTTCTTTCAGACGGGCCCGTATCTTTAGTGACGGAAAGTACGCTTCCTGGCCTTGTCTCTTGTCGTTTTATACCGTGCAAATACATTCAACTTTAGGGTGGTAAAGCGGTAAAGAGATCGAGTATACATGTGAAAGCACCCCAATGCAGACCAGGACATCAGAAGGGCATGTGGCATGACGTATGGGAGGGAGGCACCCCAAGGCGCCGCCGTCTAGACAACACGCATTAAAACATTGCTCTGTGCGACATGCTTTGTGTGTTATAAAGTTTACCCTTCATAGGTTGGACATTTTACCCTCCGTGTTTGATATCACTTAAAGGTTATGTCAAGTTATCATATAGCTTTTTACAAAATTCGTATTTTTTCAGCATTTTTTTTAGAAATACAGAACCAGCTTGAGGGAAACGTTTTCATAAGCATTTCGCTTAGCCCGTAGTTATTTATTGCTCCAATTTTCGACCAAGTGCAGTTTATAATCCGATCCAGCCTGTCCCTTGCTGCCCTCTCCCAGTGCCGCCTTTAGCCGAGGTCCGTACCCCAAAGGGGATGCCCTTATCGTGTAGTCACTTAGTTTTTAAGTTTTTTAAGGCCTGGCTGGAGGCCTTAATTTATTGAGGCATCCACAGGCAAGTCCGATTAAGCAGGCGACAACCTCCTAGGTTAAACTGCGAGATGCCATTGCCAAAAAAATATACAAGTAAGTGTTTAATGATGCACGGACTGAATGGTTTGGTGGTTGTTTAAGACTGTTTGGCTGGAGAGCTATTGCCAATCCTTGACAAATTAATGCTTGGCTTTTCTCTTACATCTGAAAGCTTAGGAAAACAGTCATTATCTAACTATTGTATCTAAGATACCGAACCGAAGCAAAGTGTAAACATGCCACTAATGACAAATGCAACTTTCAAAAAGAAAACCGACTAATCTTTTCATCAGATAAAAATGAATGATAAAATCCCTAGAAAAACATTACCTAACATGAATTCGGTTTCCGTGTTTAACACCCTCGCGTGTTCCCAACTCAGTACCAGTCCGTTCCTAGCCCCAGAACACCAGGCTTCCCTGTTTACCCCCCAAGGTCACGGTCAAGGGCAAACTTCCTACGTTTGCGTTTGTTTTTAGCTTTCGTGACCTGCCTGTATTCATCATAGTCTGCCTACCTGTTCCGATAATGACAATTTATTATCGAACATAATGGTTATATGTAGGGTTTTAATACTTGGTTATTTGCAATCCCTTGGTAAAGGAAGGCTTACATTTTTTGGAGTGATAGGTTGCGTGTTGCTTTTAAATTAGGGGTGATATTTGTTTGGTATTCTGCCCTGCTTGTAAGAAATTATTTATTGTGTCGTTTTTCCCAATAAGTGTGGCCAAATCTTGTCTTATCTATATAGCTTCTACCTTCTCTTCATGTTAGAGATTAAGGTCTGATTTTTCCATCGTCAGATAACTTTCGAGGAACAAAATTGACGTTTGACAGTTTTTGTATGAAATAACTGTCTACATTTCAAAATTATTCCTCGAATAAAGTTATCGGATGATTGAAAAATCAGCCCTTAATAAAATAAAATTTTCTACTAGCAGCGGCCCGCGGTTTCACCCGCTTAAGTATCGATCCAGGGGGAATATAGGGATAAAAACTATCCTATGTGTTATTCTGATGTATGAGTTATAATAATGTAAAGTTTCATCAATAATCCGTTCAGTAGTTTTTGCGTGAAAGAGTAACAAACATCCATCCATCTTCACAAACTTTCGCGTTTATAATATTAGTAGGATTATTTTCGGATGGCTTAAAGTCTTGTTCAACCGAACGACAAAATGGTAATTATTGAGTTTTTTACCCACTTAATAGATACTAACACTATTTTTAGTCCACATAGGTATAGTACAAAACCATAAATCATTTAATCTAAATCTCTCAAGACATCTGACATAATTGTCTACAAAAATAACTGTGTTCTGCAACAATATCAGTTTGGGCCATAAAACTATTTGCTCGAAACCGGTGACATCAGCTCCCAAGGTCATCTCAATCTGCTGCAACGAACGACGATTAACTCATCATACTCGCAACTTATCAACTTTAAGGAATCTGGATTGAAGGATTACGTGATGTGTCTGGATGTGCGACACCTACAGGGGAAGTTAGGTATTTAAAAGTAAAATTGCAGTGTGCACTGTTCGAGTAAAAATCACTTTTGGGCAGTCTCTTTTACTGGATTGACTGCATCGTTCTTAAAGACGTAATAAAAATAAACCAAAATTTTGTGGCGAAAATAATAAAATACCTACCAAATGTTTATAAATTAATAGCAATAGAAGTTAGCTCCGCTTAATCCTCAAATGTCAATAGTTTAAATATCAGCAAACGTGTTATTTTCTCTCGTTAAATGATGGTCTGATCAAGTGTCTGATCACTGTTCTTAAATCTAATTTTAGCTCATAATCCAGCCTATAACGTTCCCACTGCTGGGACACAGGCCTCTCTGTGAGAGGGAATGGGCCATAATCATGTCGTGCCAGTCGTGTTAGCTACAAAACAACAAATTATAAGTTCAACGTATAGAAACAGAAAGGGCTGAAACTATATAGCACACCAACTTCTATGAACCTTAAATACCTACTCCTTTCGCTTCGTTTATATCTATTTAACAATAGACTACACCGGCTTTTAAAAAACAAAAAATTAAATTAAAAATTTAAAAAACCCCCGACAAAAATAAGATTAAGGAATCCCTACAAAAAGCATGAAATAAAAAAATTAAATTATAAAAATCTTATGGAAGTCGGGGGACCGTTCTGTGGAACACCTTCTATTCTGAGGTCCCCCGACTTCCATAAGATTTTTATAATTTAATTTTTTTATTTCATGCTTTTTGTAGGGATTCCTTAATCTTATTTTTGTCGGGGGTTTTTTAAATTTTTAATTTAATTTTTTATTTCATTCTTTTTGTAGGGACTCCTTAATTTTTGTACCTATTTCATTTCTTTTATTTTCTTCCGTTTTAAGATTCTGGTAATTTGGTGTTTAATCAGGTTTTTTATCCGTCAAAAAATATTGATTAGTTTATAGTTGAAGAATAATTTTTAAGACTAAACAGATTTTTTTGTTTTATTATATTTTTCAAGTTTTTAGTTTTCATTTCGTTAGGTAGTTAATATTCCTCATTCCCTTTCAATATAGTGTAAATTATTCTACTTGTCAAGCCCTTGCATTTGATACCTATATTGAAGGAGTTGTGAAAAGAAAATGTAATTCGCCATTTTGTGGTGGCGGCCATCTTGGATTTGAAATTTTTAATAGTGTATAGTATTCTACTAGTCAAGCCCTTTCATTTGATACCCATATTGAGGGAGTTGAGAAAAAATATGTTATCCGCCATTTTGTAGCGGCGGCCATCTTGGACCGATTTTCATCAAACATAGCTAAGAACACTCCCGACTAATACACCTTTCAAACAAAAAAATCTAAATCAAAATCGGTTCATCCGTTCGGGAGCTACGATGCCACAGACAGACACACACAAACACACACACACACACACACACACCCCCACACACAGACACGTCAAACTTATAACACCCCGTCGTTTTTGCGTCGGGGGTTAAAAAATGACACACTGCAAACTTAAGGAGTGTCTTCAATGACAATAACTCCACTGCATCACCTACCTAGGGAAAAATAATGTAAGCACATACCTAATTAGCTAAGTACCGAGAGATGGGTCGTCCTTCGACCGTAATAGCGTGATTAGTATGGAGGCACATACATGCATACAGCATGGCGGCATCGGTAATAGGTGCAGTCTAATGCAATGACCTAATGGCACGTGAGATTGGCGGTTTTATTGTGATGAGGCTTAAGAAAATAGGGAAAATGTACTGGCGAAAACAGTAATACCAGATCCTGGAAATGTTTTTAAAGAAGCAAAAATATACATTTAAAAGTAATGTGATCCAAAAGAAAATAAATTATGTAGAATCGATTGATATCTATATAGATACATACAGGTATAAAAAGACATATCACATAGCCGTCAACTACCTACGCATTCTGTAATCAAACTAAGTAACATTGCATAAAAATAATTGCTGGGAAACGACTTTATTTTTGGTGTCAAAATTTGCTATTTGCGGTAGTGCGCAATGTAACCATTTATTTGTGCTTATGGGTGCATGAAATAGTATAGCGGTCATGGGGGTATTTAAAGTTGTGTTATTTTATAATATTAAAAACTTGTTTAAAAAAAATAGTTAGTAAAAGCTGGAATTTTGACCTACAATATCTCCGTAACCACTAACAGCACAAGTGACTCGGTTTCGTTAAGTGTCTTTTTACAACCTGTATATACGAAATCGATACCTCTTTGAATGTATAATCCATTAAAAAAATAGATACCTTTAACTTTATCTTATCTGTTGATGTCAGGGTCGACTTCTATTAGAAATGTGGATAAGATTCAGAAAACTTTTACGCAGTTCTCCACCGACTCTTTAGGTACTGAAGGGATCAGTCAAAAAGCCTGACCAACACATTCCCTTTATATCACAACATAAGATCACGCCTATTTTACCTGAAGGTTAGACAGAGATGTACCATAGTACACCCACATTTCCTTTTTCTTGGAACGAAGTTCTTTAACGCTGCTTGCGATAGGAGTAAACTGATAGAAACCGTCACGTAACGAGAAAGTATTATGCCTCCATGCGACTGTATCTTAGACAGAAAGAGAGAGAGAGAGAGATAGTTTTCGTGGTTTTCTAGGGTGTTGAAGCCGAATAATGAGGTCAAAATGAAAATTCAAGACGGCAGCTGCGAAAATTTTCGAATTTTTCATCATGGGTGTCGTTTTCAAGGTTTTCGAGGGTGCTAAAGCCGATAGTGAGTTCAAAATGAAAATCCAAGATAGCTACAACTTTATGAGAGCCTCTAAAAACTTAAATGAGGTGGGCTCTGTTTAAAAACGCATGTTAAATTCACACTTTCTCTCTCTCCGTCTCTTTTTATTATATAAGTACGAGTGTGTGTGGGCGTGCAAGTATCGTGTAAGGAACTTCGTTCCCCACGGATGTCTCCCGACCGCAAACGTTTGTTTCATTTTCTTTATATAGCTACACTAAAGTGTCTTATACTGACCCAACTCCAAATAATCAGTAGTATCATCTCTCTGAAAACAATGGGATGTAACTACCATAGCCGCGGTCACATAAACAGTCGCGAAAGGCAGCAGTAGCCATAAGTATCGTAACGGTGCGTGATACACCATGGCGTGGTATCGCAATGCCATCAGAACTCCGTGATCTCATCGGGCCACGGGAGTTATGGTGCCATTTGAAACTGCTACGTGCACTTGAAGCTAAATGTACTCGTTGGAAAAACCAGGTACCGTTGTTAAACTTTTGGAACCTATCGCTACCTATCGTTTTCATTTTCAAATATCTTTGTTAACCATAAGAACAATTAAGAAAATGCACATAACCTAAGCTACATTAACACTTATAATTGATTCTCTTTATGAGGCTATTGATTATTACTTAATGATTACGACCCATCCTATATTATACAGATAAAAAATAGTGCTAGTGTAGTGTTTCTGATCAGACCAAGCGACACAAAAAGAAGAAGATGAGGCTAACGATTCGCTATTCAAAGTTTATGAGAGATACCTAGTTTTGACTGATAACAACATGAACTCAACCAACAATAATTTATGGGTGCATGATGACAAGAACGCAAATTATTTTTTATTTAATTTATTTTACTAAAACTTTTTTTTTCTCATAACTATAGCAACAAGTTTCGGAACCATCATCATCATCTGCCTAGCCTTTTTCCAACTATGTTGGGGTCGGCTTCCAGTCTAACCGGATGCAGCTGAATACCAGTATTTTACATGGAGCGACTGCCTATCTGACCTCCACAACCCAGTTACTGGGTAATACGATACTCCTTAATAAGACTGGTTGTCAGAGTTTGGGGCTTCTGACGTCCCGTAACGACTGTCAAACTAGTCTAGACGAAAATATAGTTATTAGATAAACTGGTACCTAGTGGTGGAAATAGCAAGTATTATATGCATTTTAAGTCCAGGATGTACGGTCGGCTGCAAAAATGGATGGGCAATTCAGATTCAAAATCCTATGAATCAAGAAATGACACCATCTAGCGTAAGTTATTTGTTTTAATATATTTAGGGGGTTTTAATTTAAGAATTATATTTTATTTAAAATTAATATTAATTTCTTTTTTATTTATTTGAGTTCGGGGGACTTTACCTCGTTATCGATATGATAAACTAATTTATTTTCGAAAACTTGAACTTCAAACGTTCACAGGAAAATAGACATTAGGGTAACCATGGACTTTTGCAGGTGACTGTACATAATTATATATCATAATATGTTGCCATAGGGTAGTGGTGGCCAAGTGGTAACGGCCGCGACTTACGAGTTGTAGGTCGTAGGTTCGAACCCAGACAGGCGCTTTACATTGTGTAAATTATTTCATCCCCACTGCTCTCAAAACGGTGAAGGAAAACATCGTGAGGAAACCGGCATGTCCTAGAACCTAAAATTCGAAGACATGTGACATCTGCCAATCCGCACTGGGCCCGCGTGGTGGATTACGGCCCACTCCCTCTCATCGAGAGGAGGCCTATGTCCCAGCAGTGGGAACATTATAGGCTGATTATGTTGCCATAATTATGAGAAAAAAAAAACGTTTATTTGAATCCGGTTGGAATTGCGCAAGAGTAAACTAATGGTCAGCAGGAGAGCTAGCTTACAAGAAGCTGTTGTACATTCTCAAGTATATAATAAAGGTAGATGGGAAATGCATAGGAAAAAATATTTTTAGCGATTTCAGAATATGTATAGCTGCTGCCTCCTGTCTGCTAAACCCCGTCTGCCAAATGTGGTTTTTATAACAATTTTCCTTTTTTGCTGCCAGCAGGTATCAGTAGGACCATGATAATTTAAAAAATAATGCTAATCATTAATACTGATAATGATGACGTACAAATGACTGCGAAAGACTGATGATGCTGGTAACGTACGAAGACAGGAAACAGGAAAATTATGGCATTGATTAAAATGTGGTAATCAAAATTATATATAATAATGGATACGTAGTTATCAAATTATCTATTTTTGGAAATGGACCTGGCACCTGGCAGTGAGAAAGATAGATTTTCGAGAAAACTACGATCACACAGATTATTATCTACGCTTCGATAAAGTGTTGATAAATGGAACGATAATGATATACGGGGTATTTGTAAAACATTAATAACCTCTTAACCTTTTGAACGCCAGAGCATAAACGCACGCGCGTGCCCTCCACGCCAAGCCACAATTTTAAATATTTAAGGTATACAAATAAAAACACACAAAAGTAATGATTTAATTGTTTATTTCGTGATAAAGTGCACCGCATTTTTTGCGACACAAATATGTGTCGCTGGCGTACAGGGCACGCGCTTGCTTGTCACGTATATGTGACAATGGCGTTCAAAAGGTTAAGAGGACCAAACCTGAAATCGTGAAAAAAAAATCAGTTGTTCCCTACATTTATGTTCCTATAACTCGTCAAAATGTAGGGAACAACTGATGATTTTTTCGCGATTTCAAGTTTGGTCCCAGAGTAAAAGTTGTTCATAATGATGAGTACAATGACCTCCTAAGAGGTTGTTAATGTTTTACCAATAACCCTGTATTATTTGTGTTTAATAACAACGATATTCTGTTGCTGGGAAATTAAAATGATTTAATAGCGAATGCGCCTTAGGAAAGATGTGAATAGGCCAAATATGAAGGTCAAGGCCAAGTATGAAGGTCTACATTATTATTGTAACCAATCCAACAAGCTCATCAAATTCTGCATAAAAAAATTATAAGTTTGTTGCTCATATAATTCTCGGTTCTGAGGTAAATTATACTATTGAGAGGATACCTATAAGAAGACATTTAGGTAATAAATCCCTTAGAAGAAAAGAAGAAAGAAGTATGGAGCCAAAAGTGTGATTTTATCATCGCAGCTTTTTCTGAAGTTCTACAAGCAACTACGAACTTCTACACGCCATTATTGCTACTAAGAGTTATCCTATAGCCTAAAAGTGACAGTATTATATCCTATGAATGCACACACCTCAATTATCGATAAATATACAAAATACTAACAATCAAGTCAACAAACAAGATAACACACAGTACGCACGCACTCAATATCAGATTATAGATTTGACTAAGTAGAACAAATAACACAATTAAAACAAATAATGTACTATTAACGCTATTTACCGTGTGTGACCGCATATCAGGATTACAAGTGGATTTACACTTTAGATAAACACACAAACACGAAAACAAACGAATTCCTAGGAATTATTTTTACACAAGTGTTTTCTTAAGTAGATTCTTATCAGTTGCTTATTAATTTATACTAAGTTGTTAACATAATTATTTTCATCACCACTGCTCTCAAAACGGTGAAGGAAAACATCGTGAGGAAACCGGCAGGTCCTAGAATAAAAAAAATCGAATACATGTGACATCTACCAACCCGCACTGGGCCCGCGACATGAATTACGGCCCACTGCCTCTCACTGAGAGGAGGCCTGTGTCCCAACAGTGGGAACATTATAGGCTGATTATGATTATGTTAACGATTGTGTAAGATGAATGAATAGACTTATTGACTTGGAGGTGAAGAAAGAAGGAAATTAAGATGTTCCTGGTCTAGCAAAAATGAATGATAGAGGGAGAAAATGCTTACAAAATGGTGTTTGAAAACCTCCCAAACAAAGTTCTTATATCTGTGTATTAATTCAAATCCCGTAAAAGTATCCTACCCTTAATCTTTAAGATATATAATATAAGTATTTGATATGTGCCTGATTATTTTATTTGCGCATCATTTTTAGATACTTCAGTGTTAAAAGACCAAAGTGAGAATAGTTTTACAGCCTTCTATATTACCAAAGACGAATGCAGCTGAGTACCAGTACTTTACATGGAGCAACTGCCTATCTGACCTCCACAACCCAGTTACAGGGTAATACTGGTACTGGTACTCCTTGGTAAGACTGGTTGTCAGACTTTCGAATTTCTGACGACCCGTAACGACTGTCAAAGATCCACGAATGACAGCGGGGACCAACGGCTTAAAGTGCTTTCCGAGACACGGAGGGGTCTTGGTAAGTATAGATATTCACCCATCTACGGACCGACCGCGGCAAGTGTAACTTAACGTGATCGATCGACCCGTGCGGCTGTTATTACTTAGCCACAAGCCAAGATGAAAATGTAGTACGCATTTAGGGTGCTACTTTCACCCACAGCATACAATTCTGCCTATTGCAAATCCGACCAAAAGGAAAACATAAGACTAACGAAAAAACAATTTAGGCACAAGATCAGCACAAAGCTAGTTGGTATACTTGACATCCGTTATAAACACCGTGGGTGTGGTTTGTCATGCTCTAAGTACTCATATTGAGAGGATCAACCCACTTCACAAATTACTTTTTATTAGGATATAAAGTGATTTCCGAAAAAAAATGCGCTCATGGCTCGATGCTGACAAATCATGCTATGTAAAAGTATTAAGGTTCCGTCGTTCTTAGCACTTATTTAATATTGTTAATTGAAAGTGTATGACTGAATCTCCGTGACTAACAAGTTGTAGGTTCGAACCCAGACAGGCGCTTTACTTTGTGTAAATTATTTCGTCACCACTGTTCTCAAAACAGTGAAGGAAAACAAACAAAAAATTCGAAGACATGTGACATCTACCAACCCGCACTGGGCCCGCGTGGTGGATTACAGCCCACCCCCTCTGACCGAAAAGAGGCCTGTGTCCCAGCAGTGGGAACATTATAGGCTGATTATGCTAAATTAATCTCTTCTTCAAAATAATTTATTGTTAGGAATATTTATTGCTACCATCTAATATTTTACTATATCGTCAACCACCACTAAATAAAGTAATAGTCAACACGCTAAACTTATAGCACTAACCAACTGTTGTTTTTTGTTTATTTATTTATACAAAGTTTACAGCAATCGTATTAATACTTTGCCCCATAAAACCCTTTTCACGGTTTGTCTGTGTAAACGAACAAGCGAAGTCATTATTAGTCGTTTTCATGATAATTTATGCAAAGGAAAAGTGCTAAGTAGATCCCTGTGGCATTCCTTGTTTGATGGATTTGTCAAGAGCTTTTGTTAAAGTTAAATTAGTCTAATCTGCAAAAAGTAAATTCAACAAGGTTTACTAGTTTATAAAACTTATCCCAACACAATCAGAACATCAATTTACAGAAATAAAAAAGCTTATTCAGTGGTTTCTTGGCAACAATTCAGTTTAACGGAACCCCACGCCATGATCCTTTCCATGCCTTCTCCAAATTTAGTATTCACGATCAAAAGTCGTCTTACACCTCGTTTCGTCAGGTGTAATTAGTCACACCACCCGATACGGACAATAAGTGGGTGTAACATGCCACTAAAGTTTTGTCATAGCTCTGTCCTTATCTAATTGCAAGGAAAAGAGGGGGAGGGGAGAATTTGCGCCCGTTACTCGACTCTGTAGTTAATGAAAGCCCCAATAAAGGTAAAGCGATTGAATGGTTTAATTAATTGGTTAAAAATGTTCGTATTAAAGGTCATATTTAGATATAGGTAATTATACAGATAAATGCTTATCTATATTCAGCTATTTTGGCACACACAAAACAAATTAAGGAATGTAAATAATCTATTAGGTATCAGGAACCATTAAACCCTATCAGATAAAACTAGGAATGCAAGATTACACATGTTCCTCAATAAAATTGGAAAATAAACAAGTTTTAGTCTTTTCTTGTTTTTAATAATCGAGTACCGTGGCGTCGATCTCTTACCTAAATCTAAAATTCATTTATGAAATTAAAATATCGTTTAGAGGTACTTTTGTATCAACTAATAAAAAGTTGAACGAGTTGAAAAACAAACAGAAAAAGAATACAAACATGTTTGTAAACAGGAAGGAAACCCATTTCTAGTGACATCATTATGATATTTATGGCTCCTAGTCACGCTAAAGTTCAATATATTTAGGTTTAAAGCGAGTTAGTAGTAGTACTAAAAGAGGAACTTTCATTTAAGGAAAGCTTGTGTGTTTTTTCTTGTGCTTTAGAGTCTTGACTGCATCTAGGAGTAGGACTGATAACCCTTATATTCTGTTAGAGTATTTTTTTAAGGTCGTAAATAACGTACAGGTTGCTACTGTTGCCCCTCTTTCTTTTTGGGACAAACTCTCTCCACTAGTTCCAATCACTGTAACTCGCCAGAATCTATAGTGAAATGCCCAAAAAATAAATCTGGGAAAGTCCCGGAGAAGTCATTAAATATCTTTGAACCAGCTGCCAAAGAAAACTGGAGGATATATAATATGTATAGAGTTTCTACTTTTTCAAGGAAGATACACTTAGCATAGAAATTATCTAAAAACCCACCATAGCATAGCTTGAGCAAGCGTGATAATCAATGCTCTTGCCTTCTCTGTATCAGAAGAGGCCTTTGTCCTGCAGTCAAAAGACGTCGGGACTTTTTGCTACTAAAAAGATCATAACAATATCACTTATCAAGCAGTTCTGATGCAGTTGGAAGCAGTTACGATTATTTTAGTTCAATCTCAGATTTCCTGGGATAAGCCCAGAGCTATTGAGTAGGTAGAAATAAAAGTGGGTTAGGCTTAGCCGTGGGTTTAACAATTTAGATTTTTTTTTTCCATTACTAATCTGCCTATAAGTCATATCCGTTTCGATATCACTACATTACCTTGTAAATAGAACAAACATTACTAATAGGACTAATCTACAAGGTTTATTGTAGGCATTTGTAGGGTGCGTCTAATCTTTGCTCTGTCAGCCATATCTAATAAAATTCTAATGTTGTTTGTCTTGAAGTTCATAATCTCTTGCTTATTTTTGGCAGAATTTAAAATTTCTATCTTATTTTTTTTCAGACTATTCCGATTACGAATTTTACTTTTACCTTTGTCATCATAATCAGTCTATAATATTCCCACTGCTGGACACAGGCCTCCTCTCTCCGAGAGGGAGTGGGATATAATCTACCACGCGGGCCCAGTGCGGGTTGGTAGATGCCACGTCTTCGAATTTTTGGTTCTAGAAGATGTCGGGCTCCTCACGATGTTTTCCTTCACCGTTTTGAGAGCAGTGGTGATGAAATAATTTACACAAAGTAAAGGGCCTGTCTGGGTTCGAACCTTCGACTCGTAAGTCGCGGCTGTTACCACTGGGCCATCACTGCTCACCTTTATGTAACTTTCGTCAAATGCTACCTAAGCATTACCATCTACTGGATCTTGCTGGACATAGGCCTTCCCCAAGCATCAGCCTAATACAGGTCTTTACCAAGCGACCTGTCCATCTTTGATTTCTTGCTGACTGGTCTAAATCTATAAAGGTATTCTGTGAATGTAAAATTAGTTACCCCGATCCATCTCCACTGCATAATTGTTTGAGTAGTCTTGTCACCTCGTAGCGATCTGGCGAATTGTTGGACATCTGCGAAACAATATTTATATTGGCTTGAAATGGTTAAGAAATTAAGATCTATTAATATGAGGCTATCAATTAAAGTGACGTAGGAAATCTGGAACACAGATCTTTTGTTAAGTTCTAAGGAATGGAGACAAGACAATTGCCATAATTAACATGGTTGGCAAACTGATTGGTACATGTTTGAGGATACCAGGCATGTCTATCTGGAATAATACACTAGTTGCACTAATTTAAAATAGCTAGGAATTATTCCGTGGTTCTATTATTGAAGTCCGGTTTATCGTAACGCATTAGATCAGAGGTTTCCATAACAATGGCGTCCAAGTCGTTTTGTTTTGGCCTTTTAGTCTAATCTTCAGCAGGCTTTGTCGTAATCGGCTGCTCACCGAACGATGTGTCAATTAAACAACCAGTTTCATGTGTCAAGATGTTGCGAGATTCCGCTATCGTCCTTACATCAAGCCTTGATTGCATGCCTCTGAATAATTAAAAACGAACAAAAGACACAAGTCCATTCATTCTGTCTCTCTAATGACCATCATCATAAACAGCACCATACAAAAAGTTCCATAAAACAACTAAATGATCCAATTTCTTCTACAATATCGGCACACATCGCACAAGCCCGAGCGTGCAGTCCGAATGCAAGGGTTACGTCATGCCGAGATAACAGGCCGGTGTGCCCGCGCGAGTCGCGACGCCGCGCGCCGCGCCGTACGCCGGCAGCCGGCTCCAGACTCCAGTACGACCAGTACCAAGCGACACTCCGTACCGGACACACGTTGTATACCACACAGACATGGTAAGTGTTTGTAAACTTTTGTACTTACGTCTTATTTTTAATATATAAATTAACAATATCAGCCAAGTGTTCGGAATTTTAGTGGTAATTTGAGGAGTAAAGATGATATTTTGGACAAGAATGTCTAAGATTAGAATGGTGTCTTGACAAAATCTGTGAAATTTGAGCAGTCGAGTGTTTTTAAGAGTTTATAGTCTAACGTATCAAATAGTCGCTTTGATCGGGTTGGTTTATTTTGTGTTGTTTTTCAGAAAAAGTTTATGGGCAACGATAAGTGTAGTTTTATTATGAATTTAATTAATAGACTGGAAGATCGACGGTATTCATTGACAACAAACGAAAAACAAACAAGATTTTCTAAAATAATTTCCATCATAGTTTCAATTAATATTGTGGAAGCAACATATTTTTTCTGCCATTAGGTTTTTTGGAAAACCATTCCATCATGATTTATTTTCGCGATAAATATTGTGTTTCGTAACATAAATCTAATTTTAATTTAAAGAAACGACAAAACAGTGCCAAAACAGCTTTAATAAAAATAATAAAAATAAAATGTAAAGTTTATTTCGTTTCGAATAGCATAGCTGGAACTAATCAGTGTATACGAAACAGCTCATGTAATTGAGAGGAATGTGCATCTAATCAGTGGCAAGCTATCGACATCTGTTTGGCTACTTCAATGTGTGATACATAATAGTGGTCTACAAATTGACCACCAAGTAGACTCTTTATTGGTAGCAATGCGATAATTGACGAGCAAAGTACTGATACTAAGACGCATCTGGACTATAAACACAACAAAATTATTGACGAAAAGCTAGATGAGACTAGCAGATTTTCCGCCTTAATTATTAGATACTATTGCATTTGTTGAAAATCGAATCAAGACAAAAAAAATTGCTATTCGGCAAGTGGACAAAGTAAAAGTTTATAAAGACAGCTAATTTATAACACAATACCACTCGGTACATAAAAAAATTATCTAGTGATAAAGCGCCACTTTTAATGGAACCAAATCCCAGATTGTTGCGATTAGATTAATCATGTATTAATACGATAACACCAATATTGCGACACATCACCTACATTTATTCACTTATTTCAACGTGAACTCAAGATAGTATATGAAAATCTAAATCTATATGGCGGCGTTGAAGGCCGAAACGATAAAGTTTAGAAGCACAACAATAATGAACATCAAAATAGGTAGTTATAAATACCGAGTGTTTATGAGTCCAACTCGAAATCCTTCCAAAACATTTGAAATCTCTAGCATCTGCCTATATTACTGCAGCATCCAGCTGAACAAGATCTAGCAAAACTTCACATTCTAGATAAAATAAATGATGTTTTGAATCCGTTTGAAAATTGGGACAAGACTGTAGGTTGACATTTTTGACGGGCACTTCAGTGTGTTGTAAAACTTTTTTTTAATAATGTGCACAGGCAGCTGTTGTTACAATTCTGACAGTTTTCGTATTGTGGAAAAATTACAGGAAAATTGTGCTTGTATTGACGGCATAGAATTTTTGACAAATAGTTTTGTGTTTATCCTCATTAATACTGGCAAACTAACACCGGTAATGAAGTACCGTTCCCATTTCTTCTTTCAAATATTTTGCAGCGTGAACTTATGTTACTGTTTTCTTTTTTGCTAGGTTTATATATTCACTTTGGTTTTTCCTTCTCTATACTAACATTTTTCTTTGGGTCTGTTCAACCTACCAGATCATTGACTATCCTATTTGTTTTATCTTCTCAACAGATCATAAAAAAAATGGTTTATTTGTTTATTTATTTGGGATCTCCAACAAAGGATACACGTATATACAATCAACAATAATACAATGATAAAAAAGTTTCTTTTACATGCTCTCTCCTCCAATTACAGGAGACTACAGCATGCACATATAACTAGGTGTAAACATGATAACAATAAAAATAGAGAAAATAAATTATGAATGAAATAATTATGAATGTTTCCATCCTTTTTAGTATGGTATAGTCTGGTAGTCACTGTTATAGTTTTCAATATTTAAAAATATCAATTGTCAAACTCAAATCAGTCAAAACTATAAATAGTGTAACACAAAATTATATGAAAATTGTCATTTTGTATATTCAAGAATAGGCAAGGAAAACTAAATTACATGCCGCCGGTCAACGCATGATTCAACGGTTATTTTTGTGAGATAAACTCTGTTCTGAGTATTTGTAATGTTTCAGTGAAATCAAAACAAACTACCTACCTGTTTGTATGTGTTGAGATTCGTGATGGTGATGTAAAGAGGACAGTTGAAAGTGGTCATCATTAGATATTTTCTTTACATTAGGAAGAATTTTAATCTATATTACATACAACGTAATACATAAAAATATATATATTATGCAAACATATTATTATTGCGCGACCACCGTGGTTCATCGTGTATCGGCGTAGTGGTGGTGTTTAATGCTGTTAAAATTATTAAATTTAACCAATAAACTGAGGATTGTCGAAAAAACTGTAAAATCAGGCTAATTTTAATTATCGGATGAACTTAAACACAGTACTTTCATTTTTGTTTACCTTTCTTTTTTCTTAAACTCTTTCAAGACTTCGTTACAACATCAAAGACCAAAGCACACCGACATAAAATTCATCGGAATATTAATCGACTGAACCCAAATAAACATTTGTGCAAACTTCAGCGCGTTTATCGTTTCGCATAGGTAAGGCGTCCCCCAAGGAACGGTCATAGGTGACGTAGTCGTCGCATGGTCGCGTAGGCAACAGTTCTGAGTCGCGACCTTCAACAGGTCGGGACGTCTGGGGGCTTCCGTTTAATATGTAAAACAGGGTTATCATTGCGATACAGTTGCGGAAATACTGTTTGATAACTTTCAACGTGACCGGAACTTCATTTAATTTGGATTACATTGTTTGATTTTATTTTTTTATGAGACTAGCTGCACCCCGCGGTTTTACCCGCATAAGTCTCGATCCTGTGGGAATATCGGGATAAAAAGTATCCTATGTCTTAATCCAGGTCACGGTTTACCCATGTGCCAAATGTCATCCAGATCTATTCAGCCGTTTTAGCGTGAAAGCGTAACAAACAAACATACACATTTCTCTTTATAATATTTTAGTTTAGAAGAATTAGGGATACATTTGCTAGCTTTAGAGTTCATATAATTTACTTACGTAAGTACTTCCATACAACTAAACGTTATTACCGGGATAGTTGGAAGGATATAATTGAATAACAATGATAGAATAGGAAGAAAATTCTCATCAGCAGCCCGATCTCTGCATTTGTGCTCAGATAAAGAAAGTAAGAAAGAATAATGTTTATCTGGACACAGTTCGTGAAACACAAAAATACAAATAATATATAATGACTATAGGATTGCACCGTCGCCTTCTCTATCAGGGGGAATACATACATCATCTTGTGTTATTTCTAGTTACAATTTAGTACAAAATACTTTCCACGTTAGTCAGTCCTGTTCTAATATACTATGTCTCTATATACAGCGCGTCCCACTCGGCTGTTTCACATTCGCGTCAGTAAGTTATTATTATTGCGACATTTCTCCACCATTTGGAATCCCAAATCAATGTGTGTAATCACACACACCCAGTGTATTAGTAGATTATTCAAATTATTTATCAGACATATGGTTCTATTGCTAATTGCAGAAATGGTGTTCAAGATTCAAAGAGATGTGTGTTGACTAGTGTACTAATAACAAAAGGCTTGCAGCTGCAATATCTAGATTTGTTTACTTCTTTATCAACTTCTATTTTGATTGAGCTTCTCATCGAACAAAAAATACAAAAATACAAAAATATTTATTTCAACTTAAACATTGTGTCATACATAAATTGAGGCAGCCCCAGTAAGTTACAAAAGTACTTGTGTCGGAGCTGTCTCGCTCTTCCCATAAGTGGTATCTTAACAATGATGAGGCGTAAAAGACTAATATAATATAATATAATAAAATAAAACATTAATTTACAAAGAACAGCCCCCAGAATTTTCCACTCTTTGCCCCTTAGATATTTTGGTGGCTGTTTGGATTAATCACGATTTTAGGGACAGTCTTTGTAACCGTTATCTTTTATCCATTCCAACCTCAATTGTCATCCGTTTTTCAATTATCCTTTCCTTATGACTTAAATAACTTTTTTTAGCTTCATTTACCACAATTTTACAATTTGATTGTACTTTGCTATCTAATGCATTTTTTGCATCTCCAAAATCACGAACTCCATCGCTCCCATCGATTTAGATATCTTCAGTACATTGAATTAAAGATAACAATTCTAATCCGTTACTCTGTGTAAACACATGATTATAATGTCATCGATTCTGTATCAGCTGACAGGCTCTCTCAATGTGAAGGTTAATATAAATGCATTCAACATTGTTTGCGCGCGCGCAACGTTGAGCCACACGATGTTCGCCCTGAGTAAACTATGGAATGAAAACTGTAAACATGTTAATAAGGATTGAATGACTTGGGTTGTTAGTAGTGTGTTCATATTTTCATAAATCTATATTTATATAACCGTACGAGTAAAAACATAAAATGCGATGGAAGTTAAGCGTCATTTTGGAAACCAACTTTTCTGATTGCTATTTTGCAAAAGGTCTTTGTCAAGAGTAAAATTAATGTTTTTTTTATAAGATACTGTGTCTAACAAATCCCTACTTACTACGTTTTCGTGGAACTATATAGTTTTGGTTTACATTTTGCAATGCAATGTAGCAATAGCAGGCCATCATTAATGCCTTCTAGATGGAAATTCTATTTAATTAACTTTATTATTACATTAATGTTTATATTTATCATAGAAATTATTACCAACACCTGGCAAAATCTAAAATTCACCTGGAATTAACCTGCTTAACCATATAAAAATAATATATCTGTCCGGGCACTCACGACTTACGAATCGTTGTCCGTACCACATTCTACAAATATTGCTCGCGTATTTAATATGTTGATGATGAATGATCTGATGTCGGCAACTCGTGCCAACATAGGCCGTGATTTAGTGTTTATAGTACCTACAAGATTGAGTTGTAACCTTGTCAGGCTTTCGGGAGAGATGGTTATATAGTGTTGTCGACCAGCTTTGTTGGTCCCAGGCTGTCATTTGTAGATCTTGGACAGTCGTTAAAGTAGTCCGAAGCCTAAAAGTCTGACGACCTGGCTGGAAGACGACCCCAACGTAGTTGGGAAAAGACTAGGCAGATCATTGACGACCAGCTTAAAGATTCTGCGGGATGTAACACACATGTCCGGGTCCGCACATTCGATTTGGTACTATTATTTTGTTGAACAACAAAGTCCATCTGAAGTAATTACTATACATATTCGTTCGGTTTACATTCGGCACGTGCCGATCGGCAACCTTCGTTCGGCATCTCATCGTCTTCCTGCCCCTGTTCCATGTTACATGGGGTCGGCGCAACACCTTTTCTTCTTCCTTTCTCCCCGTCACGCTATCATTCACTCCCTTTTCTTCCATATTGTTTTTTATGACTATCCTCACACAATCCTTTGAACCTTCGTTCGGCATCCACCTTCATTCAACCATATTCGGCTCGGCACAATTCTAGTCGGCTGTGCCGAATATGTATGTAGCAGCCCTTAGGAATTATTTACGAAGCCGAGCGACTTGAGGAAGTAGTAATAATTCGGATTGGCTATTTAAAAACTTAGCCTTCTTACGTCGTAGGTATCAAAAATTCTTTCCTGTTTTCTTATTCGTGTCAGGGCGAATTTCACCAAACTTTTATACATAAAAGATAGAATCAGCCCTCAGTGACTTTAAAAATATCTACTTATATGATTACCTACCTTTAACTTTCTTGATAATTATATTTTTGTCGGTTTTTCGCTCTGTGTTATTGATAAAAATATTATCGATAAAGATAAGAATGATATGAATCTAGCATGAGTCATAGATATACACCCAAAAGGCCAATCTTCTTAACATAACGGTTGCTTTAGTCGGAAGGAATTTCCGGCGAAAACTTCTCATTATTCACGTTTTTTTTGTCATTGGTCATGCATGACAGTTTCGTTTGCTTATATTATCTACGTAGCCTATAGGAACATTAGACAAGACACACAATCATACTGCTACTGTGTGTAATTTTATGTGACTTAAAACTGTCAGAACCTTTTTACTTTGATGTTACTTTCATGCGAAGTTGCACTCCAAACATCATTCAAGGGCAGAAATACACAAACAGACTTTGACTCTTTCAAGAAGTATTCACTCTTAAATTTCAACAACTACGATGATACCATCTCTAAGATATAAAAGAAATTGCTGTTTCATACAAAAAAGTAAACGTGATGAAAACGCTGTCTATTTTCGATATTGCGAAATTGGTCCCATACAAAAAAAAAACTCATTTTCATGCGTACTTTCACCCCCTGAAATCTAGCCAACGGACTCAAAGTCATCATGTATAGTAAAAACGAAGATTTTATTCCTCCCAATAATTCCATGATAACTATTCAGGTGTTGGCGGGTTTGCCAACACTACGGCATGACTAAGTGTTGTACAAATCCGCGGCCGGTGGTGATGCGTATCTATTATTGTTACAATTGTGTTGGTGTCGTGTGTAGCGAGCTTTATTCTGGAATAGAATTTTGCTTACAAATTCGTCGACGCGTAATCGCGGTGACATTCGATGTCTAAATGACCTTATGGAAGAGTTGATAGGGAAAATGTTGTTAGGGAAAATGTTTGTTACTTTGTTGGAGTTGAAGTTTTGGTAAACTGGATGAAAAATGATATAAATATAGACGGTAAATATGATAACAGAGGAACTTGTCCTGCTCACGTACGCAGTAGGCAGGTACTGAAAAACATTTAAAATGGCCGCAGATCCTGTCCTGTGCAGGCCAGGGATTAAATGAACATAAAGATAACACAACATATTAAAATAAGAAGCTCAAAACATAAATTGACAGACAGAATGCGCGAATTATTAAATCATTTGCATTAAACTTTGGCAGTAGGCCGAAAATACGCCCAGAAGAAGAATGGAACAAGCATTAAATAGTTTAACGTGAGCAGATAAAATTCACACGTTTACGTCAAGTGTGGGCAGAAATACAAGTCTAGAATGGAAATACAGATCACAAATACCACATTATTATCTCCAAGTATTTCTATATAAACAAAAAAAAAACCTATTTAATGTAATGCTTTGTTTATTTTTTCTGGCATCCAGTTTAAAATTAGCGAAATGCTTGTTCACCTAAAAAGAGATTGACATAAAAAGAAAACTATAAATACAACATCGTGACCGATTAAATAGTGATGGGACAAGCGCGATAACTATTACGATAAGCACGATTTTCCCAAAATTTGGTATTTTTTTTCTAATTTTTTTATTTATTTGATAAATTTAACTATTTGTTTATACAGGACTACAAATAAAGGAGATCGTTGAAAAGGAAAATAAAATTAATTTGCAGACATAAATAGCTAGAAAATCGTAGAAATTTATAACTCATGAAATTGTGAAATGCAAGGCTGGTTTCTTCCTCATTTTTGTTACCTATTATGCGCTTTGGAAAACACACATATCACGTCATGATTTCTTGGTTTTACTGAACAGTCTTCTAGACAAGATAATCATACCATTAAAGTTAAAGAACACGTGGGAATCCAATTAAGTAATTTTTAAAGGTGTTTGAACTCTCAAGGTCATCATATGATGCTACGGGGAAAACTCAATGATACATATAAATATAAAACAATACAAATAATGAATATGACATAACGAGTCCCAAGTTATTAATGATTCATAAGGTAGCTGCTGTAATTAAAAACGCCTACATAGTTTTTAGGCACGTTAGTCATACAAAAAAAGCTATTCAATTAATGATCTGTTGTTTCTAATATTTATTCGATGGCACGCGACTTAAATGGAACCGACGACGGGGTTTCCGCTTTTCGAGTTCAAGGTTCCAATCATGCGTGTGTAACAAACTATGATGGATTGATTTTGTATCAAGTATAGCATCTTTATAATGCGAAGGCCGTCGTTATGCAAAAAAAAACAACTACCTACTATAAAACGATAAATCAAATTGCCTAGCTTTTAACCAACTGTATTGGGGTCAGCTCCCAGTCTAACTGGATGCAGCTGAATACCAGTATTTAACATGGAGCTACTGCCTATCTGACCTCCACAACCTAGTTAGTGGGTAACACGATACCCCTTGATAAGACTGGTTGTCAGACTTTTGGGCTTCTGATTACCCGTAACGACTGTCAAAGATCTATAAATGACAGCCGGGACCAACGGCTTAACATGCTTTCCGGGGCCGGAGGGGTCTCCGTATGTAAAGATGGTCACCCATCCACGAAGACCGCGGCCAGCGTAGCTAACCTTTGGTCGACATGTGCGGCTGTTATTATTGTCATGTAGGTATATAAGAAAACATTTTTAACTATAAAACGATAAATGTATTATTTATTTCAATCATAAATAACATCCTTCCATAAAAGGAGAACACGTCACAAATATCGGTCATTTTGTTCTAGGCATAATTATTAAAACAGCAGGTTAGTAAATACTATTTACCTTGTATGGGTTAACGTATTACAAATGATTGACTAATTCTGTTTGGACAAGACCGGACATTTGCATAAATAACCAGTTTGTTTAAATATGATGTGTGAAGCTTAATGTGTTTGAATAATTATTTATATTTAATATCGAATGCAGCATAAATAATGATTACACATTCATTATTATACTAGCTGCGCCCCGCGATTTCACCCGTGTAAGTGTCGATCTCGTGAGAATATCGGGATAAAAATTTGCCTATGTGTTAATCCTGGTTATAAACTATCTGTGTGCTAAATTTCATCCAAATCCGTTGAGCCGTTTGTGCGTGAAGAAGTAACAAACATATAAACACACACACTCACAAACTTTCGCCTTTATAATATTAGTGTGATTTATTTGCTAATATTAGTTTACGATTGTGAGTTGACTGAGAATCCCGTTTTAAACGTTTTCATAATTAAATCCAAAATAAATTGCAACTGCGAATAATTTAAAACATATACTTACAAGTTTTATGGTAATTTACATAATTACTAACTAACCAAACAAAGAAAAAAAAAACAAATTGTAACAATTCTACACTGAATCTCGTATCATAATGCATCCCACGCGCGATTTATTTCAGATTTATGTAAACGTTCAGCTGCAAGTGACTTGCTCAGTCAATTAAAATTCACTAAACGACATTAGGTATGCCAATGACATAACATATAAAATACATTAACAAAAGAATCGAGAGGAAGGAAGAAGCCATGCCCGTTACGATGACACATCAGCGATGCAAACACGATAATGTTTGTTAAATAAATTAAAATGAATTATAGAGCTATTTTTTCACTCACTGGATAGCAATGTACAGTCACTTATAGCAATTAGCTGACCCACCTTTGTATAAATGGTTGTGATATTTAGAATACGAATCGATTCGTATTCTAAAAAATCTCAACCATTTATTAGACTTTAAAAGATACAGAATTATAGTCATTAGAATCATTAATATATATCTTTAAGTTAGATTTGTTCCATATGAACAAATCTCTCATGGAAAAGTGCTTATGGAACAAATCTAACTTAAAGAGATATATTAATTATTCTAATGATTATAACCAGATACAACCTGACACTGACCTCAAAATTGCAAAAAAACTGAATTTCGCGGGCTACAACTGCGCATTCACATTAAAATAAATATCTTACTGGAGATATTTCCAATAATCGTGAACAAACAAAAAAATCATGAAATCCTCTCTCTTTATGAATACTTACCATCTGTATGTGTACATTATAGATTGCAATAAAGATTAATTGAATTGAAATTATTTCTGAGAAAATAATAATTCCAATTCACGAACGACCGATAACATTTTTATAATCGTCAAGTATTATTAAGCACGGCACATCACTATTCGGGACTAAGGTCGCGTATACAATGCATCCCACGCGAGAACTATTTCAGATTTTAGTGTAGCCCCGCTCGATTGCAGGGCTGCACCAGAAGGTCAGACCGATTTGATGGACTGATCGTGCAATTTGTTGTGATACTGTCAGTTAATCTGGGTGTAATGGTTTCATGGAATGATGACGGATTACTGTAATTTTCAGCATTATCGTATATGCATGTTGAAAGTATTAAAGCTTCATACGTTTTATTTTTAGTTCAACAAATGTTTTTGTCCCTCGCACTGAGAGGAGGCCTGTGTCCCAGCAGTGGGAACATTATAGGCTGATTATGTTAATTTTTTTTAAAATTTTCGTTGCATTTGATGCTAACAATGAAAGGTAATTGTTGTTGCTATCAACAAAAAACAAACTTATAAATAAAAGCGTCGGTGACACGTAACGACTAATAAATTGGGTAGAGTACACAACATATTTCACCTTTCTCTCAATGTATAAATTATAAATTCTAAAAGATTTAGGGAGTCTAACAGATGCGTGGGTAGAACCGCGGTCACTATGTAAAAAAAAACACGTCTAAATAAAACAGCGCTGCGAACAGTAGATTTATTATAAGTATTAGGGGAGGAGCGGGGGTTACCGTACACTTAAGGTAGAACTCTTATTACTCAATAATTAAAAGCCTTATTTGGTTTATCTTAAGCATTATCTGTAGGGAAAATAGTTGACTACTAAATGCTCGAACGAAATATAAAACCAGGTAAATTCAAATATTAAATTTATTAAGTTTAAAAAAAATACAAAAGTACGGAATCATCCGACACCTTCGGAGGATTGCGTACAGTGTTCGTTCACCTATTTAGCATGACGAAATCCACAAATATAACCATTTGGCACATCTTTATCGCTGCACAATGCATGAACCCATTGCCCACACACTATACATCGATACCAGAGCTCTCCATCTTTTCCAAATTCACCACAAATTAGACAAAGCTCGTTTGTAACAGCCGTTTCTCCTTCTGCATAAAAGACGTTGTCGTTGTCATCACTTTCGCCTAGCATCAAAGACTCATCGTCAGAGCTCGAGCTGTTTAAAATTTTTATCTTGTGCGACTGCTTTCCATCTGATTTCTTGTACTTCTTCAAAAATGTACGAACCCACCCGAAGCCGCCATTTTGGGAGAAATGTTTCAACAAACGAAAATTATTCGTGATTTCAATGAAAAATTAGTGTCAATGGAAGCCTAAATCCATATCGTACAACTTAGATAAACAAATAACACAATTCAAGAAAAAATATAGTACTTACAGCGTAAATCCTTCACGGCACTTTTTATAAAAATTGGCGCGAAAACGTGATACATGCTTACTCGCGGAACCTGACCAGTCACTGGAGCGGGCGGGAGGGGAGAACGCAGCAGTGCCGTGTTGCGGCCGTTAGACAAGGATAGACCTAATTTCTCATGATTCGGTCCCTGTCAAAAACAATGTACGGTATCGTCCGCTGTACGGAATGTCCCGCCGCTCCCCTATTCTCTGTAACATTAACAACTTTGGGAACAAAAGATAAAAGCGGTGAAAATGCACTCAAGAGTTGTGCAACGTTGGCATGCTTTGCCCTTCTTGTCGACGTATTTTTTGCAATTGTGAGCAAAATTATTTATGTCATCCATACTGTGTATTATAAATTCGAAAGTAACTCTCTCTGGCAGAGAGATAGATTGCATCTCGAGGAAGGACATAGGTTATTTTTTATCGAGATACCTCGCGGGCGAAACCGCGGGCGGAAGCTAGTTTTTTATAGTCAAACAGCACTTTAATACGGCTGAACTTTCCTTAAAGTATTGGCATACAAGGCGACACATCAAGCTCTACATTTCCAGTCATAACTGTCCTCGCATTGTAATATAGGTGTTTCGTACAATCAGAAAACAGCTGATATTGGTTAAGTGTAGTTTGATGTGTAGAGCCGTGCGTACCACAATTGCTAACTAAAGAAAAGCTCATGCTGCGTTCAATGGCTAGCCAGTCGTTTGAACGCAGCATGAGCTGTTTTGTATAGTTTGAGACAAAACAATAGTGACAAAATAACTCACCTTTTCGACATACAAATTTTTTTTTTTGCGTAGGTTTAAAAGCCCTACTCCATAAAACTTTATTGACCATGAAAATGATTAAGAACAAGAGGAAAATTAGTACACTGGAAAAACTACAAAATTAAGAGATCATTAACCTGAATAGTTAATAGACCCTATTCTAAGAAATTTTTTGCAGTCGAAAACCGACATAAACAAGTTTGTCCTACATTGCTGATATTATTAGTCTTTAGTCTATAATCCTTGGACTTTAAGCCATAGATATTACTCTACGTGACTGTTAACGCGTAGTTGTCTATGAAAACGGAAATGTTAAACGCGTCGATGAAATTGCCGGCCTCTGTCTAATAAAATAGTAACGAAGAATTTTTGTCCGTCTGTCTGGATCTATGTATGTTCCGGATGGGCGCAAAAACGGCTGAACGGATTTGAATGCAATTCGGCACACAGATACTTTATAACCTGTGGATTATAGGGTAGAGATTTATAGAGAGATAGAGTTTTAATCCCGGTAGTACGGGGATATCCGTCCGTGGGATATTCTCTGACATCCACGCGGGAAAAGCTAGTCTGTGTACTGAAAGGTTTGTTTTAATGGAAAAGCCGGAATTACGCAGTTCAATTTGGGCGAAGTGATCAATTATAATTGTGTAGATAAGACATGAAAGTGACTCGTGTAATGAACCTTCTACACTTTGGAATGGGCAAATAGCTTCAAATTACTGTCTGACAGATTCCTTGACAATTCAAAAGTGCCTGTAGGTAAATGGTTTTATTGAAATAAATGCTTTATTTTAAGAGCAGTGGTGGCCCAGTGGCATCGGCCCTGACTTACGAGGTCGTGAGACTTCGAAACCAGACAGGCACTTGACTTTGTATATTTAATTTCATCACCACTGCTCTCAAAACGGTGAAAGAAAACATCGTGAGGAAACCGACATTCTCCTAGAAGCAAAAATTCGATGACATGTGATATCCAGCAACCCGCACTGGGCCCGCGTGGTGGATTAGGGCCCAGTCCCTCTCACAGAGAGGCCTATGTTCCAGTAGCGTGAACATTAGGTATAGACTGATTATCCTGTTTTGAGTTTAAACCAATTTGGCTGATCCTATCTATTTAGTTCTATTTCTATAGTTGCTTTCCGTCTTATTTCTAGCGGTTTTCCTCTGAGAGACTGCTCCAAAGAGTTGATGTCAACAATGACATCAAAGCTGATTGGGACAAAAATAAACTTATTTATAACGTCTCTTCTAATTCAATGTCACTAGTACGTACTGAACTAAAAGTTATTGATGCTTAGCGTCACATGAAAGTAATAAAGCTAATGATAAAATGCTTATTACTCGATGGAGTGTCGATAAAATGATAACGTCGGCTATTATTTAGTTTTTAGTAATAACTAATACCGCTTTCGTGGAAACTTTTTTGTTTATTACTAATTGGTAGGTGTGTGCGCGTTAAGCGGTGACCACAACGTAAACAGCACGCGGTTTTACTTCGCGGTGTCAAAAATCGCTCTAAAATGTACGAAGGCGACGTGTCGTGAATTATACTAAAGCGGCGCGGCGGCGGGCGGCGCCTTTGTACATTTTGTATGAAAACGTTTTGAAGCGGCATCATGCCTGCACCGCGCCGCACCTTCACCTTACGCCGTCTGTATAATTCAAGCCTTACTCGGGACGGCACGCTCGGTTCAATACAAATAATATTGTTTCTCGTTGACGTCCAATTGACGGTGGTACATTATCTTGTTACGATGGAGCGGAATTCAGCAGCAGTGTAAATATAAAAGCAAACCACAAATTATATTTAAACTAGCTGCACCCCGCGGTTTCACCCGCGTAAATGTCGATTGCGTGGGAATATCGGGATAAAAAGCAGCCTATATGTTAATCCAGGGTGTCAGGTATCTCCATAAAAAAATTATCAAAATTGGTCCAGCCGTTTCAGCGTGAAGAAGTAACAAACATATAAACACACCCCCACACACACACTCACAAACTTTCGCCTTTATAATATTATTATAGTGTGATAAAGCTAACTGTTAAATTATGCAAAATACGCTCATTATATCCAATGTAGTTGATAATAGTGCTCCTATGGTAATAATCACATATATTCCTCGACCATTTTCCTGTAGTAATCAATTTCATTTACAATCTCATCATTAAAATTATCATCTTGATAACGTTTGAAATCATTGTAAACATTGGTTGGTTTGAAACAAATAGCTTATAAAATGTCTGATCTAACTAAAGTGTTTAATGTACTCGTATGTGGTAATACTCGAGTTATATATAAATACTGGAACAATTTCACACTCCATTTGTTGAGTAATTAATTAATAAACTGTTCGGTCTTGATTTGATAAAATAATCGTCTTAATGATTAATTAGGTTCTGCTTGCGACTTCATCCGCGTGAAATTTGTTGTCCCCCCGACCCAGCCCGTCGCATCGCATCGCCTGCCTGCGCTATCACTTTGTTTTTGCTTAGCGTTCTTTTTAGGGTTCCCTACCAAAAGGGTAAAAACGGGACCCTATTACTAAGACTTCGCTGTCTGTCCGTCCGTCTGTCACCAGGCTGTATCTCAAGAACCGCGATAGCTAGACAGTTGAAATTTTCACAGATGATGTATTTCTGTTCCCGCTATAACAACAAATACTAAAAACAGAATAAAATAAATATTTAAGGGGCTCCCCTTATAACTAACGTGTTTTTTTTTTTCGGCGTGTTTGCCTTGTGGTAAACCCTTCGTGTGCGAGTCCGACTCGCACTTGGCCAGTTTTTTTCTTTTCTTTCTGTTCGGCTCCGCGTAAAGATAAAAAGCGTAATATTAAATAGCCTACAGCCTTCCTCAAAAATTGGGCTATCAAATGCAAAATATTTGTTACAAATCCTACCGGTAGTTCTAGAGATCAGCGAGTTCAAACGAACAAACAAACTCTTTAGCTTTATTATTAGTATAGATTTTTATTAATGTTTATTAAATTAAATGACGTTGGGCTCTTGATATGGTAAAGGCCAAATGTATTAGCCTTTAAAAATAGTTCTGCTCTACATTCAATAAACATCTAACCGTTTAACAATTCATATACATATTTCCTGTGACCTTAAAGGGATTGAGTCTGGCATAGGTACCTACTGTCGCGCCATTTTGATTTTTTAACCAAAGTAAGAAAGTTAAAAAAAACTGGCCAAGTGCGAGTCGGACTTGCACACGAAGGGTTCCGTACCACAAGGCAAAAACGCCGAAAAAAACACGTTTGTTGTCCCCCCTTAAATACTTATTTTATTTTGTTTTTAGTATTTTTGTTATAGCGGCAACAGAAATACATAATTTGTGAAAATTTCAACTGTCTAGCTATCGCGGTTCTTGAGATACAGCCTGGTGACAGACAGACGGACAGACAGCGAAGTCTTAGTAATAGGGTCCCGTGCTTACCCTTTGGGTAAGGAACTCTATAACTGATGGATGTCACGTAATCAACTTTGATCGTTAATATCTCGGAAACGTGACTTTTTAAGGGGTTTGGTCTTATTAAGCCTTGTACGGACTAAGCGTTCCAATGTACGCGTAGTCGGTTACGCGTACACAGGAACGATTAGTCCGTACAAGGCATAATAGAGGTACGGACTATCGTTCCTGTGTACGCGTAGGTAACCGACTACGCGTCGCTACGCGTACATTGGAACGCTTCAAGGCTTTATGTTTTCTGTTTACATTGATGTCAGCTATCGATATAATTATATATGTAATAGGTTACATGCGGGGCGGCCATTTTGAAAAAAAAAACAATTTACTATACTTACTGTCTAAACTTTAGTTTAGACACAGGTTAATAAAGTAAGGTTTAGACGAAGTAATTTTTTTGTCTTTGTTTAGTTATAAATCGAAAACAAGGCGTCGTTAAACGTGGTTTTAAACGGCTGATTAGACAATAGACTAATAGAGCAATAACAGATGGTTTTAAATCGCACTCGGGCCAAAAAATCCCATCGTATCCATTACCTATTTTCTTCTCATATACTGTTAAATACGTCCACCGCGGACTTCAAAGCAAATAAATTAAATCATTAACGACCTTTAATAATACATTGTACCTACCTAATTCAGTACCACACACGCCCCCAAAATCTAAAACCTATATACAAAAAGGACAATCGACATTCTTTCATTCCGAAACCAGTAGCCGTACGTGTCCTTACTCCGTAATGGGGCCCTAACGTACGTAAATAGACGGTCAGACACGGGAAGCACAAACAAAAGAAATTGTGCGACGTATATAGATGCCCTAAAAACAGGCCACAATTATATGATGCCTTGACCTTGTGGGCGCCCTACATCTCAACTTGAATGGCGGGTGGTGTAAGTGAACAGAGAGTGGCGGGCTGTGGCAGGTTAGAATAAAAGTGATTTATGGTGTTTATTTATTGAGGATCTCCAACAAAGGATACATTTATACAATAGAAATTTACAATAATAAAAAACCGGGCAAGAGCGAGTCAGACTCGCGCACCGAGGGTTCCATACCATCATATTTTTTAAATTTTCACCGGCGAGCTACTTACTAGATCTCGTTCAAACCAATTTTCGGTGGAAGTTTAAATGATAATGTACATCATATATTTTTTTTAGTTTTATCATTCCCTTATTTTAGAAGTTAAAAGTGGACACACATTTTACCACTTTGGAAGTGTTTCTCGCGCAAACTATTCAGTTTAGAAAAAAAATGATATTATAAACCTCAATATCATTTTTGAAGACCTATCCATAGATGACACGTATGGGTTTGATGAAAAAAAAATTTTTGAGTTTCAGTTCTAAGTATGGGGAACCCCCATAATTTATTGTTTTTTTTCTATTTTTTTGTGAAAATCTTAATACGGTTAATCTTAATACATCTACTTACCAAGTTTCAACAGTGGTTTCGGAAAAAGGAAAGGTTTCGGAAAAAAGTGGCTACGACATACGGACGGACAGACGGACAGACAGACAGACATGACGAATCCATAAGGGTTCCGTTTTTGCCATTTGGCTACGGAACCCTAAAAAGGTTTTTTTTACGTGTGCTCCTTCAATTACAGGAGACCACAGCATGCACATATAACCAGGTGTAAACACGATAAAAAATGAGAAAATAAATATGAATGATGTAAGTACACAAATTATAAAATTAGAAGGAGAAAATAAAATTAACATGTCGAGATATTACAAATGGTGTAGGCAGGATAAAAATAAAAATTGAGAAATAGTGTGTTGATGAGGAAATGTGAAAATGTTAGTCTTTTGGAAAAGAAGATTTTCGTTATTATTTTGAAGTATTGCGCTGCTATAGACATGATTAACGAGTAATATTCGCGTGAGTTAACAGATGACTAGAAATCTTGGGATAGATATGTTGAATTTTTGGCGAGGCAAAAATAGCTTCAATTTAAAAAAAAAAAATAGATATGCACGGCACGATTTTAGATGGAAACGTATTGTTTGTAGCAAGCTTTTGAATTGTTTACTGAAAATATACTGTAGACATTTTCACCAATACGTTTAAATATAGTAGGTACAGGGTGGGTATATTTGTGATAGCGCAGTACCTTTACCGTTAGCGTCACAGTTTGTCGTTGTATTTGTTAAAATTAAATTTTTGCAAACTATGCAAATTCGTCCTGATATTATTCTACAAGGTCAAATTTAATAAGCTAGCGAAACTTCGTAGTCTAATGAAGATAAAACAAAAAACAAACTGAACTCTTCATTTCAAATAACTACAGTACAGCTGAGAACGGTGTCAACCGCCGCTGGTAGTGAAGTTACTTGAAATTATGAGTTTAGTTTTATTTATCGTCATTAGATATCGATCATCGACCCATCACATCTGCGAAGTTTCCCTAGTTAATTTAATTTGACCCGGTATACTCGCCCGCTGTCAGTCTACAACTCGCCCCAATAAAGTGTGTATTGTTGTCCCGAACTCGTCACACCAGCGTGACATTGTAGCTTCAACCAGTGTTTACGGCCTGGCATGTGCCTCTAGATCTGTTTTGATTCAGGACTAGTCTAGCATGTTTCGCAGGCAAGTTATGAGCTAGTCTAGAAATAAGACCTAGTTTTCTATGTTGTACACGTGCCAGGTGACAGCTTGATCGGCCTAATTTTAAGATTAAATAATATTGAGACAATGTTTGAAGATTATAAATAACTTGTGGTGGCCTCAAATTCAATAGATGTTAATTTTGGAACATGCATTTTTTAAATAATACTTTATGGACACAAAAGTACAGAGGCGGACTTAATGCCATAGGCATTTTCTACCTGTCAACTTTTGGGTGATGCAGAGACAAACAGTGGTAGGTGCAATCATGAAAATTGAAGACTGGGTATTTGTGAAGACCACGCAAGACCCACGCACATTGTAAAACATAACCAGCTCTAAATTCAGGTCCCAAGTATATGTCAACAAAAATACATCGTTTACAAGAGAGAATTGATCATTTGAAATCAAAAGCGTTTACGTAATAAGTAGGTTTATTTATAAAACAGTCACATTTCTTTGAGAACCGAATACAAACAGAAGGTGCATTTGATATGGCTCTCGGTTTATCAAAGGTTCCTACTTTTTAAAATTTAATCCTGTTTCTACAATCATGTCAATTTATGAAATATTTTAACTTTAATAAACAAAACTGCTCACAATGGGACTTATAAGACGGCTAAAAGTCAATGGAGAGGGCTATGCTTGGAGTTTCCCTGCGTGATCGAATCAGGAATGAGGAGATCCACAGGAGAACCAAGGTAACCGACATAACCCGAAGAATTGCCAAATTTAAGTGGCAGTGGGCAGGGCACATTGCTCGCAGAACAGATGGCCGATGGGGCCAAAAGGTTCTGGAGTGGCGACCCCGTACCGGAAGACGTAGTGTTAGAAGGCCTCCCATAAGGTACCTGGGACCTTGGGACCTTAAGGGACCTTGTGAAGGCCGCAGGAACCCGTTGGATGCGAGAAGCACAGAACCGGTCAAAGTGGAGGTGCTTGGGGGAGGCCTATGTCCAGCAGTGGACGCCTTTCGGCTGAAATGATGATAATGAAACAAAATCACAGAACCGGTCAAAGTGTATGTACTTACCTGGGGAGGCGCCTTTCGGCTGTAATGATGATGATGATTTTGAAGGAAGTTTATTTGATAATTATTATACATATACACGGGTTTTACTTGAATTTTATGAATTTTACTTATTTATTTTTATAACCTCCCGTTTTCCCAGACCGTGTAGTACTTACCTACGCGCAGAAGTAGGCATTTCCTCTGCCTACCAAACTCTCTTGTATACCTAATGACTTGCAGCGTCTGTCATCGCGTTAATCCTTTTAAATAAATATAAGGGTCACTACAGACGTTTCTTCGCGCCGATGCCTTTGGTATAGCTTTTCTATAGGTAATACGTTAATTACAGCAATTAATTTGATTGGGTTGTTTGCAAGCGATCTGGCACGGCGATGTGTTAAGTGTAGTACCATTAGTTTAATTGTGAGAAATGCAAGGTTAATAATAATTTGAGTGTTAGATTTTAATGTAGTATCGACGCGGCGAGAGTTATACGTTGACACCTTGAAATGTTACTATATCCATTAACTCTAGCGGGACTGGTAGCCTAGGGTTCACTGGAAGAGCCAAGGTGTTAGAAAGATAACGTGAGGAGACTCCGACTACCTAAAAGTCTGTGATAACAAAGCTATAATTACCAGGTTTAAAAAATTTACGGTTTAAGTGAACCAACCAACCAACCAACTTTGAAATCGCGAATAAAAATCAGCTGTTCCCTACATTTTGTCGAGCCTTGTGAACTTAAATGTATGAAGCAGCTGATTTATTTTCGTGACTCGTTTAGTTGTGATTTCAGGGTTGGTCACATAGTAATTTTTTTTCCAGTTATTTCAATTACACCTTGTAATTGGTAAAGGAAAATTATCGTTACGTAACCTGGACATATACCTACGAGTAGTTAATATATTATATATACATAATTATGTCTGAAGTCGCCAACCCGTCTTGAGCAAGGGTGGTGATGAGTGCTCATGACTCTCTGTATGAGAAGAGGCCTTTGCCCTGCAGTGGGACAATAATAGGCTTATAATATACTAGCAGCGCCCCGCGGTTTCACCCGCATAAGTGTCGATCCCATTCGAAAGACACGTGGCGCCATCTATTGTCATAATAACGTTATTGTTGTTTTCTCGGGAACATCACTTTTTTTCAGGATGAAAGGTGGATGTCCGTTTCTGTACACATGACAACGTATATGCAAAATTTCAGGATGATCGGTTCAGTGGTTTAGGCGTGAAAAGGTAACAAACATACAAACTTACTTTCGCATTTATAATATTAGTAAGGATACATTAGATGATCTAAAAATAAAACGTTTATCAAGACTCTTCCACAGTTGACAATGAACGGCACTGACCATGAATTCTTCCGAGCTTTAAGAATTCCAAACACGGCAATATCCGCGCTCGTTATATAACTCTTAAGTGTGACAAATATGAATAACGATGACAATGTGACGTGACAAACTGACAAGTAGATCCGCCCACTTCTTCCCGTAACTTGTGAGCCCGGTTTGGTCCTGTTTTGTGCATTAGTAATGCCAATTTGGCATCACCATTTAAAAATGGCGTGAGTTGTGACGTGAGAGAGTTGAGGCTCGAAGGCAAATTGTATTGAAGAACTATGCAGGAGAAAATAAAAAGTTTAAACTATTTTGTTATTACTCAAAATGAAATGAATCATCAACATTTAGCGTTGTTGTCCCACGTGTAAGTAATCGGTAAGCAAAAAGGATTTTCATGTAGTTAAATCGACACCAGTTTCCTGTCAGATAACCAATACGTGATGGTAATGATAACAAATAAATAAGTTAATAATTAACGTAACATCTTATAAATCGCATAACAATCGCATAAAAAGACAGATAAGAGATAACACAATCGATTCAAGATGACTACAGAATAAACTTAATTAATGAAAAAGTGTTAGTGAAACCATTTCAATTTACAACTAGAAGATTAAAAAGTAAACGAATGCCGTATCTATAATTCAACGCTCTTAAAATAAAACTGAGCGCATCACCTCTTCTACACGACATTCTAAAACAACGATTCTTATTTTTAAAAGCATTGTTGTTCTTTCTCCGTCTCCATTAGTATATATATTTTCTGTCGCTAATCGCATTATTATCTCATTTGATTCTATATATATCTCTAATATGAAATTGACAACGGATATACTAACATTCCAGGGACGTCGTAAAGCGTCGATGACCAAATAGGGATAGAACGAATTGGGACGATTGTCTATTTTCTGTTGGGTCTTGCTTGTGATTTCATAGCTTGAATTTTAATCAAAACGGTACGGGTCCTAGTTATCGTTGTTTATCGAACCTTTGTGCCTTGAACGTTCAAGGTGAATATTAGGCGCATAGTTTTTACTATTGTGACATATCATTACGACTGCATTCCCTGAAGGGTAGTTTTTACTATTGTGACATATCATTACGACTGCATTCCCTGAAGGGTATAGCAAAGGTTTATACCCACATTTCACCAGTTATGTTTGAAAGTCCCATGTAATAGAGGGCTCGCTATTGCCATCAACCGGGCAGACCAACACCAGACTCCGGCTGCTACTGAGAAATTTTAGATGGAAAATCACTGCCCTACCCGGGAACAGGACCCAGGACCTCATGCTTAGCTATAGCGCTTGCGACCACTAGACCAACGAAGCAGACATTACTTATCATAAGTAATCTGTTTAACCTTTCGTCTGGCTAAAACCCAGGCCATCTTCATCACGAGCACATACCGGCTCGTACCCAAAAATACGAAGATATGTGTCATCCACGAACTCGCACCACTTGGTGACTTATTAATACCCACTCCCTCTCATAGGAAAATGGCCTGAGTTTTAGCCAGACGGAAGGTTAAACAGATTACTTATGATAAGTAATGTCTGCTTCGTTGGTCTAGTGGTCGCAAGCGCTATAGCTAAGCATGAGGTCCTGGGTCCTGTTCCCGGGTCGGGCAGTGATTTTCCATCTAAAAAAGCGTCCTATAGTTTGTGCCTCCACCCCTGTGGGGGTGAAAAGTGGAGATAAAGTTTACTTGTATGAAAAATCTTATTCATTTGGTTAAACAATTCAAAAGTGCCTGTTAATTATTCATTTGGTTAAACAATTCAAAAGTGTCGGTTATTGAAATAAATTTATGAAAAACAGGAAAGAGGATAACGAAATAGTATTTTGTATAAAATTAACGTTTTAAAATGCGATAAAAACTTCACGATAAAATTACTTGATGGTATTGCCATGGTTATGGTCTTAAAGACGGATTATAATGCTTTTGTCGTACATACTTTAACTATATACTTTAGATAATGGATAATCAGAATGAATGTATAGAAAAGATGAAATTATGGATCATGATGATGAATGATTAGATGTGTATGGAGAATGGAAGTATAGTGGTATTTAGATGTGGTAGTGTATGGCGTAATGGATAGTCTTTGATACTTATCAACTGCAAGGTGCCAAATCAGAATGTACCCAAATAAAATTTGTATTCTTGTGAGCTGGCCACCCTGTATGAAGCTTCATACTATCATTTTATATAGTGTGTTACCTAGTTTATATTAAACAATACCAAAAGTTTACAGAAAAATACAAAAAGTTTGCAGAACAAAAACATATAGGTACTTAAAATTTTACATTTGTCAATTTTCACAATCAAAAATCCCTAATAACTTCAAAACGGATTACCCTATTTACTGTTTATTTTGCCCTATCTGTTTTAGACCTGTTATAGATCAAATGACACTAAACACAACACAATATCTACACAAATAAAAAAATCATGTTTTCAACTTCACCCCTACAGGGGTGGAATTTCGGAAAATCGTTTGGGATATGTTCATTACTTGACTCAAAGATTATATTTAAGTATTCCAATTTTTTCGAATATTCGAAAAATTAATCAAGCCACGCAGTAAAATCTTCGCCTTTATAATTAATTACCCGTTTTCACCCCGTTAAGGGTAGATTTTCAAAAAACCCAGATACACGTTATTCTTTATTTTTGGTCTTAATTATAAATACGAGTTTCGAGTTAATCGGACCTCGCGTTAAAATTCTTCCATACAAAGACACCCCCCAATTCCCCTTTATGGGGTGGTTTAGAAAAACAAAAAAAGCCAAACTTCATAATTTATATAAATAAGTATTCGTGCCAAGGTTCAAGTTTGTTAACTCAAGGAATAAGATGTTTCATACAAACGAAATCCCCCCTTTTCACCCCCTTAAAGGATGAATTTCCAAAAACCCCTTCTCAGTGCTTAGGGGAGCACTGAGAAGGGGTTTTTGGACATTATAAAAGGAAGCCGTGTGCAAAATCCTAGACCCAGTAGTTTCGGCTGTACGTTGTTATGTCAGTCAGTCAGTCAGTTTCTTCTTTTATATATATATAGATAGTTAAACTACACTGGCATTAGTATCCTATTCAAGATTCTAGCGTCACAACCATTCCAGGAACTATAAAGGGAACTGATACAGTACCTGGCCGTTAACATGGCAAATTGATCTTAAGAATGAGACTCTTACACACTACGTATGAGTGACACAGACTTCGCACTACAAAGCCGGTCTTTCTCTGAAAGTCGATGTGCTATATTATCAGCGAACCACGACTGTTATAATAATGATCTAGTGTCACCTGCAAATAATAACGATATTGTTTTGTTTTGTTACAGTCGACCAAAGCCGAAGGCCCTGCTGTGTGCAACAGCTGCAATTCTACGATCAATGGAAGGGTGAGTAATTACCATCATATCAATTGGACTTATGAACTAGCTACACTTATTTTTGGACAATTAATTATCTCTGCGGTAACACACCACTATCTTTCAGAATAATAAGCGACTCTAGGATTCAGCTAATTAATTTAGCTTATATTATCTGTATTTGACCACTATCCAACATACTAGTCAGAAAAAAGAAATCGCGCAATAAACGGAATGATAGATTTGGCTCATTGATAGTTTTCAGCTATTCAAAACACCCACTTAACATAAAGAAGACGATGAAACACTCGAAGCTAGGCACCCGTTCTATATGGGAACTACCTACACGGCGCATCTACATTTTTGCACTCGACACCAGAGTACTCAATAAGTACCTACCTAAGTATATGACGCCGTTCTCCATAATGATTCACTATCAGTGATAAGTCTCTGATACGAGTCGATAGCGTTACGTGACATATAGCAATATTGTAAACTTGTGGTTATTAGGAATTGATAGCAGCTACGTGGAATTTTGTTGTGAGTGAAAGTCGATTACAGTGAAACGATGGATGATAAGGGGTGAAATCAGGTGAATATTTTGATGCGCTAATAATATGATGTTGCTAGGCAAAATAAAAGCGAAGCAAAAGCCAGTTCTTGTAAAATCAGAAACTCATTTGTATGAATAACTGTTCATAAGGCTAGTCAGGGAAAAGTGAATACTGAGATAAAATAAAAACAGATCAAGATACATGGAAGAAGGCAACTAGTTACGCTGATTGATGATAAATTGATAAGTTAATCAATATAATTTTAGGTAAAGCTTGGGATTTACTAGAACTGATTACCTATAAAGAAATTTAAGAGAGCTTCTACTAATTTAGTGACCAGAGATGATACTATAATTAACGTCTTTGGTCGCAGGTAAAATATACCAGAAAAGCATTCTCTACAACATTATAACCATCCAAGAGGGAAAACATTACAAAGTCTCAGCAAAACAAAACAAACTCGTTGATAGTAACAACCGCATGCTTGTAGAAGCATTGTGGTCGGAGCGGTCAAGGCGGGTAGGATGCTCCCCACACGATAATTAGTTGGCAGCCGACTACAACAGACAAAAGACTTGGAATCTTGATGATGGATTTGGTTGGTGAAATACTAGAAACATCATGGCTAAAAATAGGATTAATTACAGAAGAGGAATTCGGAAAAAGCTGGAAATTTAAGGGAAATGGATCTGAGATAACGACTCATTTTGAACTCAGAATTTGTCATTAGGATTAGATGAAATGCAGATTCAATAACGAGAGTCAAACTTAATGTAGGCAGAAAGATAGACAAAGAATGTCATCTACAAAAGTTAAAAATTGTTGTTGTTGTTGTAAAAGTTGTTTAAAATTTTATATACACAAATACAAGAATATGCGAATTTCTAAAGAAATCTCTTCCAACATACCTGCGATAAGAGAATCAATAAAAAGAGATTTAGTCTAAGAGTAGAAGAAAAAATAAAATATGTAAATCCTAAAAACCATTTACAACAATATGAGAATAAACTTACATAATATAATCATATAAAATAAAACATGCAAGATAAAGAAACTATCGACGCAAAAATATAATATAACAAATCCACCTCCCGCGAAAGTAGAGGAATTCTATAAAAAACGCGAAGTTCACGGTATATGGACATCGATATAAATACACGAACCACGTGGTCAAGCGCGAGTGTAAAATAGATATGAGTTACGTAACAAAAGTAAACAAAACGCGTTGTACTTACAAAGATTTAGAAATAGACGAAAAAAGCATGTGTTTTCTTATTTCACAGGATAAAACTTTCAATGAGTTAGTCAATGGATTTGCGTGGATGTTATTTCAGTTGGTATTTAATGGGAGTATCCGACTAATAGAATTAAAGTGGTAGCTTTAATAAATAAAGACGGAAATGACGGAAATTCAGATAATGTTATTGAATATACGGTTCAAATAACAACGCAACTCCAGTACTCAAAGAAAGTTGAGATAGAAACCCAATGGAGCAAGTAACAAAAACCAGCTTTATGGGAATCTCGGGAAACGGTGTACAATAAGGAAGCTGTGGCTAATCTAAGAGTCTTATATCATGAGACCACAGCATTTAATTATTAAAAAAAATGTTCGCAGCTTTTTGACTCTCCTGAAATACTTATGACTACAAAATACTATTTTAGGCCAGGCACCGAGGCCACAAAAATCCCGTTAGATCGTAAAAAATGCATTAGATACTGATTTTTCAGGATGTTGTTAGGATAGATATCAATAGTGTAAAACCAAGATTTCAGCTTCGAAAAATCTATGCTAACTGCGTGGTGCTCGAAAAACCTTAACGCAGCTGGAGCTGTAGGTACGTAGGATGCGCCTTTTAGAAGTTATAAGCAGAAAACTGAAAGAAGTCTAACAAGATTCCAAAAAATCAATTCAGTGCAATTTTTTGCGATCTGCTACGTTTTATATGACTGTACTATATTACTACTATGGAAAGCTATTCAATAATTGGAAAACCATGAATTTGTAAACCTTTGACCTATTTTGATACATTGCTATCAGTCGTCCTTTCAGTATTCACTCCCTTACTACTTACTAGTCACATCATCTTTCAATCAGTCCATCCATCATTTCTTTGCTCGCCCTCTAATCATCCATGTTCTTCTCCCACAGATAGTAACAGCCCTAAACAAGAAGTGGCACCCGGAGCACTTCCAATGCCATACATGCCGCAAGCCGATTGATGGCGCTAAGTTCCACCAGCACGACGGTGGTGTCCACTGCGTGCCCTGCTTCTCTTCCCACCACAGTCCCAGATGCCACGGATGCGGGCAGCCTATCATTGACGTGAGTTTACTTATTTATACGCTTTAAGATCTAGTGCTTAAGCCGCGGCATCTATTCTGTAAAAATCTCATTTAGTCTGTCACTCAACTTGATGCTAGGGTTGACAATAATGACAGCTCACTTCCAGCTCATTTGACCTAAGTTTTCACGGTGAGATATTTACAGAATATACTGACTCGGCAAGACTCAGGTTGGCAGTAGCAAGGAAAACCTGCTCAGGTGGAGATGATTCTAAGGTCCAACATGCAATGAAAATGTGGTGCGGTTCTGCAAACGAGGGATGCTTAAAACCATATCCTACAAGGCCTAATAGGTACTTTCACGTTGCAGGAATGTTGCACGCTACTGACAATGTAAATAACACTCCCTTTTTTGGGCAGTCGTGTGAAATTCGTAGATAAGTTACGGGCTAACATCAGATGTGGCGAACCTATTTTACGCAAAAGAGAGATCTGCACATATTTTTGTGGTTCCAAATCATTTAAATATTTAGTGTCCCAAATCTAAACGAGCATAGCAACAGGGATAACATCCTATCTATGACGTCACTGGCGTCCCACAAGTTTATAATGACATTCAGTTTAGATAAACCATGCAATGTTAATTCAAAAACACATGATAAGCCAAATATTTAGTCCCGTTATGGGTTTATATATTTGATTGATGGACGCATAAGGTTATAAGGTCGTTCAGATAAATTCCCTCGTCGAAAATTTGAATGGCAGGTTTAGATTTCGAATATTCTTATATAATGTATTTGTGGGAAAACCTGCCCATTTTTATTTTTTTATTTTTATATGCGATCCTCGTCTTTCAAATATGTATGCAGGTATAACGCTTTCTTCAAAATGCCCTGGAATATCAGCTCCAACAGTGCATTCTGAGACATGCTTAGTAACCAATCCAGCAACTTGAAGGAATCGAGATATCGTTACATCATATCCTCAACATACCTCTAACATAATAAGACTAATCAATGATTCCAAATAGAGAACTAAAACTAACAGCTTTATTTAAAAGCCAACGACCGAATAAAATAAGTTAAGACCTCTGAATCCACAGTGGGTACTGGGTAATGACTGGCAGCTGTGACGTCACGGCGGCCATGTTTGAGTTGTTAGTAAGTCAGGAGGCTCGCCCACGGGCCTACAACCTGCTAATATAGACATAGATGAAGTAATTCAGTTCGAAGACGTAAAAATGTGAAAACTGGCGCTAATGACTCAATAAACTTGTTTACACGAGCAGAGTTGCTCGACCGTCGAGACAAGAAATAAAGATAAAGATATCAAGCGATTTATCGAACTGGTGTTTACACTCAGTCCTGAAACAAAAACTCGAGTGCGAGACAGGTAATTTTCTGGAACTTGGATTAAAATTTTACATCTCAAAATACGATTCTGAAAAACGAGGCTACTAGCCTTACCAGATGCACTTGCCTATTCGAGTCGAGAAACTTTACTGTGTAAAATTATACTTAATTATGGTTCTGTATTGCCCTAGTACGAAAGATGGGAAGTGATTCATGTTAACACATATGTTGGCAGACAGAGAATTGGTTGGGTGTGAATTACTCATGTTTGATCGTTTTGCCTTATTGGGTGTGCAGGCAAGTGGTATTGGTATGGTTTCTTCTCGAACGTAGGTCTTTAACACTATCGATCAGATGCTTCCATAAACAATTGTTGGTTTGTCATGAGGATACATAGGTTTCTTTCTTGAACGTCGTAAAAAGGTCTGAAGGTAATTAATAACCTTGCCTAGTGAAATGGAATTGCTCATTCTGTAAATAGGATAAAGGAATCACTTTGAAAAGAATATGACGTTTAAAAGTGATTCCCATATCCTTAAAAAAAATAGCTTGATGGAGTCAACATTTCCTAACTGACTACCTCTGAGGAGAAACTAACCCAGAAGTCACAGTCTCTTTTAAAGTCCAGACATAATCTTGGTCGGATCACGTGAAAGCCGTGTAGATTAGTGTCTGAAATGGTCTTTTGAGAAAAGAACCAAACAGACTTGAGTGGACCAGTCCAGTCAGAGCAAGCATTTGTCAGAAATCGTGTAGCTCAATTCAGCGATTAAGAAACTCAACGACTCGACGAACAATACATAAGAAAGGACACTGAAGTGGTGGTAATGATAGTTTTGTTTCAATAAGCAAGTGCTGCAATTATGTTTCCATTTTGCTAGATATAGTTGCAAAATACTTCTTATCGATCTAATTAAAGTGGTCGGGATAACAATGCTTGGAGAAAAGTTTGATGGTTTTTTTTTATAGAAACCATAGAATCGTTTATTTGAAGTCTAAGCCGTTATTCAACAAACATACAAAACAACTTCATACTTATTTTTATTTTTACCGACTTCAAAAAAAAGGAGGTTATCAATTCGATACGTATGTATGTAATATTATTGGAATTGCATTATATTCACATATGATGATCTATTAGGGCTTCCAAACAAATATACAAAATTTCATAGACGTATGTATGTATGTATGTATGTATGTATGTATGTATGTATGTATGTATGTTTGTCCACGCATATCTCCGGAACTATTAATCGGATCGTGACCATTTTTTTTTATTGGCTTCCATTTTCTTCAACTTAGGGAACAGTGCAAGTTTCATCAAGATCGATTCAGTAATTTTCAAGATATGGACTAATACGTGTAAGTGTGACGGCCTGGCTTATTGATAAGAGCTACGGGTGTAGTGTCAAAGGGAAAACATCTCAAAACCTTGGTCAAATACTAGTGCAAAAACTAAAAATTACGAAATAAAAAGTAATTTAAAAAAATTAAACCGACTTCAAAAAGAAATTAACTCAAAATTATGAAATAACTTTAATTTCGGAAGTCGGTGGCATAAAACTAAAATACAGATCCCAAGACACCGACTTCCGAAATTAATGTGTTGTGTAATTCTTTGTGTATTATTTTAAATTCTTAATTTGAATTTATAATTATGAACTTCTTAGAGAACATAACTTTCCGAAGAACACGCAGGCGATCGGAACCTGATAACAGCGACATAATATCGCAGACGATGGATTGTACCTCGAACTCCGCGCCAGATATGTCTGAAGATGAAGATGAAAGCCAATTGAACATTTACAGGAAAGAGATAGAAGATCTCAAAACTCAATTAGAAACTGCACACAAAGAAATAGAACTGTTATCGCTAGAAAATAGTAACTTGAAGCAGAGAAATGCTGTTTTATTGGAAAAAAATAAAACTTACAAAGTAATTGCCAGTAGTCCACTTAGGACCAAAGTCCAACCGCCAAATAAAAACACTGCCAGTATTAAAACAAAACAGACGCATACTTCGGAAAGAATGGAAAATACACTCGGCGCACCCTCGATTAATTATTTCAAGGAGATAAAAGTCGACACTTTAAACAAGGAAACGCAAACTCCCGAGATGATTCATGACACATTGGTACAAAACCAAAACCGGACACCAATTTCACACCTGGGTAATATTGCCTCAAAAAAACCAGTGGGCGTATTTCGACCTAAACCTAAAAATAGACTCGCTATAATGAGTAGTAGGTGTACTACAGGTGCACTACCGTTAATTGAAGAGGTATTTTCTGGTGAATTTGACTACTGTCATTATTTGCTGCATAACGCTACCACAAAAGAGTTGTTACTCACTGTCGAAGGCAAATTAAAAGACTTCACAATGCAAGACTATTGCCTGATCTTCATTGGAGAAAACGATATAAAAAATAGCGAGTATGTAGATATCATTGAAAACTTGAAAAGCTCGCTGAAAAACACTGCACACACAAATATTGTTGTATGCGCGCCAACTTATATAAGAGGTGCACTAATCCATAATTATAAAGTCGAGTTATTTAACAACCTGCTCAGTTTGGACATAAAAAACAGCGACTATGCATACTTTTTCGATAGTAATTACACGTTGACTCTTGACATGTTTTCCCATAAGACAGGGAAAATCAACAAATACGGATGGAGGGACATCTTTAGCCAGATCAAAACCAACATATTTATTGACTACAATCAAGATTATGCTAAAGTTAGCAACGCCAATGCGGGAATGGAAAACTTATGTCCTAATTTAACCATAACAAATAAAAAACACATAAACAATACCCCAGAAATACCTCAAATACCATATACCAATATGACGTCTGATCAACTACAAATTAACGTCAGTGATCCTGATTTAACCACCAATAATATGGATTTTTTTCGTACACAATAATATAAGAATCCTGCATCAAAATATTGCCGGACTTTTGAACAAAGCAGATTTACTTATAATTCATCTACAAGAACTAACACTAAGTCGAAGAAATATAGATGTCATATGTATAACGGAACACTTTATCGTGCATAGTCAAGAACACCTATTAACAATACCAAGTTATAAGCTTGCCGCATGTTACACGAGACGAGAAAAGAAGCGGGGAGGCGCCTGTATCCTGGTAAACAAGTCTCTTCAATACAAAGAACTTGGAGATGCAACAAAATATTCCGTAACAGGTGTAATCGAATGCTGTGCTATTGAACTGGTAGAACAAAAATTGATAATTATATGTGTATACAGACCACCTAAGTCACGTAATTTAAATATTTTTTATGATAACTTAGAAATAATTTTAAAATCATTATGTACCAACCCTAAGAAAAAAATTGTTGTTTGCGGGGACTTTAATATAGATAGGTTAAAAAGAAATAACATTAGTTTAGACTTTGAATATTTTCTTTTGGGATTTAATCTCACACTACAACTTGATCAACCAACTCGGTTATCTAGTAACAGCTGTCTGGATAATTTCGCTCATAATTCCAAGAATAAATGTAAATGTGAAGTAATAGACTTTGCCTTGTCTGATCACTGTGCACAAGTATTTGAGATTAAGGTAAACAAAACCTATAGACTAAACTCATGGCATGTAAAAAAACGGGACCTATCACTGGAAAACTTAACAAAATTCAATAGCTACCTACAATGCCTTTCATTTACTGAAATGTATGAGACAGAAAATGTTAATGAAGCGTACAACATATTTATGCAGCAGTTTGGTTTGTTATATGAGCTTTGCTTTCCTTACAAGTTAGTCATAATAAAACCAAATAAAAAAATTAAGTGGATTTCTAAGGGAATACGATTATGTAGTAGGAAGCAGCGTCACCTTCTATGGGCGCATAGACTAAAGCCATCAAATGAAAATAAACATAAATTTAAAAATTACTCCCGGCAATTTAGGAAAATTGTAAAATTAACTCAAAAGGCTCAAAATAACTATTTTATTAAGAATTCAATCAATAAATCAAAGGCGTCCTGGCAAGTTATCAACAATAAAGCATGTACCTATGAACCCATTACTCAGATAAAAATAAATAATATAATTATTAATAACCCTAAAGAAATTGCAGACGCATTTAACGACTACTTCATTAATCAGATTAAAAGCTCACCTAAAACATCACTTGATACAAGTGGTCTACAAGAAAACCCCAACACAATGTTCATGAGACCAGTTTTGCCTCAAGACGTACTCAGGGTAATAAAATTATTGAAAAATAAGAATAGCGTAGGATACGATGAAGTAGCAACGAAAGTCATAAAATTTGTATCAAATAACATAATCGTACATATTTGCCACATTATTAACTTAGCCATCAGCACTGGTGTATTTCCTGATGGTTTAAAAACGGTCATAGTCAAACCGCTTCACAAAAAGAATTGTAGGGAGGATATAGGTAATTATAGACCGATTGCTTTAATTCCTGTGTTTTCCAAAGTGGTAGAAAAGATTATATATGAATTAATCGACAACTTTCTGACAAAATACAACATACTATGTAATGAACAAGCAGGGTTTCGAAAAAATAAAAACATTAATACAGCAATATATGATTTTTTACACGAAATAATGATAAATGTAGATAATAAAACACATATCTGTGCCATTTTTACTGACATGACTAAAGCATTTGACTGTGTCAATCACGATATTCTATTGAACAAGCTTAATAGCTACGGTCTAAGGGGAAACGTGCAGAATCTCTTAAAATCCTACCTCAGTAACCGCACACAATATACGGAGATATCCAGAATTTGTCATAAATCAAAATGTGAACAAAAATATAAATCTGATGGTAAAATTATTAAGTTCGGCGTACCGCAGGGTAGTGTATTGGGTCCCCCGCTATTTTTGCTGTACATAAATGATCTGCCCCGTCAGATACCAAATCCAATGGTTCTATTTGCCGATGACAGCACAGCACTGATTAAATGTACAAATATCAATAATTATGAACAGGATATCAACAATAGCCTTGGAAATATTGTTGAATGGCTGGATAAAAATAACCTGGTAATAAATTTACCAAAGACTAACGTGATGCATTTTCACCAACGAACAACTCCACCGAACGTTAATGTACAGTACAATGGCCAAGTGATCAATCAAACAAAGGTCGCGAAATTTCTAGGAATTTATATAGACAATCAATTAACTTGGAAACCGCAAGCAGAAGAGGTGTGTAGAAAGTTGAGCACTGCAGCCTATGTCCTTTTTAACCTGGCAAAAAAAGTTGACTTAAAAACTGCTTTAGTAGCATACCATGGTTTAGTCGCATCGGTCCTGAGATTTGGAATCATTTTTTGGGGTAACTGCAGCCTAAGAGATAACATATTTAAAGCACAAAAACGTTGTGTTAGAGCTATGTGTAATCTTAAAACTGTAGATAGTTGTAAATCTCTGTTTAAGTCTTTGAAAATTCTTACTTATCCGTCGTTATATATTTTGGAAATGGCAATTTTTGTAAAAAGAAATAAAAAATTGTTTGCTAAGGTCTCGGATTCCAAGAAAGGTCCCGTGAGAAGCCAATACAAAAACCTCTTAATTACCGGTGGCTATAAAACAGCACTACTTAGTAAAAGTGTTTTCTGCATGGGCCCAATAATATTTAACAAACTACCGGACAGCATAAAAAATGACAGCCTTCAACAATTTAAAAATAAACTTAAGACTTTTTTGATACAGAAATGTTATTATTCGATAAGTGATTTTTTGAATGACCCTATTTGTGACATCTCAATAGTTTAATATTACTTATAGACATTATTAATTTGATACAAAAATATTATTATTTAATTATTATTATTTCTGGACTTGTTAAAATAATTTATTTGTATCTTAATCATCACTATTTAATTTTCATAATTTTACTAATAAGCTACTTAATATTAATATTGCTATTGACATTATCTATTAATTTTTGCATGCCAAAACTCAGGCAGAATGTACCCGGCTCACTATATTTTTATAACAACTCTATTGTAATACCTACATTCTATGCAAATAAATGATTTGATTTGATTTGATTTGATTTTAAAGTTATTTCATAATTTTGAGTTAATTTCTTTTTGAAGTCGGTTTAATTTTTTTAAATTACTTTTTATTTTCTGTCTGTTATCAATATGTAAATAAGTCCACACTCCAAGGCCGCGGATTAGTTCTATTTTATGGTCGATCGAAGTTAGGTGAGTCACTTTATTGTTTACAACTTCGTCTATCTTGGTTGCGTAGATCTAATTGATTTTTAATAGATTTGGTACGTTATTTTTGCTTGACGGGTTCAATCAATGCAGAAAACCTGCACAAGAAAACTTCGCTTTTCATACCGAAGACTCTGCCGGAGCTTACCTGTACCTTGGATTGTAGAATCCGCTGTTATACAAAACCGCTAGTTATTTTACAAAACAGCTCCGTTATGTAAAACAACTGAACAACATTCAGCGGTTTTCCATAATTACTGAACTTGAACACGCAGAATTGCATAAACGTTTTGAATTTTGAATTTATCAAGCGGGTCAACGATTAGCGGTTTTGTAAAACAGCGTGTAATGAAAAGTCAGATTGTAGATTTTAGTTCTAAATTTTGTCGCTCGTGGCTCTGTGTGTCGTAACAATAATAATGGCGTCCAAAACAGTAATATATAAAACGAGTAACACGAGTAAAAATTACTTTAAAACAAGTGAAAACAGTGTTTTTAAGGACAATATTAAATCAAAGTTATCAGAGGGGCAATTCTCGTAATTTTAAGAACGTTCACAGTCTGATCTCAGTCTCAATCTGTCAAAAATACCTCTAATTTCCCTACATTTTGACAAGTTTTTGACATTTGTTTGTCGCTGAGATGAGACTGCGACTAGATTTTGAATGTTTTAAATTAGTAGAATTGGCCTACAGAGTTTTATGAAAGACGCTTATTGCGACTGCAAATATGTCATTCTGCATTTCGTCTAAACGTCGTCGGCAGCAGTTTTGTAAAACGTAGCGCAATTAAAATCCAGCTGAACGTTGTTCAGTTGTTTTACATAACGAAGCCGTTTTGTAAAACAACTAGCGGTTTTGTAAAACAGCGGATTCTACGATCCATCTGCGACTTATATAAGCTCAGGCAGACCTTACCTATCAGGGATAGTTTTAACAATATATGAAACAAACTAAACATTATCGGTAAATATACCCAGGTACATGAGACAAGAAAAAAAAGAAAAAAGCTGAAAAATTAAAGCGATCTAAACTATTTTGACAAAACTATAAACTTTTGGCATCCTTACAATATACCTACCTACCTTCCGTCTAAAAATAATGCCGACGTGTAAAATTATGTGCATTAAATCGATTACTCTTAATTTCTTAATTATTAACAATCAGTAAAAGTATATTAATTAATTAATTAATTTCTATCCTTTTAGAATAATACGTTTTATGCACGCGAGTATTATTGTTTAGTCTGATATAAAAACCATCTTTATAATTATTAAACTCATGATTATTCATACTTACAAGTAAGTTAATGTTTGTAAAACCTCACAATGAATCAATAGGTAAGTTGATATACTCTAAGTGACAATTTTCACCGACATTACTATTCAATTTAAACATATTATCCAGTTCAATATTTATTGTTGAGATGTTCTTTGAATAATTTTGTAGGACTTATGCAATGACCTTGATTAAAAGAAAATGACACAGGAACGTAACAGCTATACTGCGTAGGTCACGTCTACCATAATGAGCACGTGTCATTATACCCGTCACCCAACAGACAGTTATAATGTTTCATGTATCTCGTCTCGATCACCATAATCATAATCTATGTTATGGGTTTGGTTTCCGCACTTAGTCCTTCAGTGGACCATTGTGCGTACCATAATAATAATTCTCCTGTCCTTATCTCAATTTGTTTCTCTCTACCATACATCTCTTTTAGCGGTCATCTTAGTAGCCACATCATCATTATTATCAGCCTGTCCACTGCTGGATATAGGCCTCTCCAATTGCACGCCATTCAGGTCGATCCTCGGCAACTCTCATCCAGCTGCTACCAGCCACCCTGTGAAGATCGTCGCTCCACCTAGCCTAGGTTTGCCGATTTGCGGTCTCCACTCTCCACTCAAGAACACGTCTACCCCAACGGCCATCGGTTCTACGGTTACATTCACACACCTGCCACATCACCTTTCACAAAAATCATAATCAAAACTTTTCGTACGTCATGTTCCTCATGATATAGTGCTTCTCGTTCATGAGAAACTATAAAACTTCACGCATATCTGATTTCTGGCGGCAGAAATATGCATTGTGATAGAACTTTTTGAAAGCTTGGAATCTCGCTAGTCAATTTTAAATCGTTACTGTGTTTATGTCCGTTAGTAGTACATATGTACACTGCTCCCTGATTAGGTTTTACTTATTATTAGTCGATGCAAACAGAGCCAGTGTGCTTAGGTAAATATAGAAAAAAACATATATTTTTCCAAGGATTTCCCCTACAAATAACGCATTTTAATTACGATGCTGAAGTATTCCTTGCACACTTTACTTGCTAATTAAATTATTGAATGCTATCATTTAGCCGAGCAGTGAGTGACGCAATCAACGCACATATATTGTTACTTTCGATGCCGCCAGATCAACAAGCTTCATTGCTTGTTGCGCTTGATTTATGAAGCTTTTATAAGGAATTTGATGAGAATGAATCAGAATATGATAATTTTACTGTAAGCGGGACAATAGTGCAGGTTAATAGTCCAATAGATAGCCTAGTTGCAAGTCAACTTGGGATAAGGAAATAATTATGATGTCATCATTTTAGACTATGAGCATTTAAAGTTCAACTTGAAATTACTTTAATGATTTCATGTTGAAAGGGCTTCAGGGAATTTTGTGATCACTCCGAACGGAAAGGAAATTGATGACTTTGCCTTGATTGGAACCTCTGCCCTAGTGTTTCTATAATGCCACACGAAGAACAGGGTTGCCATTGTGTATTCAACATTAAACAAATATTTATTCATTAGGCAAACGAAACCTCCCAAAACGCCCAACCCTTCACCACTTCCTGTTTGAGCTGGGAAGAACAAGGGAATATCTGGATTTATCTGGTTCAAATTACGAGTTCTTGAATTAATTTCTCTGGTGACATCGTTGAACCGAATCGAATCACGTGCTACAATCCACATTTCATTTGCATACTTAAAACAGCATGGTTACAAATACTACGTACACATCTGACCTTTCTGAAGGATATGTCACCGATATAGGCAGTGCATACCTTTTTAGGGACGCGTTTCTTCACCCGTGACAGATTGTAACTATGACCTTTAAGAAGGATGGAACTAATATGGGTGGCGTATGTCCTAAGACTGATACCTGTGGCAGGTTGCCAAAGAATGTGACCTTTTGGAAGGGCATTGGTAATTTATATTCGGTGCATATACTCCTTGCGAAAGGGGTCTTCGGGGAACGTAACATATTTATTTCTACCGCTAAGCAGTGTTGTATTATTTTCTAATCTCAGAAGAAAAAGTTAGATCCTCTTAGAAATTTTCCTCCCAAAGGACGATGGACAAAGTAGGTACAATCAACAGCAAAAGTAGATGATCAAAATCAGAAATTCAATACTAATGAAAGGAGTTCGCGTCAGAACTGTGTGGCGTCGAAGTTATTCAAAAGTATGTGATTGTAAATTATACCAAACATTTACTTCTAGTACAGCTGCCATAATATTCGTGATCAGTTTTGACTCCTATTGAATTTCTGATTTTGATCATCTACTTTTGCTGTTGACTGTACTATACCTAGAACCCGTCCCAATTTTTTTTTTATCTAACGCCAACGGACTTAATTTTTGGCTAATATTTTTCGTAACGGGCAACAAAATAACAAACTGTGTTAAGTCTTAAACATATGGGGTTTCCTGAAAAAATCATCTTTCAGTATCATTTATATAACGAAAATATGGATGTTTGTTTTCTATTTTTCGTCACAATAAAAGATATAAAACATATCATTTGCCGACTTATGTAATATGGAACCTAAAACAACAAAACATCACGCCTATATTCCACGAAGGAGTAGGTAGAAGTATGTGGAACATTTACATATCCTTCTTTTCCCTGAAACCCCATACTTGTGACGATTGTCGCCATCGTAAAGAATGATCAGAAAACCAAGACCTTTTAAATGAGATACGTCTCAAGCTTGTTGACTAAATTCCAATTTTAGGGACGCTAAGTCTCATCGTACTTTCCATGTTTTAAAATAACCACGTTACGGCACGTGTTTCTTAATACTTAGGATCAGGATTAACTCTGGTCTGAATCATTCAGTTGTCAGCTGTGATTGATTGACCAACTACATAAGTTGACACTTGATGTGACCACAAGTCAGGGTCGGAAGGTTCAAAAATAATAATTACCACGTAATTCTCATTAAAACCACCATACGTATAAGTAGGTATGTTATAGTGTGACGTGTTGTGATAAAGGCCAGGTGAATCACGCCGGTCAGGGTCTTCCGCGAACCCTACAAGGTATGAGGCTCCAAGTAGCGAAAGTATATTTGTCATCGTACACCACCCACGACGGTAATCTGATAAAGAGCATTATAAGCAGCCATGTGCGATTTGTTATTCACTCTAAAATCGGCGGGCAATATTTGCAAAGACACACTCAGTCACAGTTCCTAAAGCCAGAACTACTATCCCCTGGACGTGAACGGAGGTAATGTAGCCATCAAACAAACAATCTGGTCAGACGGGATACCTGTGACTCCTTTTATGTTCAGTACTTCTTTGAAGTTGAAATGAGAGTTGCTGGAGGATGCAAATGACAGCGGAATATCGAGTACATCACATCTTGAATTATGAACATTTGGGACGGAGTCTGGTGGCATGAAAAATTTGGGCGAGGTCTTGGCTAGAAACAAAAAAGGCTTTTCAAATAGAAGATCATAATCAGACAGTTACAGTTTAGAACTCTGGCAACTTGAATTTAAACTGTATATAGATAATGACTGGTTCCAAATTAAACAGTCTCACAAAATTATTGACGCATTACGATGATTAGTGAATGACGAATCACTTCCGCGGAGCACTGTGCTTCGTAATTGTTTCAATAAAAAATACTGATTGCTTTTGTATAACGTATGTCAATCTTTTGCACTTACAATGCCGAACTCTTGAAATGTTTACTAATTGCAAATATTGTTAGTGATAATTAAATATTACTGCATATGTATAATAATATTATGTTCGTTACGTAAAACACTACGTTCGGTCAAGATATACGTAAAGACGTAGGTTTTCTATAACCAAAGAAATATATAATTTTGGTAAGGATATTGTTTTTTGACCAAGTCTAATTTAATAGTCAGTAGTCTGCCTTCGCACCTTTTATGTTGCATAATAAATATGTAGCTTCCGCTTTCAAAAGCGAGAATAAACAAGCATCTTCATCTACCGCTTTCATCAAGCGAGATCGAGCGAGGTCATGAGCCATGAGGGTCATTCTTCATTTCTAGGTGTATTTTTGATTTAAAAGACTTATCAAGCTCATGATGCATTTTCATGAGCAGATGCAATATTGTCAAAACTCAATTAACTAGTGGATACTGCCAATGCCAACACTGCAAAACATGTTTTACTTAATGAACTATCAGCTTTAGAGATATCTAAATCGTCTAAAACACAACAAAACAATGGCCCATCGTATTATGGCCGCCACGGAGGTGACATCATCATGGGAAACCATGATAAATCTACATTGTGTTATAATCGGTTCAGTTTTTTTATCTCCGAGCAATTAAGGTTATAAATAAAATATATTTTTTTCAATAATATTATTATTAAAAAAAATGTGGTTATTCTATTTCGTGTAACTTGTTAAGTAGGTATATGGAATAGGGATTTAACATTTTGGTATCATGTAAAAGGAATACACGATTCAATGAATTTTTCTCGATACAAAAAAAATTCAAAGTTAGGTATATCTATTTTTTTTACATTTTTCGACATCACGGCGTAACGCTTAAGAGTTATTCAATAGAATTTACTTTAAAACATAGAGAATTATCATATGAAAGTTTACTCAAAGTAGATTTAAATTTAATTCATTTATTTTGTTCAAAAAGGAGTAGGAATTCGTTTTGGCACATACGTCGTTTTATTCCGAGCGCACGCACACTAGCCATCACTCTTCTTTTGCGTTTCAAAAGTAATTGCATCACTTTCGCTCGCTTAGTAGGTTTTCGAGGATTTTAGATTTTCGAGGTAGCCCCTTATGACTTATTTATTAGTTTTGGTAGACACATTGCTATGTTAAAATTTAAGTTATAGGTTTTATTGATGTATTAATATGAACGTGTCTCAAATAGATTTGTCTGTATAGTGATTTAGTTCATTTTGATCAAATACCCGGTGGATTACAGAAAATAAAGGGTCATCATTTTTCGCATAGATAGGTGACTAACGAACTTTAATCAGTATAATGCGGCGTCTTCATGCTGATAACGACATATAATATGAGTTTATGGAAAAATATCTTTAATTCTACACAATAAAGTTCAGTTTACGATACAAACTTCAAACATTTTTGTAACTTGATCAATAGTGCTAGTCACTCTGAAATCAACTTAATAACCATTAAAATAAAGTTGATATTTGTTTAACTTGAAATAACACCAATTTGAAACATAAGTTTGAATCATAGTTTGAATAGACGATAGATAGTTATCTGTCTGCCTAGCTCGTTGACTAAGACAATAATATGACGACTCATTAATTAAATATTTTTAAATGACTGTGTAACTGTGGATTTCCTTGTCGTCTCTTCTCCTTAGGAAACTAATTGTTATTGTAACCATGCACCTAGCTTTTGACGAAGTGCCCATGTAGGTATAGGTGAAAATCAATGTGTTGTTTTTTAAGGTTCCGTACCCGAAGGGTAAAAACGGGACCCTATTACTAAGACTCCACTGTCCGTCTGTCACCAAGCTGTATCTCATTAACCGTGATAGCTAGACCGTTAAAATTTTCCTAGATGATGTATATGTCTGTTTTGCCGCTATACCTAACAATAAATACTAAAAACAGAATATAATAAATATTTAAGGGGGGCTCCCATACAACAAACGTGTTTTTTTCGGCGTTTTTGCCTTGTGGTACGAAACCCTTCGTATGCGAGTCCGACTTGCACATGGCCAGTTTTTTTTAATTTATAGTAATCTTTGAGAGTCCTATGTCATTTAGCAAAATAATACATTTTTGGGCTTAACCATTTTTACAATTTTTACTTATTGTTGATGATCATAGTATCAAGAGACAATCTTATTGATCATTGCATAAATTCCCGATTTTTTTGTCTACCTAAGCTATTGTATATTGTCAACTTCGCACCCATACTAAATAGCTATTATTCTGTTTCAGCGCGTGATCCAAGCCCTGGGCGTGAACTGGCACGCTAACCACTTCGTCTGCGGCGGATGCAGGAAGGAACTCGGTGGAGGCGGATTTATGGAACAGGTTAATATCTCATGACTTTTTATATAAAAAAATGAGGCGGATTTAAGTGTTTCGAAGGCAGGAAAGAAGGATAAGATTCGCTATTCGTAGATCATTGACAGCCGACACGGGTAGGTATTTAATAGCCAAAAGTCTGACACCAAGCTTGGGGTACCGCACTACACAGTAATTGGTTCGTGGAGGTCATATAGGCAGTTACTAGCTCCATGTAAAAAACTGGTAGTCCAATTAGACTCGAAAGCCGACCCTAACATAGTTATGAAAAGGCTAGGCAGATGATGAATGATGATGTTGAATTTATAGTTACAAACAAATATTCCTCTACTTCTAGGGAGGCAGACCCTACTGCTCAGCTTGCTACGCTGACAAGTTCGCGGCTCGCTGCAAGGGATGCGGCACCGCCATCACTGACAAGGCCATCATCGCGCTAGAAGCCAAGTGGCACCGTGACTGCTTCACTTGCATGGTAAGCACTACATTGAATTATTTACAGTCTGTTCATTTGTTACATTTTCATCAGATGCTTTTAAATAATGACAGCCGCACAGGTCGATCGATCAGTTATGGTCTGTGGATGGGTGACCATCTTTACATACCAACACGTTAAGCCGTTGGTCCCGGCTGTCATTCGTGGATCTTTGACAATCGTTACGGGTAGTCAGAAGCCCGAAAGTCTGACAACCAGTCTTACCAAGGGGTATCGTATTACCCAGTAACTGGGTTGTGGAGGTCAGATAGGCAGTCGCTCCATGTAAAATACTGGTATTCAGCTGCATCCGGTTAGACTGGAAGCCGACCCCAACATAGTTGGGAAAAGGCAGGCAGATGATGACTTTTAGAATAAACTATATCCCATTTGTTCAACTACTGAGACATTCTTAGACAAAACTGTATACTTAAGGGAAACAGCTTGTGAAATAATATTATTAGCCCTATTCTCTTTCAATTTAAGTATCTGTCTCTTTTCGAATTATTGGAAAGATTGGTACACACGACGACATATCAAGCATTTCCAGTTTTAGCTGACCTCGCATTGCATTACGCATTGCTAGCATTGGCTTTTCCTACAATGAGAAGTCAGCTTATACTGGAAATGTATAGCTTGATATGTCATCGTGCGTACAAGAACCTAATCTCTTGATTGTGGTGACAAAGTTCAAAATTTCGAATTTCTGGATAAAAAAAAAAAAGAGAACTGCTACTTGAAATATCTAAGGACAAAAACCAAAAGCGACTTCTAGCGCCAGTCTTTGTTCGTTTGAGCTACCAGACATAGATAATTTAAACCAAAAATGCTAATAACTTTCTTCCTTACATTCCAGAAATGCAGAAACCCGGTAACCGATGCTACTTTCTCCGTGATGGACAACAAACCTCTTTGCGGAAAATGCGCCTAAACGCACACAATGACATTACACACACAAACATATTTATACACCCATCGAGTAGCCAGGATTACGGTACCATAGCTTAGCAAGAGAGGTGCTTCTCAAAGATCGAAGGGAACTCAGAACGTCACAGTTTAAAAAAGGAATAATATTTTTTTATAAAAAGTATTTTTGGGATTACGAACTTTTTTTTACTCTTTTTGACCACGAGTTGGTTGTCTATTGCTTTTCAGATTAATCGTTGATAACAGATATTTATTGTCTTGGCATGTTTCTTTAAGAATAAAATATATTATTTTAATTTACGACCAATCCGTCAACAAACTTACGATCTTTGAGAACGCAAATATTATGCTAATAAAATATAATTATAAATTACTTAGGTTTTACGTTGTTACAAAGATTACAAAAGGATATAGCAGTTATATGACAGTATTTTTTAAGGAAATAATACATTTTGTTCGTAAAGAATAAAGTATTTTATTAAGGAATGTATGGTAAAGTCATGTATTAATGCTGAACAACATTTACGAAGTAAAATGTTGTTATAGCATTTTCAAATAAACGTTATTTTTTATGTTCTTTCGGCCATTTTGTGACAAGCAACGCCATCTAGTGGCGAGGTGGGATACTCAGTCATATTATTATGCTTTCTTTATCAGCTTGAAGTCATATTTTTCTATTGATTACCCATTATAGTTTCATTCAATTGTGATAAGCTAAAAAAATGGGTTTTAATGAGTGTGTAAGCATTTAAAAATATAGTTCATGTAGGTATCCCACCCAATGGCCGGATAACACATATTTTTACTGCGCAAATAGGATTGCACAAACTAAGCTACTTTAATATAAGTTATAAACATTAATTTAAACTTTGAAAATTGTTGTAAATAATTTTAATTAAATTTTAAAAAGTCGCTGTGATGCTTTTTGGCTTTCGATTGTATTTATTCAATTATATACATATATTTACATAATAATAAAAAAAATTAAAATGAGCTAGATTGTATTTTATACGCTTTTCCGAAATGTATTTTCCAATAAATTATTTAATTTTGTTTTTGACGATACTTATTGGTATTTTATTTAAGACTGTCTGCTTTCCTGAACCGGTTACTTCTCTAGAATAAGTGTCTATTGTGTCTATTCACACCTGTCAATGACATCTTATTACTTGCAAATCAGTAGATTTTTTTCAACTATATATTTCCCAGATGGATGTGACGCATGTTTCCCCCAACTCTTTCTTATATTTTATTTTGTGTTTATATTCTTTATTGCGTCATGTCAATAAACGTATTTTCTTTCTTTATTTTCTTTCCTTCTTCTTTCTGATAATGGGTAATCTCCTTTTTTTCCAAATATTTTTAGGCCAGTCCCATTTGTGTTGAAACCAAATAAAAAAAAACATAGGTTACCTGATTCCTTTCTCTCATAACCTCGCGGTTTAGGTGGCTATTAGGTGATAAAACGCGGTGCCTAGAAGAACTCCTAGGGGACTCGTTGATTTTACTGGATTCCCCGGCGTCAGTGGAGGCCTACGGGAAAATACTAGTTATTTGCATTGTAAATTAGACAAAACACGCTGAATTCTAACGCTTACTTCGAGAAAGAGGTCAATCGTCAAATCCGACTCGGCTGGGCAGCGTTCGGGAAGCTACGCAATATCTTCTCGTCCCACATACCACAGTGTCTCAAGACGAAAGTCTTTGATCAGTGCGTGTTGCCAGTGATGACTTATGACACTGAAACGTGGTCGCTCACAATGGGCCTTCTAACAAGGCTAAAAGTCACCCAAAGGGCAATGGAGAGTTTCCCTGCGTGATCGAATCAGGAATGAGGAGATCCGTAGGAGAACTAAGGTAACCGACATAGCCCGAAGAATTGCCAAACTTAAGTGGCAGTGGGCAGGGCACATTGCTCGCAGAACAGATGGCCGATGAGGCCGAAAGGTTCTGGAGTGACGACCGCGTACCGGAAGACGTAGCGTTGGAAGGCCTCCCACAAGGTGGTCCGATGACCTTGTGAAGGCTGCAGGAACCCGTTGGATGCGAGAAGCACAGAACCGGTCGAAGTGGAGGTGCTTGGGGGAGGCCTATAGGATGATGACGCTGAATTTCCATCGCGTAATTTTCGGCAGGACTGTGCCACTGAGATAAATTACTTACGCTAAGTAATAATAGTTCTATGGACTGTGCGTTGCTAAGTCCTACGCTTACGGCCGGCACAGAGTTGGCGAAGCAAAGCGCAGCGTGGTTGTCAAAACCAAACAAATATCGACCATGCGAAAATTAAAATAAAGATGAAAATAAATAAAATTTTCAATAGCCCGATAAAAGCGCGAATATAGTATCGGGATGTGAAGAAAAGAAAATACCTAGGTATAACACAACATACTTACATAAACCCACGCCTTCTTCCCATGGGGTAGGCAGAAACTATAGAGCGCCACTTGCTACTGTCCTAATATACTCCTTTTGCTTCGTTTCGTGCGTACATCTGGTCATACACGCACGCCGGTTGCAAGTACTACGCTCCTAACCTTTCTAACATCACCAATAAGGTCAATATATGTCCTTCTAAGGCGCCCCAAACAAATCTCACCTTTTTCTTCTCATCCGGGTCCTCTCGTCTAGCAGACGACGAAGTGTTGTTCGGCGCTAGCTCCGCGCGGATTGCATCTTCCTTGTCCTCGTCTGCCTTCAAGTCTTTCTTCATGGCGCATTTGATTGTGAGCACTGGAATCAACTGCATAAACAAAATTTACATGACATTTGATGCATTTGACAAATTAAACGTCAACTGTCAGGTGTCAAGTTACGTCCTTTTGAGATCGACCATTGTTAAGTAATGTTACTAATAGCTGTGGACGAGATGTCTCGAAGGCACTGCAGAAACGAACCTCTCGGAGGCACTGCAGAAACGAGTCTTCGCCCGCGTGGATGACGGAAAATATCCCACGGGAACGTATTCTCAAAAGTACCATATAACGGGGTGAATAGGGATGCAGTCTCGTAGGGGTGAATCGGGCCAAAAATTTAAAATGGGATTTAATGTAGAAATAATATAGTTTATTGCCAACAAGGGCACTAAATCGTTCATTATATTACAGGTATAATGAACGATTTAGAGTGTACACATTGCAGTGCTTTTTGGCAACAAACTATATTATTTCAATAATAAAATCCTTTTTAAAGTTTCTTCTCGATTCACCCCTGCATCCCATATTATTCACCTCGTTTACGGTGCCCTATGTGTGTTAATCCAGGTTATAAAATATTTGTGTGCCAAGTTTCATCCAAAAATATTAATTGTTCAGTTTTGACTTCATTATTATTTTATTTGTATGTATAGATGATATTTAAGTTCTGTAAATTGGTTGTAAAAAACACTTTTAACGTCAAAAGAAATATTATTTTAAAACTCTCGAGAAGTAACACCGAAACAAACTCAGATGTCACAACAGACATTATCTTGGTAAGATAAACTATAATTATATACTATAAACTTTCATAAAAGGTAAAATATAATTAGGAACATTATAAAAGACTGAATTTTTCAAAGTTCGATATATTCGAAAAAATTAAAGCATATTTTTTATATTGCATAAAAACTGTCGAAACTTACTTGGATAAAGATGGCGTTGGACAAATCAGACCTAAACGTAGTTTTATTAAGTGACATCACCTGCTGATCTTCAGTCTCCTCGTTTCTGGTAAAGCTCAGGGAGTCCTTTAAGGCGTTTGTTGATTTTGGACTGCGATGTCCAAGCCTTAGCTTCGAGGGCGAAGATTCGTCCGAGGGTTTTGTATGCCGCGGTGTAGGCTGGTTCTTTCTATGACGGATTTTATATTGTTTAATAATTATGAAGAATAATCGAAAGAGTGGAGGGAGGTCTTTGCTCAGGAGTGGGACAGCGTAGGCCAGTAAAAAATATGAAGGGTGTAAAAAGCAAATTAACGAAGCCTAGAGTCACTTATTACTCCACATCGTTGTTAGATAATGATTGTTGATGGTGAGTCCATGTACAGTTTCGAGCAAAAGTATGTATACACTTGGCTTTATTCAAAGTCGATTTTCTCCTTTAATTTTGAATAAAATTTTATATTAGTAGGAACATAGTATTTTCAAACCCATAGGTATATGTAAAGTGTCGTATTTCAACGTTGCATTCGTTATTTCGTGAAAAAATCGCAATTTAAAGTTGCCAAGTGTTGACATATTGGTGCTCATGACTGTACGTAATGGCCTACATTGATATCACTCGATTGGTTTTCCGTGGTTTTGTGTATGAATGCTTAACTGACTTATTGGGTCAATGTCAAATCATAATTTTAACAGAAGACACTTTTGAACTTTAACATTTACAAGAAAATAGAGCGATTCTAGTGGACCCTTCCAAAAGGTAGTTTCGTATGGAGAAGAATGGACAAAAAACTCCTAGTTACTCATTTAAAATGTTTGGCAATATTTTCGTAGTTGGGTGGTTTATTTACTTACCTCAAGATGGCGGGGTGATTTTGTATGTTTTGCGGGCGTGGCGAGCCTTGCACGGGCATGGTGTTGTGCGCGGGAAGCGGCGCATGTGCGGGCGGCGCGAGCGCGGGAGGCGCGTACGCGGGAGGCGCGTGCGCGGGCGGCGCGAGCGCGGGTGGCGCGAGCGCGGGTGGCGCGTACGCGGGCGGCGCGTGCGCGGGTGGTGCGAGCGCGGGAGGCACGTACGCGGGCGGCGCGTGCGCAGGCGGCGCGTGCGCGGACGGCGCGTGCGCGTGCGGCACGTGCGCGTGCGGCGCGTGCGCGTGCGGCGCATGCGCGTGCGGCGCATGCGCGTGCGGCCCGTGCGCGGGCGCGGGGTGCACGCGGCGCGGCGTGGAGCGCTTGCTGGCGCGCGCGACGACTCGCGGGCTGTCCTCACAGCTGATGTGGCTTGATGCGCACTGCACATAGCAACGGATGTAAAAAGACGCATAAGGCCCAGCGCCCACTATCGGCATAATAATCCTCAGCCGTGCCGATGCCGATAGTGGGCGCCGGGCCTAACGAAACCAAAAGTCACTTGTAATCCCCGGCTCTCATTTTTTTTTGTACTGGACCATACTTGGGTACTTTCTGGTTACGAAGATATTGCAGGTCAAAGTTCCAACTACAACAGGCAAACAACAGAACTGTACAGGTCACTCCGGCCAGATAAGACTTAAATGCTGGCACGAAAGAAGAAGAAGAATAATAATAGCTACTAACACTAGTTTCATAAGTTTTTCTGTACCTACTTAAGTACTAACTTTCTATAAATTTAAGTCTGAATTTAGAAGTTTTTTTTTTTAATCGAAAATAACTATGTATAGTTGAACTCCTTTCAATTGGTTGAATTATATCACATGCATGTCATAAAACGTCAAGCGATATAAATAATGTTACAGTAAAGGCGCGATTCCACCAGTGTGCGGCACTGTGCGGCACAGTGTACGACACAAATGTTTATTCTGGTCGACTCACTCAAGCAAACATTAACAAATTGTGTGCGAACATTAGAAATGTTCGCGCACATCTGTATACTTTTGTGCGCGCACATATGCAAGCAGTGGACTCGCGTCGACGCGAACGCACTTGTTCGGCAACTCAATCTTGCTTCCGCTACCGGAGTGAAAACATTTATTTGTCCTGTTTCATCATGTTCGCGCACAAGTGTGCTACACTGTGCGCGTACAAAAGTTACGCACAGCTTTGCCGGTGGAAACAGAGACTATCGGAACAGCAGTTCAGTAGGTGCACTGTTGGAGTTCTGCAGAAAATGTTTGTGAACAAATGTGCTGCACACTATTTTGGTGGAATCGTACCTTTAGATAGTGTCTATTTATTAGAAGTTTAAATTTATCTACTTGATTTAAAAAAAAAAAAATCTAAACGTTTAAGAGTTCGACTATTTTTCACAAGAAAAAAAATAAGATAAGATAAGATAAAATATTAAGAAGATAAATAAATAAATATAAAAAAATAATAGATATTATTAAGATATTTGTTATTAGGTAGGTATAAGATATTAAGATTTTAGCCTAAAAAAGGAGCTATATTTACCGTTTCAACACCTTCGACCATGGTTTGTATATCAGTCTCGCGAGAAGGTTTGGGCGCGCGCGGGCGGCCCGCATGCGGGTCACGCATCAGTGGACGACGAGACCTGACGGAACCACACTGTTAATGTCACGCTCCCATTGATCCCTAACTTTTTGGTAGCCAGTTGAGCCTTTGCTTGACCTCAAAGATGATGATGATATTGAAAGACAAAGAAGATGCTGTCGGTGGGAACTATAATAGTCCGCGCGGAACTAGTTGGCCGCGCCTTAGGTGGGGACGGGGGTGAGGGCGGCGGGGTTGCCTAGTGTTCGCAACGCACGTACTGAATAATGACAAAGCACCCCCGCGCCTCCGTCCCACCGCTCACGTACCTAAGACGCGGCCAACTAGTTCCGCGCGAACTATAATATGATCGCTCGCAGGTTTGCATGTTGTTCTAGAAGTGAAAAAAAAAACCTTATTTCGTACATATTGCATTTCTACCGGTTAACTCAAAAAATAATTATAAATTAATAAGTACCTATTGAAAGAAAAACGAACCTTCTCGTGCTCTTGGGTGCCTCAGCGTCACCCGGTCCTCTCTTCAGGTTGTTATTGGTACCAGCACCAATGCGCATTTTTGATGAACTTCTGCAGAGGGAACGATGAGTATTCTTACACTTTATAGATGCTTTTTGGATGGTTAAGACTATCTTAACACTAAGGCTTGCAAAATATATGCGCATTTTCAACTTCGCCTGATTAGGGCTAGAAAGCCGTTCGCAAATTAGTAAACACAAAAAAAGCACATTTTCATAAAAAAAAAAAATATATATGATCTAACTAATTATTCAGCTTATTCATAAATAATGATGGTGATTTTGTAACTGAGCTAACCTTCTACAAGCCTTTTCATTCGGTAAATAAACCTAACAATTATGACCTGGGGCTCGTGGCTAAATGATTTAAGTTACTATTCCCGAGGCCAGTCGGTGGATGGGGAACCATTCATTACGCTCCGTGGCTCGGAAAGCACGTTCAACCGTTGGTTCCGGCTGTATTTGTAGATCTTTGACAGTAGAACGTTACGGTAGTCAGAAGCTTGAAAGTCTAACAATCAGTCTTATCCAGGGGTATCGTATTATCCAGTAACTGGGTTGTGAAGGTCAGATAGGCAGTCGCTCACTGTAAAGTACTGGTATTCAACTGCATCCGGTTAGACTGGAAGCCGACCCCAACATAGTTGGGAAAAGGCTAGGCAGATGACCTACGAAAAATTATGAGTATGGCAATATTTAGGATACTTATGCTTACCCCAGTTGGTTGTCTTTGGAGCTAGTATTCGACTTCGCATTGAGGTTCAGTCGCACGGTGTCATTGGAATACATGGACAGTTGTGACGTCGTACCTTTAATAAACACATGGTTTTGTCAACCTTGTAATTGCATTAGAATTTGTCTCAAAAACCAGGAAATTGAACCCTCATTAGGGTTGAAACTATCTAACTGTCAAACTAATCTTAAAGCAATAACATAAGTTCGAAAAATATTTGACCGGATTTCATTTCACCTAAAACTTTTCAACTGTTTTCGTTTCGTTTTTTTTTCATCGAAGTCACGTCTGCCACTGCATCACTTGTTCAGTTGCTGCGTCAATTCGATTTATTATAAATTTTCGATGTTTTGAAAGTTGATATTTTACCCGTCCTGTATTTTAATGTTCGACATTCAAATATGTACCCATCAAATCAATTTTTCGAACTTATGATAGGTAACCTTTTGAAGGATATTGCAAATCCATTGCTTTATAAATTATGCTCTAAAAAAATATCTGCTCAACAACGTAAATAACGCAATGAATGTTGTTGAACTGTCAAAATGGAAGCCATTGCCAATTGCTACTGTTAGCGTGTTGCGCAATTACCCCGCTTGACGTTTTATGATGTGCAAGCGACATTCAACATTAGGGTGGTAAAGCAATTACGAGGTCGACTATACATTAATGTTGTCAGTAAAAAAATACTTTGACAGCTAGAATTATTAACAAAGCAAATTATTAACAAACACTCGCAACCAGCGCGCGTCTAAATATATGAATATGGACGAAACAAAAAGAGCACCTACGTAAAGAGGGAATGAAGCATGTACGTAGAAGTAAGTAAGATTAAAGTCAAAAGTCAAAGTCAAAGCATTTAATTCAAATAGGCACATAAAAGGCACTTTTGAACGTCAAAAATTACGATAAAATAGAATTGATTCTAGTCGCCCATTCCAAAGGGTAGTTTTCGTATGGAGAAGAACGGGCAAGAAACTCCACCGTTACTCTTTTAAAAAGTTTTACAACATTTTGCATATATTAATTATATAAAAATAATATGTGAAGACGATGCACCTAAAATAAAATTACTATACCACAATAGGTAAAAGAATAAAAAATTAAACCATGACATATAAATTATTTATGATTAAATAAATAAATTATGAATGGCAACTATGGGCTTTCTGTAGTTTTCACCTACCATTACATGAGTATGTTTATATCACAAAAATATTATGTATCAAGACGTATCACTTACCACTTTTGATGGGATTTCTATTATTCCAGGGTCTCTTCTTTATTTTCGTTTCTTTCTTTTTCTTTGAACTGACGCTGTTCTACGAAAAACAAAAATAGTTAAACTATTTGTGAGATTTCCTTGCAAATGTTGCTTGCCCGATGTAGAATTATGTGACGTCAGTGGCAAAGTCAAAGTCAAATCATTTATTTCAAATAGGCACATTAAAGGCACTTTTGAACGTCAAAAATTACAACTAAATAGAATTGATTCTAGTTGCCCCTTCCAAAAGGTAGTTTTCGTATGGAGAAGAATGGGCAAGAAACTACACCGTTACTCTTTTAAAAATGTTTTACAAGGGCTTGTATACATAATATAATTATATGTGAAGACGATGCACCTAGAATAAAATTAGTCTACCACAAAAGGTAAAAAGAATAAAAAATTAAGCAATGACAGGTAAATCAATTATGTGCAGCCTATAAGCCTATAATGTTCCCATTGCTGGTACACAGGCCTCCTCTTTGTGAGAGGGAATGGGCCGTAATCCACCACGTGGGCCCAGTGCAGGGTAGTCTATCTGTATTATTAAATTAACACTTACCGTAGAATCGAATCTGTTCAAAAACTCTTCGCACCTGATAGCATACTCATTGACGAATTCGTCCACTTTATCACACGTTGTTATCAAGTCCTGACAAAACGAAAGAAAGAGTTATTTTGACCAAAACTGGGCAACACAAAGAACCTGTGTCGAGATGACGTGATCTCAAAGATAGATATGACAGTTTTTGGCAATCTTAACTCTATAAATGGATTGAAATATAAATTGTATCATGGATTAGTTAAAAAAATCGGGGTGTTTTTTGCGCCACTTCTACTTCCCAGCTAAAACATTAGAAAGTAGGCGTTTTGAGGGACTGTCTTAGGTGCACGTTTCTTGAGCGAGAAAATAGTCGACGGCTCGTCGCTTCCACGTTGCCTGTGGGACAGGTGCCACTTTGATTTTGATTTCGGGTTGAAGTGTTTACTCACGTCCTTGTAGAGGTCGAGACAGGCGGTGAAGTCCTTGGGCGGCGGCACGTTGAGGCACATGTACGTGGAGTCGCGCACGGCCGCCAGCAGCGAGCCCAGCGCGCCCGCGCTCTCGCGCACGCAGCACGTCTGCGCGAACGACTTGTGGAACACCTGCGCGACATACTTAGCATAGTATTAAGATGCTCTTCCAAAGGCGACCGCAAACGCAAGCGGCAACGTCGCTCAATCACAATGACAGAGCGCAGTGACGCGGCTGGTTTCTATGTAACTCTATGAAAACGCTTTTGTAGATGGCGACGTTTTTCGATCATTCGGTATGATCTCAAAGCGGAAATGAAAGGAGCGCATGAACAGCATAATCAGCCTATAAATGATCCCACTGCTGGGACACAGGGGATCATTTATCTGGATCCTCTCGGCGAGAGGGAGTGGGCTGTTATCCAGAACGCGCGCCCAGTGCGGGTTGGTAATGTCATAACTTCGAATTTTTGGTTCTTGGACATGCCGGTTTCCTCACGATGTTTTCCTTCACTGTTTTGAGAGCAATGGGGGCCCAATGGTAGCGGCGCCGACTTATAAGTTGTGGGCCGTGGGTTCGAACCAGGCAGATGCTTTACTTTGTGTAAATACCTACTTAATTTCGCCACCACTGCTCTCTTTGAGAGAGGATATCCTCTCGTCTGGTAGGCAAGCTTATTAGATTCGGTAACAGTAGTTATTGTATCTCATTAGTGACAGTTGAGCATAAATTATGTATACTTTTTTCAGTGTCGTGTGAACGTGGAATGAAATACAAATGAACCTTCACTCGAGGGAAGCGTCGGATAACGGCTTTAACCTCGTTCAGTTTACGCAGTGCGTTATACAAATAGCCTTTAGTAGGACGATTAGGAAAGTAACACACACCATAAAGGACTGCAGTAGGTTCTGATGCAGCGACACGATCCTCGTCATCTGCGACTGGAACTGCGTGTGCTTGGCGAACGGCAGAGAGTGGTTGCTGTTGCGTTTTATGTCGTGGATCTAGCAACGAAATGGTAAACATAGACTCTTTATTATTCTTCTCTTTTGATGGTAGATAAACCAGTTACTTACCAAGATTGCTACTGACAGAATCATCAGGAGAAAACAGGTTGTTACTTTGCATCCAGTCAGCGGGGCGATTGAGTAACACACATAAAGTGACAATTGATCGCTTTTTCTTTGACAGTTCAGCCAGATTCATTGCGTTATCCACGTTGTTGAGCAGATGAATTTATTAAACTTATGAACCAATGGATCAGAAATATCCTTCAAAATTCTCGGATTGTGAATTGTGATTAAGGTGCTGAATATTATTGAAACAAACGGTACCCGGCCAGCAATCTAAAAGATATGTGAATTTTATGATAAAGCTTGCGACGGCTTCAGTTTTTTCAATCACTTTAGTCTATGAACTGAAATAAATTTCACGCTTGACCATGTAAACTTGAAAAATAAGGCATTAATTTGTCATATTGTAAGCCTTTATGACTTAAAAAAAAAACCATTATTCCAATAAAGCAAACACATTTTTTGGGACTTATTCTAATTCAGCTATTGTTCCCATTCAATCTTTCCGCAAATACGTTCACATTTTATTATGGGACCTACCTAAAATTATTTTGCTTGGAACTGCAAAGTTACTAAATACGATTAAAAGTCAAAGTATAAAGTTCGCTTATCCAGATATCCTGTAAAATCTATTAATTTAATATAGTCGTCAGCAATATAATTGTGTGACTTCCAATCCTAGTATGTAGTAAGTTTCGATATCCTAGATTTGCATAGACACTCGTCAACGTCAGAGAAAACTGCAGCCGCCAACACGCATTGACGGCAGCCGTCGACACTCGTTGACGGCAGAGAAAACTGCAGCCGCCAACACGCGTTGACGGCAGAGAAAACTGCAGCCGCCAACACGCGTTGACGGCAGCCGTCGACACTCGTTGACGGCAGAGAAAACTGTAGCCGCCAACACGCATTGACGGCAGCCGTCGACACTCCTTGACGGCAGCCGTCGACACTCGTTGACTGCCGTTGATGCGTGTCATTCGTGTATATGAGCACTTACCTGTCTCTGCAGCTGGTACATGTAGATCCTGTTAAACCTGTTGCAGAACTCTGCCGACCTCTTGACCATCCGCGTGATGTCTTCCGCCTCAGACGACAACAGTATGTCGCGGCGGTCTAGAGACGTCCTGTTGTACAGTTAATATTATCATTAGGAGTTCCTCAAGGAATGTGGAGGATTTGGTTATGTATTTAAATTAAGTAAATAGAAATTGCTATTTGAGAATAATCGTAGTGAAGATTCTTGGTGGAACCTTATGTCCAGCTGTAGATTCTTTCAGCTTCACTTTTCAGTTGTACAGTCAGTTATACCAATTAGCTGACTCACCTTTGTTTAAATGGTTGAGATTTTTTAGAATACGAATCGATAGAATTTTATGATTCTTTTATATTTTATTTACTTTGCTCAAAATCTCAACCATTTAAGCAAAGGTGGGTCAGCTAACTGCTATAACTGAATGTACCTACGTCACACAAATTCATATACTTAGCACTACTTGCTATGGAAATATCAGTGACAGGAAGTTATTAAAATAAGTGGAAAAAATCGTAATAATAAAGCTAACTCAAAAACTACCCAAGCAAAGTTAATAAAATTTATAAGAGACCAGGTCTGAGGCATACCTTATGTTATGCATAGTATAAATTTTACCATTAACCATTAAAAAAAGAATTTTGCAAATCCGTCTATTTATGACGGAGTTATGCCCGAAAATTCATAAAAAAATAATCAAAATTGAGGACCTACTCCTTTTTTCAAGTCAGTTAAAAATTGGCCAGATTAAAATTTTAAACGAAACACATTGGGAGTAGGGATAACTGTCAAATCATGTTGTCATTCATTGTTTGACCGAAATTACGGACTACGTGCTTAGGCATAGACCCAATGGAATGGTGGTAATAATGGTGGAATGTTCCTTGCTGTTTGGCGGCAAAGGTACTGAAAAGACTATAGGCTATTTGGTGCCTACATGCAAGACATGCAACCTCCGCGAATCACTTAAAACCTATTGGCATGAAATACGAGACAAAGATTAACTTAATTTAAGATTAGAAGAGATTAGGCGTCAGATTTGGCTGACAAGCAAAATGAAAAAAATATTAAAATACCTACGTAGAATGGTTTCTAGAAATAATTATAGAACATACGTGTTATTCCGTGGTTTAATTTATTCCTCCCGGTACGGCTTCACAGTACGGTGGTTGATTTATAAGTACAAACACAATTCACTAAGGAGTTCTACGTCGTCTTTAAGAATTCAGAAGACACTTACTTTTAGCACAGTAGTGAATATCAGACTAAAAGAAAATGAGTTAATTAAGCACTAACATCAAAGCTAGAAGCTCCTCGTTGATCTTTGCTCTTAGTTCTTTCACTCTGGCGCAGTAGATACTGCTCTCGATTACACTTGCTACGTTCTCAGATGATTTACCTGAAAGATAAGTCATTATTGCACTTGGTTGGCAGATAAGAGGATTCAAATGCAATTTTGGTCGATCGATCAGGTTAAGCTAAGCTTGCCGCGGTTTTTCTGTGGATGGGTGACCATCTTTACATACCGTGACCCCTCCGTGCCTCGGAAAGCCCGTAGGATTCAAATGCAATTTTAGGGGCCCTACCGTCATATAGTGGTATGAGGGACAGGGTGTAAAGCTCACTCATCCTCCATAGAAAAGGGAGGATCTTTCGACCAAACGGGTGTCGTGTCTGGTGGGTAACTGCCCGACGATTGATGTCGGGACGTTTATATATTATGCTAGTTGCGCGGTAAACTCTGGATTTTGCGTGACGTCAGTTTGATGCGTAGTTCGCTTGTGGCGATGTAGATGCCGCTACAGTCCAGCAGGGCAGCTATCTGTTGTACCGCACATAGTTCAAAATTGCTTCACATTTCACTCTTGTATTGATCTGCTATATAGTGTAATGGTAACCCCGCCATATTATCTTTAATTATACTTATCAGTGTTAGCGTACCTTATGATATCGGGTCCAGGTTCAGTTCAAACCAGCGTCAGGCACTAGTTGTCTGGCATTCCTGCTGATTTCTTACATCGGACTTTGCACTTTTTATTTTTATCCTTATTTTTGTTTTTATCTGATGTACGACTATTATCTGACTAACAGGTGTACTGTGTGTCTTTTAGTCTGTGCTAAATAAATGTATTTTCTTTCTTTCTTATGAATAAAGCCTTACAACAACGCTTAATGATCAAGCAAGCCTACTTGATCAAAATATGAGGATATAACTTACTTGAAGATTTTTTAAGGTCGATATCTCTTTCTGGCGAGTAGTCAGGGGAGGCTTGATCAGACTCTGGTGGTCTCTCACGCACTGTATCTGGGGTACTGGACTCATTCAGGGCCTCGTCGTCTCCTCCTAAGGGCAATTTGTCTTAGTGATGAATAGACTTCTAAACGTACATCTATTTTAAAAAACTGGTTTAAAATAGCTTTGATAGCAAAAATCCTGTTAGAGATAGGAAGTCTTGGCATTCCATTACTTTCAAGTGAATGAACGGTGATGCTTACATTCATTCGCGAAACGATAATTCGTTCGCGAGCACAGTTACCTATTAGAATTTGTTTTTTCGTGTTTGCATTCACCAAACTGTTCGTTTACGAATGTTCGCTGCGTAACAAAAGTTCGAACAACGAACGTTTGCAAATAAAAGTCGTTCCTTGAAAGGGTTTTTTGAGTTCAAGACAATAGAGTTGGAACGACAAATCTTCTACCAGTCCACTCGAACTGTCGGGGACCCTTACCTGACTGGTCGTCATCAAATATGTGGAACATGTCGCACTCGTCTCTGTCCATGTCGTCCGCGAAGGTGACCACACACGTATGCTGTCCATCCTCTCCGGAAGAATTGTCGCCGGTGCCGTGTTGAGCATGCTCCTTTGTACGAGAAATGAGAGTGGAACGAAGAAAACACATTTTAGTTATACGGTTGAAGAACTGTGAACGTATGCTCAGTTTATTATAGTACTCAGTTTATTGGTACTTTTCGGGTTCCGTTTCAGAGTGCCAACGGGACCCTATAATAGGTACCTACTACGCTTGCTTCGTACCTGTAGAGTCTGTGTAGACCGGCCTTTAGCAAAAGGCACTGGCTGGTCATATTTGCGGGTGTTCCATTCGAACGTTCAAGCGAATATTCAAATATTTTAATATTATGGTGTTTTTGTTCAATAGAATCAGTGCTAGACATAACGTTGAATTGTAAACTTGTCTTTTAAATATATTAGTTCCAAGTCAGTCCTTTTAATCAAACACCACATAGGTATAGGTATTCTAGAGGTCCCGTCTGGACCTCTACAGTAGGTAGGTACTTAGCTCTCTGTCACCGGACTCCGCCGTAACTTTAAAATGGTAGTGTAATAGCTAGCCAATTGTTTACAAAATATTGTAACTATGGCACTATGTATGATTTGTTGTAGGTACCTTACGTACCTTCGTTCTAGCTTCGCCTTCAGAATTTTCCCGAGTCATTTTCGGCTGTTCATTGTCCATCATTTCTTTCATACAGGATTCTGGCAACGGATCCAAAAACTGGTACGGGTCATCTGGTATTAGGACATAAAAATTTTGAGTCGTTGCAAATATCGAGGGTGCAACATGGGACTTGGCAAGAAAAAAAATGTTTGATAATATCGACGGGTCCCCTTGTGACGTGGATGGTTCCGGCTGATATGTTTATTCCTTTAAAGGCGCGTACGCACGTACGAACAAAAACATGGTGAACACGAACATCGAACACTTTGTTCGCACGTGCGTACCACTAACGAACATGACCTGTGTTCGTCAAAAATGTTCGTGGCGATCCATTATGTTCGTGTTCACCATGTTTTGTTCGTACGTGCGTACGCGGCTTAACATGTGAAGATAAGATTTCATACCATTACAAATACCCTTGACGGCGTCTTGCTCTTTCACAAAGTTGTCCCATATCCTTTGTTCCCGTTGTTTCATGCGCTCCCTACGAGTGCTCCGCCACGCCCTCTCGAGTTCACCGCCTTCAATGTACTGCAAGTTCATGTATTTGTTAATAGATGGGGTTAAACGAAATATTTATAAAGTCGCATTTTCAGCATGAAAAATGTACTTAGTTACAGTTTTACATGCAAAAAGCCGATTATGGCCCATAATAACTAAAAGTATTCGTGGCATCCCATAAAGTTCTTATTGAGCCTAATTGAGGCAAACAAAAGAGGAAAAGATCTTAGCCAGTAGGTAAATGTACGGGGTGAGGGCTAGAGTAGGTACCAAACAATTTATAGGCATCATAGTGGTTTCTTATTGGTATCACAGATGGCGCTAACACATAAAACAAGCCGCAATAAAATTCCAGAGGGTGCTGATAATCTTACTTTGTTAACTTTCACAGCTGAAATAGCTGAGATTAATCGAATTGAGATAAAAAAGTGTTTTAGAGAAGATTGAATATGTTCGAGTTTTATAAAAAATAAAACACAAAATATCAAAATTAAAATCTGTACAAACCTGCAAATCAGCTTTGTTTTCGGACATAAAAGAAAATCCTCTTACACAAGTATCCATTTTCAGTTCACCTTTATATAAAATTCACAGTAAACAAGAGTATAATCACAAAAATACGATATAATTGCCGGAAAAATCCTGAATATCTATTAAACTATTCGCCATTACGAATATTATCGTGTAAACATTTGAATTTGACAGATCAAATTGACTGGAGGAAGTGGTAAATGTCATTTTATGTGACCCCCACACGCGTCAGATTCCTAATCAAATTCAACGCTATTCTTTTTAAACTTGGTAAACCGCCCGATTTTTAAATTAAAACGTTTCCTTGTATATTTTAGTATAATCCACACTATACGAATAAGTAAGACGTTATGAATGTTAATTAATAATTAATTAAAACCGTAAAACGACCCACTGACTACAAATTTAAAAGTTATTTCCACGCTAATTCATTACTTACGTGATTACGCGCCATGATGTCATGCGCCCGTTGCTAGGCAACGCTTTGTTTGTTTAACGTCAACAAAAAAAAAACGAAACTCGAATGCTAAGATGCACAGATCGATAATTTTATTTTAATTTATGTTGATAATTATGTTAAAACGAATGCAGTTTATTTATATGATTTTATTAGTGTCGTGAAATAAAAAGTTAAAAAAAATGGAACAGTCGCGTGGTTTTTAAAGGTTATGCGCTGTTGACAGGTGCACGCTTTAATTGCAAAGTGAATAGTTGGAACTTCGGAATAGTTTTGTGCGTGGGTGGTGAGTACTGTAGGGCCGTCCGGTCGTGATCGGCATGTTATTAAGTGTTCGTCCGCCGTCAGAAATGGGGGCGCCTCCACTGCCGGCGCCACAGCCGCAGTCACGGCATTTTCCACAATGGAGCAGAACTGCTATTTTGACCTTGGCTTGTGTTGCTGAGGCTGAAGATGATGTTATTAATGAGGTTGGTTCTTATTTTCGTGTCGATTGACTACCTACTACTCAGATTTTGTCCAGCCAGTAGCTAAGTACCTACCTACCTTATTCGCCTCGTTCAATTCCTGGAAGGTGTAAGGTTGTGCATGATGGGGAGATGAGGGATGTTGCCTGCTCCTGTGCTCCACACTGGCAATAAGGTTGATTACTTATAAAAAGGTTTTACTTTCGTCTAGTCGAATCACAAAACACGTTATAAGAATACCTATTATTTATCAATATAAAACTGATGCTGGAGGGTAGTCTTGTTTACGCTGCGGCCGTCTGGATCTAGAGGTTTGACATTAGGTTTTGAAAAACGTGGATGCAGTGGATTGATTGATTGATGCAAAAATTGAGTCGTGCAAATTCAATGTCCCAGAAACGAATGATAAAGACAGAGCTAAGTGAATAAGAAGTCTGAAGACATTCCTCATGTTGTCTACTATCAGATTAATAATGAGCAAGAAATCTTCTAGTACCTATGTCGTCAGTACCTAAGTGGTTGGTGTGACTTTGTTTCTCCATTGAAGTCGTAATCACATTCAGCATTCCTACTGCTGATTCTGGTCTTCGAGGCCATTACTTTTATAAATTTACTTCGACATCTACTTCGGACTAGAGGCAGGCGCATCGAGGTTGTCTCGAGATATTTCTTGTCTTCATCTTGGCGCAGATCCTAACCTAACATCTTTACTTACCTAATTCTCGAGTTTTGTCCCTAAATCTATTCTCGAGTTTTGTCAGTAGCGAAGGGTCAATTTTTGTAAGAGGTACCTAAGCCGGAGTAGATACCTATCTATAATATTATTTGTCTATACATAGAATACTGACTGTGCCATTTTTCAAAGGGAAGCCAGTAGGAATCGAGTTGTATGGAACCTTCGCTATTGGTACCTACTTAGCTAGATTTATTTTGGAAATTGTAAAAAGCTCGTTTAAACAGAGCTTTGATCTTAGATCCCAGAATAACAGCAACGATGGGGTTTAGAGGTCGCTCAAATGCGCAATTACTTAACAACTCAGTGAACTAACCTGTGTGTAGGTAGGTAGGTACCCATTATAGGCTGAAACCCAGACCTTGTAATTAAATGTAGCATTTTTCCATTAACGTAACTAACGTTATGCCGTCACGGTTGCCAGTTACGTTTGTAAGAATAATCAAGATTTTATAGCGCAGAAAAATGTACTTGTTTATTAAATAACCGAGAAGGTAGGTACCTATGTAACGGAGTTGCTCTGATGAAAAGCGAAAAAGAAAGGCTTCAGAAATGTTTCGCAGTTTCTTGCCTCAAGTCGTTAGTATCGTGATACTGCAAATCCTATAGGTCTCTTGGGAGATACCGAAAAGATGCTATCGGAAGGCAAACCTATTCATATTCTATGCGCGAAGACTCAGCTTAAGTAAACCTACCTAAATGGCAAAAAAAATCTGGTTCAGATAAGTAATTTTTGGGATGGAGACATTCCAAAATCACTTTCCTTAAAGTAAGTTTTTGGCAAGCAGCTTTATTTAATTCGGACGATAACTGAACAAAAACATGCAACTTAGTAATTGAATAAAATGCAGCAACAGACAGCTCGCAGCTCATAAACTATAAAATTCATAGAAACGGTTGCATGTCTGCTGTATGGCAGGTCCATTAAATTAATAACACGAAGCTCGGAATCTATCTAATATAGTTGTTTTAAAACACCGGAGGGGTTTAAGATGATGGACTGACCTAAATACCTGATAGTGATTAAATTACTTATATAGAAGAGAATGATGGAAACTTTTACACTGCACTAGCACGAAGAGGTGCAGGTGGTGCAAAAAGTATTTTAAAATAATGTAAAACGTCGATGAAATGTGGCACCTACGTATCTTTTCGTGTTCAGGTATTTGCCACCACGTTATTTTTTCAAGGGAAGAACTTACAGCACTATCAATAACAATCTGAATGAATCATTTTGAAGGATACTGCTTTAGGTTTATGTTTGAAAAATTTGTCTGCTCAACAACATGAATAACGCAATGAACGTTGTTGAACTTTCAAAATGAAAGCGACTAGGTATATAATATGTGTGTTACGCAATTACGCCTCAGTTTCAAACAGAGCAGTTGGAAACAGAGAAGACAGGGGTTTTTGCGGGTACTAGGCACCTACGCGAAATACCTCACCAACAATTTTTGGTATTGAAACATAACATTGTAGACGCCACTTTGAAACTGGACCTGAACACCATAACATGTCATTGGAAAGAGACACGGTCAAGGCGTTTTCCTTATAGACAAAGAATCGTGTTATTTACAAGGATTTCCTTAAACAAATAGAACAGGATAATGAAACACTAACCTCCTCCTTTTTTAATAGTCGGTTAACAAAAAAGTGCGAAGGACTAGACTGATGTTTGTGTGGACATCATTAATAACAGGTTTCCAACGTACCTAGTTCGGTACGATAAGTAAAACAAAAGTTTTAGTGGTAAATACATTAATCAGAGTTTTCTCAACAACATGCCACTCTTCCGATTGCAATGGTTTCAACTTAATTTTGTTATTTTGGAGTGCTTACATGGAGCGAATTTTAACATAAGTTATTTTTGTTAGCGTGTATTATTTTGACCCACTTCTGATCAAAAACCTGCCCTTTTTCCTTCCAAACCTCGGGAACGGGATGTCTTGTGCGGTCTCTGGCTATGTTGGGCCTGCAAACTTGAGTTTGATACCGAAATCGATTTTTCAGGAAATATGTTTGAGTGAGTGAAAGATAAAACAATATTTGATCCTTTTACGTTATTTTTATTTCAATATTACTTAGTTCACAGTGTTTACACTATTCTATTTAATATTATTTTTGCATCACTTTCTGTATCTTACCTAATATATTTAAATAGGTACCTAATACCTAATAAATACAGATAATCATCACAAAATAAATGGTCAAATATCGTCTAAACATGAAACATAGATCAGAAATTTGACCAAATTCTAAAATTAATAAAATGCTGCTGGAATAAACACCGGCAAGCCCCAAAAACTTGTGTCGGGTCTCGTGTGTATGAGTTTAACCATTTTTAATTTACACTAACTTCATTGTTAAGTACAGTCATCTATGACACCACCTTCAAAACTATACTAACTACTAAATACGTAAAACGCTGAGTCAGTGTCTTCTTCCAATACAGCTATACAATGTTCACTTTCGGTGCCTCAATCAGGGTGTAGGAGGGTGTGGACCTCCGCTTGAATGTGACATATGTGTACAACAGGCTTGCCAGCACACTTATGTTCAACCCCACAAAGTTCAGCAAAGAGAACACATAGTCACCACCAATCACCATTCCCAAATATGTAACCACGATATTCTTCAGGGCCCCTATGATTGTGGTAGTTAGTGCACTGTTGTATTGTGTGCAAACCATTATACTAAAGGACAGAATAAATCCCATCACACAAGACATTAGGAACTGTACAAGGAATAATGAGTCTTTCCAGTTCTCGTACTCAACTGAGCTTTGTAAATCTCCTGTGATCCATGCAATCCCTGTCGCTGGGAAAATCATAAATAATGCATTATAGTACATCAGACCATATTTGCCAAGGTCTTTAGCATTCAGCTTCTTTTTTATATACACTCCATTAGTAGCAGTGAAGACATCACTAAGCAGTATAAGGGTGTACCCGGACCACGAAAATGTGGCGTCGTCTGCGGCAGCGAGCATAGCACCGCCGACCATACCATAAACACTGGTTTGAACTGCCCAGGAGGGTCTCGCTCCCAGGACGAGCTTCTCGCTCAGCATCGTCCCGAGGATGCTGAAGCGCCGCAGAGCTGTGAACATGGGTAGGCTCAGTTCTTTCGTACCACCGAGCCCTGTTGCCATGTTGCCCAAGTAGATGACTGGCAGCGGCCAAATGCGCCTGAGGATGTCTGTTGATAGTGGCGGGAACTGCAGCACCTTGATGAAGCGGCCGCACCACAGCACAGTAATCGTCGCCACCATTTGCCCCAAGCCGAGCACTAGGTACGACGGGAAGGCGTACGTTGTCAACACAGTCTTGTTCACCACGGTGATCATGAACGAGGCCAGCGCGTAGGATGATGCGCTCAGGATCTTCTTTAGCATCTCAGCTCGCTCCTGCGCACTTAAAGCCGACATCGTGCCACCACACGTGTAGGAATGTAACTAATTTTAATGTCGATTTAACTTACTTAATCAAATATTTATCAACAGCGTTATATCAATAAACGTTGAGATATATGTAAAAAAAACTAAAATGTACAACACTGTTTAAGGCTAAATTTTATAGCTACGATCACGTTCTGTAGCCTACAAGAAGTATTATGTTTTAGGAATAGACAGGGCATACAAAGAGCGATACAGACAAATACTGACAGATTGGCACCTGCTACCGGCAGAGATGAACAATTACAATGAAATTATTTCATTTTCAGCTTTACCGTAAGAAGTATTAGACCCTCTTCTACAATATATTGGCCCTTTCGCTGTCTTTCATAATAAACAGTATATTCAATGTTATGACATAAACATTGTGCCAACTGTTTAATGTTCCATACGTTTCCGAAAGTTTCCACTTTCTCTGGTCGTTATATATTTTTATTGAATTTAAAACTGTTAGTTTAGTGCCTTTATGCGGGTATTTTGTTCTAGATATAGTTATGTAATACTTATTTAATATTGGGCCACACTATAATAGCCGTTTTGAGTGTTTTGTGAAAATAGTGTTTGACACATTTCAAATCAATATCGAAAAAAGTTTTAGTAGGTAGGTACCGCAAGTTTTTGTTTATAACTAAAATTTATTTGGGAATAAGCAAATTATTGTTGTGAAATAAATTATAATAGTGTTGCGGTAGGTAGGGGCAGCTCGTGGCGTGCGAAGTTCTAGTACATAGAAAGAGTGAAAACTAGTTAATTTAATTCATGAGCTTACAAAATAGCGTAATCAGCAGCTTAGGTAACAACAGTGTTGTCCAAATTGCGTAATTAACACCAGATTTTGTCAGACTTCCGACAAACTTATACGGTTAAGGTCGCCGTAAAAGCGCGTTACATATTACCAAATCCGTATGGTGAATTAAGCTATTAGCTGAGACTTGTGTGACACGCCATAAAGCCATCAGAGGAGTTGGCAGCGCGCCACACTCAAATAGTGACAGAAACGAAGCCCGTGAGTCAGCGCCACACGGAACCTGTGCGGCGGCGCGATCGATAGACACTGCACCCCCCTGCCTCCCCGCCCCCAGCGCCGCGCCCCCGCCCCCGCCCGCCTGCACCTGCCGGCAGAGCCCGCAGCCAGCTCACCGACCGACACGACAAAAACACGCGAAAAATACTTCAAAAATCAACAGAAACACCAAAAAAACAGTGCTCTCATCAAAGTCAATTTCACTATTATAACCAGTTCAGTGGTTCAAGGTCGCCACGGTCGACGACCCCGTAAGTTTAGGAGAAACGTCTACCTCATAAAGTATTAGCTGAATACGCGGCTGTTTATTATTTGTGTTGATCTGTGAAATTTTATTTTTAATTATTACGTGTAGTGAGCAAGGTCGTGGTGCGTTCTGCCGTGCACAAATGTTGAATCTTTATCATTGGAAACACGCGCGTGCTCCGCGGCGGTACACAACAAAGGAGGTTGCGCTAATCGCTTCTCCCTGACTTCTCCTTGGTTCTTGGATGTGAATAATCTGGTCTGCGACGATGGCGTCCAAAGTGCTAGTGCCAGCTGCCCCGTTCACGAAGCTTCAAGTGAGTTTAACAGATATTATGTTGTATCCAATATCCCTTCCCATGTCACCAGCTCCAATTCTGCGTCGGAAATAGATATCCTTGCAGATTTGAGATTCCCATCTGTTTTCAGTCGTCTTCACTTAGTGTAACGTTTGCCATGTTTATGAGTGAGTGTCCAATACAAATACTTAACAAAATTGCCAAGTCACGGAGCACAAAGAGCTACCTTCCGGTCATTGACATTATAGGAAAAGTGATTATGTATATCAGATGGGGTTTTCCCATCGCCTGGCTATGGGAAATTGTTACTGATAGGGGGGTAATTTAATTGCAATTACCGGCTGCCGTACATTGATCCGAGGCAGGTAATTATTTATTTATCTGAACAAAAGGATGCTTCGTTTGTTTAATTTATACTTATAATTTGTATTATTAATTTATATTAATGAGCAGCATCTTGTTGTTGTATAACTGACGTTGTTATTTCGCAAAATTAGAAGGTTTTTTTGCGTGCTCCAGTGTATCGAAGAAGTTCGTTGACATTATTTATTTAAGCAGCAAACCTATCTGACTGAACACCTACCTAACCTGAACCTAATCTCAACCAGATCTTTTGTTTTCATACTAATTAATTATCACGCTAAATCTGCTTGAGACGACGATATTAATGAAAACAAACACGTTCAAACTACAACATCTTTTCAAAATCTCCACGAACCAACTTTCAACCAAGTTCCTCTCAATCTTCAGGTAAAGAAATCTCCTCCGGAGCCAACGAGCGGTGGCTTCATCATCGGCGGTGACCCTGTAGCCAGGGTAGCGCACTTGGAGCATAGTGTGCGGTTCTTGCAGGAACAGCACCGGCAGATGCTGAGCGGTCTACACGCAGAAATCGAGGCTTTGAGGGAGAGGAACCGAGGTATGGAGTACCTAAAGATTTTAAAGCTGTTGAATCGTTGGCTACAAAGGGCTATACATAGATTCATTTACTAAACCTTACTACAAAGGGATGTAGTACTCAGTTTGATTAATAAACTAGGTAGTTACCTCAGATATATACTACTTAATATAATTAATTGCTTACATAAATTATTGTAGGAGACATGATAAATGATAGGCGCGAGAATGATGAATTACATTAGACAGTAGAAGTTGGTACGTGATGAATAGATGCCTAAACCTTGGAAAGTTTTTGGTTCCTTTGTAGCTTTCTCAACAATAGCATACCCATCCAGTTACCAGCTAATTATTACCATGACCAAAGAAACACGAGGCGAGCCAAGTTTAGGACAACCATGAGTATAATGTGCAGGTAATGCCGAGGACAATAATTTCCACCAGCTCACCTTTGCACTATGCATTGAAAGATTGAGATGACTTTCAGTTTCGTCTTTTCAAACATAAATTTGCGCATTTACGCCTTGCCTTTTGACCCGCAATGATTTCGAGATTTCCCTAAATTTCTCAATCCTTTAAAAATATAATAATATACGTTTGTCTTTCACTATCGTATATCGTTAGAAAATTATACCTAGCCATCTCTACAGTTAGGCTAATTTCATCAGAACCAAATCAGCAAAATCAGACAGATTCACTTTCGCATTTTTATGAGTCTAGTGTGGATTCGACATGCGATCAACTTCTATATCTGTGCGATCAACGTATTGGGCATGCGTTTAACGAAGGTTATTATATTAATTCTCGTTTTATTTTTACCACGTAACCAAGTTGTTGGTAACGCGAGTTTGTGAGTCATACGATGTGCACTTAGTCGGGAGATCTAAACAATGAACTGAATTGGTTCATTGGTTGCAAACTTGGAACTCGTGCATCTGTTGATGTACCTACAGAATACCAACACGACAAGTTAAATGATTGTGTCTCTGTCTTAATCCTGTGACTGGGGACATGTCTCTCCAAAAGTCGATTGAAAAGGTGTTCTACTCGTCTTTTTTAAGTCTCTGACATTTAAGTTAAGGTAAGGTGGCCCTTGAATATGCAGGAAAACGCCAACAGTTTAGCGGGTTTTCGACACTTAGGTATGGCCGATTCCTATAATTTACGGACCGTTATTAGTTAAAATTAAGAATCTTGTATCTTTACCAATAATGAAGCAAAGACCTCATAGCTTTGCATAGTAGACCCTCCCAAACGGACCATTACAAATCTATTTATATGCACAGTTTGGCAATAAAAAATGCTACCATTGGTAAGCAAAACGGTTTGTTTTTGTTTATAAGAACCGTGCATTAGTGATAAAATTAAAGGTTGTTGAAAATATTTTGTGTTTGATGTGAACTAGCCGATTCTTTTTTGACGCAAATTTTTGTATACCTACCTATATGGATATATTGAGATCATTTTTATTTTTACAGATTTGCAATTCCAACTCATATTCAACAAGGAATCGTCGCCCAAAGCCAGTTCGCCTCCAGCTGAAGAAAATACCGAAAACAATGAGGTAAACTAACAAGCAGACATAAATAATATTGTTTTTTCATACTCTGCTGCTCACACCGGCAATTGGTGTTTCAAAACAAAAGCCAATTAGTCTAGTTATGTAAACTGGAAAAAGTTACAAGATTTTTGCAACGATGGGAAAACCTACTATAAAAGTTGGTACTTAATTACATAATTCGTTGGGTTATTAATATTAAAGTGCATCACATTAGGTATACCCGCCATTTTTATTACGTCATCAAAACGCGCACTTTAATTTAGCGCATCACTTTTACGGCCATCTTGTAATGAATTGCAATTTAATTTCCAAGAAACATGTTTCTTCCATTATTTATTTTAAGTTGAACATATTCGTCACAGGGTGACGGTTGACATGATTGCACCATCTAACATTGTGCACAGTTTATTATGGCGGGTGATAAACAGATGGAACGACAATTCTGAGTTCGTTAAAACCACAGATATAGATAAACATAGATAATGCAAGTATCACGATCTGTATGAAAACCAAGAGTGCCATTTTTTGACTACCTACTAGGACGTAACAAGCAATATTTAGTGATGGGGAAATCAAATCGATTCAAAGACGTTGCCGCGTGCGGCATACGTCTCGCAACGCCCGTCGCGCCTAGCACCAGAGCTCACTCTCACCCAACCAGCAGTACGACAGGACAGCGCGAAAGTAGCAGCTTACGATTTTTGTACGTAAGCTGAGCACGCGAAGTAGTTGCTCTTGCGTTATCTAGGTATATCTATATCTGTGGTTAACTTGCTGTTACTACAATAACATTAATTAGACGTCAAAGATGTATACGAGTACCTACCTACCAATAACGTGTATTCGCTGATTTTCCGCGTGTACCTATACCGGGCACAGAGCAGATGCTTTTATGACACACAAAAAGAAACAAACATTTATTTCATGTCAAACATTGTGTCAGAATTACGTAAATTGAGGTACCTAGTTATTTCCAAAAGTCCTTGGGAAGTACTTATGTCGGAGCTATCTCACTAATTATTTCATTAAAAGTATGCCCACTCAGTTATACTTCAGACTATTTATCATCCAGTTGTCTTGTCCAGGTGAAACTGAAGCGCGAAGTGACCAGACTGGAGCAAGAAGCCTCCACAGCCCGAAGCGAGGCGAAGGCTGCCGAAGCACGCGCGGTGCAACTGCAGTTACTCGTAGATGCACAGACTGAGTACGTGCCTTACATTGTTTGTTACTTACTGCGTGTTCGGACGGGGGCTTTACATTGTAAGCGCTCTGCTGTGACGCGACTACGTCAACACTTCGTGTCGCGTCATAAAGATTTGTGAGCGAGATTGCTAAACGAGGGTCAAGGAGAGCTGTTACATTGACCTAGACTCAGAAAAAGTAATGAATGAACGTCCACCATAATTTAAATCGTGCTAGATGTTTGCAGAAAGTGATAATGTTTCTAATTAGCTACTACCAAATCTGATTACATACCGTTTTGACGTGACTGGTGTAATTCTCAAGCTACGTATTTATGAGAAACAAAAGTTGTACTACATTGTTTTAGCAACTTGTTATTGGCAACATTTCATACAGTTTGAGTTAGAAACAGGTTTCCAGCACCACATAATGATGTTGCGCAGTAATCATCAAACCTAGCCTTTTCCCAACTGTGTTGCGATCGGCAATCTAATCCTAACCGGATGCAGTTGTGCGATCTATTTTGTAAAAATCTCACCCTGAAAACTTAGGTGAAGTGAGCTGGTATTCCACCTGATGCTAGGGATTGACACAATTGACAGCTCACTTCACCTTAGGTTTCCACCGCGTGAGGTTTTTACAGAGTAGGTTGGCTCAAATTGTGACTTCGATTAACACTCCAGAAAGCTCCGTTCGCTGGAAGTAACATCGGCGAGTTGCGCGACGTGTTGCGGCGACAGCTGCCCGGCGGAGAGCCGCGCCGAGCTGCGCGCGCGGCTGTGCGAGGCGGAGCGCCTGGTGCGGCGCCTGCGCGCGGACGCCGAGCGCCAGCGCAGAGAGGTACTCGCGCCGCGCGCGGGGGGCGCCGTCACCAACCTGTTGTTTGACGGCGCGGCCGCGCGGCACGCCCACGTACGTGTAGCCCCGCCACGCAGCTGATACGACCTGTCATTGTATACCCCTTTGAACTAACCGTAACCTATGACGACGTCAGTAGTCACCGAAATTGGCATGGGATGTATTTTTATTATAAGTAGGTACCCCTTTTTGTAGCTCGATTAAACGAGCCTTTTTGATGATTTTATCATTTGCAACAATTTTTGGAAAGCGAAAAAAAGAGGCAGCAATTTAAACATTAGCCAGAATTTTACCTACCTCTAAATGCGCCCAAAAATAAACTTAAAAAAACCGAACTCAATTTAAGCTTTTAAACCAAAAAAATCTATTTCAGTCTTGAGGAAAACCAAAACCGACCTTGAAAATGAAAGATTGCTGGAAGAAATTATACCTACTTCAAAACCCGCCTATCATTGAATTCCTACTTACTTAAACTTACTCATCTTTTGAAGCAACATTCATTCGACAACATCAATAATTCACTGCAGAATTTAGACTAGTTCATGATAACAATTATGGGGTATACAAAATGGTGGTGTCGTAAAGGCTCGGCGTAGCAGCCCTCAGCCGCGCCGACGTGGACGGGAACGCGTCACGCATACACGCACCCTGGCCAAGGGAATACCAGGGCAACATGACCGCAAACCGCCTTCTCTGGAACTTCAAGAGCATAAACACGGAAGACGGAAAGGAAAAACTATACTTGAGCAAAAATGTTGCCTTTTACTCCATTGCAGCATTGGTATGAGCCATCAAATTTTCTCCAAGAAATGATTTTACGAACTAGATTATGTTTTAGCAGTAAGAGCCCGAATAGCAAAATAACTCTAAAAAAAACTAAAGGGTCGATCCATGGTATTGATTACGTTATTATCCAAAAAGTGCCTTGGTGTGTCCTGTTTTTATGCTCTGAATAAACTCCATTTCAAACGCTATTTTCGGGAAGGTACTAGAAACCACCCTGGTACTCTCTGGCTACGGTACCACACAATTTTCAACGAGTTAAAATATCTTTTACTAGTTTTTTGCACAATTAAATTTCGCGAGTGATGTTTTAGTTTTCTACTAACCCCGCATGTGTTAGCATCTTTGTTTTGTCCCGTCCTCGTATGCGCTTACTAATGATTTTAGTTATAATTTGAGTTTAGTAGATGTGGATGGAGGTTGCTGGTCAAATTGTAAACGAAATTATAAGAACAGCACCCTTTTTGCCACTTTTTGGGTTGCCAATTTACTAAGAATCGCAAAAGATCCAAAAAGATGATAATGGTTTATGACTCCAAACCTTGGAAATTTCACTAGCAGAAGTGTTTCTCAAGTGTAAGAATGAGAATTTGAAAGGCAAACTCTTGGAGAGTTAGCAACCCGCTTTAGGAAACTATAAATTACACTAATCTGTGATTGACTAAACGGCTCATGTTTTTCGACCACTATATTCTTTTGCCGAGCTGAAGTCTGAAGTCGAATTTGGACTTTGGTAGACATGGTTTAAGCTAACAGAATTTTCGCACACCGTAAGGGTAATTTGTAGAGTTTCGCTCTTTGTACACACAAGTTTTTCTTGCCGTGAAAAACTACGGTTTATTCGCCGCGCTGTGTGTAAGCACGGTCGTCAGTGTTGTATTGACCGTGTTTATTGTCAGTGTTGTATTGACACGTTTTTTCTACGGCGCGGTTTATACGCCGTACCGTAATGAAACCGTGCCGTGTACAAAGGGAAAGGGCCTTAACCTTACTAACATAAAAATCAAGTTTGTGATCTTTAAATAGAGTATCTACTTACTAAACGTAGAACTTACTTATTAAAGCACGACTTTTGGGTGGTTTGAAATACAAAAACTGCACTATTTTGACTGATTGACGCACATGCACATTTGTTTGGTGGATTTGAAGCACCTTTTTGTAAAAACCGCGGCGTCGATAAGAGCGACACAACTCTTCCTAAAGGTAAAAGTTAAAAGTAATTCAACCAAGTAGTTAAATTATAAGACCACAAATCAAAGTAACTATTACTTATCAACGTATCAAGATGCACAACTAGACAAGTGCCAGGTCTTACAGACAATATTCCATGGGAGGTCTTGTCTGTGCTCAAATAAAACACCCCTTTACAAAATAGTCTTACTTAGGACTTAGTGCAAAAGAAGACAAGTATTTTAAGAGACCAAAAGTTGGGCTCTGTTCCTGATGCCTTAGGGTTTCAATTCATTCAACTTTCCCAGAGCACTCCTCCAACGTTTTTGCATAAACAGTTGCAGTGTATGAAGAACTCTCTGCACGCAAGTCTTCGAGCCAGCGGGTTGGATGCATACGGCTATCAGAACAACTACCATTTCCCGCCGGTCCATACTCCTGACTTCTGGCGAGAACCACTTCGAGAGTAAGTAGACTTTACTTTCTTCATATTAAAAGTATATACTAGCAGAAAAGATAGATCGATTGTGTGGAAGAATTTAATGGCTAGAACGGTCTCTACTTATATAATGGCAAATAGATGGATGGCAGAAACCATGTTGCCCCGATCTCATAAAAATGGGGTAAAGGCAGGAAGCCTTTCTTCTTCTTTACTGGCTACTTTAGGCCAGGCAGATGAATATCTGGCCCACCACACCAGTATTCGTGATCCCATGTGTCCGCAAATGGTGGATCAGTCTGTGTTTTTCGATAACTTTAACCTGCCGTCTTCAAGTCACGAGCGAATACGTTACTGCTAGGCAAGCGAGCAGCATCTTCGACCATATCACCATCGCTTATAAACATCAGGTGAGATAGCGGAAAGAAGAGCAGGCGGTTCTCGAATTATACTCTCTCGCAAGGGGCGTTGTTGTTGCTTATAGCTTACTTTGAATAATCTCCCAAAAACACTCATTTATCCGTGGAAGAGGCCATATGCACTATGATGCAGTGCTTTGTTCAATGTTGGAACCATTTAGCGAAACGATCTGACAAAATGATGTTCCTGACACTGATCAGTAGAATACATAATATTATCATGGGCGTTTGACATTACAAAATGCACGTTTAAGCTTGCATAGTCCGGGATATAAGGAGACGTTCAAACTCATTGGAGAATGTGTCTCTTTGTTCAAAAGTTCTGACATGGTAACATAAAATTGCAGGGACTTCAACATGGTGGGTTCCCGAGGGCGAAGCACCCGACGGCCGCTAACGCTGCCCGAGTTGTCTGGCCAACAGATGCATCGCTCTACCGTCTATGCTAATAGTGAGTACCTAATACTAACTGAGTTTATCGCAACAGCTGGACGTGAACATCTTTAAAACCTGATTTACACGGTGCAGTATAATTGCCTGTGGCATACCATAGGGCGCCCACGAGCAACTTTTGTCTCCGCAACTAATTTGTCTCTCACATCAAGTCTACGGGTTTGTGTGAAAGTGCGCGCATGTAGCGACGCGACAGCTGGGAGACATTTTTGTCCGCGGGTTTGGACGCAACTGTCGCCCGTCTATTGGTTGCAATGCAAGTGCGCGCACTGCGACAAAATAGTTGCCAGCTAGCCAGTTGTCGCTCAATCGTCGAAATCTCGGCGAGGAGACAGCGACAAAGACAAAAAGTTCCTGGGCAACTAAGTTGCTCGTGGGCGCTCTCCCTAACTTGTATCAGCAATAAAAGTTACGCCACCTAAACAAAGTCCAGACGACGCAATTCAAAAGTCATTTGTGTTGCTTCAATTTGATTATAAGCCACAGGCAAGAAATTTGCATCGACTTTTATCACTATCGACTATTACCACGGCTGAAGAAATCTCCTTAATCTGAATCTATCTCTTGACGCTAAGCTTGACGCCAGCGAAAACTCGTAAAAATAAACTTATACCCTTTATTCATAAACGTTTCTTAAAGTTAAGTAGTGAATGGGCATTGTTCATATTTTTTTAAATGTTGTAATTGAAAAACCATTTCGAAGAATAGCGTTACTGATCATTACGGACTAATTAATTACGAAAAATATTCATATTTTATTGATATTTTTGATAAAATACGATTGACCTTGTTTGCCCTTTGGTTTGGCTGTACAGTTTTGTATCGTTACCTCGTTATCGTTAAAAAGTAAGAGGCAAGTATTGTCTACAATCTGTCAAGTGTCAAATTATATTTATTATATTATTATTTTTGCTCCCCTTATTTCAGCTACGCTATGATGGCTGCTAGTAGAAATATACTCTAATATCATAACGGTCTCAACTTTAGGCAGGTTTCGCGAGTCAGCTTTAACAAAAGTATCGCTCATTGTGGTCATTTGTGGTTCAGGAAAACGAACAATAAAATTATGTCGCCGCGTGCGTTATTATTCTATTTCTAAGTCGCCGCGTAGATTGTTCTAGTGACGACAGAGAGTAGTATATTCCTTGGACGACACTTACTCATAAAAAAACCATTTGTAAACAAATACGATAATAGGATAGGATTCGAATTCGATTATATAAGACAGTATTTGAGTATTCAGTATTGACACTTTGACAGATGTGATATGGATGACGTTGTGTTGACAGATTTAAATTTTTAATTATGTACTAGTGAAGCAACGGCACAATCTTTTTAAGCCAAAGATGACGTCACCTACCTTAAAAACTTAAAATAATTAAAAATTTTTTTTAAAAATAACTATTGAACCAATCATCAAAATATTCAAATTAGTTTCTCCCCATTAGCGACAGTTTATACATACATTTTTGACGTTTGAACGTCACTTAACTTTCATCCATCAATATTACAAATTCGAAAGTAACTCTGTCTGTCTGTCTGTATGTTACCTTTTCACGCCTAAACCACTGAACGGATTTCGATAAAAATTGGCAGAGAGATAGTTTGCATCCCGGGGAAGGACATAGGATAGTTTTTATCGACATACCTCGCGGGCGAAGCCGCGGGCGGAAGCTGGTCGTATATAAAAATAAACCAAAATAATGTTTAAACTTTGTCTTTATTAAAGGTTTAAAAAATCTTTGATTAATTTATTTGGTCTATAACTGCATAATTGAAGTAAATTAATCATAGATCATCACCCTAAACATATTATTATTATCTTCTTCTTCCTATCGATGATTATTATTATTACACCAGGAATTGGTTTGATGAGAAAACACTTTTTTAGTGAATAGTTTGGTCAATTGCAGATCATACACGACCCAGAGCCAATGGATATGACAAGAATAAAAAGCCGCAGGCGGCCAACGGGGATGCAGCTAGTACCGTCACACCCAAGACTCCAGAGGAACCCACAGGTAATCTCCAACTTCGAAACATGAAAATGGACTGTCCATGTATTCAATTTAACAAAGGAAATCACTAAGGGAGTCTTGAAGACCAAAGATTCTGGACGAAGGTGAACCTTTTTGCGATCTGACGTTACAACCTTATTCTGGGCTATTTTAAATTGGGTAGCTAAATTCCGAAGACGCGATTGGTCTCGATATCTAGGTAAACATGATAAAACAAAAAATAAATTACCTAATGTTTTTTTAGGTGCGTTGGGCATTTTTTGAGATGGGGAAAAAAACATTGAACTCGCGACACTGTTACCGTAATCGACACCGCACGTGCTTTGTTTATACGACGATTCAAGAAATACACACGTAATTGTTCAAGTTTTCACTTCTGTCGGCACTCCCGGAGTGCCACTGTTTTTTTTTTTTGTGGGGCCGTCGACCGAAGATATTGTACTTGAAATATCAGTTTAAAAAATCTGGTTTTTTTTGTGCACATTTCATAGACGTGATTGGATCGATATTTGGACACGATACAGCACCACAGTTTCTCTCAACTCATTCTTCAAGTACTTAACAATGACAGCGGTCATTAAACTCCCAAAAAAATCAACCGGGCTAGTGCGAGTCGGACTCGCGCACCGAGGGTTCCCTACTTTGTAGGTATGTAAATAGTTTATTACGGGTTTTTTTATAAAGTACCTACATATTTACGGTTTTCCTTTACTTGTGCTACATGATCTTGCTTTAGCAAATTTCATGATTCTATAAGGTCAACGGGAAGTACCCTATAAATTTTGATTCCCTTGAGTGTCGAAATATACGTTTTTTGCGGCATAAACGGCCAACCTGCGTGACAGAGTCGGCAGGATTAGCGCTCGTCTTAAATACGGTCTTAAATATTTGGTAGATCGATTCTAGACAATACAGTTCCATAGTAAATAAAGTTTGATGTAAGTACTTATGGGATGTATGGCTTGAAAGGCAAAAAGTTTTTCGGAGAAATAGAGAGGCGGCCATATTTCTTTTTGTTATTTCAAAAACCATGCACAGCAAGTAGGTAAGTTATTAAGTTTTTATTTTCATTTATTTTGATATTCCAGAATGCCGAATTAGATCAATGTACGCGAGCGATTTAGCGAAACTCGACAGTAGTAACGTGAGCTCTAATGCCATGTACCCAGAGTTGAAAATGGTTGTCACAAAATTATTATCACACAGTCAGGGTGAGAAAACTGCACGTTTTTTTTTTGGTTATGGCTCCTTTACTAAATGGTTGGTTGAGCTTGTGAGCTATTTTGTAAAGGAGTCTTGTCGACTAACAGTATACAGTAGGTACTAACTGGCTTGTTGTGCATGCGGGTACTAACAATTTAGATAACGTATTTATATTTTAGTTTATTTACTAATTCGTTTTTTATTTAACCGTGGAAGTATGGTTATTAACAGACCATTTGTCAGGAGGATTGCAAATACCAATATGGCGTATTAACTTCGATCAAATACTGTTTCGTTATTTGTGTCTCATCAAATCTGCTGATATAGGCACAGTTTCACCGTTTAGCGGTGTAGTCTAAGGCGTGCTACACACTTGTTCGATACACAGCGAAATCGAATATATATTTTGCCGGCCGCCTCCTGTGCCGAATCAACCCGAACAATTACTGTGTAGCACCCCTAACATACATATAGTAAAAATGCGCAGTGCCGCACACCCCCACCCTATTTCAAGTTAAACAAATATAACTTTATTTCAATGATAATTAAGTTGATTTCAGAGTGACTAGCACTACTGAAAAGTAAAAAAAAAATGTTCGAAATTGTAGCGTAAACTGAACTTTACTGTGTAGGAATTAAAGTTAATTTTCCATTAATTCATATTTGTTTACATTTTTGGCAAATAAATCGTGAACGCAGATTATATAACATAGGATAGAGTCCATCAACATGTATAATGAATGTATATATAAATTGTTTACAAGAGCAGTATGTACCGTTCCAGTGAGCGGCAGCGCCAGCGCGGAGGGCACGCGCGCGCGGGCGCGGCGCCACCACCACCGCAAGCATGCGCCCGAACACACGTAACTGACACCACACACTACAACACCTCCACCACACTACCCGACCGTCAACATCACACCTCGAACTTTAGACAGAGACAGCAGACGCTCGAGTGAAAGAGACGACGCTATAAAAACAAGATGTGGCATCATCTTACGTGGAGCGTTAGACAGAGACGCACGTATAAGAGACAAAGAAGACGCTCTACAAATCCGATATGCCATCATCCCACGTCAAGTGTTAGACAGAAACAACAGATGCTCGAATGAAGGAAACATCGCTCTACAAAGATGTTGCAACATCATACGCAGCGCGTCAGAAAGAGACACACGTACGAGTAAAAGACACGACGGTCTACAAATACGTGGCATGTTTACGGCCGGGTACTGTACGTATGGCCACCACACGCCTCTCACAAATATAGCTGCTGCTCAGCGGACATGTAACGACATCTCAGTCTGACCGTCGATAATGTATGAGTAGGCTAGGCTTATTAATAGACTAACGTTGAGTAGGGATGATATTCACAGCGCGACAAAATTTTGTCGTTGTATTATGTCGCGCTAAAACGAGATAGGCGTATGATTATGCTTGGTCATGTATCGTTTCGGGGAGATAACTGAACATCAACATTTTGTCGCGATGTGCATGTTAGCCTGGCTTGTCGGTTTACAATGTAAAGCTTCGTCCATACTAGAGTCCATGTATCACGACATATCATCACCAGCACTTTATGGCAACTAATGTCGATACAAATACGACCTTTTGTGGACGTAGCAGTACGTAAAAATAATGATGTGCTGCGCGCAAGAAATCTTGCTATTGCAAATACAATAATTCGATCATTTTTAGCGAGTGCTATTATAATCTTTCTTAATCTAATGTCAATAAAGGTAGCGACTGAAAGGTGACAGTAAATAATTGGAAAAGCAAATGTTTAAAGGTGACATGCCGAAGATGCCTCACTGCGATACTTCGCGGTCGCGGTTTAGTTCGCTAACCTCGATGACGTCACCTCCATGTAAAACAAATGCATGCTAACAGACGCGCACGCACATGCCGAAGGATGCCTCACTGCGATAGTATAGCAACCCGCGATGTATCGAAGTGAGGCACCTTCGGGATTTAATTACCCTGAGTTTCTAATAGATTTTTCAAACGTTTTGGTGCAAAGAAGGTCGTTGGTTTAAACGTTCCCAACTTTTTCCAACGACACTTAAAAAATCTATTAGATCCTGAGGGTTAGTTGATGATAAAGGGACTTATTGTACGATACAATATTATAGTGCTTCTTCCACGAGGCTAGAGCGACTTTAACGTGTGTTTTATCCACCACCAGTAGAAATTTGAGGTTACTCATGTCAAGTTAATCTCCCAAGTCTGTGTTATTTATCATGGACGAGGCTCGAAGATTTCTTAAAGCTCTGGATATATTAGGCCGAATACAAAACGTGTAATGGACGTCCATTGTTTAATTCAGCAAATGACGTCAAAATATCACCACACAAGCCATTTAGCTAGACTGAAAACTGGGTCCGATGAAGCCATTATTATTACAGTGCAAGATAGAGATGAAGCTATACAGAACATCTCTTTTTCGCAACTGAACAATGATGGCTGCAAAATACAGACCCTGATACTAAAAATACTTTAAATAAAGGTTAGAATGATGATATTTCTGAACCAATATCTTAATAAATCGACGGTTGGACTGCATAAAGTCGAAGGATTCAATTATTATGATATAATCGTAATCGCCTTCTGTAAACGGTAATATTATACTAACTCGTAGTTATCGTATAGCCTGAAACGACCGTGTTTGAAATTAGAGTGCTGACGTAATGTTGCATGATACGATACTAAGCGGCCATTTTGTTTTAATATGAGTAACCATGGAATTAGCTGAAGGACATGCCGGCCGGTTTCCTCACGATGTTATCTTTCACCGTTTTGAGAACAGTGGTGGTGAAATTAAAAACACAAAGACATGCGACATCCACGAACCCGCACTGGGCCCAAGTTATGAATTATGGCCCACTTCTTCTCACAGAAAGGTGTCCCAGCAGTGGGAATGTTAGAGGCTGATTATGCTAACCATAGAGTTAAACTGCTACAAGTATCTTTTGGTGCTCGAATGATGTTGACATTTGTGTGCAATTGTATTGTGAATATTGAAAAAACAAGATGGCGGCGTTAGTTCCAATTTTGACCGCGCGCCAAAAGATCTTTTGTACAGCTATAGGTACTGGAAATTATGAACTGTAGGTTCAACAGCTTCCACGTTCTAGATCTAGAATGTTCCCCTCTACTCTTGTTTACTTTCAATTAATCAGGTATCAACCAATAGAATACTAAAAAGGATAGAAAGCAAAGAAAACTTGATAGGTATATTGTGAGGTGATCAATATTTAATGGTCTTTTTTTTTTCTTCTCTGTAGGAGAAGAGAAACGCTCCTGAATGACCGTATTCTTGCCTACTTTTATCTATATCGAATTAAATTTATTGGAATGTGCCAAATGAGTCTTCAAAAGTAAATTGTATGGGCTTTTGATTTTCCGTCCACGATAAACATGTCATTGTCAATTACTATTAAATCGTGACGTTTGAAAATTAAAAGCTCATTATAAAGTTTCGTAGGATATTCGTATCGTGCAATAGTATGGACGCGCCCTTAGATTTTGCTCATTTGTGATTTAAACTGCAATTTTGTACATACATGTAATAATGCTACGTAATAGTTGCTTAGTGTTTCGTCTCTTTCTTTTATTATAACAAATAAAAAGGACGCAAGACAAACATCGGCGAGTAGGTAGAAGTTTTTCTTTATATTAGAATATAATGTACAATATGTTTGCCTTTGGAAATTCAGTGATATCCCTTAATACTGCCATTAGCATTTATTTTTTTCACATGGAATACGTACGGCATAACGGTATGTACTATAATATAAAGACTAAAATATTTTTAGCTGAATTTAGAGTTATTTAATAAAATATTTAAAATGATCTGCGATTTTAATCATGTTTAAAGTTTAGATAAACAATGTTTTTTATATAGTAACGCAGCTGTCCGCCCGATTGTACGTGTGAACGGTCCACGAGGCCAAGCTACATTTGTGAGAGTGAAGTAGACCTATTAAATGCTATATTTGTAGCCTTATCCATATTAATCTAATTTAATAAAATAATACTATTAATTATTATATTTGAATATTATAATTATTGATATGATAATATATTTATTGCAAATGGTACTTGTTTTATTCAGTTAACACCTAAAATTACAATACTCAATCGCATTTTACAGCCTTTCGTAATAGGTAGTATGGGCTGATGTCCGCAACTCCACGTCAATGCGCCTATTTTGCGTACAGTACAGCCTATCACAGAGTATCCACTATCGGGATAATACTCCACAGCAGTGGCGAAGGTTCCATACAACTCAATTCCTACCGGCTTCCCTTTGAAAAATGGCACAGTCAGTATTCTATAGACAAATAATATAATCATTTTAAAGATATCTACTCCGGCTTACCTCTTACGAAAATTGACCCTTCGCTACTGCTCCACAGTATAACAGTGAAATACTACAGATCAGTAAAAAAAGTTTAATTTTAATCATCTTATTAATATCTCGAACAATTCATGAGTACCACAACATTTGTAAGCATTCCCTAAGAACCATAACACGGTATCGTTTACATTTTCAGTCTCCAACAATTTCTTTAACACATCCACCTTATTATTAGTCGCAAAATAATTTAAAAATATTCTAAATACTTCTTGCGAGTCTAAATTCGCTAAGAACCTAAACAAGTAAACAATATTAGGGTTTTCAAGAGATTTTTCAATACTTACAGAAAGGTAGCGTAATGCTTTTAGAACAAATTCTTCAGATAAGAAACGATTTGAGAAGTTACTGTGACAGGATAGTATGAAGAAAAGCTGTGATGATGCAGCGATCCTTAAAGTTGGAAGTACCTGGAGGATTTTGTGAAGGTGCTCCGGTCTGGAATAGAACATTTTATGATTTTAGTATGAGGCTAAGAACCGAGATGAAGTCTTCGGAGCACAATACATAAATGTTCAAATATAATCTGTTCCTAAAGTTTGTGAATAAAATGTAAACAACTGGATCAGAAAACGTACCTGTGGCTACCATTTTGTAGTTCCACTTACAAATTGAGTGCTTTGATTATTTCAATACGTACTTTAACCCGAAATTCTCATTTTAAAGCACCTTATACTTAATTGTTTCATTTGACGATTGAGGTTTTTTTTATAACCTCAATTTTTGTCTGTGATGATGTTTCAATTACAAGTTAATAATGTTATTCAAACAATATTTTTTGGAAAAAGTGGTGAGATTTAAAGTTGACACCTAAATACAGATGAATGTGTTACTAGTTCCCTTTAAGCTAGGTTCATATTGCTGTGTCGGGGTGTGTCGGGTCGCCGTCTGTTGTGTCGCGGAGTGTTCATACTAATGTGTTGTCTTGTGGCGCAATATGTCGCATTTTTAGATCATTCTCATTTTAAGAGTTGTAGAGTGAATACGTGTTTTAAAATGGCTCCTCCCAAGCACTATTCCTGATACCGTGATCCTTATATTCCTTACATTTTGTGTCATAGAGAACTTTGTATTGCCGTACTAATTCAATAAGTTCATCAGACATTTTAAAGAACGAAAAACAGAATTATAATAATTGCATGAACTGTGTTCCCTCGCAATAACGCGTCGTAAATGATAGATTCACATTAGTGTGGCGCGACAGATCCCCCACCACCTCTCTGGCGCGATCGGGCGTCGAGCGATTTTACTGCGACAGAACGCGCCACAACACAACACAACCTACAAATGTGAATCTATGCATAGTAAATGAACGTAAGCGATTGCGTTCTGGCGCGCCCCGACACACCCCGACACAGCAATATGAACCTAGCTTTAGTGACATGGGCAGCCGACATTGTTACAATAGCGGGTAGAACCTAAATGAAGCTGACGCAGGAACGTGGGGCACATGAACAGAGAGGCCTATGTTCAGTAGGTGTAGTTGGGCTGTGGTTGATGAAGATGAGTGATTGCGTAAGTACATAACTGGAACAGGGTTTGTCTATACTTTCATCAGATATCTTTCGAACAGACCATAAATGTTTCTCACTTTTCCATAGCTACAAATAGGTAAAATAAAACCTAAGTAGAGCCCACACGTCCTACACATTATGCCGCGTATGAATAGGTATCCAAAAATGAAGTAATACATACTTCAAATCATCCTGCAGCTGATGAGCGAAATGTACAAGGGCGTACAGCACAGAATCCCTTGTCTCTTCATTGTTGCTGAGCAGCAGATCTATGAGCTTGGCTATAGCGCCCTGGGCCATCAGCAGCTCACAAGCCTTTTGTCCAGAGCCAGCTAAGTTGCCAAGTGTCCAGGCACAGGTGACCTGGAATAAAGGAGGTTGGTGCTGTTGCTTGAGAGTTGTAGTTGGAATGGTCTATATACAGGATGTGTCGTAAATAATGGTCCAGAGTAAAGGAGTCGATACACTGTATTCTTATGTATCACATACCGAAATTTTAACCATTTTCAGTTAAGGGTCTCCGAAAAAAAAAAGTTGTTTTTAAAATTTCTGTACCTTGCTTCACGAATTTGGCTGTAATTTCCACAAATATCAATATTTTTTAATTCTGTTTTTTTATTATAACTCTTGAATATGTGTACTATGATATCCAAACCCTTTTTATATTTTAAAGTCACAGGTACTTCACGAAATTAATTTGTTTTTTCGTAGACCCTTAACTGAAAATGGTTATTATTTCGATATGTGATACATAAGAATACAGTGTATCGACTCCTTTACTCTGGAGCACTATTTACGACACACCCTGTATACTTGTACTTTGTAGAGTTGTCATTATTATAATGGGTACAATATATGTAACAGTTATTACAACAAGACTATGTATAGATATATTTTATTAGTATACTGTCATAAGCTAATAAATTATTTCTATTTGCGAATTCTTCTGCTAATGATTGTCGTGCCATTCTGCCAGATTTATGTGCTAGACAGTTATTTCTTTTTTTTTTACACCATTACAAATAGGAAAGAGAGAGTTACAGTTTACACAGAGTGTTTCAATGGGTAGTCTTATGGCTAAAAGCAATCTTTTACGGATAACTTTTTGATGATATTAGTTGCAGGTAGTCTGTTGAAAAATGTTGTTCAAATAAATTGGGGCAAAGGCAAGATAATGATGATAAGAGAGTCTAAGAGTCTGTCAGAGTTAAGTTACAATAGCATCCACCTGCTCATCACCTACATATTCTAACATACTCACAGCCAACTCAGCGCTCAGATTATCAAGAGCAGGAATAAGGTATGGTCCCGCTGCCTTTGATAGAAGAGCACAAGCTTTGATGTCTCCGAGGGCCAGGTTACAACAGCATCCAACGGCTGCACACTGTTTGTTCACTTGATGACCTGGAAAGTACAGATACATTCTTATCCTTAAATCAATACTAGTTTGCCTGACAGAGGTCCTATCCAGACTTCTGCAGTTCATACAAAAATTGCCCCTGAATTTGAAAATTTCCCACTTGAATATTTCCCATTTTTTTTCCATAAAAGCCTACTTTGGACTATTGCAAACATTTTAAAACAAAACAATGCGCTTACGTACCAACTCACAGCATTTCATTTTTATCCATCCATAGTCCATGGAGTTTCTTGCCCGTTCTTCTCCATAGAGATCTACGTTTTGGAATGGGCAACTAGCTTCAACTTTCTGACTAACTGACGGACTATTTAATTTTGACAATTTTATTCAAAAGTGTTTAATTGAAATAAATGCTTTGAGTTTGATTTATATAGATTCAATAGATATGAAAAATTACTGCAGTTTTTACTGGACAATTGCAAGTTATGGAAACAAAACTTACTCAAAATTAAAGGCAATTATTATTAATTAAGTATCATGATTGTTATTGATACTGAAGCTGTTGTATTTCTATTGGATAAAGTGAACAAAGTCATCAGTGCACTACAACAATTTACCAGGTAAGTATTTCCTAATGGGATTTTATTCAAGTTGTATTTTAATTCTTGCAATTAAGGGGACTACATGACCTAAAGCGCTGTCACTGTCGGACTGCATAGAAAAGAAAGAGAAGCACAATGTCACAAACCTGGTAATTTATTGCAAAATATGAAGCAATTATCTATTTACAAAAATCTATTGTTTGGACAAAAAAATTAAAACACTAGAGCTTTAAAATGTTGCTTGTAGAATAATCTGACAAAAAATCAGAATGATTATTTATGTTAGTATGGTTTTTATTGTAAAAAGAAAGCTTTTAGAGGTGTATTCATGATTTTTTCTATCATATCAAATTAGTTGTATTATTTTTTCAACACACTATCTACCTAGCATAAATATCCTGAAGTATAACATATATTTTTTATGATTTTGTTTTCTGAGTCGATCATATACTTTTATTGTTTCTAAAACTTGCCTTTTTTGCATTTAGGTCCTGTAATCTCCATAACATGCAAGTGGTAACACAGAAAACATTTTAAGTGTCTCTAAGGCGCGTAAAAAAAAAATTTAAGTATGCCATCAACATGCATCTCCTTTTACCAATGTTTCTACCGATTCATGCTTTTGTCAACATGCTAAAGTTAGTTTCTATAACATTTAGAAGCCAGGTAGTTAATAAGCTTACCTGCCATCTCCCTCACCAATCCTCTGAGAGCACCATGAGTATGTAAGACCACTTGTATGTTAGCTGCATCATCTATCAAGGCATTCTTCAAGGTATGTAGCTCTGGTGCAGTGACTGCAGACTTTGATTTTAATTTACTTGCTATTAGTGTCACCATATCTGAATTTGTGCTGAAAATTTGTAAATTCTCTAGTCACTAAAGGACAAAAGCAATCCTATTTTCTAAATTCTAAAAGTATAAAGCCTGTAAGAGTTTACTCATGAAAGGATAACATTTTGCAAACCCTGAAAACATTTTGCCATTACTAACTTAGGGAGGTAGCGGGTCTGATTGATTAGTAAATGGGTCAGTGGGTCATCTTAGCAGAATGTGAAAGATAGGTAGGTATACGTAGGTATCAAATCATGGAGGCTCGATTAATGCATCAATATTGATTTTCCTTGAAGTGAGTTAAAAGTAACTTCCTCAGCGCAGGAAATCGAAGATATAGGTACCTTAACGTTGGAAATAAGATATGAAAACGAAGTATTAGGAAAGTTTTAACTAGGCTTACCGTAAACCGATCAAAGACCGCCGGGCATCAGCTACTTCGTCACGATGCTTTCGTCTGTTTAGTACTAAAAGGTTACGGCTGGTTTCTCTTATAGTTTCTATTGGTTCTTCCTCCATTGTTATACGTAAAGAAGAATTATTTACAATAAACAGAGCTAATCTTCTATTCACAACACAGCGGTATAAACAAATAAAACCAATTAATATAGCTGACACTGACAATAAGTGTCAATCAATATCACATTTATGTCATTAGTGACAGACTCACATAGAGGCACAGATGAGAGAAAATTAACTCTGGAACCAAGGCTTTCTGGTAAAGGCATTCAATAAGACATCCGGAAGGTTTGTCACATAGAATGCCTTCAGGAACACCTTTCTGGCAGAAACTAAAAAAGAAATACCCCAAATGTTTGCCGCAAATAAACGTATTTTCTTTCTTTCTTCCTTTTCTTTCAAATTTATAGTTTCCTTTGGCTATGTTACAGACACCCCTAATCTGCTGTTGGGTGTCAACAAGGTGTGTGTCTGTGTTTTAACAAGGTGAAAGATTTTTAGTTTGGCCATTCTCCCAATTATTGGACAGCTGAATTCCAAAGGACATCATTCAAGTGTCGAGCATTTTTTATCCATAAATTAAAGTACTATTTCAGGAATTATCATCTTCAATACAATCTCATCTTTTTTATTATTTCAACGGAAGTCTACAATTAACCCCCCGGCTGCTTTTTGAGTTTGAAAATGCCAAAATTATATTTTTATAGGTAGCAGGTGTTTTAAGCTCATTTAATTTTTTTTTTTTTATTCTGTGGCATTGTAATATTTTAATTGTATGTAAATATGGGTCTTGCCTGAATTAAATGAATTTTATTATTTTTTTTTTTTTTATAGCTGGGCAAAGGCCTCCCCCAAGTCCTCAAGGAACTCTTTTCCCGCGCCAAACCAGCCCTCGCGGTACGCGTCCAGATCGTCTCACTATCTCTTTCTGGGCCGGTCTCAGCAGCGCCGTCCATCTTCAGGAACCCATTGTGTGGAGGCTTTTGCCCAGCGGTCATCGCTATGTCATCATTTATAAAATGACGCAACGTGTGTCACTGGCACCATTATCTGTTTGGGTCGGCGAGCTGTGCTGGCGCTGCTGCTGTGCAAAACCTCAAGCAGCGAATGTTCGAGTGCCCCGAGTCCGAGTGGTTTGTTCAACGAAATCTCCAAACGGCTGGTTGACACTTTCCGTGACCCAAGGGCTTTTACCTTAGCCAGAGGTTAAGCATTGCATAGAATGTGGCAAAGCCGCCAGTCTCTTGGGAACATTACCAGTCAACACCGATGCACAGGAATTATTCGACGCCATGTTTTAGTTAAGTAGTTAATAGTTTTAGTTGGGTTATGTTAATATATTTTTATTTTAATAGTTAATTTAGTTGTACTTATAATTTTTTCCAGTCTAAAGGTATATTTTTATCTTATGTATAATAAAATAAAGGTTTTGTAGTACTTATTGTAAGTAAATTATTAAAAAAAAAATCGAAAACGAGAAGGACACTGAACGAGACACAATAGAAGTTTTTATTGTTATTAATTACGCCTGGAGATGGTTAGTGGTATGTACCACAAAGTGTTGTTCTTGTTCAGCATGTCATGAAAATTTATACAAAATCATAATCTAGACAGAGGCACCGGAGGCACCTAGATAAATGCAGAATGGTAGCGCCTGGCATCGGTGTATGGCACCATTCTTGTTATTTAAGTATTTAATTCTTTTAATTGCTCTCATGAGACAGAGGATTAGGTTATGCGCAATGAAAGCCATTGGTAGAACGAGGAACATTGTTTGCACAGTCAAACAGTTATGGACTATATTACCTTTACCTATAGGAGGGAAGGTACCTCCGTCACCAGATCAATGTGTTCTTCAGAAGTTTTTGGTAGTATTTTTACCGACTTCAAAAAAAAGGAGGTTATCAATTCGATACGTATGTATGTAATATTATTGGAATTGCATTATATTCACATATGACAATCTACTAAGGCTTCCAAACAAATATACAAAATTTCATAGACGTATGTATGTATGTATGTATGTATGTATGTATGTTTGTCCACGCATTTCTCAGCAACTATTAATCGGATCGTGACCATTTTTTTTGTATTAGCTTACATTTACTTCAACTTAGGGAACAGTGCAAGTTTCATCAAAATCGGTTCAGTAATTTTCAAGATATGGACTAATACGTGTAAGTGTGACGGCCTGGCGTATTAATACGAGCTACGGGTGTAGTGTCAAAGGGAAAACATCTCAAAACCTTGGTCAAATTCTAGTGCAAAAACTAAAAATTACGAAATAAAAAGTAATTTAAAAAAATTAAACCGACTTCAAAAAGAAATCAACTCAAAATTATGAAATAACTTTAATTTCGGAAGTCGGTGGCAAAAAACTAAAATACAGATCCCAAGACACCGACTTCCGAAATTAAAGTTATTTCATAATTTTGACTTAATTTCTTTTTGAAGTCGGTTTCATTTTTTTAAATTACTTTTTATTCCTCATTGGTTTACGTACCGATGGAAAGTGCTTCGTGAGTAGGCCGTCCCTTGGTGGATCGATTAGCAGTGGACTTGAGGTCGCCGGAATCCGTTGGATACGGGCAGCGCAGAACCAGCGATATGGTGATGCGTTGAGCATGTTAAGTAGGTATGTATCTACAGTGTGTAGACGTCTTTCGGCCGAGATGATGAGGTAGATCGAGGACGTCTTCAAGGTTCTGGACTGGAAAGGGGCTGGCATTAACATCAATGGCGAGTACATAACTCACCTTCGGTTTGCCGACGATATCGTAGTCATGGCTGAGACTATGGAAGACCTGCTCGATGACCTCAGTAGAGCCTCCGAAAGAGTGGGTCTCAAAATGAACATGGACAAAACGAGATATCTTGTATTCTTTCATACCTTCATACCCATTAGGTATTAATGACTAAAAGTCATTTAAACACTTAATATTATTAAATACATGATTGATTGCGGTTTTGGCATTATTTTATTTCATTTACAATTTCGCGTAAGTAGGTACTGTCTATGAACCAGAATCGTTCGAAACTAAACAGCGTAAGTGATTTTGTAAGTAAACTATTGGGAATATTCACTTTAAAAATAGTATATTGGATTAAGGAGAACGAAACGGTCCTATATTCAAGTTCGTTCAAAATTCGGCCTATTAGTCTTTAAGAAAATCAGTTTTTTAACCCTCCTGTAAAATTAGCAGAAGTATACATACGCGGTATTTAACAATGTTAGTTACGCGGAATTGGACTATCAACGACGATTAGCAATTATCGTATCATGGTGTGGAAAAATCAGTGGTGTGACACTATAAGTGTAGGTATAGTCTATGGTGTGACAAACGAGAAAAAAATCCTGGGTGTAATAATCTGGTGTGCACAGACTAAGAAGAGAAGTACCCTTCTGTTCTGACTACGAGTCGGCAAGGGATTTAAATACCTTTGTGCAAAGCATAGATCGTTCACAACTACAAAGTAGGTAGGTGTTACGCATAAATTGTTCTATCTACGAACATTACCTACAACACCTTCTAAGTTATGGGACTGCACAAAAATATAAGTAGGTATACTTAACTTTCATGAACGAAGACACAGAAAAACCGAATAAGCTCGATAAAAAGTTGTATCTCCAGAGATTTGGTTCTCGTCATCAATATCGCCGACTAATCACACGGATTGATGAATTACATGAGATTTTGCTCTGAGCTCGACAGCAACCAGCTCTTTTGAACTCTAATACCCTCTCATTTACAGGGTTACGAAGCTCCACCTAATTTGGTCGTATTACCGACGAGTGGGGCTTTTCACTTGCCATTAATCAATTTAGTGGGAAAATTCGCTTAATCGTGGGTAATCATCGAGATAAACCTCCATTTGGGTTTATTTAGGTATTGCTATCAGTAACGAGTGCCTACTTACGTTTATTTACTGATCCTTAATTATTTCCTGATTGCTACATGATGGTAGGTACTTAGGTAGGTATTTCAGGAAGTTCTGCTGTGAAGCAACCAGTGGTCAGTGAGAGGTTCACTGACCACTGGTTGCTTCAGGCGTGCCTACCTATTGCTTCAATTCTCCTGAAGGTTCTTTAAATGCTATGCCTTCGCTGCATCATGATTCCGGTACACACTATAGAGGTATGAGGAACAGGGTGTAAATTTCACTCAACCTCCATAGAAAGGGAGGATCCTCCGACCAGACGGGTGTTGTGTCTGGCGGGCAACAGCCCGATGATTGTCGGGCCGTTGTATCTATGCTAGTTGCACGGTAAACTATGTTTGCGCGATGCAGGATTTTGCGTGACGTCAGTATGACGCGTTGTCCGCATGTCGCGTTGTAGATACCGCTGCTTTTTAATGCTCCTCTGGTTGGACACGTCGCGCGTCTTATGCTTAGGACCTGGTAGGTACACCTCGTCGAGAAGACACTGCTAATCACACTAATATTATAAAGGCGAAAGTTTTCTTCACGGTCAAACGGCGGGACCAATTTTGATAAAATTTTGTATAGAGGTAGCTGACACCCTGGATTAACATTATAGGCTACTTTTTATCCCGATATTCCCACGGGATCGTCATTTACGCGGGTAAAACCGCGGGGCGCAGCTAGTAGAGTAATAAATGGAACATAGCTATTTTCAAAAGTTATATTTATGTCACAAACTATTTACTGGATTCCTTTGCAGGTGCCCATAATTATTATTAAGAAGTAGACAGTACACGGATTCTTCGTGTTATATGTAGGAAGATAGGTATGGCGCTTTGTCGTATTTATGCTGGTTATAAATTTTATATCAGCTGTGCTATGCCAAAAGAAAAGTTAAGTTTTTCAGGATAAACAGTTGTTGGTAACCTTCTTCATCTGTAAATGCCATGATACCTACTGCTTCTGTTGAATTTAATCAAAACCTAATCAGCATAGCTATTCAGAACTATCCGACGACAGTCTATCGTATCGAAAATGACAAATTTCGATAAAAAAAGTCGGGTACTAGTACTTAGTACCTACTCCTACGATGACATGGATTGATGTTGGATACGGTACGGTAGCGTATCGAGTTGTTGTGAATAGGTATGCAGAAGTCAAGTCGTTTAAGGGGCTTACAGGACCTAAACGCAAAAAACGAAAGTTTTTGAAACAATATAAAAGTATATGATCGACTACAGTAAACAAAATCAGAAAAATATATGATATTCTTCAGGATATATGCTAAGTAGATATTATGTTGAAAACATAATAGGTACAACTAATTTGATACAATAGAAAAAATCATGAAGATACCTCTAAAAACTTTCTTTTTACAATAAAAACCATACTAATACAATCATTATGATTTTTGTCAGATATTATTCTACAAGAAACATACTAAAACACTACTTAATGTTTTAATTTTTTAGTCCAAACAATATTTTTTTTGTAAATAGATAATTGCTTCATATTTTGCAATAAATTACCAGCGTTGTGTCACCGCGCTTCTTTATCTTTTCTATGCAGTCCGACAAAGACCGCGCTTTAGGTCATGTAGTCGCCATAAGGACTTTACAAATTGACACTCACTTTTACGTAAAACAGTAATCACGGCTCAGGCGTTCTAACCAGTCGAAGTTCTTTAGTTAAAGTAGAATAGTATACAGGAACAACGCAGAACTCGGAAGTACGGACGTATTCAGTACAAGAATCAGCGAGGATAGTCAGCAGGTCAGTCTGGTCTCCAAGACGGTTGATCTTCTCGTAGATATGCTCCAAAAGGCAATCGACTCTGTAAGAAAGATTACAGAACAGTTAGGTATCCACAAAATAATTATTACAAAGAAACGAACCAAAGCCATCCAACTTAGCACATACACTGCTCGCAGAAGGTACGACTGATGAGGCTAAAGAGTCTTTGGGTAGCAACCATGTTACAGAAAACGCAGTGTATGTCGTTCGTTAGGATCACACTCATGGTGCACCGACAACTTGGTGAAAGTTGTGGAAATTCACAGGACCAGAGGGAGTGGCAATCCTTGCGCTAGGGAGGGTAATGCAAAGATTGCTACTTCACTGTTTTGTTGGAGTCAGGTAATAACATTGGCTAGATTGCCACCACTCAGGATTGAATCTAAGACATCATAATAATTGATTCGTAAATAGGTAGTAATTTACACGCCCATACACAGACATAGACATCGATCTATCAGTGGAATTATTACGCCTACTATCTACTGATCCTTGTATAGAAAATAAAGGTAGCGCAATATACTTGGATCGTCTGCCTCGCGCATCAGGAGAGGAGACGACGGGGACTGCTAGCCGAAACTCCAGGTTGTTCTCTTGAACAAATGTCGGCCAAACTCGAGCCCGAGGTTTCACGTAAAAGTCTTCAGTCTGAAAACATACATGTTATCATTATGATTCCGTATAATAGAACAGAGTGCAAGTTTCGTTGAATTCTGTAGGTCTATCTACTTATTCATGAATCATAATTTATGTAGTGGATCAATGTTTGTATCAATTACCTACCTACAACTACTCCTACCCTTCAACCTTATCTTGTTAGAAGCAGTGACGATAATTAATTATCATGATAGATTCCTACTTAACGATTAGTCACTCATACTCATATAGGTAGGCAGTTTTTTTTCTCACCACAATGTCCTTATAAAATAATAACAAAAAACAATATTGTCCAGACACGGGCTTAAAGAAAAATATTGTGGGAGACTGGACCCTAAGCTAAGCCGAAGCCTGTATTTCAGGCCAGACCATGCCTTTGATTATTTTCGCGATCACAATATGTCCTTACGTTTAATGTGGTGAATTATACCAATTTCAATGTTAGTTACCTGCACAATAAAGATTTTTGGCTTGTCCTGCAACGTAGGGGGCGTGAGATCCATCATGTACCGCATAACTCCGTGTTCACTGTTGGGAGTGTGACTTGACTCCACAATACCTTCCGTCGTCTTTGCCAGCATCATGACTGCCACGCAACCGTAGTCCGTGAAGTCTTGATGGAAGACTGAAAAATTGAGGCAAGGCTGTTATTTTACAAGTGGAAAATGTCTGCAAAGGCTTTGAAATGGGTCTGTGGCGGAATCTACAATGCAGATTACGCATCATACTGACCTTTCGCAAAATCCTGCATCACGCAAGCAGAGTTTACCGCACAACTAGCATATATACAACGTCACGAAATCAATCGATGGACAGTTGGGGCACCATACACGACACCCGTCTGATCGGAGGATCCACCCTTTTCTATGGAGGATAAGTGAACTTTACACTCCTGTTCCTCATACCTCTATAGGTCTACTCTTTCCTAAAGTTAGAGGCATCTACCCCACTTTACAAATGGTGGTAAATAAATTTTTAATATGTATAGAGTTTGGTTTGTATCTATAGACCAAAGGATTATTTAGAATCGAAAAGATGGGTAGCAGCGTTCTCTTGTACTTGTTGGTCATAATTATGATTATTATGTCATATACATGTAAAACCTGCAAGAGTTAACTTGAGTCCTTGCTCGGATGACGTAGAAGCGCGGCCATGCTTAGGCGTCTATGGCAGGAGCGGTAACAGCGCGGCGCGGGGGTCGGGAGGGGCAACTCGGGTCTACTGTAACAGTAATATTGAGACTTACATCTCTCACAAGTGCTAGCAATTTCTTCATCTGTCAAGTTCCTATGAATATTGACTTCGAAGCGGAATTTTTCAAAGGTACGCTTGAATTTCATGCTCTTGTCGTCAGCTTTAGGTGGAGTATCTTCTCCGCCGTATTCGAAGGCAACATCTGACGCATTGCCCTCAAAAATTAACATAGCGTTCTTGCTGTATCTGTAATTAGTTAAATATTCATTTAGGGTCTCTAGAACAATGATGATTGTGATTCTTTGATAACGGGTGATTTTGTGTAACGAGTCTCATTCTCCATTCGATTCTCTCATTCACGATTCTCCATACATACGTTTGTATGGAGAATCGCACGCCCTGTTCCCTCTTAATGAGACTCGTTCCCCCTTTCTTTCGTTTTCCCCTTTTTTCTTTCTGAATAATGCCTCTAGAGCAAAATTTTTTACTTCATAAAATCAAGGTCTGCTGTAAACACGTCCCTGTCATTTTCTTTAGTAATTAGTAAAGAAAATATGACCCTCTAAAAATTACAATAAATGCCCTATTTTGACCGCCGTGATTACGCCGTGAGGACTACCAGACAATCAAATAAAAAAAAATAACCTTATGCTGCATGCTGTAGCAATAAAGTTGAAAATCTATGAAAGAAAATTGACAGATTGTAGTAGCTTGATGTGCTGGCGTCTGTACAAAGGACCTAAACATTCTACTCATTAAAGTGTTACATGCTCTGTGCTACTCATGTTACATTAATTTCGTTATTGCTATTCACTCACCTGTCTAATTCATAAGTTAATCGTGCTCTCGTAGATACCCTCAGTGGATCTTCCTCCTCTGATTCCTCACTAATCGATGGTACACTCCTAACGCAAGCATCTTCAGGACTTTCAGGTTCGTTTGGCTTTTCTTCAGACTTTTGATAATGAGCTTTATTATATGGCAGAGCACATACTACAACGCTGTCTTCGATATTATATTGGACTTCAATTTCTTGCATTTTGGGCCCCATGTTGATTGCCGGCCGACACAATTTAGAGTGACTAACAGAATATTCGAATGGGTTATCTTATCGTTATTTATCAATGTGCGTGCGTCACTGATTACAGCAGCAATACGCCAATCGCTGTGCATATTCTAAATAGTTAAGTAGGTATGTATGTATTTAGGTTATATGGGTATTATTGCAATTCTATTATGTTTTCATCATTAGCCTAGAATATTCTTAAGGGAAGCCTCAGGGTAGCCCGCAAATTTTTTATTAAATTAAATTTGCAGTTCAGCACCAGGTTGTATATTGAACAAAATATTATTCGCGACCATAACAAGTATGCATTTACAGAATTATATTCAATAAAACCCTTAATACCACTTGATTGATATTTCATGAATTATTCATTGATTATAATTCTGTGAATACATAGTTAGGCACTTGTTAGAGTTGTGCATCATATTTTGGTCAACATAATAACCTGACACTGACCAGCAAATTGCAAAAAACGTAAATATCATCATCTGCCTTGCTTTTTTTCTGCTGTAGGTCGCCAAGCCAGCACATCAAGCTACTACAATCTGTCAAATTTCTTTAATAGATTTTCAACTTTATCGTTAAATTGTAAGGTTCAAAGTTGATTGGGAAAATTTTACAGTTTCCGGTAGCTTGATGTCTGTACCTAAACTCAACGTCAACAACAACGTCAACAGTTTCTAAGCTTGTCTAAACGAATATGATGCCATTGATTGTGAAGAGGAAATATATTGTTTTAATTCGAATACTACGTTTATGTATTATTTTATACTGGTCTTCATAACGCCGATGAGCTTGGCCATACAAAAGCACGTTGCGCTCATACTGGTCGAGGGGAATTTTTACCCGACTGCGCCGGAAGGACAGTAATGTTATTGTCATAACACGCAATCAGAGCAAAAAAAAACTGGAAAATCCTCTGACTTCTGTTTTATTTAGTAGGTTATAGGCACTAGCTTCTGCGCGCGACGTCGTCTTTGGGAGTTTCTGAGTATAACGATTTGATAAGGTGCACCGGGGGCTTGGACCTGGCTGATTTATTACGCTGTAAAAAGTAAAGTGTTTAATTTAATGTAAGTGCGTAATAGTCACAGACTTATTATAAGTAATAGTAATGGTGCTTGTACACCATGCCTTACATGCGCAAGTCCAGGCATATTCACAGGTAATAGGCATCGTGTAAACGTGCCGTATGCAACTCGCACATGTCATGTAGCTCGCACCCTTACATGCTTGTAGCGAGCAAATAGCTTGCACCGTGTACAAGCACCATATTTTAGGCATAACTTTGGATGCCCAGCTTTAATGGGGCCCCTATATATGTAGATATTTGGTCAAAAAAGCTTAGCTCCGCAGCATACACTTTTAGAAAGAAGTCGGTTAAAAAAGTGATTTAGTTAGCGTAGCCCGTTTAGTATACTTAAGTTATTTTTATAGTGTGATGTCGTACGGTAAGTTTTAAGAACGACGTTTGTTTTATTTACTATTGATGCCTATTTGGAATTGGTTTACAATCACGGGAGCTGAGCATATGTCCTGAGTTGAGCTACACGATTACTGACAAATGCGTGCACTGACTAGATAGGTCCACTCGAATCTGTGTGGTTATTTCCTCAAAAGACCATCTCGGACATTAATCTACATGGTCCTCATATCAATCAACTCAGCCTATCGCAGTCCACGTTTGGACATAGGCCTCTACCAGGCTGCACCACAACGCCCTGCCCTCCGCTTTCCGCATTCAGTCTGTCTCAGCCACTTTTATAAGTTCGTCGTTCCATCTAGCTGGGGGCAACTCACGCTACGCTTGCCGTCTGCTCCACTGGCCATCGGTCCTTCGACAAAATGGCCAGCTCACTACCACTTCAGTTTGCTTACTCTGCAAGCTATGTAATGTCGGTAACTCCAGCAAGTACTTCTTACAATTTCGCTTTGCCGATGATATCGTCATAATGGCAGAGACGCTGGAACAGTTAGACCAGATGCTAAACAGTTTGAATGGAGCCTCTTGGCGGGTTGACCTCGGCTTTAATTTGAACAAGGTGAACTTCACGTACAATTCGCATGTGATCTTGCCGAGTCCTATCTACATCGAAGGGTCGCTTCTCGAAATTGTGAAGGAGTATGTCTATTGTCTACCTAGGGCAAGTCATGCAACTCAGTAGACACAATATTTGAGAAAGAAGTCGACAAAATGATCCAGTTTGGAAGCAGCGTTTGGGAACTTCGTCAAGTCTTCGCCATATTATGATTCATAATGTTATCCTTTTATGATTCTGCCAAAGGCCTTTTTAGGCCCCCTGTTTGCCCCATAGTTAAAACAATTAGAATAAAAAACAAAAATAATTGCTTTAGCATAAGCATAATTATGCCTAAAATGTTCCCACTACTGGGACACAGACCTCCTCTCTGTGAGCGTTAGTGGGCTGAAATCTACCACGCGGGCCACACCATGTTTTCCTTCACCGTTTTGAGAGCTGTGGGGATGAAATTATTTACACAAAGTAAGGCGCTTGTCTGGGTTCTCGAACCTACGACTCGTAAGTCACGCCGTTACCACTGGGCCACCGCTGCTCCAATGCGATAATATCTACACAAGCCTACAGCGACATTCATACTTCTTAGTTTCAGTATGCCCAGAGGGTGTAGATAAATACGTGCGTGCATCACTTAATGGCAACTCCAACAAACTATATTTTTTATTTATATTCATTTCCTGTTCCTTATGTCAAACTACTGTCATTCAGTTCACTCTGCAATAAAATCCGCTCCATTCACGTAAGCCAAAAAGCCTGCCTTTTTATTTCTGCTTCCATACCATCAATACCTCAAGAACCAGCCCTGCTGCAATACTCCAACAAAAAGTGGTCCTTCGAGCCGGATTTTATTGCAGACTAAACTGAATGATAGTAGTTTGACATAAGGAACAAGATATGAATATAAATAATTACCATCGGAATTAGACGAGTAATTTGGGGTCGATCCACGCGAATATTGATGTGAAATGTTTATTTATTCGTTTTCGATGACCATATTCTAAAGAATACGTGATGTTTGCTCTAAATCTTGGGTAATCCTTGTGATAAAGTAATTTTGTTAGAAAGGGCAAAAAAAAAACAATTAAGTAACATCAAACTCTTTATTTCCGTAAATACGCTCTTAATATTTACGTTCATATTTCCCTTAAAACTGTTAAATAATATGCACAGGAAGAGCAAGACAGTAGCGACAATATTATAATTAATACATTTTATTTAGAAACACTTTTAAGCTGATTTTCCCAACTAGATTGTAGTATTGAAAAATGTATGATATGTATTTTATAAGTCATATTGCAGAGATACAATAACTCTGCATTTCTACTTTATGAAACAAATGACATTAATAACAAAATAGAATATAACAACAAACGTAACATGACAATTATGACAATTGTTAATTAATAACACGTAAGTAAGTAGAAATGCAGAGTTTTTTTGCAGAGATTAAATTCAGTTGACGATTAGAAAATTTAAAAATATTTACACTAAATACTTTGTCTCTACTGTCCTGGCTCAAGGCTCTACTCTGCACATATTATAATTATACTTATGTTATTATAATTTAACATTAAATATTTAATATATATAACGATAAGCTTAACATTAAATACATTTACGAGTATATACAGTAAACATCACTATTCGTCTTTTCTTTATATTTACATTCATTATTTACAGGACTAGAATAAGAAAGTCATAATTAACAATTTATTTACATACCCATTACGATAACGCGTATCTTTTTATATACAACCAAAGCTTGCTACTAAAGTTTTATACATTATACAAATAGATTAGACTACAACAGGTATTCTTTCCCTATATTTGCATGAGCAACTTTTCTTTTTAAAACTAACATTGTTTGTTTTGTGTGAGTAATTAAGGAGTGATCGGGAGGAATGTCTTTGCTATAAGGTGTCAGCCTTATCATTGGTTAATGACGTGCTGCTAGACTTTTCTTGAGTGTTTATTGGTTTGACGTTGTTGCATTGCGTTAAGACGCCTTCTTTCGGTTGGTCGTCACGTTTCTTGTCTCCGTCGCCTATTGTTTGGATCGTTTGGCCGTTGAGGTGTTTGAAGTCGGCTGGGTCGGTTTGGGTCTCTTTGTCAGCGGTTGGTGCTTCTGGAATTGGAAATTCGATTTGATTACTAAGTTGTAGTCAGTATGTAGTAAAGCAGCCGTCAGATTGTCGTCTATCTGTGGTCAGCTTTCGGACAGTTAGTATTTAGTCAGTTTGTGACTGTTGGTAAGTCCGTCTGTAGTCAGTCTACAGTCAGCCTATGTTCAGTAAGTTGTCCTTCTGTAGACAGTCTATTGAAACCTTAATTTTTTATCACAAGCTCTTTAACTCTATTGTCTTATTGTTGTTTCGTGATCTATGTGTTCTATTTCTATTTTATTTTTCTCCGATATCTAAATAGTTATGGTCTGTTCAAAAAGTATCTGATGGAAATGTAAACATAATCATCAGAAAACGTACCTGTGGATGCCAATTTGTTGAAACCTTCTAAATATAAATAAATGTGTTACTAATTCCTTTTAGTGAGTGATTGCGTATGGATTTAACCAGGACAGGGTTTGTTTACACTTTCATCAGATGTTTTTGGGACGGACATTAGTTCAAAATACATAGTATTTACTTTTGATCGGCGGATGCGGCAGCAGTGGCGCCGGCGGCGGCTTGCGGCTGTACCGGACCGGCATTATGCTCTGCCGGACGTTTCGGTCCGGCCGGATGAGGATTATGTATAGCTGAAAATAATAGAAAAGCTCCTATTTAACTAATAGTTGTAATAATAACAGTCTTTAGGCAAATCTTATTTAATAAAATGCACTTATTACTAGGCATTTTCAACTCTGTTTCCTCAAGCGAGATTTCGTTTTTGCGTACAAACTGGCTATGGTGTTTTAATTGCAAGCTTGCAGTTGACGCGGTCATAAAAAATATTATAAAGTAGGTGTCAGTGTAGTAGACAAGGTACTTTGAACTCTAAGATAAAGGTGATAAAATTGTAAAAAAAAATAGTGAAAATTTATTTGGGCCAGCTTATCTCACACAAAGCCCCCACTACTAAAGAAATTTGGAAGACGAATAACAAAAGGGTGGAAAAAATACTGGCCATCGAAGGAGGTCATGAAAGTAACTGATTTAGGTATTGGGTTAAAAGGGAAGGGAAGAAAGGTTAGGGAATCTTCAACACATGTATACTGCCTTGCACTACATATGGTAGCGAAACTTGGTCTCCTAAAAAACACTACAGAGACATTCTGGCACATTGCTACAGATCAATGGGAAGGAGTGAGGATGACTGGTATTAAAAAACAACACAGGATGCGAAATACCCTGAATATGGAAATCACAAAAATTATTGATGTTCTTAGTTTTACCAAAATAGACCAACACAACTGAACAGGCCACATGTTATGTTTAGTGACAGTAAAGATACCCCAAAGATGACAAAAGGAACAGGGGAAGACAATATAAAAGAAAGAAGAGAATTTAAGCTCACAGCGGATCGAAATTGGAGAAGAGTTGCGAGAGATAGGACTCAGTGGAAGTTGTTAGAGAAGGCATTTGCCAAAAAACCCACTGAACTAAGAGACGTTCTCTAAACTGCTGAAAATACCGAAACGCTACCGAAACTACGAACGCGAAAAGATGTTCCTAATAAAATAGGATTATTAGTGAAAATTCAGTTCTGGTATTTTTAATTAAGTGAAAATTCAGTTAGTTAAAAATACCAGAACTAAAAGAAAGCCGCTAAAACTTATACCTACATATTTTTATGTAGGTACGGCGCAATTTTACCGCTGAACCAGAATTTTATTTTCAGCTCCACAAAACCGAGAGCCTTTATAAAAATAAATTCTGTAAATTCTATTCACATTTTTCATACAAATAACCGCAATATTATTCAAATTTCTCTTTACACATTCATTTGATTAACAGAGAATACTTATTGGAAAAACAAAATAGTTTGCCTGAAGCGTCAAGTGGAGCCGGTATAAAAGGGATGCTCCACATTTTAATGACTGGCTGAATTTATTTAAAAGCAGACACATCCGCCATTTTGTTTTTTATTGAGGAATAAATTGCTTTTTTGTCCGTATTTCAGCATCGACCCTTAACATATCTCGTGGCTACTGGCCCAATGCTGATCTCCGTTCAATGATCCGTAAAGGCTAACATATTAACTTGACTGACCTTTTTGTTTTGTTTCAAAAGTAAACCCCGTAGAATTTGTTTGTGTGTGAAACTGCCAATTGAATGATATCACTGACCTCTATTAAACAAGTGAATGATATACATCGTGTTTTGTTTTGGAATCGTCTATCTATATTTCTACATACTATCTGATTTCGTATGATTGAATTGTCCTTGAATTTGTAGTTGTATCTTGTTCAGAAACAAGAGACCACCATAGCTTTTAACAGACACATGGTACATTGATTAATGATTTATTACCGTTAATTGACGTTTGTAAGAATTACAATAGTTTAGATAACGACGTCAATACGTCGGCGCCGGCTGTCGCTGAAAACCAGCGCTGGGGCTCTGTCTTGCATAGGGTCGCAGCATAATGCTGAGCGATAGCCGTTTTGCGTGGATGTGACGCATGTTTCCCCCAACCCTTTCTTATTTTTTTTTGTTGTTTTTCTTTATTGCGTCATGTTTACCGCAAATAAACGTATTTTCTTTCTTTCCTTATAACAGTTTTTGAGAAACCAATATGTTCCGTGAGGTATATTTTCCTCAAAATATGAATATTTCAGCGAAATAAAAGCATTTAGTATTAGAATTACATAACATACATACATAATCAGCCTATAATGTTCCCACTACTGGGACAGAGGCCTCCTCTCTGTGAGAGGGAGTGGGCCGTAATCCACCACGCGGGCCCAGTGCGGGTTGGTAGATCTCACACATGTCTTCGAATTTTTGGTTCCAGGACATGCCGGTTTCCTCACAATGTTTTCTTTCACCGTTTTGAGAGCAGTGGTGATGAAATAATTTACACAAAGTATAGTGCCTGTCTCTTTCTTTATTCTTATTTGCTTCATCATCATTCGCCTGTCCTTATCCCAATTTATTCGTGGTCGGCCCAACATGTCTTTTTCTTCCATACTTCTCTATTAGTCGTCATCTCGGTAGTCAGGTCCTTACTAACCATATCATCATTCACACATTCCATCCATCGTTTCTTTGGTCTTCTTCTTCTTTTCTGCTTATCAGAATGGTATTTTCATTGCTCTGTTTTAATTCTAATTTGACAGTCGTAGGTAGACGATTAGACGGAGGTCGAGGGGACGACGGAGGGGCCCGTGGCAAAATAATAACAGCCGCACAGATTGAACGATCAGGTTAAGCTACGCTTGCCGTGGTTGGTCTGTGGATGGGTGACCATCTTTGCATACCGAGACCCCTCCGTGCCTCGGAAAGCACGTTAAGCCGTTGGTCCCGGCTGTCATTCGTAGATCTTTGACAGTCGTTACGGGTAGTCAGGAAGCCCGAAAGTCTGACAACCAGTCTTGCCAAGGGGTACCAAGGGGTATATTACCCAGTAACTGGGTTGTGGAGGTCAGACAGGTAGTCGCTCCATGTAAAATACTGGTATTCAGCTGCATCCGGTTAGACTAGAAGCCGACCCCAACATAGTTGGGAAAAGGCTAGGCAGATGAGACGATTTCCATTTCCTAATTTTTCATGAGCCTACACAAAATATGACTAGAAATGGGATTGCAGATTTTCATCTGGAGCCTGGCATACCTACCTTCAAATGGGATCTTGGTAATGCAAAAGAAACTTAATTTCTGACGTATAAAGTTTGTTTCTATTTACAATTTGAAACTGCCGTCTGGAAGTTGTGACGTGTCGCGCTCTATCGTTAGGTATATTCTGTAAAAGTCTCTCCGTAAAAACATAGGTGAAGTGAGCTTACATTACAACTGCAGCTAGGGATTGACACTATTGACACCTCGCTTCCCCTACGTTTTCACGGGGAAATTCTTACAGAATCCATCGGTTGTAATGCTATTGTGTAAAAATGTCACCGGTGAAGTGAGCTGTCAATAATCCCTGGCATTCGGTGGCTGATTTATTTACCTTCTCGAAGATAGTCCCTACCTACTTAATTTTTTACGACTTTTTGGCAGCCTTGTTTAAAAGAGAGGCAAAGTTTTACTTTAACATTCATGGGAGTCCATATTTTTTTAACAGAGATATCATAATTATTATCAGAAGCCTCCACGTAAAGTTTTAAGTTACGGGGATAAATGGTTTACGAGAAAAAATATTTACGGGGTGGGAGTGAGGAGGTGTAGAAACGGTCACTACCACCCCATCCGTAAATCAACGGATGTTAAAGTAACTTTACTTTAACATCCGTCCTACTAAAAGAAAAGCTTAGTATCATCACATTGTACTAGTAATATTTACCTTAGGAGAGAACAGGCACACAAGCGTGACGCTGGCGCTAAGGGAGATGGTGACGGCCATGCTGGTGACGCGCAGGGGCACGTGACTGGCTGTGCCGAAGTACAGTGGCACGAACGCCAGCCAGATCACGCACGTCGTGTACATCGTGAAGCCTGGGGATAAAGGATTTTGTCAATCAATTAATCAAAACTCATTTATTCATATTAGGCCGAGAATCAGAAATTTTAAACGTCAAAATTACATAAGACAGATCGCCCGCCCTTCACCACTTCCTAGTGTTTTACCTGGGAAGAAGAAGTCACGCAACAAACTCCGGGGGCCTTTCTGTTGAGTTAAATGAACTTGATTATGACTTCTCAAGTTCCACAATCGATTTTCTATTGTATCGTAGGTACTACATAGGGCACGCGCGGAGCTTGACAGGTTAAACAATAGAAGGTGCCTATGCAAAGTTATCGGGGGGCACGGCAGTGCCCCCGCCAAGTCGAGCAAAAAGCGGCACGGCCGTACCATCCTTTTCTCGAAGCAGTTCAAGCCATTTTCGACCCCCTATAACTTCGTTGTAGATAAAACTAGAGACCTGAATTTTCAGTAATCAAGCAGGTATTGTATAAACACGGTATATTTCAAATTTCATTCAATTTGAACCAGTAGTTTAAGAATTATAACTAGTCAAAGTTTCTTAATTTTGTCACTCACTGACTGACTGACCGATCATCAAAATTCTAAGGCACTTCTAGCAGACATAGAAGCTTCAAATTTAGAATACAATTAGTGTTTAGTGTATAAATCAAGGAAAAACTAAAATATTTTGCAATTTCGGTCCGCTTTTCTAGATACACAAACTGCACAAATAACTTTGTAATCCCATATAAATATATAGGATTACAAAGTTATATTTGCAGTTAATGAATCAGTGTACCTGTTTAATTATGTACAATCTAATGGAATAATAGGTGTAGATAGGTACCTAGATATAATTATGTTCAAAGGTAACTTGTAAAATAGTCAATCAACGGATTATGTTCAAAGGTAAGTTTGGATTACCTATATTATTTGCCAACGATTTGGACGTTCTGACTGACCGATCATCAAAATTCTAAGGCACTTCTAGCAGACATAGAAGCTTCAAATTTAGAATACAATTAGTGTTTAGTGTATAAATCAAGGAAAAACTAAAATATTTTGCAATTTCGGTCCGCTTTTCTAGATACACAAACTGCACAAATAACTTTGTAATCCCATATAAATATATAGGATTACAAAGTTACATTTGCAGTTAATGAATCAGTGTACCTGTATAATTATGTACAATCTAATGGAATAATAGGTGTAGATAGGTACCTAGATATCTGGGGTCTGGGGGCACGGCAGTGCCCCCGCCAATTCGAGCAAAAAGCGGCACGGCCGTACCATCCTTTTCTCGAAGCAGTTCAGGACATTTTCGACCCCCTATAACTTCGTTGTGGATAAAACTAGAGACCTGAATTTTCAGTAATCAAGCAGGTATTGTATAAACACGGTATATTTCAAATTTCATTCAACTTGAACCAGGAGTTTAAGAATTATAACTAGTCAAAGTTTCTTAATTTTGTCACTCACTGACTGACTGACCGATCATCAAAACTCTAAGGCACTTCTAGCAGACATAGAAGCTTCAAATTTAGAACACAATTAGCGTTTAGTGTATAAATCAAGGAAAAACTAAAATATTTTGCAATTTCGTTCCACTTTTCTAGATACACCAACTGCATAAATAACTTTGTAATCCCATATAAATATATAGAATTACAAAGTTACATTTGCAGTTAATGAATCAGTGTACCAGAACAAAGTCGCTTCCCGCTGTCTGTCTGTCCCTATGGATGATTGCGCAACGGATTTTGATGCAGTTTTTTTAATAGATAGAATGATTCAAAAGGAAGGTTTATTTGTATAATACATGCATAATATAGTAGAGAAACACTGATAATTTTAGAGGTTTCTAATGTGATGTCGTAAATAAACAGATTTTCTTGCGCTTATATTGCAAAAGCTAGCTGAACCCTACGAGATAGATCAAAATAATGTACTACAGTATTGCACACCTTAAAAAGGTCTACAAAAAAGTCCGCGATGGTATATGTCTATCTGTTAGGGATAACCCACAATAACCATTTTTTATCCTTTACTTTTTACGAGAAATAGTGGCTTGTTTACGAAGCGATTTTAAGCAATACAGCATTAATCTATATCCAATTAGGTACCTTAAATACATTGTGCATTTACTATAGATCAATTTGGCTCTTTGAAGCATGTAATTTAAATGAATATTTTTGAAGATATTACAGATTTAAAAAGTAAGGAAATTGCGGTTGCGCTGGTGAGTTTACCTTAGGCAACGACAGGATAATACGGTTAAGTAGTCACGACCTCTCATCGTTTGGGGTGGGGTGTACCTCGAGCTCAGCAACTCCCCTAAATATCTTGGTATTACCCTGGACAGGTCTTTAACATTCAGCAAAAACTGCAAAAATATCAAGCAGAAGGTGCACACTCGCAACAGTCTTCTTCGTCGACTGGTCTCATCGAAATGGGGTGCTTCGCCTGAAGTTATGCAGACTACTGGACTGGCGCTATCTTTTTCTGCGGGAGAATTCGCGTGCCCCGTGTGGAGCCGTTCTGCCCATGCAAAGCTGGTACTTAATATCGTGTCCTGCGTGTCCTGTCAGCTGCACGTTACAGGAACTGATGGACGCTGGTGAAGTCGCCAAACAAGTAGCCGAATTCTGGGCCAAGTCCATTTAGATTGCTATCGACACGCTAAGAAGAAGAATAAGGTCAACTACGAGATGCCATAGTCAAAAAACAAAAACGCGCTTCGCCCTATTAGCACTTTAAGATTAGCAGCGATCGCACGCGTTTATCGGAGCTCTCTAGCGAGGAAAATAGCAATTATCCATATTAATGTTATAAATTCGAAAGTAACTCTGTCTGTCTGTCTGTATGTTACCTTTTCACGCCTAAACCACTGAACGGATTTCGATAAAATTTGGCAGAGAGATAGATTGCATCCCGGGGAAGGACTTGCGGTAGTTTTTTTATCGAGCGAAGAAGCGGGCGGAAGCTAGTATATAATATAATGGAATAATAGGTGTAGATAGGTACCTAGATATAATTATGTTCAAAGGTAACTTGTAAAATGGTCAACGGATTATGTTAAAAATAAAAAGTTAAAAAGGTACCGGAAAGGAAAAAAAGTAGGACTATCTACAAAAAGAAGTGAGATGCCATCAAAAACATACCTTGTAAAAAAAGCCAAGTCTCGCAACTCAGTTCTTCTACCGTAAAAAGTTGTGAGATCCATGAAATACCAAGTCGGTTAATTTATTCACTCCCTACTTAAGGAACCTTCTGTCTTAAGTTATTACATAATTAGCTAACCTAACAACATCTTGTAGTGACCATCAATATTAAAAATCTTCTATGTTTTAAATAAATAAATTGACTTGGCTATCGCCATCGCATGAAAACACAATGTATCTCACAGTGCGATTGCCAAGTCAATCTGTTTATTTAAAACACAAAAGATTTCTAACATTGATGGTCACTACAAGATGTTGTTAGGTTAGCTAATTATGTAATAACTTAAGACAGAAGGTTCCTTAAGTAGGGAGTGAATAAATTAACCGACTTGGTATTTCATGGATCTCACAACTTTTTACGGTAGAAGAACTGAGTTGCGAGACTTGGCTTTTTTTACAAGGTATGTTTTTGATGGCATTAATATTACAAAACAAAGAAACGCAAAACATTGAATTAAATTATTTCCCTTATGTCATCTTGCACACGCCAATATACCTACAAAAACACCGACAACTCACGTCATGGATAGATTAATTATTTATCAAATTAAATCAAATCATTTTTATTTCAGGAATACACCCATGTAGAATTTACACCACATTACAATTTATCTTAAAAACTGCCGAATTAAAGAGATATCATTTAAAAAATCCATTAAAATAAAAAAATAAAAATTAATTAAATTACCCATTATGTTTATTTATTATAAATAATTAAATCCATTTATTGCAGACTAATTACATGTCCATAGTTGTTAGTAACAAAGGTCTTAAAACTATGTTGGTCAATACTAAAAACAAAACATTATTCAGAATCTAAAAAATCAAATTATTTATCCACTCATGTCAAAAAAATAAAACTCATAGTCAGTACTAGTGTCATCTCGTCACATGAAGCTGGACGAATCTCCCCAGCAGTCTGGCCTCGCAATATTTATTATAAACTGACGGTGTTTGCAATATTCCACTATCTGCCATAAGCTGCCCTAAAATCGGAATTTCAGAGGTATCAAATCTTACGGCGTATAAAAAAATGTTGATTGACAAGAATCTTGTATCGAAAGCCAGATTCAGAAAAATTCTTTACGAAGATTTTATATAATTATATATTATATCTCAGAAAATGTTAACCTTCACATTTGCTGAGATAGAGCCCTGTGACATACGGATGGACATTAATTGACATTGGCATCCCTCACGCGCGGAAGGAACTAGAAATCGAGGCTTTCTTTTTCGAGAAAAAGTTATGAAAGTTTCTTGTATTTCCTCTTTTATGAAAATCACTCAAAAAGTTTGACCTCTTATCAATAAAACAGAATTATTACGTACCTAACTACAATTTTCGTATACACAATCTATCCCTATCAATCACGTTACAGCGTACATACAGTGTTCTAGGAATTAATAATATCAATTACCAGTTAGTACTAATCTGTTATCAATTAAGTCAGACGATATATCACGAACGTCCCATACCTACATTGATTTAACATTAGTCATATAAAATCACAACCCCGCATTTGATTCTCACACACACACCCCCTCGTAATCACAACAACACTCCACACACAATACCAAATAAAACACACATACACTCTACAAAGTGTACAAATACACACACACAAAGCTGTGTTCAATTAATTGATGTATAGGTAGATCAATCTGATTACTGTGTGGGTACAGAGGTTACCTCATTGTCATTGTGTACCTGTATTGAAGTAAGATTTGCTTAGACACAGCCGAGCGTGCATAAGGTCTCGTATTGCATTGTTTAAACAATGGATTCTACGTTCGTAATGATGGATTTTGTTCATTGTTGTTTGGTTTTCAGTGTGTTGAAGTTCAATTGGGATTAGTTGCGGATGTCAATCAATTTTAATAATAAGAAGTTAATTAGAAGTTTTTGGAGAAACTTGTAACATCTGACTTTCGATGCCTCGTTAGCCCAAATTAAATAATACGTCGAATATTCTATCAGCGCAAGTGTGCAAAATGAAAATCAATAATCATTTTTCAAATTAGGCTGAGATTCAGCACCTTTACACAGAAGATAATCCCTGAAAAATCCCGCCCTTTTCCACTTCCTAATTAAGCTGGGAAGAAAAAGTGGCGCAACAAACTCCCCAACAGTGGCTTACGATGAAAAGCTTAAGTACTACAACTTTGTTTCTGAAAATCCTAACTAATATTACAAATGCAAAAGTAAGTTTGTTTGTTTGTTACCTTTTCACGCCTAAACCACTGAAACGATTATCCTGAAATTTTCATATACGTTGTCAGGTGTACAGAAACGGACATAGGGTACCTTTCATCCCGAAAAAAAAGTGCTGTTCCCGAGGAAAACAACAATAACGTTATTATGATAAAAGATGGCGCCACGTGTCTTTCGAATCAAAAACGGAACAACGTCTGTCGGGTCAGCTAATAAGTAAATAAAATGAAATGTCATATCTCTGGCTAATTCTATCTTTTGTAAAATTAGGACGTCAGATCCCTTTGATACTACTTTGCTCTCAAATTACTCATAATTATATACTCGAGTAACAAGGTCTGAAATAAGGCCATTTTATGATTTTGACCTTTAAGGCTTATGGAGTAACTTTGAATCAATTTAGTTATGATTTGTGAAACAAAACTTGGTCCCGACAGCGACATAGGAATTAATTTCGTAATTTGGACGTCCAAATTAATTTGGACAAAGTTGAGGAGTAAGCGTTTGCTAATAAAGTAAGAATTAATGGGCTAAGTAATATAAATGTAATGTGTGCTGCAAACTGATATAAATTGGTCATTAATAAATAAATAATAACATTTGGATTAAACTTCAGGAATAAAATTATGAAAATAATGGTAATGAAAATGTAAATTTGTGTTATAGTTTGGCAACTAAAACGAGCTTTAAAACTAGAAATAAATAAAAGATTATCTCATGCATTTCCTATAGTGGTAAAGGAAAACCCAACATCAATTTTCCTATCCAGTGATCGATTAATGGTTTATGGGATCCGATCCCCGCATAGGATTGCTGGACAAAAAAGAAAATGAAATGAATAATCACTAACCTATATGCTTGCTCTCGTTAAAAGCCTCAGGAATCTTCCTGGTGAGCACGGCGTACACCGTGCACACGAGGATCAGTACGATGGGGTAGAAGAACGCGATCATGTACGACGCATCCACGTAAGAGTCGCAGACCAGCATGTTGTCCTCTCGGGTCGGGTAGTGGAACATGGCCTTCGCTGGCGCCACTATCATCCATACTACTACTATCAGCACCTGGAAGAAAGGGAGAGAATGAGTTGGTAAAAAGAGAAGTTATGCTATATGGTTTTCTTTTCAGCAAATAATAGTCAGCACACGTAGCGTGACCATCATAGAAACGGGTTTTGTCGACAAAATGACAATTAAAACCCGACTACTGAAAAGGATGAAACAATAAATGTTAAAAAATAGAAAAAAATGTTCTCTACTATCTTTTTAGACCTTTGTATCCTGCTTAAGCGTATGAAGTTTCATTAAAATCGGTTCATTCATTTCGAAAAATAAGGGCTTACAAGTTTGTATAAAATGCCGTACGGCGTAAACGATCTTAATGTCGCCATTAAAGGGACACGCTGTTTAATAGGTAATTTCATAAAAGTAAAGATAGTAGGTAAGTTAACCAGAAAATAATATAAATAACTAATGTTACCTGTATAGATATAAGAGCGGCACATATGGCCAGCTGCGAGCTCGGGGAGATGAGGATGGGTCTCTTGGCGGAGTGTTTGCTGGCGTTGAAGATCCGCGAGATCCTGTTGGTCTTCGTCAGAAGGGCGGCGTACACCACCGTGAAACAGAAGCCCGTGCCGAACCTGTGGGATAAGGTCTTTATTTATTTTGTTAGAACAAATGCATCGTGGAGATTGTTGTGTAGGTTGTCTTGCGACCGTAAATGTTTAGTTGGTTAGAGTAGATTAATTAATTAGATAGAGTAGATTAATTAATTAATTAATTAGTAATTTTTAGTTAGTTAGTAGTAGTACTTATACTCGTAGACCATTAAAATGATCTACGAGTACTGTAATATTATAATTATTTTCGGAAGTACCTACTGATCCGATTCCGATAGAAATTTTTTCGCTAATGCCTGGAACTATCGCCGTGTGAAATAGGATATATTATGTGTTAAAATAAGAAACATATATGCGGACGAAGTCGCGGGCAGAAGCTAGAATCTTATAAAGAGCCAGTCTCGAGTGTTAATTAATATTCTTTCTCTATAACTTGGCTACGATCAATGTTTAATTTTCACTGCTCAGTATTATATAAAAGTTTAAAAGCTATTATTGTAACAGTAGCTAAGGGCTTTGAAGATCTGTGGCATACCTACCTGCCCCCATTTTGTTTTTTTTTCAAAATGGCGGCCACGCATGTACCTAACTTAGATAAATTGACAGGTGACATCAATGCAACAGAAAACATAATAAGACCAAACCCTGTAAATTGATGGATTGATTGATTAATTATTTTAAACATTCAGAGTGATCTTTTTGATTTATGTAACAAGATGTAAGCAAGTAAAAAGGATATCACGTGATCAACTTTGAACGTTTATATCTCGGAAACGTGACACTTTATGGGGTTAGGACTTCGGTAAAATCTTCAATCTCCTTTGTAATATTTGTCGTTTACTTTTTTCCACATTCGAATTAAATTCATCTGAGTTATATTTCGTTTTGTATCTCACTACAAACTTCGACTCAGCTGAACGTAGGTCCGAGCCCCGATCACCCAGTTTGCGAATTAAGTCCACCGCTAACAATGTTTGACTCGATCAAAACTTGCGAATCCAAAAGCTGCAGATTTTGCACAGACCCAGGACAAGTTCCGCCTCGGGGCGAATCGGAACACATCGGTTATCTTTGGACGTCCGTCTAGGAAGCTATGTCCGGGCCAAGTCTAGATATGTCATGTACGTGCTCGATCGTCTATGCAATTTGAACGTGCTGCAGTTTGATATTTGAGCTTGTTATCGCATGAGGTTATCCTTCCGTTTCCGAAATTACGACGTCCGTGTCGTGTCGTCCAATGTTAGCTTTTCTATTGTCGCCACGTTGACTGTCATTTTGCGATGCTTTGCAGTTTCACGAATTGACCTCGTTAGCGTGAAGTAGGGTTATGTGAAGCGTGTTTTAGTGTTGACCAGTGTTGACGTCGTGTGGACTTGCAATGATCTTTTTAGGTAGGTTCCGGGTAGGACATCGATCGGGATGTATGTTATATTATGTATCTGAATTTTTTGTAGATGTGGACATAAAGAAAATTTAGGTAGGTATTTCAGAAATAAATTTAAAGTGAGCTTGTTTCAAAATTTTTATAATTTAAATTAATATTGTTTGATACGTACACTACTGCGAAAGTTTAGCAAAGTTGACTGTCCAAAAGTATTGAAAACAAATCAATTGGAGTTTGAAAAGGGTTCGCAATAATAGAGAGTCGCACGATGTTTTTAATATAATTATAAAGTAATTATAAATTCGTTTATACAATTGAAGTCAATTTTAACTTTTAATTAATTAAATTAGTTTTGAACTACTTTAAAAGGTATACTATTTAGATTAAATTGAAAATGATGATGGATGAAAATCTAACATAATCAAAATTCGAAGTATATCAAAATTTTACATCGAAAGCCTTCTAAGTAATCTATATAGTCAACTCAGAGTCATAAAAAACTAGATAAGCGAACTATTAAAAGTTTATGGCGCTAAGCCACTTCATCTCATATTATATTATTTTAAGTCCAGCTCATTAAATAGCTCTTTAATCTGCCATAAATATTTTGCATTAAAGGCAAACTAATGCAAAAGCTGTTAAGGCATAGTAACCCCCCCACTGTAGACAACACTGTCAAAAATCTGTGACATTTTCTTGCAATGTCGTAATTTACTCAATATTTCAAAACAAAAATGTTAAATTATTTTTAGAAGAATGGAATGTCTTCAAAAAGCGACAAACAAAAGTTAAAAGCAAGCCGTCCTATACAACGGAAGCCTCAAAATGTTGATTCAATCCGAAACAGTTTTCGCAAATCCATTACAAAAATCTCAAGTGCAGTAACATGATTCTTCAAAGGCGCTGCGATTCGGTTCTTTTGTCAAAGAAAGTGAACTATGTTTTGTTTGTCATAAGAGCTGTTATTGTGTGAAGGAGTGTCTCTCGGCATGTTGATTCTGTAAAAATCTCAACGTGAAAACTTAGGCGAAGTGAGTTTGTTTTTGCTAGGAATTGACACTATTGACAGCTCACTCCACGCTCACTTCACCTAAGTTTTCACGGTGAGATTTTTACAGAATAGCACCGCTGCACCTGCATTTCGTTGGTAGTGATGGGATATGGTAAATCAATTATTATCGAAATTCGTTTGCTGTTCAAAATAGATACTATCATCTCACTGAAGATTTAAAAACTAAAGCTTTCGCTTGCTACTTACTAAAGCAGTCAAATATTTAACCCATTGATGGAAAGGTATCATGAGGTCGGGTGTTGAAGGTAGGTTGAATCCAGAAGATGTCAGAAACTCTAAGTATTTTGCGTAGATACGTTTTTTGGAAGAGCATAAAACATTGTTTTGTATTTTAATTTAGGTACCACACAGTAACATTATATGATATCAACTGTGCTGTGCACTGTCTACCGCCTCCAAAAATCCATTTCCAGAACTGACACCTTCATTCAAATCACAGTTCAAAAAGCACTCCGACAAAATCGATAACTCACATCGAATAATAATCCATCCGAATGATTAAATTTCCCCCATCACTAGGTAAACGGTTTCGGTGCCAGCGACAGGGACCCACGAGTACTTGGCCCCGATGCGAGTACGGAACCCGAGTGAATATCTCACGTAAAATATTATTATGTAAGATTTCAGTTTGGCTGAGCGATTTACTGCATTTTCTTGGAGGACGCGGTATACATGTAATAATCTACATGGTCTTCATATAACCTGACCAAGATTATGTCTGGACTTTAAAAGAGACTGTGACCTCTGAGTTTGTTTCGGCCTTTCTTCTCAGAGTAGTCAGATAGGAAACGCCGACTTCATCTAGTTTTAAAAAAACATGATTGACGTGTAAAAGTGTTTGTACAAACCTACTTACAAAAAAATAAAAATCATTTCATCATTTCAATAATAAAAAATACTGTGGTAGACATTATGTGAAGATATACGAGTATTTTGAGTTTTGAAGGTTAGTTCGCTGATAAATATTGGAATTTTACGTTCAAGCGGGCGTGCGGTCATTTGTAAGGCCAGCGGTCCTATGGGATATTTCAGGGATTTAAAACTACTATACCGCTTAGTCGACACTTACATATTATTCTTAAGCAGATATAAATTAAAAAACGATATAATAAATATTCTAAAGGATCGGCAGTAGGCTCCATAGGTTTTACGCAATGTACGTATTGATAGGCTAGGGAACTGCATGATACATCACGCATGATAGGTATACATTTTCTTTATTTTTTAATTTTTTTAAAATCTTTTTTTTATATCTTTTATAGAATATTGTTTATCTTTTAACTTCTTTTTCATTGAGTTAGCCCTGCTACAGGTAAAGTTTGCTAACAGCTTGTTTTATGTTATTTAATGTAGTAATTTGTGGAAAATGTTGTGGGTAGTATATTTGTTAAGTTTAATTTTAAGACAACACTGTTTATGCTTAATATACTACTGTTTGTTTTCCCAAATGTAATAAATAAATAAATAAAAACAAAAATTACTTTTTTTTTTGTTTTTATCACATTATCATTAGGTACGTTATGACATAAAATAAAATTATAAAATCTAAATAATATTCTAATTTTCTTTGGATTAGTAAGCAATTTTGCAAGATTTTTTTTATACCTGTAACTTTCGCGTGCTTGCGTGCTTTTGAAGCCTGCGCCGCGACTAAAACTAATGCGATCCATGCACTCCAGAGGGTGCGGGGAGGGGAGGTAAATAGTTTATTTCGTGCACAGTGAAACAATAACAGGATTAGGGATGGGAAATACATGCGACAAGAAATAACGATATTAAGAACGAAAATCTATCGAGTGCGGTCGATTCGACGCCGCGCGCCTGCTTGAAGGAGATTGAAAGGTAAGGGGATTTTTAGAAGTGAATGACAGAGAAATGATAAAGTACCCCAAAAATGTTCAATGAAGAAAAAAATATACCTACCTACAGCAGCAGCAGTGTATTACATATAGGGACAAAATAAAAAGGGTATCATTTAAGCTATCACCAATTTAATTAGTTTTGTGTTTCTTAAATAATAGGGTTTGTCCTCCAAATAGTAGATCTGTCACCAAAATGTAGTCACCAAACAATGCAAAATCAGTTCCACAATAAATCACCTAAAATCCTGAGATATAAGGTCTAGTACCAAATAAATGTTTTTGTATGTATTATAATAGGTGTGTCCTAATAAGTATTTAAGCAAACTAATTTAAAGAGATCACCAATAAATCATATTATGTTACTAGAAAATTGCATTAAGTTCAAATATCCTTTTTCCATATCCTTCAAGTATCCTTTTTCCATATTTTTTTTCTTTAAAATTTAGTCGTTTCTGGCACTCGCCGGCCGCTGCCGCGGCACCGCTCGCTTCGCTCGCTCGGCTCGTGCGTAGGAGGTCACAGTTTTAACCTAACCTAACCTAAGCATTTTTTTTTAAATAATTAACCTCGTAACTAATTCGGTTCTCGATAATGTCCGATCTCTTATTTTACACATATAATAACATTAATTTGATAATTCATACCTGGGAACAATTTTTGTTTATCTGAGAACGAAAATATTTCGTGGCGATAGATCTATTTATTAGGTGATACAACTTGATGACAAATATAAATTTTGGTGATAGAAAATATAGTTCCCAAATAAAAATAATAGTCCTTCAGACCGAATTTCAGCCATGGTGGCTAATCTCAACGGAGACTAGCCTTTGGCGCGGGAGAAATTGTAGTGCACAAACGTGTGCGCAGACACAGGTGTATCATCTCTCTTCCTTCAGTCTCATAGTCCGATGGAATGGCACGCCATCCGACACGACCGGAGAGAGATCAGGCGCAGGACCGACGGCTTAACGTGCTTTCCGAGGCACGGGGGTATCACACCGCCAACATGCCAAACGTCGTCGGACTGTTACTAAGAAATTCTTAATGGAAAACCTTCATTCATAATTTCATTTATCATCGTGGCAGTGACAAAAAAGAGCTTTAAAACGTTCTTACATAGTGCCGGAAAATTGTAATAAGTAATCTCTGGTGCAACACGTATGTAAAAGAGGGCATTAGAGACAATGCATTTTAGAGTTTAAAACACGCTTTATGACCATCTAATCCAAATAAATGCGTGTAAAGAATTGAAAACTAACCAAACTGCGGCTAATAGTGTTAAAGGAAAGTTCCAGTTGATTACCCGTTCAGTTATTCTTCATACTTTACTTTGTGACGTCCAAACCGCGACGAATTCACGTCACAAATTCACACTGAATTTAAAATTTTAAACATACATTTTTCAGGTGACAACGGAAACTTTTGGATTGTCTCCGGTGTTTGGTTAAGTTAGTTTTTTAACTCAATTTTCCACGTCAAGCAATTTCTTTATTTTCGTCGTTATGGTTGTACTTGCCACTGTTAGTCCGTGGATGAGATTTCTTTAACTTTTAGTCCCTCTTTGTCTTGGAAATTACGTACGTTATGCCATTGCTTTTTATACCTCATCATCATCATTATTACAGCCGAAAGACGTCCACTGTTGGACATGGCCTCTCTAAGCACCAACCACAGCCCAGGGCCGCAGGAACCCGTTGGATGCGAGAAGCACAGAACCGGTCGAAGTGGAGGTGCTTTTTTAATGTAGCCAAAAGCATATTTGGGTGTCATTAGAACGGAAACCAAATTAGTTGGTTTTCCGATGATATAGAAATATAGAATGATGAAAATCCATACTAATATTATAAATTCGAAAGTAACTCTGTCTGTTTGTCTGTATGTTACCTCTTCACGCCTAAACCACTGAACGCATTTTGATAAAATTTGGCAGAGAGATAGATTGCATCCCGGGGAAGGACATAGGATAGTTTTTATTCCGATATTCCCACGGGATTGAAACTTATGCGGGTGAAACCGCGGGGCGCAGCAGAAGATGCCAAATACAGTAATCTAAATGAAATCAAAACTTTCGTAGGTCACACACAATTCACAGGTAAATTGAGCGAAAAGTAACCAACCAAATGATAATTTACTGACGAAACTGGAAAGCTCACTATTGCGGATTCCCTTTGTATCAGCATAGACAGCGAATTAACTTATTACGAAGTCGAATCATAAAGTCATTCATATTCAGTTTATTACTACCTCGCTCAACCGTGTGGCCACGAGACCAGCGGCACATTTCATTACTCAAACATAATTTAACGTCACAGGGTTGTAAAGGCAAAATTTTGAAGATTAATGGTTTCAGTAATATTGTAATGAACTCCGATAGGATCGTGCTTTTGGTATGTAAATGGTGATAAATGGAGTGATTTGTCATGTAAGCGATAAAGGATATGAAATGAGGGTTAAGCATGGATGCGTGAAGTGTAACGAAGAAGGGCAATCGTTGGACAATAGTAGAACAAATTATAAAAAACCGGTCAAGTGCGAGTCGGACTCGGGCTCCGAGGGTTCCGTACGTTGTAGTTATGTAAATAGTTTATCACGGGATTTTTTTTAATGTACTACCTACAATTTTATTTTTTCAGATTTTTTCCTTTACTTGTGCTACATGATCTTGCTTCTTGCTAAATTTCATGATTTTAGGTCAACGAGACCTATAAATTTTGATTCCTTTGAGAGTGTCGAAGTATACGTTTTTTGCGGCTTATACGGCCGTATCTTTTTTACGTTAACCTGGGTGTTTGATTGTTTTCACAGCTTCAAGGGACTGCAGATTTGAGTATATGGTTTTAATTTTAACTCGGTACCTCCACGCGTTACCGAGATAAAGGGTCTTGACAGACAGACGGCCGGACGGACAACAAAGTGATCCTATAAGTATTCAGTATTTTCCTATTGAAGTACGGAACCCTAAAAATGTAATGATTGAATAATGACTGACAATTTAATAATGCATCAGTTGAGCGTACGGTTGAAATTGCCTGTGTAGAATTGGAGCAGTCTATTGTATTAAGTGTGTATAGACCCCCTTCAGGATTGTATGACTGCTTTGAAAAGGTAATGGATGAAGCGTTGCACAGGATTTGTAACTCAAACAAGTCCGTTATCATTTGCGGTGATTTTAATGTCAATTTATTAGAAAACTCAGGTTCTTGTAGTAAAATTTTAAGTCTGTTTCAGTCCTACAATCTTCTAAACCTATTTTTGGAGCCCACAAGAATAACCCCTACTAGTGCCACATGCCTAGATAATATATATACAGATATTATACCAAGCCACAAAGAAATTATAACTTTACTAGATTCTGATCATTGCGGGCAAAGGATTACTATTCAAAATCAAAATAAAAAAGTGGCTTAAAAATTACCGAGCAATTTGATATAAATACCTCGGTATTACAAGGAGGCGCAAAAGTTGTCGACCCGATGTTTTTTGGCTGTAATTTTTTTAGGAATAAAAAACTTTGGTTCTGCTGTTGGATAATGTTTTTAGAAAAAAAAAATTTTTTTTTCTAATAAGTTGAGAAAATTATATCGGCAAGTGACTGCCTTAATAGATTAGATATAGACACTATTTGGGCCCCATTTATGGCATTTTCCATCACTCTTGCCAGAACTTCGGGCGATAGATCCTCCCATTCTTGACGGATATTCTCTTTGAGAGCTGAAAAGCCTGAGGTTTGTTGACATAGACTTGTGACTTCAAAAAACCCCACAAAAGAATGGTTAAACCTGGCAATCTTGCCGGCTAGTGCAAATTGCCAAAACGAGAGATAGACGACTCGAAACATGTATTCCACGTTCTTGAGGAGTTCTTGTTGACGTGTATTTTGTTTACATAACAAATGTCAAAGTAGAATTGAAATTTGCCGCCAATTGCATTCACTAAAGCATCTTCCGATAGGGTGATGACTATTGCGCCAACTTATAATAATTTAAGTGACCCAGAAACGTTTTAGTCTTTATAATAGAATGGAATAATATCACTTATTTCTGAGCATATAGATCATAATAAACTACCGTTGCCGATGGAGAAATATAATATTATAAATTATAAAATTAAAGGTGTCTAATTATAATTAATGGTGTCTATCGGAAAACTAATTAGAATAGTGGTTTTGTTTCATTCCTGATTGTATTTCATGTTGTTTTTCTTCTTAATTTATGTTGCGTACCTATGTCCTTGTTTGTATACTAAAAGATAAATGTGTTCCTATTCTATTCCGCTTTTACAGCATCCTCAGTTTCTAGAGTCCCAAAAACACACACACGAAAACCTTAATTAGCTATATATTTTATGTTGCGTCACCATTCGCGAAGCACCTACCTTGTTATCGTTCATAATTAATTAGTTCTTACATTGGGGAAACGGCACAATTCCTAAAATCGTAGCATTTTGAAATTAATTTTCTTAAGAATTTGTGTTACCTACTATAATATTTAGTTATTGCTAATTAAGTTTTTGGTCTCAATTTATATTGTGTGAGTATTTTAAACAAAGTAAGGTATGTGTGTGTGAGTGGCTGTGGTGGTGATGTTTCTCTGGCTAGAGGCGGGCTCAATTTGGCCGCAATATGGAATTCGGACGCTTTTTTAGGACGTACAAAATTTTTACACCAAGATTTGTTTAGCGTAGAGTATTTCCATTAACAATGTTAAAGCATCCACACACAAAATAAAATTGTATTTTCATAATTTCGAAGAAGTTTTATTTATTCATTCATTAAAACTTCTAGTCACAAAGAGAAACTGACAAAAGAAAAACAATATTTACTTATAGGTTTTCTTGGAATCTTACCTTTGTATGGAGCAGAGGATATCCGTAGGCCTGAAGACCAGCGCGAAGGTGACGAGGTAACACATGAGGATGCCAGCTAGGAGGACGTAGGACAGCTCTCTGCCGCTGGCACGAACCACGGGGGTCGAGCTGTGGCGGACCCAGACGCCACACACGAAACTGTTGAAGACAAAGAAATATTAATCAAATAGATAAGCGTGAAAGACATTAACTATGTCTTTGCTGTCGTGCATTCGGGTAAAAATATAGGCTTTTAATAAAATATTTTTATAATGTTCCGACCTCATCTAGTTTTTAAAATATGATGGACGTGAATAGTGTTTGTACAAACCTACTTACATAATTAAATTCATTAATCATTTATCATTTACGGGGAGAGATGAAACGAAATTATATTTATTTCTGTAAGTAGATCTTTTAAGACACTTTTACGCGTCAATTTGTAGGTCAATATTTTTTTAAACTTGATGGGTCCGTCGAAGATATTGGTATTGAAAAACTAGGAGGAAAAACAATCAAAGGTAAACACAGAACGCCATTATAACATGTCCCAAACAAATCCTCTGAAAGGAAATAGGATAGGTATTACATCGGAAACAGGAAATTGCCACTAATCCAGCAAAATTAAATTCATCAATAGCATTAAATTCTTAATTTAACAAAACAATTCTAATTCTATTCGCATCGAGTTTCAGATTGTATGGATCAATATCAGATTATGCTTCTCGATTGCTTTTGTCAATCATGAATACTAATTGGCGTGGATTCCAAAGAATATCTAATTTGTTTTCCAATTTCAGCTACCTTATCCTTAATTGTTACATTCTTGTCTGATATGGTTTCGGAATTCCAATTAATTTTGTTCAATTAATAAGATTTGGAATTCTTAAAAGCAATGAACTGTATTAATAAAATTACTAGCGTTCACCTGCGGATTCACCCGTGTGTTATGTCGATAAAAAGCGAAGAAAAAGTGATCAAAGTATGCCCCCACCCCGTGTTTCATCAAAATCAGTCCAGCTGTTTCGAGTATTAGTCGGAACGAACAGACACACAGACAAAAATTTTAAAAAGTTTTTTTGGTGTAGGTAAGTAGATACCGTATATACTTTCATATGCATTTAGTTAAAACCTGTTATTTTGACATTAAAAACAGACACTTAAATTATTTATTTGTATGTACTCGTATATATGTCAAATGTGTTCAGCTATAATAGGATTTCCTTTAGGTTATTTTTTGCCAGAGCGAAATCTAATTTATTAAAAACAAACTACAGAATTTTTACACTGATACAAACTTTTAGCTCGTTTAAAATTCAATAAGTTATTAATACATTCTCATAGTAAAGGATGACAAAGTTTATCTGAATTTCAAGCATGCGGCTGTGGCCTGCCAACAAAACTTTATCCTGAGCTAAACTCCGTGACAAATGGAACAGCTGACTGGTGCAAATGTAGGATGTTATAACAGAGTTCTAGACAAGCTCTGCTGTTGGAACTAGACTAGGTTCTAGCTGGGATAAGCCAATGAGAAATTATTTGTCAGAAAAAAACAAAAGGAGTATGAAAGGGTCGTTGTGTAGGTTGTAGATCGTTGGTGGCGTTCTGTAGTCCGTGCCTACATTCCATAGGAAAAGGCGTGAGATTAATTTATTTATATGTTTGAACGTATCTATGTATAGATGCCAGCACATCAAGCTACTACAATCTGTCAATAGATTTTCAACTTTATCGCTAAATGTAAAATACTGGTATTCAGCTGCATCCGGTTAGACTGGAAGCCGAACCCAACATGGTTGGCCTAATTGCACACTTGACTTTTTTAATTTCGAAATCTCTCTTTTCTTAACTTACGCTGTTAACAGTATTCCGACAGACGAGAAGGACATAGCACCGATCGCCCAGGCGGAGTCAGGCCTCAGGTAGGCCTCGGGGATGGGACGGCATTCAGTCTTTGTAGGGTTGGGCAGCGTGCCCCGGGGACACACAGTACACTGGGTCTCTTCTATTGACCTTATCTGCGATAAGAAGTAATGTTAAATTAATATACTCTGATTGCTTTTCGTTGATACTTTAATCCTCTCTTCCTATTTTTTGTTTCTGAGACGACTTTCTTTTAATGGAACCAGTTTAATTACTTTTCTACTTACAAAAGCTTAATGAAGTCAGTTATTAGTGAACTGAAAAAGAATAGTTATAAAATACTTTTGTATGAACTAGTTACTACAGTTTTATGAATGATAAGACCAAGAATCATTTTGTAACATGTGCGTACCAACTGTTATGTCATCCTGACTTGCCCTGCACCTCACCTGCCCTATAAATGGTTATGATGGGACAGTACCTCATACTGCGTGCAGTTGAAGCAGTGCCAGCAGCAGGACTCGCCCTCCACGTACTGCTTGGCCTGCCCCAGCTCGCACTCCGCGCTGCACACCGACTCCGGCGGGTGGCGCTGTCCCCATTTGAATTGGATGTCTGTTGAAAAAATATATAGCTTTGAAACGATATCTTTCCATCATAATATCACACTAATAATTATAAAGGCGAAAGTTTGTGTGTGTGTGTGGGGGTGTGTTTATATGTTTGTTACTTCTTCACGCTCAAACGGCTGGACCAATTTTGTTAAAATTTTCTATGGAGGTAGCTGGACACCCTGGATTAACATGTAGGCTCCTTTTTATCCCGATATTCCCACGGGATCGACACTTATGCGTGTGAAACCGCGGGGCGCAGCTATAGTTTCACAAATATATTCCTTTTCGTACAACGTCTTGATTTCAGTATCTCCCATATTGGGCTCCTCGTTAAGAGCTAATTCGAAAAGGTTTTTCCGCCCACAAAATAAGTAGGTATGTAGGAGTACTGAAACATTAGATTTTTTCCTCAAAGATATCAGCAAATCTAATCATCCCTTGATCTTACAGTTGTGCTTCAGAAGCCTAAACCAAATTTCAGGAGACGATTGAAATAAGGACAAAGCAGATCTTTTATGGTTGAGTGTGTGTGTTGGTGGCACTGTGATAATGTTGAGTGTGTGTGTTGGTGGCACTGTGATAATGTTGAGTGTGTGTGTTGGTGGCACTGTGATAATGTTGAGTGTGTGTGTTGGTGGCACTGTGATAATGTTGAGTGTGTGTGTTGGTGGCACTGTGATAATGTTGAGTGTGTGTGTTGGTGGCACTGTGATAATGGCTGCGACTTAAGAGCGTTTACGCCGAACGTCATTTCATACAAACTTTCAAGCCCTTGTTTTCCGAAATGAATGAATCGATTTTAATGAAACTTCATACGCATAAGCAGGATACAAAGGTCTAAAAAGTTAGCAGAGAACATTTTCGAAAAATAGTGTTACAGCCAAATTAGACAGATTTTAAACTTTTCATAGAAACAGAGAATTCCAGTTTTCTTTTTTTAAATAAGACATTTCGAAAATGTTCTCTGCTACCTTTTTAGACCTTTGTATCCTGCTTATGCGTATGAAGTTTCATTAAAATCGGTTCATTCATTTCGGAAAACAAGGGCTTACAAGTTTGTATAAAATGCCGTTCGGCGTAAACGCTCTTAAGAGTTGTAGGTCGTGGAATCTTTACTTTGTGTAAATTATTTAATCACCACTACTCTCAAAACGGTGAAGCAAAATATCGTTAGGAAACCGGCATGTCCTAGAGCGAAAAATTCGAAGACATGTGATATCCGTCAACCCGCATAGGGCCCGCGTCGTGCATTATAGCCCACATCCTCTCGCAGAAAGCAGGCCTGTGTCCCAACAGTGGGAACTGATCTTTTATGTGCACTTACCGTCAACTTCCAATTGTAGTTCTCCATCCAGATACTGTCCCACATTGACCCAGTGGTAGGTCCCCTTCTTGATCTGCTTGAAGTGCAGGATGTTGTACCTTGCTGGACCATCTCCATTACTGTCGAAGTGGAACTCGTCTCCGCTTAGACCTTGAGAAGACGTTTATCATTATCAAAAGATGCAAGGCAGTATTCTTCTATTTATATAAATCTAATATTATAAAGAGAAAAGATTCGATTTTTTGTATGTTTGTTACGCTTCACGCTAAAATGGCTGGACGGATTTGAATGAAACTTGGCACATGGTGCACCATGACCTGCATTAGGACATAGAACTTTTAAGAAACTTTTTATCTCGATATTTCCACGGGACTGAGATTTATGTCGGTGGAATCGTGGGGCGCAGCTAGTAAGCCAATAAGATGGTGTTATTATTCTACCAACTGAACTTACAAAAAATGTCTTATGTACAGACGCCAGCACATTAAGCTACCCGAAACTGTCAAATTTTCCCAATCAACTTTGAACCTTATAATTTAGCGATAAAGTTGAAAATCTATTAAAGAAATTTGACAGATTGTAGTAGCTTGATGTGCTGGCCAGTCTGTACCTCTGCTACAGAAGACATTTTTAAGGGTTCATAGGGGAATTATATTCCCCATCCTCTTGGTAAGATTAGTACCTATGTGTCCTACAAAGACACCTGCGGGTAAAATATGACTGACTTCAAAAATCAAAATATTTCTATTAACTTGTTTCTGAACTTCTCTGTCGAAGTTCAAAAATAAATGCTAGTTTTGGACTTCGACAGAGCAGTTCAGTTCAGTGAGCTATAACAGAAAGCTTTCCAATCGAATCTATAAGGTAAAATATCCTCCCGAATAACATCCAACATCAAAAGGGAATAAATCTAAAAAAGTCTCTTTTCTTCACAATTTTAAAGCTTTTTCATTTATTTGAGAACCGGCAGCTACGACTTTCGGAGAGGAACATTGAATAGAACATGTAGCCACTACTTGAGTAGCTCATAGTGAGAGAACGGAAAGGATTTCTTGTAAAGAAATCTTCGTGTAGGCTGTAAGCCACTAATTGTGGCAGTCTTAGAAAAAAGGTCTGGGAAAAACGCTGCAATTTTTTTCATGCAAATGATGTAGGTATACTTGTAACCCGTGGAGTCACTTAATACTCCCCGTCATTGGGAATCTTTTTTTACGGGATCATACATGGGAACCTTCCGGCTGCGGAGATATTGAAGGTCAAAGGTCCAACTTCAAAAAATATTTTGCATAAAATAAGTTTTAAATGTTTTCTTAACTTTAAATACCCCGACAACTCTTTAAATCCCTTGCCGCCTACTTTGAACCTATACTTCGACTCATTTCAATTATATCTTGGACGACGACAGTAGAAATCGTCTTCAATCTGTATTTTCTAGGAACTTACCAACAAAGTTGACCTTCCTGAGGTACCGCAGCAGGTCAGCTCCGCTAGCCGGTCGCATGGCGTCACACAGTCCTGCGCGGCCTCCACACACTGCAGCATGCATATCCCTGGTGACAAAACATATTTTTAATGAATTACGGAGCCATAGTTCTAGTCACACCTACTTATTTTTGTGTTTTTTTCAGCTTTTATTGTCCCACTGCTAACCAAGGTACCCTCCATGCTTTCCACTGTTCCCTGTATGTTGCTCCGGCTCATCCATCTCCCATAATCTCGTCTAAGTCGTCACTCCAGCAGATCCTCGGCGTCCACGCCCACCCAAAAGATCCACCAACTTACATCAATAAATTATATAACCTTCAACCTTGCGCCTTTCCATCTTTCAAGCACAGTGGGCTATGCTCTAATATTTTTGGAATTTACATATTTGAGCCATTTTGGGTTGAATAATGGGACCCCATAATTATGGGGTCCGAGTGCCCACTTTGTTTTTCGAGACATCAATACTCAATAATTTATTTGCATTCCACAATGTGTACTTAGGTGGTAAGTTCCAAAAAAGAAAGAAATTATGTTCATTATGGACCCTGTCGGGCACAGCAAAAAAAAAAGAAATATAAACACAAAAATGTAGGAGAGAGGAAGAACTTAGATCTAAAATAAATTCAATAATACCATATTAGGGACTCTTTACGGACGGTTTAATTGAAATAAATGATTTGAGTTTGAGTTTCTTTATATTATATCGCTTTATATTTTATCGCTTAAATATTCGTTTAGACTGTAATAGCATTTTTTGATTAAAAATTGTTTTAGTTCTTTTATAAATACGTTTATTTTATCTTCTTTTTTTATTAATTCAGGAAGTTTATTGTATATTTTTATGGACATCACATATGGACTTGTTGAATGTATTTTTCATCGACAAGCGGTTGGTCGACTCTTCGTGACCAAAAGGCTGGCCTATTTTTTGGTCAAAGAATCAACATTGCATACAACGTGGCTATGCTGCCAGCCTTTTGGGCACTTTTCCTATTGACAGGATTGCGGACGAATTTTTTGACGCCCTTTAATTTTTCCCCTCCTTTTTATTTACTTACTTGCACATAAATTATTATTTTAAGAAAATTGACTTTGAAATTGATTGATTACTTAAATTAAATAGTGCTCTAACACGTCCGTGTTATGCTTTGATCTTTGGAGCTTTAATAGAATATGCTAATCATATTACGAGTATTATGAAATCTCATGAAAAAGCAGCGAATCGAAACTACCAAGAATGGAAGTCGCTGTGAACTCAAAACTCGACATAAAACTTCAAAACTCTTCATATATAAAAAGAAACCAGAAAACTGCTTCGAAGATTTACATTTCATCATCGCAATCTTATTGTGCACCCACTAAACTCAACGGAAATTATTACTACGTTGTCTACGCTGCTAAATTAAATTGAACTAAATCGTACATACAAGTTTAAAAAAAAGAAAACTCGCTGGAGTTTACGTTATATTGTAGTCTAGTTTGTTAGCCGCAGACCAAGAAAGAGGTATCTTTCTCGGCCTGCCTATGTGCCACTGCAGAGGCAAGAAGAAAAAGAAGTTTATTCTGCACAAACAAGACGCACATTATGGAATAAACATAAAATACATAAACTAATACAAAGTAGCCAAAAGCCTAGCAGTCACCAAGAAAAAGAGAGAAATTAAAAAGACTCATTTGTTTTTTTTATGATTTTCAACTACAGATAACTAATTTCGTAATGCTGCTACGAACTCACGGTTTTTGGCACACATGTATTACATCTAACCACTCGACTAAAGAAAATGGAACGCAAGCAATACTCCCATAGACAAAATTACAAAAAAATAAATACTGAGGGGCTTGCTGGGCTTGCTGTCACAGTTTTATGTTACGTGAGTTTTATCCAATTTGGTCATTGTGGCGTATTTTAGGTTGCGTTAGTTTATGGCGGCGTACCCGTGAGTGGATAAAACCTTAATTGGGAACCATTTAAAAGCAACAAAAATCATTATCTACCTACCCCTATTCACTGTGCACTCAAAAATGAGCCATCTTAACAAAACTGCAGCCAGGTCTCAAGCATCAAATGCAGCTTTTAAAGAGCGCATTTTGCGTCCGACCCCGATGTATTCAGCGCACACAAAGCGCTCTCATTTCATCGTACAGAACCTTTGAAGCGCTGGAAATTCTAGATTGTCAGTAGAAATAATGAATGTGGATATTCATTTGAAAAATATGAGATGTGGGAATTGCCTTTTGGAAGGACGAATTAAATATTACTGTGCCAGTGTAGGTGGAAATAGATTTAGTAGCCTAAAGACATTATACGGAGTCTTTGTTCTGTGGTGGAAAAACTTTCGGGTATATTTATAGTTGCAAGAAACCTGTTTTATTCTTTAAGAATCTTTAGAAAAGGAATTTTTTTCAAAGATTGTTTTCCTGAATGCAATTCTCCAAATGAATCGTAAGATGTCCGTGAAGTGGTTACTAGTATACTCGTATCTAACGATTCGATTGTAATTCAATGTATTACATGGGACATATACATAACTGGCGAAATCATCTGCCGAGCCTTTTCTCAACTATGTTGCGGTTGGCTTCCAGTCTAACCAGATGCAGCTGAATACCAGCATTTTACATGAAGCGACTGCCTATCTGACCTCTACAACCCACTTACTGGGTACTGATTGCCAGACTTTCGGGCTTCTGACTACCCGTAACGACTGTCAAAGATCCACGGATGACAGCCGGGACCAACGGCACGGAGGAGTCTCGGTATGTAAAGATGGTCACCCATCCGCAGGCCAACCGCGGCAAGCGTAGCTTAACCTGTATTATTTAGCCACGGACCCCTCTCATAACTGGCGAAATGTGAGTGTACTATTAAGTATAGGTGCATCTGTCCATCCATTCGGGGAATCAAAGCGTGGTGTTATGTAATTGGATGTAGCAACTAGTTTACTATTAATCCGACGCAATTTTACGCAACTATACCCACAATAGTTTCCGTAAATCTCAATTTATTCATCTTTGCTCGCAAGTCTTGGTTACGTAAATTCTGCTTTCTTTGTAATCTAAATTAAAATCAACTTTCCTTTGAGCGTTTCTTTTCTTTTCTTTTTTTTATTAAAAGGTTCTATTCTGTAACTAAGCGTCTATTTTTTTTATACCAAAATACATATTTGTTTTGATAAATCAAAGAACTTTTTTCTTCTATCTCGCTATTTGACCTTTTTCAAAGAACCTACCTACTGGTGGATTCGTGTAATTATGTTGGCAGTTAAAACAACATATCATAGGTATATGAGATACTAGCTGCGCCCCGCGGTTTCACCCGCATAAGTTTCGATCCCGTGGGAATATCGGGATAAAAAAAAAAACCGACTCCCAAAAAAATCACTACAAACTGAAAAATAACTTTAATTTCGGAAGTCGGTGTCTCAGGAATCAGTATTTTAGTTTTTGCCACCGACTTCCGAAATTAAAGTTATTTTTCAGTTTGTAGTGATTTTTTTGGAAGTCGGTTTTTTTTTTGTTAAAAAGTTTTTATTTCTCGCTTTTTAGTGGGTCTGTTTATAATTTATCTAAGTTACAATAGCCTAATGTCAACTTGCCCATCGCCTTTCTAAAAAATATTCCTTTTCTCGATGCAGGGACGTTAATTGTTGAGGAGTTCTCTTTATTAGTTTTTAGATTAGATGCTGATAATCCTGGCTGCAGCATCAGGTCAGACTTATGTCAACATTGCATTGAACATAAAATTAGTCCTGTTTAAAATGAGCCCAAACACGACTACGGTGCTGTAATTTCAAGGTTTGTATTTTTTCTGATGCTCCTGGCTTCAGCATCAGGTCTTCGGTGTTCCTCAGTAACAGTACGTTTATCCACACATCGAGCCCTTTTCAATGAGCCTAAACACGATATATCTGCTGTTAGTTGTCGAGGAGTTAGGTACTCTGCAGACTATCCTGACTGCAGCATCAGGTCATGACTTGATGATCATGAGACCAAATGTGGCAAATGCCCTATCAAACATCAAAACAATTTACTAAAACAGTCCTTGCCTGTTCGAGTAACTTCTTACTGTTAAGGAGTTGTACCTTCCATCATCAGCCCAGCTACCTGAGATGGTGACAACCATACACAAATACACAAGATACTTCATAAAATATGCGAAAAACAATAAGTGAGCCTATAAAATTTGAGGGTTGCCCTCGATTTCTCTAAGATCCCATCATCAGATCCTAACTTGGTGACAATGGGACCACCTTAGAACTATCTACTTTCGAACAAAAAAAGAATTTTGAAAATCCGTCGACAATTGGCGGAGTATTCGATGAACAAACATACAAAAAAAAAAAAAAAAACAACATACAAACACCCGAACATAGTACCTCCTCCTTTTTGTGAAGTCGGTAAAAAGTAGTCTATATGTTAATCCAGGGTGACAGCTACTTCCATACAAAATTTTATCAAAATTGGTCCAGTCGTTTGAGCGTGAAGAAGTAACAAACATATAAACAACACACACAACACACACACCCCCACACACTCACACACACACACACACTCACAAACTTTCGCCTTTATAATATTAGTGTGATGTAAATTCATGCATACATAAATAGAATAGGTAAATAATACATCCGTAGCTCATACCTGAAATAGATGAGCAATTTCCCTGAAATTAATTAACGAATACCTGCCCTAAAATTGGAACTAAATTGAGAAATCGTTTAAAAACAAGCTCCTACTTAGGTCGTACACAACACGAAGAATAAATCAATTTTTTATCAATATCTACAAATGTTTGATGTCGGTCTGTCGGTTTTTGTTTCAATTAGGATTTTTTGTGCCGGGAGTACATATAGTTGAGTAAGAGAAACAATTTCTTCGATTACTGATTTGTGTAGATTTACTTAGCAACACACAATTGCACTGAAAGGTAGAAGTTGCACTAAAAGGGTCTTCACTATATTGACAATATTTTTCTTGAAACTCGAAGCATTTATTTCAATTAAATCATGTAATTTTGATCTCTCGGTCAGTCAGAAATAAGAAGCTAGTTGCCCATTCTAAAGCGTAGTTGGTACTTATGGAGAAGAACGGGCAAGAAATTCACTTCCTGGCCTGGGCCTTCTTTTAAAATAAATTGTAAAAATATTAGTTACATAATTAATGTTGAATTTATTTATATTTGAGAACATACACAATACCTACACGTTAAAAGCGTCCAAAGTACAGCAAATAGAAACAAAAAAAAAAAAACAATCCAAAAACAAAATAATAATTAAAATAAGCCGAGGCAGCTAACAATGATCTGTATTTAAGCCGAGGCAGCTAACAATGATCTGTATTTAAGTAACTACCTATGTCTGACGCTGACAGCCCCACCCAACTCAACAGTTAATCATGGTATGAATAATTTGCGTAATGTTGCTGCTAACAGAACAGCAACGGTTATCAACACGGATCTCATTATAAATACCTTCTACCCTAACAAGTAAATCCGTGATTAATTTCTAGTGATTATTTCCCAGCGAGAGGAGACGATTATTGCCCCGGGGTAGGATAGTCCGGATTATCCCGGTCCTGTATGTAATTGAAACGATTATAGCAATTCATCTTTGAGTTCTTGTTGGAATTTCTTGAACGTTTTAGTTTACCTATTGAGCTTCTTAAATTGTCTTTGAAAGAGGAAGTGCAGCAAATCAGTTTTTTTTCAACATTGTAATTATTTTTGCAAACGAAATAAATATTATGTACCTATCTGTTAAACTTTCTTACAACTTGACAAATAAGAGTGAAAATAATGCAAATTTTTGAGCGTCTAAAAACGATACTTTTATATCTGGGGACCTAGTACCTTCTGGGAATTACAAAGCTAGGCTCAGACTAGGCTACAGTCATGGAAGCAGGAAACATCCTGACAAGCTAACTGTAATCTTTACCATCCTAATTTATTTAGCCTACACAATTACACAATAAATAAACAGGGACAAATGTGTGCACTTCCAATTATAGGACCACTTGTTGAGCTCCTCAAGTTTTGAGTTGAGCTACATGATTACTGAAAAATCGTCGCTCGCGTGACCAAAAGTCCTATCTCATTTACTGGCTGATTTGGGTTGGGAGCTAAATTTATCTTTACACTTTTCATTAACCGTCGTAGCTCTATGTTATTTGGATCTCAAAATATAACCGTTTTGAAAGGCAACAAAATGTAAAGAATCACGAATGGAAGAGTGTAGTGGTCCTGACTCAAATCGGCTAAAAATTAGATAGGTCTTTTAATCATGCGAGCGATGAAATGCTTGCACTGACTGGACTGGTTTACTAAAATCTGTGTGGTACTTTCCTCAAAAGACCGTTTCAGACATCAATCTGCATGGTCTTCACATGATCTGACCAAGATTATGTCTGGATTTTAAAAGAGACTGTGAGTGGTCAGATATGAAACGCCGACCTCATCTAGGTAACTTATAAAAAAAAAAAAAAATGTGTAAAAGTGATTACAATATCCTATTTAGAGAATACATAATTTTTTTTTTTTAATAAGTTACATAGATGAGAGAATACATAATTCCATTCCATTTATTATCTACGAGTAGGTAGGTACATACAACAAGTTTGACCTTATTTTGACCCTATTTATCTCTTTATTCTCACCCAGTAAAGTGAGACACCATTTTGTAACTTAAGTACCGCAGTGGATGCATCCACTATCGATGTTTAAAAGAAATATTGAAATACCATTAATAGGTACTCACACCAACAAACTTCACGAACATTGGCCACACCTTCCACTCAGCCAATCCTGTCTTAGACGACAGGGTCCTATTCTAAAGACCGCAACAGACAGCCTTTAGGTTGCCATTCCATTCAACTCCAACCCATAATGGTTTCTATTGACGCGCGCGTTTCAGTTCGCAGTCCTTTCATACAAGTATTGAGGTATACCGTTATATACCTGTGTATACAGGTATCCTTGTTTTGTTGTCTAGTCTTTTCACTTTTCAGTCACCTCTGGTTTGTTGACTGTGGTTGGCGTACTTTTGAAGAGATGTTTTTTTTTATTGAAGTGGTTAAATTGCAAAGGTATTTGAGAGTGGGCTTTTTGTATGGTTTAAGAGAATTGGCTGTGTTGTTTATTTGAAATCAAAGGGTTATTCTGTAGAATTCCTGACGGGGAAGTGTAGGTACCTACCTACTTTAAATTCTGCGCGTGGAAATATCATTAACCTATGTTAATTACAGTCAATATTTGGTTTATACTGTATAGATACAGAATCACTTATGATTAAAAAGAAATTGGTGTTATGCAACCAATGATGCAATCACTAGAAATAGACCCAGAGCAATGTTCTCTAAGCCAAAGTACCTACTTACCTACTCATGTTTTTTTTAAACGCAAAAAAATATTATGACCTTACACGAAAGTAAATCTGTCAAAATCAGATTTAACAAAAATTATGGAAGTAAACAATTTAAAGACAAGAAACAAAAAATCGTTAAGTTTATATTTCCAAAAAATGTTGACATAGACATACAAAGTAACACCATTAGGTATGTAGTCTTTGTTTAAAAAAAACACCACACAACTCTACCAAGACTGCCTTCAAACTTGAACATCTAACGATAATTGAATCTACAGTAATACGAGTACAGCAGTATATAGCCATTAAGAGCTTTTGTTTGGTCGCTACGACATAACTTGGTTATGTCGTTGTCACACACTGCTTTAATGTACTGTGACAAATCTGACCTTATGTCGACCGTCCACTTCTACAGCTATGTAAATAAAAAAAGTCCTCCAGACCGTATTTCGGCCACGGCGGCCAATCTCAACGGAGACTAGCCTTCGGCGCGGAAGATGTGCGCGCAGACACAGGTGCATTCCCTCTTCCCTCACTCTCATAGTCCAATGTGACGGCAATCCGACACGACCGGAGAGAGATCAGGCGCAGGACCAACAGCTTAACGTGCTTTCCGAGGCACAGCTATGTAGGGTGTCCACGGAGAGGTTTAATACCAGCCTGTTACAGGACGAAGGTCTATTCTCATACAGAGAAAGCACGAATATTATCCACAACGCTTACACAAGGCAGACTTGCTATTTCAGACCAGTAAAAGTAAAAAAGTATAAAAGTCCAGGTTTTGATAATGTTTTCCTTCACCGATGTAAATTATGTCTAAGATGAATTTAGAAAGTACATATGAATTGAAAAAGGCACATTGCTTCTTGCCCGGATTTGAACTCACAACCTCGTGCATGAGGGGCGAGGCTATCACGACGGAGAGCTTTACGCGGTTAATTTACTTGCGAGCATTTGTTTCGTGCGTATACCGGGTTCATACGGTTCGGTTTTAGTTTATCAACTGCTAGGTCGACAGCGATTTGGTCCGGCTTTCAATCCAATTGAATTTCAAATTAAAAGTATTTTTTGTTGAACAATGAAAGTTGTTCAAGTAAAATCAAATCGGGTAAGCCCAGTAGTAGACGTGGGTAATGTGGACGATCCCCCCTACATTGTCATACAAAGCGAAGCTAACTTCACGTGCGTAGCTTAGTCGTGGCTGCTGTGGAGCGCCGCCCTAACATTGTTGTGACCGCATAAGTTCTGTTCTGTGTGTTATAATTTTTTTGTGGGTTTGTATGTAATAATTTCTTATATAAACATGTTGTTCTTTAATGAAACATACGGTAGTGATGTTATGCTATGAAAATTTTGTAAATGTTAGTGGATCTTTAAGTACCTACCTATGTAATCGAAAATAAATGATTCATCTACTTTATTTGGAAAAAAATAAAGACTTCTAAGAGCGTGGTAAAAAACTTATCAAGGTGATCAATTTCTGATACCGGTCAAAATCGTAGTTTGTCGGACTCTGTTCGTCGAATTTCAGTTCAACGAAAATGAATAGAAATTCGAAGAATTTCCGTTTTGCTTTGATTGAGTTGAAATGGTTTGCGGTTCTTGTCAAAAGCACAAACTGCGCACGTCATCACTGATACGGCGATACAACCACAAACCTGAAGCAATACAGGTAACTACTTACGAAGTAGAACGGACCAATGTATTATTTTAATTGTCAGCAAATTACGATAAATATTTATTCAAAGTCAAAACGTTTATTGCGAACTAAGTGTACAATGTTGGTGATAAGTTAGTACTTATGACTTAGCAGCCTTTTACTAGCATTGCAATTATCATTCGTCTACCCTTATCATCCTAAATTAGCATACATTAAACATTCATTATTTTCTTTTATATTAGTATTTACAATTAAATTGAGAAATTATAGTGTCAATAGATAATAATAAAATGAATAATTTAATAAAATTATTCAGCAGTATTAATGTCATCCTTTTCAGGTAGTACAAATTATAATTATAATTTTATGCGAGGTTAAATAGGATAGACTAAATCTTAATGTTTGCACGGGACAAGTCGCCACTTTTGTACACGTTTTTGCATGAGAGAAAATCTCTAAATGTTCTTTTACTGAGTATAAACATTTTTGGATTAGGTATAGTTTTAGCCTTTTGTTTTGGAATATCTGCGTGTTCTGAAGGTTCTTTTTAGATTGAGATGTGGTTTTTTGTATGATCTAAATTGTATTATTTCAGATTTATTACTATTATTTTCCAAGTTGTGGATATGGAGCCAAGTATCTAAAGTTTGTAGAGTATCTTGTATTTGTACGCTCTAGGGTTATTTACATTTCCACACATGTTGGAGGGTATCTTGTATTTGTAGACTAGGGTTATTTACATTTCCACACTTGATTAATATTGAGATATCGTCTGCAAATAATACCGGTAAAGCGTTTTCTTTGTCTTATGTTTTGGGAAGGTCAATAATGTACATAGATTAAAAATAGTGGGCATCCTAACGCACTGCCTTGTGGGATTGAGCAAGCAATTTGTTTTTTTTTGTGATCTAATGGTTTTGATATCATTTTTATCATGGTCTTAATTTTCAATTTGTATTTCACACACAACTTTGTATTCCACACACAACCTGCCATTTTATACCAGACCACCACCCTTTGTTGACTGATAGACAATGCTAAAGGCTTGGCAACTTTAAATTGCGATTTTTTCACGAATTAACGAATGCAATGTTGAAATACGACACTTTACATATACCTATGGGTTCGAAAATACTATGTTCCTACTAATATAAAATTTCATTAAAAAATAAAGGAGAAAATCGCTTTTGAATAAAGTCAAGTGTATACATACTTTTGCTCGTGACTGTACACACAGTAAAATACATAGGGATATGACATAATTATAATTTGAGTACAAAGGTAAGGTTTCAGCAAAAACATGTTTAAAAGAATCAATTCTATTTGTACGACGTATATAATTCGGTCCGGTTTGTTTTCAATTGGCCGCTGAAGCTCACTTATTGGCAATCCAACCCGGATTCGATTCGATACCCTCGTATCCAGTTGTACAGAGGCGGCGTATTGGAGTAGGTATGGCTTGTTAGCGATGGAATATGTTTAAGTATCTCGTAATCAGCCTATAATGTTCCCACTGCTGGAACACAGGCCTCCTCTCTGTCAGAGGGAGTGGGCCGTAATCCACCAAGCGGGCCCAGTGCGGGTTGGCATATGTCACATGTCTTCGAATTTTTGGTTCTAGGGCATGCCGGTTTCCTCACGATGTTTTCCTTCACCGTTTTGAGAACAGTGGTGATGAAATAATTTACACAAAGTAAAGCGCCTGTCTGGGTTCGAACTTGCGACCTACAACTCGTAAGTCGCGGCTATTACCACTTGGCCACCACTGCTCTAAGTATCTATACAACACTATTTGCAACTTACAATATCAGAATAAGGGTGTATTCTAGTTTCGTGGCACGAGAATACAATATCGACGGCCCCCAGCAATGGTAATCGTACAACTCAAATTTTACAGGAGAAATGTTTTTCTGTTTTTGATGAATATCTTTTCAAAGAGTCGGAGTATTGGGGCCATTGATACATCAAACGAAAGCAATTTTTTTGTATAATTCCATTGCGATGTCAACATTTAATTATCCCTGTGCAAAACCTTGTAATTTAAGAGAATAAATATTCCAAAAAATATTATAGTTAAATTGTTTACGTTTAATATACGCTTAAGTACACCATTATTGCAGTTTTTTTTTTATTTGGATGAAGATTGGCACATAAAAATATAATTTCCTGGATTAACACATGGAATTCTTTTTATCCCGATATTCCCACGGGATCGAAACTTACGCGGGTGAAACCGCGGGGCGCTTCTAGTCCTTAATAATAATATCGATGGGCCATACATCATGACGCGAACAATGGTACCTACCTTCCACCAAAGGAGTGCCAGTCCCTCCCCTCCCCCAACCCCTTACTTCAAACGTGAGTGCATGTTTTGTTCTGGAATGGACGTCCCTTTTCTTGTCAAGAGCACCCTTCGAGGGTTTGGGTAAAAGCCGGATAAGTAGTGTGGCGTTACTAATATGAAAATTAGGTGGTTTCTGATACGGCGGGTGTGTTCAAACGATTTGGGATATATTTTAAATTATTTCCTGAAAATAGCCTGAAATAATATTTGACATGATCACAGTGAATATTTCATTTTACTAAATCTATCTACCATTATAATTATATTATTATATTGTGTTATCGTTGTTTGACACCGACTTCCGAAATTAAAGTTATTTTTCACTTTGTAACGTCTTTTTTTGAAGTTGGTTGTTTTTTTCGTAAAAAGTATTTCGATAAAAAATCGATCGATTTTATATTACGTTTGCGTCGCGCGTTCGTGTTAGGACTTGATGTACAGACACCACCACGTCAAGCTACCCGAAACTGTCAAATTTTCCCAATCAACTTTGAACCTTATGACTCCGCGATAAAGTTGAAAATCTATTAAATAAATTTGACAATTTGTAGTAGCTTGATGTGCTGGCGTCAGTACGATTCCAAAGTGTAATTAATAGACAAAGTACTTATAATTTGACATTTAATTTCAATTATGTGACCCTATAATTTGTACCTGCTCATTCGTTTTTATTTTAATTGCATTGACATTTTTATTCTATTCTGTTGCAATATTTGTGAAATCTTATTTTAATTGATGTATAACATAAAATAGTAGTGGGTTTTACTTTGATTAAACTAATGTCATTTATTTATTTACGCGATATACTATTAAATAAAGAAAGACATAGAGAAGAGAGCAAGGCTCATGGAGGGGCATAACGCCTTTTTCTTACGTGACGATTTCTACTATTCAACTTCTACCGCAAGCCGTTCGTTCCATAAATATAAATATTTTTCAAAATGGCAGAGATTTTAGTGCTGATATAACCCTTAAAAAATATTGGGTATTACATTCAAAGTCAGTCAGCATACCACGCTCTGCGTTTCCAAATAATATATGATAAGTGCTACACCCATCGTAAATCATGCTCCATTCAGTCAGCCCCTCATGAGCTCAAAATGTCGTCTTTCAAATACCCTCACAGCTATTAGAGGGATCATTTCGGACCTTAAGACACTTATCTGGTTTATTGCATAGCGCTAAGGATGCCACAAAATTGGACGGCAGGATGACTAACTTGAAAATATGTCTAAGGTTTATTCTATGCGGATCAGTAAATATGGTATTAGTTTTTGGCAACGTCATATTTATTGTTATTAAACTGTTATGGCACCAACTTTTGATAGTTGTGGCTAACTTTTCTGCCCGGTAATTTCGTGAATTGTGCCCCAGTTTTTAATAATTATACGTGTAGGTGAATCTGGTGGATAGTATCTATCTAGACATCTTAACGGAGCCATGATCGCTACGGTTCACAAACAGTGGGTTTTGTACGAACGCGCAGGTGTTTCATAGAAATACATAGAGACTAGTAGTATCGCGGCGACAATGTCGCTTGCTGCTGCCGCATGTCGTCTGCAGTCGGCGATGGACGTTTAGTGCCTTTTCACACGTCCCGGTAACCGGGTAGCCGGTGCCGGCTATCCGGTAACACTTGCCAGGCAAACTAAGCCGGTACGTGTATAGGCTAACGTACAATGCCATATGGCTATTTTTCTCGCCGAAAAAATTTAACCAAATTGCTATAGGACATTTGTATGTTTAACCGACTTCAAAAAGGAGGAAGTTCTCAATTCGATTGTATACCTATTGTTTTTTTTTTGTGTTTTTAACGCGATATCTCCGGCAATTGTAAATCGAATTCAATTTTTTTTTTTATTGGATAGTTATGACTTAGGGGAAAAACCATATAAATTTTATTAACTTTGCTTGGGTAGTTTTTGAGTTATCTTCAATAATACGTATTTTTGCCACTTAGTTTATATTGATGATGTTTTAATGACTTCCTGTCACTGATATTTACATAGCAAGTAGTGTTATACGAATTTGTTTGGGGTAAGTACAACTTAAAAATGAAAAATAAAAACGTCGGTGGCAAACAACGATTATGCGAATCCAACGACACCGACTTCCAAAATTAAAGTTATTTTTCACTTTGTAGTGTATTTTTTGGAAGTTGGTTGTTTTTTTTTCTAAAAAGTTGTTCGAATAAAAAAACGGTCGAATTTACGTTACGTTTACGTCGCGCGTGTCGTGTTAGGACCTCAGATGTACGATTCCAAAGTGTAATTAACAGACAATAAGATACTATAACCAACATCATTACCAAGTTGCATAAAACCCACAACAATAGGTTAGGTGCTTTAAACTTTTCTCAGTTAAAAAGTAGCCTGCAAAGTGCAGTATCAACCGACTTCTTAATTAACTCTTAGCGAGACAGTTAATTGTACCGCTCGAAATTCTTTCCAGTTTGCTGAGAAAATGGCGAAGCTATTACGAAATGAAAAAAGGATTAAAGTTTGTTCACTCACCGTGAGCCGCCAGTATCATGTCGGACTTACTTTAACGAAAAATGTTTTTGATTAAAATAGTTGGAGAACCGCCCTAAATAGTGATGAGAAAGCAATTTTGTAAGTTTCTTCTCAGTTACTCTATAACATAGTTTTAGTCTAGGTACTTTTGACTTGTATTACTCGACAACTTGATTCTTATTTTTGTACGTAGATACTTCAAGACCAATATTTTCTAAATTAAAATTTTCTTTAAGCTGATTATCAGAATTGTCGTTTCCTAAGCTGGCAAAATTAATTAATAGAAGAACCTGACCGTCTATTGAACAAATTAAAAGACTTCCCAGAGGATTACATTTGAATCAACGTTACGAGGATCGCATGAAATTAATTCTATGGGATCCTAAGACCCCTTGGGCCCAGTAATTGATATGGGCAAGTTACTTCATTTACATGACCTCAAAAAATTTGATTAAGGACCATTAAATTGATGCCGTTTTCGTCGAATTCGGTTTACGAGCGTAAACCTGCCTTGTATGAATTATTTAATATTTGTGAATTGTGGGTTACATCCTGACATACTGCCTAATTTGGAGCTGTACAGTGTAGTTTTTAATAGAATTTTTAGATAGGCATTGGGTTGACTGACTTTAACAAAGAAACATTAATTATAACGAAGAGAAACATTAATTATACATTCTTTGACAGCAGCAGTGCACTATATTGTAAGCTTTTTAAATTCTTGGACTTTAAGTTGCCAGAATAGTCATTTACTTATAGCTTTTTTATGTATTTATTTTACTTAAACTATATTATCCAAAATGCTTTCAGTTTCTAAAATAAGGGAAGAGAAAGATCAAGTTAAAGTAGTAAAAAAGTTCCAGTGAACCAGAACTCCCAAAACATCAGACTACATATTTTGCACCAACCAAAGTTTGGTTGCACACTTTTATTTATTTTATCCAGTGTTGCGCACAGTGTAGCATTAATAATCGCTTTATTGGATCCATGCCAGGGATTACACGATGCGGGCAATGTTTTTCAGCTAACATTTTTTTCAGTAAGCGGCTGTTTTAGTTTTCAACATCAAATTTACCAATATCCCGTTCCTCTGAAATTGAAAAATGCCACAAATTGCAAATACTTTGTTGAGAGTAAGCTGTCGTATTACATTCTGTATTGACGTTTGGCGCAATAAGCTTTTTCGATATTGCGATCAGCAATCTATAGAATAAAGAGGTCGAAACGACTATTATTGGAGAAACAAAAGAACAGAGACAACACTACTACGCTACAATTATTTCACAGTTGTTTTACCTCTGACAGCAGCAACCCAACAGCAACTTTATTGTAACGAAATAAAGATCACTTTCATTTTGACAGACTTGTCAAGTGGCAATAATCCATTAACAACTTTATTGTAACGAGAATAAAGATCATTGTGATGTTAATCAAAGGTATAATAACTGTGAAGAACTGTACACATCACAATGTGAAAATAACGTATTCCAAACTTTCTAACTAAAATATACACATTGGAATACTTAGTTTTATATGTGCAGTTCCACTCTCTTGATACAGAATAACTCGTAAAAAGGCAATAAGTTTTATGTATGATAAAGAGCTCTAGTAAATTCTACATCTTCAGAAATATAGCCTCTAATAATGGCCTCTGGATTCGAAAGAGGTTCTCGTGATGTATTCAGATACTAAAACCGAAGTCATATTTTGTTTATATGTTTAAAAAATAATGATATAAGTTTTTTCTAAAGAAAGGAACAATGATAGAAAAATAGGTTTATTTGTCACAGAAACAAGTGCATACAAGATAAGTTAGAAGACCGCAGGATACAGGATGGAAACCCTTCCACCCTGTATCGAAGCGCAAACTGTAACCAGCATTCTAGTCCCACTAACGTGAATTCTTCGTCAGTCATCGAAAAACAAAAACTTATAGTGTCGGAGGATACCCGAAATACTAATTGAAAATCGAAGATGGCGGCTGCGAAAATATTAAAATGTCGAAAAAGGTTTAAATTATTTTCAGCCGCTGCGCCGTCTCGTTTTTTCATTTTGTCCCCACTATCGGCTTCAGCACTCTCGAAAACCATGAAAACGATACCCATGACGATAAATTTGATTTTCATTTTGATCTCACTATCCGCTTCAGCACCCTCGAAAACCATGAAAACTATCTCTCTCTCTCTGCCTTTTTCTATTATATGTAATAAAAAGTCGCATGGAGGGCACATAACGCTTTTTCGTTACGAGACGATTTCTCTCAATTTAGTCCTACCGCAAGCTCCAATAAAGAACTTCGTTCCAAAATCTGCTGTTTCATAGAAAAGTGTAATACCTACACGATCAAAATGAGGTTTTTTTTTCGGGATGGGAAATTATCAAATGATCCCTCCCGCTGTGGTCAAAATGGGCTTATGATGGTTCAGAATCATGTATTGAATCCACGGTAAAAGGTTACGCGTCGATATCCCTGCCAGCCTGTATAGCTTTTCAACATTGCAATTAATCATACTACGGTTTCTGAAAGACGAATTTACATATAAGGTTTCAGCGTTCGTGAATTATTATATTATGTATGTAGGTTAAACATTAATTAAGTAATTGATTGATTTTGCTCAAACTGAGATGCTTTTAATATAAAAAAGTAAAACAAATTTTTTGTCGAAGCGCAGGTATTTATTAATTTTTTCCAATATTTTCTCCCCCTTTTGTATTTGTAATTTTATATAATGCAGATACTGTAATTTATTTCTCAATGTATGTATATTTCGTAATTTAATTTATTTACTGTTAAGTGTTGGAAGTCAAATCCTAGGGCTTCAAGGTTGTGGCTATGTAAGTCCTGCGACTTATATATTTTATTATTAGCCATTAATGTCCCACTGCTGGACGACGAAAGACCTCCCTATATACTCTCCTTCCACCTTTACTGCGACTTATAAACTTATAATACATGGATAATAATAAATTGTTTTAATATGTGTGTGACGAAACCCTTTCAAGCAAGAACTCTGTATGTTATATATATCGTGACAACTATTGAACTATTTATTTAAAACTCTCGCCTCTTTTTGGATCAAGTCAACTTGAAGGCGAACTAATACCTACTGTATTATCGCATCAGTCAGAAGCAAAAATAACCAGATAGTACCTAAACTAAAGAATAAACTCACCGTATAGAATAAGCGAAGGCCATGACGGCATCAGACACAAACTGCAGCTGCCTCTCGAACTCCGTGTTATTGACGCTGAGCCGCTCCTGTCCGGAGCAAGGCCTGGCGAACTGGCCGTTGTACGGAGTGCGAAGGCTGCCGGGGTAGCGGCACTGGAAGTGGTCCTCCCAGAACTCTGTGGAGAAGGTTTAGGTTGATAATAAATTGTTTGAATGAAGTCAGTTTTATACCATTCTTCACACTTTAATTGCTTCAATAAATGATCCATCTATCCTATTCAAGATTTTTTTTCTGTTCTATTCTATCCATGTTTTTTTCTTATTTTGAGCGCCATAACTCGGGTCACTTACAATTTTCTTTATATATTTTTTACGTGAATCCGTCTTTAAAATTGCTTCCATAGTGGGAGCTAAGTCAAAAAAAGCAATGATACCAAAATCAGGGGATACAGTTTGGCGTTGCAGCTTTTTTATTATTACCCGACTACGACAAAGCCAAAGGAAAGGGTTTATGTTTTGATAGGTTAGTGCTAGTGTAAAAATTGTAAATAGGTTTTCCTATATGTTATCTTGTTTTATAGGACTATCAGGAGATGTTGTGTTCACAGTATAACAACAAAAGAATACCTGCTGCTGTTCTCAAAAGAAAAATATTTAGTTGACAAATTCTAAAACAGAAGCGACGAAAACTTCTATCTCATTTTCCTAACCCAAAGCCACAAAGCTAAACAAAATAGGTACAATTGAAAATCTTTCCGTTAGTAAACAGGAATAACTTGTTCAGATGCACCGCTCAGTTCAGATTGGAGACAGAACTTTATAAAACAAAGTCAGATTCAAAGACTTTGGTATTCAATTGTTCTGCAAAGTTCCTGCGGTTTCCAACCATCTTCAAAAGAATTGGAAGCTTGCATTGTGTGTATGGAAATCTTTTCTATTCATGAAAACCTGAATTGTGGGAGCCATTCGTCTTAGTAACTCCTGTGACAAGGGATGTCTGGGGAGCTTGTTGCTACAGTAAGGGCTTAAATAATAACTCAATAAGGAAAGTTCGGGCCACCGAACATACCTATTCGTACAAAATTCACGTCGGATAATTTATAAGAAAATAAATATAATATTTTCGATGTTTTTAGATATATAGGTAATTGGAATTTTTATTTTGCCTTAGTTTTTTCTTGGAAACGGTAATAATTTGTCACAAAATTCAACATTATTTGTTTTTTTTTAAATTGAGGTTAGATTATGGGGGAGGGGCTATAGCAATCACCCGATGTTGTTTTACTGTAACTTTTTTAGCAATGAAATATTTTAGTTCTACTTGTGGATTATGTTTATTTAATGAATTAGAATTATTTCCATCAAGTCGAGCAAATGATATCGGTCGAGTGGCAAAATTGATGACCATACGGGCTCGTTTTATGGCATTTTCCATCACTTGTGTCAGAACTTCCGGCGATAGGTTCTCGCATTCCTATCGGATATTCTCTTTAAGGGCTTCAAGAGTCTGAGGCTTATTAACATAAATCCGGGACTTCAACCCCACATAAAAAAAGTCTGGAGCGCGAGCGGTCAAATCGGGTGATCTGGCCGGCTAGTGCGAATCGCCAAAGTAAGAGATTAGATGACGCGGACAATTATTCCGCGTTCTTCAGGAGTATAGCGTTCCATGGATTATTGACGTGTATGCTGCATCTCTTTACTTCACAAATGTCAAAACAGAATTGACACTTGGCGCCATTTGTAAAAGATAGCGCTTTCCAATAGGGTGATTACTTTTGCCCCACCTTGTATATATTTTTTTTAAATACTTAATTAATTTTGTATTGTATTTTAATAATCAATTATTTTTGACGTGACAACGTCTTAAATTAGGTTGCGGCTGGGAGTCACTTATGAAAAAGTGTAACGCTCGGTAACGTTACGATGAGTCACCGAACGAGAGAGAGGCCCGCCGAATGCCTTGCGTCTCTCTCCCACTCAACTATTCTACCGAGAAAAAGACGTTGTCACGTAAAATCTTCGCCCGTAAAACCGACTTTACAGGCAACCATTTTTTTATTTTATTTAATGTTTTGCGGGTTCATAGAACGCAGTTATTGTAGTCCCTTGAAATATCAGTTTAAAAATAGTTTTATTTTGTGTAAACTTCACAGGAGTGATAGATTTATGATTATAATTATAACGATATTATTATAATCATAAAACGATAAAACATAAGAAAACCATTTTTCTCAGCTCATATTTCAAGTAGGAACACCAACAGCGGTCGTTGACCTCCCAAAAAAAAAAACATCAAATCTTATTTTTTTTATTTCATCGTGTTTAGATAATATCGATACCCATCGCGTTTGCGGAGTTTAGCTAGCCAATTTAAAATAACTCTGTATAATAGAAGTTCTGCCCAAAGAGATAACAGCGACTATGTAAATGAGAAGGCTGTCAGTAAAACTAAGGGATCGGGTTCATAGTATGCTAAATTAGTGCGAGGTCCGGGAGTGATACCAGTCTTTATTGTAATTTCTGATATTTACACGGTTTGTGTGAAGAGGGATTTCAATTTCGTCATAAGGGTTTAGGGACTCGGATGTTAAACAAAGATTGCGGTTCCAAACTGTGGGATGTTTTCACTGTTAAGTACTTTCTAATTAAAATTTTAATTACAGAGTTAAATTAAGGGGCCAAAATTGAAGTACCACTACCTAATTAAGCACATCAAGGGTTATCGTGTGTAGCTACAGGACTACAGGTCAAGTCATACATCCGTCCGCTGCCGCTGCCAACCGTGTACTGGCGCTCCGCGCGCCGAGAGGGGATATTTATACGCGGCGCGCGCAAGGAAAGCGATCTACAACTGCGACCTGTGCGCCACCACACGTATTATTGTACAACTACATTTTGTATATTTTGTAAATACATCTTAGGAAATCCACTACTTGTGCCCATGTATTTTTCTATAAGACCTGTACATATTTCTGTGTATAACGGTGCCAACGAACCCAAGTGGGTGGTGACCCGCCACACCCGCCGACCCCCCTCAGGGGAAGGCAGATAGTCGGAAGGGCTCCGACTGCGGCCTTGGGGGAACTCCTAGTCGCAGTCTGGTAGTACCTAACCCCCTTTATTACAGCTGCACCCGGGACGACTGGGTGTGTCTACCCCAGCGGCCCGGATCGGTCGAAAGACCCATAGGGCCCTACCGCACATTAAGATTGGCGGTAGGTAGTCAAGCTTAGGGCACACCGTAGCACACACCTCCCTGTGACACCGACAGGAAGTGTACACATCCCCGGGTTATCCCGCCCGGGGAGTTAGGTTAGATAACTTAGCGGCCCTTCTGGCCAATCAGACAGCTGGTAGCTGACGAGTTTGTTTGTGTTTTTCTTCTCGTCAGTGTCGACCACTACGAAAAACACAAGGGTTGGACGATTAAGGGAACTGTCTGCCCGGGGTGTTCACGTCTCACGTGTCTCCCCGGGACTAGGTACACAACTCCCCCCCTCTTGTCATCATCGTACCCACACCCCCCCCCCACGTAGGATGGATTCAGGCTTAAGCAGCCTAGTAGCGGAGCTACTAAAGCTAATCCTGTCCGACCAAGACCCCCACATCCTGGGCAAGTATGGGAACCTACTAGAGAGGTTGCGCCCAGCAGTGGCCCCACGAACCCCCCCGGTGCCATCATCGCTAAATGTATTTAGCGATGCATTAGAATCTCCCGCCTCCCCCCCTCCGGCCCCTAGGGAAACTCAGTTGCGGTCCCCCACACGTTCACGAACGCCATCCCCCGCCCCCCCCGCGACCCCAGACTTTATGATTGAGCAAGGCTCAAACCCCCCCGCTGACTCCGAGATGACACCCAAGTTCTCGGACAGCGAAGAAACTGACTCCACCCCCACCTCCTCCTCCGAGGACGATTATCAAATCGTCGGAAAGGGGAAGAGGAAGAAGGGAAAGTACCCTTCGGCCTCGGCCGTCAAAGCCAAAAAGCCAGCCACTCAAGTGGAAGGCTCACCACCAAGCCGCCCCCCCAGCCCCACGGCCTCAGCCACCCCGGCTGCAGCCACCCCGGCTGTCCCCGCCCCGGCTGCCCCCGCAGGCTCCTCCCAGAGCCGCCCCCCTAGCCCCATGGCCATAGCCACCCCGGCCCCCAAAAGTCCCCGTCCACCCCCGATCTACATCCACGAAAAGGGAAGATGGACGGAGATATCAAAAATTTGCTATGAAAGCAAAATTAATTACACCAATGCCCGTGCCGTCGAGCAGGGCATTAAGGTAGTCGTGGCTTCCGCAAACGACTACCGAAACCTGACCAGGATGCTCCAAAACAAAGGAGTACTCTACCATACCCACTCCCTCAAGGAAGACATCCCCACGAGGGTAGTGGTAAAAAACATCCCCATCGAGATCTCCACCCAGGAGATACTCAGCGACCTTGAGTCGCAAAAAATCCCCGTGGCTGAGGTCCACAGGATGCACCGCAAGATAGGCGGCACCCAGAACCCAACACCATACAACATGGTGTTGGTTGTTTGCGACCCGGTCGAGGGTCATCATCCCATCCACCAAATTTCCAAAATATGCGGACTCTCAGGAATCCGCATAGAAAAACCGCACCGAAGTGGCATTATGTCCCAATGCCACAGGTGCCAGCTATATGGTCACGCCCAAAGAAACTGCTTTGGCAAACCAAGATGCGTTAAGTGTCTTGGTGACCACAGCACCGCGGACTGCCCCCGCCCAAAAGACCGCACACTGTGCACGGAGCCTCCCAGCTGCGTGCTGTGTGGAGAGGCCGGTCACCCCGCCAACTACCGCGGTTGCCCTAAGGCCCCCAAATCCTCGGCCCCTAAACTGGCCAAACGCGCCAACCAGACGCTCCAAAGAGAGTGTCCCTCCTTCATGGAGACTCTCCCCGCCCCCACTCAACGCCCAAACCCCTGGTTCAGAACGAACCACCAAAACCACTTCCCGGCACTGAAGCCGTCAAATACATTCCAGCCCATCCCACCCCTAATGGGAAAGCTAATCTCCCCCCCCCCTCCCCTCAGAACAACCTTAAAAGCGGGTGCTCCCTCAACACCCCGCTCCCACATCCCCCCAGCACCCCAGGCTACGACCAAAGCGCCTAGGCCCCTAGCGCCCTCAGCGCCCCAATTCCCAGCCAAAGTGCAAAACGCGCCCTTTACTTTCACGGCCCCCCCTCCCCCCCCTGCGCAAAGCGCCCCCGCACTTGACCCATTTGACCCCTTCAGGGTAATCACGAGCACCTTCGCAGTGTTCCACACCCCGCGAGCCCAACAGATGTCGAGAGACATCATAGCATGCAACGGCGACTTCATCGCCCTAGCACACATTTATAATGCGTATCCCGACGTTACGCAATCCCTCAGAAAACTACCTCATTATTCGCCGCAGAGCTCCTCCCAGCGCGCAGGTTAAAACCGAAATCCCTAAGAATAGGGACTTTCAATGCAGAAGGCCTTAACGGCCAACGCGATGAGATTGCCACATTCCTCCGCGACCATCGCCTAGACATACTTCTAGTCCAAGAGACCTTCTTCAAGCCCCACCAGCGAGATCCGAAAATTGCCAACTATCGACTAGTTCGCAACGACAGGACTCGCTGTCACAGAGGAGGTACTCTCATCTATTATAAATCCAGTCTCTACTGCATCCCCTTAGACCCCCCTTCCCTGTCCAACCTCGAAGTCTCTGTCTGTCGGCTAGGCATGACAGGTCACCAACCCATCACAATAGTCTCGGCGTATCTACCGCCTACCAACACCAATACCAATTCCGCGGTGGTTAACTCCACCATCAAAGATGACCTCTTAGCCCTTCTCAACTTAAGTGACTCCGTCATTCTGGCGGGGGACCTTAACGCGAAACATCCAGCGTGGAATAGCCGCCTGTCCAACGCCAGAGGTAATATACTATACAACCTCTGCAGCGCCCTCAACTTCGATGTCATCGCCCCGATGCATCCCACCCACTTTCCTAATAACCATAATCACAGCCCCGATGTGCTAGACGTCGCGCTTCTGAAGAATGTAAACTTGCGATTACATTCAATAGAGACGTTCGACGAGCTGAATTCGGACCATAGACCAGTGATTATGGAGTTTGCCCCCAGAAATGGTCCCTCTGACCCCACTCAACCTCCCCCTACCAAAGTGATTACGGACTGGAGGAAAGTAAGCGAATTGCTGAAATCCACCGAGTCCCCTCACCTAGACCAAATCCCCGACAACATCGAGACTGTAGCCGATACGGAGGCCGCGATCGGCTCGCTCACCGGTCACGTACAAGCAATCCTGAGCGAATGCTCAAGGGAAGTCCCGGCGGAGGATCACCTCCGCTGGAAACTCCCGGACGATGTGCGTGACCTGGTGACCGAGAAGAACGCGGCCACCAGGGCATTCAGAGCTTTCCCCTGCGATAGTAACAAAGTTTTCATGCGTCGCTTACAACGCAAAGTAAGTACATGCGTCAAAAAACTGCGTGAGGATCGCTGGGACAAGCTACTCGACGACCTAGAGCCAACCCATCAGGCCTTCTGGGACCTACAGAGGAAGCTTCGCTCCTCTGAGGTAGCCTCCATGCCCCCGCTCATCCGCCCCGATAAAACCGTCGCTTTCGATGACGACGACAAAGCCGAATGCCTGGCCGACAGCCTAGAGGCTCAATGCTCTCCCAGCACACAGCCAGTAGACCCAGCTCACCTCGCTGAGGTGGACGCTGAAGTCGAACGCCGAACCTCCCTCCCCCCCGTTGAGGACCCGAATGACCCCCTGCCCCCAGTCACACCAGAGGAGGTAGAGGGGATTATCAAGGGACTTAAACACCGAAAAGCCCCTGGCTCAGACGGAATCACCAATAAGGTGTTCAAACTTTTCTCTCCCGCCCTCATAGTGCTAATGACCGCTATCTTCAATAGCGCCATGGCCAATAATATATTCCCACAGTCGTGGAAACAGGCAACTGTCATCGGTATTCCGAAACCGGGCAAGCCTAAGACGGCACCGAGTAGTTACCGTCCCATCAGCCTCCTCAATGTCTTAGGCAAGATCTATGAGCGGCTTATTTATAAGCGGCTCAAAGATTACGCCGAAGCAAAGAGCTTAATCCCAAAGGAGCAATTCGGGTTTAGACCCCAACACTCCTGCGTCCAACAAGTGCACCGCATAGTCGAACACATCAGCGCCCGCTTCCAGCGAGGTCTGTACACAGGTGCCTTGTTCTTCGATATCGCGAAGGCATTCGACAAGGTCTGGCACAACGGGCTGATATACAAGCTGTACCAGCTCGGTGTGCCGGATCGTCTCGTGCTCATCCTCTGAGACTTTCTGTCGAATCGAACCTTCCGATACAGAATCGAGGGTGCCCTATCCGCCCCTCATCCGATCCGCGCCGGCGTCCCCCAGGGCTCGGTAATATCCCCATTAGCCTTCACGCTATACACTAGCGACATTCCCAAAAGTAAGGCAGCTCAATTAGCCCTATTCGCTGACGACACAGCCATCTTCTATTCAGGCAGAAGCCCTAACAAAATAGCATCTACTCTCCAAAACTCCGCAAAAGCCTTAGGCGATTGGTTCCGGAAATGGAGAATAGAAATGACCGAGTCGGCAGGAGAGGGGGTGGTGTAGCTATATACCTTCGTGCTGATCTTCCTTTTAAAGTTCTCTCTACTTCTTCCTGTAATACTTCGGCTGAGTTTCTTTTTCTAGAGGTTTGTGTCAAAGGAGCTAAAACCGTTCTTGGCGTTGTGTATTGTCCCCCCTCACTTGATTACTTCACCGAATTCGAATCGGTCCTAGAATCTTTAGGTTCGGAGTATGCACATCACATAGTCATGGGGGATTTCAACACCAATCTCCTTGCCCACAACTCCCATCGATCCCGTAAACTTCTACACCTGGTCGAGTCAGCTAGTCTGCATGTGCTGCCTCTCCAACCAACTCATCATAACACTGCCGGTGATGATACTTGGCTCGACTTGATCCTCACCTCAAATCCTTCCCTAGTCTCACATGGTCAAATTGACGCTCCTGGTTTTTCCCATCACGACCTTATTTTCCTGTCTTATGCCCTTAAATCTCCTAAACCCAAACCTACGTTCCAGTACAGGCGTGCCTTTGCGCGGATGGATAGTGAAAAGCTTGCACAAGATGCTGCTAATATTGACTGGACACCCCTGGAGGAAGCCATTACAGTTGACGATAAAGTAACTTTTTTCAACAATGCTGTAGTTAAGCTGTACGACACCCACGCTCCTATCAGGAGAGTCAAGATAAAGCGCCCACCTGCGCCGTGGATGAATGTGGGAGTTCGGATGGCGATGCGACGAAGGGACCGCGCGTTTCGAAGGTTTAAAAAGGATCGGTCGGACGATAATTGGACCCTCTTCAAAACTGCTCGCAATCGTTGTAATCAGATGATACGCAACGCTAAACGTCGCCACATTCTTGATAACATCACTTCTGCTTCTCCTGCTGATATCTGGAAATTCCTTGGAACTCTAGGTATCGGCAAATCGCGGCATTCAGACCTTCCTAACACATTTGGCTTGGATGATCTAAATCGTCATTTCTCCACTGTTCCCACCCTTGATAATCCAACCAAATGTCAAACCCTTGATTACCTTGCTGGTCTGACGCGACCCAATATTACCCCCTTTGTCTTCACCCCAGTCGACCCGGGAGAGATCAAAAAGATAATCCTTTCCATTAAATCCAAAGCCGTTGGTTGTGATAACATCAGTCGACACATGATCGTGACAGCGGTTGATCAGCTCCTTCCTGCAATTTCCCATATAGTTAACTTCTCCCTTTTCTCCGGTGTTTTCCCTTCCCTGTGGCGGAAAGCCCATGTTCGACCACTACCTAAAATCCCTAATCCCACTCTTCTCAGTCACTTTCGTCCAATTTCCATCCTTCCCTTTTTATCTAAAGTACTCGAGGCCTGCGTACATAAACAATTCTCCAACTTCATTCACAAAAATTCCCTCATCAGTCCGTTCCAATCCGGGTTCAGGCCCGGGCACAGTACCGTTTCTGCTCTCCTTAAAGTGACTGACGATATAAGGCGAGGAATGGAAGACACTAAAGTTACGGTTTTAGTGTTGATCGATTTTTCAAATGCTTTCAATACCGTCAGTCACGAAGTCCTTTTATCCATCCTCTCCTATCGCATGGTCTCTGACGAGGTTCTGGAATGGTTTTCTTCCTATCTTCGGGGGCGTCAGCAATCAGTTCTTGCTGGTGACTCTAAGTCCAGCTGGTGTGATCTTGAAACTGGCGTCCCTCAAGGCGGCATTTTATCTCCACTTTTGTTCTCTATCTTTATAGATCTCATAACTTCTTTGCTTCAGTGTGCGTATCATCTTTACGCTGACGACTTACAGCTCTACTGTCAGGCAGGAGTTGACAGCTTATCCGATGCGGTCGAGGAGCTAAATCGGGATTTACGAGTTGTTAAAAACTGGTCTGATCGTTTTGGGGTGGCGGTTAACCCAACCAAGTGTCAGGCTATCATTGTAGGGAGCCCCCATAGCTTGAGGAGGCTGAATGGTTTAACGGTGCCACCGGTTACCTTTGATGGCACAGTGATTCCGTTTAGCTCTGACGTCAAGGATCTGGGTTTGCATGTTGACTCTTGCCTTGACTGGCGTAAGCAGGTTGCGATTGTGAGCAAGAAGGTCACTGGAACGTTGCGGTCGCTCTATCGGTTAAAAAATGTTCTCCCATCACACATTAAGGCATTGCTTGTACGGTCCCTTATCTTCCCCATAATTGACTATGGCGATGTGTGCTACTATGACCTGAATGCAGATCTCCTCAATAAACTTGACCGACTTCTTAATAGCTGCATTCGATTCGTTTTCAATCTCCGCAAGTATGATCATGTATCCGCACATCGATCGCTTTTAAAGTGGTTACCTATCCGGCAGCGCAGAGCGTTGAGGGCTTTGACAACCCTATTTTCTATCCTTCACAAACCCACTTCTCCTTCTTATCTGACTTCTCTGTGTCAATATTTATGCTCTGCACACAGCAAGAATCTTCGATCAGAGAATAATCGTCTTCTTCGTTGTCCTTCTCATCGCTCTGGTTTTATAAAGTCTTCTTTCTTTGTCCAGGCGGTTTTCCTTTGGAATGCGCTCCCTCAGAATATCAGGACGGTAACCAATCAGTTCACATTTAAAATGAAAGCTCGAGAACACATTCACAAGAAGTTGGCAGATTCGTCTCAAAATTAAGTTGTTGCAGGTTTTCTTATTTATCTCTCATAACTTTATTTTTATTATATTTTGTTGTATGTATGTATCTAAGTATTTATTTTTATATTCTAGTTATTTTCTAAGCTGTTTTCTGTTATTGCACCTACTGTGTATTGTCTCTGCATCACCCTAAGGTAGACTGGTAGAAAATGCCCAAGGCATTAAGTCCGCCTTTGTACAGTTTTTACTTGTGCATAAAGTTTAATAAATAAATAAATAAATAAATAAATAGAAGTAAATCCCGACAAGAGCCAGGCGGTTCTCTTCCTCAGACCCAAATACCGCCTCCCTCCCACCCCAAAACCGATCACCATGTTTGGCAAGCCGATCCCTTGGGAGAAGCAAGCCAAGTACTTGGGGGTCATCCTAGACCGACGCCTGACCTTTGGGGAGCACATAAGGACGGTGCGTTCGCGTGCCGCCTTCGCTCTCGGCAGGCTCCACTCCATGTTGAATGCACGCAGCAAATTGTCACTAAAGTGCAAATTGCGTACCTACACCGCGTGCATTCGACCTATCCTGACATACGCGTGCCCCGTGTTCGCGCATGCCAAGCCACACCACCTCCACAGGACGCAGACACTCCAAAACCGATTTCTCCGAAGAGCCACGGGAGCCCCGTGGTTCGTTAGGAATAACCAACTCCATGTTGATCTCAAGATTCCAACTATCCAACAGTGCATGAAACGCCTAACTAGGAGTTTCTTTGACAGGGCTGAGAAACACCCCAACCCCCTCATTTCCTCAGCCACTCAATATGCCCCCTCTAATATCTCAAAAATTCGCCGTCCTAGGCATACTCTCATCACACCCGACGACCCCATCACCATACTCCAAGAGAGTTGTAGGGAAACCAGTACCAGACGTAAAAACAAATACAAACCGCGTATCCGGCCCCGCCGCCGAGGCCCTCCGCGACGTCCCTGTAACATCACAGCCCGACCCTTGCTCGACGAGCCAGCCCGCGTAGCTGAGCAAGTAGCTTTAAATTCCCCAAATAATAATCAGACCCAGCCTGACCATTGCTGTCCTCCCCCCAATGACGCACTAAGCCGAGGCCCGAACCCCACAGGGGGTGCCCTTAGTGTCGGTTCATTTAATAAAACATCCTAGTTTGTAAGCCCTGGCTGGGGGCCTTAAAGTAATTTTTGGCCACCACAGGATAGTCCGGTTAAGCAGAAAGGCAACCGTCTAGAGTTGCATCTGCGAGTGGTCATAACAAAAAAAAAAAAAAAAAAAAAAAAAAAAAAAAAAAAAAAAAAAAAAAAAAATGTGTATGCTATGCCTAGACTTGATTATACCTAAGCTCATAACTACATCTGGAGTATCATTTACCTACACTACCTAAGCGCTACAGTGGTGACTCCGACGTGATACTGATTTTGTGAAGACCTCCAGATCAAGTTTTCACCATGCCTAACGAAGGAGAACCAGAAGTATCAGGTGTGTCGACGTCACTGCGCATTCCACCCATCTGGCGTGACAGAATACGTTTGTGGTTTGCGCAATTTGAAGCCATCATATCACCGCAGAAAAAGGGCGATCAAGCCATGTACGAGCTCGTTGTCGGACACCTTGAGAGGCAAGACCTGGATGAAATATCAGACATCATTCTCCACCCACCGGAAAACCAAAGGTATGCCGCACTGAAGAGTCGGTTGCTCCAAGTCTACGAAGAATCTGAACAGCGTCAAGTACAAAGATTGTTGTCTGAGATGGAACTCGGCGACATGAAGCCTTCGCAGCTGCTACGTCGGATGAAGAACCTCGCCGCGGACAACATCTCCGACTCAGCGCTGCGAATCATGTGGACCAACCATTTGCCGCAATCCGTTCGAGCAGTCCTCGCTGTCAGCGATAATATCGCTAAGAAATCAGACATCCACGAGCTGGCAGTGATGGCTGACAAGATCCTCGAGCAGACGCAACCATACGGCACTGTCGCGGCAGTTAGCTCCACTCCCACCACCTCGCAAGCATCTACGTCACTGGAAGAGAAGATCGACGCTCTCACACGAGAAATTGCCGAGTTGAAGACAAAACAATCGCAACAACACAGCTATAGACGCAGATCGTTTAACAGGCGACACTCACGATCGAGATCGCGTTCGTCGAGCCGGACCAACCACGATCGCGCGCGAAACGACCAATCAGCGATCTGTTTTTACCATCGCAAGTTCGGCAAAGAGGCGAGAAGGTGCACGCGGCCGTGCAGCTACGAAGACAGCAGCGCCCGCTCGGAAAACTAACACCTGCGTTGGCCGAGGCGGGAACCGGCGCAAGCAACTCATCTTACCGCCTATTTATAACGGACAAAAACTCACGTTTATCTTTCTTGATTGATACTGGCGCCAACGTATCCGTGATACCGAAGAGAAAAGGCGGGAACGCAGCACCAACCGATTTCTGTTTATATGCCGCGAACAACACAGTGATTCCAACGTATGGTGAGAAGACACTACAACTGGATCTCAACCTACGTAGACCTTACACGTGGAAGTTCATCATCGCCGCAGTCACCAAGCCCATCATTGGCGCCGATTTTTTAACGCACCATCAACTTCTTGTCGACGTAGCCGGCCGATGTCTCGTCGACAAAGTTACCAATCTAACCGCCAGAGCACCAGTCACCTACTCCGCCGAGCCTACTGTGAGAAGTATCGATGTTGATCAGCCTTATCACCGGCTACTCAGCAAGTACCCCGACATCCTTCGACCGTCATGTATGAAGGACACTCCAAAGCACCGTGTGGAACACCACATCGAAACTACCGGCCCACCAGTGTACAACAAGACCAGACCATTACCACCACATCGATACCTGCCCGTGAAGAAGGAGTTCGAGACGATGATGCAGCAAGGAATATGTCGTCCCAGTAAAAGTCCATGGTCCAGCCCGTTACACGTCGTACCAAAGAGAAACGGTGACATTCGCGTATGTGGCGACTATCGCAGACTCAATGACGTCACTAAACCAGACCGCTATCCAGTTCCACGACTCAAGGACTTCACATACCTACTTCACGGCAAGAAGATATTTACTACGCTTGACCTGAATCGTGCGTACCAACAACTGCCTGTATATGAACCGGACATCGAGAAGACCGCCATCACCACTCCATTCGGTCTATTTGAATTCCCTCGAATGTGTCCAGGTCTCAGAAACGCCGGACAGACATTCCAACGGTTCATCAATGAAGTACTCATCGGGTTAGATTACGCATTCCCATTCATTGATGACGTCATCGTCGCATCAGATAATGAAGCATGCCACATCGAAGACTTACAGAAGGTGCTACGTAGATTAGACGACTATGGAATAACAATAAATCCATCGAAATGCGTCTTCAGCAAAGAAAATGTCAAGTTCCTGGGCTACGAAGTGTCAAGTAACGGAATTAAGCCACCACAAGAAAAGGTCACTGCAATCACTGCCTACCCCCAACCAGTGACAGTTCATGACTTACGTCGATTCATCGGAATGGTAAACTTCTATCGCGACAGCATTCCAAATGCCGCACACATACAAGCACCACTCAACGCGTACCTGCATAACACTAAGAAGCGTGACAAAACCAAAATTGAGTGGAACACAGAAGCTTTACAAGCATTCGAGTTGTGCAAAGCCGGCATACAAAACGCTGCTTTGCTCGCTCATCCATCCCCATCACCGAACGACGCCATCTCCCTAATGTGTGACGCATCGAATACCTGCGCAGGAGCCGTACTACAACAACTTGTAAACAAGAAATGGATACCACTGGGCTATTTCTCGAAAAAGTTCTCCGACACACAACAACGCTACAGTACATTCGACAGAGAATTACTATCCATCTACATGGCGATCAAACACTTCAGGAAAATGTTCGAAGGAAGAGAACTCATTGTTTACACCGACCACAAGCCGCTGACCTACGCTATTCGCAAGCCGCCGTCAGACAACGACACACAAAGACGCACTCGGCAATTGCTATTCATCAGCGAGTTCACTACGGACATTCGTCATGTGAGTGGAGTAAACAATGTTGTCGCCGACGCACTCTCACGCATCGAAACCGTCGACCTACCATCGCCAATTAACTACGATGACGTATCTCAAGCACAAGAAAGGGACAGCGATATACCCAACTTATTGAAGCAAACAAATATTCAACTCAAGAAAATCGTCATGCCCGCTTCAAACAAGCCGATATTCTGCGAAACGTCTACGTCACACGTTCGACCGTACCTACCAACTGACTTTCGTCGCATCGCATTCAACGCCGTGCACAATCCAAGTCATTCCGGGTTACGAACTACACGCAAGCTCATGCAACAACGCTATTTCTGGCCCGCAATGAACACCGACATTGGCAATTGGGCGAAAACGTGCATATCCTGCCAACGCTCGAAAGTACAACGTCACAACCACAGTGAAGTTGCAGCGTTCCCACCAAGCGAACGATTCCAACACGTACACATCGACATCGTTGGTCCGCTACCCACTTCATCGTCTGGACATCGCTACTTGTTGACAATGATCGACCGCTGCACACGATGGCCCGAAGCAGTACCTTTACGGGAAATCACTGCCGATATCGTCGCCAAAAAGCTATATGAAACGTGGATATCTCGCTACGGGTGCCCTGCAAGAATAACGACTGACCAAGGACGGCAGTTCGAAAGCTGTCTGTTCCGAGACCTCGCACATCTACTGGGAGTCGAACGAACCCGTACCACTGCCTACCACCCGCAGAGCAACGGCATTGTCGAACGCTGGCACCGAACACTGAAGACCGCACTTATGACTCGCCTACAAAATAGCAACAAATGGATCGCCGAGCTACCTACAGTGCTAATGGGATTACGAGCCGCCGTGCGTACAGACACCGACACCAGCGCCGCGCAGCTCACCTACGGCCAAGCATTGCGACTGCCTGGGGATTTCATAGCACCATCACCAGCAGCGAAGTCAATGGATCACAACTTCGTCGATCAACTACATGACGTCATCACGAAGTTAACACCAACATACAAATCGCACTCCAACAAGCGATGTATGTTCGTGCACAATGATCTACAAACTTGTAGCCATGTGTTGCTACGCGACGACACCGTCCGCAAACCGCTACAACAGCCATACAAAGGTCCGTACAAGGTCATCGAGCGCAACGAGAAGTTCTTCACCATCCAACTACCAGGAAGATCAAGCACAATATCTATCGATAGACTCAAACCGGCATTCACTATCAGCATTGAAGATCACGACCACACGAGTAGTGAGAAGTCCCAGTCAGCTGCAGCTACCAGCGAAGATAACACCAGCCTACTCCCGGCCAACACCAACGAGCGCCGCACCAGATCAGGGCGACTAGTAAAGATGCCTGTACGTTTTCACTAGGGGGGGAGTACTGTAGCTACAGGGCTACAGGTCAAGTCATACATCCGTCCGCTGCCGCTGCCAACCGTGTACTGGCGCTCCGCGCGCCGAGAGGGGATATTTATACGCGGCGCGCGCAAGGAAAGCGATCTACAACTGCGACCTGTGCGCCACCACACGTATTATTGTACAACTACATTTTGTATATTTTGTAAATACATCTTAGGAAATCCACTACTTGTGCCCATGTATTTTTCTATAAGACCTGTACATATTTCTGTGTATGCTATGCCTAGACTTGATTATACCTAAGCTCATAACTACATCTGGAGTATCATTTACCTACACTACCTAAGCGCTACAGTGTTATCCAGTATCTGGGTTGTGAGGTCAGATAGGTAGACGCTCCATGTAAAATATGTATATTCAGCTGTATCCGGTTAGACTGGCAGCCGACCCCAACATAGTTGCGAAAAGGCTGGACAGATGATGACCTAATCAAGCACATCATAATCATCCAATTTTAAGTTTTTATTATAAACGCCGGAAGACGTAGCGTTGGAAGGCCTCCCACAAGGTGGTCCGACGGACTTGTGAAGGCCGCAGGAACTCCGTTGGATGCGAGAAGCACAGAACCGGTCGAAGTGGAAGTGCTTGGGGAGGCCTATGTCCAGCAGTGGACGTCTTTCGGCTGAAATGATGATGATGATTTTAAACGCAGGAAAGTAAAAATTCGAGTGTCAATTTGGGAGAGGCGTAACTCCATTGTATCAATAGCCTATACATATAAGTCTAGGTAAATAAGTCTTATGTTACGGCAGGACAAACATATACAGGGTCAAATTAAATTAATTAGCAAAACTCCGCGTACCTATGCAGAGTTTTCCTAGCTAATTAAATTTGACCCAGTATAGACTTCATACCATCACCGCAATCTGGCTCAAGGTAAACAGTACGTGGTCAGTAGCAGCATGTAAACTTAGTTCTTATATCGTATGTACTAAATCTATTTGCATTGTCAAGATTTATGGCTGAACAAAGCAGACACTGTGTTTAAGTAGTACTGGCACGCAGGCAGATAAGTATAAGTTATAGACTCCAAACCAAGTTTACGGTTTAAAGCATATCCATACGAGCAAGATATATTTGAGCTAGGAGAGTTTTCCAGTGGCAAGTGCCTCAAAAATGCAAAGAAAGCATAAAACGTCTGTCACTTGCATAAACAGCTCGTCATTCGCACAATATCGTAAAGTTTTGAAATTAAGGCGGTATTATATACATCTTTTGGATAGTCAGAATATCAAGTAGATCTAGTATTGGATTAAGACGGACATAAAATGGAAGATGTATCTTAAATATACCTGTATGCACTCAAATTATTTAATTCACACATTTACTTAGTTTCAAAGACCTAACCTAAACTATTAACTAACTAAAATATGGCGTCGAAAAATTTCTCCGCATCGCTGCCGCCTGGTAATGTCAAATTTTCCCAATCGACTTTGAACCTTTTGTTTTAGCGATAAAGTTGAAAATCTATAAAATAAATTTGACAGATTGTAGTAGCTTGATGTGCTGGTGTCTGTACTCAAGAGACTGGCGGCATAGCCACGTTGTATGACAATGCAACTCTTTTATTTTTATAGTTTGTTAGTTTAGTATAAGAAGTTTATCCAGTGTAACAATTTTTATCCTCTTTAATAAAGTCAACAGTTTCAAAGATAATAACTGAATGCAAAAGTACTTTATCCCCTCCAAATTCAATTTAAGTAGGTTCTCGTGAATTCGAGACTATTCCAAAACCACTTCTAATCACCTAATGGAAATCAGTTGATAAATTCACACCAATTATAACAAAATCAAAGTTTTGCTCGCTTGAAAGGGGCGCAACGAAGTTTCTTTTGAGTTAAATTTCATCCCTGATTTCGTAAATCCACCTTCATAGCAAGGCTTTATTGCCCCAAAAAACAAAGTTTTAGAGTGCTTTCAACTATTTGCAATGTTATAAGCGAGATAAAACAGAATATCTTGAGAACTGAAGAAGTTCTCTGTGAAGTTCTCTGTCTTCCGTATCGGGAAAGTTTTTGGATTTTGAGAATTTACTAAATAAATTTTATTATCGGCATTGTATTAGGATGAGATGGAAAACAGAGATTTGATCAGATCCTTTTCAATTTGGAAAAATGGCTTTCTTCTAAAGTGTTTTATCTAGTCCATGGTCATAAGAATATTCTTTATGTATAGACTCTCTAGCTATTATCGTTGAAGATTTTTAATTTCAGTTTTTATCAAGCATTCAGTGCCTCTAATATCTGTGGTGCTCACAATGACTTTGCCATCAATGAATTTTTCATAATCTAAACACGAATTTCATCACTTTAAAAAATACAATTTCAAACATATCTTACCTACAAACCAAGGATTCCTCTTATTATTCTTCACATTCAAGCCCAAGAAGTACTCCTTGAACCCTCTGACGTCATTTGCCTGTGGCTGCACGCTGATGGTGCCTTCGACAGCTCGCTCATTGCCATCGGAGACCAGCGACCGGGCGCTCCAGCCATCAGAACCGACCCAGCTGAAGGAGTGGGTCGCGTTGGCTCGTTCTACTGCCCTCATGACGCCTGCTACTTCTTGGTCTGAACCGAAGATGATGGCACCTGCGAATGGAAAAGAAGTTATTACTTGTTGAAGCAATTCCGTTAAGTACTAAAATCCAAAGATTGTCTCAACTACCCGCTGCTGCGTAACCTTAACTTTTTTTTTTAGTTCATAGTTATCTAGCCATCAATTCTGAACTTTTAAAACTTTGACGTAAACAAAATTTTTCATTTGAAAGAAGAGGAAGTCAGAGTTGCTGAAAAATATGTGCTGAATCCATTGACTTATATATGCTGAATCAATACACTTATAATATGTGCTGAATTTAGTTGAATCCTATAAATTTTCGAATCAGAACTTTAAATTTTGCCATGCCATGCCATTTCAAAAGTTAATGGTGCCATGTTAATTGAAACGAATACATCACCAGGCTTCATGCTTATAATCTGCAATAGTGATATACGATACTCTTCGAATTTTGTGTAGAACCAGTTAAAAAGGGCTGCTTCCGGTCCTTTTAGGGTAGGTACCGGACTATCCACCTGACTTGTGTGCTGTTGCTTCAGCCAGCCGCATAGAACCCGTGGAGTTCCAGACCGGCAAGTTAGTTTGGTCCGCAACACATGATCGTCGTATCCTACTACTCCGTCGAGGCATGCTACACTTTAAGTTTACGGTTCATGAGGATCGACTTTTTATTTTAAACCTTTACGCTAACTAGCATAGTAGCATCAGTACCTCTAGGGTTAAAATTTTGTATAGGTACCTGTTGATTTTTAACAGGGACTGTTTCTAACGGGATAACGAAGGTTCATCTTTGTAAGATCTTATTCATTCGGAAGTTTACTCAATTTAGTAATCACGAGTTAAGTTCAAGTATGTAGATACGTCTCATTCTCTCTACAAATACCTAATTCCATGATTAAATTCCGACTGGAGAAAAATCAAGCAATTTCGCTTAAAAAGCTACAGTTGCGTAAAAACCTGCTTTATAAATGTAAATTCTCGATCCCGAAAACCACTAGGCAACAACGAAATCGAAGAAACGAAACATTGATAAACAACTGTTTACTTGTTCAGTATCGAAGCTTACGTTGTATTGACGTAAAACCCAGGGACCAAGGCCTATCGTGAACAAACAGAGGCGTACACTTAACCAATTTATGTCTTCTTAGGCTGGACTCACACGTGCCACTTTCCAATGATAATGGAAACACAACAAGAAAAGTCTTTGACTGTAGAGAGTAGCAAAATTACTATGGAATTGTGACCAGCACTTACTCGTAAGACCACGAAGTAAATATTGTCGTAGTCGCAAATTGGACGCCGCACGTGTGACATACTTACCGATAACAAGCGGTTTTCTGCAGCTGTTTGTAACTATTTTGCAAAATATGTTATGTTGCTTTCAGTCTGTGTTAAATAAAAGTATATTCTATGTTTATTTCTCCTCGAAATGCATTATAAAACTGTGAGCGGTTGGTTCGCGGGTCATCAATTAACACCCAGAAAAACTTTGATTTGAAAGTTTTCAACCACGGCACCCTGACTATTCTGTCGATCTAATGTAGTTTCAAAGTGGTTTGTGTGAGTCAAGCCTTACTAGGACCGGAAATCCGAGGGGATGCGGCGTTTTATTGAACAGTAGGTAAAGCCTCCGAATGCTTGAAAGACGGTACGTGTAATCCAGCTGATATTCAGAATCTGAGATTTATAATGGTTGTATTGTTTCGGGGTTTAGTAAAGTAGTCAGCAAGACCCGAGCCTAGGAACTCAGCCAGCCTAAAGGCGCCGCCCCGCCCATCCAGCTACACTTGTTTTTTTTTTTGCGGATAGGGTATCATTAAATGACCCCTCCCGCTCTGGGTGGAGCGGACTGAAGTGTCAGACTCTTACTGACTTAAACCCTGTGTTCCTTGCTTAGCGCTTTATGTTCCGGGCCAGCGGTAACACTTTCGGACAATCCCGCTGACCCGGCAGGATCCAACTACACTGACTTGAAGACTAATTCCCGTAATTAAGAACGCTAAATCTAGTCGCAATCTCAACTCGGCGACAATCAATGTCAAAAATGTAGGGAAATTAGAGGTATTATTGAGATCAGACTAAACGTTCTTAAAATTACGAGAATTGCCCCTCAGGTAGCTTGCCTGGCTGGCGGTCTAGGTCACTGCGCTCACTCCTGCATTATAGTTTCTCTTATTTCTTCTGCATAAGTCGACAAAGTAAATCGCTTTGGGATAGGGTGGGGGCCTCAAATGTATATTGCCTACGGGCCCTGGGTCTCTCAAGTGTTGGCAGACTGTTGTGTATATGAAAAGGTGGATTTATGATAGATCAATAAAGTTTTTTGTACTTAGCTGTTTTTGTTACTAGGTACCTTCTATTTTATTAACAGTAGTCAAATAGGTTCGTAAAAGAAAAATGGAATGGTTATAAATCTGGCAGAATTGTAGTTGTATTTATGTGAGAAAGCCTACCCACAGAGCACGGAAGATGGCAGTAAATTCTCAGCATCGCAAGTTCGTTGACGACTCTCGAACAACTGCGGTCATAGACCGTCTTCGAAGCGTCGAACGTTTGGGGTATTCCCGTTTGAGCACCTATTTTTAGAGCACCTATTCTATATAGGGTCCTCCAGATGGCGGTTAATTTCAACAGAGACTACTACTACTTTCGACGCGGGAGATATTTTAGTGCACAGGTGCACTCTCTTTTCCCTCACTCTCATAGCCCGATGGGACGGCAATCCGACACGACCGGAGAGAGATCAAGTGCAAAACCAACGGCTTAACGTGCTTTCCGAGGCACGGGGGTATCACACCGCAAAAATCCAAACTCCGGGCTGTTACGGTTACTAAGAAATTCCTAATGGAAAAACCCAATAATACTTTGCTTGTCCTGGGAATCGAACCCAGGACCCCACGCTCAGCAGATGCGCTTGTGACCACGAGACTATTAAAAAGGCAAACGTTTTTACACGTCGTAGTATCGTAGTGCAAGTAAATGGGGTCACCATTTGGTTTGTGTGGAAAGGGTTGACAATCCCGCCTCTAGCAGCGGCCGCAGAGATGTGTTTCTATCCGGCGGGGCCCCGCGAGCTAGGCTAGGAGTAGATGCGATCAATATTTTTTTTTTATGATTACGAGCGCAATCCAGCCGAGGGCTCCGCTGGATAGATGAGGCGATTTATCGTGATTTTTATCAAAATGATCGAGGTACAATAGACCTTGTTGATAAATTAATGAGGTACATTAAACAAACAAAGCATTGCCACTAGGTTTATGAGCCTAGCTCGCGGGGCCCCGTTGGATAGAAACACATGCCTCCGCGTCAATAATTAAGAGATTTATTAAATTATTTCATTATTTCAATTCTTAGGTAGTGCTTTAATTCTGCTTTTATTAAGCATACTTAAGCTATAAGTCCACTACGTTATCTGATGCGAATGAAATATAGCCAATGTCACCTTTATTGTATTTAGGGGTCATAAAAACCGACCCACTAAAGGCCGTAGATTAATTATGAATGAAGGGTTCTCTTATAAAACAAAGGCATACCTCGTGTCCATGAGCTGACAATCTCGAGCCACTTGAGCTAATTAATATCAACACGAGCTCAAGGCGGCTCGAGCTAGAGAGGTGCTCGATTATCGATACGATATGTAGCTGTCGAGTGCTTGAACGTGAGGGATGTAGCAGGATTTTTATTTGTAGGGAAGCTTGTATATTTTTTTTATTGTTACATCACATTAATTAGACAGTATAACATAATCAGCCATAGTGTTTCCACTGCCTGCCGGGACACAGGTCCCCTTTCAGTGAGGTAGTGGGTCCGAAGATGTCACATGTCTTCGAATATTTTGGTTCTATGACATGCTGGTTTCCTCGCGATGTAAATAGTATAATGGCTTTAAAGTTTGTGTGTTTGTGCTGCTAAGTATCTTTACTGGACGCAAGATTTAGAAGATATACTTAATTCTGAGGAATAATTTAAATAAAAACGGATTTCACATTACTAATGGCATTATTCGAACTTTACATTTCTAGCAAAAACTTTGTGTATGGAATTGGAAGGGAAAACGGACGGGGAAAACGGTACGCACTGTATTATTCTTAGTAGAACTTCTGAATGTGAAAGGAAGATTATAACGAATCGTAGAAGAAATAATAAATAGTAATAAAATCTATATTACTAGAAGATCACCAGCCCCTCCGTACGTTTTTATAAAAAGAAAAGAAAGAAGAAAGAAATAGGATAGTTCTATAAATAATTTTATATTTTGAATAAATTCTGAACAAAAATAACAACTAACTTATTTATTTTATAACCAAAGATATAAATAATGAATATGTGTGTGTGTGAGAAATACATTCAACATCTGTAACGTGCCTAAATTATGCTCCCTTATTTACTTTTTACATTACTTACGAAAGAAGTCCTCATTCTAGTTACGTCACGTTCCTAAAAAAGACGTATTTACCTTTGTAGCTAGAAAGAAGTAACACATCTAAAGAAACTCAGACATAAATAATAAATCTTGAGTGTAATATAGTGCTTGGAAGGGGCGACAGGTGGCGCCATTTAGAACGCTGAGGAATTTAGCTGGACAATACTGGATATTAAACGAGGTTTGGGTATGTAGAAGTACCAGGATATCATTAATGGTGCTCATAGAATAGTGCAATACCTACCTACACGGTCAAAATGTCATGATCTGCTTAGATAAGCTTTTCCTAATTATGTTGGGGTCTGCTTCCAGTCTAACCGGATGCAGCTGAATATCAGTATTTTACATGAAGCGACTGCCTATCTGCCAGTTGCTGAGTAATACGAAACCCCTTGGTAAGACTGGTTGTCAGACTTTCGAACTTCTGACTACCCGTAACAACTGTCAAAGATCCACGAATGACAGCCGGGACCAACTCGTTAATCTATTTCGACCACTCAACTTAGGTTAGGAATTTTAGCTATGAATTTATTTGAGTTTGTTAATAGAACTAATATAATTCTAACAAATAATGTATCAGCGGCAGGCAATCTCTGGCGCGGCGCCCGTTCGACAGCGATGCACTTTCTGCTTCGTTTAGTACCAGATTTATGTGCGACAGTACATTGCACTCGTTGACTTTATCGCAATCAATATGGGAATACTGAAGCTGGTATTTTTGTAGTGTTTGTATGTTTACTGTAACATACAAATACAACAAAAATGCCAGATGCCAGCAGCCAGTCAACTGTAATATTGTTGCAGTCAAATTCTATCATCATGGATTCAAATGTATGTGCGGCACAACCAATGCAATCCCGCTGACTTCATGCTAGTAGGTATATTTCCCATGGCATGTGCTATTGCCAATTTATGCCGATACAAGAGAAAGCATGTGTGATGTGTGGTGAGGGGCTTGTGGCTAAGTAATAACAGCCGCACGGGTCGATCGATCAGGTTAAGCTTGCCGCGGTTGGTCCGTGGATGGGTGACCATCTTCACATACCAAGACCCCTCCGTGCTTCGGATAGCACGATAAGCCGTTGGTCCCGGCTGTCATTCGTGGATCTTTGCAGTCAGAAGCCCGGAAGTCTGACAACCAGTCTTACCAAGGGGTATCGTATTACCCAGTAACTGGGTTGTGGAGGTCAGATAGGCAGTCGCTCCATGTAAAATACTGGTATTCAGCTGCATTCGGTTAGACTGGAAGCCGACCCCAACATAGTTGGGAAAAGGCTAGGCAGATGATGATGACGAGAGAAAGCAATGTCATTATCATAATGCTTAAAGAACCGGTTAGTGAGCGCATTATGTTGCCATTCTTTTATTCTTTCTTCGAAGGAGGCATAAATCTTAGATAAAAGATTCTGAAGTAGAACACCCATTCATGACAAAGACCAACATAAAAATTCCTGGTGTCTCTCAAGCCCGCTTTGAAAACACTAAGCTATTAAAAAGTAACATTCCTAAAAAAATACTTTACCAAAGTATGTATTTCTAAATCCAACTCCCAAAATCTTCCACACTCTATTTACCATAATCCTCTGCTGATCATTCAAACGCCACCTGTTTTAATCCCACAGAATCTGTCCTAACGCAATGCCCGCCCATCCACGAGGAGGCAAAGTGGCGTAGTTAATGGTAATCATCTCTTATCGCCTTCACCAATAGATTCAATTTCAGTAACCGCTATAGCGAAAAATTGTTTTACTCGTCGCAGCTGCCTATCTGTGTGGCACACGGCCACAATTTATCACGACCTCCTCTACAATATGGTGGCACTAGATAAAATTACAGTTTATAACCCCTTGTTTGTCGTTGGATTCGATTTTCGGGATGGTTTGGTTAGATTTTGGGAGGTGATTAAAATTTTCCTGGAAGAAGATGCATTCGCTACTGAGTTGATACAGAGGCAGAATAAGACATGTTGCGCCGACCTCAAATACACTGAGGTGGAAAGAATCGAAGGTGCGTGGAGCTCCTAAAATGAGACTACCTCATTTTAGTGTACACTAAAGTATATTCTATCTACCTCTCTTTGGCTCCTAAGCTATGAGTGAATCTGTGACGGAAGATATGTTTGAACCGAGATGAGAAAAGCCTTCAGATGTGCCACGACTCAGTCAAGAGAAAAAAAAAACCGGGCAAGAGCGAGTCGCACTCGCTCACCGAGGGTTCCGTAGGTACCATCATATGTTTTTCAATTTTCATCGGCGAGGCCTATATTCATCAGAGAATTTTAATCCTGTGCACTGCGGTGTAGAATATTGCAGTTTTATGTCAGCGCCATCTCTTGACCGATAGTGGAACTAATGCAACTTTTGTTGATTATTTCTGAAAAAGTGCGCTATTTGTAGATTTCGTTTTATTTCTCCTGTAATCTTTACATAAACTTCTATGACATAGAATCATTTCAGATTTTTTTCTTTGCAAACTTCAGAGATAAGGGGGGGAACGGTATTTATTTTTACATTTTTCATCAAAAGTCGAAAATTATGCGGCCTAAAAAAAAAATGTTTGAGAATCTTCAAATGATGACCCATAATTTTACAAACCATATTTGTACGCCGGAAACGGCAGAATATTATGATCGTAATACATAATGCAGGATAAATGCACATAACAACAAAACAACTTTGTACAATATTCTGACAAATAAATACATTCTATTCTATTCTATTCTATTCAAACTGCGCTCTTTTATATGATACTCCACATGCCCCACTTCGAATTTTTCAGACCCCCTTTCAGTCCCTGTTGCAAAAAATATACATATATTTTAATTTCTTTCTTATTTGCAAAATAGTTGGGCAAACGTCATCTAAAAATATTCTAAATTTCAAGAAGTTATTAGCATTAGTAATAGTTCTTGAGATATCCAGCTGTAAAAGACAGACAGACAGACTTAGTCTCACCATAAGGGTTCCGTTTTTACCATTTTGGTACGGAACCCTAAAAAGATAGGCAGCATTATTGCTATACCTAATTAGCATTCAGCCGAAAGACGTCCACTGTTGGATGTAGAATAATTATCTACGTTCAACAGGCTACATATAAAATTATTTACTAACTTCCCTTTAAGAGGGTAAATCCTAGCAAATAATTTCAGAAATCTCCAGAGAGTAGAAGTTCTCTTGTACCCAATTATAATCTGCTGATTCACGAATATATTATAACAATCCCAGATTACTCTGAAAATAGTTCCATTCGAATCGAGTTTAGTTTAAATCATCAGGAATTTGCATAGTAATGAATGTGTTACACTGCTTTTAATCCAATATTAGTATGTAAATTAGGGGGTTAATTTGTACCCTAATTTTTGATGCCAACGTTATTTCTGTTTGCTCTTCTCTTTTATGAATAAAATGTTATGCAATTTCAATTCAATTGTATTGTCATGGGTTTCCGCAAAGTAACGCCTGCTTCCATAAATTTATAAGAAAGCTCTTGTAAAAATAATACGGCGCGGGATAGTCTTTACCAGAAGTTCTTTACGGGAAGTGTTCACATTGTATTAGTGGTTCAGCAGCTTCAATTTCATCAGGATTGTGCCTGAGTATAGCAGTTCGTCGTGAACGCGGTGCGACAGCGGCTCCCCTGACCTCATCTCTGTCATCAGAAGATCGCCGCCACACAACCATCGATGCGACGCTTTGTTCGAGTGACAGTTGTTACAGTGTCACTCATATCTCGGAATAAGAGACCTACCTCTCCTCCTCCTAAGGTGATTCCAGTAACTTCGAAATAAAACCAGATGGCGCCACTTGCTGCGCCGTGAAATATTAGTCCAGTCCATTACCAGTCAGCAAGGTGTAACTAGCTTCTGCCCGCGACTTCGTCCGCGTGAAATTTCTTGTTCCCCCGACCCATCCCGGAGTTTTGCATCGCCTGCCCGCACTATTACTTCGTTTTCGCTTAGCATTCTTTCTTTTGTGTGGCTCCTAAAGTTCCTAGCGTGATGTTCAATAGCCTATAGCCTTCCTCAAACATTTGGCTAACAAATGCAAAAATGTTTTTTATAATACGTGTAGTTCCAGAGATAACCGCGTTCAAACAAACTCCTCAGCTTTATTATTAGTATAGATATAGATTATAATTATCTTTATTGATCTATGCCCGTTTTTATTTTATTTAAAGAAAAACAACACAGTGCCCAGTTAGTTTGTACAGTGTCAATATCTATGAGCACGAAATGGCTATGCAATTATTTCTTGAATAGTAAATACATGTTTTCAGCAATAATTTATACTTGTTTAGTAAACTCCACAGTATGAATACCTAATTAACAAATTAATATTTAATGGCGTACATGAAACAAAACCAGATTTAATCATGTGAATTTCCTGAGCTGGTTTAACATTAAAGGATAATTACATTGTGTCTAAATTATGGGCTCAGCGGGTCATGTTATATGTTTAGAACATAATAGAAACTCTAAATTCCCCAAAAGTATAGGCAGATACGGATCAAAATTGTTTAACACATATTATTTCGTGGATGATAGATAGCCCAATAATTTTTTTTTCGAATAAGCTAGACAAAACGGTGATAGACTATTGGATGATGGATCGCAAGTAATAAGCTCTAATAAATCAATCATAGCAATAAATAAACTATAGTTTGGGTTTTTCTTTCGAAACAACTATACATCTTTATATAAATAGATTTACGAGGATATTTTCGGCTTGTTGAAGGGCGACATCTTTGAAAAATAATTATACTTAGGTGAAGTGAGTTTGTTTTTGCTACGAATTGACACTATTGATAGCTCACTCCACGCTCACTTCACCTAAGTTTTCACGGTGAGATTTTTACAGAATAGCACCGCTGGGTATCGTATCATAATGAGGGAGATTCTCATTTGCAACTCTGACTATTAAGACTGACTGTGTGTGTGTGTGTGATCGTCTTACCTCTGGCTCTAGGCTTCGTGAGCAGCTTGGACACGATCTCATCATAGGCACCTTCGTGTGCCACTCCTGAGTCTTTTACCATCTTCTCCTTCACAGCTATGCAGATGTTGCTCTTTGCCAACAAGGCTTCTAACTCCTCGAATGCCTGCAAAAAAAATCCTGATTAGTTTAAGAGAGTAAGTATAATGAGTATTGAGTATATACCCGCCTGGATCCTTTTATTTAGGTATATTAAGTTCTGTTTACGTTATTTATTTTTGCATGAGTATAGTTTTCAATGTTTTTGTTGGATATACCAATGGCGTTTGCTGTCTGACTTATAGGATTTTTTTTTTGTTTTGTAATTTTAATTACTTACACAATCAAGTTGTTCTAACTGAACAGACAGCTGTGCTGATGGGGAGTTTGTTGACCCACTTCTTCTTCCCAGCTAAAGCACTCAGATGTGGTGAAGGGACACGTTACGAAGGTTTTGGGGCATGTCTTAAATAATTTTGACGTTCAAAAGTGCTGATTCTCAGCCTAGTTTGAATGACTCTTGTTTTTTTTTGATAAAGTAAGTATTGCGCGTGGTCTTTCAATTTTGGCATCTATTGCACTTTCAGTGTTTGTAAGAAGAAAGGATTATTTTTAAGAAGATTAAAATTGTGGCCAGTTTTAGTAGATCTTAGTTAGCTGTGAACTAAATATTACCTAAAGGCTTTGTTTAAGAGAAAAATATCAAGAGTACTCTGTAATCTGCAAAGAGAAATATAAAAAGCTACGTTTTAGGCCAGTTGCCTCAAAACGTGGCTTTTTGAACTTTCCTGATATACATTGTACCTTTAGATGGTTCATTTGGGAATATTACAGTATCAACATTATTTGCTCATAACGCAACAACGATATAGCCATATTAGTGCTAATATTATGAGCGATTCAAACCACCTAGCACCTGTGCGGAACATTGATTGTGAACAAGAGAAATGGTTAATTAAATCATTAATTTCAGCCTATGTGTATAATTTGCCAATCAAATCACACTAATATCGAAAGTTTGTGAGTGTTTGTGTGTTTATATGTTTGTTACTTCTTCACGCTCAAACGGCTGGACCAATTTTGATAAAATTTTATATGTAGGTAGCTGACACCCTGGATTAACATATAGGCTTTTTATCCCGATATTCCCAAACCGCGGGGCGCAGCTAGTTTATAATAATAGTGCTCGTGATTTGATAATTTTAACAGTGGGATGATAAAATAATGTTGATTAAAATTACATTACATTTTTGGCTATGGAAACCCAGCCAATAACTTGTTCATTCCAAATAAAAATTTTGAATCCGGTATTCAGAAAATAATTTCTATTAGAATAATAATGGATCTTCATTATTACACCACCGTGAAGCCATAGTGTAAGCACAGTATAAAAACTGTGGTGTAAGTAAAGAAAAAAAAAAATTCAATTAAAGTCTTTATTAATAATAGACCAGTAACCTGAACTCTAACCTGATTCAATATGACAGACAAAGAGCCATTGTAGGAGAGGGCTTTCATTCCTGATTAATTGAGTGTTTACTGCAGGTGATACAAAAGGTCCAATGTTGTGTTATTGTATAGAAACAAGTTTTCCTTATTCAACAGACGGCTGTGCTGCTCGGGAGTTTGTTGCGCCACTTCTTCCCATTAGGAAGTATTAGGAAGTGGTGAAGGTCGGGCGTTTTGGGGGACTTTCTTATGTAGTCTTCACGTTAAAAAAATGCTGATTCTCATCCTAGACTTTTTTTTATGCAAATAATAAAGCCTTCTAAATGGTAATTCTAAGCCTTAGGTATAGCACACACTCCGACCACATAATACATAATCGTACAAATGCAGAAGATTCACTCCACTAAAGCTACGACAAATTAAAGTGCAATTCAGATCGCACAACGCTAATTGCCTACACTTACGTATTATATTCACCCAGAAGTTGCCTCTCTTTCTATCGCGTAACTCTTATCTCTTCTGTGTACTTTAAGATTGGCTTCTTTTAAATAAAAATTACATAAAAAAAAAAAAAAAAAAAAAAAAAAAATACAAATTACATATTGTGTGTTATTGCTCTATTAATGTTCCGACTGCTGGATACGATAGCATGGGTCATAACCGAATGTATTAGTAAGGTGTAATTATGCATGCATGTGAACGCTTTAGTGCTTATCCATACACTTAGCGACTTGACAACTGATGCTGATAATCTGGCAGTCGAAGCGTGTAAATGGGCTTCAGCTTACTTAGCCTCACAACTTCATAACCAGCTCAAATCTGACTAGTTTCCAGCCTGATTGCCTCCCATGAGGGTCCTCCCTTTATAGCAGAACTTTTTAACTTTTCATGGAAAAATACACCAAACAAACAATTTTCGTTAAAAAATAATTCTACTGTTATCTTCATAGTATGCCAAGTGAAATTATGCCAAATAAAATTCTGCCATCTTAAAAGTATGCCATTGTAAATTCGGACATATAAACATTCGGCCAAACAATAATTGTGTTAAATAATTTTTATCATCATTTCAGCCAAAAGACGTCCACTGCTGGACATAGGCCTCCCCCAAGCACTTCCACTTCGACCGGTTCTGTGCTTCTCGCATCCAACGGGTTCCTGTATTTTTATAATAATTTTTATACCTTAAAAATATTCGTTTAAAGAAGATTATGCCAAGTGTGTTATGCCAAATAAACGGAACATCAATATTCTGCCAGATAGAAGGAACCCTTCCAATGAATATATGACCCATAATTACCATCTAATCCATCAGCTTAGCACAAATTAAACGTGCGGTCAGAGAGTGCATTCATATTCATGACGGCACGTCAATTTACCTGGACTTAACATGGCTGCTTGCGGCAGAATGATACGCGTGGTTGGTCTGAGTTATACAGATAATCTTTATTTTAATAGTTGATTAGTCTAAGATTATGGGCTTTCAAATGAGTAATTCGTTTTGAGGTTTCCGTGATAATTAATAACGTATGAGAATGAAGAGATTTGTGCTTATAGATCACTTTGAAAAGACATAGTACTATCCTCAAGAACTAATTGTTTCTGCAAAGACTTTGGGAGTCCTTTAATATGTCGTAAAACAGTTGGACACTTCTGTCTATTTGGAGATTGACAAAAGTGTTGAGGTGGTCTTTCCAAGACGGGGTGACCTTTAAGACTGCAAGAAATAACTTGGAACTCCCTAGACAATAATTCATCATTCATTCATTCATTCTTCATTGTTTTTTTCAACATCTATGTGCACCTTTTACTACTTTATATTTCTATCTTTCCTTGTATTTCTCGAATAGTTCTTGTAAATAATTTTGTTTTCTGTTTATCCTATCCACGTAAGAATATTCTTTTTATTTGTTTCCTTATTATTGTACACCCTAGAGGTATGTTATAAAGATACATTTATTTTGACCAATTTTATTTGTTCGTTCGATTATATTCTATTCCTTTTGTTTTGCTTGATCTGTAGCCTGTGACATAGCGGGGAACACATCACTGGCTGGAGTATCAAGTAAAACATTATTTCCTCACCTTAATCCCGTAGCTAGACTCCTCATAGATGATGGAGACATAGCTCCACTCCAGCTTCTTCACGATCTCCACCATGGCTCGCACCTGGTGATGATCAGATGGGATCGTCCGCGTGAAGTACTCGAAGCGCGCCTTGTTGGACAGCTCCGGGGAGGTGGAGAAGAATGACACCTGGGAACAACAAAAAATATGTTGTTTAGGTTTTTTTCTAGCAGTCCCCCTGTTTGGACTCAGGCCTCCGTTTTATGGGAAGGGGAGGACGGCCCAGTGCAGGTTGGTGGATGTCATAATATATCTTTTTTTAGTTCTAGTCTACACGTTAGACATGCTGGTTCCTTCACTATGTTTTAGTTCACAGTTCCAAAGCAGTCTTTATTAATCGCTCCGGCGTGGCGCATACCACTGGTGGCATTATAATAGAAAATCAATTGTGTCTCATTCTAGTTAATTCTCTAACTGTATAGGAGAATATTTTCCATTCCTCAGTTATTTTGCTTGACCTTGGAATTGATTTCAAAAACTAGAAACTAATAATTTAATTATAAAGGATTTATTTTTAATTATAACTTTAACAATTAGTAATACCTAATTATCTTACAATTTAACTCTAAAATATACATATTATATAGTATATATTATTATAAAGTAGGTATATATATCTTACTTGTGGTATCTTGAACAGACGCAGCAGGTTGGCGACCTGCACAGAAGTAACACTGGAGGCCGCACCAACCACGCCTGATATCACCTTCCGGACTGCTGTCGCGTTGCAAGCGTACTCCGCGTCATCTATGTTGCTTATTGAGCCTGGTGAAAAGAAACGTGTGTGAAAAAATATTTACACGGAGAATTTTGTTCTTGTTTTAATTGAATAATGCCTTCCGTTTGGGATAACTTTGTAGCGGTATCTACAACGCCACATGAGAACAACGCGTCATAGTGACGTCACGCAAATCCTGCATCGCGCAAGCAAAGTTTACCGCGCAATTAGCTTAGATACAACGGCCCGACATGAATCATCGGGCAGTTGCCCGCCAGACACAACACCCGTCTGGTCGGAGGATCCTCCCTGTTCTATAGAGTATGAGTGAACTTTACACCCTGTTCCTCATGCCTCTATAACTTTTATTAGATATTGCGGTATTACCGTATTAAAAAAAGATTTCAAGGTTGTAGTTAACGATATACAGATTTGGAAAACAATATAAAAACCAAAATACACACCTTTTATAAAATCCACAGCCATCTCCAGGCCATAAGTATCCTTATCACAATCATCTAAGACATGAGCTCCAACAGTTACGCCAGGAATCAGTCTCAACTCGTTATTTATAAAATCCAAAGTATACAACATCGTCTCCAGCGCCTGCACGCCTCCCTGAGGCATCACTGGCCCACAAGTCATGTTGTCTGACCTCTCGTGTACCATCATCAACCCTCCGAGCACCAAATCCCCTTCAATCACAGCTTCCCTCTTTATAGGCCAGTGTAGATGCTTCTTATCCTTCATCTCCCCAACTTGATCATTAGACATATTCACCCAATCATTCTTCACATCATGTTTCGGCGCAACCTCATAATCTACCAAATGCATTCCATCGTTCAAATTCAACATTGGATAGAACTCTTCAGGTCTATCCGCGAAGAATGTAGGATCATACATGACTTCGCCAGGTTTGTGCTTATGCCTGTGGTGGTGCCTGTTTCTCTTGTGGAAGACTGAGTCCTCGATGTTCAAGGAGTCTACGGAATGCCTCATTTCTGTGTAGTGGACCGTGGTGATGAGTAGAGTGACCGCCAACCACCGCTGACCGGGACGCATGTTAGAGATGGGTGTATCATACCATTGTGGCGGAATCTATGATCCATGTTGAACGGTGTGCGTTCATTTTAATCTGGAACAATGCAAAGGTTATTATTAGCAAATTAGTCTGTATGGTTAGGCACTCTGTACTAGTTAAATATTCTCGTGGAACAAAAAAACAATCATCTCCTTACTGCGTCACGGATGGATAATGAAATAAGAAAATATCTATTGGTAAACTATTGATATATACTGAAAGAAAGAAGATACGCTTGATTGAGAAAACATGCCGCAAATAATACACAAACAAAAAAAAAACAAGTTAGTTACTGCTACTGCTGTCAATATCAGTGGTCCATAGAATTGAGAATAAGGTAACAATTGAAAATAAGGTAACAAGTTATGAGGATGCAAATAGTATCAGTACAGAAACAATTAACTATACATTTCACCATAACAAAACGAACCTCCCGTCCCGTCCGTCAGGAAAGTTAACCCCCTACCACAATAAGCCAAGCGACTATAATCCTTATGTCCATTTGTCAACTCTTCATAAACTAACGTAGTTAGACGGTGTATTATTACGAACCCGTGTTGTGTCGACCCACATCAGATTACCAAATTTATTTAATATGACATCTTTATATAAGGTTATGGTCAAAGGCATAGAAAATGGATAAGGTTATGTTATTTGTCGATTTGACCTGTTTGGTCAGAAAGAAAATTGTTTGGTTATAGAAACGTGTTTGTGGTAAGATTATCTGCTATTGATTTTTACTTCATGAACATTTAGTTCTAAAGTCTATTTAAAATGTTTCAAATTAATATTATTTCAAGTTAAACAAATATCAACTTTATTTTAAAGACTATTTAAGTTGATTTCAGAGTGACTAGCACTATTGAAAAAGTTATAAAAATGTTTGGAGCTGTAGCGCAAAATAAACTTTATTTTGTAGGATTTAAAGTTATTTTTCCATAAACTCATGTTTGTTTACATTTTCGGCAAATAAATCGCGAATGCAGAATACATCTTTTTATATTCTTAAAAACTTATTTTGAAAGCATTGTAGTATAGTAAAATCATAAATTCGACGTCACTAATTTTAAAATTATAAAACCCATCAATCATCAGCATGGGTCCTTGAAAACGTCTAACGGCACGGCATCACGGAAGACCCAGATGGCGGAACGTCTAACGGCATCACGGAAGACCCAGATGGCGGAACGTCTAACGGCATCACGGAAGACCCAGATGGCGGAACGAACTAGACACCTATCTGAGGGATTGGTCCATATGCAGCTCAACTCAGAACTTGAGGAGCTCAACGATTCGACGAACAATACCAAAGATAGGACATTTGGGTAGGCCGCATAAACTACTCAAACTGCCAGATCATGATTAAAACTAAGAAGGAAAAAAGAAATGACCCACATAGTCCTCACATTCACAATAATTAAATAAAAAAATAAAAATTACTTACAAAGATATAGGATAGGGGTTTGCCCTACAGTGGGACAATAGAGGCTGAATATATATGTATAAAACCCATCAAACTGCGTAATGACTCCGTTTAAAATATGGCGGAACAAAAACGAGAAGGAAAATCCATTACTTGGAACCGAAAATGCAAATTGTAGGGAGTCTTATTTTAAGAGGTTTCTAAAAGTTTATAAACAACTAAGGGTCTGTTGAAGAGGGTTTTTTTAAATAAAAACAAATCATTTCATAGAAGCCTTTCGATGTTTCTAATCTGGTTACGTTTACTTTGATTTAGAAGTCCCATTAATTTGATTTTACGTTTTAGCTAATTACTCACTGATTCAGAAATGAGGGAGGAATGTTGAAAGGTATTTCCGAAAACATCTTTGTTCATTAATAATCCTGTCTCGTATTTCCGAGATGCTTTTACAATTTACATAAATTTTATTTTATGGAGAACTACGAAATTTTTCCTTAAATAAAATTCTTAAATAGGTTCTTTGTATTAGGTTGTTACTTCACGGAAACTGAATCTTAAGATTCACAATTCTGTTGCCCTCATCCCAATTTTTCTCTGCGCAACATGTCTACTTCTTCCATGATTCTTAAGTCGTCATCTTGATAGTCAGACTCTTTCTAACCATGTCATCATACATACCATCCATTATTTGGTCTCCCCCTAATCTTATAGCCACATCCACATTCATACTCAAAGTTTCCTCACGACATTTTCCTCATTCCTCTGCTATACTCTGCATCACATGCCCGCCCATACTATAACAAGTGACAACCGTTGATTAAATATTTACATGATATCGAACGTGTGAGTTTTACCATTTATTATTCACTAGCAGCACCCCGCGGTTTCACCCGCGTAAGTTTCGATCCCGTGAGAACATCGAGATAAAAAGTAGCCTATATGTTAATCCAGGGTGTCAGCTACCTCCATACCAAATTTTATCAATATTGATACAGCCGTTTAAGCGTGAAGAAGTAAAACATATAAACACACACCTACACACACACTCACCAACTTTCGCCTTTATAATATTAGTGTGATTATAGTGAGATGATTCTGTAAGCTTGAGCGAGTTATTTATTACCATCTTAACGCACCTGTAGTAGGTACCTAATTAAATATAATTTAATGATTATATAAACAACGTTGTAAACATTGATAAGTGACATGACAGCATTGTTTTGAAGCATTCAGATAAAACCATTGTTCCTGTTAACGATGGGTTTTCAAAACGTTGACTTTCGAATTCAATTAATGTTCTAGCTTTCGTTTGATTGTTATTTTTCGGCAAAAACGTGATTAAATTCAGTTTGTAAACAAGTAAACTGTTTGTAATAGTTAAATTAAATTTATTTTTCACATTCTAGTGTTTTTTTTTTGGAAGACGGGTTGTTTTTGTAAAAAAGTTTTTGTTAAGTAGGTATGTCTTCTTAGCGAGAGTTTGTGGATAAGATAGATAAGTCTGTTTCCTTTTTAAAAGTTTCTAAGTTATCTTCAAGATTGCATTAGTAAAAGTGTGTAGTCTGAACATTACCTTAAAAGTGTAGGTACATTACGTTGTAACAATAGTTCCTACATATGGTTGTCTATGGGAAATAATGGTTTAATGTGCAGCGTTGTTAGAAGTAATGTGTCTTGGATGTGTTCACTCTAATGGAAGCCGTAGTGGTCTGAAATGTATTTCCCGGTTCTGGTTATTTTGTTATTTCTTTTACTCTTGGTAGAAAATAATATACCTGAAAGTTTTGTTTAACGTAACAACCGACTTTCGCACTCTTAGATATGGGGAAAATAGTCTTTTATTAAATTTCGTCTGGCAATTTAATTGCAATCATGGTGATCGTGTCGTAAACATAAATATCGTGTAGTTTCTTTAAAGACAGGAAGATAATAGTGATAGTGGTTTATTCACAGACATATTGATATAATGCCATCTTATAATTATTTAACAGAGAAAATATCATCATCGTCAACCTACAGCAGTCTACTTCTCGACATAGGCCTCTCCAATTGCATACCATTCAGCTCGATTCTCGGCAACTCTCATCCAGCTGCTACCAGTCACCCTGCGAAGAACGTCGCTCCACCTAGCCTGAGGGCGTCCTACCTTACGTTTTTTCGCGGTCTCCACTCAAGAACACGACCGTCTATCACAACGGTCATCGGTGCTATGGCAAATATGGCCGGCCCATTGCCACTTCAGCTTACTTATTCTGTGAGCTATGTCGATAGCTTTGTTTCTCTGCTGGACTTTCCGGATTCTATCCCTCAGGGAGACTACAAGCATTGTTCGCGAGACCTTTGTAGGAATAATATAGGTAAATCCTACCTTCTCGCTGTGGTTGTTTCCTTCCTTAGGTAGGTGCGTTTCAGGGCGATGGAATGAAAGTCTTCGGGTAAATATGGTAGCTAACTTATAATGCGTTCCAAACCAATACACAGATATAATGCAGCACAAGAAGAACGAAGGATTGAGGATCACAGTTAGGTTAAAAGTATAGACAGAAGTTCACAAGCACAGTTATCGAAAGCGAAAGTAAGTACATCAGTTTAGGATAGCACAAGACGATTCTAACACAGACTCACTGTATAGTTTAGCATAAAACATAAGCGGGTATAAGCAGAACAGTAAGCAAGCGAGCAGCATGCGCTCCGCGTCGAGAGTAGATCAAGACTGGTGTGCGGGTGCGCGCGCGCCAGCTGTGCGGTCGGCGTGCAACGAATAGTTATAGGGCTATATATTATGGTGCTTTTCCACTGTGCCACAGCGGCCGAAGTTCCGACACAAAATGTGATTGTGTAAATAATGGATATATTTAATATTGTAAATACTATGTAATAATTATGTATATTTGTGTTTATCTATGTATATTATATGTATATGTGTATATGTCGCTACACCTTGAATTTATGGACCAGTCGTACCGTGAATGTCAACATTTCGGCTTCTTAATTCATAACAGGTAGGACGCACTGATTAAAGACTTTAATCTTTAGGCTCTGTGGAATACGCGAGGAGAAGACTCGACGATGCTTCCCAAACGCTGCCCAGCCAGCTGAATTCTCCTATTAGCCCCTTTCTCAAAGTTGTTCTTACCAAACTGCAGAGTTTACCCGTGGTAAACGTATTTTCGAACAACATCAAGAGCTCCGCCATTGACAGCAATCGGTCCCGGAGAAACAACAAAATAACAGAGAAAATATACAGTGACAGATTACGTGCTGTAGGCAAAAATATATAAAAGAATATTGCCAAATGCGTAACCAATAATATTTTCCACGGAAGACACACAAAAAGGACTTGTTTCCGTGTGTCTCACGCGAATTCATTCTAACGAAAAGACAGAAAAAAAAGTTATTAAAAAAAAATAAAAAACCCGACTGCGGTAAAAAACTTAAGTTAAAAGAACTGAAAAGCTAAAAACAAGCCCATTTTAAATTAAATAAGAGTTGGAAGCAGGCGGGACCCATACCATTTTTAACCGACTTCAAAAAAGAAGGAGGTTTCTCAATTCGACCGTATATATTTTTTTTTTTTTTTTTTATGTGTGTTCGCGGATAACTTCGTCGTTTATGAACCGATTTTGATTATTCTTTTTTTGTTGGATAGGAGATATGCCAAGGGTGGTACCATGATAAGGAAACCAGGATCTGATGATGGCATCCCAGTGAAATCGAGGGGAACATTCGAAAATCGTAGGAGCGACTAGTGCGTTTGTTAATTTTTTCATTAGGTATTTTAAAGCACTACAATTTAATGAAGGCCTGGAGTCGATCTGATGATGGAGCCGAAAGACAGTCGAGGGGACTCCTCAACGATTTACAGCAGTTACCTTGTCATTGACATTAATCATTTAAATTAGAATTTAAGACAATAGAGGCAACCTCTTGCAAAAATGTAAATAAGTCAAATGAAAGTGTAAAAAAATTAAATAGTATCAATCTGGTGCATCAAAATATTCAAGGTTTTTCAAACAAAGACTTAGAAGTAGAATTATTCCTGAATTGTTACAATATAGATATTCTTTGTATGACAGAACATTGGCTTAAAAGTCACCAGTTCATGTTCAATTTTAGTAATCACCAGGTTGGTAGTTCATTCAGCAGAGTAAATGCTATACATGGTGGCTCATTAATTTTAATAAATAACCAGCTTAAGTTTAAAGACCGAAAGGATATTGTGAGCCTCTCTGTTGAACGGACAATTGAAATAGCCTGTATAGAATTGGAGCAGTTCATTATATTAAGTGTGTACAGACCTCCTTCAGGATTGTATGATTGTTTTGAAAAAGTTATGGATGAAGTGTTGCACAAAATCTGTAATACAAACAAGTCCATCATCATTTGTGGTGATTTTAAAGTTAATTTGTTAGAAAATTCTGGGTTAAGTACTAAAATTATAAGTTTGTTTCAGTCATACAATCTTGCAAACCAATTTTTGGAGCCCACTAGAATAACTCCTACTAGTGCCACATGCCTAGATAACATTTATACAGATGTTATACCAACCCACAAAGACATTATTAACCTAATAGACTCAGATCATTGTGGACAATTAATCACTATTCCAAATAAAAACAAAAAAGTTACTAAAAAAGATATCACTGTTAATCCAAAAACAACTAATCGCTTGGAAACATTTAAAACTAAACTCATGGGTAAATTACCACTTTTGTTCACTAATGATGACCCTAATCAACAATATAATGATTTTTTTAATATGTATTGCACACAATTTGATAACACATTTATTCCAAAAACATTATCGGTTAATAGTATTGCTTCCTTCAGTGACTGGGCCACCATTGGTATACATAAAAGTAGAAAACGACTTTATGAATTATATGAAGAACGGATTTGTATAAACACTGCTGAATTTAATTTATATGTTAAGAATTATTCTAAAATATTTAAAAAAGTTTGTAGCATTGCCAAGTCACGTTATTTGAGTTCAAAAATTAAAAATAGTAGTAACATTATTAAAACGACTTGGAATGTCATTAATAGCGAAACGGGAAGGTCATGCACCCGAAGTAGTGACTACAGCCTTGTTATTGATGACAATATAATTAAATCAGATTGTCAAGTCGCCGCGGCCTTTGAAAATTTCTTTGCAGAGATTCCCGTATCAACTACTAAATCTCTTAACTCATCACCCATTGCTGCAGAGTCTTTACTTAAAGAAAACGTTCCAGTTTGCGATTCTGAATTTCACTTCCAATATGTAACCTGTAAAGATATAATTAAAACTTTTCACACGTTAAATGTTAAAAAGACCGCAGATCTATGGGGTAATTCTGTGGATGTTGCTAAGTCGATTATAGACATTGTAGCACCTACTTTAGCTGTTATATTTAATAATTGTATTGACCGTGGTGAGTTTCCTGATCTTATGAAAAACAGTAAAATAATACCGTTGTTTAAATCGGGTAGTACATCAGACCCTACTAATTATAGACCTATTTCAGTACTACCTACCTTTAGTAAAATTTTTGAAAAACTTATTTTAAATCAATTGCAAAGATTTTTTAATAATAATAAATTACTACATAACAAACAGTTCGGATTTACAAGGGGTCGTTCGACTACCGATGCAGGAGTTGAACTTTTAGGACATATTTATAATGCATGGGAGGACAAATGCGATGCTTTGGGCATCTTTTGCGATTTGTCCAAGGCATTCGATTGTGTTCTTCATGAAACATTAATCAGGAAACTGCACCACTACGGAATCCGGAACGCCTCTCTGGATCTTCTTACTTCTTACTTGAGTGATAGGATTCAGAGAGTTGATGTTAACGGAAAAAGGTCACCCGGATCTGTAGTAAGAATGGGGGTCCCCCAGGGCTCAATTCTCGGCCCATTTTTATTTATTATTTATATAAATGACTTGCCTTACCTCATAAGGGATGAACATGATATAGTGTTGTTTGCAGATGACACTTCACTTTTATTTAAACTCAAACGTCAGCAGCTGGTTACTGATAATGTAAATAACGCCCTTGCAAAAGTAGTTAACTGGTTTAATGTCAATAACCTACTTCTTAACGGAAAAAAAACTAAATGTATTAAGTTTACCATACCCCACGTTAGACAAGTAGAAACTAGTGTTCTCATTAAGGATGAAGAGTTGAAACCTGAAGATACCACAGTATTCCTAGGCATAACGTTGGATGCCAAGCTTCAATGGGGCCCCCATATAGATAAATTGTCAAAAAAGCTTAGCTCTGCAGCATACGCCGTTAGGAAAATTCGTGAT